>CM062808.1:137804604-140204604 GCA_031772625.1 Pinus tabuliformis | reverse complement strand
AGACGTGACTGGGCTTCAAGATTTCCAGAAGCCTTGTGGGCATACTGCACAATGTGGAGAAACACCACGGGTTATTCGCCATATCAATTGGTATTTGGAAAAGAACCCATCTTCCCAATCGAATTCGAGATTCAAACATTAAGAACAACACAGGAAGTGGGTTTGAATTTAAATGAAGCCCAAACCAATAGATTACAACAAATCAATGAGTTAGATGAAATTAGGTTCTCAACTCTTCAACACACTGCATTAATCCAATAGTAGAGAGCAAAATGGCATGACGCCCTTATTAAAAAGAAGATCTTCCACGAAGGAGATTGGGCACTCCTATACGATTCCAAGTTCCAAGATTTCCCTAGAAAACTCTAGACCAGATGGTTAGGACCTTATGAGATACAGAAAGTGCATGATAATGGCACCATTACATTGACAACCATTGATGGATCTGGATATTCTTTCAAAGCGAATGGTCATCGAGTGCAACTTTATCACAAACCGCTTACCAGGGAGTCCTTTTACCAACAGTTACGGGAAGATTCCACCATGAAAATTCTCGCTGAGGAGGATAACCCATCCTCAGCATCAATCCAGTAAATAATTCATTTTTGTTTGAATTTTGTATATAAACTTTTCTCTTTAAAATTTCTTGTACAAACTGTTTTTTGTACAGATTTTAGTGTTGTTCCATTTAAGGAATAGTTGTTGTTCCTTTTAAAGGAACAATTGTCGTTTTTAATTTTAGTATTGTTCCATTTAAGGAACAACTGCTATTCCTCTTAAGGAGCAAGAGCCGTTCCATTTAAGGAACAATATTTTTTGCGTGTATTTTCTTTTTTGTTGTTCCTCTTAAGGAACAACTGTTGTTCCTCTTAAGGAACAGCAATCGTTCCTCTTAAGGAACAACATCTTTGTGTGTTTATATTTTTGTTGTTCCTCTTAAGGAACAATTGTTATTCCTCTTAAGGAACAACAACCATTCCTCCTAAGAAACAACAGTCTTGTGTGTTCATATTCTTGTTGTTCCTCTTAAGGAACAGCAGTCGTTCCTCTTAAGGAACAACATCTTTGCATGTTCATATTTTTGTTGTTCCTCTTAAGGAACCGTTGTTGTTCCTCTTAAGGAACAGCAGTCGTTCCTCTTAAGGAACAACAATTTTGCGTGTTTATATTTTTGATGTTCCTCTTAAGGAACAGTTGTTGTTCCTCTTATGGAATAGCAACCGTCACTCTTAAGGAACAAAAATTTTGTGTGTTTATATTTTTGTTGTTCCTCTTAAGGAATAGCTATTGTTCTTCTTAAGGAATAGCAGTTGTTCCTGTTAAGGAACAACATCTTTGCGTGTGTTTTTTTTTGTCGTTCCTCTTAAGGAACAAGAGCCATTTCATTTAAGGAACAGCCGTGTTGTGTCTTTGTATTTTTGTTGTTCCTCTCAAGGAACAGCTGTTGTCCCTCTTGAGGAATAGCAACCATTCCATTTAAGGAACAACAGTTCCCTGTGTGTTCTATTTTTGCTATTCCATTTAAGGAACAGTTGTTGTTCCTCTTAAGGAACAAAAATCGTTCCATTTAAGGAACAACAATCTTGTGTGACTATATGTTTGTTGTTCCACTTAAGGAACAACTGTTGTTCTTCTTAAGGAATAACAATCGTTTCATTTAAGAAACAACAATCTCACTTGCATGTATTTTTTACTGTTCCATTCAAGGAACAACATTCCCGTTTACATTTGTTTGCGTTGTTCCACTTAAGGAACAGTTGTTGTTCCCTTTAAAGGAACAAAAGTCATTCTATCTAAGGAACAACAGTTTGGTATGTGTGTGCTTTATGCTATTCCATTTAAGGAACAGTTTTTGTTCCTCTTAAGGAACAACTGTCATTCCTTTTAAAGGAACAGCAGTTCCGTCATTTTTTTGCTCATTATTGTTCCTTCTAAGGAACAACAGTTTCGCTTTGGTTTATTTTTATGCTGTTCCGCTGAAGGATTATCACTTTAGCTTGTGTCTATTTTTCTTTTTGTTCCTCTTAAGAAACAATAGTTTTGTATGCAATTTTTTTCTTTCTGCTGTTCCTCTTAAGGAACAACAATTTTGCGTGCAATTGTCTTTTTTTGTTGTTCCTCTTAAGGAACAGCAGTCGTTCCATTTAAGGAACATCACCTTTTTTTTAGTGCATTTTTTGTGAACAATGTTTCACTCTTCATGATCCTTTGAAGGCAAGAATACAAATATATGCAAGGATACAAAATTAGAGATTACTGGAATAAGCACATCAAAGAAAAATTATCATCTTTAATGAGATTGCTTTGTAATGATTAGAACAACGGAAGGATACAACTATCTATATTACTTTGCTGTCATTATTTTCACTAGAACTCAAATTGATTGATTACTTGTATCATTTGTTGAATTGAGGCTTCTGTGTTCCATAATAGCTATAATAAGAACTTCGGCGTAAATCACATATAGCAATACCTTTGTCGACGCGTTTCGAACCAACCAGTGTGGTTCATTGTCAGGACAAGTTGAAGAAACAGATCCAGCTTTGCATGTTAAATAGTCTAAGCAGAGCCTCCAACGGCTATCTTGTCCAACAACTAATTTTGACTTAGGGACCAGAGTCAAAAAGTCATTTTGATAATTAAAAGGAAGTTAGTTACAATCGGTGACCATACCTTAAAATATATATAAATATATAAATAAAATAATTATAATTGGTGTTTAAGTTAATAATTAGTTAAAAAGGTATCATTTAATAATAAAAATTGTAATTTAAATGGGATTTAGTTGTATGGAAGACCTTACTTTTTTTATATAAATATATATAAGGTAATTTTAAGATAATAGTTAGTTAGAATAACTATATATTAGAACGAGAAATTAATTATAAGTTAAAATTAAATAAATAAATAACTAAAAATAAATAAATAAATAAATAAAAACACATAGGGTTTATCCTTCTTGCTTTGTGGTTTTTTAATGGTTTTTTTCCTGTCCTTCTCCTTCTTTTTATTTTAGGTCGCTCTTTCTATTTATTAATTTTTTTATTTTTTTTATTTTTTTTCCTAATAGATATTAATAAATATGATCTTAGCTAATATATTATTATTATTATTATCTCTCTCTCTCTCTCTCTCTCTCTCTCTCTCTCTCTCTCTCTCTCTCTCTCTCTCTCTCTCTATATATATATATATATATATATATATATATATATATATATATATATATATATATATATATATATATATATATATATATATATATAGAGAGAGAGAGAGAGAGAGAGAGAGAGAGAGAGAGAGAGAGAGAGAGAGGTATTCTTATTTATTTTTTTAATTTTTTTCGGATATGTTTATTTATTTATTATTTATTCTTTATTATTTTTATTTTTTTTTTTTTTTTTATTTTTTTTTTTTTTCTCTCTTTGACCTTTAACGTCTATGTTCTTAATTATATTTATTTATTTATGTGTTTTTATTTATTTATTTATTTATTTAATTTAAACTTATAATTAATTTCTCGTTCTAATATATAGTTATTCTAACTAACTATTATCTTAAAATTACCTTATATATATTTATATAAAAAAAGTAATGTCTTCCATACAACTAAATCCCATTTAAATTACAATTTTTATTATTAAATGATACCTTTTTAACTAACTATTAACTTAAACACCAATTAAAATTATTTTATTTATATATTTATATATATTTTAAGGTATGGTCACCAATTGTAACTAACTTCCTTTTAATTATCAAAATGACTTTTTGACTCTGGTCCCTAAGTCAAAATTAGCCGTTGGACAAGATAGCCATTGGAGGCTCTGCTCAGACTCAAAAAATTTAACATGCAAAGCTGGAGTTGTTTCTTCAACTTGTCCTAACAATGAACCACACTGGTTGGTTCGAAACGCGTCGACAAAGGTCTTTCTATATGTGATTTATGCCGAAGTTTTTCTTATAACTACTTGTATCATTTTGGTTCTTCCCTAGTTCTCATAATTCTCTTTGATTATTAATTAGTAAATAAGAATAAGGGCATATTTTCTTCTATTGATATGTTCAGACTTCTTCTACCATCCCTACTCTTAAGGAGTGTTGAGCCATCCTCTATATATAAATAGGAAGTGCTATATAAAATAAAAGAAAAAAGAAGGAAAGAAAAAATATATATATGTTTACTAACAATTCTATGATTTGTCAGATCGAGGATAGGGAGTCTCACCAAGAGCCAGCCTACCATGATCATAAGGAAGCAGTAAAGTGGCATTCCCACTATGGCCACCACACCAGGGATATGATCTAATGGACACATCAGAAAAATAAAAGTCCTTGGAACAGGAGGTCTCATCACGAGCTGGCCTATCCACCTTTCACTTCTTCCCAGTGAATGGCATTGTGATCCATATGGTTACCAATCCAGTGCAATGGCCTCCATTCTGACATCACAAAGCACTTTCCTAGGCATACATAAATGATTATGGTTCCAAAGGGTAAGAAAGCAACTTTTTCAAGGTTATAAACACCTGTGGGCAACAGAGCTCTGTTGATGGTATTGGAGTCATATTTTTCAACATCAATAGTAATCATAAACCCTTTTCTTATTTCTTTATCTTTATTTCAAAAGTGATTATGTTCCCAATTCCTTTTGAACCTTTATGCATGAAATATCGTTAAAAAGTCAATCATAATGAATTAAGTGGAATAGTGACCGCATAGCATCTTACCCATGTCAGTTGTCCTTTTCCCTTTTTCACATCACTCCATAGCATCTCCATATCTATTCATAATTTTCATGTTATGCCTTTATTTCAGCAACTTAATACTTTTGTGATCTTGTCATGAATATGTACACCTTGCCCTTTCTACAGTGTACAATTCCCATCTGTACGTCATTCTCTCCATATATCCGGTCGAAGGTGACCTATCATTTTCAAGCGGGGTGCGGGTGACTTCCAAAACATTCTTGCATATGTGTCAGTCTTTTATTTGGTTGTACTAGGTTGCATCATATCCCACAATAGCAAATTTTAACGGTATCTATGTTAAAGAAAAAGTTATTATCTGATGTGCACAGTTTGTTGTTCCATTGTTGGCTTTGTGTATTGTTGTGTAAAAGCTAATAGTGTGCAGAATTCAAACAAAATGGGAGGACGATCAGTACACAACGAGCCACAGACACTATCAGTTTTTGATGCCGCACAAGAAATTCTAGCAAGGACTGGATGGGTTGCATATTTTACACGACTACAGCAACCCAATGAAACCGTGGCTACTAAATTTTTACAGAATTTGCAGGATGATCATTCTATAGTAAGAGGAAGATGAATAACAGTGACGGATATAGTAATAGCTGAGGTATTTGGACTACCAGTAGTCGGACCCATATGGAAACATACAAAATTGAGGCTTCAAGATGCCATGGCCGTCTTTTCGGATGAGGGACAGAACCTGATTGTCAAAGGTAAAGGAGTCTAGCCTTCATCTATGGGAGAACAATGGATAGAACTAGCTAGAGTAGTTCAGAGCTACATTACATGCAATGGAAGAAAGGATGTGGTAAGACCATGCCACCTTAAACTAATAGTAGTTCTAAAGAAGAAATGTTCTGTAAACTTGCTAGTATATTTAAATTTTTTGTTGCATGACGCTGCTCAAAGCATAAAGAAATCCCACCATATATATATTGTAGTGAGTCATCATTGTTTAATTCGGTTGATAGTAAGTTATAACTTTGCCCAACAACAAACCAATTGGGAAGAATTATTGTTTGCTATAGATGGGGGGTTAGCCTTACCTGCCCAAAAAAGGAAAAGAACCTCTAGCACAGCAAATAGACCCCAAAAATGTAGACGCTCCTCCAGAATGAGGTCAAGCCTGAGAATAGCTGAAAACCTCCCAGGTAGCAGTAGCCAGCCCCTAGAATTATCTAGCCTTGAAAATGAGCAAACCTTGAAACTGAAGGGAAGTGACAACCAAGAATCAGAATTGGAGGGAAGAGACAACCAAGAATCAAAACTGGAGGAAGAAACAGAACATACTAGCGAAGAATAGAGGGAAGAAGCAAAACTTCCATTAACCCCTAGTACAAGTCCAGCACAAGACCCATTACAGGAGGACGAGTTGGCCTAGATTGTGGCCAATATGAGTGAATATATTCAGCTCCAAAGTCCGCTTAACCTTAATATTGAAGCAAAGCAATCACAAGAAAATTCTGCCCACACCAAGAGTATATCAAAAGAAATAATTGATGAAGAAGAAATAGGGGTAGAAGCCACTTAGGAAGAGGCAGACCAAACTAGGGTTACCCCTCTAGAGGAACCTAGTGAGGTCGAAGTAAACACAGAAATCGTGGGCCAAACAGAGGAAATGGAAACTAGTCAAGGAAAAGACACAGCCCTTGGAGAACAAAACCCAACTGAGAAACCGAGCTCGACAAGGGTAGAGACGATTATCAAAGTAGTTGTTCCTCCCTGGAATAAGAAAAGAGAAATAAAGAATTTGAAGAAGGAACATCAAAAGCTGCAAAATTTAGTGAAACGACTCAGACAAAGATAAGGACACTAAAAAGGGGGGAAATCTCAAGCATAACCCTGAAAACAGTGAATGCAGCCATTCAAACTGAATTCCATGATACAAGGGCTACAGAGATTCAAACCGAGCCCATATTCATTCAAAAAAATAAGGAACAGCATGCAACCATTACAGAAGCAGCTTCCCAAACAGAAAATGCCCATTTTTGTAATGCAGCTGTTCAAACGAAGGCAATATCCTCCAACAGTGTGGACACCCAGACAGATATACAAGCCAAAGATGTTTTGATATGCAGTGATCCTAGTATAACAAAACTCCAAGAGGACATGCCAGAAACAAAAACAATTGAGGTATATTAACGCATCGGAAAATGAAGCCTTCGATAAATATCGGAGGGCAGAGGAAAGAACTAAAAAGATAAAGAGCAAACTGGAAACAGACATGTGTCAGATGGATACTCTTTGTTCCCTTTACACATATATTTTAGCATGAAGGTCCCCACCAAAAACAATGCTTTATTCTTCTTAGAGATATATTTACAGTTAAAAATTAAGGCTGTTAGGGTAGGGAATCCCATAGAATTAAAAACTGTTGAAAATTTTATAAACTGTTATAAACACCATAGAGTAAAAGTTCAATGATTACTCTATGAATTTTATTTACATAATTTTATATTGGACGAAGAAATGGAGAAGAATCCCAGCCCTTTTTTGGGTGATGTACAATTTTAAGTGTTCATTTCATTTGCTGTTAACCAGTTGAAGTGGCTCAAAGCCCATAACACTTTTCAGAGGCAAGAGAATGCGTTAGACCTTTGGGTTAGGGGTGAACTAAAAAACCCATTACAACTGCTGGCTAAACATAAGAGTCTAATGAAAAAGGAAGGAATAATCCAGACCTTGGGACCCATCCATGAAGGAATTGTCCAACAAGGGATAGAGTATTTCCTCTCCATCAAAGAAAATTCCTTGGAAGTAGCTAAATTCAGATGGAAAATCTCCAATCGTAATATATAGGATAGAGAGCCATTCAACTACCAAAACTTTAAATTAGCTACAGATCGCCTGGTTATCTATAGTAACCTCATCTTGAGGGAAGGCCCGTATTGGCTAGGTTGTCGATTCCAAAGCCCTATTATCTGGTATCCTGTAAAAGGGTATAAAGCTATATATGAGTTACTTGAAGGGCAGACAGGGCACATTTTTGAAGTTTTGGCTAGAAATCATGGTTTTAGACCTCCTCATGACACTCCTTCTCCAACCCATTCTTTGTTTGCTTTGCACACGAACTACATGGTTTTCATGAGGGCATGAAAAAGGGTAAGCAAGAGAGTGTGTTGAGCTATGGAAAAGGTATGAAATTGACATTTATTTCATTATTATTTTCCTTAATCATATCCCCTTTGTATTCTAAGATATTAATATATAAAATAATTATAGCAAAAACTAGGGAGTTGTTGATTATTGCAATTTAGCTAATTATTGTCTTTTCTCATGCAGGAAAAAGATGAAATAGAAAATCTTGCCCAAATTGATAATTAATCTGAAGATAAATAGGAGTTAAAAAGACACCTTTGATACACCAACATAAAGTGGGCAGGGGAGCAAGAATTTTACGTGCTCCGTATGCAAGTTCTTACCTTTCGTTTTTAATACCCAATTCTCTCCTAACAGGCAATCATCAGATGCACACTACTCCCTATAAATGGCTACACTCTCCCCAGCAATGATGCCAAAATGTTGAGGTATAAAAGGTGTCTTTTTAACTCCTAATTGTCTTCACATTAGTTATCAATCTGGGCAAGAATTTCTATTTCAAGAGTGTACATAGTACAGTGCTCTCAAATACAAGAGTAAATGGATGTAGCTAGTGAACTCGAACTACAATTAAAAGAAATCTTAACTTGCTAATAAAACCAAATCAAACGTTCGTTCAAGCATCAATCAAGAATACAGTAACAATAACTCATTTCTCTTTTAGCTGATTGATATTCCAAATGTATTTTCTAATCTGAACAGCAGGGATCTTGGTCTGAGAGCATAGACAGCAATAGTGAATGCTCTTTACAGTGGAGAATCTCAAGATAGTATGCTGAACTAAATAACTAGATTGGAAATAGAATTCCGAACTCAAATGACTAAATCTGAAATAACAATAAGAGAATACTAAAGGAGGTAATTAAATAACAACTTGAACCAATACTTCTGCAGCATGTAAAACAGAGTAATTTCGTTAAGTCTGGGAATACGAAATAGCAAAGAAATGTGATTACAATAAATGGAAACCAAACCAAACCATCACACGACAGAAATTATAAAAGAATGATACAATAACAGCAAGTGAATCCACCAGGGCCGGGCCCTTAGCCGCCAATGAACACAGCTGGATTACTTCATTATGTGAGAAGGAACAACAACTGTGTTATATATTAATCATTTGGACAATAGTTACAACCAGTTCATATTTTGTTTCAACAACGAGAGTTGATGATCAAAGTATAATTACAATGGTATTTATGAATAATCTCCAATCCCCTTTCTCTTTATAATCGTTGCCTTTTATAATCGTCAAGCAGTAAGAAGGGTAAATAGTAACAACGATCCCTCGTAATCAAGAGATCCTGAGGGATTCATGCAATCTTCCATTTTCAGTTAACTTTCTTTCCTTGCACTAATGCTGTGATCTCCTTTGTTCTTATCCATAATTATGCGCTCCACCCTTAGCTTGCTGCCTATACGTTGTTTCCTGGTTAGGGAACAACAGTTTTTCCATTTCGTCCTTTTCCTACATAAGGAGTGATAACAGTTAGCTAAATCGTGATGATAGATAATTTCCTTATTTTTACCATAATCCTTTGATATATTAACACTTTAGGTTGTATAAGGGATATAACTAAAGAAAAGGATAATGAAATAAATAATATATGCATACCTTTTCCATGACTCAATAGCTTCCATTTGTGCTTTACTTCAACAATAGCTCAAAAGAGATAAAGGAACATCAAAAATATGTCAATATGTGGTTTTGGCCTCACTCCTTCCTTCATCTATCATGGTTTGGGGAAAGAACTCCCATGCAGCCCCAAAAAGACAAAATTCTACTTTCTCATGGAATTTAGGGTTTTCTATGTTTAGGCCATCATTTTATCAGTTTGCAAGAATAGAATCTAGTTATCATTACTTATATCTTCAGTATTACATTAGATCTCATCAAGTTTCATCTTATTCTACAAATGTTTCCACATGCATGAAATAGACAGTTAGCTCATGAATTTATGTTTCCTTAGACAGTTGAAATTCTTCTTGTTTGCATGATTTTTGGGTAAATGTCAATGTTTAATGAAGTGCAAGTGTTATATAAGTACAGAGAGATTTTATAGTTAGAAACCTCATTCCAACTTCATCCATCACATTCTTTCAGTAAAACCCTCACCAATTTCATTATTTCATGAGGAAACTTCTCCAAGCTTGTTAAGCAAATTCGGCCATCTCCTAGCTTTGGTTTTGAGTTCTAAAGTGGTCCTAGGCACCCCCTTGTCTCATTCCATCCACGAAACACCTTCCCTAAGCCTTCCATCACCTTAAAAACCCATCCCTTTTCTCTCTGTTGTATCGTATAGAAATATTGGGGATCATGTAGGTTTTCGGGACATCCTGTAGAAAGCATTAGGACATCCTATAGGTTTACCCGTAGTGGCCTGTTTTGAGGCTGAATTGAGGAAAAGGCCTCTAGGAAGCTATAAAATGGTCCCGACTTGTATCCCAAGCCTTCTGACCATTCACCATCATCCCTAAGCCACCGGCCACATCACCAAAAGAGAATAGCTTTCACACTTTCACATTAAAATGACAAAAATAAAAATAGATTTATTTTATTCATTTACATGCATAGCAGTAGAATGTTTGATGCTTTGAATTTGCATGCTTAGGATAGTAGGATTGCATACATGTTTACTTAGCATTCTTTTGAGGCATAGCCTGTTAGCAGTAAGTTAAAAAATGGTGTGTTTTAGCATTTGATTTCAGTCTTTTTCCTTACTACAGTAGACAAGCTTTCTCTTAGTGTAGATTTCTCTTTCCCTCATTGGTAATCAAGCTTCTTCTGAATCCATAGAAGTCTAGTTTGAAAACCCTCAGTGGTATATCACCATCTTAGTAGTGATAACGAGCAAAACCATCACAATTACTTTTGTATACAACGTTGTCACCTCCAAATTTGTATGAACCCCGAGTTGATAAAGTAAAGTTGGTAACCCCAGGAGTTGCATCATTCTTGCTGCAATATTGGTGCTCATCAATCGTAAGTCCAAAGCCCCCTACAAATTCAATTCCACCTAGCTCAAAGATGAGTGATACATGAAAATGGTCACTGATTATTGGAAGGCTCACCCTCTTATACCTGGTCAATCTATTTCTAACGATTTTGCCAAAAATCTTCTCCATCTCAAGCAAAAATATATTGATTGGGCCAGGCAAAAAAGAATCAAGGATGATCAGACTCTAAAGGACATTGAAGAGGAACTCGCTAATATGGGGGGACAAGGATGGCTATGGATTTGTCTCCATTGAAGCCAAAGAATGACTTATCAGAATTGAAGCAGACCGAAACAAAATTTTGAAGGATAGAGAGGAAACCTGGAGACTCAAGAATCGTTCCATTTGGCTACAGTCAGGAGATGATAATACAAAGTTTTACTATCATTTTTCAAATGGACGATGGGATATCAACACCATCTGGTATCTGGTGGATGATACTAAGCAACAGGTAAAGTCCTTCCACCAATTGGCTTCACTCTGAACTTCTCATTTTAGTTGTCTATTTAAAGCTTCATAGGATTCCAACCTTGCAAAGATCATCATGATGGCCATATTTTTCCCTAGGTTTGTTAATCATGAAGTCGTCGAGGACACTAATCTGCCTCGTACTATGGGGGAATTGGAAGGCACACTTAAATGGTTTAAGAAGGAAAAAAGCCCTAGACCGGATGGTTGTCTGATTGAATTTTATCTTGCATTTTTCAAAGTATTTGGAAATGATATCCTACAGGTAATTGAAGAATGTAGAACGGGGGGCTTAATGTATGATGCATTCAACTCTACTTTTATTGCACTTATACCCAAATTAGAAGATCCTCAAACTTTCAAATATTTCTAACCTATTTCACTCTACAACTACATATACAAGATCATTGCAAAGATCATTGCAAATTGCCTCAAGCCTATCTTATCAGAGTTTATATGCCCAGAAAAAAATTCTTTTCTCCACCACAGGAAAATCCATGAAGTAGTTGGTACTACATAGGAGGTCCTTCACTCCATCAAAATAAAGAGGCTAAGAGGTATTATTCTAAACATTTATCTTTCTAAGGCTTTTGATCACACTAGTTGGTTCTATCTGAAGATTCTATTCACTCATCTCGGCTTTCCTTTATCTTTCATTCAATGGATTATGTGATGCATTACTAATTTCTCTTACAGTGTTCTTATCAATGGCTTAGGCTCATCATTTTTTCATGCTAGGCATGGCTTTAGACAAGGCTTCCCCCTCTCAGCTCTTCTCTTCTTGCTTGTCATGGAAGGGCTAAGTCGATATATATCAGAGGAAAAAGGACAGAGCAGACTGATGGGCATCAAGATCACAAATACTTGCATCCTTACCCACCTCCTATTTGTTGATGATGTACTCATATTTCTTAATGGATTGATTGGTGATATTACTACATTCTCCTCTGCCTTCTAATCATTCTATTTTGCTACAATCATGGAATGCAATCATCTCAAATCTACATTGACTACTATTGGATGTATTCAAAATGAAATCCACATAGCACAACAATAATTCTCATACACCTTTCTCCCCTTTGATGAAGGGCTCAAATATTTTAGATTTCGGCTCAAGCCTGTAAAATATAAGATTCCTGATTGGGTTTGGCTTTTGGATAAGATCGAAAGGCGACTGAATATTTGGCATCATAGATGGTTTTCTAGGGCTGGAAAACTTGTCCTCATGAAAATTGTTTTCGAAGCTAATCTGGTGTATTGGATGCCATTGGCTTGGATTCCGAGGGTTATTTTACACATTATACAATAGTTGTGTTGTATATTCTTATGGAGTGGAAAACAAGAAGGGCACATTTTTTCTTGGGCAAATGGGATATTCTTGCCCTAGCAAAAAAATGGGGAGGATGGGGTATGAAAAATTTAGAAGCATTTTCTAATGCTCTAGCAACCAAATTGGGGTGGGATGTTCTTACCTCCAAGACTCTTGGGGTAGAGGCGCTCTCCCAAAAGTATATATCCCCACTCCATCCCCTTGATTGGATGCAACAACCTACTTGGGATAGATCAAACATTTCTACAGTTTGGAGGGCAGTCCTTAACTCGCTTTCTTTTATCATAAATGGACTGACCTAGAAGATTGGAAATGGAAATTTGGTTTGTATTGGTTTGGACCCATGGAATGGATGCGGGAATTCTTATCAATTACCACAAGAACTGCTTCACTACCTCACCAATGCTAGTTTTACTAGACTTTCCCATATTGTTGATCAGGGAAACTCTTCTATCTTCAGACAAGCCTGGAAATCTACTGAATTGTTGGGCATCCCTCCCATCTAGGAAAACAACTGGAAAACTTATACCAACTCTCTTTCATAATCTCATGTCCAGACCACTGAGGGGAGAGGATGAGCTTATTTAGACTCACTCACAAAATGGAAAATATTCCCCAAAGTATGGTTACCTTTATATTTTTGTAGATCACAAGCCCCATGTCCCTGCTTGGTGGTGGAATGCTCTCTGGAAATTAAAGGCGCCACCCAGAGCCAAGTTATTTATGTGGCACATTCTCCAAAATAATCTCAAAAGGCGAACCTATCATGGCCCATCTTGGTGTTCTCTATGCAAACATGACTCATAAATTGTTGATCACCTATTCCTTACTTTCCCTATAACTACCACTTTCTGGAAAGAAGTACTTACACTTCTAAAACATCAATCTAGATGGCAAGGGGAGGATATCTTGGAATCCTAGAAATTGTGGTGGTTGTCAGCTCAACACACAGAATCTAAAATCTTCCCATATTGATCTACTAGAGTATTTTCCTTCAAAGGAATAAAATAATATTCTATAATACCTTACTGCATTGGCTGCATGTTACTTCTCGCCTTATCTCTTTATATCATGACATCCTGTAGGAAGACCGTACCCCACTTCGCACAACATCTCTGCTGAGATTATTGAGAATAATACTCCATGGGCATATTTTGATGGCTTGGCACAACACCATGGCTGTGGCGGGGGCATCCTTTTTTACATCACAATTAATCTCTACTATAAGATTCAGATGGGACTGGGGATGGGACAAACAATTTTGCTGAACTTATTTATCTCTGTCATTTATTATAGTTTTCACTTGCAAAGGGATGTCACTGATTACAAATCTTTGGTGACTCTAAACTAATCGTAAACTAGTTTAATCATCAATTTGCATGTCACATACACACACTTTGACATATTTTGGATGAAACTATGATGCTAAAAACATATTTTGATTATATCTCTTATCACCATATATACAAGGAATGTATTCAAATTCCTAAGAAACTATTCAAATAGGCCTTGCACTAGCCATGGGGGCTCTGGTTGATTAAGGAATAGTCAGAATAGGACTACTACACTACTACCATCGACCATATGAGGATCAACAGTAGAATAGGGCCAACAGGCCCTGATTTAATTGTCATTTTTTTAATTTTTTATGTATTTAATATTTTTTGCTCTGTATATATTATGTTTATATTTTACAAGAACATACCATATGTAATTATTTAACAATCTCCAACACTTGGGATAGATATATTTTTTGGATAGAACATCACAGATAGTGGCTCTGACCACACATAGAGCATATTCTACTAGCATCTACAATATGTAATTTTCAACTAAATCAATAAAAATTATGATTTTTCCATGGGGAAAAAGAATACCTATAATACAATCATAGGAATCCAAATTGAAGTGATGCCTAGGTCAATACTTCTTAGGACAAGAGTCACTGAAAAAAAATATCGATAAAATAAAATAATAACAAATCGAAATAATGTTTTATTTTTTTAACAAAGAAATGCAATGGAAACAATTTTCTACTTAAGAGATAAAATCATCCAGAAAATAACATCATCTTCTAAATCTCAAAAATAATTTATAGGAGAATAAATAAGATACTCATATGACTATGTAACATAAAACAAAAAGACCAGCTTAAATAAAATCAAATCAATGAACTTGTATTAAAGATATTCCACAGTCAAGGTCCAACCGGAATATCCTTGTCTCAAAATGTTCCCTTTCAGATCCCCTTTTCAATCAAAGTGAGGGGTATATTTAACCACAGGCTTTCATCCTTTCAACAAAAAGTAAAACTAGAAATTGTATTTAAATCAATGAGTTACAAAAAATAAAGGGAACTTTTGCATTTCCAGGCCTCTCAGTTGAATGACCAAATTAGAATAAAACATGTGGCAGATAGGATTCCCATACGAGGTTAAGAACGATAACACAGTGACTGAAATCATTGTTGGTCGTGATATCCAAGAGGACTATCATGCCAACATGGAAAACCTATTAAATAAACAAACTAAAATTATACAATCTGATAATGATACTCGAATGGGGCTGCTAAAGAATCTATGATTCTGTAGTGGCCCTTTTATTCTAAAATAGAAAACTAAAAAAGAAAAAATATTACCTATAACACTTCTCATGCATAGATAAAGACAATTTGAATATTTTTCTACATTAGATCCCTGTAATTATGAGGAAATGGTAACTATGAGATTCAAATAATTTATCACAATTGAGTATCCTTGGACCGAGTTTTACCTTCGACACTAGATGATTTTTGTTCATTAGACTTATCCTTTGTCTAGAACGAAGCTCTTAGTTGGTTATTTTCATAAGAAGTAGGTTGATTTGGTGTTCGAAATGAGGGACAATGAGAATATATTGTTGCTTCAAATGCATGCTCATGATTAAGTCATCCCAATGGGGGTTACCCAAGAAATAATCATCACAATTTGCAATATTATCATGACCACGAGGAGAACCCTAGAAATGAGGATTGTTTTTTTTCAGTGATGGATCAGGATTATTTTCCAAGTCAACCAAAAAAACAATCTCAGGGGGACTTTTATGCTCGGTCCTTCAAGCTCCAACAATTTTCCTTTGCACCTATTTTACGTTATCCAACTCTTGTTCATTTTGATGTATTTTATCAATTTCCTATTTTGTGCAGGTTCAATAGACTAAGGTTCAAGCTAAGGAGTTTCAGTAAAGGGCTTCCAATTGTGAGCGTTCACTGCACTCCTCGTAAGCCAAAGAAAGGTTAGAATTTTCAAAATTTTAACTTTGCTATCCTATGACGAAGGTGACCCTAGTGCTTGGATAGAAGCCTCAAACTCATCCTACTATAATTCCTTAGCTAATTATGGAGTTGAATCAACAGGAGAGAGGTCAAGAGCCATGGTGGTGGAAGACTCAACAATGTCAAATGCCAGAGGTTTACCATAATGATTATGGGGGAGAAAATAATCCTAGTTATCCCCACTTTCAACCAAATGATGTCTGACTAACATGAAAATTAAACTACGGTGGTAAAGGGACCTTTCATGGTTCTTCTTGTCAACTTGTTAATCCCTAGAAATTCCTGTTAAACTCTTCAAAAAATAAAAATGACAGGTTAAGATTTTGGCCTAAGAAAGCCATTAAAAGTCGAATATGATACACGAAATCAACACTATACCAACCTTCACAAGTTATGTATCTATGAATTAAATACAAAAGCCCATGCTACAGATCGCCACTAGGGACTTAGAGCTCTATATGAGTGGATGACTAAGCGTAATAGCATAACACATCAACCGAAACTAGTGTTGACCATAAGTGTGAATCCATGAAACAAATCATCAGAAATCATATACTTAATTCAAAATCAGTGGACCATTAATGAGTGCATATCAAAGGTGGATACAACATAATTAAATGATCTCCATGAAAAGTTAAAACATACAACACCACCAATATAGGTTATAATTTAGGTTACGACCATTAATCTGAAAATGAAATATTTGAAAGCATGCATCACATTGAAAGAAAATGATAAACATAGGAATCAATATGATAGCTCAAGAAAATAAACCCATTAGTAGCATAAACACAATTTTTGGATTCTAAAGAATCTATGATTATGTATTGGCCCTTGAACTAAAATATGTTCTTGCTATTAGGACCAATATTAAATGGTGTTAATCATAAAAATAATAAAAATAATAATAATCTTTATATTCAAATGAATGAAATAATAGACCCTACAATGAACCATCATGCCATAATCAAAATTATGATTAGAGGAAGGAAAGTATGAATCAAACCAATACAAATCCAATTAAAATCAAAAGAAGAAAAATAATAAAGTTTTAAGAGGGGCTCTTTATTATTGTCGCAAAAATAAAAGGAAGTAGGTGTTGGGCCTCCAAAATGTCTTCAAAATGACATCCACTTTCACCTTTATCGTCACCATTTCACTCACATGTCACAACTCCATAACCATATAACCTTTCATTAGCCACCATTTTCATAAATATATGGGTTAGGATCCTTATTTACCAAAGTTATTTATTTTATGTGTTTAAATTGAATTTATTGTTGGAAATAATACTGAGAGGGGGGGGTGAATCAGTATTATCAGATCAATGAAACTTTTTCAATGCTCAGAAACATATACGCTACTTCAGTTAAGTGAACCAGCGTGTACACGCAACTGTGTCTAAAGAAACCAGCGTATAACCATAAATCTTATAATTCAGTTAGTTTATCTTCAGTTAAATGCATTAGGACATTATTCACCATATTAAGAGTAAACAGATGCAGTATAACAGAACAGATCATCACACAAAAGCCACACACATGAACACCATGATATAAGGTGGAAACCCAATGTAGGTGAAAACCACCTGCTGCAAGTCGTCTCTATCTTTCTTTAATAAGAACTTCAGTTTACAATCTTTTGTACTGGTGCAGCCTTATACCAGTACGCAGGCTACAACCTGCAGAAGGCTTCAACCTTCTCTCGTTCTCCAAACTTCCTTGGAAGGGAGCTCCAACCCCCTTTGCTCTTGTACTAGCTAAGATACTAGTACGTAGGTGCAGTCCTACAATCTTCTTTCCTTCAGGTACCACTTTTCATACATTTTCAGACTGGATATTCCTGAAGCACAACATTACAATCTGAAGACCACAATTCATTCAACTTTCATAGCAGATTACAAAACAACCAATACTCGCATCAACAATCTTTGAATCACTGAACCACTGAAACCCTGTCAAACCCAGTCACCAGAACACAGAGCAGACTACAGAACTCTGCAATAACAATCAGACCCAGCTGCAACCCAAAAATCAAGCTCCAAAAGATATACGCTACTTCAATGAAGGCAACCCACGTATACACGCGGTTTCACCGAAGACAACCTGCGTACAGATCTAAAAATAACTTTTCATAACTTGCAGTTGTACCAGATATCAGTTATACCCAGAATATAACATTGCGTCAGTATGCAGATCTAGAAATACACATAATCAACCATATAAAGATAGTTTATTTCAAACCATTTGATCCCGATCTCTCCTTAGATCTTGTTCTCCATCAACCGATGAGATATCTCCTTAGCTCAGATCAAGCAATACATCATCAACCAATAACCTGCATACTGGATCTAATAATTCATCAGATATTCAAGACTTTTCAGATACTCTTGCCTAATGATTTCCTTCTCCTTATATAGCCTTAGGCCTTGTTCAATACCAAGAGCCAAAACCATAGAAATCCAATACCATCATCTTCAAAACTAGGGATCAACACGTCCGTCGAGACACCAAGGTCCAAAACCATAGGCACAACTTCCAAGGAATAACCGCCGTGGACCAAAGATAAGTTTTCCACATACACGCGCTTTTACTGAAGCCAACCAGCATGTACACGCGACTTGGTATATAGCGAACCTGCGTATACACGACTTGGTATATAGTGAACCTGCTTGTATATGCGACTTGGTATATAGTGAACCAGCGTGTATATATTTTTCTTCATACTTGTAGACTGATCATCAATTCCTTGCTGCTATCCTTCTGCACTATGATTTGTTATCAGTGTGATTTGCCATCAAGGACAATACTTGTCTCATAATGCCAACAATCTCCCCCTTTGGACTTGATGGCAACAACACCAAATCAAATCACTCTCCCCCTTTGTCATCAAGGGCAAAGGGCTGTGCTCCCCCTGAGTACATGCTGATATCTTTGCTTGGTTGTACTGAAACATGCTCCCCCTAACTGTAGGTAAGATCTGCAAAAGATGTTCTTCAAAAGAACCAAGACTTATACACCATAAGGGACCTTCCTATCACCAAAAGACTCAATCCATACTCCCAACCAAGAGGGGATACATCAGAAACAACCAATTATATTACATCATTCATCCCAGGCATAGTGGGGAAACCAACATAGGCCGTTACATGACCTTGACACCATAAAAGAGATATCACAAAAAAATACATGACATAGAGACAACAGATCTAGACCAAGACTTATGAAGGTCACAAGCAGCATCTGATAAACATCTTTTTAGATCAGCAACCAAGATTTCCTTCTGAGCTCCTTCTCCTGAAACCAACAACAGTTGTGTACTAGAACCAAAAGCATCTAAATGCCAACAATGCTTTATGAGACTTTAAGCTGCTCCCCCTGAACCTGTGCCTACTGCACCCCCTGAAACTGTGCCTGAAGAATTCTGGCATACCTATCTCAGACCTTCTCCAACCGGAGTCTACCCTTGCTGTTCAGAACTCCATATACGCGACTTCTCCTGCATAAAAAAGTGTATGCATGCGGATATGCTTTCTGCAACACGCGTACAACATACACGCGACTTTCCCAGCATACATCGGCGTATATACGCAGATATCCCTTACGTAACTTGCGTATACCAACTTTTCTGTAGAACAGACAAGCTTCAATAGCAGGATGAAGCATCAACTACTCCCAGCTTTTGTCTGAGATATTCAAAAGTTTCCCTGGGCAGTGGTTTTGTGAGAATATCAGCAACTTGTTCCTTAGAAGGAACATACTCCAGCTTGACCTTCTGCTCAAGCACTTGTTCCCGAAGAAAGTGGTATTTGATTGGTATGTGCTTGGTCTTTGAGTGCATGACTGGATTCTTTGAAATGCTGATTGCACTTGTATTATCACATAAGATAGAGACTGGTGGAGTGCAAGTGATTTGAAAATCCTGCAAGGTCTGCATCATCCAAAGAAGTTGTGTGCAACAAGATGCCGCAGCCACATATTCTGCTTCAGCTGTAGATAAGGCAATCAAACTCTATTTCTTGCTGAACCAAGATACTAATCTGGAACCCATGAAGAAAGCACCACCACTTGTGCTTTTCCTATCATCCACACTTCCGGCCCAATCTGCATCTGTATAAGCATGAAGAGTGAGATCTATATCTCTAGGATACCATAAGCCATAGCTTTGGGTCCCTTGAAGATACTTGAAGATTCTTTTGACTGCCTGAAGATGAGTTTCCTTTGGGTTGGCTTGAAATCTTCCAACAATTCCTACTGCATGCATAATATCTAGTCGGGTACCTGTCAAATAAAGCAAACTCCCAATCATGGATCTATAAGTGGGTTGGTGAACTGCTGCTGATTCGTCATTTGCACTGAGGCTGCATCCTGTAACCATGGGGGTACAAACTGGCTTTGAATCTTCCATGCCATACTTCTTCAAGATCTGCTTGAGGTACTTGGTTTGAGACAAGAAAATACCTCCTTCATTTTGATGGATTTGCAATCCAAGAAAGTATGTCAATTCTCCAAGTAATGACATTTCAAATTCTTTCTGCATAACCAAGGCAAAGTTCTGACTCATAGCCTCTTCATTGCTACCAAAGATAATATCATCTACATACACAACAAGTATTAGCAATTTTTTATTTTCAACTTTCATATAGAGATTGCTATCTGCTGATCCTTTTGAAAAACCTTGTTTGTGAAGATATTTGTCCAGACGATAGTACCAAGCCCTTGGAGCTTGTTTGAGACCATAGAGAGCCTTTTTCAATCTGCATACAAGGTTTGGATCATTCCCAAGAATGAAACCATCTGGCTGCTCAATATATACTTCTTCTTCTAAGTCTCCATTCAAAAAGGCTGATTTCACGTCCATTTGGAATACCTTGAAGTTTTGAAAGCTTGAGAGAGCAAGGAACATTCGGATGGCCTCAAGTCTTGCAACAGGAGCAAAGGTCTCTTCAAAATCTATTCCTTCTTGCTGTGCATACCCTTTACAAACAAGTCTGGCCTTGTTTCTAATTACTTCTCCATTTTCATTCAATTTATTTTTGAAGACCCATTTAGTCCCTATGACATTTTTATCTTTTGGTCTAGGAACCAATTCCTAAGTATTGTTCTTTTCGATCTGCTCAAGTTCTTCATCCATTGCCTTGACCCAACATTCATCTTTGCATGCCTCTTTCACATTTTGTGGTTCAGTGGAAGAGAGTAATGCCAAATAGCTTGAAGCTTCTGCAATTCTTCTTCTTGTTTGTATTCCTGCTTCTTTCTGCCCCACAATCTGAGATTCTGGATGATTCTTTTGAACATATCTGGATGGAGTCTTCTCTTCTATTCTTGTCTGCTCCTCTGGTTCTTCTTGAGGTCCTTCTTCTTCTTGAGGTTCTTCTTCTTCATCATTCTGTCTTTGAGGGTAGCCTTCATCTTCTTCAATGTCTTCATGATGAACTTGCCTAGGAATATATCCCTTCTCATCAACCACTACATCAATGCTGTCAACAATTCTGCCAAGTCTTTTGTTGTAGCACTTGTATGCTTTGCTATGTGGAGAATAACCAAGAAGAATGCCTTCATCTGCTCTTGGTTCAAGTTTTCCAAGTTGCTCATCAGTATTCTTAATATAACATTTGCTCCCAAAGATTTTGAAATGCTTCACCGAAGGTGTCTCACCACTCCAGAGCTCATGAGGTGTTTGAGTGCTGTTTACTCGGACATTTGTTTTGTTAAGAATAATAACCGCAGCATGTGCAGCCTCACCCCAGAAAGTTGTGGGAGTACCTGATTCATCGAGCATAGCACGAGCCATTTGTTGGATTGTTCTGTTCATTCTTTCCACAACCCCATTTTGCTGAGGAGTTCTAGCTGTAGAGAATTCTCTTCTTATCCCATGTTCTTCACAGAAATCGAAAAATTTGTTTGAGGTAAACTCCCCACTTCTGTCAGATCTGAGGCACTTAATTTTGTGTCCTGATTCATTTTCAACCAAAGCTTTGAAGGATTTGAATTTTTCGAATGCTTCATCTTTGTGCTTCATAAGCCCTAACCAGACAAACCTGGAGAAATCGTCAATGAATAATATCAAATATTCTTCTCCTCGAGGTGTCCTTTTCCTAAATGGACCACATACATCTGTATGGACTAGCTCAAGAGGTATGCTGGCTGATCCTTCCTTCTCTAGAAAGTTAGTTCTGGTTTGCTTTCCAAACTGACAAGATTTGCATATAGTGTTGTCTGGAATTTTGATATCTGGAAGACCACGAACTGCCTGATATTTACATGCTTTCCTTATTTGTGAAAATCTTAGATGCCCCAACCTCCGATGCCATAGCCAGTGTTCATCATCCTTGCTCAAATAGCATTGTTGTGGTCCTTCTTCAAATATGTATAGATTATTTGGAGTCCTTCTTCCTTTGATCACTGTTTTACCTGTATCAAGGTCACGAACACAACATCCATTTGATCTAAATATTACCTCTGTTCCTTGATCGCACATCTGACTGACACTGAGAAGATTATGCTTCAATCCATCAACATACAAAACATTTCCAGCTTTGACCTTCTCTTTCAATGGAGCAACACCTTTTCCTTTTATGGCTGCAGAGATATCGTTTCCAAAAGAAACTTTCTTCCCCTTTTCTAATGTGGTATATGACTCAAGCTTTTCTTTGTCCCCTGTCATATGCTTCGAACATCCGCTGTCAATGTACCATAGACTTTCTTGACCTTCTGCATAAAAGGCTATCCCACATGTTTCTGGTTGCGGTTCCTTTATTCTCCATGTTCTGACATTTGAGGTTTGTTCCTTCTGAGTTGTCTTCCGGAACCTGCTCCTGCATTCAGAGTCTTCATGACCAAAGTTATTACAAATAGAGCATTCAACTTCATTTTCAAGAACCGAAAAGTTGTTATAAGTCCTTTTCATGGTTCCAGTCATTCTCCCTTGCTTTTGAGCTTCTCTAATCATGATTGTCTTGTAGGCAACACATTGAGCTGCTTTGTGACCGAAGTTATGGCAAGAAAAGCATTGGCCATTAAAGAAACTTCTGCGATAATCAGATCTATCATCCAACCGATTGTAGCTTCTATTCACATTCATTCTTGGAGTAAATTGGGAAGATTTTACCTGAGGCTGATTGTAGCTTTTGTTTGTCCTTAAGGCAGTTTGTCCCCAAATTTCTTGATGGTCTTTATTTGTTCTTGAGGTAAACTGTCCCTGATTCACCTGATGACTTATATTTGGCCTTTGCTCGCTTCTCCTTGCTGCATCAAGATAGCTTTTAGAGGTAGATGCTTGAGATGTTTCTCCATTATATCCAAGACCTATCTTGATCAGAGGAGATCGTTGCACATTGATAATCTCATCCAAGGTTTCAGATCCTTTAACAAATTTAAGATTAATCGCTTTTGTTTTCTCAATCTCCTTTCTAAGACAAACAATCTCACATTCCAATTTTTCAAGATGTTTTTCCTTTTCAGCTAGTTGACATTGTAGAGAATCAATAATAGCACTCTTCTCTTCTAAGCAAACTTTGAGATCTTTCATTTCTTCACAAAAACCTTCTACATCTATAACATCCATATAGTCATCATCTTCAAAAGCCATTAAAAGTTTATATCTATTACCGTTTTCATCTTCATCACTATTTGAAAGACCATCACTATCTTCATGAGTGTAATAGCTTTTCTTCTTTTCATTTTGTTTCTTGTTCCATTTAACAGGTTCCTTTCCCTTGTCATTCTTATCTTTGTGAGGACATCTGGCAGCATAATGACCTACTCTTCCACAAGCAAAGCATTTAAAAGGTAACTTACCTCTGAACCTTCCAGAACCCCTTTGAAGATTTCTGACAAAATTTGATTCCTCTTCTTCATCTTCTGGCACGTGACTTGCTTCATAATAATCTTCTTTGCTTGAAGCCTTGAAGGCAGCTTCTCTTCTGTCTGATGGACCTCCCATTCTCATTTCATAAGCGGTTAGAATTCCGTGAAGCTGAGACATAGTGAGAATTTGCAGATTTTCTTTTTCTTCTATGGCAGACACTTTAGATTCAAACTTGGGGGACAAAGATCTTAGAACCTTTTCAACCACAATAGCCTCTTTTATTTCTTCACCCAGGTTTTTCATGCAATTAACAATCTCATCTACCCTAAGGAAATAGTTAGCCACACTTTCATCATTATACATTTTGAGAGTCTCATACTTAATCCTGAGAGTTTGAAGTTTAGCACGCTTTACCTGTTCGTCTCCTTCATAGCTCGTGACAATTTTGTCCCATATTTCTTTTGCAGATTTATAGTGCATTACCTTCATGAATTCTGATTGAGATATACATCCCAATAGAGTATTGACTGCTTTCGCATTTGTTTCATATTTCTTTTTCTCGGCTGCATCTGTAGGAGTAGCTGAAGGAAAAGTGTAGCCTGTCTCTACGATGTCCCAAACTTCTGTACCAAGAGATTGAAGATAGGCAGTAACTCTTACCTTCCAATAATTGAAGTTTGTCCCATCAAAAACCGGTGGCCTGATTGATGCTTCTCTCTCATAGTTGCTCATGATGAATGATCTACCTTCAAGCGATCAAGCTTCTCTGAAGGACCTGCTCTGATACCAATTGTTGGAAATAATACTGAGAGGGGGGGGTGAATCAGTATTATCAAATCAATGAAACTTTTTCAATGCTCAGAAACATATACGCTACTTCAATTAAGTGAACCAGCGTGTACACGCAACTGTGTCTAAAGAAACCAGCGTATAACCATAAATCTTATAATTCAGTTAGTTTATCTTCAGTTAAATGCATTAGGACATTATTCACCATATTAAGAGTAAACAGATGCAGTATAACAGAACAGATCATCACACAAAAGCCACACACATGAACACCATGATATAAGGTGGAAACCCAATGTGGGTGAAAACCACCTGCTGCAAGTCGTCTCTATCTTTCTTTAATAAGAACTTCAGTTTACAATCTTTTGTACTGGTGCAGCCTTATACCAGTATGCAGGCTACAACCTGCAGAAGGCTTCAACCTTCTCTCGTTCTCCAAACTTCCTTGGAAGGGAGCTCCAACCCCCTTTGCTCTTGTACTAGCTAAGATACTAGTACGTAGGTGCAGGCCTACAATCTTCTTTCCTTCAGGTACCACTTTTCATACATTTTCAGACTGGATATTCCTGAAGCACAACATTACAATCTGAAGACCACAATTCATTCAACTTTCATAGCAGATTACAAAACAACCAATACTCACATCAACAATCTTTGAATCACTAAACCACTGAAACCCTGTCAAACCCAGTCACCAGAACACAGAGCAGACTACAGAACTCTGCAATAACAGTCAGACCCAGCTGCAACCCAAAAATCAAGCTCCAAAAGATATACGCTACTTCAATGAAGGAAACCCGCATATACACGCGGTTTTACCGAAGACAACCTGCGTACAGATCTAAAAATAACTTTTCATAACTTGCAGCTGTACCAGATATCAGTTATACCCAGAATATAACATTGCGTCAGTATGCAGATCTAGAAATACACATAATCAACCATATAAAGATAGTTTATTTCAAACCATTTGATCCTGATCTCTCCTTAGATCTTGTTCTCCATCAACCGATGAGATCTCTCCTTAGCTCAGATCAAGCAATACATCATCAACCAATAACCTGCATACTGGATCTAATACTTCATCAGATATTCAAGACTTTTTAGATACTCTTGCCTAATGATTTCCTTCTCCTTATATAGCCTTAGGCCTTGTTCAATACCAAGGGCCAAAACCATAGAAATCCAATACCATCATCTTCAAAACTAGGGATCAACACGTCCGTCGAGACACCAAGGTCCAAAACCATAGGCACAACTTCCAAGGAATAACCACCGTGGACCAAAGATAAGTTTTCCACATACACGCGCTTTTACTGAAGCCAACCAGTGTGTACACGCGACTTGGTATATAGCGAACCTGCGTATACGCGACTTGGTATATAGTGAACCTGCTTGTATACGCGACTTGGTATATAGTGAACCAGCGTGTATATATTTTTCTTCATACTTGTAGATTGATCATCAATTCCTTGCTGCTATCCTTCTGCACTATGATTTGTTATCAGTGTGATTTTCCATCAAGGACAATACTTGTCTCATAATGCCAACATTTATGATTAAAAACTAGGAAATTAACATGGTTTCATGTATCTATATATGTGGATTTAGTTTCATGACATGTGTAGGTCATTTGGAAGCTTCCAAGGCACCCTTATGTGGCCTCCAATGCTCAAATTCGAATTCCCTTCAAAGGAGATTTGGATAAAGGTCAAAGAAGGATATGTGTCCTATTTGGATTGTAACTCTATGAGGTGTCTCATCATTTCTTATTTGGATTAGAACTCTATGAGACACTTAGGGGATATGTGTCTCATTATGAGCTATTTGGTTGTAACTATATGAGATTTTAGTGGATCCTCATTAAATAGGGTAGCTTCTTATGTTTTTGTATAAATAGGAGAGCCTTCTCCTTTGAAAGGCATGTGTAAAGTTGGAGAAATGCTCATGTTTTTAATAGAGAATTTGGAGCTTATACTTGGAGATTTGAAGATTTAGTTTTTCTTGCATATGGAGCTTCTTCACTTGCCATATTCATACACCATTGGAATGGCCATCTAATGATTGTGAAATTTAATTGCTTTTATAGATTAAAGTTCATTTTCTTTCTTAGTATTAGTTTTATAATTACTGTGTAATCTTTGCTTTTATAAAATATTTCAATAGGGAAGATTTATGTATTTTCTAATTGGATTAAGTTTGAGGCAAGGACTCATAGTTATTTAGTTTCCTTTCATGTTCCGTTATTTACTTTCTTAGATCAAACCATCAATTCATTGTATAATTGAATAAAGGATCAGGCCAAGAAGGTGACTTTTATATTTGCTTTTAAGATCCTCATTTAATTGCATTAACTGATATTCCTAATGATCATTTTAAGAAATTGATTTAATCATATTTCAAGATTGAATGATTGAATATTTAATACATGAAATTACTGAGTTATTTTCTGCACACTTTCCTTGCTTTTCTAGGACATTAGAAGTTAAAAGTATAAATAGTCGCTTGCACATCATCTCAAGAAAGTAACACTTCATAACCGAATGCTAGAGTAATTAAGAATACATTAATTGTTTTTTATTTCATAGGTTAGTTGAATTTCATATTCATTATTTGATTTCATAGATTAGATGTACTGGTTTTCATCATTTTGTAGTTAGATTGATCTAAAATTAAAGACAATTTCTAGCACATAGAGTGCACACGTGCTTCACAAGTTTACAAAACCCCCGAGTTGACAAATTAAATGATAGGCAATCACTTTGCCTCAACAATAGGTTACCCTGCCAATAAGTCCGAAATAGTTAATTTGGCTATTTCAAGGGTTTGAATAGTTTGGAGTCCCAAATCTTCTAAGAAGCTTGAACATGCTTATAAGATCAAATATGTTCATGGATCCAAATAGAGTCTTGGCAAAAAAAATTCTACAAAGGCCCAGATATCTAGGTCCTACCCTGGTCTGAAATGATTTGAAACTTTGGGAGAGTTCAAGAGTTCAACAACTTCTCTCACTTGTGAAATATAAATGGTAAAAGGCCCAAACTAGTCCCCATGATGGTTCAACATCGTGATGTTTGGAATGCCAACCCTTATACTCGTTCTGGTATTTTCTAGATTATTTTTTGCCTAGATATAATTGCACCAATCATCGTCTCAATGGATCACCATTGATCCTTACAATGATCAATGGTGGATCCATTCCAGTGTTGGAATCCATTGTTCAGATTCACACATTCACACGAGGTTTTCACACATAAATTAAAACACAAAAAATATATTAATCTCATTAAATCAAATTTGATTACATACTAGGCCTTTGTTGGTCCAAACCATTCTTGGCCTAGGTTTTACATTGTGTTTGGCCTCCTCTTTACAATGGTTGAAAGGTCCATATAAAAGAAATACAATATCTTGGATCATTTTAAATCCATGATCCTCTTAATGGATTTCTAATTACATGCTTGAAACACAAAATAACCACCCTATCATCCTAGATATGTGTTCAGAGGACACATCCTTCTTTCCACGATGCATCTTTTGGAAGGTTGAGATTTTGACTTTGATTTAAAGTGGTGGTTTTTCTCCTACATTATAGGTTTTGCCTTCATGGCCAGTCTAAGGCAATGTAGTTAGTTAGTGCCGATTAAAAGATAAGTATTACTAACTATGCATTATATGCTCTTATTGTTGTGTATACTCTAATGTATGACAATATCTTGTAGTTTATATGCTTATGCATGATTTTATTATGTTTATATATATATATATATATATATATATATATATATATATATATATATATATATATATATATATATATATATATATATATATATTACATGTTATTATTATCCTAAAGTAAAAGTCAAATTGTAATGTCTCTCCCCTAGGTGGTCGAGGGATGTTACATTCATATATTTTTATCTATAACATATTTTAATTTTTTATGTTAGTAAATAATAAAAAAATGGCTCAATACATATCAAAGTTAATAGAGTATCACTTACTATAATATATGTCATGACCAACATTTTTATATCTTGTAGTTACAATTTCATCAAATTGTAATTGTATCTTATTCATCAATAATGCCTAACATAATACATGTTGGAGACCATTGTAGTTTAGGGACCATTGATAATGTGTAGACAAATATTGGTCCAATAAATGAATATGTGTGAGATTTGTCATGAGGAATATTGATAAGCTTCATAGATCATTTAATTAGAAATAAAAAATACAAAACAAAACAAAAAACAAAAAAAAACATCCTAGTATTCTTTGATACTTAGAGACTCTACAATATATTTTGACAAGAATATTCTCTTCACAAGGATTCATTCAATCTATGAAAGTAGAAGTATAACTATCAAGAAGGGGACCTTGATTAAGTTAGTGAACAATATGATTTGTCCCTCCTACTCACATTTGCTTTCAATATCATTTGAACTCCTTTATTTCACAGTCATCTCTTTGTGATTCACTATTCTAGCCATATAGAAGGCTTTGGGATGTTATATTGATGTATTCCAACATGTCTTAAGAAGATTTTATATGTATTCTTTTGTGAGTTCATATTAGAAGCCTATTTTTTCTAATTTTTATAATTGTAACATTAAAAATTTGAGGATGATAATATTCTTTTCTATTAACCTAGAATGAGTATTTTAATTATGTTGCATGTGCGAAGACTCTTCAATATTAACAAAATCATGATTTTCATAAATATGTGTTCATATTCATAGATCCTATTTTATTTTATTTTTTGTGTGGTTATTACAGTTATTAAGTTTACGAGATTAAAAGATATGTGTTGCCCAAATAGTGAAAGCTTAAGCATTGAAGTAATCTCTTCCTCTCCCTATCCATTAAAAACATATATATGTTTTATAAAATATATTTCTATATATTAATTGTATTTATATCAACTCCTTTATATATTTATTGCTCGCTTCCTATTTTTATAACGGTAAACATGTTTATCTCTCAAATCCACATACATAGATGAAAAAGTAATTTTCATAGAATGTACTTACTAGGTCAAATGTAGCATACTCCCTACTATCCCTATCCCCCACAAAGGATTGAAGGAGGGAGTTACTAAGCTAGCTCAACCTCTAAAGTCTAGTTATGGAAATGGGGTCTAAATATTTTAACCTTTTTTTACTTTCTCTAAACTTAAAATGGATAATATCGTTGCATTTATCTCGTCGATAAATTTCCAATGATATAAAATTTTCCTCAATCCAATTCTCATATGAAAATATATGGTCGTTCATACATTTTCTTATTAAATGATGCCAAACCATCTTGACCTACCATGTGGTGCCCACATGGCTATCTTAATCATGCACCATGTCATACCACATGGAAACTATCGACCCGTTCATACTAAGTCACTCATAAAACCTTTTCTATAGCCCAAATTGGCCAACCTATAACATATAAATGATATGTGTAATGTACATGGGTGTGGGCCCTCTATGGCCACATCACCCTAGGAATAGAATCCTAGCAGAATCCCATGTGGTCACCCATTCAAACTGTTAGGAACAATCTTCCAAGGTTATGTTTTCCCATGGTTGTCCTTTCTCCATGCATCCTAATTCCATTGCTTATTGTAGAATGTCAATATCCACCATGCTACATCACAAAATGTCATTTTACCTTGCCTCTGCTCATATTCGTCAGGGTTACGTGGATGCTCCTCATGGCATCTATCCACATCAACTATGTTGCACGGGTTCCCACCAATCAAATTCCCCCTTACAAATATGAAAATGGGCTCCACTTGTTGGCCCAAAATTTAAAATGGAAGACTTAGGGTTTAAACACTTGTTTCCAACAAATATTTCTACCATAGTCTAGCATATCTGTTGTGGGGAAAAGTATCCGACTCGGAATGACCCTATCCCGACTCTAAGGGTGATAGTTCCTTAGCAACAACTGAAAGTAAAGCTTTGATAGTTTTCCTTTATGAAAGTACAGAGAAGGAAGAAAAGATTGACCAACCGGTGTCTTTCGCTTTTGTTGATCCTGTCTTCTCTCTTTGCCTCTTGTTCCCAGCTCTTTGCTCCCTTTGCCGGCCCAGCTACACAAAGATCCTGCAAAACAAGAGAGGGAAACTACAAGAAACATGTACTCATAACTGATGCATGGATTAGAATGGATCAAATATACAGATAAAAACAATACATCATTGCAATACAAGTATATAGGAGAACATCAAAGCTTTATTGATAGAAGAAAAAGGTTCTGAGAAGGTTACAACCATAAATGGCTCCAATCCAGCAGCACCTCCCCAGCAGCAAGAAATCTCCTCTTCTCCTCTATAAAAGCAATCACCCAATAGCTCTAACTGTAAACCAACAACACTTCCTTGCTTTGCACAAAATTCCAGCCTCCCTAGACCTCATGAGAGAGCTCTATATATAGGAGATTTGGAGAAAGGATGAGTCAGCTTGAGGCTGGCATAAAGCTGACTAGTGTCCTCTCCCACTTTAGTTAAACTTCAGTTCTTGAGTCCACTTGGAGATCCTTGCTTACACATGGAGATCAAGTACCTCTTACTCATCACAGGGCGAATCCCTTGAACCAAGTGTCAGTTTGGAAGCTTCCTGGGCAATTGACACCTTGCAGAATGACTGTGCCACTTGGCCAATCTCGCCTAGCGCAGGTAGCCTTCATTGGAGTTGACTTTCAGTGCAGGTACAAGGAGGAGCAGTTGACATTCAGCGCAGTTGCTCAGTGGAGCAGCTGACATGATCCAAAAATAGCCTGTTTTTGAGTGTTTTCAGGTGGAGAACTGATGGGAAGTGCTGTGGTTTGCAGACCTTGTTCTTCTAGGGGTAAGAACAACATGTTTAGGGACTGAGGATCCCTGTAATTATTGACATTTCATGCTCCATGCTGCGAGGCACAAAAATGTCTATAACAGTTGCCCCCTAAAGTATGAGGCCGTTTATCGGGTGAAATGCTTTATCTAGAGGGTTCGAAGTTCATTCCAGTGCTGAGGAGGCGCCCTGTAATACAATACAATACAATACATTATTTTTCATTTTGTTTTCATGATCTAGCTGAGGCGGGCATTCCCATGCTCAGCTTTATAAATACATTTTGGTACATAGAACAGACGATCGTCTGATGGTAGACTGATAATTCTCTGCTGAAATTATCATCCTTTGAGTAGGATGATCATCTGTTGCAACGATGTACATGACAAATGCTTTTATATTTCCTGAATATGTATCGCAGCCCGGATGGATGAAACTAGATCCGGGGTCTTCAAACTCGTTCGATCTTCACTCTAAGTACAAGTCGATCCATGTGAGAATTTCGCTGAAGTCGAACATGGAAAGACATCGCTTGATTACCGGTCAGTGATGAAAACCGTTAACAAGCGCGAGAGGAATCACCGATAATGATAATGACCCTCAAGGTACTGCAGTACAATTCACGTGGCGTGAATAAAGGACTTGGCGTCGAACGCCACGTAAAATCTTCTGGTCGAAGGTCATTGATGTATACCTGTCGCCGGAAGTGAGAAACTTGCCATTGAGGCATGCAAGCTTCAAAGTACTGATGGGGTTGTTCCTAGATCAACTTCTTGGATAATGAGCTGAAGTCGACAAGAAGCGATCCGTCAAAGGAGGGCCTTAATGAATCCCACATCAATGACACGGAACGGAGCTAATGATTTTAGTGGAAGTGAAAACAAACTGTGACATATGATTCAGGGTGGCGATCATGAATGGATGAAGGATAATGTATGGCAGTGGATGGGACACGGTTGACACTTTCAGAATGACCTCTCTTGAACATATAACGACACTGATGCGATGGATCGGTAGCATTACCCCAAAATGCGGATGGTTTGGCGAGGACCATGGTGATGAGACCGGTGAATGAAACAACCCAACCCGATGTGGTACGGAAGAAAAGTGTCATGTTCAAGAGCGACTTGCTACCATTAAGCTTTGATGTTCTCCCAATTTTTCCCCAGTCATTTCTGACCAGTACCTCTTTATTTTTGTCAAGCTTGAGGAGGATAACATATGCTTGTTCTATAACCTGCCCTTCGGGCAAGCCCATCGCTATGATTTAACGAGCTTAGCGATAGGGAAACTCGTTCTCGTCTAAAGACAAGTTTGTCGCTATTTAATGAATTTAACGAGTCTAACGACAAGGATAACTCGGTCCTTTTCATTTTTAGAGAGTCTGAAAAGGTACAGAAAGTTAACTCCATAATTCCTTTTTCGTCATCTAATCCCTTAAGTCCGAAAAAGTATAAAACAATACAGAAGGGATGAATTTTCGATTGCTTTAACGAGCCGAACAAAACAAGCGCTCGATCTTTTTGTGCAATAATCCCTCAGGTCCAAAAAGATTAAAATCTAGAGGAGGGATAGTTCTTCCGGTCGCTTTAACGAGCTGGAAGGCCAAAACTTGGCAAACTTTTCATATTTTACGAGTCAGTGAAAAGAGCTCAAAGAAGACTCGTCTTTTGAGGAACGAGTGATTAACAGGGCAGCAGTAGATTCCAGGTACAAGTTGGAATATTCCAATCACGGCAGTGTCACAAGGATGGCTAAGTGAAATCACTCTTCGCAGATGTTCCTCAAAATGGGTAAACACACAAATGGAAATGAATGATCGGCCAAATGACGGTGGAGGTGACGGTGCACAAAACACAACCAAGGCTTTTATGGCTGATGAATTTACGATCTCAAAAGGTTATTTACCGGTTCATTTTTTCTGAATGAGCTTGAACTCTGAAGGGAAGCCTGCTCATAAACTTATGTTTATTTTTTAACGAGCATGAACTATGTGCTAAAACTGCTCGGATCTTGCATTTATTTTTTAACGAGCATGAACTATGTGCTAAAACTGCTCGATATACCAGTCATGGAATAAGAACGCCTCCTGTGAGATAGCTATTTTTTAAGGAGCTTTATCTCACGAAGCTATGCTCCAATTTTGGCAAGTTTTTTCCTTTGCCCCACAGACTTTCTTCATGCAAGGTCAGAATCGGCTAATCCTACGAGTTTAAAGGGTTAGACCTACAGGTTTACGGGGAGGACCTAAAAATTTAAAAAAAATAAATAGTCGTCCCTCGCTCACATTCCAAAAGTTTGCATGCCCCCAGGTATAGGATAGAATTTCGAGGCTGCCCCTCCTCTCCCCTACCTCTGCTTTTCTTTGGGTGTTCACAGCTACTTGTCATCTTGCCAATCTAATGTTAACGATACTAGTCTTCTCGTTATTTTGAGGGGTCTTACGCGGTACTCAGGCTTCCCGTCGGCCCAACTTTTAACGAACAGCTATTTGTGACAAGAGAAGAACACTACTCAAAGACAAAACATTGGTATTATTGAGGGAGGCTTACCTCTTTCTTATTATCCGAAGAGGGTTCTATTCACTGCCGCAAATCAATCTCTTTCTTCGGCGATGTCTATCATCAGGTCACTAAAGATGGCGACCACCTGTTGCAGCAATAGAATCTCTTTCTTTGGAGGCTGCCCCTACTTATCCTTCAAAACATATGTTTTAATGGGTGAGGCTTGTCTTCAAAGATGGTTACTACTTGCTACCGCAAATGGTCCCCTTCCTTGGTATCCTGATTATCTAGACAAGGGGAGCGAGAAGCTAATTATCTCACTCGCATAACTTTGACAAAAGAATATTATTCTAGAACAACCCCTCTTCCATCCACGGACGGGGTACGGACTAGTCATATTCTTCTGCGGAAATTCTGCCTTATACCCGGGGTTTCTTCTGCCCGAAGCAGACCAGGGTGCATGCCCCCTGGGTTCCAGTCTTTCTTTCCGAATCACTCGCACTCATCGGGAAGGAGGACTGGGGGTGGAGGTGAATCTTGAGTGAACAGACCATTTAGGATTGGTATTTGACTATTTGCGATGCGAGATCCCGGAAATGAAAGTTGGTCTACGAGCTTGACCATCCTTCCTTCGTGTGGAAAACACATTACTCTAAAGAGTGAGGAGACTATCGCTCCCATGCAATAAATATAGTCACGTCCAAGGAGTAGGTTATAATCCAAGGGTCCCTGGACGACCATCACGTTCAAATTGACGGTCTTCCCTTTCAATGTAACAGGCACATTGGGGAGGATTCCTAATGGTCGACTGGTTCCTTTATCAAAACCTGAGAGATTTCTTAACTCAGGTAAAAGCGCCGGGGAACCCAGTGCTTTCCAAGCAACAGAGGAAAGGATACTCACAGACGCCCCTTCATCAATGATAGTACCAGCCATAATCATTCTATAGATCTGGACAATGATTTTGAATGGTATACTGGCTGGTAACCGAGGTCTGCCTAGTTGATTCCAATCAAAGGATACAACCAGGTTGCTTGGTGGTGGGACCGAATATACGGCCGGGTATGACTCTGATGATGTTCCTTCCTGCGATAAAGGAATGGGCGCATTGCCCTGACGCTCATCAGAGTCGGTGCTGATGAAAAGAACCTGGATGGTGTCATCCTTATTCTCTTCAGTGAGGGTGTCGCATGAAGATGACTCTTCGGCGACGGTGTCGTTTGAAGATGAAACTTTTGAAGGTAGAACCGGGTCAACTGCCGTATCGACCTTTGGACTTTCATCCGGTCTGGATTTAGTAGGTTCATTTTCAGTGACTGACGCTTCAGCCGACCACTTGAGTGGGCCAGCTGTATTTTCAACCAACGAAGGACTTGGCACGAGTTTTTTGTATCCAGGAGGAAGTTTTACCGGTGAAACCGGACGATCTTCCAAAACTCTCTTTGCTTCGTCTAAGAAGGGACAACGGTGGACGGCATGACTGCCTTCACACAACATACAGGGGAATCTTACTCCCCCTCTTTGTCTTGATCCTTCACTTTCGCTGGTTGACGGAAAGCAATCAACTTGATTGTCAGAGGTTGATGCCCCCGAATTGTGCAGACGAGGGGACCAGTCCCTTAGTATCCGGGGAATACAAGGACAATCACGATGGAAGTGGGTCCCTTTGCAAATGACACATGGCGATTTAGGCCCGGTCGGTGCAGTGTGTGGGTTTTTGTCAGTTGTCTCCTGCTTGCCCCCAGTCGCCTTCGCCATAGGCTCCTTCTGCTTCTTTTCTTTCTTCTTTTTCTCCTTCTTCTCCTTGGGAGGCTGACTTTTGCCAGCTCTACCTCGCGAAGATGAAGGATCAGAGGAAGTGTTGTAAGAAGTGGAAGGCTGGTGGGTAGTTCTAGACTGTTCTGACTGTTGATTCGACTGCTCAGGATTAGTGGCGATCTGGACTACATTAGTTGAAAAGAGCCATACAGGGAGGCCGATTGTCAATCCTGGAAGTGACAATGTTGCCATATGAGGCGCACCAACATCTCCCCAAGAGGAGAAGGGATTTGGACTTCCGCCAAGGTTGCCTCCTTGGTTGGTGGGCTCCATACTTTTCAACTGAAAGATCAACGTGGGAATAACAGGTGATTTTGTTCCGCTTAAAATAAATTTTATTAACGACGCTTTCAGACACAAACTTGCTTTTTCATGTTTTAAGAGTCGAGAAAAAGCTAAAGATGACTCTAGTCGCCTTCGATGTTTTAACGAGCCTGAAGTGACAAATGCTCGGTTGGACCTTTTCAGTTATAGAGTTTGAAAAAGGCCAAAAGAAACTGCTCTGGAGATCTAGGCAGAGGGTGTGCCAAACCTTTCGCGAAACCACAGAATACGTTTTACGGTACGGGTGGTCGATCTTCGTGAACGCTGTGTTCACTGCATCGCGATTAGTAGGGCGGTCGACACGGCTTCCTATGGATAAAGGATAATTGCCTATAGGGGTCTCCCAATATATACTCGACGGTACGTGGGAGCACAAGTCCGTATTAGTGCCACCGACTCTCAGGAGGAATCACCCTCCTTCGTAGAGATCGACAGTCACTACGTTTAACGACGCCGGAACACGTCTCTACCTAGACCTCTATTGTGAGCGTTATGTTACAAAGCGTTTTTAGATTCATTCAATATATTTTAAGTTGATCTTGTTTAGCAGTTTGTCTTTCAGGATCACCACGAGATGTATTGGTACAAATTCCTAAATGCAGCTAAAATGATAAGCAAGCTTTACAATCTTTTTAGCTTTGAAAATCCTAACTACTGAGGGGAGAGAAAAAACATTATCTTTCCACACAGAGCATAAAGCACAAACTAATGCACTTTCCCCTAGATCAATCATGCAAACTTATCAAAAATGCGAATGCAAGATGCATGTATTTCTTTTCTTTTCCCTTAATGTTGATGTAGACAAAAGGAAACTGTCGTATAATTTTCGAATTCAATTTGAAGCGTAAACAAACAAGTTTTGTCTAAAATCAAACGACACCTTACAGGTACTTGTTTCGACACTAAAAATGTATGAATTCAAGCCATAAAATGAAAAACAAACAAACTCAAACAACCATGAACAGTAACAAAACTAGCTCTTAAGATCACAAAGACACTTTTACAGTTCAGGATCTAAGAGGCCACAGCTATACTGGTTTGCTTTTCACAATGGGAAACTGTAACTGAAACAAGAAATACTGAAAGAACAATCACAGTTTCATCACACAACTGAGGCGGAATAATGTCAAGGAAAGTTGGTTTACAGCAAGTACAAATGACAAGCAATCAGCAGCAAAATAACAGTGAAAACAGGGCCAAGACTCAATGGGAAACCTCAGGAAGACATAGCCTAACTGGTTCAGCGCAGGCTCTGGTCTATCAAACTGACTCTTAGCGCAGTTCCCAAAGGGAGTACCTGCGCTGAAATGCAGACTGCCTTTGGACAGCCTGCACTGAGACACGAGAGTTGCGTTTACAAGGGTTTCCGGGTCATAAAAATCTCAAAAATTCACTGTTTTTGCTGAAATAAAAAGCTATAGGTCAAGTACAAGCTAAGGGATGATCAAGAGGATGAAAAGCTATCACAAAGAGCACAAGAGTCTTTTTTAGATCAGCTCTTCAAATCATGAATCTGCTCAGAAAATGAGCAAGAGTAGCAGCCCCTCTACTTCGCTTTTGATATAGTCAAAAGCTTTTCGATTTGGTACTCTTTTCTTCAGGAATTGAATAGCAAAGATACTACAAACACCAACAAGATACTAGGCTCCCCAGCGGAGTCGCCAGTTTGTTGTGGGGAAAAGTATCCGACTCGGAATGACCCTATCCCGACTCTAAGGGTGATAGTTCCTTAGCAACAACTAAAAGTAAAGCTTTGATAGTTTTCCTTTATGAAAGTACAGAGAAGGAAGAAAAGATTGACCAACCGGTGTCTTTCGCTTTTGTCGATCCTGTCTTCTCTCTTTGCCTCTTGTTCCCAGCTCTTTGCTCCCTTTGTCGGCCCAGCTACACAAAGATCCTGCAAAACAAGAGAGGGAAACTACAAGAAACATGTACTCATAACTGATGCATGGATTAGAATGGATCAAATATACAGATAAAAACAATACATCATTGCAATACAAGTATATAGGAGAACATCAAAGCTTTATTGATAGAAGAAAAAGGTTCTGAGAAGGTTACAACCATAAATGGCTCCAATCCAGCAGCACCTCCCCAGTAGCAAGAAATCTCCTCTTCTCCTCTATAAAAGCAATCACCCAATAGCTCTAACTGTAAACCAACAGCACTTCCTTGCTTTGCACAAAATTCCAGCCTCCCTAGACCTCATGAGAGAGCTCTATATATAGGAGATTTGGAGAAAGGATGAGTCAGCTTAAGGCTGGCATAAAGCTGACTAGTGTCCTCTCCCACTTTAGTTAAACTTCAGTTCTTGAGTCCACTTGGAGATCCTTGCTTACACATGGAGATCAAGTACCTCTTACTCATCACAGGGCGAATCCCTTGAACCAAGTGTCAGTTTGGAAGCTTCCTGGGCAATTGACACCTTGCAGAATGACTGTGCCACTTGGCCAATCTCGCCCAGCGCAGGTAGCCTTCATTGGAGTTGACTTTCAGTGCAGGTACAAAGAGGAGCAGTTGACATTCAGCGCAGTTGCTCAGTGGAGCAGCTGACATGATCCAAAAATAGCCTGTTTTTGAGTGTTTTCAGGTGGAGAACTGATGGGAAGTGCTGTGGTTTGCTGACCTTGTTCTTCTAGGGGTAAGAACAACATGTTTAGGGACTGAGGATCCCTGTAATTATTGACATTTCATGCTCCATGCTGCGAGGCACAAAAATGTCTATAACAATATCAATAACATTTTCACTTCCCATTAAGAGAGAAGAATTACCGAGGCGTGCCAAGACATAAAAGAATATAAGGGGATCATTCAACAGGACTGAGGAATAACTCAGCAATCAGACTGTTCATTGTGTTGACACCATATTTATCATTGAAGCAACATTTAGAGTTAATTCACTAATAGAATAGAAACATTCTACAATAGAAAATACCACACAATGCATAGCATAGTAATCTTAATTTTGTTTAGAGAGTGTTTGCTACTAGGGGCCTGACCCAGGTTCAGCAGTGAGTTTAGCCAAGCAAATCCTATTACTACCAGCCCTTTCGGCAACAGTCTATGGAGTGTGGACTGAGGTCTCACCCGAAGTAGTATGGGAGGGTGCTGGAACCAGGTTTCTGCACCCTATGGATGTCTTGATGTAGGAGATTGGTACTCAATCCAACCTTCACACTCACTAGAGTAAGCTTGCCCAATAGTTTTTGGTGTTTTGTGGAACCGTGCAGCCTTAATCGTAGTATGATCTAGGTTAATTACCTTGTTCTTCCTTAATTAGGGTTTGTTCATTAATTACTAAGATGATCTTTAATCATAGCCATACATATACGTGTGTGCAGATAAGGAAACAAGTATCATTAACACATAACAGTCAATTGCAAATCTATGAATTAGATGCACCATATAACAATCAACTGATCTTTATTATTAATCTCTTCAAAGCTTGATCCAATACAGACTCGACTCCTACCTGCGCACACAGCTGCAGGGGTCCGCGCACTCAGTTGCGGACTCTACCAGGCCTCTTTGCACTCAGCTTCAGAGCCTCTACCCTTTATTATAACCCAAGACTAAGACTTATAGACTCAGAGTTGTTTCATCATCTAAGAAGTTCATCAGACTTCAAAAACTCCCTTCTACCCTTAGAGCCTCGCTCTATTTATACAATCCCATGGTCCGCGAACAATGGGTAGGCCAACACATTCTATTTTAAATTTACAATATTTTAGGGCAAACTACCCTAGACTCTTCCACTTTGCACCCGCATTTTGTGGGGTCTTTACATTCCATGGACCAAAACTCGGGCTTTAAGCCCCAAAAACTCACTATGGGGGCTCCGCTACCCAACAGGCCCCCAACACAATCAACGTGACTCGTCCCGAGTCACTCGGCTGGTGCATTGATCTTTGTGCAGAATCCATCCAACAACTTCTGCACTTTGCTTACGTCGGCAACGCACTCTTCCGCTGTCTACTGTATCAGTTGGGCATGACTCTCTGATGCATCATCGTTAGGGGCACCTTCTTACCTTAGCACAAATGCATTCTACATCTATGCTAGCTTTTCCTCAATTGTGGCGGTGACTAGGAAGGCTTCCTCGAGCCAAGGTTGAATGCGTGCTTCAAGCATTGCTTCTTTCTGGCACACAACATCCACCTATTCCTTGACAACCTGGGCCTCCTTCATTCTAGCAAGGCACTAAGTAAGGATGACCGTCTGTGCGGTCCCTCTGACGTTGTCGTATGCCTGCTGTAGCTACCATGCTTCTACGTCCAGCTGTTGTATGGTTGGATATTCTTGCAATGAAGTGAGTGTGAGGAGGGACTGATACAACAATTATGTTCAGTCTTGTACCATGTGCTCTATCGCTTCTAACCCCGATTAAATGGCATGGTGGTGCTACTCTCTGACTTCTGGTGATGTAGAGGGTTGTGCCTTCAGCGGTAGCTCAACGATTTGTAAGTTCAGTTCCAATTGAACTTTCGTGGCCTCCTCTTGGGCCCTACGAAATCCTATTGCCATGTGGTGAATCTTTTCAGCTGCTGGGAGTTCTACTGGCATAGCCAGTTCTGGTACGCTGCTACAAGACTCCTCCATGGCCTGTTCCAATCCTTGGGTGTGTACAACTAGGTTGTTGCATTGTAGATTGATCTGCTCAAGATTTCCCTTTTGCTCCATTAAGACCTAAAGGGCACAGCCTACCCTAGCTCGGAGCTCAATGGTTACCCCATCCTGTAGCTGGTATAGGGTCTCCCTGGGAAGGGCAGCCAAATTCAACCCCCAACCCTTCATCGTGGCCCCATCTCCCTTAGTTGCTACTAGAACTGTGCCTTCTGGTAATCCAACTATGTGTGCCATGTAGGCACGCACCAGCTGATTGTCATCGGATGGCCCTACCGCGTCGTGTGGTGGAATCATTCTCGGGGGTCACACTTGTAATTCTTACAACTACTCTCTAAGTGCCCCCAACACAGTTTTCTGCTATATTAGTAATTCCTCTAAGGCATCTGTTGACTCTAATACCTTTATCCTTTTCTGCGGAATTGCTTTCTCCCGGGTGCGCGGCCTCTTGAGTTGAGTCGGGGCAGAGTCTGTGCGTACCTCTGGCTGATCCTCCCCCTATATGTCCGGCTCCGTGGACATTTCCTATCCCTCATCAGGATCCCTACTCCATGTGGTTGTGATCTCTTCCATCTATGTTGTCGTTGTTGCCTCAACCGCCTTCAGCTGTGCAACCTTCTCCTCTTCCTGGCGCCCTTTTCAGCTAGTCGTGTGAGGTGCAGCTTGGCATCCTTCTTCCAATGCTGCTCGGAAATATTCTCCATTGTGGCCAAGTCTAGGGCGTGCCACTCCAAAGGCCATGATTCCATTACTGCAAATATTGCATCGTTCGATGTGATGAATGGGAGCTTTACCCATGTGCACTTGGGATCCTTGCGGGCACAATATATAGGTTATGCATATCTGCCTTGAATTCTGATGCGCTTTGTAAACTGTTATGCATTGTTGGGGGCAAGTGCAGCCTGTGGTTGATCCATGTTCGGATACTCACCTCTACAAAAACCCAAAACACCTTTATTTCACGAATCCTCGTCACGTTTTTTTCGCCCATAGCGAGGCGTACATCGTAGCTTCAGGTAGGTCACCCTCGACCACAAGAAATTGGTTGCGCTCTAGCAGCTCTTCAGCAACTATCAAGATGGATAAGAGCAACCAAACATAGTGGAAGGTCTTACCCTACTCCTGGGCCTCTCTATAGTTTTCAAAAATTCGCCGCAGAGGAATTGTGCCTAGTTGAACTAGACACCCTTAGTGCATCGTTCTGCCAACACAATTACAGTTGATGGTACTTTGTCTGCGAGAAATTTCCTCATCAACTTACCGACCAGCATCTGGGTAGCTACGTGCACCCCCTGGTCCTTGATTCTTGCTATTGATTATCCTCTCTTCTTCTTCTCCAGCTTATATTTGGCTTTCATTGCTTCTACGAGAGCCAAGTCGCTGCACTTTCCTGTTATGGCGGTGGGGTCGTTCCCTTGGGCTGGTAATCGAGAAATCCTGTGAATTAAGTCATCTGTGATGGGAATCAGCTCCTCCAGCCAAAGATACCCATCATGGACCAAATATAGCAGTTTTCATATGAAAAATATGGTGACGACCGCACGGTGGTAGTGGGGTATCCATTGTAGATGAATTAACCCAGCCTTCTATACTCAGCATAGCCATTTCTGTTTCAGCAATTTCTCCACAACCAATTGAGGGAACTTCTCGCCGTCCGTGAGGTCCCAGTCTTCAAACTTCATGTTCGGTACCCTTCCTAGCTGTGGTCCGTCACACCTTAGTTCGTCAGGAAGGAGAAGGGTCTAGAGCACACTCTTTGTGGCCTCCAAGTCCTTGGGTATCTTGGCTTTCCCCTTCCACGGGGGCATGTACGGAGGTAACTTTATTGCTGACAGTACTTGGGAGACATTCTCCACCTCATCACCTTGTGCTTCAATTTAGGAAATCAGGGCTTGCAACTCTTTCTCCTCCTTCGCCTCTATTTCAAGAGTGACGACTTTGCCCTTCTTTTCCATTGACAATTTACTAAATCACAAGTTCTATGGTGATACTTGGACTGGCCCCATTAGATTCTTGTCTTTTTGTGGGTGTGACGTGCAAGGTAACTTTGGAACCTTTGGTGCAGCTGCCACCTCTCCCGACCCCTCCTGGACAATATGGGGCTCTAGGGTAACTTCTGCGAAGCACACTCTAGTTCTTGCAGCCATCATTGTATCTACAGCGGATCCATTCAATCGCGTACTCAAAGGTGGCAAGAGTGCTTGTTGCTTAATGCTCTATACAAGCTCAAATCTTAAACAACCAAGTGTTGCCATGAGGCTAGCCCAAGGGATTTTATAGTGTCATTTGAATTTGAATTTTCCCATACCCTCCACTTCTGAGTCATTAATAAAATCTTGGTGGAAGATCATCTCGAATCTAACTTTTAATTACTGCCTTAATTGCGCTTGCTTGCTCCTTTCTGCCTTAAATTGGACCTCTTGTCATGAACAGTGAAATTAACGGTCACCTTCCAGTCCATCCGCGCAGCAACATAGCCCCTTATGCGCGACCATGACCTTTGTGATATGTTGTCCCTATGCGTAACCTTCTTCCTGCGCAATTCTCCTACAGACTTGTTTATAGTCCCGCACCTTCTTTCAACTGCTTGGAGTGCTAAGATTGTGCTTTAGACGACTAGTCAGGTGGGGACACCACTTGTATGAAGCGTCCCTGCACCTGCTAGCCTAGTCCGTGGGCACCCCTCAGTTACCCTTGCATCCATCAGCATGTCGCGTTTGTCTTTATACAGTGCGCTTCCTTGGTTCCCTTTTCCTATGAAGTGCAGCCACAACCATGGTAGTGGAGCCACCAATTCTTCCAATGTAGTAGCATGGTTGCCTATCTTTTGTTTTGTTGGCCTTATTTTCTCCGCGCAACCCATATGTGTGATTTTGATTTCCAATTTGTTGATTTCTTCATCTAAGATCCTTCTTCTCATCCTCAGTCGGACTCAATCTTCTTCGAGTTCGCAAATTTTCAAGTACCCTTGTCGAACGGCTTCTTGCATCTGCATAAGGTTGTTCCTACACGGTGGCATAATTCCTTTGCCCTGGTCCCTATGAGTCGTTCCAATTATGTGAGGATGCCTTCCTTGCAAACCTATGGCCTTGACTCTGTCGGTCGTCTCTGCACTCAGATGCTTGTACATAGCCCTAGAGGCCCATTGAACCACTGGTACATGCCAGTCCCAAGCAGTTCGGCTGACCTGGTGAACCTTGCTCAGGATCTTACATACCCTTTTTAATGCTTCTATGTGGCACTTTTGTGGTGCGCATCATTTTTTCTGCTATTGCGACTGGTTTCTAGTATCGATCCTTAGTCTAGTTGTGGACGACATAGTCCACGTTTGCCGATATTGAGGAACACACAACCTTCTCTGTCCTAGCGGCCCGACTTTCATGTGGCACTAGGAGCTTCCCATCCGTAATTGCATCCACTTTTATCCTTGCACCAGCTTACCATGGTCTTTGGATGTGTACTTCATCCGCATGTAGGTGTCACGCATAGTGCCTTTTCCATCGTCGTGTACCACTGTTGTTCCGGTACTATGCTTTCAACGTTGCCCATGAATCCCACCGTCACGTCATCATGTGTTGGCAGTTCCCTTGCTTCTATTGTTACGTGATGGAATGATCTCATCATCATGTTGCAATTTAGCATCTTCACCTCATGCAATCGGTTCTACTAGCGTTCTACTTCCTCGTCCAAATCAGAAGTGCAGGAGTTGTCGCTCTCCCACGAGATTCTTCCATCCATAGCCGGGTTCACCAATCCTGGTTCTGTGTAGTTATTTGGTAAATGCAATTCAACTCATCTTCACTATCATTGTCACACAAGGGTTCAGTGTAGCACGCTCCTTCAGATGGGTCTAATGGGACTACTATGCGTAGTGATTTTTTCTCGAATATCATCTTCCTCTTCTTCAGATTGATGGCTCCATTCATATCAGTTGCCCAGTCTATTCCTAACAACGCGAGATAAGGATTGTTGTCATTAATAATTTCTATCACCTCAAATTCTGTCTGTGTGCTTGTGCCTTCAATATCAATTGTTACTCCTTGCAACCTTCCCATAGGCACGATATTCTATTGGTTCGCCATTCGTAACTGAATAGGGGATGACTACAAAGTGGGTCTGCCCATACGTTCCCAAGTTTTCTTAGGTAGCATATTCGCGTCTGACCCCAAGTCCAAGATAACCTGATCCATTTCGTATTCACAAATCTACACTGTTAATCTCATCTCCCTTCCAGTGTGTAAGGCATGCTTTCCAAATTTCTGGACTACGCACAGTTCTCCCGACCCCGCGCACCGAGTGAATAACTCTTGTAATCCTTTAACTTCCTTATTGTCTCACAATAGCTTCATTCAGGTCTCCATAAAGGTAGTAAGCATGGAAGGATCCATCCCTGGTTCTGGTTGGTCCTTACTACCTAAATCAGAGGCTTCCTTGAAGCTCTTCTTAGCTTCCATAAATGTCTCCTTTGCACTTTCCAAGTCAAACTCAGGTTTGTTTGCAGGAGCCTTGCGAACCCATGTATCTTCCTCATGTTGCTTCCCCTTATCTTCCCCTATGGTCGCGCCACTTCTGAGCATCAGTTTTACATTGCGATCTTCATCACGAGGTTTAGATTTCATCATCTGGATATTCTGAGTCAGAGCGGGCTAGAGTACCCCTTTTTCACGCATCTGTGTGATTAATATAGGACAATCCACTAGTTCATTATCAAACTGAGAACAATACAAACAAGATATCCTCATTAGATTGGTGCAATTGGAGGTGTAGTGCCATGGTCCTCCGCAATTGTAACAAATCAACTATCCGTGTTCCCTTCCTAGTCCCATATCTCCTCGTCCTCAACCTCGACCCTAAAATCTAGCACATTCCATCCCTACAACTGGGTTGTGGCCTCACGTTTATGTTTGCATCCTATAGGCTGGAGTCCTATCCATCATTAGCTTGTAGCTGCTACAAGTGCGCTCATCATGTCCTACCGAACTACAAAACTTACAAAAAAATTGCTGTGGGGCCTTCGTATACTTCTACAACAGATGAAAATTGTCTATTGTGTGCTTCCCTCCTATCTTACAGATCACGCACCATAATGCTAGTGTCGCACTTGGCCCTTCCTGGGCTTCTAGTCTCAATGGTGGCCCCCCTCCTGCTAAGCAGTTCATGAATACTAGATTGTGATCCTTGTCATGACCATGACCTTTACATTTTATACACCATACTTCTTCATGCGCCTTTGGTCATGGTGCCCTATCCTGCTTCAAACTCTGCATCTCCAAACATAGATTCTATAGTTGTGCATGGATTTGTTGAACTCCCAACCCATGATCTTGTATTGGGGTCTCATGCAACCTCATTGCCATTTCAAATGCTTCAGCCTGGGTTGAAAGCTTCTGCTGTGACAACGCCGTCCTCAGGTGCAGTGTAAGAGAGGCCACAAACCATGCACGGTGTTGCGTTTCCATGAGCATCATATTAGCCTCGCGGATCGTACTCTTCAACCATTGATCCAGATCCTAAGGGGTCTCGCCTGGGAGCATCATGATCTCTTTGAATCCAATGATTGACTGTGTCTCAGATTTCAGATGGCTCAATTCTCTAATCAATGCATTCCGGATCTCTGCTATTCCTGTGTTTGGGTGATCATTAAAATGCTTGATATACCAAATCAATGCGCGATCCTACAGCATGCTCACCAATGTAGCCTTCTTAATGTTATCATCTGTGACCCCTTGCACTTCCCACACTACTCTTACCACGAACCAGAACTAGTCTGGGTCTTCATTTCCTACTCCTCTGAATACGAATAACCATGCTGAACGGTGGGATTGATGAAGGTGGAGTGGGAGGGGATGGTGGTGAGGGAGGTGAAGTGGGTGGTGTCATGGGTGGACGTGGTAACTACGGAATGCGCTACTTTATCAACCTGATCGCACTTCTCGAAGAGAACCGAGCGAGCACTTCCTCACTTTCTTGTGATGGTGAAATCAAGGGACTGTTTTCCAATCCCTCACTACCATGGTAGATATTTCCACTCCACGTCATCCCAAACATTAATGTATTCACATAACCCTCTTTTCACATAATAGCATCTTAATCCAGGTATTTAAAGATTTGATGTACCTGCCTCACGGTCCCTTGAGAAAACATCGTTCAACATCATTGTAGCTCATGGTTGTATCTATCATGAACTCAATGATGAATCCCCCTATTATCCTGTCGAGCCAGTGGTCCACAACTCGCGCGATCTTGTCTTCTGATGCTTCTAGCCTGCGCACCAACTCCTGGGTCCACACTATTGGTTGATAAAGCTTATACCTTCCCTGACTGTCAGCTAACCTCACGATCCAATCATACAGTTAAGACGGAAAGAATGCAAAGAAAATCTCATGCCTTTTCATATACACATAGAGATCCAACCACCTTTTCTCATATAGTTGCAGAGTTCTGTTTTCCTTTGTCATGAACTCGTGAATCTTCTAATCCAACCACTCCTCAATTTCCTCCTTTGTTGGATTCCAGTGTTCTGACAATAAACATCCCTTAGGCAGATCCTAGTCCTAGCAATGGAACCATTTGTTGGCTACTAGGGGCCTGACCTAGGTTCAATAGTGAGTTTAGCAAAGCAAATCTCAGTACTATCAGCCCTTTTGGCAACAGTCCGTGAAGCGCAGACTGAGGTCTCACCCGAGGTAGTATGGGAGGGTGTTGGAACTAGGTTTCCACACCCTAGGGATGTCTTGATGCGGGAGATCGGTACCCGATCCAGCCTTCATGCTCACTGGAGTAAGCGTACCCAACAATTTCTAGTGTTCTATGGAACCGCGCAACTTTAATCATAGTGAGATCTAGGTTAATTACCATGTTCTTCCTTAATTAGGGTTTGTTCGTTAATTACTAATACAATCTTTAATCATAGCCATATATATAAGTGCACACAGATAAAGAAACAAGTATTGTTAACCCATGACAGTCAATTGCAGATCTATGAATCAGATGCACCATATAACAATCAACTGATCTTTATTATTAATATATTCAAAGCTTGATCTAATACAGACTCTACTCCTACCTGCGCACACAGCTGTAGGGGTCCGTGCACTCAGCAACGTACTCTACTAGGCCTCTACGCACTCAGCTGCAGAGCCTCTACCCTTTACTATAACCCAAGACTCGGACTTACAGACTCAGAGTTGTTTCATCATCTAAGAACTTTATCAGAATTAAAAACCTACCTTCTACCCTTAGAGCCTCGCTCTATTTATACAATCCCATGGTCCGCAGACCATGGGTAGGCTGACACATTCTATTTTAAATTTACAATATTTTAGGGTGAACTACCCTAGACTCTTCCGCTCCGTGCCCACATTTTACGGGGTCTTTACATTCCATGGACCAAAACTTGGGCTTTAGGCCCCAAAAACTTGCTATGGGGGCTCCACTGCCCAACAGAGAGCCATTTGCATAACATTAGTTCCAACACATAAAGACGGAACCATTTCCCACAACACTTCATTATATTATCAAATGGGACCATTACATTGTAGATCTAGATGAGGAAAAAAATCCTTCATGAATCATCAAGGCCAAATCATAATCTGCATTATAATGTGGAAAGATACTAATATCTTCAAACTTAAATCGAAAACATCCCAACATAAGATAGGAAATATCTATCTCATTCTTGATCCTTTTGAGGCTTTTATAGACTTCTTATCAACTTCGCTCGCTTAATTTGGTCTAGCTTGACTGTTACCGGGAAAAGTGTCTATTTAGAACTGCTCTATCCCACTAAGGTGTGACAGCTGCCTTAGAAACAAACAGAGAAAACTACTTTTGTATTTCCTTTATGAATTAAAGATAGAGGGGGATGGAAAGAACCGACCTGTGTCTTGCGCTAATCCTTTGATCCAATCCCTCTCTTCTTTGACAGCTTCCAGCTACCTGCTCCCTTACTTGCCCAGCTTCACCAAGTTCCTGTAAGATCACAGAAGAAGAAAACTACACAAATACATGGATCTATATTCATAAACATCTTAGGATCAGATTTAAGCTAAACATACAAATGTAACAAGCATCAATGATACACAAGCATGTAGGAGAAACTCAAATAGTTTTATTGATATAACAAGAAGATCTAGGAGGAGTTACAACCGATGATTCCTGACCCAGCATCAACCTCCCAGCAAAGAAGCCCCTTCTTCACCTCCAACAAAGCATAAATCACCCAATACTCTGATCTCTATCTCAAAACCAACAGCAATTCCTCGCAATACATAAAATTCCAGCCTTTGGATCTCTGGGATGAGGGATCCATATATAGATGTATGCAAAGAGGATGAGTCAGCTTTTCATTTGATTAGTGTCTTCTCTCTATCAGTTCTTGCTTCCACTTGGAGACTGAAAGCCTCTTACTCACCCTTGATCGAACTCAGTGAGGCAAGTGTTATAGGAGAAGATTCTGGAAGCTTCCATTGTCTTTCCACCTCGCGGAATGGCACTGCCATTTGTCATTTCCCGCTCAACGCACCCTGATAGTGCATTTAGGTGCGTTGCAACGCACCTAGATAGTGTATTTAGGTGTTATGCAACGCAGCTAGCTAGTGGAGCAGCTGAAATGATCCTGATTTGACTGATTCTGAGCAGTTTCTGGTGGAGAACTTCTGGGAGAAGCTGTAATTTGTTGACCTTGTTCCTTTAGGGGTCAGAACAACACTTGTAGGGACTTAGGATCCCTTGGTTTATGGACATTTCATGCTTAGAGCTGTAAGGCACAAAAATGTCTATAACAATTGCCCCCTAAAGTATGAGGTCGTTTATCGGGTGAAATGCTTTATTAGGAGGATCCGAAGTTCTTTCAATGTTGGGAGGAGACCTGTAATAAGATACAATACAATACATTATCTTCATACTATTTTCATGATCTAGCTGAGGCGGGCATTCCCATGCTCAGATTTATAAATTCATTTTCATGTACATAGGACAGACAATCGTCTGATAGTAGACTGATGATTCTGATAGAGCCATCATCCTTTTGGTAGGATGATTATCTGTGCTGCAATGCTGTACATTTCAATGTCTTTATTTTCCTGAATATATATCGCAGCCCGGATGGATGAGACTAGATCTGGGGTCTTCAATCTCGTCCGATCTTCACTCGAAGTACAAGTCGATCCATGTGAGAAATGTTTTGAAGTCGAACATGGAAAGACATCGCTTGATTACCAGTCAATGATGTAAACTGTTAACAAGCGTGAGAGGAATCACCGATAATGATGATGACCCTCAAGGTACTGCAATACAATTCACGTGGTGTGAATAAAGGACTTGGCGTCGAACACCACGCAAAATCTTTCGGTTGAAGGTCATTGATGTATACCTGTCGCCGGAAGTGAGAAACTTGCCATTGAGGCATGCAAGCTTCAAAGTACTGAATGGGGTGTTCCTAAATCAACTTCTTGGATAATGAGCTGATGTCGACAAGAAGCGATCTGTCAAAGGAGAGCCTTAATGAATCCCACATCAATGACACGGAATGGAGCAAATGATTTTGATGGAGGTGAAAACGATCTGATGATACATGGTTCGGGATGGCGGTCATGAAAGAATGAAGTATAATGTATGGTAGTGGATGGGAAACAGGTGACTTCTCTGGATGACTTCTCTTGAACATGTCGGCGACACTTATGTGATGGATTGGTAGCATTTACCCCAAATGTGGATGGTATGGCGTGACCATGGTGATGTGACCGGTGAATGAAACAACCCAACCCGACTCGGACACGGAGTGGAAGTGTCATGTTCAAGAGCGACTTGCTACCAATAAAGATTCTTTGAGTTTTCTTCCCAATTTTTCCCTAGTCATTGCTGACCAGTACCTCTTTATTTTTGTCAAGCTTGAGGAGGATAACATATTCTTGTTCTATAATTTGCCCTTCGGGCAAACCCATCGCTATGTTTTAACGAGCCTAGCGATAGTGAAACTCGTTCTCGTCTAAAGACAAGTTTGTCACTATTAATCTTTTTAACGAGTCTAACGACAAAGATAACTTGGTCCTTTTCATTTTTAGAGAGTCTGAAAAGGTACGTAAAGGTAACTCCAAAATTCCTTTTTCGTCATCTAATCCCTTAAGTCCGAAAAAGTATAAAACAATACAGAAGGGATGAATTTTCGATAGTTTTAACGAGCCGAACAAAACAAGTGCTCGATCTTTTTGTGCAATAATCCCTCAGGTCCAAAAAGATTAAAATCTAGAGGAGGGATAGCACTTCCCGTCGCTTTAACGAGCTGGAAGGCCAAAACTCGGCAATCTTTTCATGTTTTACGAGTCAGTTGAAAAGAGCTTAAAGAAGACTTGTCTTTTGAGGAATGAGTGATAAAATGGGTAGCAGCTGATTCCAGGTAAGGTTTGGAATTTTCCAATCACAGCAGTGTCACAAGGATGGCTAGTGAAATCACTCTTCGCAGCTGTTCCTCAAAATGGGTAAACAATCAAATGGAGGTGAATGATCGGCCAATGGAAAAGTGGAGGTGACGGTGCAAACACGACCAAGGCTTTAATGGCTGATATGCTACATTCATGGTGGTTATTTACCGGGGAGTAGTTCATTTTTTAACGAGCTTAAACGCGGGTGGAAACGTTTGCTCATGTCTTATGTTTATTTTTTAACGAGCTTGAACTATGTGCTAAAACTGCTCAATTAATCCAGTCATATGATAAGAGTGTCTCATGTAAAAATGGCAATTTTTAGATTTTTGCCCCACATCCTTTCTTTATGCAAGTTAGGAAATGACCAATCCAAAAAACAGGTAAATGATCACTCTTTGCTTGCACTCCAAAAGGTTTGCATGCCCCCAGGTATAAAACAGAGTTTCAAGGTCACCCTCTATTCGAGCTGACAAAACATTTGTTTTATCAGGAAGGGTATACCTCTTACAGGTTACCCAAAGATTGTTCTATTCACGGTGCAAACAAAACACTTCTTCGGCGATGTCTACCGAGATAAACAAAGGTGAGTGACGATGCTCGCCAACTCACATAACTTTGACAAGAGAATCTTATTCTAGAATAACCCCTCTTCCAATCACGGACGGGGTATAGACTAGTCATATTCTCCCGCGGAAACCTACCCTATACCAGAAGTTTTCCTGCCGAGGCAGACCAGGATGCATGCCCCCTGGGTTTCAGTCATATCCCTCCGAATTACTCGCGCTCATCGGGAGGACGGACTGGGAATTGAGACATTTCTTGCGTGAAGAGACCATTTAGGGATGGTATATGACTATTTGCTATGCGTGATCCGGGAAATGAAAGCTGGTCCATGAGCTTGACCACTCTTCCTTCGTGTGGAAAGCACATTACTCTAAAGAGTGAGGAGACGATGGCTCCCATGCAATAAATATAGTCTCGTCCAAGGAGTAGGTTATAATCCAAGGGTCCTTGAACTACCATTACGTTCATGCGAACTGTCTTCCCTCTCAATGTTATGGGCACATCGGGAAGGATCCCTAAAGGTCGACTGGTTCCTTTATCAAAGCTTGTCAGATTTCTCATCTCAGGCGAAAGCGATGGCGAACCAAGCGCTCTCCAAGCAGTTGAGGAAAGGATACTCACAGACGCCCCTTCATCTATGATGGTACCAGCCATAACCATTCTATATATTTGAATAATAATCTGGAATGGCACACTAGCTGGTAAACGGGGTCTGCCTAGTTGGTTCCAGTCGAAGGAGACAACTAGGTTGCTTGGAGGTGGGACCGAATAGACGGCCGGGTATGACTCTGACGAACTTCCTTCCTGCGGTAAAGGAATGGGTAAATTGCCCCCATGTTCGTTGGAATCTGTGCTTATGAAAAGAATCTGGACGGTATCATCCTTGTTCTCTTCAGTGGGTGTATCATCTGAAGATGGAACCTTTGAAGGCAAGACCGGGTCAACTGCTGCCTCGACCTTTTGACTTTCGTCTGGTATGGATTCAGATGTTTTATCTTCAATGATAGATGCTTCGGCCGACCACTTGAGCGGGCCAGCCGGGTTTTCAACTGGTGAAGGACTCGGCAAGAGTTTTTTATATCCAGGAGGAAGTCGTACTGGTGAAACCGGACGATCATCCAAAACTCTTTTAGCCTCGTCTAAGAAGGGACAACGGTGGACGGCATGATCACCTTCGCACAGTTTACAAGGAAATCTATACTTTCCGTTTTGTCCTGGGGCTTCACTTTCATTAGTTGACGGTGTGTTCTCAACATGATCATCAGAGGTTGACGACACTGGGTTGTGCAAACAGGGAGACCAGTCCCTTAAGATCCGAGGGATGCAAGGACAGTCTCTGTGATAGTGGTCTCCCTTGCAAATGACACATGGCGATTTAGGCCTGGTTGGTGCAGTGTGTGGATTTTCGTTAGACGACACTCGTTTTCCCCCATTCGCCTTTGGCTCCTTCTTCTTCTTCTCTTTATTTTTCTTTTCCTTCTTCTCCTTAGGAACTTGACTTTTGGCTTTACCAGCCCCATCAAGCGAAGAGGAAGGAGGAAAGGAAGAATTAGAGGAAGTAGAAGGTTGGTGGGCAACTCTGGACTCGCCTAATTGCTGATTCGATTGTTCAGGAATAGTGGTGTTCTGAACGACAGAGGTTGAGAAGAGCCATACAGGCAAACCAATTGTCAGCCCTGGAAGCGACAATGTGGCCATATGGGGTGCACCAACATCTCCCCAAGAGGAGGAGGGACTAGCATTTCCACCAAGGGGAATTCCTTGATTGGTAGACTCCATTTTCTCAACTCAAGATCAATGTAGGAAAGGGGTAATGAATATTCCGTTTAAAATAAACTTTTAGACGCTTTGACACAACTTGTTTTTTCAATTTTTAAGAGTCGAGAAAAAATAAAAGATGACTCTAGTCTCCTTCAATTTTTAATGAGCCTGAAGTGACAAGTGCTCAGATGGACCTTTTCCGTTAAGGAGTCTAAAAAGGAACGAAAGGGACTGCTCTGGAGATCTAGGTAGAGGGAGTACCAAACCAATCGCAAAACTGCAGAATACTTTTTACAGTATGGCAGTCAATCTTCCCAAATGCTGTGTTCAGTGCATTGCGATTAGTAGGGCGGCCGACACGGCTTCCTATGGATAAAAGGTTTTAAGCCTATAGGGGTCTCCCAATATATACTCGACGGTACGTGGGAGCACAAGTCCATACTGGCACTTATCATCTCAAAGTGGAGGAATCACCCAACTATCAGTGAGGACAACAGTTACCAGGCTTTACGATGCCGGAATACGTCTCTAGCCTAGACCTCTAAATGTTGTGCATTAAGTTCCAAAGAGTTGTTAGATTCATTCAATTTATTTTAAGTTGATCTTTCTTATGAAGTTTTCCTTTTGGGTTCACCACTAGATGTAGATGTAATTCCTAAAATGCAATCTAAAGATGATAAGCAAATTTTTTATCTCTTTTCAGCAATGAAAATCCTAGCTACAAGGGGAAAAGAAAGACACAATCTTTTCACAAAGAGCAAAGAGCACACTGTAAATGCACTTTCCTAAATCAAGCCAAACAGACTGTCAATATGCAAATGCACATGTGCATGTATTTGTTTTTCACTCTCTTAATATTGATGCCTAAAAAGAAAGTTGATGTACAAATCTGAATTTGCTTTCAAGTGACAAACACAAAGAAGCTTCTTTTCAAAATCAAAAGGTAGAGATGATTACGACACTTTATGATTTTGAAATAAATACTCGTTTCCTAGAAAGTCACAAATTCAAACCAAAGGCGAAAGTAAAAGCATAATCGACTGTCAACAGCAAATAAACTTTCTCCTAAGACCAAAATCGACAGTTACGACAGATCTAAATCAAAGGACGACAGTATGACTATTCTACTTTTGCAATGGAAAACTGTAAATGATGCCACAAACACACAAAAACATCTACAGTCTTTTTGTACAAAGGAGGCGGAATTAAGGCAAAGAAAAGGGTTTTTAAACAGACACATACACTGATCACAGGCTGCAAAAATCAGAGACAAAACTGGAAAAAAATGAAGCAAAGAACCTCAGCTGCACAGGGCTAGGCTGATCAGCGCACCTGTAACACAGAGAAACTGGATTGCAGCGCAGGTAGCCCTCTTGGGAACTGCGCTGAAATGCAGAAGCTCTTCACAGTGCCTGTGCTGGGGCAGAAACGAGAATTCTATCCGAGTTCTGGGTCACGGTTTGCAGTTTAATCTATGGTTTTTGGCCGAGTAAAAGCAATCAGTAATGCACAATCAGAGGGTAGATTTAAAGGAGGTCTAAGAGCTATCACAAAGGGCAATCAGATCATTTTTGAATCAGCTGTTCAAATCATAAATAGATCCAGTGAATGGATTGAAGCAGCAGATGTCTACTTTGCATTTGTTATGGCAAATGCAGTTCGATTTCCACTTATAAGTTTATGGAATAAACAATAAGAGATACACAAACAAACTAATTAGACATTCTTCCCCAGTGGAGTCGCCATTTTGTTACTGGGAAAAGTGTCTATTTAGAACTGCTCTATCCCACTAAGGTGTGACAGTTGCCTTCGAAACAAACAGAGAAAACTACTTTTGTATTTCCTTTATGAATTAAAGATAGAGGGGATGGAAAGAACCGACCTGTGTCTTGCGCTAATCCTTTGATCCAATCCCTCTCGTCTTTGACAGCTTCCAGCTACCTGCTCCCTTACTTGCCCAGCTTCACCAAGTTCCTGTAAGATCACAGAAGAAGAAAACTACACAAAGACATGGATCTATATTCATAAACAGCTTAGGATCAGATTTAAGCTAAACATACAAATGTAACAAGCATCAATGATACACAAGCATGTAGGAGAAACTCAAATAGTTTTATTGATATAACAAGAAGATCCAGGAGGAGTTACAACCGATGATTCCTGAACCAGCATCAACCTCCCACCAAAGAAGCCCCTTCTTCACCTCCAACAAAGCATAAATCACCCAATACTCTGATCTCTATCTCAAAACCAACAGCAATTCCTTGCAATACACAAAATTCCAGCCTTTGGATCTCTGGGATGAGGGATCCATATATAGATGTATGCAAAGAGGATGAGTAAGCTTGTCATTTGATTAGTGTCTTCTCTCTGTCAGTTCTTGCTTCCACTTGGAGACTGAAAGCCTCTTACTCATCCTTGGTCAAACTCAGTGAGGCAAGTGTCATAGGAGAAGATTCTGGAAGCTTCCATTGTCTTTCCACCTCGCGGAATGGCACTGCCATTTGTCATTTCCCGCTCAACGCACCCTGATAGTGCATTTAGGTGCATTGTAACGCACCTAGCTAGTGTATTTAGGTGCTATGCAACGCAGCTAGCTAGTGGAGCAGCTGAAATGATCCTGATTTGATTGATTCTGAGCAGTTTCTGGTGGAGAACTTCTAGGAGAAGATGTAATTTGTTGACCTTGTTCCTTTAGGGGTCGGAACAACACTTTTAGGGACTTAGGATCCCTTGGTTTATGGACATTTCATGCTTAGAGCTATAAGGCACAAAAATGTCTATAACATTGACCACTTTGATCGCACTCGCTTGATTTGGTCCATTTTGGAAAAAACAAGTGCTTTGGTCCATATTTCATCAATCCTTTCAAAATATGGCATGTATATATTCCTTTCGTGAACTTTGTAAATCCAAAGGTAATTGCTTCTAAATTATTTATGTCACTTCATTTTTCTGTTCCCGAGTTCTAGCTAGTTTGATCATTTATCTTATCGCTCCTATTAATCTTCTCCACGACCATTTTACGACTAAATATTAATAATAAAAAATTCCCAAATCATTACTAAAAACGGAGGACACAATAGGCCTCAACCACAATCTATTGACTTTCCCTCGAGTCAATCTTCTACTTGTGCATTTGCATCTGCTTGTGGTTGCACTACTTTTGATAATAATTCTCTTTCTTGCATCGTTGGTTCACCTTCAAACGAAGGAAGTGAATCTGGCACCATTTGCAATGCAGCGACTTTAAAATAAATATCTTCGTCCATAGTATTTTTCCAAGTATCAAGAATAGAAGTAACTAGGGTGATAATCTGAGTAGCATTTTCATCATTAGATAGTTCTGGATGAGCGATAATCATAGCTTTCCATGGAATGTTGGATTCAAAATTAAGCTAGCGCAATTAGACGAAATGTCTCTGAGTAGGTGGTTTAAGATCTTCCAACACAGTTTTAGATGCATGTGAGTCTTCCTCTAACTATTGATTCTGCTTGTGCAATGCATCAACCTAGGAAAATAAGTCCTTTTGCTGGGTTATATCACTGCTTTCTAACACTTGATCAAAGATTTGTTGCATCTACTATCGCAACTCATACAGAGGTTGGTTCTTCTTTGTAAGTAAACCAACTCAATCCTGGACTTTCCGAAATATATACTAGGAATCATCAGTGAATTGTTTGAGAGTGTCCCAAAAGGAAGAGCCATAAACCAAATTTTGTTCAATTTGAGCTTTATATTGAGTTGTGGGATATGGAAGTGCTTTGTGAAATCCTACAACTGTGCTATGTAACTTGATTAATGACAATAAGTTCAATGTATGCAACTTCAATGTGCTCACAATGCTTAGTAGGTTTACACAACAAGAAATCTTCAGGTGAATTTGCAATGAATTCAGTAACAGTTGACCACATCATCTAAAACTTATAATAAATACATTCCTTTTGTCTCTCCAGCTACTCCTTCTCAGTTCGTAACTTATCACGTTCATTTGTCACAACAATAAGTTGTTGTTGTTGTTGCTTGTAATTAGAGTTAATGAAATTATGACGATCTTCTATGTCAAGAGATATACCTTTGATAAGTTGGAACAACCGAGAGGAAGACCAAGTCTAAATATTATGTGGATACAAATCATCAGGAAAAAGAAGGCGAGCGTGCAAGGGTTGAACACTAGCAACAGATTTCTCATAATTTTTTTGCACTGAATCTTAACACTCCTGGCTCTATTCTTTTTCAAAATCAGTGTGAATCTTGGAAAAACATGAGGTTAACAAAGGAATAATATATTGGGACTGTGCAATTAGAATTAAAACTTCTCTATAGTGGATAGGATTTTGAGTAAACGCGGAAACTTGAGCAGCTAAGAGAACTAGATTGGATTCTTGATGTAATTGAATTGATGCATGTATAAGAAAATTAGCAACTACGGTTGTGTGCACTTCAAATAACTCATCATTATGCACTATAGTATCCTTTGAAATGAAATCAACCTCCATTTTCGTAGCATATCCTATTAAAAATGAAATGTTTTGTATTAAATAAAATGAAACCCATTGGTCAGTGCTATGAAAGAGAGTCTAAACTAGGAGAGTCTGGCTCTATAGAATGCTCTACATTGTTCATGTACATCACACATTATATAGTAGTCATAGATTTAGGGAAGTTAGAACCATATCCTAAAAAATAGAAATTAATTCCTATCCTGAGATCTCGTGAACCAACTCACTATTGTAAGATATTATCCATTATCTCTAACACTCCCCTTTAATGGAGAAGGGGTTCACAAATATGCCCAACATTTCCTTAAACATTTCAAACTTGATTTTTCCAAGGGGCTTAGTGAAAATGTCTACAACATTATCACATGTATTACGATATACCAAATGGATTTCTTTTGATTGAACTTTCTCCTTGACAAAGTGAAACTTTGTATCAATGTGTTTAGTGTTTTTTGTGAAACACCGGATTATTAGAAAGTTTGATTGAAGTCTGATTTTCGTATCTGATTGTTGTTGCATCATTCTGTTTTTCCCCAACATCCTAAAGAATTCTCTGCAAACAAACTTCCTCACATGTTGCTACACACATAGCTTGATACTCTACTTCCGCTGAAGACAAGGAAACCATGTTCTGTTTCTTACTGCTCCATGTAATCACCCCGGATCCAATGCTGAATGCATAACCTATTATGGATCTGCGATCATCTACATTTCCATCCCAGTCTGAATATGCAAATCCTGTCAATCTAACATCAGAGGAATCAGTATAAATAATACCATAATCTACAATACCTTGTAGATACCTCAAAACACTTTTCACTACATTCCAATGACTTTCAAGTGGCTTGGACATGTATTGACTTAGCACACTAACTGCATAAGCCAAATTTGGTCTAGTAGTGGTCAGGTAGATTAGGCTCCCAACCAGTTGTCTGTAAAGTGTCACATCTGCCTCTTTAGAGCCATCCTCACTCTGCAGTTTGATGTTCTGTTGTAATGGTACTACTGCAGGCTTACACTGATCCATCCTAAATATTTCTAGTAATCCTTTGACATACTTTCCCTGGGAAAGAAATTTTTTTCCTGAATCTCTCTAGATCTCAAGGCCCAAACAGTATCATAGTTCACCAAGGTGTTTCATTTTTGAACACCTATGACATCTGTTGCTTGATTTCATTGATTAAATATGTAGCATCACCTGTAATAATCAAATCATCTACATACAAAGAAATCAATACTATGTTCCCTTGTTCATCTTGGATGGTATAAAGATTAGGGTTGTTTTTACTTTTGTTGTAGCCAAATTGCAGAAAAAATGAATCAATATTTTCATACCAAGACCTGCATGCTTGCTTTAGTCCATAAAGAGCTTTCTTTAATCTACTGACTAAATGTTATTTCCCTTTTCTAGACAAACCCTTTAGGTTTCTCTAAATAAACCTCCTCTTTCAATTCTCCATTTAAAAATGTAGACTTTACATCTAGTTGGTGAATCATTCAATGTTTCTTAGTATCTAAAGCAATCAACATTTTGATGGTATCAAGTTTAGCTATAGGGGCAAAGGCTTCTTCATAGTCAATGCTTTCTTTTTTTTAATACCCCTTTGCTACCAATCTAGCTTTTAATTTATCTATGGTTCCATCTACATTAATCTTGGGTTTATACAACCATTTACAACCTATGGTTTGTTTCCCTCTAGGAAGTTCAACCAGTTCCCAAGTGTTGTTCCTGATTATATATTCATATTCCTATTCCATAACTGTTTTCCATTCACTACATTCATTTGCTTCCTTATAACTAGAAGGTTCAACAACAATCATCGTACTAGTTATAAAAGCATTTTCCTTATATCTTGTAGGAAATTGAGCTTTCCTACCTAATCTCCTAAGTGGTGGGCTAGCTTCAAACCTTGTCTGATCATCATTTTCATTTTCTTCCTGCTGTTGTTGTTGTTGTATCTGATGCTGTTGTTGCTATTGTTCATCTTCTACCTTTGTCTGCTGTTGATCTTGATTGTTTCTTGTTTCTTCACTTTCTTCTTCCACCAAGTACGTAATATCCCATTCCTCATTGTGCTTATCAGATTCTTCATGATACTGCTCATGGAACATGACATCTCTACCAACAAAAATCTTGTGAGTAGAGGGATTAGATAATCTATATGCTTTATATTGTGAATAATACCCTATATAGGTACATCTGATGGCTTTTGAATCTAGTTTTCTTCTGTCTTCCTTCAGAATATGGGAAAATTCTTTAGACCCAAATACTCTTAAATGTTTTATTGCAAGCTTAAATCCATATAATACTTCATAAGGAGTTTTAAACTGAAGACTCTTTGTAGGAATCTTATTTTTCAAGTAAACCATAGTATTCAATGCTTCAGCCCAAAAGCCATTCGACAGATTCTTACCTTTCAACATGCTTCTAGCGCATTCCACCAATGTTCTATTCTTTCTTTCTCTTACTCCATTCTGCTGAGGAGTATGGGGTACTGTGAATTGCTATAATATTCCATGGTCTTCACAATACTTGATATGCTCATCCTTTCTGTATTCTCCCCCTTGATCGGAGCGGAGAATTTTTATCTGCTTCCCTGTTTGCTTTTCAATCATGTTTTTGAATTGCTTAAAGTATTCAAATGTGTGACTCTTCTTACTCAATAAATATCCTCAAGAAAAATTTGTGCATTTAACAATAAACAGTAGAAAATATAGTGCACCTCCTAATGACTTTGTTTGCATGGGTCCACAAAGATTTGTGTGCACTAATTCAACTATATCTCTCTGTTTCTTCTCTACTCGAACAGGTAATTCTTCTCCATGCATATTTCCTAATGTACATGCATCACAATCATTATGCACTTGTTTTAACATAGGAAGATTTCTTACTATTATACAATAATTTGTCACTGACCTCATCTCAGTCCCTCCATTGTGTCATACATCAAATAAACATGTCGATATCTTCCCACTCATGCATGGAGATTAAACAATTGCTCTCTAATGCTAAAGATTGACCCCTTTTGCCTAAGTTTCTGCATCGTCATGAGTAAACCCTTAAAATGTGTGATGATTCCCTATCATGAATAGTATCGTTGCGACACCATCCCAGGTGTACACATATTTCCCACAATGTTCGAATTTTAGGGCTTGGTGCAAGTCCTCCAGATATTTTTGTGACAATTGGTCCAAATTCATTGCTTTCTTGCAATGTCATCACTAAGATCTAGTTCATGACCTGCAACGATCCAGATTTGGCGAATTAGTTCAAACAATTGGCCTTCTATGTGATTCTAGAACTGGTTGTTGGGTCAGATTTGTTCGCCTTTCCTCCTCTAGGATGGTAATTCCAGCTTTTATGAAACCTCCCTTGAGGATAAGCTCCCTCTCCCTCATTTCATGGAGGCTCCTCCTCCTATAAAAGCACTTACAATTGCTATGATCAGCTAGTTCTTAGTTCACAGTTACTAGTTGCTAGTTCTTGATTTTGGATCGAAGCAGATTAGATAGCTTTGGTGTGAGTGTGACAAGTGTGGAATTGCTAATTGTTTGGTAAGAGGTTGTGGAGTGCCTTAGCCTTGCATTAGGGTTTGTGAGTGAGAGAGAGATATTATCCAATTGGGAGATCCATTCTTGAGAGTGAATGCTTGAAGGAACATACTGGCTGGACCCTCTGAGAAGGCTTCTGATGTCAAGGCTTGGTTGTAAGCTTTGCTCTTGATTTATTTTAATACAATCAATAACGATTTCCTATATCTTGTGTATAACTTACTTGATAGCTTATGATTCCTTGACTTTATAAGTAAATAGATCGTTGTTGTTCTCATTTATGTGCTTTGTTGTTTTCTTCTGGTGTTTCAGGTCAACTGCTTATTAAGGAGAAAGAAACGAAAGCTAGAGCAGTGCAACGGAAGCTTCACCAAACACTGGTTTTGAGGTAGGCCTCCAACAATGACTATTTAAGGAAATTGATTGTTGTTTTGTTTTGATATGACTAGACCCACTTTAGGGCTAGAGGGGTTGCCTACGTCCGTAGAGGGAAGACGTTCCTACATCACAAGTTGGCGACTTTGCTAGGGACATCCTTTGTATGTTTTCTTTTTGTTTACTTTTAGTTTGTCTTTTGATTTAAAGTCTCTTGAAATTTTGGGCTTGCACCTTGTTGAAGCCCCAAAAATTGGGTCGACAATAAGGGGGATACCCACCTGGTCCAAACCTTGGTTGGCAGCTCCTTATCCGTTTGGTATAGCGGGTCCGACTGGGGATAATGGGACCAATTTCCCAATCCAAGGGTGTGTGTGTGTGGAGAGTTGGATGATGCTGATCTAAGGGTTCTAATCTAAGCTACTTTAATCTAATTCTATGCTATTATAATCTAATGAAAATAGTACATCTAATCTATGCTAACCCGGGATGTATTTCTTCTATTATGCGATCTAAAGAGATTTCAAATAATAACTGGTAATAAAGATCATTCAGCTATCATAAGAATGAAAATCAATTAAGATGAACTACTTTGCATAAAAAGTTAGGCAAAACAGTTGTGAACAACATATCGCATAACAAGTTATTCATATATCAAACATAAATAAATGACTCCACTGTACAAAAGTGCCAAACGGTAACTCAAACATTCATGCAATAACATATAAACAACTAAAAACTGTATATCACTTTAAGAATATAAGCAGAAATGGCCAAGAGATAAAAGTACCATTTATGACTGGTCCTACTCATAAGCTTCAAGCAACAATGATTTATCTCCACTTGTTCTAATATCTACCAAGAGTACAGAAGTGCAACATCAGTAGCAGATATCAAATGCAAACATTAATAAACCTCGATCCATTCATTCATCAAAACCTCCTCTGAGGGTGCAGAAGTGCATGTTCTGAGGAAAAGTTTTTGACAAATTTTTGGACCTTTCTCTAAATGCATGAGAAGGGTTTAAATACTACTTCCTAATTCTAATAATAGTTTATTTACAAAATTTAGGATGCGGTTTTCGAATGACCGTCCTTTTTCTAATCTAATTTTTAAGAAAAAACAACATTCTAAATAAAACTACTTCTGAATCTGATCTTTAAAGCTGCATGTATTCATCATGGGTTTGAGGAGAGTCAGCTGGCTGACTTCTGCTTTGAGCTGGGCTGAGAAAACAAAATCTATGAGAGCTGGCACCACTTTCTCGGCCGCATTTATGATACATTTCACAGTCATCTGCTGACTATGCGGCTTCACCAAGTATGCCCAGTAACACTCCCAATTTAACCTTTTTAGTGCTTGGAACTCTTTTTTCTTTTCTTGCGCCTTCTGCTTCCATTCTGCTTCTAGTCGTAGTTTATTTGGTAAATACCTCGGGGTGGTCTCTGCGATTAAGTTTGCTCTACGCAAATTTTCATTTACACAATCGACAAGAATGCTTGCTGTCGTTGCCGCTGTTTCTGCTGCTTGTTCCGCTTCCCTAATTTGATCGTCCCACTTGTTGAAGAGCAACTCTTTATGATTCTCATTTATCCTGGGTGCGCCTGCTCCTTTTCCCTCGTCTTCATCCTGTCAAGCCAAGTACTATGTCACTCGTTTGTCAATCTGATCATACTCACTTCGCAAGTCTACCACTTGATTGGTGATTTTATCACTCAGTTCGCAATAATAATTCCACTGTGATAACTTCTATCCCAACTCTTCCTGTTGCTGCAGTAGTTGTTCATTCAAGGCAATAGACTCTGAAATAAACTCTGTAAGTTTGGGGTCGTCTCTGTGCATCTCTGGTACTTGTTTTCCCTTTTCATCCAAACTTCTTTGATAACTTATTTTCATTTGTTGGAAGTCTTCTTGTAACTTTTCAAGCTGTTTGCGTACCTCATTATTAGCATCGGCTTGTTGCAATTGTAGAGACAGTACCTGTATCTGATTTTCTTGCTCTTTCAACAATTGCTATACTTCTGATGCTTTGTCAATAGTCGCAGAGGCATACGCCCCTGCGATCTGAGATAGTTTGGTAAGATTTTCAGTTGGATTATTGACAGGATCTTTCCACAGGACGTCTAATTGCTCAGCATCCTGAGAAAGTGTATTTTCTAACTTTCTCTTTTTTCTTTGCCTTCTTACAACTGCTTTATGTTGGGGACTATAAAATATGTCCAGTGGGGGAATTTCTTCTACATTCAGTAGAAGCTCAGAAGATGGAGTGATAGGAATATGCTCCGTTTCTGTGACATTGCTGACTATGGTTGAGTACACGTCTTGTGCTACCTGTGTATTGCTCACAGGTGTTTTTGGGGCCTGTCCTTCAAGATTGATCAGTTCGTTGAAGGTTTCCCATTCTTTATCTAATTCTGTTGTGACGGGTGGTGCTTCAATGACGAGAGGGGGGACATCTCTTGACGAGGAGGCGATAACTTGCTGCTGTGGAAATTCCATTGACTGAGTGGTGTCCTTAGCTGACTCTTCGCCTCTATCTTGGTTGTTTTTGGATCTTTTACAATGCTCAGGAATCCCTTGTCTAGTCCTAGATTTATATCCAGAAGCGCTTGAATTCCCACTAAGGCTAATGCTTGGAGTAGGTTCTCTGGCAGGTGGTTGCAGCTTTTCTAGAGGAACACTGGCTAGTCTTCTTTTCCTGTGTACCATGAATCTTTGGAGGTCATCTGGAGAAAAACGTGATTGAGCTTCCCACAAAATTTCCTGGAGTGAGCTTTTACTCTGAAATAAATCATCAAATAAATCTTTCTTTCCAACGAACACTTTTATCTTGATTGACGTTGTGAAATCCTGAGAAACCTCATTTGGGTCAAATGGCCTTGCCGGGAATTTAAATAATTGTAGACACGTCATATTCTCTACTTCGGTGAACACGTGACCTACATCGAACAATGAAAAGGCCCCACAAGCTACATGAAACTAAGGCCATATGGCCTTCTTTTTTTCTTTTAGGTCTTTAGTCAGACCGCCTTCTGAACAAGTTTGACATGCAATCTCTCTAGCCAGAAGTTTGTCAGGAATATACAAAGGCAGGACATGAGGGGGGATGGTGCTTCCAAATACTCTAATATAGGTGAACCATTCTTCTCCGAACCATCTTGCGATGGGGATGATATCTATCTGTGCCTGAGGTGAGCACCTCGGGGGTTCTTTATCATACATCATTCTATACATGTGTAAGATAAGCCCGTGACAAATTTGGTAGAAATGTGGAATGAACTGAGAATCCCATAATATTTTATGATAAACATGGATGGGTAATGGGTCTTGAGTTGTCCATTTCTAACCCATAGCGGGAAATTTAGACACATAACAAATACAATCCATAATATATGCGGATAGGTAAAAAGGAGGATAGATCCTTTGAGACATGGATCTTTTATACGGTAATTGATAATAGTCGTGAATAGGTTATCAGAAAAGATCTTGGCCCAATCTATAATAACGACATTTGTGGCGGCATCAATCAATGGTAACCATTCAGACGAAAACTTATTGATATCTAGCATCCCGAATAATCTACAAAGCATGGCCACAGCAAAACAATACGGAGAGGTGAGGTAACAAGTGCTGTACATACCGTTTTTATCTTTTTGAGCGGTTCATCTTTTCTGGACCAATCTTTGGTGGTCTCTGATAGGTTTGGGTTCTTTGCCACAAATTTTTTAATGAATTGTGCATTGTAAGTCGCCTGCGGTTCAGGAAGATGATACATGAGCTTTAAGTCTCGCGCAGCGAATGACCCGATGAGCCCATGTCCTTGAATCTTGAACTATCTGTCGTTCATTTTTGCATTGTCAAGTATCCACTTGATCATATCCGTATATGGGAGAATTTTACGCCTTGCTGCTATCCGATTAAGGAATGAGCACGCTAGCTCTTCTAAGGATGCTTCGAAAGAGCCCTGTGAATCTGCGACAGCGGTAACCTTCATTATCCTGGGGTTTTCTTCTTCAAGCAGTCTGTACATGCTTTCCCACGTCGATATCTCTGCGTCTCTACTACAAGTTGTGTCTGTATATAAAGGTGCCATTTCCTTCACCTCAGAGCCCTGAGCCTTATTTTTCTTTCCCATTTCTTCCTGCGTATGGCTTGGTATCGCCCTTCGTTCTTCGTTCCTGCAGCTCACAAATGGAAATGACTGATCAAGAAAGGTGATGGGAGAGTCTTAAATGCAACAGATATATCAAATATGCAACCTTACGTGAAGTAATTCTTTGCAAAAGCACGCGTCTACATTTAATAAATGATAACTAATTCTTTTATTATCATTAAAAGCGCATGATCTTGAGTCAGATTATGGTAAGTGGCTTTTCTTGAATAGCGTGCCCGAAAGATTCGTGATGGAGTGATTTTGCGATTTGGTTCGCAATCGTCGCAGATCGCGACATCGCATTATCGCACCATCGCGCTCTCGTACCGACTCACAAATATAACATCACAGAGTTGATTTGGCTTAATATTGCAACCATCGCTTTACCGCAATATCGCAACATCGCAGATCGCAGAAGTTTTATGCTTGCCATATTTTATTAGCCCATTCCTTGCGATATGCGATCTTGCGATCGGGGTTATCGCAAATTGGAAAATCTTGAAGTCTTTTTCATTGGCATTAACTTATTGCGATGCGATATGCTACTTAGTACGAGAATTATTTCACATATCAGGATTATACCCAAATGGAGGTATTTTTCTATCCTTTTATGATGCGATTTTTTAAAGATTTTTCTTATCATAAACTTAGGTTTTAAAGTATTCAAAAGATCTTCCTAAGCTTACGATGGTAACCTTATTTTGAAGAAAGGAAACTCATGCTTTTCCTAAATTTTAACTAAGGGTCCCCATTCATTTAGTATTTTGGACAACACTTAAATGAAAAAGGGGGGGAGGTTGTTGCTGGCCACAACAATTGGCGATTCACTTGGGAGAACCAGTTATCTCTGATTTTCTATTGAACTTTTCAAATTTCCAAAACAAAATTTTCTAGAAAATTAAACTTTATTATAAAAAGACAAAGTGCATTATACCCCAAACTGTCAATGACATTTTGATCCAACCTCTTTCTATTTTAATTATTTGTTTCCTCAGCTTGTCCTTGCATTTACATCAGCCATTACTTGGTCTTGTAAAGATAAAATAAGGTCTTCCCTGTGTACTAGTTTTTTAAAATATGCTCATTTGTTGCACGCAGAGCCTCTGCTGCCAGCAGGCGTTCATAGCCTCGACAGGGTTACCTATTACCCAGTAATGATCCTTTATCCTGCTTAAGGTGATCTACAACTTTCAAAGAAAAACCCATATTGACACTTTTTCCTTTTTTATTCTTAAAGAACAATGTCTTGGTTTGGTAGCCAAATTATGACACAGTCATTCACTTGATTTACACTTTCGCTGAACAAGCTGGCTCGTGATGAGACCCCTTGTCTTTTGATTTCAACAATCTTGAGTCATTGCCCTGTTTTGATGGACAGTGTTTGGCAAAGTCAGCAAAGTTATAATATCTGTGATCATGATAAGCCGGCTCGTGATGAGACCTCTTATTCTTCAAGATATAGTGTATCCTTGGGTCGTTTCTCTAAATGCTGCGATTTTCTTTAGTAGGGAGGAAGTCATTTTTTCCTTAAGAAAGCCCTCGACAACAATAATAGAGTTTTTTGGACATGGCTGTTCTATAGGGAATCCTCATTTTATTATCGATACCTTTCATTGTACTGATATAAAACAATTTCTTCACTAAGATTTCTTTCATCGAATTTTTTGAAGTTGAAACTAGTATCATATCTGGTCTAAAGTTTTTAACTGTATCTATTAATAATAAAGATCAAGTTTCCAAAAGATTTGCTATTTATACGAGCAGAAGTTAAAAATCTGATAGAGAAATGGTGTCTTTAGTAAATGTCAAATACTGTTAACCACAGGAAAATTTTATTAGGGAGGAAAATATTTAAAGAAATGAGAAGTAACTATTCCCTTGGATTATGTACATGATAGGGATAATTTCTTCTCCTATTTTTCCTACCAACATTTAAAAATTAAATTATCCACCTAATAACCTAGCTAAACTACCCCTACTCCTATTCTAACTATACACAGAAAAATTAACTAGCTAAAATGATATTTCCAGTGGAACCATCTTTTCATTTTTATTCCTACACGTATGTACCTTTTAAACATCAATGTTAGGAATAAAACTTTTCTTGGACTGTGAATATTGAATGTAGGATTAGAAAGTGTAACTTCAGTCGGAATTCCGCCTGAAATTTCTTTCTTATGAAATCTTCTGTCTAATTGTATAACTATTGGATCATAAAAATCGGGATGAATTTCTATTATGGATTGGGTGATCATGTAATAGGAAAGATGACAAGCCAGATTGCAAATATGATTTTTTAGTTTTAATGGCCTGTAATCTACTATGCGTTAAAGTCAAGCTTTCAGCAATTTCTCGTAAAATGAAAGTTTCCACATATAAATCACTAAATAAATCAATGAAGAATAGATGGAAATTTTTGAAAAGAGATTTATCAATTAACGCGAACTGCTGGCAAGTTTCCAAAAATACCTTTTTTTTTTTATGATGTTTTGGATGACACAGAAGTTTCTTCTGAAAGGGCTGATATTGATTGATCATGGAATTGAAAAAGCTCTGTATTTCCTTGACACAATTTAGTTTTTCAAAATGGTAATACATATTTCGAATGTTCTTTGATAAGGTGCTCAATATACCATAGTAATCTATCAAAAGTCTGAAAATTTAAATACAATCCGATCTTATACAAAATGAGTGCAAGCGAAAAAGAATGCAATGATTATCTGTACAACTAATGTTACAACACAACTGGGATTGACTTGAAATATCTTCTTTTTCACAAGAACTGGCCAGAATTATGGGATCCGAGTAATTTTGAATTACGTCTTGTGAATCGGAAAACAAGTTATGATTGGGAACAGACATAGGGGTTTGCTCATGATACGAATCATAGATCGGGATATTGTTTTGGATAGTAAAATCATGCAAATGATCTGTCACTCTGGAATGAGGATCGACTGATATGATTCTTGAATTAGAATATCTCTCATTATCTAAGCTCTGTTGAGTTACTTGAGATAAATCAACATCTTCATCATCATCATCATCATCATAGTAGCTATCATAAATGATTTTACAGGCTTCCCTAGATTTTTCTTTTTCATCCAATATTTTCAAAAAAGGAAGGTCAATTCGTTCTTGTTTGTAAATGACCAAAGGATGTTCTATAGATGCCTATTTATCTTGAAAACCTAATGGTGATTCATTTGAATAATCCTATGTACTTTTTGAGATATCATTAATACTGAGGGGGAAAAATTATCATCACTAAATACATCAGGATAAAGAGAAAAATGTGATTCCAAAACAATGCATTTGAAAATATCATCGTGAAAAAATTCTTGTTCATCACATCCACCGTAGACATCGGGCTTTAGATCATACCTTTGCCTGTTTGTATTTTCCGAAAGAGAATTAATCTTTTGTTCTAACCTTGGCGTCTGCATTTGTTGACTTGCGATGGTATTATCTAACCTTGTCTCCAAGTTTCTTTTTGGTTCCAAGGCAGGCTTTCTTGCAACATTCTCGCTTTTTTCGTCTTGCATTAGAGCAGGCATGTTTCCTAAGCTTTGGGAGTTTTCTCATCATGAGTGATTGGCACATTCAAATTGGAATTTTCATTCCTATTAGGAGAAAATAAAACAAGACTCGAACTAATTTCTGATGGATCAGACATAGGAGGTAGGGAATGTTCAGCATAATCTGAAGATTCTTCATTCATGAGTTCAGTTTCAAGATCATATTTTAGACAATCAAGATGAAATCGCATATTAAAATCCCTAACAGATTCATCTTCTTTTCGTAGATACTCAATTTCATCATATACTTGATCATAATCATAGCAATCAAATTTACAAATGAAAGCCTTGACAAATTGGTCCCAGCTGTGAATTGAGGCAACTGGGAGGGTTCTACACCATTTTCTAGCTTCCGCCGTGAATGTGAGAGTAAAAATTCTGCATAAAACGCCTTCATCAATTCTTTGAACGTTCGAACTTGAAACTCTTTGAATAAATTGAAGGGCATGATTAAAAGCAGAAGAATTATTCTTACCATTGAATTTTACTTGAGACAAGAGTCTTACCACTTTAGGTGGAGTGTTGGAAGAGGCACGAACATTGATGCAACTCCAAATGGGAAGTTTGTGAGCAACCATCCTAATTAAAATGATTACGATTTCAAACCATTCCAACAGACAATATGCTTCAGGCCCTCCTTCTAGCGCCAAATATGTTGAAGCCCCAAAAATTGGGTCGACAACAAGGGGGATACCCACCCGGTCTGGACCTTGGTTGGCAGCTCCTTATTTGTTTGGTATAGCGGGTCTGGCTGGGGATAATGGGACCAGTTTCCCAATCTAAGGGTGTGTGTGTGTGCAGAGTTGGATGATGTTGATCTAAGGGTTCTAATCTAAGCTACTTTAATCTAATTCTATGCTATTATAATCTAATGAAAACGACACATCTAATCTATGCTAACCCGGGATGTATTTCTTCTATTATGCGATCTAAAGAGATTTCAAATAATAACTGGTAATAAAGATCATTCAGCTATCATAAGAATGGAAATCAATTAAGATGAACTACTTTGCATAAAAAGTTAGGCAAAACAGTTGTGAACAGCATATCGCATAATAAGTTATTCATATATCAAACATAAATAAATGACTCCACCGTACAAAAGTGCAAAATGGTAACTCAAACATTCATGCAATAACATATAAACAACTAAAAACTGTATATCACTTTAAGAATATAAGCAGAAATGGCCAAGAGATAAAAGTACCATTTATGACTGGTCCTACTCATAAGCTTCAAGCAACAATGATTTATCTCCACTTGTTCTAATATCTACCAAGAGTACAGAAGTGCAACATCAATAGAAGATATCAAATGCAAACATTAATAAGCCTCGATCCATTCATTCATCAAAACCTCCTCTGAGGGTGCAGAAGTGCATGTTCTGAGGACAAGTTTTTGACAAATTTCTGGACCTTTCTCTAAATGCATGAGAAGGGTTTAAATACTACTTCCTAATTCTAATAATAGTTTATTTAAAAAATTTAGGATGCGGTTTTCAAATGACCGTCCTTTTTCTAATCTAATTTTTAAGAAAAAACAACATTCTAAATAAAGCTACTTCTGAATCTGATCTTTAAAGCTGCATGTATTCATCATGGGTTTGAGGAGAGTTGGTTGGCTGACTTCTTCTTTGAGCTGGGCTGAGAAAACAGAATCTATGAGAGCTGGCACCACTTTCTCGGCTGCATTTATGATACATTTCACAGTCATCTGCTGACTATGCGGCTTCACCAAGTATGCCCAGTAACACTCCCAATTTAACCTGTTTAGTGCTTGGACCTCTTTTTTCTTTTCTTGCGCCTTCTGCTTCCATTCTGCTTCTAGTCGTAGTTTATTTGGTAAATACCCCGGGGTGGTCTCTGCGATTAAGTTTTCTCTGTGCAAATTTTCATTTACACAGTCGACAAGAATGCTTGCTGTCGTGGCCGTTGTTTCTGCTGCTTGTTCCGCTTCCCTGATTTGATCGTCCCACTTGTTGAAGAGCAACTCTTTATGATTCTCATTTATCCTAGGTGCGCCTGCTCTTTTTCCCTCGTCTTCATCCTGCCAAGCCAAGTACTCCGTCACTCGTTTGTCAATCTGATCATAGTCACTTCGCAAGTCTACCACTTGATTGGTGATTTTATCACTCAGTTCGCAATAATAATTCCACTGTGATATCTTCTGTCCCAACTCTTCCTGTTGTTGCAGTAGTTGTTCATTCAAGGCAATAGACTCTGAAATAAACTCTGTAAGTTTGGGGTCGTCTCTGTGCATCTCTTGTACATCCTGCAACTGTTTTCCCTTTTCATCCAAACTTCTTTGATAACTTATTTGCATTTGCTGGAAGTCTTCCTGCAACTTTTCAAGCTGTTTGCGTACCTCATTATTAGCATTGGCTTGTTGCAATTGTAGTTGCAGTACCTGTATCTGATTTTCTTTCTCTTTCAACAATTGTTGTACTTCTGACGCTTTGTCAATAGTCGCAGAGGCATACGCCCCTGCGATCTGAGACAGTTTGGTGAGATTTTCAGTTGGATTATTGACAGGATCTTTCCACAGGACGTCTAATTGCTCAGCATCCTGAGAAAGTGTATTTTCTAACTTTCTCTTTTTTCTTTGTCTTCTTACAACTGCTTTATGTTGGGGACTATAAAATATGTCCAGTGGGGGAATTTCTTCTACATTCGATAGAAGCTCAGAAGATGGAGTGATAGAAATATGCTCTGTTTCTGTGACATTGTTGACTATGGTTGAGTACACTTCTTGTGCTACCTGTGTATTGCTCACAGGTGTTTTTGGGGCCTGTCCTTCAAGATTGATCAGTTCGTTGAAGGTTTCCCATTCTTTATCTAATTCTGTTGTGACGGGTGGTGCTTCAATGACGAGAGGGGGGACATCTCTTGACGAGGAGGCGATAACTTGCTGTTGTGGAAATTCCATTGACTGAGCGGTGTCCTTAGCTGACTCTTCGCCTCTATCTTGGTTGTTTTCGGATCTTTTAGAATGCTCAGGCATCTCTTGTCCAGTCTTAGATTTAGATCCAGAAGCGCTTGAATTCCCACTAAGGCTAATGCTTGGAGTAAGTTCTCTGGCAGGCGGTTGCAGCTTTTCTAGAGGAACACTGGCTAGTCTTCTTTCCCTGTATACCATGAATCTTTGGAGGTCATCTGGAGAAAAACGCGATTGAGCTTCCCGCAAAATTTCCTGGAGTGAGCTTTTATTCTGAAATAAATCATCAAATAAATCTTTCTTTCCAACGAACACTTTTATCTTGACTGTCGTTGTGAAATCCTGGGCAACCTCATTTGGGTCAAATGGCCTTGCCGGGAATTTAAATAATTGTAGACACGTCATATTCTCTACTTCGGTGAACGCGTGACCTACATCGAAAAATGAAAAGGCCCCACAAGCTACAGGAAACTGAGGCCATATGGCCTTCTTTTTGTCTTTTAGGTCTTTAGTCAGGCGGCCTTCTGAACAAGTTTGATATGCAATCTCTCTAGCAAGACGTTTGTCAGGAATATACAAAGGCAGGACATGAGGGGGGACGGTGCTTCCAAATACTCCAATATAGGTGAACCATTCTTCTCCAAACCATCTTGCGATGGGTATTATATCTATCTGTGCCTCAGGTGAGCACCTCGGGGGTTCTTTATCATACATCATTCTATACATGGGTAAGATAAGCCCGTGACAAATTTGGTAGAAATGTGGAATGAACTGAGAATCCCATAATATTTATGATAAACATGGATGGGTAATGGGTCCTGAGTTGTCCATTTCCAACCCATAGCGGGAAATTTAGACACATAACAAATAGAATCCATAACATATGCGGATAGGTAAAAAGGAGGATAGATCCTTTGAGACATGGATCTTTTAGACCGGTAATTGATAATAGCCGTGAATAGGTTATCAGAAAAGATCTTGGCCCAATCTATAATAACGGCATTTGTGGCAGCATCAATCAATGGTAACCATTCAGACGAAAACTTATTGATATCTGGCATCCCAAATAATCTACAAAGCATGGCCGCAACAAAACAATACGGAGAGGTGAGGGAACCAGTGCTGTACATACCGTTTTTATCTTTTTGAGCGGTTCATCTTTTCTGGACCAATCTTTGGTGGTCTCTGATAGGTTTGGGTTCTCTGCCACAATTTTTTAATGAATTGTGCATTGTAAGTCGCCTGCGGTTCAGGAAGATGATACATGAGCTTTAAGTCTTGTGCAGCGAATGACCCGATGAGCCCATGTCCTTGAATCTTGAACTGTCTGTCGTTCATTTTTGCATTGTCAAGTATCCACTTGATCATATCCGTATATGGGAGAATTTTAGGCCTTGCTGCTATCCGATGAAGGAATGAGCACGCTAGCTCTTCTAAGGATGCTTCGGAAGAGCCCTGTGAATCTGCGACAGCAGTAACCTTCATTATCCTGGTTTTTCTTCTCAAGCAGTCTGTACATGCCTTCCCACGTCGATATCCCTGCGTCTCTGCTACAAGCTGTGTCTGTATATAAAGGTGCCATTTCCTTCACCTCAGAGCCCTGAGCCTTATTTTTCTTTCCCATTTCTTCCTGCGTATGGCTTGGTATCGCCCTTCGTTCTTCGTTCCTGCAGCTCACAAATGGAAATGACTGATCAAGAAAGGTGATGGGAGAGTCTTAAATGCAACAGATATATCAAATATGCCACCTTACGTGAAGTAATTCTTTGCAAAAGCACGCGTCTACATTTAATAGATGACAACTAATTCTTTATTATCATTAAAAGCGCATGATCTTGAGTCAGATTATGGTAAGTGGCTTTTCTTGAATAGCGTGCCCGAAAGATTCGTGATGGAGTGATTTTGCGATTTGGTTCGCAATCGTCGCAGATCGCGACATCGCATTATTGCACCATCGCGCTCTCGTACCGACTCACAAATATAACATCACAGAGTTGATTTGGCTTAATATCGCAACATCACAGATCGCAGAAGTTTTATGCTTGCCATATTTTGTTAGCCCATTCCCTGCGATATGCGATCTTGCGATTGGGGTTATCGCAAATCGGAAAATCTTGAAGTCTTTCTCATTGGCATTACCTTATTGCGATGCGATATATTGCTTAGTACGAGAATTCTTGCACATACCAGGATTATACCCAAATGGAGGTGTTTTTCTATCATTTTATGATGCGATTTTTTAAAGATTTTTCTTATCATAAACTTAGGTTTTAAAGTATTCAAAAGATCTTCCTAAGCTTACGATGGTAACCTTATTTTGAAGAAAGGAAACTCTTGCTTTTCCTAAATTTTAACTAAGGGTCCCCATTCATTTAGTATTTTGGACAACACTTAAATGAAAAAGGGGGGGTTGTTGCTGGCCACAACAATTGGCGATTCACTTGGGAGAACCAGTTATCTCTGATTTTCTATTGAACTTTTCAAATTTCCAAAACAAATTTTCTAGAAAATTAAACTTTATTATAAAAAGATAAAGTGCATTATACCCCAAACTGTCAATGACATTTTGTTCCAACCTCTTTCTATTTTAATTATTTGCTTCCTCAGCTTGTCCTTGCATTTACATCAGCCATTACTTGGTCTTGTAAAGATAAAATAAGGTCTTCCCTGTGTACCAGTTTTTTAAAATATGCTCATTTGTCGCAGGTAGAGCCTCTGCTGCCAGCAGGCGTTCATAGCCTCGACAGGGTTACCTATTACCCAGTAATGATCCTTTATCCTGCTTAAGGTGATCTACAACTTTCAAAGAAAAACCCATATTGACACTTTTTCCTTTTTTATTCTTAAAGAACAATGTCTTGGTTTGGTAGCCAAATTATGACACAGTCATTCACTTGATTTACACTTTCGCTGAACAAGTTGGCTCGTGATGAGACCCCTTGTCTTTTGATTTCAACAATCTTGAGTCATTGCCCTGTTTTGATGGACAGTGTTTGGCAAAGTCAGCAAAGTTATAATATCTGTGATCATGATAAGCCGGCTCGTGATGAGACCTCTTATTCTTCAAGATATAGTGTATCCTTGGGTCGTTTCTCTAAATGCTGCGATTTTCTTTAGCAGGGAGGAAGTCATTTTTTTCCTTAAGAAAGCCCTGGACGACAATAATAGAGTTTTTTGGACATGGCTGTTCTACAGGGAATCCTCATTTTATTATTGATACCTTTCATTGTACTGATATAAAACAATTTCTTCACTAAGATTGCTTTCGTCAAATTTTTGAAGTTGAAACTAGTATCATATCTGGTTTAAAGTTTTTAACTGTATCTATTAATAATAAAGATCAAGTTTCCAAAAGATTTGCTATTTATACAAGCAGAAGTTCAAAATCTGATAGAGAAATGGTGTCTTTAGTAAATGTCAAATGCTGTTAACCACAGGAAAATTTTATTAGGGAGGAAAAATATTTAAAGAAATGAGAGGTAACTATTCCCTTGGATTATGTACATGATAGGGATAATTTCTTCTCTTATTTTGCCTACCAACATTTAAAAATTAAATTATCCACCTAATAACCTAGCTAAACTACCCCTACTCCTATTCTAACTATACACAGAAAATTAACTAGGTAAAATGATATTTCCAGTGGAACCATCTTTTCATTTTTATTCCTACACGTATGTACCTTTTAAACATCAGTGTTAAGAATAAAACTTTTCTTGGACTGTGAATATTGAATGTAGGATTAGAAAGTGTAACTTCAGTCGGAATTCCACCTGAAATTTCTTTCTTATGAAATCTTCTGTCCAATTGGATACCTATTGGATCATAAAAATCGGGATGAATTTCTGTTATGGATTGGTGATCATGTAATAGGAAAGATGACAAGCCAGATTGCGAATATGATTTTTTAGTTTTAATGGCCTGTAATCTACTATGCGTTAAAGTCAAGCTTTTAGCAATTTCTCGTAAAAGGAAAGTTTCCACATATAAATCACTAAATAAATCAATGAAGAATAGATGGAAATTTTTGAAAAGAGATTTATCAATTAACACGAATTGCTGGCAAGTTTCCAAAAATACTTTTTTTGTTGATGATGTTTTGGATGACACAGAAGTTTCTTCTGAAAGGCTGATATTGATTGATCGTGGAATTGAAAAAGTTCTGTATTTCCTTGACACAATTTAGTTTTCCAAAATGGTAATACATCTTTCGAATGTTCTTTGATAAGGTGCTCAATATACCATAGTAATCTATCAAAAGTCTGAAAATTTAAAATACAATCCGATTTTATACAAAATGAGTGCAAGCGAAAAAGAATGCAATGATTATCTGTACAACTAATGTTACAGCACAACTGGGATTGACTTGAAATATCTTCTTTTTCACAAGAACTGGCCAGAATTATGGGATCCGAGTAATTTCGAATTACGTCTTGTGAATCAGAAAACAAGTTATGATTGGGAACATGCATAGGGGTTTGCTCATGATACGAATCATAGATCAGGATATTGTTTTGGATAGTAAAATCATGCAAATGATCTGTCACTCTGGAATGAGGATCGACTGATATGATTCTTGAATTAGAATATCTCTCATTATCTGAGCTCTGTTGAGTTACTTGAGATAAATCAACATCATCATCATCATCATCATAGTAGCTATCATAAATGATTTTACAGGTTTCCCTAGATTTTTCTTTTTCATCCAATATTTTCAGAAAAGGAAGGTCAAGTTGTTCTTGTTTGTAAATGACCAAAGGATGTTCTATATATGCCTCTTTATCTTGAAAACCTAATGGTGATTCATTTGAATAATCCTCTGTACTTTTTGAGATATCATTAATACTGAGGGGAAAAATTATCATCACTAAATACATCAGGATAAAGAGAAAAATGTGATTCCGAAACAATGCATTTGAAAATATCATCGTGAAAAAATTCTTGTTCATCACATTCATTGTAGACATCGGGCTTTAGATCATACCTTTGCGTGTTTGTATTTTCTGAAAGAGAATTAATTTGCTGTTCTAACCTTGGCATCTGCATTTGTTGACTTGCGATGATATTATCTAACCTTGTCTCCAAGTTGCTTTCTGGTTCCAAGGCAGGCTTTCTTGCAACATTCTCGCTTTTGTCTTCTTGCATTAGAGCAGGCATGTTTCCTAAGCTTTGGGAGTTTTCTTCATCATGAGTGATTCGCACATTCAAATTGGAATTTTCATTCCTATTAGAAGAAAATAAAACAAGACTCGAACTAATTTCTGATGGATCAGACATAGGAGGTAGGGAATGCTCAGCATAATCTGAAGATTCTTCATTCATGAGTTCATTTTCAAGATCATATTTTAGACAATCAAGATGAAATCGCATATTAAAATCCCTAACAGATTCATCTTCTTTTCGTAGATACTCAATTTCATCATTTACCTGATCATAATCATAGCGATCAAATGTACAAATGAAAGCCTTGACAGATTGGTCCCAGCTGTGAATTGAGGCAACTGGGAGGGTTCTACACCATTTTCTAGCTTCCGCCGTGAATGTGAGAGTAAAAATTCTGCATAAAACGCCTTCATCAATTCTTTGAACGTTCGAACTTGAAACTCTTTGAATAAATTGAATGGCATGATTAAAAGCAGAAGAATTATTCTTACCATTGAATTTTACCTGAGACAAGAGTCTTACCACTTCAAGTGGAGTGTTGGAAGAGGCACGAACATGGATGGAACTCCAAATGGGAAGTTTGTGAGAAGCCATCCTAATTCAAATGATTACGATTTCAAACCATTCCAAAAGACACTATGCTTCAGGCCCTCCTTCTAGCGCCAAATATGTTGAAGCCCCAAAAATCGGGTTGACAACAAGGGGGATACCCACCCGGTCCGGACCTTGGTTGGCAGCTCCTTATCCGTTTGGTATAGCGAGTCTGACTGGGGATAATGGGACCAGTTTCCCAATCTAAGGGTGTGTGTGTGTGTGAAGAGTTGGATGATGTTGATCTAAGGGTTCTAATCTAAGCTACTTTAATCTAATTCTATGCTATTGTAATCTAATGAAAACAGCACATCTAATCTATGCTAACCCGGATGTATTTCTTCTATTATGCGATCTAAAGAGATTTCAAATAATAACTGGTAATAAAGATCATTCAGCTATCATAAGAATGAAAATCAATTAAGATGAACCACTTTGCATAAAAAGTTAGGCAAAACAGTTGTGAACAACATATCGCATAATAAGTTATTCATATATCAAACATAAATAAATGACTCCACCATACAAAAGTGCCAAATGGTAACTCAAACATTCATGCAATAACATATAAACAACTAAAAATTGTATATCACTTTAAGAATATAAGCAGAAATGGCCAAGAGATAAAAGTACCATTTATGACTGGTCCTACTCATAAGCTTCAAGCAACAAATGATTTATCTCCACTTGTTCTAATATCTACCAAGAGTACAGAAGTGCAACATCAGTAGCAGATATCAAATGCAAACATTAATAAACCTCGATCCATTCATTCATCAAAACCTCCTCTGAGGGTGCAGAAGTGCATGTTCTGAGGACAAGTTTTTGACAAATTTCTGGACCTTTCTCTAAATGCATGAGAAGGTTTAAATACTACTTCCTAATTCTAATAATAGTTTATTTACAAAATTTAGGATGCGGTTTTCAAATGACCGTCCTTTTTCTAATCTAATTTTTAAGAAAAAACAACATTCTAAATAAAGCTACTTCTGAATCTGATCTTTAAAGCTGCATGCATTCATCATGGGTTTGAGGAGAGTCGGTTGGCTGACTTCTGCTTTGAGCTGGGCTAAGAAAACATAATCTATGAGAGCTGGCACCACTTTCTTGGCCGCATTTATGATACATTTCACAGTCATCTGCTGACTATGCGGCTTCACCAAGTATGCCCAGTAACACTCCCAATTTAACCTGTTTATTGCTTGGAACTCTTTTTTCTTTTCCTGCGCTTTCTGCTTCCATTCTACTTCTAGTCATAGTTTATTTGGTAAATACCCCGGGGTGGTCTCTGCGATTAAGTTTTCTCTGTGCAAATTTTCATTTACACAGTCAACAAGAATGCTTGTTGTCGTTGCCGCTGTTTCTGCTGCTTGTTCCGCTTCCCTGATTTGATCGTCCCACTTGTTGAAGAGCAACTCTTTATGATTCTCATTTATCCTGGGTGCGCCTGCTCTTTTTCCCTCATCTTCATCCTGCCAAGCCAAGTACTCCGTCACTCGTTTGTCAATCTGATCATAGTCACTTCGCAAGTCTACCACTTGATTGGTGATTTTATCACTCAGTTCGCAATAATAATTCCACTGTGATAACTTCTGTCCCAACTCTTCCTGTTGCTGTAGTAGTTGTTCATTCAAGGCAATAGACTCTGAAATAAACTCTGTAAGTTTGGGGTCCTCTCTGTGCATCTCTTGTACATCTTGCAATTGTTTTCCTTTTCATCCAAACTTCTTTGATAACTTATTTGCATTTGCTGGAAGTCTTCCTGCAACTTTTCAAGCTGTTTGCATACCTCATTATTAGCATTGGCTTGTTGCAATTGTAGTTGCAGTACCTGTATCTGATTTTCTTGCTCTTTCAACAATTGTTGTACTTCTGACGCTTTGTCAATAGTCACAGAGGCATACGCCCCTGCGATCTGAGACAGTTTGGTGAGATTTTCAGTTGGATTATTGACAGGATCTTTCCACATGACGTCTAATTGCTCAGCATCCTGAGAAAGTGTATTTTCTAACTTTCTCTTTTTTCTTTGCCTTCTTAAAATTTCTTATGTTGGGGACTATAATATATGTCCAGTGGGGGAATTTCTTCTACATTCGGTAGAAGCTCAGAAGATGGAGTGATAAGAATATGCTCCGTTTCTGTGACATTGCTGACTATGTTTGAGTACACGTCTTGTGCTACCTATGTCTTGCTCACAGGTGTTTTTGGGGCCTGTCCTAAAAGATTGATCAGTTCGTTGAAGGTTTCCCATTCTTTATCTAATTCTGTTGTGACGGGTGGTGCTTCAATGACGAGAGGGGGGACATCTCTTAATGAGGAGGCGATAACTTGCTGCTGTAGAAATTCCATTGACTGAGCGGTGTCCTTAGCTGACTCTTTGCCTCTATCTTGGTTTTTTTCAGATCTTTTAGAATGCTCAGGCATCCCTTGTCCAGTCTTAGATTTAGATCCGGAAGCGCTTGATTTCCCACTAAGACTAATGCTTGGATTAGGTTCTCTGATAGGTGGTTGCAGCTTTTCTAGAGGAACACTGGCTAGTATTCTTTCCCTATATACCATGAATCTTTGGAGGTCATCTGGAGACAAACACGATTGAGCTTCCTGCAAAATTTCCTAGAGTGAGCTTTTACTCTGAAATAAATCATCCAATAAATCTTTCTTTCCAATGAACACTTTTATCTTGACTGTCGTTGTGAAATCCTGGGCAACCACATTTGGGTCAAATGGCCTTGCCGAGAATTTAAATAATTGTAGACACGTCATATTCTCTACTTCGGTGAACACGTGACCTACATCAAAAAATGAAAAGGCCCCACAAGCTACAGGAAACTGAGGCCATATGGCCTTCTTTTTGTCTTTTAGGTCTTTAGTTAGGCCGCCTTCTGAACAAGTTTGATATGCAATTTCTCGAGCCAGAAGTTTGTCAGGAATATACAAAGGCAGGACATGAGGGGGACGGTGCTTCCAAATACTCTAATATAGGTGAACCATTCTTCTCCAAACCATCTTGGGATGGGGATGATATCTATCTGTTCCTGAGGTGAGCACCTCGGGGGTTCTTTATCATACATCATTCTATACATGGGTAAGATAAGCCTGTGACAAATTTGGTAGAAATGTGGAATGAACTGAGAATCCCATAATATTTTATGATTAACATGGATGGGTAATTGGTCCTGAGTTGTCCATTTCCAACCCATAATGGGAAATTTAGACACATAACAAATAGAATCCATAACATATGCGGATAGGTAAAAAGGAGGATAGATCCTTTGAGACATGGATCTTTTAGACCGGTAATTGATAATAGCCATGAATAGGTTATCAGAAAAGATCTTGGCCCAATCTATAATAACGGCATTTGTGGTGGCATCAATCAATGGTAACCATTCAGATGAAAACTTATTGATATCTAGCATCCCTAATAATCTACAAAGCATGGCCGCAGCAAAACAATACGGAGAGGTGAGGGAACCAGTGCTGTACATACCATTTTTATCTTTTGAGCGGTTCATCTTTTCTGGACCAATCTTTGGTGGTCTCTGATAGGTTTGGGTTCTCTGCCACAAATTTTTTAATGAATTGTGCATTGTAAGTCGCCTGCGGTTCAGGAAGATGATACATGAGCTTTAAGTCTTGTGCAGCGAATGACCCGATGAGCCCATGTCCTTGAATCGTGAACTATCTGTCGTTCATTTTTGCATTGTCAAGTATCCACTTGATCATATCCGTATCTGATGAAGGAATGAGCACTCTAGCTCTTCTAAGGATGCTTCGGAAGAGCCCTGTGAATCTGCGACAGTGGTAACCTTCATTATCCTCGGTTTTCTTCTTCAAGAAATCTGTAGATGCTTTCCCATGTCGATATCCCTGGGTCTCTGCTACAAGCTGTGTCTGTATATAAAGGTGCCATTTCCTTCACCTCAGAGCCCTGAGCCTTATTTTTCTTTCCCATTTCTTCCTGCGTATGGCTTGGTATCGCCCTTCGTTCTTCATTCCTGCAGCTCACAAATGGAAATGACTGATCAAGAAAGGTGATGGGAGAGTCTTAAATGCAGCAGATATATCAAATATGCCACCATACGTGAAGTAATTCTTTGCAAAAGCACGCATCTACATTTAATAGATGACAACTAATTCTTTTATTATCATTAAAAGCGCATGATCTTGAGTCAGATTATGGTAAGTGGCTTTTCTTGAATAGCATGCCTGAAAGATTCGTGATGGAGTGATTTTGCGATTTGGTTTGCAATCGTCGCAGATCGCAACATCGCATTATCGCACCATCGCGCTCTCGTACCGACTCACAAATATAACATCACAGAGTTGATTTGGCTTAATATCGCAACCATCACTTTATCGCGATATTGCAACATCGCAGATCGCAGAAGTTTTATGCTTGCCATATTTTGTTATCCAATTCCCTACGATATGCGATCTTGCGATCGGGGTTATCGCAAATCGGAAAATCTTGAAGTATTTCTCATTGGCATTACCTTATTGCGATGCGATATACTGCTTAGTACGAGAATTCTTGCACATATCAGGATTATACCCAAATGGAGGTGTTTTTCTATCATTTTATGATGCGATTTTTTAAAGATTTTTCTTATCATAAACTTAGGTTTTAAAGTATTCAAAAGATCTTCCTAAGCTTACAATGGTAACCTTATTTTGAAGAAAGGAAACTCTTGCTTTTCCTAAATTTTAACTAAGGGTCCCCATTCATTTAGTATTTTGGACAACACTTAAATGAAAAAGGGGGGGTTGTTGCTGGCCACAACAATTGGCGATTCACTTGGGAGAACCCGTTATCTCTGATTTTCTATTGAACTTTTCAAATTTCCAAAACAAAATTTTCTAGAAAATTAAACTTTATTATAAAAAGATAAAGTGCATTATACCTCAAACTGTCAATGACATTTTTCTCCAACCTCTTTCTATTTTAATTATTTGTGTCCTCAGCTTGTCCTTGCATTTACATCAGCCATTACTTGGTCTTGTAAAGGTAAAATAAGGTCTTCCCTGTGTACCAGTTTTTTAAAATATGCTCATTTGTCGCAGGTAGAGCCTCTACTGCCAGCAGGCTTTCATAGCCTCGACAGAGTTACCAATTACCCAGTAATGATCCTTTATCCTGCTTAAGGTGATCTACAACTTTCAAAGAAAAACCCATATTGACACTTTTTCATTTTTTATTCTTAAAGAACAATGTCTTGTTTTGGTAGCCAAATTATGACACAGTCATTCACTTGATTTACACTTTCGCTGAACAAGCTGGCTCGTGATGAGACCCCTTGTCTTTTGATTTCAACAATCTTGAGTCATTGCCCTGTTTTGATGGATAGTGTTTGGCAAAGTCAGCAAAGTTATAATATCTGTGATCATGATAAGTTGGCTCGTGATGAGACCTCTTATTCTTCAGGATATAGTTTATCCTTGGGTCGTTTCTCTAAATGCTGCGATTTTCTTTAGCAGGGAGGAAGTCATTTTTTCCTTAAGAAAGCCCTGCACGACAATAATAGAGTTTTTTGGACATGGCTGTTCTACAGGGAATCCTCATTTTATTATCGATACCTTTCATTGTACTGATATAAAACAATTTATTCACTAAGATTGCTTTCGTCAAATTTTTTGAAGTTGAAACTAGTATCATATCTGGTTTAAAGTTTTTAACTGTATCTATTAATAATAAAGATCAAGTTTCCAAAAGATTTTCTATTTATACGAGCAGAAGTTCAAAATCTGATAGAGAAATGGTGTCTTTAGTAAATGTCAAATGCTGTTAACCACAGGCAAATTTTATTAGGGAGGAAAATATTTAAAGAAATGAGAAGTAACTATTCCCTTGGATTATGTACATGATAGGGATAATTTCTTCTCCTATTTTGCCTACCAACATTTAAAAATTAAATTATCCACCTAATAACCTAGCTAAACTACCCCTACTCCTATTCTAACTATACACAGAAAAATTAACTAGGTAAAATGATATTTCCAGTGGAACCATCTTTTCATTTTTATTCCTACAAGTATGTACCTTTTAAACATCATTGCTAAGAATAAAAATTTTCTTGGACTGTGAATATTGAATGTAGGATTAGAAAGTGTAACTTCAGTCGGAATTCCGCCTGAAATTTCTTTCTTATGAAATCTTCTGTCCAATTGGATACCTATTGGATCATAAAAATCAGGATGAATTTCTGTTATGGATTGGTGATCATGTAATAGGAAAGATGACAAGCCAGATTGCGAATATGATTTTTTAGTTTTAATGGCCTGTAATCTACTATGCGTTAAAGTCAAGCTTTCAGTAATTTCTCGTAAAAGGAAAGTTTCCACATATAAATCACTAAATAAATCAATGAACAATAGATGGAAATTTTTGAAAAGAGATTTATCAATTAACATGAATTGCTGGCAAGTTTCCAAAAATACTTTTTTTTGTTGATGATGTTTTGGATGACACAGAAGTTTCTTCTGAAAGGTTGATATTGATTGATCGTGGAATTGAAAAAGTTCTGTATTTCCTTGACACAATTTAGTTTTCCAAAATGGTAATACATCTTTCGAATGTTCTTTGATAAGGTGCTCAATATACCATAGTAATCTATCAAAAGTCTGAAAATTTAAAATACAATCTGATTTTATACAAAATGAGTGCAAGCGAAAAAGAATGCAATGATTATCTGTACAACTAATGTTACAGCACAACTGGGATTGACTTGAAATATCTTCTTTTTCACAAGAACTGGCCAGAATTATGGGATCCGAGTAATTTCGAATTACGTCTTGTGAATCAGAAAACAAGTTATGATTGGGAACAGGCATAGGGGTTTGCTCATGATACGAATCATAGATCGGGATATTGTTTTGGATAGTAAAATCATGCAAATGATATGTCACTCTGGAATGAGGATCGACTGATATGATTCTTGAATTAGAATATCTCTCATTATATAAGCTTTGTTGAGTTACTTGAGATAAATCAACATCATCATCATCATAGTAGCTATCATAAATGATTTTACAGGTTTCCCTAGATTTTTCTTTTTCATCCAATATTTTCAGAAAAGGGAGGTCAAGTCGTTCTTGTTTGTAAATGACCAAAGGATTTTCTATAGATGCCTCTTTATCTTGAAAACCTAATGGTGATTCATTTGAATAATCCTCTGTACTTTTGAGATATCATAATAAGAGGGGAAAAATTATCATCACTAAATACATCAAGATAAAGAGAAAAATGTGATTCAGAAACAATGCATTTGAAAATATCATCGTGAAAAAATTCTTGTTCATCACATCCACCATAGACATCGGGCTTTAGATCATACCTTTGTGTGTTTGTATTTTCCGAAAGAGAATTAATTTGTTGTTCTAACCTTGGCGTCTGCATTTGTTGACTTGCGATGATATTATCTAACCTTGTCTCCAAGTTGCTTTCTGGTTCCAAGGCAGGCTTTCTTGCAACATTCTCGCTTTTGTCTTCTTGCGTTAGAGCAAGCATGTTTCCTAGGCTTTGGGAGTTTTCTTCATCATGAGTGATTGGCACATTCAAATTGGAATTTTCATTCCTATTAGAAGAAAATAAAACAAGACTCGAACTAATTTCTGATGGATCAGACATAGGAGGTAGGGAATGCTCAGCATAATATGAAGATTCTTCATTCATGAGTTCATTTTCAAGATCATATTTTAGACAATCAAGATGAAATCGCATATTAAAATCCCTAACAGATTCATCTTCTTTTCGTAGATACTCAATTTCATCATATACCTGATCATAATCATAGCAATCAAATTTACAAATGAAAGCCTTGACAAATTGGTCCCAGCTGTGAATTGAGGCAACTGGGAGGGTTCTACACCATTTTCTAGCTTCCGCCGTGAATGTGAGAGTAAAAATTCTGCATAAAACGCCTTCATCAATTCTTTGAACGTTCGAACTTGAAACTCTTTGAATAAATTGAAGGGCATGATTAAAAGCAGAAGAATTATTCTTACCATTGAATTTTACCTGAGACAAGAGTCTTACCACTTCAGGTGGAGTGTTGGAAGAGGCACGAACATGGATGCAACTCCAAATGGGAAGTTTGTGAGCAGCCATCCTAATTCAAATGATTACGATTTCAAACCATTCCAACAGACACTATGCTTCAGGCCCTCCTTCTAGTGCCAAATATGTTGAAGCCCCGAAAATCAGGTCGACAACAAGGGGGATACCCACCCGGTCCGAACCTTGGTTGGCAGCTCCTTATCCGTTTGGTATAGTGGGTCCGACTGGGGATAATGGGACCAGTTTCCCAATCTAAGGGTGTGTGTGTGTGTAGAGTTGGATGATGCTGATCTAAGTGTTCTAATCTAAGCTACTTTAATCTAATTCTATGCTATTATAATCTAGTGAAAACAGCACATCTAATCTATGCTAACCCGAGATGTATTTCTTCTATTATGCGATCTAAAGAGATTTCAAATAATAACTGGTAAAAGATCATTCAGCTATCATAAGAATGAAAATCAATTAAGATGAACTACTTTGCATAATAAGCTAGGCAAAACAGTTGTGAACAGCATATCGCATAACAAGTTATTCATATATCAAACATAAATAAATGACTCCACCGTACAAAAGTGCCAAATGGTAACTCAAACATTCATGTAATAACATATAAACAACTAAAAACTGCATATCACTTTAAGAATATAAGCAGAAATGGCCAAGAGATAAAAGTACCATTTATGACTGGTCCTACTCATAAGCTTCAAGCAACAATGATTTATCTCCACTTGTTCTAATATCTACCAAGAGTACAGAAGTGCAACATCAGTAGCAGATATCAAATGAAAACATTAATAAACCTCGATCCATTCATTCATCAAAACCTCCTCTAAGGATGCAGAAGTGCATTTTCTGAAGACAAGTTTTTGACAAATTTCTGGACCTTTCTCTAAATGCATGAGAAGGGTTTAAATACTACTTCCTAATTCTAATAATAGTTTATTTACAAAATTTAGGATGCGGTTTTCGAATGACCGTCCTTTTTCTAATCTAATTTAAAAAAAACAACATTCTAAATAAATCTACTTCTGAATCTGATATTTAAAGCTGCATGTATTCATCATGGGTTTGAGGAGAGTCTGCTGGCTGACTTCTGCTTTGAGCTGGGCTAAGAAAACAGAATCTATGACCACTTTCTCGGCTGCATTTATGATACATTTCACAGTCATCTGCTGACTATGCAGCTTCACCAAGTATGCCCAGTAACACTCCCAATTTAACTTGTTTAGTGCATGGACGTATTTTTTCTTTTCTTGTGCTTTCTGCTTCCATTCTGCTTCTAGTCGTAGTTTATTTGGTAAATACCCCGGGGTGGTCTCTGCAATTAAGTTTTCTCTGTACAAATTTTCATTTACACAGTCGACAAGAATGCTTGCTGTCGTGGCTGCTGTTTCTACTGCTTGTTCTGCTTCCCTGATTTGATCGTCCCACTTTTTGAAGAGCAACCCTTTATGATTCTCATTTATCCTGGGTGCGCCTGCTCGTTTTCCCTCATCTTCATCCTGCCAAGCCAAGTACTCTGTCACTCGTTTGTCAATCTGATCATAGTCACTTTGCAAGTCTACCACTTGATTGGTGATTTTATCACTCAGTTCGCAATAATAACTACACTGTGATAAATTATGTCCCAACTCTTCCTGTTGCTGCAGTAGTTGTTCATTCAAGGAAATAGACTCTGAGATAAACTATGTAAGTTTGGGGTCCTCTTTGTGCTTCTCTTGTAGATCTTACAATTTTTTTCGCTTTTCATCCAAACTTCTTTGATAACTTATTTTCATTTGCAATAAGTCTTCCTGCAACTTTTCAAGCTGTTTGCGTACCTCATTATTAGCATTGGCTTGTTGCAATTGTAGTTGCAGTACCTATATCTGATTTTCTTGCTCTTTCAACAATTGTTGTACTTCTGACGCTTTGTCAATAGTCGCAGAGGCATACGCCCCTGCGATCTGAGACAGTTTGGTGAGATTTTCAGTTGGATTATTGACAGGATCTTTCCACAGGACGTCTAATTGCTCAGCATCCTGAGAAAGTGTATTTTCTAACTTTCTCTTTTTTCTTTGCCTTCTTACAACTGCTTTATGTTGGGGACTATAAAATATGTCCAGTGGGGGAATTTCTTCTACATTCAGTAGAAGCTCAGAAGATGGAGTGATAGGAATATGCTCTGTTTCTGTGACATTGCTGACTATGGTTGAGTACACGTCTTGTGCTACCTGTGTATTGCTCACAGGTGTTTTTGGGGCCTGTCCTTCAAGATTGATCAATTCGTTGAAGGTTTCCCATTCTTTATCTAATTCTGTTGTGACGGGTGGTGCTTCAATGACGAGAGGGGGGACATCTCTTGACGAGGAGGCGATAACTTGTTGCTGTGGAAATTCCATTGACTGAGCGGTGTCCTTAGCTGACTCTTCGCCTCCATCTTGGTTGTTTTCGGATCTTTTAGAATGCTCATGCATCCTTTGTCCAGTCTTAGATTTAGATCTGGAAGCACTTGAATTCCCACTAATGCTAATGCTTGGAGTAGGTTCTCTGGCAGGTGGTTGCAACTTTTCTAGAGGGATGCTCGCTAGTCTTCTTTCCCTGTATACCATGAATCTTTGGAGGTCATCTGGAGACAAACTCGATTGAGCTTCCCGCAAAATTTCCTGGAGTGAGCTTTTACTTTGAAATAAATCATCAAATAAATTTTTCTTTCCAATGAACACTTTTATCTTGACTGTCGTTGTGAAATCCTGGGCAAACTCATTTGGGTCAAATGGCCTTGCCGGGAATTTAAATAATTGTAGACACGTCATATTCTCTACTTCGGTGAACACGTGACCTACATTGAAAAATGAAAAGGCCCCACAAGCTACAGGAACCTGAGGCCATATGGCCTTCTTTTTGTCTTTTAGGTCTTTAGTCAGGCTGCCTTTTGAACAAGTTTAATATGCAATCTCTCTAGCCAGAAGTTTGTCAGGAATATGCAAAGGTAGGACATGAGGGGGGACAGTGCTTCCAAATACTCTAATATAGGTGAACCATTCTTCTCCGAACCATCTTGCGATGAGGATGATATCTATCTGTGCCTGAGGTGAGCACCTCGGGGGTTCTTTATCATACATCATTCTATACATGGGTAAGATAAGCCCGTGACAAATTTCGTAGAAATGTGGAATGAACTGAGAATCCCATAATATTTTATGATTAACATGGATGGGTAATTGGTCCTGAGTTATCCATTTCCAACCCATAACGGGAAATTTAGACACATAACAAATAGAATCCATAACCTATGCGGATAGGTAAAAAGAAGGATAGATCCTTTGAGACATGTATCTTTTAGACCGGTAATTGATAATAGCCGTGAATAAGTTATCAGAAAAGATCTTGGCCCAATCTATAATAACGGCATTTGTGGCAGCATCAATCAATGGTAACCATTCAGATGAAAACTTATTGATATCTTGCATCTCGAATAATCTACAAAGCATGGCCGCAGCAAAACAATACGCAGAGGTGAGGGAACCAGTGCTGTACATACCGTTTTTATCTTTTTTGAGTGGTTCATCTTTTCTGAACCAATCTTTGGTGGTCTCTGATAGGTTTGGGTTCTCTGCCACAAATTTTTTAATGAATTGTGCATTGTAAGTCTTCTGTGGTTCAGGAAGATAATACATGAGCTTTAAGTATTGCGCAGCGAATGACCCGATGAGCCCATGTCCTTGAATCTTGAACTGTCTATCGTTCATTTTTGCATGGTCAAGTATCCACTTGATCATATCCGTATATGGGAGAATTTTAGGCCTTGCTGCTATCCGATGAAGGAATGAGGATGCTAGCTCTTCTAAGGATGCTTCGGAAGAGCCCTGTGAATCTGCGACAGCGGTAACCTTCATTATCCTGGGGTTTTCTTCTTCAAGCAGTCTGTACATGCTTTCCCACATCGATATCCCTGCGTCTCTGCTACAAGCTGTGTCTGTATATAAAGGTGCCATTTCCTTCACCTCAGAGCCTTGAGCCTTATTTTTCTTTCCCATTTCTTCTTCCGTATGGCTTGGTATCGCCCTTCGTTCTTCGTTCCTGCAGCTCACAAATGGAAATGACTGATCAAGAAAGGTGATGGGAGAGTCTTAAATGTAGCAGATATATCAAATATGCCACCTTACGTGAAGTAATTCTTTGCAAAAGCACGCGTCTACATTTAATAGATGACAACTAATTCTTTTATTATCATTAAAAGCGCATGATCTTGAGTCAGATTATGGTAAGGGGCTATTCTTGAATAGCATGCCTGAAAGATTCGTGATGGAGTGATTTTGCGATTTGGTTCGCAATCGTCGCAGATCGCAACATCACATTATCGCACCATCGCGCTCTCGTACCGACTCACAAATATAACATCATAGAGTTGATTTGGCTTAATATCGCAACCATCACTTTATCGTGATATCGCAACATCGCAGATCGCAGAAGTTCTATGCTTGCCATATTTTCTTAGCCCATTCCCTGCGATATGCGATCTTGCGATTGGGGTTATCGCAAATCGGAAAATCTTGAAGTCTTTCTCATTGGCATTACCTTATTGCGATGCGATATACTGCTTAGTATGAGAATTTTTGCACATATCAGGATTATACCCAAATGGAGGTGTTTTTCTATCATTTTATGATGCGATTTTTTAAATATTTTTCTTATCGTAAACTTAGGTTTTAAATTATTCAAAAGATCTTCCTAAGCTTACGATGGTAACCTTATTTTGAAGAAAGGAAACTCTTGCTTTTCCTAAATTTTAACTAAGGGTCCCCATTCATTTAGTATTTTGGACAACACTTAAATGAAAAAGGGGGGGGTGGTTGCTAGCCACAACAATTGGCGATTCACTTGGGAGAACCAGTTATCTCTGATTTTCTATTGAACTTTTCAAATTTCCAAAACAAAATTTTCTAAGAAATTAAACTTTATTATAAAAAGATAAAGTGCATTATACCCCAAACTGTCAATGACATTTTGCTCCAACCTCTTTCTATTTTAATTATTTGTTTCCTCAGCTTGTCCTTGCATTTACATCAGCCATTACTTGGTCTTGTAAATATAAAATAAGGTCTTCCCTGCGTACCAGTTTTTTAAAATATGCTCATTTGTCGCAGGTAGAGCCTCTGCTGCCAGCATGCGTTCATAGCCTCGACAGGGTTACCTATTACCCAGTAATGATCCTTTATCCTGCTTAAGGTGATCTACAACTTTCAAAGAAAAAACCCATATTGACACTTTTTCCTTTTTTATTCTTAAAGAACAATGTCTTGGTTTGCTAGCCAAATTATGACACAGTCATTCACTTGATTTACACTTTCGCTGAACAAGCTAGCTCGTGATGAGACCCCTTGTCTTTTGATTTCAACAATCTTGAGTCATTGCCCTGTTTTGATGGACAATGTTTGGCAAAGTCAGCAAAGTTATAATATGTGTGATCATGATAAGCCGGCTCGTGATAAGACCTCTTATTCTTCAGGATATAGTGTATCCTTGGGTCGTTTCTCTAAATGCTGCAATTTTCTTTAGCAGGGAGGAAGTCATTTTTTCCTTAAGAAAGCCCTGCACGACAATAATAGAGTTTTTTGGACATGGCTGTTCTACAGGGAATCCTCATTTTATTATCGATACCTTTCATTGTACTGATATAAAAAAATTTCTTCATTAAGATTGCTTTCGTCAAATTTTTTGAAGTTGAAACTAGTATCATATCTGGTTTAAAGTTTTTAACTGTATCCATTAATAATAAAGATCAAGTTTCCAAAAGATTTTCTATTTATACGAGCAGAAGTTCAAAATCTGATAGAGAAATGGTGTCTTTAGTAAATGTCAAATGCTGTTAACCACAGGCAAATTTTATTAGGGAGGAAAATATTTAAAGAAATGAGAAGTAACTATTCCCTTGGATTATGTACATGATAGGGATAATTTCTTCTCCTATATTGCCTACCAACATTTAAAAATTAAATTAACCACCTAATAACCTAGATAAACTACCCCTACTCCTATTCTAACTATACACAGAAACATTAACTAGGTAAAATGATATTTCCAGTGGAACCATCTTTTCATTTTTATTCCTACACGTATGTACCTTTTAAACATCAGTGTTAAGAATAAAACTTTTCTTGGACTATGAATATTGAATGTAGGATTAGAAAGTGTAACTTCAGTCGGAATTCCGCCTGAAATTTCTTTCTTATGAAATCTTCTATCCAATTGGATACCTATTGGATCATAAAAATTGGGATGAATTTCTGTTATGGATTGGTGATCATGTAATAGGAAAGATGACAAGCCAGATTGCGAATATGATTTTTTAGTTTTAATGGCCTGTAATCTACTATGCGTTAAAGTCAAGCTTTGAGTAATTTCTCGTAAAAGGAAAGTTTCCACACATAAATCACTAAATAAATCAATGAAGAATAGATGGAAATTTTTGAAAAGACATTTATCAATTAACAGGAATTGCTGGCAAGTTTCCAAAAATACTTTTTTTTGTTGATCATGTTTTGGATGACACAGAAGTTTCTTCTGAAAGGTTGATATTGATTGATCGTGGAATTGAAAAAGTTCTGTATTTCCTTGACACAATTTAGTTTTCCAAAATGGTAATACATCTTTCGAATGTTCTTTGATAAAGTGCTCAATATACCATAGTAATCTATCAAAATTCTGAAAATTTAAAATACAATCCGATTTTATACAAAATGAGTGCAAGCGAAAAGGAATGCAATGATTATCTGTACAACTAATGTTACAGCACAACTGGGATTGACTTGAAATATCTTCTATTTCACAAGATCTGGCTAGAATTATGGGATCCGAGTAATTTCGAATTACGTCTTGTGAATCAGAAAACAAGTTATGATTGGGAACAGGCATAGGGGTTTGCTCATGATACGAATCATAGATCGGCATATTGTTTTGGATAGTAAAATCATGCAAATGATCTATCACTCTAGAATGAGGATCGACTGATATGATTCTTGAATTAGAATATCTCTCATTATCTGAGCTCTGTTGAGTTACTTGAGATAAATCAACATCATCATCATCATCATCATCATAGTAGCTATCATAAATAATTTTACAGGTTTCCCTGGATTTTTCTTTTTCATCCAATATTTTCAGAAAAGGAAGGTCAAGTCGTTCTTGTTTGTAAATTACCAAAGGATGTTCCATAGATGCCTCTTTATCTTGAAAACCTAATGGTGATTCATTTGAATAATCCTCTGTACTTTTTGAGATATCATTAATACTGAGGGGGAAAAAATTATCATCACTAAATACATCAGGATAAAGAGAAAAATGTGATTCTGAAACAATGCATTTGAAAATATCATCGTGAAAAAATTCTTGTTCATCACATCCACCGTAGACATCGGGCTTTAGATCATACCTTTGTGTGTTTGTATTTTCTGAAAGAGAATTAATTTGCTGTTGTAACCTTTGCGTCTGCATTTGTTGACTTGCGATGATATTATCTAACCTTGTCTCCAAGTTGCTTTCTGGTTCCAAGGCAGGCTTTCTTGCAACATTCTTGCTTTTGTGTTCTTGCTTTAGAGCAAGCATGTTTCCTAAGATTTGGGAGTTTTCTTCATCATGAGTGATTGGCACATTCAAATTGGAATTTTCATTCCTATTAGAAGAAAATAAAACAAGACTCGAACTAATTTCTGATTGGTCAGACATAGGAGGTAGGGAATGCTCAGCATAATCTGAAGATTCTTCATTCATGAGTTCATTTTCAAGATCATATTTTAGACAATCAAGATGAAATCGCATATTAAAATCCCTAACAGATTCATCTTCTTTTCATAGATACTCAATTTCATCATACACCTGATCATAATCATAGCAATCAAATTTACAAATGAAAGCCTTGAAAAATTGTTCCCAGCTATGAATTGAGGCAACTGGGAGGGTTCTGCACCATTTTCTAGCTTCCGTCGCGAATGTGAGAGTAAAAATTCTGCATAAAACGCCTTCATCAATTCTTTGAACGTTCGAACTTGAAACTCTTTGAATAAATTGAAGGGCATGATTAAAAGCAGAATAATTATTCTTACCATTGAATTTTACCTGAGACAAGAGTCTTACCACTTCAAGTGGAGTGTTGGAAGAGGCACGAACATGGATGCAACTCCAAATGGGAAGTTTGTGAGTAGCCATCCTAATTCAAATGATTACAATTTCAAACCATTCCAACAGACACTATGCTTCAGGCCCTCCTTCTAGCACCAAATATGTTGAAGCCCCGAAAATCGGGTCGACAACAAGGGGGATACCCACCCGGTACGGACCTTGGTTGGCAGCTCCTTATCCGTTTGGTATAGCTGGTCCGACTAGGGATAATGGGACCAGTTTCCCAATCTAAGGGTGTGTGTGTGTGCAGAGTTGGATGATGTTGATCTAAGGGTTCTAATCTAAGCTACTTTAATCTAATTCTATGCTATTATAATCTAATGAAAACAACACATCTAATCTATGCTAACCCGGGATGTATTTCTTCTATTATGTGATCTAAAGAGATTTCAAATAATAATTGGTAATAAAGATCATTCAGCTATCATAAGAATGAAAATCAATTAAGATGAACTACTTTGCATAAAAAGTTAGGCAAAACAATTGTGAACAGCATATCGCATAAAAAGTTATTCATATATCAAACATAAATAAATGACTCCACCGTACAAAAGTGCCAAATGGTAACTCAAACATTCATGCAATAACATATAAACAACTAAAAACTGTATATCACTTTAAGAATATAAGCAGAAATGGCCAAGAGATAAAAGTACCATTTATGACTAGTCCTACTCATAAGCTTTAAGCAACAATGATTTATCTCCACTTGTTCTAATATCTACCAAGAGTACAGAAGTGCAACATCAGTAGCAGATATCAAATGCAAACATTAATAAACCTCAATCCATTCATTCATCAAAACCTCCTATGAGGGTGCAGAAGTGCATGTTCTGAGGACAAGTTTTTGACAAATTTCTGGACCTTTCTCTAAATGCATGAGAAGGGTTTAAATACTACTTCCTAATTCTAATAATAGTTTATTTACAAAATTTAGGATGTGGTTTTCGAATGACCGTCCTTTTTCTAATCTAATTTTTAAGAAAAAACAACATTCTAAATAAAGCTACTTCTGAATCTGATCTTTAAAGCTGCATGTATTCATCATGGGTTTGAGGAGAGTCGGTTGGCTGACTTCTTCTTTGAGCTGGGCTGAGAAAACAGAATCTATGAGAGCTGGCACCACTTTCTCTCGACCGCATTTATGATACATTTCACAGTCATCTGCTGACTATGCTGCTTCACCAAGTATGCCCAGTAACACTCCCAATTTAACCTATTTAGTGCTTGGACCTCTTTTTCTTTTCTTGTGCCTTCTGCTTCCTTTCTACTTCTAGTCGTAGTTTATTTGGTAAATACCCCAGGGTGGTCTCTGCAATTAAGTTTGCTCTGTGCAAATTTTCATTTACACATTCGAAAATAATGCTTGTTGTCGTTGCCGCTGTTTCTGCTGCTTGTTCTGCTTCCCTGATTTGATCGTCCCACTTGTTGAAGAGAAACTCTTTATGATTCTCATTTATCCTGGGTGCGCCTACTCTTTTTCCCTCGTCTTCATCCTGTCAAGCCAAGTACTCCATCACTCGTTTGTCAATCTGATCATAGTCACTTTGCAAGTCTACCACTTGATTGGTGATTTTATCACTTAGTTCGCAATAATAATTCCACTGTGATAACTTCTGTCCCAACTCTTCCTGTTGCTACAGTAGTTGTTCATTCAAGGCAATAGAATCTGAAATAAACTCTGTAAGTTTGGCGTAGTCTCTGTGCATCTCTTGTACATCTTGCAATTGTTTTCCCTTTTCATTAAAACTTCTTTGAGAACTTATTTTCATTTGCTGGAAGTCTTCCTGCAACTTTTCAAGCTGTTTGCGTACCTCATTATTAGCATTGGCTTGTTGCAATTGTAGTTGCAGTACCTGTATCTGATTTTCTTGCTCTTTCAACAATTTCTATACTTCTGACACTTTTTCAATAGTCGCAGAGGCATATGCCCCTGCGATCTGAGACAGTTTGGTGAGATTTTCAGTTGGATTATTGACAGGATCTTTCCACAGGACGTCTAATTGCTCGGCATGCTGAGAAAGTGAATTTTCTAACTTTCTCTTTTTTCTTTGCCTTCTTACAACTGCTTTATGTTGGGGACTATAAAATATGTCCAGTGGGGGAATTTCTTCTACATTCGGTAGAAGCTCAGAAGATGGAGTGATAAGAATATGCTCCGTTTCTGTGACATTGCTGACTATGGTTGAGTACACGTCTTGTGCTACCTTTGTATTGCTCACAGGTGTTTTTGGGGCCTGTCCTTCAAGATTGATCAGTTCGTTGAAGGTTTCCCATTCTTTATCTAATTCTTTTTTGACGGGTGGTGCTTCAGTGATGAGAGGGGGGACATCTCTTGACGAGGAGCTGATAACTTGCTACTGTGGAAATTCCATTGACTGAGCGATGTCCTTAGCTAACTCTTCGCCTCTATCTTGGTTGTTTTCGAATCTTTTAGAATTCTCGGGCATCCCTTGTCTAGTCTTAGATTTAGATCTGGAAGCGCTTGAATTCCCACTAAGGCTAATGCTTGGAGTAGGTTCTCTGGCAGGTGGTTGCAGCTTTTCTACAGGAACACTGGCTAGTCTTCTTTCCCTGTATACCATGAATCTTTGGAGGTCATCTGGAGACAAATGTGATTGAGCTTCCCGCAAAATTTCCTGGAGTGAGATTTTACTCTGAAATAAATCATCAAATAAATCTTTCTTTCCAACGAACACTTTTATCTTGACTGTCGTTGTGAAATCCTAGGCAACCTCATTTGGGTCAAATGGCCTTGCCGGGAATTTAAATAATTGTAGACACGTCATATTCTCTACTTCGGTGAATGCGTGACCTACATCGAACAATGAAAAGGCCCCACAAGCTACAGGAAACTGAGGCCATATGGCCTTCTTTTTGTCTTTTAGGTCTTTAGTCAGGCCGCCTTCTGAACAAGTTTGATATGCAATCTCTCTAGCCAGAAGTTTGTCAGGAATATACAAAGGCAGGACATGAGGGGGGACAGTGCTTCCAAATACTCTAATATAGGTGAACCATTCTTCTTCGAACCATCTTGCGATGGGGATGATATCTATCTGTGCCTGAGGTGAGCACCTCGGGGATTCTTTATCATACATCATTCTATACATGGGTAAGATAAGCCCATGACAAATTTGGTAGAAACGTGGAATGAACTGAGAATCCCATAATATTTTATGATAAACATGGATGGGTAATGGGTCCTGAGTTGTCCATTTCCAACCCATAGCGGGAAATTTAGACACATAACAAATAGAATCCATAACATATGCGGATAGGTAAAAAGGAGGATAGATCCTTTGAGACATGGATCTTTTAGACCGGTAATTGATAGTAGCCGTGAATAGGTTATCAGAAAAGATCTTGGCCCAATCTATAATAACGGCATTTGTGGCAGCATCAATCAATGGTAACCATTCAGAAGAAAACTCATTGATATCTTGCATCCCGAATAATCTACAAAGCATGGCCGCAACAAAACAATACGGAGAGGTGAGGGAACCAGTGCTGTACATACCGTTTTTATCTTTTTTGAGCGGTTCATCTTTTCTGGACCAATCTTTGGTGGTCTCTGATAGGTTTGGGTTCTCTGCCACAAATTTTTTAATGAATTGTGCATTGTAAGTCACCTGCGGTTCAGGAAGATGATACATGAGCTTTAAGTCTTGCGTAGCGAATGACCCAATGAGCCCATGTCCTTGAATCTTGAACTGTCTGTCATTCATTTTTGCATTGTCAAGTATCCACTTGATCATATCCATATATGGGAGAATTTTAGGCCTTGCTGCTATCTGATGAAGGAATGAGCACGCTAGCTCTTCTAAGGATTCTTCGGAAGAGCCCTCTGAATCTGTGACAACGGTAACCTTCATTATCCTGGGGTTTTCTTCTTCAAGCAGTCTGTACATGCTTTCCCACATCGATATCCCTCCGTCTCTGCTACAAGTTGTGTCTGTATATAAAGGTGCCATTTCCTTCACCTCAGAGCCCTGAGCCTTATTTTTATTTCCCATTTCTTCCTGCGTATGTCTTGGTATCGCCCTTCGTTCTTCGTTCCTGCAGCTCACAAATGGAAATGACTGGTCAAGAAAGGTGATGGGAGAGTCTTAAATGCAGCAGATATATCAAATATGCCACCTTACGTGAAGTAATTCTTTGCAAAAGCACGCATATACATTTAATATATGAAAACTAATTCTTTTATTATCATTAAAAGTGCATGATCTTGAGTCAGATTATGGTAAGTGGCTTTTCTTTAATAGCGTGCCCGAAAGATTCGTGATGGAGTGATTTTGCGATTTGGTTCGCAATCGTCGCTGATCGCGACATCGCATTATTGCACCATTGCGCTCTCGTACTGACTCACAAATATAACATAACAGAGTTGATTTGGCTTAATATCTCAACCATCTCTTTATCGTGATATCGCAACATCGCAGATCGTAGAAGTTTTATGCTTGCCATATTTTGTTAGCCCATTCCCTACGATATGCGATCTTGCGATCGGGGTTATCGCAAATCGGAAAATCTTGAAGTATTTCTCATTGGAATTACCTTATTGCAATGCGATATACTGCTTAGTATGAGAATTCTTGCACATATTAGGATTATACCCAAATGGAGGTGTTTTTCTATCATTTTATGATGCGATTTTTTAAAGATTTTTCTTATCATAAAATTAGGTTTTAAAGTATTCAAAAGATCTTCCTAAGCTTACAATGATAACCTTATTTTGTAGAAAGGAAACTCTTGCTTTTCCTAAATTTTAACTAAGGGTCCTGATTTATTTAGTATTTTGGACAACACTTAAATGAAAAAGGGGGGAGTTGTTGCTGGCCACAACACACCTTCAGTTTTTCGATTACTTGGTTTAATCTGGGAATTCCCCTTACTGTTTGGAAGAGTAGCCTGGTGTTTTTCGGGTGTTGTCACTTGTCTTTTCCCCTTTTTAAGACTCGTAGCTGAAGATATCTTAACAATTGTGACGACATCACCTTGTCCTCTTTAGTAAATTTATGTGTCATTAATTACCTGTCGTACAGTCACGACTATTCTTGAAATCGGACTGTCGTATAAGATAGGTGTACCCCTATGACAATGTCGCTCAGTTGTTGTCTCTACCCTTGCAATGATTGGCTTATCATCACAATTTGCTTGTTATAGGCTCGCGACGATTCTTGTGCAAGTTGTTTTTTATAGCATTTCCTCCTGAAACCATCAGTCTTGCTTATCCCTGTAGAGTCTCAAAGAAGGTATGTTTTGATGGTTATTTCAGTATCTTTTTCATTAGGATATATAAGCCTTTCTACATTTTAAACTTAGATAATAACGAAACATGTGAGGTTAATAGGAAAAACTGATAATTGTTGTTCTTACGTGCAGGAAGGAGGAAAAGCAAAAATTAGCCATCTCAAAGGGAAAGACGAAGAGGAGCTAACTGCTGTCCCTTTGATGGGAAACCGCAAACAAACCAGATCAAAACGGACCAACTCAGAAAAAGAAGCGGAGATACCAGCTCGGAGCAGAAAAGGGAAGAAGTGACTCAGGGTTAATGATTCTGCGAATCCCTCAAGATCTTAGATCCTGAGGGATCGCTTTTTTGTCTATTTTCTATATCTAGATATCTCCGTCATCATCCTTATATAAGTGATAGCATTGTTGGCTATAAAAAGAGGAGGTTCTATTGTAATTCCTTTTCAACAGATCAAGACTACGATCTTTATATCCTGTTAAGACTCGCTTTGCTGTAAGTTTATTTCATGCATTAATACAGACTTGATTACTCTTTTATCTGTGATCCTAGATCAATCTTAAGCGGTGTGCCCCTAGAGGCTAAGGGCCCGGCCCTGGAGGACACTTGCTCTTGTACCATTATGTGTGGTTTCTATGTGGTTTGTTCATAGGTGTAATCTGGTAATCTGTTGTGTTTTATGAACGATATATTACATGCTCTGTTATGTTTAACTTGTTTAATGTTCCTACAAATTGAAGTCTTATATTGACACTGTATTATGTTACCAATTCATTAAAGTGTTGATTAATCTCTACAGGATATTATCACTCCAGTATAGAGTTCATTGTGATTGTATTTTAGCATTATGACAGTTATCATGAGGAGTCTAATTTCAGATGATTATTGAATGTTATTGTTTATATCTTGAGATGCAATCGCATGCGTTTATTGAGATCAATAACAGAAGAAGACTGAGCACGTTGTGTTTCTAGGGTTGTAATTCTTTTGAGACTGCAGGATTAATGTTTTGATTGGAGTGGTTAGATAGAATCGCAGCTTGATGAACTTGGTTATTTCTTATTCCAGTTGCTGATCCATTTCTGAATTGCTGTTCCATTTCTGAATTGTTGTTCCATTTTTGAATTGCTGTTCCATTTCAATTGCTGGTCTATTTCAAGATTGCTGATTTGTTGTTTCATTTACTTGCCATTTCTTAAGGATAGACTCAGGCTGTAGTGAGTGTCAGCGTCTGCTATTTGGCTCCTAGACCTCTGATCTGCTCCCATCAGCTATGAAAGGGATGGGTTATTGCTACCAAACCCTTGGCTGATGTGCTGTTCTATTTTATTGTTATTTCTTTTACTTATCATTTCATTTATATTCATCAAGGACGATCTCAGACTGTAGTGAGCCCCAGCATCTACTATCTAGCTCCCAGACCTTGGACTTGTTCTCATCAGTTATGAAAAGGATGGGTTATTGCTACCAAACCTTCGACTGATGCAATGCTTGGTGCGATTTAGCCTCTTGAAGTAGTTAAGTTGTAGACATGCAACCATTTACTTTCGTAGCCTTTAAGTAGCTGTACTACAAGCATTACTTTGACAAGTGCTAAGCCTCAGACTGAGACACTCTTTTGAAATAGCAAGACATTCCTGGATTGATATTCTAATGTGAGGTAACTAGAGGTGAAAGAGACCCTTTTTATAGCTCTACAATCCCCTACTATTTTCTGTCTCCCATCAACTTGTTTTGATTGCTTTGGTTAAGACTTGTTCCTCCTTGATTTCATTTGAGAAAGTCTTATTTTTTAGACCCCGTGACCTATCTCTTTTAAGTGTTCCAAACCATTTGCCTGAGTTACTTGTCTATCCAAGGTTCATCCGCAATCGTCTTATTGATTTGCTTTAGGATTTTTGCTGCTTGTTTTCTTGTTGATTGATTTTTGGTTTTGATTATTGAATCTATCTCTCGTATCGATTCGATTTCTTCACTAACAATCATAGATCACAATTGTTTGGATTGATTAGGTTTACGCTTTCTTGTTTGTCTCTTTAAACTTAAAAAGAAAATAAAGTGATTGCATTCATACAACATACGAAAGTGAAAGCGCTTTTGCATTACTGAATTTTCAAGATTGAGAAATTGGAAAGCAAAGTTCAAATCTTTCATTAGTAGTTGTGAGATAAGTGTATTTATGCATTGTGTTTCTTAGTGCTTGAATTTTCTTGTCTTGGTTTGTGTGCACTTGGATTTGAACTCTTTACCCTCTTTTAGGTATTTTTTCATCGAAATGAATGGTTCTTTACTCATTCTACCTGCATCCTAGGAATTTTTGACATACATACAGTAGGGCCTGAGAACCGAAACCTAATTCAAGATCAACTCTAAAGTCAATTGAATGAAATTAACAATGCATTGGAACATAATGCACATTATTTAGAGGTCTAGGCTAGAGACGTGTTCTGGCGTCATTAAACCTAGTCACTCTTGCTTTTGCTTAAGGTTGGGTGATTCCTCCTTCTGTGACTCAATAGCTGCTAGTATGGACTTGTGCTCCCCATACTGTCGAGTATATATTGGGAGACTCCACTAGGTTATCATTCTAGATCCATAGGAAGCCATGTCTGCCGCCTTACGAACCGTAATGCACCGAACATAGCATTTGAGAAGATTGACTGCCGTACGGAAAGTTCTTGGTCATTTTTCATTTGATCACCAAGGTGTATATGCAGTTTTACAGTTTGTCTGGTAAACCTTTTGCCTAGTTCTCCAAAGTAGTCACTTTCGTTCCTTTTCAACTCCTTAGAAGAAAAGGATCATTTGAGAACTTGTCCTTTTAGGCTCATTAAACCTCGAAAGAGATAGAGTCACCTTTTCGTCCTTTTCTCAACTCTTGAAACATGAAAAGGTCAAGTTTTTTTCCTATGTCATAAAATTTACTGCCCACGAAATATTCCTGGTAATAGTTCGAGTTCTTGATTACAGTGCAAGTGTTTTTTAGGCTCGAACCTGATGGAAACCTTCCTTGAGTCTACTGGCCAAGGTCTTCCCCGAGATGGGAATCCTAGTCTGTTTCCTCCTTTTGGAAATGTTGGTGCTCTATATATGGCAACATTGTCCTTGCTTGGGTTAACCATCAATTTTCCCATTTGGTTGTTTTCAACCTCGGTGGTCCTGAGCGTCATGACTCCTGTTCCACCATCTCCTTCATTTGAATCCTAACACGATGATTCTCAGGTTAAGCCTACGCCTTCTTCCCCTGTTTCTTCCTCCTCCTCCCCTCCTTCACCTGGTGAAAGTTCTACATCCAGTAATCGGGAGGCTAAGAAGAAGAAGAGGAAGCCGAAGAAGAAGAAGAAGTTGGATAAGTGTCAGGCCACCCATCTGGCTCCTATTTAGAGTACATCACAGGTCATGACACCTTCTAATCCTCCACAGAAGGTTAAGTTTCCTTGTAAATTATGCAAGGGTGACCATCTTCTTCGATTTTGTCCTGGTATTCCTAGGATCTTAGAAGCATGGTGTCACAATCTGGCTTATCCCTCATCGTCCTTTGAACCCATGGCGATATTACATCCTCAACTGGCAATGGTACAAAGAAAGGGAAGATTTGATTCCCCTGTAGGTTATGTGAAGGCAATCATCCCCTTCACCTTTGTCTGCTCATGGATAAAGCTTCCACCATTTTGGCAAGCCTTACATCTTCTTCCCCTCCCATTCCAGTTGCTTATCACAAGCTCTCTTCAGACCCTCTCCCCGTTGACAAAGAGATTGATATGGATTCTTCTCTTGTCTATCCTCCTCTTCTCGAGCCTAGCTGTGCTAAGCCTATTCCAGACCAACCATTGGTCAGAGAGAGTGTCGACTTGGGTTCACCACCCGTTGATCATTTTGTTCCAAAAAATCATCATGATCACACTACGCATGTTCTTCTCGTCTCGTCAAATTCTCCTGAGTCTGAGAACGACCCTCCTATCCCTGCTGATCAAGAGAGTCCTTCTTCAATTCCTATAGAGCAGGGGAGAAATTATACGATACCCCCACCAAGTACTTCGGTTGTTTCTTTTGACTAAATTCATTTGACTGCATTCCACCTTCCATCCTACGTGCCTTTCCAGATTACGGTACACGCCTATGATAAGGTAGTACCTGGCCCTCTCTTGGATGAAGGTGCGTCGGTTAGTTTCATGCCTTCCACTACTTGGCAAGCTTTGGGTTCCCCACAACTTGTGCCTGTTACTCAAAATCTGTTAGCCTTTGACGGAGGGACTCATCAACCTTTCAGGATCCTTCCAAAGTTCCCTGTTACTTTGGGAGGCAAAACCATCTATATAGATGTGATGGTTATCCAAGGTGGTTTAGATTTTAGTCTTCTCCTTGGTCGTGATTATACTTATGCCATGGGTGTTATAGACATATTTGAGCACTTCAACCCCAATCACATATGTTGATAAAACAAGGGCTCTTTAACCCCTAAAAGTGTTTTTTCATACCATGGTCAACTAATTACATCATTTCCCAGAAGTTCCACTTAAAAAACCACTCAGAACTGGCTAAAACTAGACCATATTGACTACTCCATGGTCAAGGTGCGATGCATAATGGCTGCTACACTAGCCAAGTGCAATGCATACTAAAAGAGCCTTCTGTGGGGTGTGATGAGCGAGAATAGACACATGGCAGAGACAATTTGCTAAGTGGATGCCCAGGGAATCCTCTAGAAACTTCTCATATGACACTTGCCTTTCAGAATTCGCCCAGGATGAGTAATAGATCAAAGAAATCTCCAACTGGAATCAAGAAGTATCAGTGGAATGACACTAATCAAAAACCTAGAGCTCACTCACACTCTTGTAAGACATCTCTAAATGGATCCCTCATCTGAGACATCTGCAGGGTGGAATTTTGTATCTTGTAAGGAAGTGTTGTTGGTTTATCTTTGAGAAGAGACATTGTATTGTTGGGTGACCGTTCTTTTCATGGGGCAAAGAGGGATTTGATGTTGGGAGGATGATGCTGGATTAGATAGCTAGGTTGTAATCCTCTCTTCTACTATTAATAAAGTTATTTGAGTTTTCCTCCATATAATCGTGTATTTGTGAATCTTATTATTTGTGAATGCAATTGTAAGGTCAATGTATTTTTGATTCTGCATTGTTTATGATATTATAGATTGAGATGCTTTTATGGTGTTTTGTTGCTTTGGCTCTACGGGTATTCTCTAAAGTGGGACAAGTAGGAGAGGAGTGGCAAGCTCTATCAAGGGAGAGAGGAAACAAGCAAGGATCCAAGTGGAAGATCCAGGTTTGACCCCTTTCCTTCTCTCTTATCTATCATACATAAAGGAAATCACAATTTTCTTTGATTGTTTGTTTCTAAGATAGCTACCCGTCTTAATGGGACTAGAAGATCAAAAAGACACTAGTTTTCCTGGAAACAAAATGGCAACTCCACTGGGGATCGAATAGTTTGTTTGTTTGTTATTGTTGTTTGCTTTATAAACTACAAACAGAGCCTGAAGTTAGCTAGCTAGCCTTCGACTGCTCTTGCTATGCAATTTCAAAGTATATGAATGTTGCTTCAATCAATCTCTGGGTTGGTTTATGAACTGAACATCTAACTTACAAACATTCTAAGCACCCTCGTGGTAGCTCAATAACCTCCTAATATCATACCCCTGTACTTTTCTTTTACTATCCATCATAGCTTAGCTTAAATCATTGAACTTAGCTACAAATTTTGAGAAAAAACGAAACTCAGTTTCGCTCCCTAGCCCATCGCACTGTCTGTAACTGGCAGCATGTATGCATTGCACCTCCCGTGTGTTGCAGGTGAGAAGCATCCCTATTTCCCTGAAGGACAAGTGCGATGACTGAGTGATACTGTTTCTCACTTTTGAAATTTGGTTTTTTCTCCTTGTTTTCAGCTCTATTCAGTTGTTTTGCTGCTCATTACTAGAGTCTCATTGCTGAAGCCTCTTTCCTTTACATTGTTCAGCCTCCATTGATTAGGATTTGTAAGTGTTCTTTTATGTATTTTTCATCATTTAGAGTCCTTCCTTGTCAAAAGTAGCTTAATCAAACTGTCGTTTTTTTATGCAAAAGTGTTGTAACTATCATTTTGAGTCAAAAGGAAGAGTGTCATAAAGTCTTCCTCCTCTAGATAGTCGATTATACTTTTGTCATTGTATTTGATTTGAATTGTCAATATTTGAAGTGTCGAAAGCAGTTTTCCATTCGAAATCGAAAGTGTCGTTTTAGTCTTCCTTTCATTTTGAAAAGAAATTATTTAAATTTTTCTTTGAAGAAAATAGTTCAGATCTGTACTTAGTTTTCCTTTTTGGCATTCTCACATTAAGGAAATGAAAAACAAATACATGCATTTGCATTTGCATTTAGACTGTGTGCGAAAGATGATTTAGGAAAAGTGCATTTAGTGTGTGCTCTTTGCTCTTTGTTGAAAGAATCGTACTCTTCTTTCCTTAGTAGCTAGGATTTTCATTGCTAAAAGAAAATAAATGACTATTTAGCATTTTAGATTTCATATTTAGGAATTTTACATCTACATCACGCGGTGAACCTTGAAAGACAAACTTCTAAAAAATATCAACTCTAAAATAAATCTCAATGAACATAAAAACGCTTTGGAACCTAATGCAACACATCTAGAAGTCTAGGCTAGAGATGTGTTCCGGCGTCGTAAAACCTAGTAACTATCGTTTTCATCGAAGGTTGGGTGATTCCTCCTCTTTGATACCACAAGTGCTAATACAGACTTGTGCTCCTCGTACTGTCGAGTATATATTGGGAGACCACAATAGGCTGATATCCTTTATCCATAGGAAGCTGTGTCTGCCGCCCTATCAATCGCAATGCACTGAACACAACATTCGGGAATATTGACTACCATACGTAAAGTCCTTGGTAATTTCTCTTTAAGTTACCACCAAGGTGTATATTGCAGTTTTCAAATTGGTTTGGTTATCCCTCTGCCTGGATTTCCAGAGTAGTCACTTCTGTTCCTTTTCGACTCCTTAAAAGAAAAGGTCCATCTGAGCACTTGTCACTTCAGGCTCATTAAAAATCAAAGGCGACTAGAGTCATCTTTAGCTTTTTCTTGACTCTTAAAAATTGAAAAATCAAAACTGTGTCAAAGCGTCATTAAAATTTATTTAATATCGAATAACATCCATGTTCCTTCGTTGATCTTAGGTTGAGATAATGGAGTCCACCAATCAAGGGATCCCTCTTGGGGGGGATCCTAGTCCTTTCTCTTCTTGGGGAGATATTGGTGCTCCGTATATGGCTACATTGTCCCTTCCAGGAATCACAATTGGCCTACCCGTATGGCTATTCTCAACCTCTGTCATTCAAAACACCGTAATTCCTTAGCAATTGAATTAGCAACTGACACTGAAAGTGACCCTACGCCTTCTACTTTGTTTTTTCTCCCTCCCCTTATTCCTCTTCACTTGGTGAAAATAGTGATACTAGTAACCAAGTGGCCGAGAAGAAGAAGAAAGGGAAGGAGAAGAAGAAGAAGAAATCAGTTAAACAAGGGGGCAACAATGAATCATCTGGTGAAAATCCAAACATTAAATCTCCTAAATATCCTTGTCTAATTTGCAAAGGAAACCATTTTCATTGAGATTTTCCTTGCATTCCGCAGATCTTGAGAGAATGGTCTCCCCGTTTGCACTATCTGGTGTCATCAACCTCTGTCGATCATGTTGACAGCACACCATCAACTAGTGAAAATGAAGTCAATGGACAGAAAGGAAAGGTCAAAATTCCATGTCAATTATGCGAAGAAGACCATCACCTTCGACAATGTCCTTTTCTAGATGAGGCTAAGAGAATCTTGCATAATCGTCCTGCTTCACCGTAGCGACTTCCACCTGGATACAAGAAATTCTTACGAAGTCCATCGCTTGTTGAAAATCTTACTAACATAACTCAATTGTCAGTTGAAATGCCTATCATTGAAAGTGCTCCTTCTGAGTCCGTACCATACCAAAGTCAGTAGGTTGAAATGGCAGTCGATCCATTCTTGCCTTCAAGAAGTCCACCTTTAGATGATACGATTTCCAAAGAGAATGAGAATGACACCATTCAAATTATTTTTTTAATACAGAGTCTGATGAACTTGGGGGCAATCCGCCTGTTCCTTTACAACAGGAGGAATATTCCCTGGTTTAGGAGGTTCATCTAGCCATTTATCCGATACCTCTTCCAAGCAGTCTAGTCGTTTCCTTCGATTGGAATCAACTAGCGAGACCCTGCCTTCCGTCTAATGTACCATTCCGCAAGTTTACAAAATAATCATGTCTGGCACTATCATAGATGAAGGGGCTTCAGTGAGTATCCTTAGGGAACCAGTCGACCATTAGGGATCCTTCCGAAGTTGCTGATAACTTTGAAAAGGAAAACCATTCATTTGAACGTGATGGTAGTCCAAGGACCACTAGATTACAATCTACTTCTTGGACGTGACTACATATATAGCATGGAAGCTATTGTTTCCACACTCTTTCAAGTGATGTGTTTCCCACATGAAGGCAGAATGGTACAGCTTATCGACCAGCTTTCATTTCCCAGTTCAAACACAGCTACAAGTCAAACATCATCCCTAAATGGTCTCTTTGCATCAAGAATGTCTCTTCAACCTTCATTCCATCCACTTGATTGCAGCGAGTAGTCCGGTGAATGTAACGAAGCTTAGGGGGCATGCACCCTGGTCTGCTTCAGCAGACAAACCCAGCTGAAAAGATAGATTTCCTTGTAGGTTATATGATTGGTCTAAAACACCATTTCCTTGTAGGTTATGGGATCAGTCTGAAACAGTTATTTCCTTGTAGGTTATGTGATTGGAAGCTCACACCATTCACCTTGTCTATTTCGATGGGCAGAGCCAAGGAAGTGTTTTTGTCTAACCGCTAATAGAAACAATCCTGCTTAACTGTAGGGACTTCCATATGGTTGTCTGGGAACTCTCCTTTTCTCAATGCCTAGCGGCATGCAAACCTATTTATGCAAGCAAAAGATGGCCAATTTCATTTTTTAGCTTTTTAGCGTTTTTAGCTTTTAGCTTTTTAGTGTCAAATTCTTAGGTTACGCAGTTGGTCCAGAAATGTCTGCACACCAGACGGACCAAAGGAAGTGTTTTGTCTAATCTACTGATGAAACCATCCTACCTGACCTCAGTAGTTCCTTAGCTTTTAGTGTAGTTAGCTTTGTAGTTTCGTCGTTTCTAGCCTACATGAAAAGGCAATGAGCAAAGTTTTGCATGGTGCAAGCTCACTAAAAAATGAACCTACCAACGAGAGACATCTTTAAAACAATTGGCGCGAGCAATGTTTTTGCAAGGTTCAAGCTCATTAAAAAAAAACCTGCCACTGAGAATAGATTCTCCCGATTTAAGCTCATTAAAAAATGAATTCACCTTCAATAAACAACCTCTGTGATTGCCACGCTATCAGCCTTTTGAACCTTGGTTATGTTCTAACGTCACCTCCATTCTTTTGGCTAATCATACACTTCCACTTGATTGTTTACCCTTTTGAGGAAAAACTATGATGAGTGGTTCTGTTAGCCACCCTCTTCACATTGCCATGTTTTTAGAAGTTCCAAACTTACCTGGAACCTGTTGCTACCTGAAAACACCACTCGTTCCTAAAAAATGAGTCTCTTTTAAGCTCTTTTTAGACTCATTAAATATGGAAATATTTCCGATCTATTGGCCTTCCCATCTCATTAAATTAAAGGGAAGCACCATCCCTCCTGTACATTTTAATCTTTTGGGACCTGAGGAATTATCAAACAAAAGATCAAGCGCTTGTCTTTTTCGACTAGCTAAAGCGATCGAATAGTCATCCCTTTCATATTATTTTATACTTTTTCGAACTTAAGGGATTATGCTACGAAAAAGGACCACTGGAGTTTCCTTTTCGTTCCTTTTCAAACTCTCTAAACATGAAAAGGACTGAGTTATCCTTGTCATTAAACTCGTTAAAACAATAGAAACAAACTTGTCCACCCAAACAAGAATGAGATTCATTGTCGCTAGGCTCACTAAAACATAGCGACAGGTTTGCCTGAAGGAAAAATTATAGAACAAGCATATGTTATCCTCCTCAAGCTTGACAAAAATAAAGAGGTACTAGTCAACAATGACTAGGGATAAAGGGAAGAAAACTTGAAGAACTTCATTGGTAGCAGGTCACTCTTGAACATGACACTTTCACTCCATCACCATGATTGAGTTGGGTTGGGTTATTCCGTTCACCGGTAATACACCATTGGTCCTCTATACCATCCATTTTTGGGGTTAACACTACCAATCCATTTCAGTGTAGCCGATATGTTCAAGAGAAGTCATTCAGAGAATTCACCACCCAGCTAATGCCTCATCAACTGCTATACCTTCACCCTCCATTTTTCATGACCGCCATTCCTGAACCTTGTATCATCATATCGTTTTCACCTCCAGAAAGTCATTTTCTTCATTTCGTGTCGTAGATGTGGGATACATCAAGGCCCTCCTATGACGAGTCACTTCTTGTCAACATCAGTGCATTATCCAAGAAGTTGACTTAGAAACAACCCTTTCAATACTTTGAGGCTTGCATGCCTCAATGGCAAGTTTCTCACTTCCAGTGACAGGTTTACATCAATTGCCTTTGACCGAAAGATTTTGCGTGGTGTTCGACATTGACTCATATATTCACACCACGTAAATTGTCCTGCAGTACCTTGAGCATCATTATCGTTATCGGTGATTCCTCTCGCGCCTGTTAACAACTTACATCATTGGCTGGTAATCAAGCGATGTCTTTCCATGTTCGACTCCAAAACATCTTTTCACATGGATCGACTTGTACATCAAGCGAAGATTGAATGAGTTTGAAGACCCTGGATCTAGTTTCATCCATCCAGACTATGATATATTCAAGAAAATAAAGACATCAAATGTACACAGAAGCTGCACAAATGATCATCCAGGCTAAAGAACGATGACTCTACATATAAAGAATCACCAGTCTGCAACCGCAGATAGTTATCTATTCCATGTACATGAAAATGAATTTATAAAGCTGAGCATGGAATGCCTGCCTTAGCTATATCATGAAAATAATATGATGATGATGTATTGTATTGTATCTTGTACAGGTCACCTTCCAGTTCGAATACCTCAGATCCTCATGATAAAGCATTTCACTCGACATCAAAAGATTTACAACCTCATGCTTTAGGGGGCAACTGTTATAGACATATTTGGGCACTTCAACCCCAATCACATATGTCAATAAATCAAGGGCTCTTTAACCCCTAAAAGTGTTTTTTCATACCCTAAAGGATCATGGTCAACTGATTACATAATTTCCCAAAAGTTCCACCTAAAAACCACTCAGAACTGGCTAAAACTGGACCATACTGACTGCTCCATGGTCAAGGTGCGATGCATACTGGCTGATACACTAGCCAGGTGTGATACATACTAAAAGAACCTTCTATGGGGTGCAATGAGTGAGAATAGACAAATGGTAAAGACAGTTTGCTAAGTGGATGCCCAGGGAATCTTCTAGAAACTTCTCATATGACACTTGCCTCTCTGAATTCGCCTAGGGTGTTGGTCACTTTAATTGTTTAATGATAAAACAGTCGAGTGCCACATTAATTATCAACCCGGGAAAGTCTGATTATTCCAAAGGTGACTACGTACTGTATGTACTCAATCTTAATGGCATTAAAAGCTGTAGTTTAAATAGTCTATTATCTTATAAAATCCCTACTCTGTGTTACAACAGTTACAGTAGTTATAGCCTATTGCAGAAAATGAAATAAGAACAAATAACTTAAAAGAAACAAATCTGCAAAAGGAAGTGATGGTTGTCCTGCAACAAAGGATCAGGACCCTATCCTCAGAGTAAGGACTTTCAGCACCTGCCTCTGTTGTCCAGTTCACACATACACTCTGTGAATCCTAATCACCGGTGAGGTACTCATATGCAACATTAATCAGCTAAAAGGAAAACAGAGTTTCAGCAAAAGTAAATATCATTAGAAGCAGTAACTGTAAATTAAATAGAAATCACACACACACACCACACAACAGAAAGAAGATGGGTGAATCTTGTGATGAAGGTGGGCCCTGTCCTTCTCACAAGATTCCCCAGAACACAGGAATTAAAATAAAATGCTCAGAACGAAATTGTATTCATCTGCCAACAAACCATATTACAAAAAGAGATTCAGTCTCATCACTTCACTACAAGTTTTGTGTTACCAGTTGTTACCCCCTCTCTAATGTAGATGTCTCCTCTTTATAGAGGAGACATCTATTACAACAGATTTTCATACATTCGGTTTCAACCCTTTTGTACCAAAAATAAGAAAGCCAGTTCTTGATAACAAAATATTGTTACAGCCATGAGGATCATGATCATTACGACCAATATAGTAATCGGTCAGACTCTTTTGCCGATGCAGATTTGTTACGCAAATCCCAACTGTTCCTCAAAGTGCGCATGCTGTTCGTGGTGTTTCAGCATCGAGGTTCATGCTGTTCTTGCTGTTTCAGCTTCACAGTTTGCGCTGTTTCTGCTGTTTCAGCAACGGCAGAATGTGATCCTGCCAGTTAGGCAGTTTCAACAATTAGTCAACACTTTAATCAACTTCAGGAAATAATTATAAAGATAGCATGATTACGTGTTAAATAATTAAACATGTAGTAATGAGGAAAGTTATTCTGTACCTTTTGGAGTGATTAAGCCAAAACACTTAGCAAAGGCTTTCACTTAAGGGTTGAAGAGGGTAATACAATGGCAAAATATACAGTCAAAAATAGACAAAATGGGAACCTAACATCGCCCCAACTGAAAATGTTGCATGTCCGCATGCAACACCTAATCTGAATCGGAATCAGAATACTGGGCTAAACAGTGTAGATTGCTTATACAGTAAGTGTAGAAAGTGTTGTCAGCCATGTCTCTGAACCCTTGGGCATTCTGAATGCTTTTCCATGCTGCCAATTCTTCCTTTTTAGTCAATGAAAATTGAGCCTTGTATTGTTCTCCAGGAAGCCATAAGAGAGGGAAATGGAAACGGTACCCGATCCACCATTCAGCACATTGTCTCATGCATTTTACATAAGCAGGTATCCTTGAGATTGCTGCCTGCAGATTGAGGGGATTGTAGGGATGGTATTCCCTTCTTTCTTTGGGACACTGTTCCCAGAAAAATTCATTTGCTTTTATGGCCAAAGGTCCTTTAGCTTTGACATAATGCTGGCAGTCTTCCAAGACTGTTGCTTGCAGATTCCTAATGTGATCGGTCATGCCTGTCTCTCGTAGATTCCGTTGATGTTCCATGAGGAAGATGGCTGCATTCTGTGGTTCCGGGCGAATCCAGAGAAGATAGTTCTCCTCATTGTGTTGTGCAGACATGAAAGCATTCTGCCAAGTGAATTGGTTGGCCAAAAAGGAAATAAAAGCTCTTATTTGAATATCACCACAAATAGGAAGTAAATTAATCTTTCTATCTTCAGGCATAGCCTCGTTATGAAGATAGAGTTCGCACAACAAATTCTGATCATTGTTTGGTGCTTCTGAAAAAGTTTCAATGAATTGTTGTGGTGTAGAGACCTGGTGTGGTCTGCCATCCTTTATTGCTTTCAATTGGAGGAACACCAAGTGTTCTCTCAAGAATACAGAGTAATTAAAAGAAGGCTTTCTTGAAGCCAGTAAGCGCTGGACCAAATCAAGGATAAGGGACAGTCTGGCTTTTAATTGCTTATTTTCTTTGTGCTGTGCACGAGACTGTTCCATTGCTTCCCAATTCCTATAGGCATAGTTAAACCATAATGATTTCTGCTGTTGAAATGCCTTTCCTTGGGAAAGCTCATATTCTGCTTTCCATGTGTAGCTTAATTCTTGAAAAGTAGAAGTCTGTGCATGAGCATCACTAACACAGGGAGGTTCAGTTTGTATATGCACAGTTGTAAAAGATTTTGATTCTGGTTCCTGCTCATCAATAACTTGGGTAGGCCGGGGTGGTTCCATTTCTTCCTCTGATTTCTGCTCATCAATGACTTGGGTAGGCCGGAGTGGTTCTGCTTCCTCTTCTAATTTCTGCTCATCAATAATTTGGGTAGGCCGGAGTGGTTCTGTTTCTTCTTCAGATTTCTGCTCATCAACAATTTGGGTAGGCCAGAGTGGTTCTGTTTCTTCTTCAGATTTCTGCTCATCAACAATTTGGGTAGGCCGGAGTGGTTCTGTTTCTTCTTCAGATTTCTGCTCATCAATAATTTGGGTAGGCCGGAGTGGTTCTGTTTCTTCCTCTGATTTCTGCTCATCAATAATTTGGGTAGGCCGGAGTGGTTCTGTTTCTTCCTCTGAAATCCTTGAAGACCCTGTTGGTTCTTGTGGAACAGCAGGGTGTTCCTTTTTAAATATAACAGGGCTGGCTCCAGTCAATGGGACTACAATTATTTTATATCCTGCCTGAGTATAGATATCCCCACATTCACTGCACATGTATTCACTGTATTATTCTTTATCTACACTCTTTTCAGCTTGAGATGCTACTTGAGCTAACATGTACAGGTTGAGTTCTTCTTTACAGGCTTCCCTAACCATTGCTAATTCTTTCTGATAGGCCCTAATTTCTGATTTTAAGAACTCATTTTCTTCTTGTAGGGAGGCTAGAGTGACTGGGGCTTCTACAGTTACAGATCCCAAAGGAAAAGAAAATTGTTGTTCAGCATTATCTTCCTCATATGTGTCCCCAACAGGTGGTTCTTGTGTTTCACCTATTGGGTCTATTTGTGTATCAGTTTCACCTAGGGCATCTTCTTCTTGCTCCCCAACAGGTGGTTCTTGTGTTTCACCTATTGGGTCTGTGGTTGGTTCTTGTGTAACAACCACATGCAAGTCGTCTTCTTTTTGCTCCCCAATAGGTGGTTCTTGTGTTTCACCTATTGGGTCTGTGGCTGGTTCTTGTGTAACAGCCACATGCAGGTCATCTTCTTTTTGCTCCCCAACAGGTGGTTCTTGTGTTTCACCTATTGGGTCTATGGCTGGCTCTTGCGTAACAACCACATGTCCTATATCAGCTTGGATGTCTGGTTTGAATTTGTCGGCAGCTGGCTCTTGTGGAACAGCTACCTTTGTTGAGAAAAATGATGTTACAAAATCGTGAACACTTTGAATTTCGGCATCTGAGGGTGAAGGAGGTGAAGGTTCAGGGCTATGGGAAATATGAGGTTTTAAAATAATAGGAGGAATGGCCTCGGTTGCTGCAAACAACCTTGTTCGTTGCCGAGGTAGGGAACCAGGAGAGACAGTAGTTTTCCTCTTGTGAGGACTTTTACTCAGGGAATCATCAGGAATAGTGGCTGCCTTTACTGAGGCCCTGGTTCTTCTTTTTGATGGGGTTGCAGTTTTTTGTTGCTTTTTCCTTTTTAGGAAAGTGATGAGGGTATCCTCGTCTGAATCATCGGTAGGGATGTGAATTATGGGAGTGGACAGTTCGGCTTCATCATGGGATGAGGAGTGCATCGGATTTTCAGTGCTTAATTGGGATGTTCCTGCTACTGGTTGCTGAGTTTCAGCTTCTTGCTGGGAATTTTCTTCATTTTGCTGAGGATTTTCCTCAGCCTGCTAGGGAGGGTTAATGGGGGGAGGTGGGTTATGTAGAGTGAAGCCTCTATTTATCAAGAGTTGGACCAAGCGATGGTGTGTGAGACAGAGGAGTTGATGCCTAGCGTTCGCAGTGTAATGTGCCATATTTTTCAGACATCCAAGGAGATAATAAGGCATATTTACTAGATGACCATGCCGCAAATGATTTAATAAGACAAAGTCATGTTGGTAGACTACCTGGTAGCGGCCCTCGCAAGTGGAGTAGTGCTTGACGAATTCTGCAACTTTTGGCCAAGGCGGTGGTAATGACCGAAGCGCAACACCCTTGCCTTTTGCTTCCACTTGCTCCCCGGGTAGTAGGAAATCTTGTTGCGCATTGACGATAAGATGCTTCCTACTGAACCAGCGAATGTTGTTGGTTGGAAGCCCCGAAACTTGTGCTATGTCTTCTTCTGTTACTGGGATTCTGACCCCTTGGACAGTAGAATACCCCTCCCTCAAGTTGCATGCAAATTCAAGAACTTGCTGCAAATCAAATTCCGGAAGTCTTCTAAAATAGTCCACCCATCCTGCCTGAAGGAAGATTTGGTATGCGTCTGGGTAAAGTTCCAGTAATGCCGTCGAGCCCAGTTCATGTCTAACAGCATCTCCACCCATGGTTATTGTTTTAGGTAGAATACAGAGTGCAGAGCCGAGTTGCCGAAGTCGAAACAGAGCAGAACGTTGCAAAATAGAATTATGACGTGGTCAGGCATAAGCGGGGTGGATTAGACACAACCGGGAGGAATAGGGATGGCGGTGATAGGCGTGTCCTATAATGATTGCAATATTTCGGTAATCCCCCCCAACTGCGGCTGAATGATATGGTTGGCAGTACGACGCTTTTAGCGGTCATGTCAACTATCTCCTCATTATCTACAATTTAATATTCACACATAACATGCGTACCTTTACAATTACCTTTGGTTGCTGCGCCGAAAAATGTTACCTCGTCCTTAATAGGTTAATGATCAAAAAGGATTTGTAAGGTGTGAGGGTTTTTATCCACGGGGTTTTTATTATTCACGAGAAGCAGTAGTGAAGGGGTATTATTAACAGGATAAATGGTTGATTCCCTTGAATCAAGAATGATATATTTCTTTTTTTTTTTTGGAATAATAGTTCATTCTCGGGAGTACGAATGGGGATATTTAGGAAAAATAGAAAAGATTGGTGTTTAAGCAGTGGGATTTGGTGTATCAGTAATAGGAACATGGTGTATCAGTAACGGGAAATGGTGTATCAGCAATGGGAAATGTTGTATCAGCAACAGGAAATGGATTATGATCTGGAATGACAATGCTTTTCCAATCTGCAGATTAATTCCTCCTATCCTGGATTCTTTCTTTTTCAGCCACCATCCAAAGCTAAGATCTGCAAAATAATTAGTTGTAACATGGCAACCCTTGACAGGGATTATTAGTTAAGAAATCTAATCTAAAAATAAATACATAAACAGGAAATTAAGTGCATTGAGGGATAGCAGATTCCCCCAAAAAGGTATAGTGTATGTCTGTCATGCAAGTAGCTTTGAAATCCTCTTTAGAAATAGGTTGTTGATACAAACGGAGTCGATACCCATTCACTAATAATGGTGTTATGCTATCATCAATTGTTAGGAGTCTAACTGTTCCATTTGGAAAAACAGCATCTACTTCATAAGGTCCTAGCCACCTTGTTCTTAATTTCCCTTGAAAATTTTCAAAATGGGAGTCATATAGTAAGGCCCAATTACCTTTTTGGAACTGCTTGTGCTTAATAGTTTTGTCATGCCACCTGGTTCTTTGCTGTTGTATCATGGTTGTTTGATGGATGGCATCCAACCTTTTTTCATCCAATTCCTGAAGCTGCTGCAACCTAGCTGTCTGTGCATCAGTCAAATCAAGGTTAACAGCTAAAGCAGTCCTTAAGGTTTTGATCTCAAATTCCACAGGAAAAACAGAATTTTTACCATAGACTAATTCATAAGGTGAAAAACCCATAGTGTTCCTCCAAGTAGTTCTGTAAGCCCATAATGCTTCAGGCAACCTTTGAAACTAGTCCCTTCTATTCTCCTTGACTGTCTTTGTTAAAATGGCTTCTATGACTTTATTTGTACTTTCCACTTGCCCATTTTCTTGGGGGTGATAAGGTGTAGTCATCTTATGCTTAATGTGATATTTCTGGAGTATATCTTTGAATCCATGAGAATTAAAAGGAGGTCCTCCATCTGTGACTAGTTCTCTAGGCAAACCAAACCTAACAAAGATTTCTTCAAATAGAAAAGTTAACACTGATTCTTCATTAGCTTTGATAAGTGCCTTAGCTTCTACCCACTTAGTCATATAATCTGTGCAAACTAGTATATAAACTCTTTCATTGGATGGAGGATTGATGGGACCTATAAAATCTAGTGCCCATCTTTCAAAAGGTTCAAGTATTACCTGGGGGTTAAGTGGAATTTCATCCCTGTGATTAGGCTAGCCCATTCTCTGACAGCTATCACAGGCCCTAACATATTTCTTTGCATCCTTAAAAAGTGAGGGCCAATAGTAACCCATTTTGAGAACTTTGTGTGGTGTTCTTTTATCTGCAAAATGCTCTCCACAAGGGCCATCGTGGCAAGCCTTCAATATATCATAAACTTCATCTTCTCTGATGCATCTTCGAATTTCCTGATCGAGTCCTGTGTGAAAGAGACACCCACTTATCCAGCTGTACCTAGCACTTTGCTGAATGATATTTCTTTTCTCTCTGTACGATAGGTGTGATGGTAGTTTTCCTGCAACCAAGTAATTGGTAATGTCTGCATACCAAGGTGAGTGAGCAGATACTGCAAATAAATATTCATCAGGAAAAGAATCATCTACTGGAATATTTTCATCAGTCTTTAACCGAGAAAGAAAATCAGCAACTACATTTTCTTTACCTGGTCGATCTACAATTGTGATATCAAATTCTTGTAATAATAATAACCATCTGGTAACTCGAGCATTTGTAACTGATTTGTTCATTAGATATTTAATGGCTGAGTGATCAGTATGCACAAAAGTAGTGTAACCAGTAATATAATGTCGAAACTTGTTAATAGCATAAATAACTGCTAAGAATTCTTTCTCGGTGATTGTATAATTAAGTTCAGCAGGGGTCATATTTTTACTAATAAAATAGATAGCATAGGGAAGATTGTTTTCTTCTTGACCCAAGACAGCTCCTATTGCAGTGTCTGAAGCATCAGAGGATATATGAAAGGGGAGTGCCCAATCAGGTCCTCTTAAAATGGGCGCTATAGACAATTGATGTTTAAGTTCATTAAATGCTTTTTGACAACCATCAGTCCACTTAAATTCAGCATTTTTCATAAGTAACACAAACAAAGGTGAAGCTATTTTAGAAAAATCCTTGATAAATCTTCTATAATATGCAGCATGTCCTAAAAAACTTCTTACATCAGTTTGTGTTTTCAGGATAGGCAGAGTCTGAATTACTTGTACCTTAGCTGGATCAACTTGAATTCCTAGGAATGAAATGAAGTGTCCCAAAACAATACCTTGATTCATCATCATATGACATTTTTCAGTACTTAAGGCAAGATGTGCTTCTATACATTGTTTAAGTACTTTTTCAATATTTTGTAAAGCATCTTCAAAAGTCACACCATAAGGAGTAAAGTCATCCATAAATATTTCTAAGGAATCATTAAGCATATCTTCCTATCACCGCCCTTTGAAATGTTGTTGGGGCATTACATAGTCCAAATGGAAGAACTTTATAGGCAAAAGTCCCCCATGGACTAGTAAAAGTGGTATTGTCTTGATCTTGGGGTGCAATCTTGATCTGATTATAACCACTAAATCCATCCAAAAAGGAAAAGAATCTCTTACCTGCCAAATTATCTAGCACCTGATCAATAAATGGTAAGGGAAAATGATCTTTCTGAGTAGCCTTATTCAGAGCTCTATAATCCACACACACTCTCAATTTTCCATTTTTCTTAGGTACTATTACTAATGGTGAAACCCATTCACTATCAGATACAGGATATATGAATCCTGCATTCAACAGTTTTTGAAGTTCTTCTTTCACAATTTCCCTTAAATTGGGATTCATTCGTCGTTGGGGTTGGCAGACTGGGTGGGATCCTTCTTTAATATAAATTCAGTGAGTACATAATTCAGAAGAAATTCCCTTCATATCTGTGTAATCCCATGTGAATGCTTGTTTATTCTCGTGGAGTAACTTCATTAACTGTTGTGTTTCAGCATCTGTTAAGTTATGGTTTATATTTAATGTTTTGCCAGGCTCGATTTCGACTGCTATACTTTTGGAGGGGGTGTCAGCTGATGTCTGAGATAAGTCTTCAGTTTTAAGATTCTGCTGTGATTCAGATTCCAAGATTGAAGTCAAGTGATCATGTATTTCAGAATTAACCGAAGAAGGTTCAGAAATAAAACTACTAATTAATTCATCTTCAATTGAATATTTAAAAGTTAGGGCTTGTCCGACAGTAAAAATTGGTTGAGTCTCATCATCCTCATAATCTAACCATATTGAATTATCATTGTTAATCATAGGTGTGGCATGAGGGTACAGAGTAAGCTGTTTGGTTTCACATCCATTAGAAATTGTCATTGAACCTGACCTACAGCTTATGAAGGCATCTGTTGTAGACAGCCAAGGTCTCCCTAAAATCAATGGATGACCCCCCAACTTATTTTTGGTCTGTAACACCACAAAATCAGCTAGGTAGTTCCAAGATTCGACTGAAATTAGTAGGTCTTCAATGACTCCTTCAGGTTTGATTGTGGAGCGGTCAGCTAGCTCTAGAATGGTTGGGGTTTCCCTAATAAAGTTTTTTAGCTGCAGTAACTGTGTTGTTTCAAGTGTCATGATGTTTATTGCAGCACCCGGATCTACCAGAACTCTAGAAACAAAAGTTTTACCAACCTGAACTGTGACTGTAGGGTGACCAGGGTCACCATATTTCACAGGGGGATTTTTTTCTGACATTAGAGCAGCTAGATCACCCATCACATGAACTGTGAGGGGGTCTTTAGCTTTTCTCCCAGGTTTCTTAATACAAATATCTCTAACAGTTCTGGCATAAATTGGTACATCTCTTAGTGCTTGTAAGAGTGGAATTTTAACATATAAATTCTGCAGCTCTCCTAACAGATTAAAAGCAGGTGGCTCAAGTGTTTTGGTAAGAGCCAAACGTTCAGGGAATGGTGGCTCTGCTGCTTCAGCAGTCTTTTTAGAGGATGTTTCAACTGTTTCAGCATTGTCATTAGAGGATGATCCAACTGTTTCAGCATTATATGACTTTTCTTTTCTGATTTCTTCTTTATCAGAATCAGAAGTGATGTCATCAATAATGGGTTCAAGTATTCTTCCTAAGCGTAAATGAATGTCATTGCATTGCATAGGGGAAACTATTTGGTTTTGAACATCAATTACTTGCAGAGCTTTATTATTATTCAGGTTGGGGTTAGGTTGTATAGGCAGCTGAGGTCTTATTGTCTGATTATTAGGTGGGGCATTTGATGGTAAGGAGAGAGATTGTTGATACTGAGGTAATTGGTTTGGAAATGGGATCTGTGGAGCTGTCCAATTCGGGTTCCATTGATTAAAATAGGGTTGTTGTAAAGGCCAGGGATTCCACATCGTAGGATCAACAAAAGGAGGGCTTGGTTGCTGCATGGGTGAAAAATTCATTTGATTAAGGTGTGGGTACTGCATTTGGTTGAAGGGTGGGTAATTTGTTTGAAAAGGAGGATGATTATTCCAACGATTAAATGATATGTTAGAATTCGTACCTGGTCCTCGTGGTTGCCATTGTCTTCTCTGTGTGAGGAGGTACACTGCTTCAGCTTCTTCTTCAGTTGGCTGCAGTGCTGCCTTTATTCCTGGCAAAGAAGGGCATTGTTGAGTCTCATGGTCCTTTTCACAGATAGTGCAGATCGGTACCTTGTCCAGGGGGCATTCCCTTAGTGGGTGTTTCTCCCTACATTTAGAGCAGAAAATAGCCAGAGCAGCTTCTGCTTCTGCCTGCTTCTTTTTAACCTGCAAGGTATCAATTTGTGAAGCAAAAGAGCTTAACATTTCAGTTTTAAATTCTTCAAGTAAGTTACCTATTTCGGCCCGTGTTGCTCCTCCACTTGCTGATTTCTAGACTCTTGAGTATGTACTGTCTTTGCTCTTGGGTCTGCTTGCTGCTCCTCTCGAAAATCTTTTACAGAGATTAATAATCTCATCATAGGATTCCTTAGATATGTCTCCTTTTCCAAGCATATTTAACATATCTAAACAATCATCTCGTACCCCTCTTAGCAGTATTGATTTGAGAATATCCTTACTCATATCAGGATGATCAGATCACTATAAGTTATATTTTAGCCTTTCCACGAAGTCTTCTAGACTTTCGTCCTTCTTCTGAGTCATCTTGAATAATTCCTCCTTCCTTTCTCTTGTTCGACAATAATCTTGGTATTTAGCCAAAAATTTCTCCTTCATCTGGTCCCATGTTGTAATCACATGAGCTCCCAAGCTCATGAACCATCTTAATGCGTTCCCTTTTAATGTAGCTGGAAACAATTTTAATTTCTGAGCAGAATTAACATAGTCATAGCTTCTACACAGTATATCAAATTCAAAAAGAAATTCATCAGGATCTTCTGTGGATAACCCATGGAAGTTGGGTAGTGCCGAAAGTGGGATATTCTTCATAGGAGTTGCTCCTCTGGGGAGATCTCCAATGGGAAATTCCAGGGTGGATAGAGAATTTTCTCCCCTTCCCTCTATTCTGCGACCTCCACCGAAAAGTCCTTCATTGTTATCCTCCATTGGTTGTTTTCTTGATGTGCTTGCCCAGTCTTCAGAATTTTCTGTTGGAATTTCAATGTCTTGCACTGGTTCCTCCACCTTAACTTCCTCTATTGGTTCTTCCACTGATCATTCATCTTCTTCCACCAGTTCCACAGTATATTCTGATGATTCTATAACCCTCTCTGGCCCCACTACTTCCTCTGTCTGAAAATCTGTCTGGGAAGAGTGTTGGATCTGTGGCCTCCGAGAGCTTAACCTCTGGGATGTCTCAGCTTTTGAAATAATATCATCAATAAAAGTTTTTCTTCCTCCTCCCTTGCCTTTGCCGCCTGAATGGTTAACCTTCTTGCGTCCTCTCATGCATCCTGCATTTCTAAAGAAAAATGTTAATACCCTTAAAATCTTCAGTCGCCTTCCCCGGCAACGGCGCCAAAATGTTGGTCACTTTAATTGTTTAATGATAAAACAGTCGAGTGCCACATTAATTATCAACCCGGGAAAGTCTGATTATTCCAAAGGTGACTACGTACTGTATGTACTCAATCTTAATGGCATTAAAAGTTGTAGTATAAATAGTCTATTATCTTATGAAATCCCTACTCTGTGTTACAGCAGTTACAGTAGTTACAGCCTATTGCAGAAAATGAAATAAGAACAAATAACTTAAAAGAAACAAATCTGCAAAAGGAAGTGATGGTTGTCCTGCAACAAAGGATCAAGACCCTATCCTCAGAGTAAGGACTTTCAGCACCTGCCTCTGTTGTCCAGTTCACACATACACTCTATGAATCTTAATCACCGGTGAGGTACTCATATGCAACATTAATCAGCTAAAAGGAAAACAGAGTTTCAGCAAAAGTAAATATCATTAGAAGCAGTAACTGTAAATTAAAAAGAAATCACACACACACACCACAAAACAGAAAGGAGATGGGTATGAAGGTGGGCACTGTCCTTCTCACAATATTCCCCAGAACACAGGAATTAAAATAAAATGCTCAGAACAGAATTGTATTCATCTGCCAATAAACCATATTACAGAAAGAGATTCAGTCTCATCACTTCACTACAAGTTCTGTGTTACCAGTTGTTACCCCCCTCTCTAATGTAGATGTCTCCTCTTTATAGAGGAGACATCTATTACAATAGATTTTCATACATTCGGTTTCAACCCTTTTGTACCAAAAATAAGAAAGCCAGTTCTTGATAACAAAATATTGTTACAGCCATGAGGATCATGATCATTACGACCAATATAGTAATTGGTCAGACTCTTTTGCCGATGCAGATTTGTTACACAAATCCCAATTGTTCCTCAAAGTGCGCATGTTGTTCGTGGTGTTTCAGCATCGAGGTTCATTTTGTTCTTGTTGTTTCAGCTTCACAGTTTGCGTTGTTTCCTCTGTTTCAGCAACGACAGAATGTGATCCTACCAGTTAGGCAGTTTCAGCAATTAGTCAACACTTTAATCAACTTCAGGACATATTTATAAAGAAAGCATGATTACATGTTAAATAATTAAACATGTAGTAATGAGGAAAGTTATTCTATACCTTTTGGAGTGATTAAACCAAAACACTTAGCAAAGGCTTTCACTTAAGGGTTGAAGAGGGTAATACAATGGAAAAATATACAGTCAAAAATAGACAAAATGGGAACCTAACACAGGGATGAGTAAGAGATCAAAGAAATCTCCAAGTGGAATCAAGAACTATCAGTGGAATGACACTAATCAGAAACCCAGAGCTGACTCACACCCTTGCAAGACATCTATAAATGGATCCCTCATCTGAGAGATCTGCAGGGTGGAATTTTGTATTTTGTAAGGAAGTGTTTTTGGTTTATCTTTGAGAAGAGACATTGTATTGTTGGGTGATCTTTCTTTTCATGAGGTGAAGAGGGATTTGATGCTTTGAGGATGATGTTGGATCAGACAGCTGGGTTGTAATCCTCTCTTCTACTATTAATAAAGTTATTTGAGTTTTCCTCCATATAATCGTGTATTTGTGAATCTTGTTATTTTTGAATGCAATTGTATGGTCAATGTATTTCTGATTTTGCACTGTTTATGATATTATAGATCAAGATGCTTTGATGGTGTTTTGTTGCTTTGCCTATATAGGTATTCTCTAAAGCGAGACAAGTAGGAGGAGTGGCAAGCTCTATCAAGAGAGAGAGGAAACAAGCAAGAACCCAGCGGAAGATCCAAGTTTGTCGCCTTTGCTTCTCTCTTATCTATCATACATAAAGGAAATCACAATTTGATTTTATTTTTTGTTTCTAAGATAGCTACCTGTCTTAGTGGGACTAGCAGATTGAAAAGACACTAGTTTTCCCGGGAAAAATGGGGGCTCTTGTTTCTTCACTTTTCCGTGTGGTTTGTTTTCCGAATGATGGACGAATGGTGACCATATATCAATTATTGTTCTTTAGTCACCTAGTGCCTCCTGTACAACCATCATCCCCTATCGGCTCTTGCTCGCACTTAGTGCCTTCCTCACCATAGGTCAATTATGTGGCTACACACTCCGTCTTCGCATCTGTTGATGCTCAAGCAGATGGTCTCGTACATCATGTACTTGGAGCATTGGAACCAGACCTGTTGTTGGTGCCCGATGACATGTATTTCTCCTAGAGCACGGTTCTTCCATCTAGTGAAGACCTCTTGGGAGCCATGTTCACGTATGGCCAACAACGAGGCATCCGAGGACAGTTCTCGATCTTGTGTCAACCTCATTTAAAAAATGAAACAAGGCATTGCTCGAGGATAGTTTGATCTTGTGTCAACCTCGTTAAAAAATGAAACAAGGCATCCAAGGATAGTTCTTGATCTTGTGAAAACCTCGTTAAAAAAAGAAACAAGGTTTATGAGGATAGATCTTTTACTGTGTCAACCTCATTAAAAAATGAAACAAATCCCTTTTCCAAATCGAGTATTTGATTAAGATCTCTTACAATCTGAGTCGAGTATTTTCAATATCTCGCAAGTGAACCTTCATTCCATCCACCTAGTTGAATGCAATAAAGCTTGGGGGGCATGTACCTTGATTTGCATCATTATGTTGGGGGCATGCGAACTTATAACAAGCATAGTTTTTTGTTTCAAGCTTGTGTAAACATGAAACTGAAACCAAGCAGAGTTCTCCATGGTTCAAGCTTGTGTAAAAATGAACCCATACCCGATTTACATCTCGTGATTGTCGTTTTTATCTGCTAAATTCTGATAGATGAGCCTTGGTTGTTTCATTCCATCGCCACCATCTCTTTGGCCGATCATATTCTTTCACTTGGTTGTTTGTCCTTTCCTGAGGGACCGCAACGATGAGTGGTTTTATTAGCCAGCGTCTTGACCATTACATGTTTTTAGTAGTTCCACCATTTCCTAAACTAGTTGCTACCCTTTATGCCACTCGTTCCTCAGGAAGAGTCACCTTTAAGCTCTTTTCTGACTTATAAAAGATGAAAATATTTCTGAGTTTTCCTTTTTAACTTGTTAAATGGAATAAAAAGGCAGTCCACTTTTAGCTCTTTCCTGACCATATAAATACAAAAAGATGGCCGAGCTTTTGTCGTTTCAAGTTTGATTTGGTTATGAAACAACATGTTTTAGATCGCTTTTTTACTTTTTTGAATTGGGAACATTAATCACAAAAAGTTCTCCTTGATTGTAATGGTCAAGTAGTTCTCTCAAGTATTGTTTTCTACTTTTTCAGCCCCGAGGGACACAAATTTACGAAAAAAGATGCCCCTGGAGTTTTCTTTTCCGTGTCTTTTTCAAACACTCTAAACATGAAAAAGACTTCAAGTTTTACCTATGTCGAACTCGTTAAACCCTGACGACATTGGACTTGTCACCATGACGAGAATCAAGCTTCTCCTCCCTAGGGCTCATTAAAATATCAATAGGTTCGATTCGACTGAAAGTCGAACTTATATCACGAGCATATGTTATCCCCTTCAACCGCATTTTTCAAAAATAATTGGGGTACTCACCAGTAATGGTGGGGGAAAATTTCGAATTCGTTATTGATTACCGACGGCAGCTAGTCACTCTTGAACATTGAAACTCTTGCTTCTCGTCAGGTTGGGACATCTTTCACCTCATCATTGGCCTTCCGGGGTTTTGGGTTGCCATTTTGCCTCATTCCATCTGATCCATGTTGCCTCCATCCAACTTCCGATCCCTTGGTACCAAAATTTTGCCGCATTCCAAAGTCGTGTCACCGATATGTTCAAGAGTATAATCCTTCTGTAGTTCACACCCTTACCTCCTCCTCTGATTCCCTTTTTTACCATCTACCACTTGTTCCTTGTCTCGTGTATTTGATGGGGGAAACATTATGGTCCTCCTGTGACGGATCGCCTCCTGTCGACACCAGCTCATTATCCAGGAGGTTGATCTAGAGATTCCCTTTGTTACTTTGGAGCTTGCATGCCTCAATGGCAAGTTCTTTGCACCTAACGACATACTTTCATCATTGGTCTTCGATTGGGTGATTCCATGGGTGCTCGACTTCAGCTCATTTTTCACACTTGGTGGATTGTACTGGCAGTACCTTGAGAACCATTGGCACTATTTGTGGTTTCTCTCACACTTGTTAATGGTTTTCATCATTGACCGGTAATCGAGCGATTTTCTATCATGCTCGAGTTCAACACATCTGTTTGCATGTTAGAAATTGTACTATGATCGGTTAGGGTTTCAAGACCCTGAACTAAGATTACATATGTTCAGGCTGCGTGGATTGGTTCATAATTATATGCATGACTCTTTGATTGGATGGCTACGACCATACCTGAGTTCTTATGGATGGCTACGACCATGCCTTTATCATTACATATGGTCTTATCAACTGGTTGGCTGCGTCCATACCATAGACCGAGTTTCGTATGTCTTTTGGATGGCTGCGCCCATGCCTAGACTACATGTATTTCACTATCAGAGATATCAGTTGTACTTGCACTTGTAGGTTCTTCGTGGTGGTGTTCTGGTTCAGTTATGATTTCATAAAGCATTTCACCCCTCCCACTCTCTCGGGCTTCATGCTTTAGGGGGCATCTGCTACACAGTAATTTGTTACTGGCCTCATCTCAGTCCCTCCACTGTGTCATACATCAAATAAACATGTCTATATCTTCCCACTCATGCACAAATATTAAAAAATTGCTCTCTAATGCTGAATATTGACCCTTCTTGCCTAAGTTTCTACATCGTCGCGAGTAAACCCTTAAAATGTGCGACAATTCCCTGTCATGAATAGTATTGTTGTGACACCATCATAGGTGTACATGTATTTCCCGCGACAGTCGAATTTTAGGGCTCAGCGCAAGTATTCCAGATATTTTTTGCAACGATTGGTCTGAACACATTGCTTTCTTGCGATGTCATCGCTAAGCCCTAGTTCATGACTTGCGACGATCCAGATTTGGCGAATTAGTTCAAATAGTCGATCTTCTAAGTGATTCTAGAACTGGTTGTTGGGTCAAATTGGTTCACCTTTCCTCCTCTGGGATGGTAGTTCCACCTTTTATGAAACCTCCCTTGAGTATAAGCTCCCTCTCCCTCATTTCATGGAGGCTCCTCCTCCTATAAAAGTACTCACCATTGCTATGATCAGCTAGTTCTTAGTTACTAGTTCTTAGTTCCTAGTTACCAGTTGCTAGTTCTTGATTTTGGATTGAAGCATATTAGATAGCTTTGGTGTGAATGTGACAAGTGTGGAATTGCTGATAGTTCGGTAAGAGGTTGTGGAGTGCCTTAGCCTTACATTAGAGTTTGTGAGTGAGAGAGAGATATTATCCATTTGGGAGACCCATTCTTGAGAGTGAATGCATGAAGGAACATATTGGCTAGACCCTCTGTTGGGTTGTGTTATATTTTTTCCACGTAGTTAATAGGGGGTTTGAAGGGCACCCGTAACCCCACTTTATGGGGTCCGGGGCAGCGCCCCAGAAAATTTTGGTTTTGGACCATATGTTAGGTTGGGCGGACCCACCTATGGTTTTGTGCATGATTTTCGCACATGTTTTTTGGACGCGATGGTTTTCGGTCCATGGTATTGGACGCGATGGATTTCGGTCCATGGTATTGTATGCTTCGGCATGTATAAATATGTATTATAACATTGAAAGGAACATAATGAAAAATAAAGCTGGTAGTCCCGGTTTTGGGATCCAGGGAAAAATCTCTGTGCATATGTGTTTTATGGGTTATGCTCTCGCATTGTTTATTTTCTTTGTTTAAGAATTCGTATGCAGGTAATTTCTGTACAAGGTTAAAACCTACATTTGGTATCGGAGCTATTTTGGCTTCAAGGGGACGCCTTTGCTGCTGAGGGGTTTCGCTCGGGCCTGTAGTAGACCCTGTTCAGTGGGAGATCTGCGAGATCGATTTTGGTGGTGAAAGAAGATGGCAAGCAGTGGAAAGATAGAGATTGAGAAGTTCAATGGTCAGAATTTTGAGTTGTGGAAACTCAAGATGGAGGATCTGTTGGTGGATAAAGATTAGTGGATCGCGGTAGATCCGGGTACTAAACCATCGGGAGTGACCGATGAAGAATGGAAGAAGTTGGATCGGAAGGCAAAGAGCACAATACGATTGTGTGTCTCAGATTCAGTATTGCTGAATGTATCAGGGGAAGCTACAGCAAAGGCTTTGTGGGTCAAGTTAGGGACTTTGTACCAATCTAAGTCTCTAGTGAACAAACTATTCCTGCGGAAAAAGTTGTATAACCTGAGGATGAAAGATGGAGACTCGGTGACAGAGCATCTGAATGCGTTTAATACTATGGTAAGTCAGTTATTATCTGTTGATATTAAAATTTGAGATGAAGATAAGTGCATCAATCTGTTGTGTTCTCTACCAGATTCGTGGGATAGTCTGGTTATTGCAATAGGTAGAAATGCAATTACTTTGCAGTTTGATGAAATAGTCTCAGCCTTGTTGACGGAGGAGATGAGATGGAAAAATATGGACAACCAGAATGGTGATGCCTTGTCTGTAAGAGGACGGTCCCAGAACAGAAACAAAAACAAGTCATCGAGTGGGAGATCTAAATCTAGAGGGAGATCTAAATCTCCAGGAAAACCTACAAAGATGGTGTGCTGGAAATGCAGAAAGGAAGGGCACTTCAAAAGGGATTGTAAATCTAAAGCTCCTGATAAAGGAAAGGGATCTGATGATTCTCCTTCTGTAGAGGCGAAAACCACCTCAGATGAAGGTGGGGATGTGTACTTGGCTTCTTCAAGTACACATGTAGATCATGAGGCATGGTTGATTGACTCAGGTGCATCCTTTCACTTCACTCCCCACAGAGAGTGGTTCTGCGAGTATGAGAAATACGATGGTGGTGATGTCTTCTTAGGAGATGATAGGAAGGTTAGAATCATTGGTCGGGGAAAAGTAAAGTTGAAGTTGCAAGGTGGAAGGGTTAGAACACTTCTGGGTGTTCTACATATTCCTGCATTGGCCAGAAATCTAATTTCTGTAAGAAAGTTGGATGATGCAGGTGTATAGACGGTGTTCGAGAAAGATACCTGCAAGATGGTTCGAGGAGCACTGATATTGATGCGGGGAGTTCGGATTGGAACTCTGTACAAGCTACAAGGTAGCACTGTTGTTGATGGGTGCAATAGTTCTATGGTTCCTGAAAATGGAGTAGAAAATATAGTGGTCTCTAGAGAGAAGACCATGTTGTGGCATCAAAGGCTTGGACATATTGGAGAGAAGGGCCTTCGAATACTTCATGGTAAAGGTATGGTAGAAGGTATGAATGATAGCTCTCTGGATTTTGATTTCTGTGAAAATTGTGTGTATGGGAAGCAAAATCGGGTGAGTTTCCCCTCTGGTGGTAAGAGGACGAAAAAGATATTAGAGCTTGTGAACAGTGATGTGTTTGGACCTGTGAAGGTTCCATCACTGGGTAAGTCTGTGTACTATGTATCATTTATAGATGACTTCTCAAGGAATACATGGATATATTTCCTTAAGAAGAAATCTGAAGTCTTTGACAGGTTTAAAGAATTTAAGGCTCTGGTGGAAAATCAGACAGAGAAGAAGATAAAGGTGTTGAGGACAGATAATGGTGGAGAATTTTGCAGCAAGGAATTTGAAGAATTTTGTAAGAAGTGTGGTATAGCACGGTAGAAGACTACTCCATATACACCTCAACAAAATGGAGTCGCAGAAAGAATGAACAAGACGTTGATGGAAAGGGCAAGAAGCATGCTCAGTGGTGTCGGGTTAGGACAGGAATTCTGGGCTGAGGCGGTGGATACTGCATGTTACCTGATCAACAGATCACCTTCATCAGCATTGGAGGATAGGACTCCACAAGAAGTATGGATTGGTAAGAAACCCTCTCTTTCACATCTAAGGGTATTTGGATGTGATGCATATGTACATGTTCCAAAGGAGAAACGAACCAAGTTGGATAGTAAATCTGAAAAGTGCATCTTTATTGGGTATAAGGATGGTTTAAATGGTTATAAGCTTTGGAACCCAGTCACACGAAAGGTTGTGTACAACCGAGATGTGTTGTTCAGAGAGGTAAAAGATGTTATTCAACATGAAGTCAAACGAAAGGAACTTGAGAAGATAGAGTTTGAGCCAAAGGAGGAAGAATCAAACTCTGCAGCAGAGGAGGAATCAGAAGATGAAGAGCCACAAACTCCGGCTGTGAGAAGATCAGTTCGAGAAAGAAGGCAGCTAGAAAGGTATAGTCCATCTGCTTTCAGTTCAAATTTTTCTTTTTCTGTTACTGATAATGATCCCAGAACTGTGAAGGAAGCAGTGGATTCAAAGGATGGAAAACTCTGGAAAGAGGCCATGGTCGATGAAATGGCATCTTTGCACAAAAATGAGGCTTGGGATCTGGTGGAGTTGCCGGCTGGAAGGAAACCCATTGGCAACAAATGGGTGTTCAAGAAGAAGACAAATGCAGAAGGAAAGGTGGAGAAATACAAAGCTCGGTTGGTAGCAAAAGGTTATTCCCAGGTGCCGGGAATTGATTTTGGTGATATTTTTTCTCCTGTTGCCAAGGTAACTTCTATTAGATTACTTTTATCTGTTGCTGCTGCTTTTGATTTTGTGGTAGAACAGATGGATGTGAAGACAGCATTTCTTCACGGGGATTTGGAAGAGGAAATCTACATGAAGCAACCTGAAGGCTTTGCGATGAAGGGTAAGAAAGAACTGGTATGCAAGTTAAAGAAGTCTCTGTATGGGTTAAAACAGTCACCAAGGATGTGGTATCAGAAATTTGATACGTTTATACGGGGACTTGGCTTCACCAGAAGCAAAGCAGATCATTGTGTGTATTTTAAATTAATTGGTGACCGTATTATTTATCTGGTCTTGTATGTGGATGATATGTTGCTGGTTGGAAATGACAAAGAAATTATCCAGGATTTGAAGACCCAATTGTCCTCCAAATTCGACATGAAAGATCTTGGTGCTGCAAACTATATTTTGGGCATGGAAATTAAAAGAGATCGGTCAAAGAGGAAGCTCTGGTTAAACCAGAGGAAGTATGTCGAGACAATACTCCAGAGGTTTAATATGCAGGATAGTAAACCAGTGAAGGTTCCTATTCCTGTAGGTGTGAGGTTATCTGCTGAACAGTGTCCCAAGACACAAGAAGAGGAAGAGGACATGTCCCGTGTTCCATATGCAAGTGCAGTGGGTAGCCTGATGTATGCAATGGTCTGTACTAGACCAAACATTGCACATGCAGTGGGAGTATTGAGCAGGTTTATGTCAAAACCTGGGAAGGAGCACTGGACAGCAGTGAAGCGGGTTTTCAGGTATTTGCGTGGCACTAGTGATTATGGTTTGTGCTACCAAGGAAGACCAGGATTGGATAGAGTGTTGGATATTCATGGCTTTTTTGATGCAGACTGGGCTGGAGATCTGGATTAGAGAAGATCTACAAGTGGGTATGTGTTTAACCTATTTGGAGGTGCAGTCAGTTGGATGAGTAAGAAACAATCTGTAGTGGCACTATCAACTACAGAGGCAGAATACATGGCAGCCACTCATGCAAGCAAGGAAGCAGTTTGGTTGCAGAGATTGTGTTCAAGTATGGGGTTAGTACAGGGAGCTATAAGAATAGACTGTGACAGCCAAAGTGCAATTTTCTTGGCAAAGAACCCTGCTTATCATTCAAAGACAAAGCACATTGATGTTCAATATCACTTTGTGAGGGATATGATAGAAGACAGAAAGGTGTTGCTGGTAAAGGTGGACACTTTGAAGAATACTGCAGATGCATTGACAAAATCTGTGAGCTCTGAGAAGTTCTCTTGGTGTAGAGAAGAAATGGGAATCTCAGGGCTGAAAAAATGACTAAGCTCTCCTGTGGCCCCCTGTGGAAAGAAAACGACAAGTGGGAGATTGTTGGGTTGTGTTATATTCTTTCCATGTAGTTAATAGGGGGTTTGAAGGGCACCCGTAACCCCACTTTATGGGGTCCGGGGCACCGCCCCGGAAAATTTTGGTTTTGGACCATATGTTAGGTTGGGCAGACCCACCTATGGTTTTGTGCATGATTTTCGCACATGTTTTTTGGACGCGATGGTTTTCGGTCCATGGTATTGGACGCGATGGATTTCGGTCCATGGTATTGGATGCTTCGGCATGTATAAATATGTATTGTAACATTGAAAGGAACATAATGAAAAATCAAGCTGGTAGTCCCGGTTTTGGGATCCAAGGAAAAATCTTTGTGCATATGTGTTTTATGGGTTATGCTCTCGCATTGTTTATTTTCTTTGTTTAAGAATTCGTATGCAGGTAATTTCTATACAGGGTTAAAACCTACACCCTCTGAGAAGGCTTGCGACATCAGGGCTTGGTTGTAAGCTTTGCTCTTGATTTATTTTAATACAATCAATAACGATTTCCTATATCTTGTGTATAATTTATTTGATAACTTATGATTCCTTGACATTATAAGTAAATAGATCATTGTTGTTCTCGGTTACATGCTCTGTTGTTTTCTTGTGGTGTTTCAGGTCAACTTCTTATTAAGGAGAAAGAAACAAAAGTTGGAGCAGCGCAATAGAAGCTTCACCAAAAATGGGTTTTGAGGTAGGCCTCCAACGATGACTATTTAAGGAAATCGATTGTTGTTTTGTTTTGTTATGACTAGACCCACTCTAGGGATAGAGGGGTTGCCTCTGTCCGCAGAGGGAACACTTTCCTACGATGCAGAAACTTAGGAAAAAAAGGTCAATATTCAGCATTAGAGAGTTATTGTTTAATCTTTGTGCATGAGTGGGAAGATATAGACATGTTTATTTGATGTATGACACAGTGGAGGGAATGAGATGAGGTCAGTGACAAATTACTATGTAACACTTACCATTTCCTTTTTTTTAGGTAATAGCAAATCATTGTAGTTGATATGACCAAATCTCTAATGCCACAGATCTTCTGTAGTCAAACCCACTGTTGTTAAAGCTTGAACTGGTGTTGGTCTTACATCCAATTTGTATAGACCTCCTATTTGAATTCCTATAGCAATAGTCTTCATGCCATATTGAAGATCTTTAATATATCCGTTAGATTTAAAAAATTCAACTTTGAGATCTTGATCTGTAATCATGGATACAAAAATCAAATTCTTTGTTATATCGGGCACATACATAACATATAAATCTGTCTTACATTACCATTAGGTAAAATGACAGAGATTTTCCCACATCCTTTGATCGGATGAATTCTATCATCACCTAGATAGATTTGTGCTTCGTCGTTGATTTCTTCAAAATCTTCAAACCATTGCTTATTCCCTGTCATATGCATTAATGCTCCCGAATCTACATACCAGATGTTTGCATCAACATTCTCATCATGGTCTACCATGAATAATCTGAAATTTCGCTCATGATCATCATTCGCAAGATGACCTACATTTCATTTCTGCCTCTACTATTCTTCATGATATTTATTCTTCCTACATTCCCTAGCTATATTACCAAGTTTTCCGTAATAAAAACATTTAATTACAGAGTTGTTTCTATTCAGATTCATACCTTGGGTTGGATTTGGTCTTTTCTGTGAGCTTCCTCAGTTTTACTATTGCGGATTTCCTTTTCCTTTGTAGAAGTTCTTTTTTGCCATCAATGCAAGATCGGAACTATTAGGCTTCAAATTCAATCTTATTTCTTCTTCTTGCATCAATATTCCTATCAATTCTTCAAACTTTGAGATTTTCTCTCTCGCATTTATCCAGTGATGAACATTTGGTAGTCATCAGTCACACCATTCATGGTAATTGTTACAAGATCTATATCTTCAACTATATGACCAATGTTTTCCAATTTTTTCTTCAAATCTTTGATCCTTGCTATGAAGGTAGCAACTGTTTCATTCTCCTCCATCTTAAGGGATAATATCTTTCTCTTCAAGAACATAAGACTATTTGTATTCCTGATCGCATACAGATCCTTCAAAATTCCCCAAATTTTGCTTGCTGATTTACATTCTCTGATATGTGCTATGATGCAGTCTTTCAGTGACATCTTTAGCAGTGTCCTTGATTTACCTTCATGCTTCTTCCAATCTGGGACTGATGATGATCCAACTGCTGGCTTCTTCTCATCCACATTTGCAATCGTCCAAGCACTCTGCACTTCTAGCAGAGTCTACATCTTGAATTTCCAATTTGCATAGTTGGAGCCATCGAGTTTGTTATTCTCTTTCAAGCATGCCTCAAACATTTTATTATTCATCTTGGAAATTAAAAAAAAAAATTGACAGCTAAAAAAAAATGTTAGATTTACCCCAGATCTATGTCAAAGACAAAGATCATTGATCTCCAATGTTGTTTGATCTCGAAGCATACTCGCAGATCACTGTGGCTTCCTTCACGACCTCTAGATAGCCTTCTGTTGTCAGCCTCTACCAAGATGGAGCCTTCTCTCGGCCTCCATGCAACCCCTCACTTGTTTTCTCAATGGGCGCAAGTTAGCACCACAGGGTCTCGAAGGTCTTCGTGCATGTACACTTGATATCTGCGACAGTTGACAAAATGAAAATGCACGGAAGGTCTACAGTGGGATCGTCGCATTTTTGCACTTTAAAACCTGCAATGATTTCGGTTCAGTCGCCCCCTCCACTTAGCGTATAGGTTCCTCAGCTTTGACGCTCTGATACCATGTTAAAAATGTAATGTTCTATATTAAATAAAATGAAACCCACTGGTAAGCTCTATGAAAGAGAGTCTGAACTAGGAAAGTTTGGCTCTATAGAATGCTCTACATTGTTCATATACAAACATGTTATATAGTAGTCACAGATTTAGGGAAGTTAGAACCATATCCTAAAAAATAAAAAATAATTCCTATCCTGAGGTTTCGTGAACCAACTCACTATTCTAAGATATTCCTCATTATCTCTAACATCTCCAACGATATTTCCTGGGTTGGGATGATCATAAATAGTAAAAGAAGGTGATGGGGTATGGAGAGATGAACCATGAGAATGAATGGAATGGGGTGGCGAAGGGTGATGGGTTTCCACAACTATCTTACTTACCTCAACATGGCTTTGGGTTTCATCCTAAATCAGGTCAACAACATGGGAGGTTTGGGCATTAGTATTTGTTTCGATGAAAGCACGAACAAAGGCATCAAAAGTGGAAGGGGTAGTAATAGAAATTTGTGGCAGAGAAACAAATATAGGATTGATAGTGAAAAAAGGAAAATTTGATGGCTTAAGTAAGCGATTAGTAAGCAGATACCAGAGCTTACCAAGGAACTAAATGATTGCAGAGTCTTGTGAGTTGAGAAAACAAACTCCTGAAATTTCTTTAACACATGTTGGAGATCTTGTTCAACATCTATCGCACGCTTCTTGGAAGATGATGGTACTTTAAAGGAGGAAGTATGAGGTAGCATGTCATCTAAATAATAAACCATTTTATCATCCTATCATTGAAATTGAACTCTAGGCCATGAAATTACCTCATTGTGGAAGATTTCTTCATAAATGTGAAATGTCAACGACCTCATGAGGAATGTATCTACACAGGTGGCTTTGGGACAAATTCAAGTATTACCATGGTGTATCCTGAACCAAATTAGGTGAAAATATTTGTCCAAAATAGGCTTTAGCATGCGAGTGACAGATTTAGTGACATGCACCATCTTCGTATACCATTTACCAAACACTTGTTCATTTAAGGCCTTATTATTAGGATCGCCCAACATTTTCCATGGAGCATAATAAAGAGCCACATGTTTCTCTTCAATGATTTCAATTACCTCTCTTCCTTCAAGTGTGCACCAATGCATCATATCAATTTCAGTCACCAAATAGGAAGAAATAAAATAAGTTTCTCACTTAAAAAAACCTTCACAAGCTTTAAAGACCCCATTCAAGAGATAAGTACACTAATTTAACAATTCCCCTAGGTCACATGCTTCAACAAAAGAAATAATATCCAGACTACATTCTCCTTTAGTGTGATGTTGCATGAGCTTCCCTGAAATGATTTGGCATGCAAATTTAGTTTTGGAATTGTTGATTATGTCAATGATAGTGCCACGACCTCCACTTTGAGTGTCATATTTTGTATAAAAATTGTCATCTCCCTTCTTTTTTCTCTACTTGAAAGAAGTTTGGACGGCAGTAGAAACATCTGGACCATACAACGTCAAGCTCATTAAATTATAAATGTCATCGATGTGGATAGGATACTCCTTGTCAAGCCACAATGAACCTCTATGAATTCAGATGATAACAAACTTGGTGTAGTACATGACTTCACCGGAGGTGCCAAAAATAAGCAAACTATGTAATTTCATCGATGAGGGTTGTTGCAAAGGCCAAAATTTTGGTTTGACATGAAAATAGCACTCCCACTTGGTTTAACCGTAGCCTCCGTGAATATTTCAGGTTTTAAAGTAGGAAACAAAACAAGATTGGCTAAATCATGATAAACCAAATAATTTTTTTCATACTTGCCCAAGGTATCTTCCATGGTCTCAATATAGGGATCTGAAAATCCAAGTAGCATTATGGACTAGTATATCCTTTGTACATAGGGATTTTGATTGAATATTTGTTTGGAGAAACAAACCAACATAAGAAAGAAAACTTGATTGATTCCCAACTTGAATATGGTTATGATGAGCTACCCACCACCTTGTCGATGTTGCTTGAAGAGAAACATACAATAAAGGAATATTTTGTGTTTCCTCAATCTTCAAATCAATTTGATTAATAAACTTAACAAAAAATCCTATACCATTAAAATTATGAAAGTCGTGTACCTCAATACCAATCCAATGAAAATGATGAACAATTATGTAATGCCTAGAATTCATCTCGTGATCTCCCTTCTACCAATCATCCAACGTGACATCCGAACCAACTTCTTGTAACAGCCCCAGTTAAAAATCCATGTAATAAAGTTAATAAAGGAAAAATATTAACCTAAGTTATGGGGCACATATTCCAAGATGAATGGTTGGAAAAACATCCTAGTGGGTGTCACTTTTGGTTGATTATGGCTAAGGAAATTAACAAAGTCTTTGAAAAGGCAAAGTGGAATTAATTGGAATTATATTTATGAAATTAATGGAAATTAGGAGAAAAGTAAGGTGAAGGATCACGGGTCGCATGTTAGGAGGAAATTGAAGGAAAATAGAGGAAAATGAAGAAAATAGAGGCATGAATGATAAAAAAGCTTATGAGGATCAATTCATGGCTTTTGTCAGTTTAGTTTTGGTCTCTCTCTATTTTCTCTCATACTCTTGCACACTTAGAGTTTTCTTGGAGTAGTCTTGGAGGATTTTGGGCACACTTGGAATTTGGAGAAAGAAGGCAAAGGAAGAGAAATAAAGCATAAGGGGACAATGATATCAACATATACAATGTGTTTGCATTGCAGGTACCGAGTGCAAGTATGATTTCGTTGCTAGTTTTGGCATGCATGGTGTATGTGTCTAGCTGTTTGATTGTGATTTTTCATTGACATGGTGGATTTTCTAGATTGATAGTGGTTTTTCCTAGCCTTTCCATTTCTTGGATAGCCATGGTATGGTGGGTTTTCCCTTTTTTCTTATTAGTGCTCATGTGTAATACCCTCCTCCCACATTTATCCAATCTAACTAGTCCACTAGGGTAAACATGTGATGAGACACTACGATCATGTGATAAAACTCCCCATGTACAATTAAGGAAGTGGAACTAAAAAAACTAAACCAATTTGACCTTCCAGACATGCTAGAAAACCTTTAGGATCCAACCCACCCTTCCAGGTGACCAAACCCTGAGGAAACTTGAAATTTTACTAATCTGGACCCTCGTTGCAAACCATATATTAATTGTACATTCATTTTTAAATCAAGATATGATGAGATCCATACATCAATACTATCATAAAACATACTCATAACTAGCATATAACCAATAGAAATAACAAGTATATAACAACCATGAAAATAACATATGAGAGTAAATTTACACATGAAATACCAAGGAGAAGGAGATCTTATTAATGAATTCATAAGCTAACCAAGCTTGGGATCTCCCTCCATAGATTGCTTGAACCAAATTTTTCTTTCAACCAATCACCCTCATGTCATATTCCAAGCATAAAATTGGGACTCACAACAAAAGCAATCCAAGTTTCCTTAGGTTTTACCACAATCCCCACCAGATCACTAGGCCCTAAACAAACATGGATCCATCCATATCCCTCCACCTACACCGTGAGTTATTTTCCTATCTCTCTAGGATTTACCATATATCCCATCATTCAACAGTCGAGGATTCCTAGGCCTAATCAAGACTCCACCTTCCAATATTTACCATATATCCTACCATTCACCAGTCAAGGATTCTAGAGATTGATTAATGAGGGCACACACCTCTAGGATTTATTGTATTTCCCACCATTCACAGGTTAATGATTCCTAAGCCTACTGAGCTATACAAAATCCAGCTTTACTGCAATCCCACCTTTTCTGGTCTAGATATTCCTAGGCCTTGTGCTATTTCTTTCATAGACCACCTCACTCAGTTTTGAAACCATCTGGCAATCCAGCTTAACTGAGCAAAAGAGATCCCATCACACCAGTATCTGAAAATGGCAAGGCAAGGATGCAAACGTCACACCTGGAAAAACCCATTCCAATGATAGGAAAAGAACTAAGAACACACATTCATAACCATGCATGCCAAAACTAGCAAGGAAATCATACGTACAACTCAATACCTGCAAGAAATGTTGCTACAGCCACTTGATCTTTCTCTTACTTGCATGATTGTTGCTTCCCCTTTCCTTAATTTCTTTCTTTGATCCAATTCTGAAGTGCTCTAAGAAAACTCTAAGTGTCAAAGAGTGTGAGAGACATAGAATAGAGAGGGAGCTCCAAAAATGAATTGGAAAAAGGCTGTGAACTCATGCTTAGAATCCTTTTTATTAACGAGGCCTCTATTTTCTTTAATTTCCATTATTTTCCTTCATTTTCCTCCTCACATACAACCTGTGACCTTTCACCTTCCCTTTCTCCTAATTTCCTTTATTTTTGTAAGTAAATGCCAATTAATGCCTCATGCCTTTGCCAAAGCCTTTTCTAATGACTTTTCCAATTCCTTTTCCAATGACTTTGCCAATTTCCTTAGACATAATAAACCAAATGAACAACACTAACATGTTTTTCCTAAAATTCAACTTGGAATAAGTGTCCCGTGACCTTGGTTGTTATTTTTCCTTTATTAAATTTATTTAAATGGAATTTTGACCAGGGTTGTTACAGAACCCTCCCCGTTGGGGGAACATGTCCTTGGTGCTCAATTATATCTACAACTAGCAAGGCTGCTGAAAGAAAAACATACTTCCCATGGAGCTTTATAACTTAGCTCGATGTAGTATTTACTAAACCAACATAACCAACATGACAAACATAATATCATGAAAACCATACCACTTATTGGAGATTTATAACACATTTCATGGTGGTTACATCCATATATATATATATATATATATATATATATATATATATATATATATATATATATATATATATATATATATATATATATATATATACATATACCAAAACATCACACCAAAACATATTCCAAAAATATTCACTCAACTAGCAAATACAAAAGGATACATAGCCCATATCTAATCTTCCATATCCCATGTAGCTTCATGGGGTCCAAAGTGTTTCCACTGCACTTTAACCTACTTGATTGCTTAGTTTCAGAGCATGAAAATGTTTCTCTGCAAAATACACTGAGGTTCTGGATGGAATTATCCTTTTGTCTCCACCTATAGTAAAAACAAGTCAATCACATGATCAACATCTTTAACATGCTTCTTAAGTAATTACACATGGAAAACATAACATAATTTCACTATCGGAGGCAATGAAATTCGATAGACTACTGATCCATTCCTTTCAAGAATCTTGAGAGGTCCACAAAATCAAGTCGTCAACTTAGCACATGATCCAATCCTCAAGGAGCTCTTCTTGGGCTTGATGTTCAATTACACATGTTCCCCAACCTAGAACTCCTTGGTTAACCTATTCTGATCTGCATAACTTTTCTTGTTGTCCTGTACTCTCTTTAGAATCTTCTTAATTACTTGCATTTCCTATTCCATTTCTTCCAACATCTCTAGTCCAATCAATACCTTGTTCACCGGATCACTCCAACTAATCGGAGTGTTACAACTATGCCCATAAAATGCCCCAAACAGACTCATCCTCAGCGACCCCTGATACCCATTGTTGTAAGCAAACTCAACCAATGGAAGGTAGTCCTCCCATATCCTTTGTTGATGCATCACATACATCCTCAACTTGTTCTCCAAAATCCTATTGACCCTATTTGTTTATCCATATGTTTGTGGATGATAAGTTGTTTTGAAGGTCAAATTTGTGCCTAAGCTTTCAAACAATTCTTTCCAGAATCTAGAAGTGAACTTAACATCCTTGTCAGAAAATTTTTCTTGGAGCACCATGTAGCTTCACTACATCTCTAATGAAAACCTATGCTACATCATTAGCTAAAAAGTAGACTTTACTAGAATGAAGTGCGCTACTTTTGTTAACCTTTCTACCACAACCATGATGGAATCATACTATCTAGATGTCCTTGGAAAACCTATGTTGAAATCAATGGAAATGACCTCCCATTTCCACTCTAGAACCAAAATCGATTATAGCAGTCCACCTGGATGCTTACACTCTGCCTTTACCTACTAACAATCCAAGAACCTAGCTACAAATTTTGTGACTTCTTTATTGAAATTCAGCCAAAAAAAAAACTTCTTAAGCATTGTCAATGTTTTATGATATCCTGGGTGATCTGAATATGGTTTAGCATTAAACTCTCTCAGGATAAACTTCTTGAGTGTAAAATACTCCTCCCACATTTACTCAAGCTAACCGGTCCACCAGGGTAAATATGTGACGAAGAGTTACAATGATATGATTCAACTCCCCATGTGCAGTTAAGTGGAACTGATATGAAAAACCCAAATGACCTTCCTCGGAAGCTATAGAACCTTTAGGAGCCAACCAACCCCTTCAAGTTTCCAACCCCTGAGAGATCATGCTTTTTCACTGACCTAACACCCCAACCACTCCCATGACAAGGAAATAGTGCAACTAAGACCCTCTGGTCACTCCCACAGCAAGGCCTCACAACAACCGTGGACTTTTTTAGGTAGTTATGTGTCAGCGACCCTAGCTTCTAAGCCACTTTTTTAGGGCTAGGACTCAGGCCTCTACTCAGAACTCCATGATACTTCCATAAATTATAAATAACACTAAAAATAAATTACTAATATAAAACTTGAACAAGGACTTGACCAGACCCCCACCAGCCATGGCAGACATTTCGTCAAACACATCACAAATATGCAATCTATAGGTCATAACAACATATCTTAGCATAGGGTCTCATACTTATCTGAGAATCGTCAAGAAGGATTGATTTCGTCTCACATTAGCTGCATTATCATATATTAGGTCACTCATCCCTTATTGTTTCACATACTAATCAAAACATGATAAGGGCCATAGATGATATTGTCATGAGACATGCTTATGACCAACAAATAATTAGAGATATATCAATGAGAAAACAACAATTAAATCCACATAATATCAAGTACCTTTACTCATGAAATACCAAGGGAAATAGCTCTAATTAACATATGAATATCCAACCGAATCAAGGACTTCTGCATACCACCCGACCATATAATAGGCTGAACCAAATCTTTCTTTCAGCCAATCACTCCCATGCCATATTCCAAGCATGAATTTGGGATCTCATGAAACACACCAAGTAGGGCTTCCTGAAGCCAAACCACCTCAACCCTCAACCAGTGATTCCACCTCATGATCAGACATCAGTGATTCCACCTCAACCATCACTAGATTGGTCTCTACCCAAGCTATCTAAGGCTTCAGAGCATTTGTTCCAACCAAGGCTTCCAGGACTAGTTACTCTACCCACAATTGATGTCATGCTTTCAGAGAAATTGTCCAGCCAAAGCTTCTAAGACTAGTAACTCAGCCCACCAAGGGATTCCAGAGATTTTTTCCAACCAAGGCTTCTAGGACTAGTAACTCAACCAAATTTGTTACAGGGCTTCCAAGAACTAATAAATCAACCCACAACCAATGGAACATGAGCACCAACCAAAAAACAAAGATAAAAACCACAACACCATGGCTATCCAAGAAATGACAAGGCTTAGAAAAACCATCGTCAGTACAGACAATCCTCCATGCAATTGAAAGATAATGACCAAGAAAGCACATCTGTATGTCATGCATGTCAAAACTAGTAAGGAAATCATACATGCAATTTGATACCTACTAGAAAAACCCGTTGTAGTTGTTGATTTTGATGTCCTCTTGTGCTTTTATGCTTTTCCTTTTCCTTCTATCTCCAAATCCCAAGTATGCCACACTCCTCCAAGGGTGCTCCAAGAAAAATCTAAGTGTCACTTTTCCTTTTCCTTCTATCTCCAAATCCCAAGTATGCCACACTCCTCCAAGGGTGCTCCAAGAAAAAGTTAAGTGTCCAAGAGTATGGGAGAGAGAGAATAGAATCAAACCTCCAAGCTAAAACTGAAAAAATGTTACAAACTGATCCTCAAAAGCCTTTCTATCAATGAGGGCTCTATTTTCCTCATTTTCCATTATTTTCCTTTATTTTCCTCCTCACATGAACCTGTGACCTTTCACCTTCCTTTTTTCCTATTTTCCAATATTTTTATAAATAAAATGCGAATAATGCCTCATTCCTTTTAAAAGACTTTTCCATTTCCTTTGCCAATTTCCATAGCCATTAATTAATCACAAGTGATCCCCATCACTATGTTTTTTCCCAATATTCAGCTTGGAATATGTATCCCATGACCTTGGTTAATATTTTGCCTTTTTAAACTTTTTTACATGGATTTTTTACCAGGGTTGTTACATAACCCTCCCCCTTGGGGGAACACCATCCTCGGTGTTCAATGACACCTATAACCAACAAGTCCGTTGAAAATCAAAACATACTACCCCTAGATATTTAAAACTTAGCTCGTTGCAGTGTTTACAATGATCATACTACTAAAAATCAAACCAACATAACCACCATGGCAAACATAACAACATGACACCCATAGTGCTTATTGGAGCTTTATAACACAACTTATGGCGGTATTTACATCCATATACATATATACATATGTCGAAACATCGTACCAAAACATATACAAAAAGATCATACTAGAACATATGCCAAAAACATTCGCTCAACTAGCAAATAGAGAAGGATACATATCTCGCATCTGATCATCCATGTCCCATGTAGTTTCATTGAGCCCAACGTACTTCCGTTTCACTTTAACTTGCTCAATTTCTCAATTCCAGAGCGTGAGCATCTTTCTCTACAAAATTCACTAAGGCTTCGGCTCGAACTGTCCTTCGAGCTCCACCTGCAATACAGATCGTTCAATCACATGATCAACAACTTTAACATACTTCTTAAGCAATGACAAATGGAAAAAATCATGGAAATTGACTGTCGTAGGAAGTGCGATTCGATAGGCTACTAGCAAAATCCTCTTAAGAATCCTGAAAGGTCCACAAATACAAGTTGCCAACTTGGTACATGATCCAATCCTTAAGGACCTCTTCTCGGGATTGATGCGCAAGTACACTTGTTCCCCAACCTGAAACTCCTTAAATAACTTATTGTTCCGATCTGCATAGCTTTTTTTCCTATCCTGTGCTCCCTTTAAATTCTTCTCAATTACCTATATTTCTTGTTCCATCTTTGCCAACATATATGGTCCCATCAACACTTTGTTCACTGGATCACTCCAACTGAAAGGAGTATTGCAACTCCGCCCATAGAGTGCCTCAAATGCACTCATCTTCAAAGATTCTTGATACCCATTGTTGTAAGTGAACTCAACTAGTGGTAGACACTCTTCCAACTTTCGCTACTAATGAATCACATACATCCTCAACATATCCTCCAATATCTTGTTGACCCTCTCTGTTTGTCATATATTTGTGGATGATAAGTTGTGTTGAAGGCCAACACTATACCCAAACCTGGAAATAATTCTTTCCAGAATCTAGAAGTGAACTTGGAATCCCTGTCTGACACAATCTTCTTCACAACACCATGTAGTCTCACTATATCTTTGATGGATACTTGTGCCACATCATTAGTTAGATATGTAGACTTTACTGTGATGAAGTGAACTACCTTTGACAACCTATCAACCATAACCATAATAGAACCATGTTGTCTAGATGTCCTCAGAAAACTTGTAATGAAGTCCATGGAAATGACTTCCCATTTCCACTCTGGAATCGAAATGAGTTGTAGTAATCCACTTGGATGCTTACATTCTGCCTTTTTCTGATGATAGTCCAAGCACCTAGCCACAAAATCTATCATGTCCTTCTTCAAGTTCATCCAATAATAAAACTTCTTCACTGTTGTCAATGTTTTAGGATATCCTAGGTTACCTAAATATGGTTTCGCATGAAACTCTCTCAAGTTAAGCTTCTTGAACTCACTGTTCCTTGTCACATATATCTTGTCCCTAAATCTCACCAAACCATCTATTATGAAACGATATTCCATGTTGTAGCTTTTTCTTGTCAAAAGAAACGCTACTATTTTTTATTTTTTTTGCTAATTAGTTTTTGACTAGTATATCTCGCAAAGCAGCCTCTTGGACATATATCAATTTTTTGGCTAAATTGTTTGATGTTAATTTTTTGGACCAAATTTTATATATTCTTGATTTTATTAAAATGTGCCATTGCATATATTTTAGAAAAAATATCATTTTAAATTTATATTGGTTGCCAAAAAATGTTTGGACCCACGATCCAATCTCCAAGTCCATGTTATATGCCAGCGTACAACTAAAGTCACAAGCCAAGACCATGCTCTACGTGCATGATGCCAAATCATGAGAGGAAGCCAAAATGAACATGAGAGCACTATGTGTCAATACGAAGTGAAAATAATTGCGTGTATAAAATAGCAAATAAATTTCTCCTTATTCGGTATGGGTTAATTATCGAGTGAAAAATTCCTTGGGCTAAGCGAAAGACCAAGTTTTGTGATTTGGTTGCTTTATTGTTGAAGATAAGTGTGAGTAGGAACCATCACCAAATGGAGATCATAGGTTTCCAACAAATTCCTCATGATAACGCTAATTGCAAACATATGTACACCCTAAGTGCTAGATTTTCATAAGGTTGTAAAGTCAGTTATTTCCAAGGATAATTTTAGGGGCAAATGTTCGCCCTTTGGCGAAATTAAGGGGTTTTAAATTTTTAGTGGGTGAATATTTGTATCATAGTACTTTTTTACAAATCACCTCAAATAGCCCACCTTATTTTAAGGGAGAGGGTAAAAAAGGTAAATTTAGCCCTTAAAATTAGAAGTTACAACCTTCCATTCCCCCATTTTCAAGAATAGGTTTTATTTAAGTGAATTCATTCGCTCATTTTCAAGAATAGGTGTTATTTAAGTGAATCCTATGGGCCAAAGGCCCAAATACTATATTTATAAAAGAGGTATGGTAAATTAATAAAAATATAAATAAATGAGAGGTATGGTAAATAAATAAAACATTTTTTATATTTACTCCATAAGTCACCCGATATACATGCAAGGGTGTAAACAAATAAAAATATAAGTAAAGTGGAGGTATGGTAAATAAATAAAACGTCTTTTTATACTTACTCAAAAGGTATGGTAAAGAAATAAAACATTTTTGTATTTACTCCATAAGTCATCTTATATACATCCAAGGGTGTAAACAAATAAAAATATAAGTAAAGTGGAGGTATGGTAAATAAATAAAACGTCTTTTTATACTTACTCAAAAGGTATGGTAAATAAATAAAACATTTTTTATATTTACTCCATAAGTCACCTTATATACATGCAAGGGTGTAAACAAATAAAATATAAATAAAGTGGAGGTATGGTAAATAAATAAAACCTCTTTTTATACTTACTCAAAAGGTATGGTAAATAAATAAAAATATAAATAAACTAGACGCATGGTAAATAAATAAAACCTCTTTTTATATTTAGTCCATAACCCTCATTCTATTTATGAAGGCTCAAGAAAGAGGTTGTATTTAAGTGAATCTTATGGGCCAAATACCATATTTGTAAAAGAGGTATGGTAAATTAATAAAACATTTTTTTATATTTACTCCATAAGTCACCTTATATTTACGAACACTAAAAAAATGTGTTATATTTAGGTGAAACCTATGGGCAAAATACTAAGGGACAAAAAAAATTATTAACCCTAATATTAGTATTAATAAACATAAAAATGGCACATGGTATTGACCCATGGTATTCACCAAAATGGCACATGGTATTAACCCATGGTATTCACCTGGAATGTAGCCTATTTAAATGGGGGATTAAACCAGCATAGATCCATCTTTACTCTGGATCTACATCTACTAACCCCCGAGAGGTATCAAATATCATGATATGAAAACTAGCATAGAGTGAAAAAATATTTGATCCGATCAAGAGTAAAAATGGATGTTGTAATTTAATGTATGTTAAACATTTTAGCTTGGTTAAAATAAGAAATAAAATAAAAATCAACTATTAATTTTATTAATTTTATAAATTACTAATAGTAATTTTTAAGCTCTAGGTTTATGACAACCCATGGTATTGACCCATGGTAATACCATGGTATTCATGTGAGCATAGACTATTTAAAGGGAAAATTCTATCATCTTAGATGCATCTTAACTCTGGGTCTACCAAGTGCTCAAAGGGATAAATAGATTTCATCCCCCTAAGAGTGGTAGATGTGGAGTTAAGATGGATATAGGTTGGTTTTTATGATAATGAAGATATTAAATAGACTTAGGAAATTATATTGTAAAAACATCTTAAGGTGAATGGTTAAAGCATAGACATTGGACAAGTATATTTGTATGCTTCTGTTTTAAACTGAAACAAATCCAGAGCTAAAAGGAATGGATTGATTGCACTAGTCATCCTTCTATAACTTTCCAAAATATCTGGATTAAAAAGATTGTAATTTGGGTAATTTTCCTAATTGCAAACAAGAACATACTTGTGTATTGGTAGGGTGGTTACGAGGTACCTAGAAGTGATGAATTTGAATTTTTCTTGGTTTTATATATAGTATTAGGTTTCTTCTCATGCTTTCTGTTCCTAATTGCAAACAAGAACATACTTGTGTATTGGCAGGGTGGTTACGAGGTCCCTAGAAGTGATGAATTTGAATTTTTCTTGGTTTTATATATAGTATTAGGTTTCTTCTCATGCTTTCTATGAATGGCACGGGTGAATTTTATCCTACACCCACTAGGTTATCGATATGTAATTTCGGTAATTTTGACTTCAAAAGATATTTTAAAGAAATGCAATGATTTCATTTGTGTATTCAATAAACACAAGATTTCATAATTGAGTAAAATATTCGCCATGCCTGGTGAGAGATTCGCCAAAAAATTATATATACATATCATATTATTGATAAAATCGCCTTCCATTTTTCCTATATACCATGAAGATTCGCCCATTTATTAAACATGTAAATTTAGGGGGGTTCTTATGAATGTAAGGTGGAAATTATGAAAGTAAAAATTGACGACTCAGGTTGAATTGCAGACCCCCAGGTGTCATAAAATTTAAATGAGGGGAGGGGGGTCTGCAATAAGTCATTTTCCCAAAACCATTTTTATTACATGGTATCCCCAAAGTAATTGTGGCACCCCTTCATCGAAAACCAGCTATCACCTCGGACCCCTCCCGCAATCCATTTTCGGTTATTGTAAAAACGCAATATTAAAGGTGTAAGCAAGTTTTATAAGTGGCCATTTCACTATGATGGGCCTAGATACATCGACAAAGAAAGCAAATTGAATGACAAGGTTTCCAAGCTTATTCATATTTGGCATTCATTGATGACAAATCTCAAGAAGACCATCGTTGAATTCTTTGATGATATAATCGTGGATTTATTGACACAAAGTGGATTTAGACTTTGGCATTTTCATGAGTCTTCATGTATTTCTCTTTCAAATTTCTTACATGGGTGAAAATTTGGTTAGGTTGTAAAGTATCTGGGTAGAGTTTGGATCATAGCTTTTCAAGCTATGGATGACCTAAAGAAAATTTTGCAGAATGCTGGTGGTAGTCTTTGTCATGCAACGAATTCACTTAGTTTAGGGTTATATGATACATCCCTCACCCAAATAAATTTTCGATCAATATGGTTATAAAGCTTTTAAAGGTTGTTGGAGATGTTATTTGACTCCATTTACTAGTTTTAGTTTTTGTATATTAGAAAGTATTTCAAGTTTAGAAGATTAAGGAGCTCAACTCACTATCGATCATGGTGCAGAATCAAGGATGATAAGAGGAGCTCAATGTTTCTAAAATTAGATGTGCTTATGAAAGTGAGCTATGAAAATCATTGGGGAAAATAGCTACTCTAATCTTCAGATTGTAGTTTCAGGTCCAGATGTTTGTGGCAGATCAGGAATTTTAGATCTTTATTTACAAAATAAAGCTCTGGGTGAAGATGTGAATGTGAAGACCCTTTCTTGTGGTATACCTAGTTTCAATGGTGTAGATTTGGCAAACCTTGTCAACATTGAAGCCATCAAGGTAGCAGTTGATGGCAGTGAGAAGTTGTCTACCAAAGAGCTGGAATTCAACAAGGATAGAATAGTGATGGGAACAGAACAGAAGTTTATTTTCTTATCAGACGAGTTGAAAAAGATCATTAAATACCATGACAAAGGCCATGAAATTGTTCCATTTAATACTACAGGTGAAAACATTATACACGAGGCTACAATCACTCCTTGAGGGAGTTCTCTTGGGATGGTTACACAACTACCTGAAAAGGTTGAAACATTTGTTATTTAAACAAAATTATTAGCATGACTTGATGTTTATATGGGAAAATGAGTTGTAAAGGAGTTTCTATTTGGTCAAGAGTATATTACAACTCGTGAAAGTGGTGATCTTCATACAACAACTAAGATTTCTCAATACATGGATGTGATTTTCCATCGTTGCAGTACAACATACTCGAATAAGGTTAGTATGTTTTACCAGTTTACATAAAGGAACGATATAGTGCAAAGATGCAATCCAGAATATATGCAGAGGTTATTAGAATTTTGAGGGAGGCATATGAGTGTGTCAAAGCAATACTGAAAAATCATATTGAAGTAGCATTGCATGCTCTGGAAAAGGATCAGTTAGATAATGAAACACTAAATGACCAAGAGATAAAATGATATTGAATCCTTTTTAGGGCAGAGGATATTAGCAAGTGGAGAAAGAAGATCAAGTGGAACTTGCCATCAACTGACTATTTTCTGTTGTATCATCTTCTTTCTTCAAAAATTGTGATTTTTGACATTTGGGCTTTGTTCTGGCTATAGAAAAGTGTAATCATTCTTTGACTAGGTGTATATCTATTGGATGGGCCTTGTGTATTGCAAGGGTAAAATATAAAACACACCCACAATGTTTAGATACAAAAATATAATTTGTGACAAAGTATCTAGAAGATTATGCATAAGAAATCAACATTCAAAGCATACAGGGTATGGATTTTCCAAAAGTGTTGTCCTTTGAGGAGAAAATTGTAGCAAAGTCATTTGAAAAGCATAGTATCGATTTGCATCCAAAGTGTGCAATGGTGTAATTAGTTGTCTAGAATGTACCCCATTGTTCTTAAGTTTGACATAAATATGTTATGGCTGGCATTTTGGGTACTATCCAAGGTGCTTCTACATTCGTTTTCTGATATCAAATCTCATTTATGAAAAATTCATTAACAAAATATGCAAAGTTCTGAGTTATCATAGATTGTATCAGTTAAATTTGAAGCTAAACTTTTCAAAATATATGGAAGTGTTAACAAGAAGTACAAGGAAAGGGTCAGAGCAATTAGCATCCAAGGAATTGTCATAATGGAGGATTTCCAAATCGTTCAGCCAGTAGAATAAAAATAAGGGATAGTATGGTTTATGAAGAAGGCATGCATCAGTCACTAAGCACTGCAATTAATTCTGAATAAAGAATATATGTAGAAAAAAACCATGAAGATGCCAAACACAATCCATAAGGAATCACCCATGCGAGCACAACATGTTCAAGAAGGAATGTTGGCTACTGTAAGTATGGTTGAAAGTAATGACCAAAGTACTTCCTATTATGATAAACAAGAGCATTCAAGGACATCAAAGAATGTAATTACCCATGAGAAGAGGCTTGAAAGATCTTGGTCACAAGAGGATGAAAAATGCATTTTTGGCCTAGAAGATATACCCGAGGAGCAAGGAAATTCATAGGGTGCCAATAATCCTCAAAATGAAGTTGTGTCATATGGTCGCACTGTTATTGTTGGTGTCCAAGTGTGAAAAAACTATTCAACCCCCTTTTCCTACATTAATTCATCAATTCGGGTGCGTACACTTTTCAAGGTAACACACAAGGTATATGCAACAGCAAGGTTACAATCTTACATTAACGAAGGGTTAAAGCATCATTGTAACAGTGATAGAAATTAAATTGCAGAACTTAAAAAAAAGAAATTCACAACAATCTATGGAAATTTGTAACAGCAATAAGAAAATAAATACAAAAAATAAACAACATACACAAAAGGAAGACACACAACACCTGATCAGAAGAGTAGGCCCAACTCTCTAATCAGGGCTATGTTAACTCACAATGAAAGATAGAACAGTAAAGGTACTTATACTTTTTTAATTTGTAGAAGAACCATTACAATGCATATCTCTGTGTGGCTAACCCTTCACATAGGAATGAAACCTGTTTTATACAATACAGGGGTAATAACATCTTCCCCAAAACATAGCAACTAAATGTCCAAAAATATACAACAATTTAAAACAGCACTAGTGCCAAGAGAGCGAGAACAGAAATCATCCATAATGGATTAAAACATTTGTGAGTTGGTTATGTTGTTTCAGCATTGTTGAATAGCTGTTGTGAATCGCGGAACTGTTGCTACACATTGTGAGATCAACACCTATTCCTCAGAATCTACGAACATAACAAGTTTGAGTGGTTCGCATCGGCCAAACCCTTGTGACTTTAATTCATTAAATAAATATTCCAAGAGATAAAGAAGGGGGTTTACCTCATAGGCTTATCATAATGAATGCATGTTAATGAGTGAAAAAAGGATAAAAGGATGGGTAGAAATGTAAGGAAAAGTTAAGCAGATTTGGTGCCCAACATCCCCCCCAACTAGCCTTCTGCATGCCCTCATGTAGCTCACCGCCTCCGTAGGTCTGGTTAAATTGACCGTGATTCTCATGGAGCTGGGCAAGATCATATTCCTCTACCATATCTGTTCCTAGAACCTTGTACCCCTCTAAAAGAAGAACTTCCTTCCACCAATCGTTTGGTACATTATATGTTGGGGTATAGTGCTCTGCTGGCAACCAAATGACAGGGAACCTGAACCAGATTCCCATCTGTCGAACCCCGCATGTTTGGATGCATGCCACATATCTTGGCACCATACTTAGTGCCCATGCAAAATTTGGTGCCCCAAACAGTTCCTTGTTCAAGATGGATGTAGGTGACATCATCCACCTTTTCTGGCAACTATCGAGGGCCTCATCTTGAAACATCACTCTTTGTTTGACACAAAGATCAAAGAACCACCTTTGTGTCCTCAACATACGTTCTATGTTCCCCTCAATCTCTAAAAATGTGTTGTTCTTATTGTACATATTCATTGATCGCTCATGATCTCCTCTCATCATGGGAGGCTTCGTGGTCTGATTTGACTCAAACGTATTGGAAGCCTTCTGCTAGCTTATCTGCTTGAGATTGTAGGAGGTGAAAGCCCTTAAATGAATGTCCCCCACATATGGAAGCGGATTATATTCTTTGTCAGCACACAAGAGATATCCATGCAGATAAAACTCACACATCAAGTGTTGAGTTGCTAAATCATGGGCCCTCAATATCTGAAGGAATTGTACCCCATCCTCGATCTCATGACTGATTTCCTTCTTAATGCTCTCCAAATAGAAGAAAAGAAATTTCTCATGCAAGAATAGAGCATAGCTAGAAGCAGGAGGGCGACATGCCATTACCTCTTGTGCCAGGCTAAACATTTTCTCTTTGTCAGCCTTCAATTCCGTCACTTATGCCTCCAACTGTTCCACCTTGAGTTGTTGCTTTGCATGCCTCAATCGCAATATGTCCACGTGCTCCACATATTCGAAGATAGCCTTGGATGCCTGTTCTTGGGCTCTCTTCACTTCATTCTGATATCGGGCTGCGGTGGATTTCCAGGTTTGAATTTCAGCTATCAAGGAGAACTCACGACCCTCAAACAATTGCTCGATAGGGTCCATTTGAATGGAAATAGAAGTTGTCGCCACATTGTCCACCTGCGTTTCTACTTCGGCCATCATGGCTTTGGGCTTCTTAGCCTGCCATCTATAATTCCTCACTTGTTTCTTTAGCCAATGCATGTCCCTTGTCAACCTCCGAACCTCAGTTTTCAGCCGTATCGTATCCTTGATTTGCAGCTGGTATTTATTTTTAATGGGTGGCCTCTGTTGCTCACACAACTCTATCCACTCCTGCTCCACAACCTCCTCATCTAGCCCTGCATCCGGACCAGTGGAAGGAGGATCACTTGGGGGAATATTTACTGGGCCTACTCTTGATTCTCCTCTCTCAATCCCTCCTTCTCGATTGTTTCTCGCTTGACAACCACCTTGACTAGTCTTGTTGCTAGTTCATCAGGTGGTGGATTACTCGAGGGAGTATCCACAAGTTCGTTTGTCGGGACCATCCTGTTTGGTCCCTCTTCCTCAGGAGCAACTACTTCCTTCTTGACGATTACCTCGACCAATCCCAGAGGCGTTTTGACAGGTGGTAGACCGACTGGAGGAATATCCATTGGCATTTCAACCAGAATCTCTCTTCCTAGTTCCCCTGTTTCATAAGTGCCCGCTTCTTCTTCTCTTCCGGGTTTCGGGGCACTTGTTGCCCAACCAATGCCTACCTCACCCAATTATTGTTCTTGTGGCTCTGCAATTTGTTCTTTCTCCCTCTGTCCTTTGGAATGGTCTTGTTGGGAGTCCGCAGCTAACAAACCGGTGGCAACCGGACCTTTAATCGACCCATCAAACTTCAAAATAGGAGGAACAACAATCTCCTCCTCTATTCGTCAGGAAGAGTGAGACACCCTCGCTCCTCTCAGAATGGATGAACAAAAAGAAAATTGAAAAATGTTTTCTGCCTGGTCTATTCCAGCCCCAGCTATGACCTCAAGCTCTTTTCCTTTATCTTCAACAGCTCTGCTCTGAGCTAAGACTTCCTCCCATGTGGTCTCCTATCTCGCAGTTGACACTAGTTCTTGTGGGATAGTGTCAACCTCAGGATTTAATTCCTCCTCAATTCCTGGAGCCAGATGGGTTGGTGGTGGTTCTTGTGTGACACCATCACCCGTATCCAACATTTCTTGAGCAGATGGTGTTGGCACTATTCCCTACAGCATGACATTAATGAAAGTAGACCCCTGTATCACCGTGTCGACCCCATCCATTATGTCCATAGTTTCTCCTTTTATTGGTCCCATGGTTTCTTCAGCCTCGGGTGTTAGAGTCCAACCCTAACCCCCTTATTTATGTAATAGGATCAAGTGATAGTTATAGTTTGTTAAAGAGTCAATAAAGCCCATATTAATAATTGTAAGTGGTTGACCTGCATTTAAAGAAGGGACCACAGTTAGTTGCAAATGGGCCATGGTATTAGATAGATGGTATTAATAAGAACCATAGCACTGACCCATGGTATTGCATGTATGAATCCTATATAAAGGATAGAGACTCCCCTCGAGCAGCGTCGTGTCTTATTTTGTAATTGAGCCCAACTCTATTGGAGGTTGCCCCATTGAAGAGGCAAGTGAACATTGCTTTCCTTTCTAAATAATAAAATACATGTTTTTATTTCTTATTGTTCTATGTTCTACGTATATTTCTTCACATATTTGGTATTATGGTATCTTCTCGTAGGTCAAGAGCATAACAAGTGGTATCAGAGCACTTTCTAGGGCCGGTAGGATCTCCATTTTTAGCATAATGTTTTTTGGCTAGAGACGTGTTCCGACGTATTTAAACCATGGGATCTATTGTTGAGCGCCTAAACCTGAGGATTTGGGGAGGCATGCACGCAGGAAATACAAGAGGTGGTCACGCTTGTTAGACTCCCTTGTAACCCCTGTGGATACCCTTTCGAGTAGTAGTGCATTAGACAGAACCGCGCATGGACTGTCTTCCAAGTACCCTCAAGGTATATCAGAAGCCCCCTAGGCTCTCTTGAAACCTCGCCATAGATAAACCGTCTGTCGTCTTGCTGCTACAATACACCGAGAACACCACTTGGTGAGATTACTCACACGTACGATAGGGTAGTTGGGTTGCACGGCTAAGGGTATAGTTGATCCTCCTTGGTTAGTGCCCTAAAAGATTGGGCCAAGTACTACTGTTGGACCCTTATGTATATTGCAATCTATAGCATCTGACACTCCTTGAGACCATAGTTCCCTTGTCTCTCTCTCAATCACACATCATCTTTTCCAGATCAGATCTAGCAGGTTGGGTTCAGTCGCAACCGCAACAATTAGCTCTGCCATTCAGATCTATCAGACCCACCAATCAAATCTATCAAATCCACCATTCAAATCCAGCAGTTTGGGTTCTATAGCAGTTGCAACAATCAGATCTGCCATTCAGATCTAGCAGCAGGGGTTAAATCACTGCCACATTTCTACTCATACTCTGCAGTTGAGGGTTTCACCAATAAATCTAACTATTTCTATGGCTCCTATACCTGCCCGTGATTCTCATTGGACATTGGATAGAATTAACTTTTCTGGGAATTGGCTACTGCAGTATTCCTAAGCGAGGAGTAAAACTTCTTTTAGAGTATAAAATAAATAAATTCTAAGACACTCCCGAGATGCTTATAGGAGACTTAGCCCATAAGAATCAGGTCGACCAGTTGAGCAAAGTGGTACCATTCACTTGTCAGCATCGAAATTTCGTGTGGTCCCAATTTTTTTCACAGTAATGCCAAGTGCACCAGATCTGTGCATGGTACAAGCCAGAGCTCAAGCTATGGCCAATGAGAAGATAGAAACCCTTGAACAAAAGTTGGAGGAATTAACAAAGCAGATCCAAACCTTACATGGCACAATCATAAAGGGCAAGTTGAGGGAACAATCAAAGTCATATGATTTTAATGAAAACCTTGAGGGCGAATCTAGCCATTCTCTTCACTTCTATGGAAACCACCAACAGTCCCAACCTTGACCAGCCAAGCTGGACATGTATAAATTTGATGGCTCTCATCTGGCCACATGGCTAGCACAAATGGAGCAATATTTCACATTGAATTACATCAGAGATGATGCGACTAAGCTAAGTGTGGGAAGCCTGTACTTGGACCAAGAAAGATGGCAATGGTGGAAATTGCATCAACGCTGCTATGCAAGGCTAGTGACTTGGCAGATATTCTCAAAAGCCCTTTATGATCGCTTTGACCATGAATCTAACTTTTTGGGTCATCTTACTAAGCTCTGACAAACAAGCATAGTGCAAGAATATATTAAAGCCTTTGAAGCTTTAGCCTTCTGCACAGGAGGTATAGCAGATGAATTCTACTTGGAATGTTTTGTCAGTGGTCTCAAAGATACAAGCCCATGTCTGACTACAACACCCAGTCTCATGGGTGGCAACTTGCAAGATACCTCATGAAGTAGAACGCATGTTAACGGCACAGTCGACTCGTCCAAATTTCATAGCCAAGGGTCACCCCACCCAGGCTCCGAGCACTACCCAAACACTTAAGGTTCAAAAGGTGTCACCAATGGAAATGGCTGAAAGAAGAAAGCAAGGATTGTGTTACTACTGTGATGAGAAATACTCCCTGGGGCATAAATGCAAGGAACCCAAATTCTTTCAAATTGATGCTACTGATCACAGTTCATCTGAGGAAGCCCCACCATTCGAGGGACTAGAGGAGGAAGACGAGGACAACCAGCTGACAATGAGCTCCCAGCTACACCTGAAGAACCAGTTATCTCACTTCATTCTTTGGCAAGAATTTCTTCTCCCCAAACTCTCAAAATCAGAGGTTTTATTAAGCATCGCCCTGTAGTAGTCTTGATTGATAGTGGAAGTAAGCATAACTTTATCCATCAAAGAATCACTAAAGTAGTACAGTGTTTTGTCAGAGCAGTCTCTAATTTCCAGGTCCAGATTGCTGATGGGGGGACAATGAAATGTGAAGGCCGCTATGAAAATGTCAAACTTAAAATTGGGGATTATCACCTAAAGACCCACATGTTTGCCATCAACATGGGTGTGTGTGACATTGTCTTGGGTGATGAATGGCTCCGCACACTTGACCCAATCACAATGGATTTCCAGGAGTTATATATGAGCTTTAAGCAGAATAACTGAACACATACCCTCCACAGACTCCAAGCAGGTGCTCCTTTTATCATCAGCTTGCAAAGGATGGAAAAATTGTTAAAAAAGGGCCACCATGGAGTTATAGCCCAATTTAATGCCATCCAGGCCTTCGAACCCACTTCTCTTCATATTCATCTTGAGATGCGATAGGTCTTCAACAACCATCTGTCGGTCTTTGACAAGCCTCATGAGCTTCCACCCTCGAGATGGGAACATGATCATAGCATTACTTTGGTCCCAGGGGCACAGCCACCAAATATGCGCCCATATAGATATCCTTTTGCCCAAAACGATCAAATTGAAAAAATCATCAAGGAACTCCTGGAAGTGGGTGTCATTCATCCTAGCACTAGTCCTTATTCATCACCTGTGGTCATGGTGCTCAAGAAAGATGGAGAATGGTGTATGTTTCTAGACTTCAGGGCCCTCAATAAGCTGATGGTCAAAGATAAATTTCCCATCCCGATTGTTGATGATTTGGTAGATGGACTAAATGGGGCTCAATTCTTTACTAAGCTCGACCTTTGCTCAGGCTATCACCAAATTCGCATGAAAGAAGTACACATTCCAAAGACTGCTTTCCGAACTCATGAAGGCCATTATGAATTCTTGGTCATGCCTTTTGGTCTCTGTAATGCCTCATCCACTTTTCAGAGCCTCATGAATCACCTGCTCAAACCATATCTCAGAAAATTTTTCCTTGTTTTCTTTGATGACATCTTCATCTACAGCCTCACCTGGGAAAAACGTCTTCAACATGTAGATCTACTCTTGCATCTGCTCCGGAAGCATAAATTATTTGTCAAATTGTCCAAGTGCTCTTTTGGCATGGAAGAAGTTGAGTATTTGGGCCACATTGTGGGGCATGAAGGTGTCAGGGTGGACCCCAAAAAGATCCAGGCAATGCAAGATTGGCCTCAAACAAAGACCTTGAAGAGCTTGAGAGAATTTTTGGGTCTTACCGAATACTATCACAAATTTGTCTGCAATTATGGTTTCATTGCTATAACCCTCACTCACATTCTCAAGAAAAAATTATTCCTCTGGAATGATGAAGCGCAACAGGAATTTATAGCTCTCAAACATGCCATGTGTTCCACTCCCATATTGGCACTACCCGACTTCACCAAATCTTTTGTGATTGAATGTGATGCTTTAGGTACGGGTATTGGGGTTGTCTTAATGCAAGAAGGTCGACCCTTGGCCTTAACTAACCAACAACTAAGTGGGACAAATCTGGGACAATCTACCTATGAGAAGGAGATGATGGCCATCTTACATGCAGTGGATACTTGGCGACCATACTTATTGGGGTGGCGTTTCCAAATCTGCACAGACCATCAAAGCCTTAAATATTTTTTGGAGGAACGCCTATCCTTGCCACAACAAAATAAATGGCTAGCCAAAATGTTGGGATATGATTATGAGATAATTTACAAGAAAGGGCACGAAAATGTCGTAGCAGATGCTTTATCATGCCAATTTGAGGAGGAAAGAACCCTGCTAGAAATCTCCCTTCCCATTCCAGAGTGGATTGAAGAGGCTCACAAGGAATGGTTTTCACATCCTTTGCTCTCCCAACTCATTAATAAATTGCAGGAAGATCCAAATTCCATAGCAAGCTACTCTTGGCAGGATAAGATTCTTCACTACAAGGACAAAGTAGTGATATCACCAACATCCACCCTCAAAAGTCACATTTTGGCAAAGTTGCACTCATCTCCCACTGCAGGCCATTCGGGCTTTCAGAAGAATTATGCTCGCACTTAACGTTCATTCTTTTGGACAGGCATGAAAAAGGACATTCTTACTTTTGTACCTGAGTGTGATGTGTGTCAGTTCCACAAAGGAGAAACAATCAAATCCCCAGGCACATTACATCCATTGCCCATCCCGGACTCAATCTAGACGGAGGTTTCTATACATATCATTACGGGTCTTCCAAAGTCAGGCAACAAGTTAGTCATCATGGTGGTTATGGACATACTTTCCAAGTATGCTCATTTTTGTGCCCTACCCCACCCTTTTACACTAGCTTTGGTGGCTCAATCTTTCATGGACCTGATCTTCAAATTGCATGGCATGCCCACTTCGATTATGTCTGATCGTGACCCGATCTTCACCAGTAACTTTTGGCAGGAACTCTTCAGGCTACAAGGTACCCAACTACAACTTAGTACTTCCTATCATCCCCAAATTGATGGTCAAACTAAAGCAGTCAATAAATGTCTGGAGACCTACCTCAGGTGTTTCACTTCAGAAAAGCAACATATCTGGGTACAATGGTTACCTCTAGCTGAATGGTGGTATAATACTAACTATCATACCACTACCAAAATGACTCCATATGAAGCAGTTTATGGTCAACTCCCTCCTTCACCTACTTCTTATATCCAGGGATGCTTGAAGGTACAAGCAGTGGATCAACTCCTACAGAACGGTGCAACCATGCTAGCCCACCTTAAAGAGAATCTCCATCAAGCTCAAAATCACATAAAGCAACATGTAGACCAACATCGTTTAGAGCACAAATTTCAAGAATGGAATCAGGTATTCTTGAGGTTGCAACCATATAAGCAAACATCACTCAAAGACAAGGGTTGTTAGAAATTATCTCCAAAATTCTATGGACTGTATCAAATACTTCAACACATCAAAGAAATAGCCTACAAGATAGCCTTGCCACCCACTGTAAAAATACATCTTGTCTTCCATGTCTTATACCTCAAGAAAGTGGTTGGGAACCATTGCAGAATTCAAATTAATGAAGAAGGTTCAATCTGGCTCTAACCTGAACAGGTTCTTGATATGCAAGAATAACACCTGCATGGCCACACAATCAAGGAAGTCCTCATCAAGTGGAAAGACACCTCTCCAGAAGATGCGACCTAGGAACCAACCATTGATCTTCAGCAGTTTCTACAACTTCAACCTTGAGGACAAGGCTATTTTTATGGGGGAGGGCATGTTAGGGTCCAACCCTAACCCCCTTATTTATGTAATAGGGTCGAGTCATAGTTATAGTTAGTTAAAGAGTCAATAAATCCCATATTAATAATTGTAAGTGGTTGACCCACATTTAAAGAAGGGACCATAGTTAGTTGCAAATGGGCCATGGTATTAGATAGATGGCATTAATAAGAACCATGGTACTGACCCATGGTATTGCATGTATGAATCCTATATAAAGGATAGAGACTCCCCTTGAGGAGCGTCGTGTCTTATTTTGTGATTGAACCCAACTCTATTGGAGGTTGCACCCTCGAAGAGGCAAGTGAACATTTCTTTCCTTTCTAAATAATAAAATACATGCTATTATTTCTTATTGTTTTGTGTTATGGGTATATTTCTTTGCATATTTGGTATTCTAGTATCTTCTCGCAGGTCAAGAGCATAACATTGGGCCTCTCTTGCCCTGGTCCATCTTCCTCCATTAGATCCACAGTTGAGGCTAGTTCTTGTGGAGCAGCCTCGGCTGTGGCACTAACAACTTCTTCCGTTCTAACTCTTTCCTCCATTGGCTCCATAGTTGAGGTTGGCTTTTGTGGAGTAGCCTTGGCCATAATATTGACAATTTCTTCTATATTAGCCCTTTCTTGCTACATCACTTCTTCTTCCATCGGTTCTACAATCGAGGCTAGTTCTTGTGTAACAGCCCCAACTGTTCTTTCTGCTTCAGGCTCCCTGTTTTTCTCCACTTCCTCAGTCTCCATTTCCATTTCCTCCGGTTCTTCCTGGTCCATATATTCATCTTCTTCTACCTATTCTTCCTCCATTTCTTCCAGCTCCTCTCCCCTAGTGGTTATAACAGCCACTATCTCTTCCTCTGTTGATTCCCAGAATGTTTCCCATGGATTTGGAACCGATCTATTGCATGCACAACCAGTAGCTAAACCAGACCATGGTTGGTGATGACTACTGGAACTTGTCATGAGCGCTGAGAAGATTACACCATTAGCTGGAGGCTTTTTAATAGGAAGAAAATCATGTTTAACGAAAAAGCTTCTGACTGTGGAAACTGGAGGTGAGCCAACAATCTGAATGATATTTAAATATGGTGGTGTACCTCCCTTCACAAGTTATATATCTCATTACAAAAATTGTTACATCACCCCATGGTTGTGGTAATGAATTCTGGTCATATCCTTGACCTTTTTGGACGATGCTCTCACTAGCTTGTAGAAATTCTTTGGTGAACTCTGGGAGGGAGGTTCTTCATGAAAACCAGATTTATCCTTGCTGGGGTTGTCTACTGACCTTCGTGATAGCTTCCTTCGTGACAAGGACTTATATCCCTCTAACCTGAGAGCTCTCTTCACCTAAATTGAGTGCAAACTCTATTGCAACTCCTTTGTTGAATCCCTGCAACCTATTGAGATAAATGTCCCAACCTGCATTTACAAAGATCTACCATACTTCCTGGTTGTTTCGGACCACTGTTGTATCCTTCGACTCATGGCACACAGCCAACCCACCCATCACTATAGAAACAGTAATAGCACAGTGGACACAGTCAGCTAGTAGGGGGAGAGTAGCAGCAATCCACACTAACAGCAGCGATGGTAGCAGCATGGTGGTCATAGGGTAAAAGGGCAGTGGGAGTGAATGGTAGGTCTTGGGAAACGCAGCGAATGATGGCGATTTATGGCAATAGCATGGAATAATTATAGCAATTGAATGCAATGTAATGGGAAAAGACTAATAAGGTTTGGGTGTACAAATTCAAATTCTAATACATCATGGTCATTATTACGAAATAACCATATTTTTTTTATTACTGTTCACATTAGATTTGGTAATGATGTATCATCAATACGGTTTAAGTACGCCGTCGTTTATTTATGACGGAACCCCCCCCCCCCCCCCCCCCCCCCCCCCCCCCCAAATTTAAATGTGGTTGTCTGTGGCACGTACTTGTCTCTTTAATGGAATATTTTAATTAAATCTGTAAGAGTCAATGAAGGTGCACCTGGTGACCTACCTGGCAGTAGAGTGACAACAAATTAACTGGTGGAGTAACAACAGTGGTAGAGTAATAGCACTGGCGGAGTAACAACATTGGCAAAGTAACAACATGGCAGAGTAACAACACCGATAGAGTAACAGCAACGGTGGAGTAATAGCACCAATGGAGTAACAAAAATGGCAGAGTAACAACACCAATGGAGTAACAACACTGATGGAAAAACAACAACGGTGGAGTAACAACAACGACAGAGTAACAACACCGACGGAGTAACAGCACCCAACACTTATAAAATTTTTCAAGAGTAACAACATTGGCGAAGTAACATCACTGATAGAGTAACAACAATGGTGGATTAACAACACTGATGGAGTAACAACACCAGCGAAGTAACAACATCCGACACTTAGAAAAATTTTTAGGGGTAACAGCAGTGGCGAAGTAACAGCATCAACTATTACTTGGAAAATTTTCTTTCAGCTTCTCCTTATCATATTTTGATTCTTATCCTACAAAAGAAAAACAAGTAAGTAGTAACAACATATATATATATATATATAGAAGATAGAGAGAGCATTATCTACACCAACAACCATCAAACTAGATTTATCAGAGAGATGTTTGATGAAGGAATCCTTAGAAGTTGGACGGTGGTATAATTTCAGACGGTGTCCATTGACTAAGAAAGAAGTATGAGTTCATCTATTGTAACCAATCTGACTGTTCCATTGTCAAACACATCGTCCACTTCATAGGGTCCCATCCAACAAGTGCGAAGCTTTCTTTTAAAATCCTTGAATCAGGAGTCATAGAGCAATGCCTAATCTCTAGTATGAAACACCTTGTTCTTGATAATTTTTTCATGCCACTTCATTCTCTATTGTTGAATAGTAGTATTTTTCTGGACAGCCACTGAACGAATCTCATCTAACTCATTGGGATGTTCCAGCCGGTGCTTTTAGGCCTCTGATAAGTCTAATCCAACTTCCAAAGTTGTTCTAAGCATGCCGATCTCAAATTCTATTGGAAATAATGGGGATTTCCCATAGACTAACTCAAATGGTGGAAACCTGGTTGTATTCTGCCATGTTTTCCTATACGCCCAAAGAGCTTCTAGAAGTTTCTAAGACCAATCTCGGTGATGACTGCTACAGTTTTTGTCAAGATATTTTCCAATACCTTGTCCGTACTTTCTATTTGCCTGGGGGTGGTAAGGAGTTGTCACTCTATTGTTAACCCCGTATTTTTGCATAAGCCTTCCTATCATGTGGGATGTGAATTGTGCTCCCCCATCTGAAATGATCTCCCTTGGAGTACCATATCGGGCAAAAATCTCTTCAAAAAGAAAATCTGCAACCACCTATTCTATTGCTTTTGCAACAGCTCTGGCTTCCACCCACTTAGTCACATAATCAGTGCATACCAGAATGTAAACCTTTTGATGAGAAGGTGGGTTGAAAGGTCCAACGAAGTCAATTGCCCACTTCTCAAAAGGTTTAAGGACTATCTGGGGTTGTAGTGGCATCTCATTCGATTTCCCAAGTTGTCCCATCCGTTGACAACCGTCACATCTTTGGACATAATCTTTGGCTTCACGAAAGATAAAAGGCCAGTCGAATCCCATTTGCAGCACCTTGTGGCATTTTCTTTTATCTGCAAAATGTCCTCCACAAGGGCCATCATGGGAAGCCTTTTGTATCTCATAGATGTCATCCGCTGATACATAATGCCAAATCTACTAATCAAACCCTATATGAAAGAGGTACCCTGCCATCCATGAATATCAGGTACTATGATGAATAGTTTTTCACTGATCCCTGTATAACAAATGATGGTGTACTTTCCCTATAGCAAGATAGTTAGTAATATCTGCATACCATGGAGTGTTAGCAGAAATTACAAAGAGATTCTCATCTCAAAAAATATCTTCAATGGGTGTACCTTAAACATTATTTTCTAGCCTAGACATAAAATCAATAACCACATGGTCCTTTCTTGGTTTATCTACTATGGTAATTTCAAATTATTGAAGTAACAAAAGCCATCTTCTAATATGACTAGGAGTAATGGGTTTATTCATCAGATACCTGATTGTTGTGTGATTAGTTTGTACAAAGGTGGGAAACCCAATAATATAATGTCAAAACGTATTGATGGCGTAGATGATAGCAAGGAATTATTTTTCAATCACTGTGTAGTTTAACTCAGTAGGAGCCAAGTTCTTACTAACATAGTAAACTGCATATGGTATCTTATCCACTTGTTGTCCCAAAACTAACCCAACTGTTGTCTGAGAGGCATCCGCATGAATATGGAATGGTAATGTCCATTCCGACCCTCAAAGGATCAGAGTGCTATAGAAAAGTTCCTTGATATTCACAAAGGCTGCATCACAGTCATCTGTCCTCACAAAATCTGCATCTTTTGTTTGTAATTGAAAAAGTGGATGTGCTATTTTAGTAGCTTTTTTTCTAAAGCGTCTGTAATAACCAGCACAACCAATAAAGATACATACCTATGTGGGTGTTTTAGGTATCGAGAAGTGAAATATTACCTTTATCTTAGTTGGATCCATTTGAATTCTAGCTGCAGAAAGTAAATGTCCCAAGACTATTCCTTCCTCCATCATCATGTGGCATTTTACTATACTCTAAGGGACATGCACCCATTTGCATCTTTCAATAACTTTTTCCAGAATTTCCAACCCCTCCTCGAATGAATCCCCATATGGAGTGAAATCATCCATATAAATCTCAACACTGTCATCTACCAGATCAGAGAAAATCCCCAAAAATTTCCCTTTGGAACGTCACAGGTGCATTACGGAGACCAAATGGAAGGACGCGGTATGCGAAAGTTCCCAAGGGGATGTAAAAGTGGTTTTATCGTGATCTTCGGGAGCTATCTGGATCCGGTTGTACCCACTAAATCCGTCTAGGAAGGAGAAGAACTTCTTCCCATCCAAAGTATCCAAGACTTGGTCAAATAATGGTAACGAAAAATGGGCTTTCTATGTTGCCTTATTTAATTCCCTGTAATCCACGCATATCTGCCATTTACCATTTTTCTTAGGGAAAATCACCAATAGGGAGACCCATTGGCTATCCGAAATGGGGTAGATAAATCCCACATCCAGTAGCTTTTGAAGTTCTTCCTTGACAATGTTTTTCAGAGCAGGGTTCATCCTTCTCTGGGGCTGTCTCATAGGATGACAGTCCTCTTTGATGTATATATGATGGGTACATAGATTGGCAGGAATCCCTTTCATGTCTATGTAATCCCAGGTGAAGGCTTCTTTATGTTCGAAGAACATCCAAGAGCTGTTTTGTCTGGGATTTTGGTGGACCTGGATTAATATTCAGGGTCTTTCCTGGATCTATTTCCACATAAATGTTGTCATGGGATGTAGTTTTAGGTATCTCATCAAACCCATCTAATGTTCCAATATTCTCCTATGTTTCACAGCTCAAGACTGACTCTAGGATTCACTGAATTTGAATCTGAAACAGAACAAGGATCACTAATAAAAGTAGTAATTGTGTCATCTTCTATTTCTGTTTTCAACTGAAGGGCCTATCCAATAGTAAGGACTGGTCTTAATTCCTCATTTTCAGATTCAGATTCTTCCTTTGGTAAATGTTTCTTGCGGCCAACTAGTTTCACTGATGGACTAGTTTCTGCGAGAGGGTATAACACTAGATTTTTAGTAACATGCCCATTTTAGATAACCATATGCCCATAACGACACCCAATGTAAGTGTCTACGGTTTCCAGCCACAGTCTTCCCATAATCATGGGATAGCCACCAGCTAGGGACTGCGTTTCAAGTACCAGGAAAGCCACAGGATAGTTCCATGAATCAACTGAGATTGTGATATCTTCTAACTTCCCTACCGGCTTAACTGTAGATCGATATGCTAGCTCTAACACGGTAGGTGTATGTTTCAGGTTTCGAAGACCCAATGCATGCATAGTCTCAGCAGTAATGACATTTATGGCAATGCCCAAATCTACCAGCACATTTGGAATTTCTACTCCATTAATTTGCATAGTTAAAATTGGGTTCCCAGGATCCCATAATTTCATAGAAATGACCTTCTCCATTATAAAATCTGATAGCATTCCCATCACATGAATGGTGAGTGGGTCCCTTGATTTCTTTTTAGGCTTCTTAGCACAATATTCCCTGAGATTTTTTGCATATATAGGTATGTCCCTCATAGCTTGTAACAGGGGGATCTTAACAAACAAATTTTGTAACTCCCCTAACAAGTCAAACTCATTTATAGGGATCTACTTACTTAAATCCAATCTTTCTGGATAGCGCGGTTCAACTTGGTGTTTTTGAGTAATTAGAGACTATGGAGGTGTCTGATTTTTACTAAATCGGTTCAATTCCTCTTTAATGGTTTATGGTTCCCTTGTCTCATTGTCAACGTGTTCAATGATAACAAGTGAGGATTGAGCATCTACTACCCGCCCTGATCTCAAATTCATCTCATAAAGTTCCGCGGTTGAGATGCTGTAAGAAGGTAGGTTGAGGGTGTCAGCTTGCTAAGCCCCTTTTATTGTTAGGATTCAAATTGGATTGGATTAGAAGTTGAGGATGAACAAGATGATTACGAGGAGGCATATTAGAGAGCAACTGGAGTTGTTGTTGTGGCATTGATTGGGGAAGCTACCTAGGAGGAGAAGTTCCACTCCAGCTCAAAGCCTAGGAAGAACTCAAACTAGCTTGAGGGGCCCATTGATGCCAGGGTGGAAGTTGGTATTGGGGCCACATAGGTGGATAAGGCATGGATTGAGGACCCATATTAAAATTACTAAAATACTGAGATGGATCTGAAAACATACCTTGATTTCCCATCAGTGGCCAAGGTTGCCATGGCTTTTTAAGTCCCGTAAAGTACAACTACTCCATTTCTTTGCCCGTCCCTTGAAAAACCTCTCTCAATCCTGGCAAGGAGGGGCATGAATTTGTTACATGATTCAGCTCACAAATTGTACATTCCTCTACAGAGTTCAATGGGCATTCCCTCTATGGATGCGTCTTCCTACACTTTGGGAAAAATATAGCCATAGTTCTTTCCAATTCCAACTGTTTTTGTTTTACTTGCAGCATGTCCATTTGTGTAGACATGGTACTCAAGATGTCAGTCCTCAAGTTATCCAATAGATTTCCAAATTCTGCTTTTGTGACACCTCCACCAGATACTTTCGTTGACCGAACCCCTTGTTTATTCCTTGCAACTCCCCTTGAGCACTGGATGCACAACTCACAGATGGTATCAAAGTTCTCTTTTGATATATCTCCCTTTCCTACTATGTTTAACAACTCCAAAGAGTCCTCTCGAAAGGCCCGGAGAAGGATAATTTTTAAAATATCCTTATCCAAGTCAGAATGACCTGATATTTGCAATGTGTATTTAAAACGTTCCACATAGTATTCCATATTTTCATCCTCTTTCCGTTTAAACTTGAAAAGTTCTTCCTTAATATCCCATGATTTACAGTAGTCATGATACTTCTCCAGAAAAGTGGTTTCATCTCATCCCATGTGGAAATAGTCTTTCCTCCAAGATCCATAAACCATCACAACATTGTCCCCTTTAATGTAGTAGGGAATATTTTCAATTTCTGAGCATCTGTTATATAATCATATCCCCAACATACAATATCAAATTCAAATAGGAACGTGTCGGTATATTCCGAAGTAAGCCCATGAAAGCTAGGTAAAGCTATTAAAGGAATGGGCTTTGTTGGTGTTCCAGTCCCAAGATCCCCAATTGGGAAGTCAATAGTGGTGGTTGTAGGTGCCATGAATATCCTCCAATAATCACTGGGGATTTTAGCAAGTACTGCAGGAAATGATGGAAGGGCTCTTATCACAGGGGTTTGAGTTTCTTTAATAGCGCTCCCTCTATCCTTTGGTGATAGAAGTGCCCCTACAACTTCTTCCTCTCTATCACAGTGGATTGACCCTTCAGACCCTTCTCTGCAACTTCTTCTTCCCTACCGGAATGGGTCGGTCCCTTGGGTGTTCTGCTTGCAACTTCTTCTCCTTCTATTACCAACAATGGTACCCATTCATCAGGTATATTGTTGCATGTCTCTTCAGCTACTGGAAGGGTTTGCTGTATTGAATCAACAGGGGGTGTTGTGGACAGCACTGGCTGATCTACAAATTGTCCCTCAGATCTTGTCCGTGCACCCGACCTCACAACAACACGAGAATATGCCTCTAATTCAGCTTTTGCGATGATTTTCTGGATATAAGTATTCCTTCACAAATCCTATCCTCCCTTCTTTGGGGCTCTTCCTCTGCCCCTCTTATTTGAATCTCTATTCATGCAAATTGGTGTAATGAAAATGTCGATATTAGGTCACAATGCTCAGGACCTACAGCAAGGTGTCAAAATACCATTCCCTCCCCAAGACAAGAAATCAATTTTTTTTTTAACAACAAAAAGGAAAATAGCTAAAGAAAAATGAACCTAGGGTTCAGGGCTTAGAGTAGGTTGTCAAAGGACCCTTCCCTCCCCAAGACAAGAAACCAAACAAGAAAAGAATAAGCGTACAAGAAAATCCAAACCTCGGGACCTGGAGCAGGGTGTCAAAGGACCATTCCCTCCCCATGACGAGAGATCGAGTTCTAGTAATTCAGGAAAATCCAAAACAGCTAATTGAAACAATCCTCTCGACCCTAAAACAATAAAAGCAACAAAAATCAAAATACTGTGCTCAAGACTTAGAGCAGGGTAGTACTTCCCTCCCTAAGACAAGAGATTGACCCTCTAGTCAATACAGATCGTGTCTTGCACCTTGCTAGCCTTCCCTGGCAATGATGCCAAAATTTTGGCATCTGAGTGTGAACAAACTATTCAACCCCCTTTTCCTACATTAATTCATCAATTCGGATGCGTACACTTTTCAAGGTAACGCACAAGGTATATGGAGGAGCAAGGTAACAATCTTACATTGACCAAGGGTTCGTGACTAAGAAATTAAAGCATCGTTGTAATAGTGATAGAAATTAAATTACAGAACTTAAAAAGACATTCACAACAATCTATTGAAATCTATAACAATAGTAAGAAAATAAATATAGCAAATAAACAACAAACGTAAAAGGAAGACACGCAACACTTGATCAAAAGAGTGTGCCCAACTCTCCAATTAGGGCTGCGTTAACTCACAATGAAAGATAGAACAATAAAGGTACTTATACTTTATTAATATGTAGAAGAACTATTACAATACATATCTCTGTGCGGCTAACCCTTCGCACAAGAATGAAACCTCTTTTATACAATACAGGGGTAATAACATCTTCCCCAAAACTTGGCAACTAAATGCCCAAAAATATACAATAGTTTAGAACAACACTAGCGTCGAAAGAGAGAGAACAAAAATGATCCAAAATGGATTAAAACAGCTACGAGTTGGTTATGTTGTTTCAACATTGCTAAACAACTACTGTGAATCACGGAACTACTGCTACATGATGTGAGATCAACACCTGTTCCTTGGAATCTACGAACATAACAAGTTTTAGTGGTTCGCATCGGCAAAACCCTCATGACTTTATTTCATTAATTAAATTTTCCAAGAGACAAAGAAAGGGGTTTACCTCATAGGTTTATCATAATGAATGCATGCTAATGAGTACAAAAAGGATAAAATGATGGGTGGAAATGTAAGGAAAAGTTAAGAAGATTTGGTGCCCAACAGTTATGATACCAAAATGGAGTTGTATTGCAGTAGAAAGAAGGAAATTTGGCTTTTGATGCCAAAACCTTGTTGTTTTTGTAAAGACTTCTATTGCATAATTTTTAATTAAAGTATTATGGCTTTAGTTTCTCGACAATTTGTTTTTCTCATATGTCTTTCCTTATGATTTCATATTCTATTTTTGCATATGTTCTAGGTAACATAGGAGCTAGGGCAAGGCTAGGTTAGAGTATCAACCTCCCTGATGACCTACTGCAAAGTTATCATTATTATGGAGACTAGCTAATTGAACAACCTTTATGAAACAACTTCTCAACATCATTTAATTGTTGCCTTTTGTCATCTCTTGAATGTATATGTGTTTGGTTGTAGAATTATTTTATACACATCTACTAAATTTTATTGATTAAGTATTCAATATGAATAATTAATTATTTGGTTTCTCTTCTATTCATATAGAAACTCCTTTAAGCAATGTTATTATGTCGGATCTAGATGTTGGCACTTTGATAAAACCTCAGCAGGAGAGGACTTTATTTTGGGTAGAAATTTGATACTCATTAGCAACCACTTATACAAATCATAGATCTAGATGTTGTGCTTCATAGGTTGTTGTCTAGTGACAATGAACAATGTTAAAAAAAATGCCTCATAAAACTTGAGGAAGCCCCCTCTAGTTCGAGGGCCAGATTAAACCTTAATTTGGTTGAGTTGGTTTCTCGACGCAGTTTCGCAGCCAATAACTGCCTTCAAGAAAAAAATACAACATTTTGCATCATTGTCAGGGAGTGAAGTAATGAAGAATTTTTTCCCCAGAGAACGATCAAAACTATATCTTATCTTTGCTAGTGAACAAAGACTAGACAGTTGATATTGGTTGCAATTCCTTCACATTGCGGCTCCACTTTGTTTATATGGAAATTCCATTGGGTTATAAATTTGACTGGTTCGAGATTTCAGTTGCATCCACTGATGTGATAACTCAAGGTTCATTGATGGTTGCATTCAACGACATATTTTTCTTCATCTTGACAGTAATAAAGAATTTCAAATTTCTAAAAAGGATGCAATCTTTAAAATTCAATTGTATGTATCAATTACTTATGGAATTTTTGTTTCAAATTGTACATATTTTTCAAGTTATCAACTGCATGCAAGGTGGTATGCTAGTTAATCCAATGCTCACATGGTTGCACTAGAAGCATGCTTACACCTAACATTGTACAATTTCAGCTCAGTAAAGTAGGTGTGTGTGCAAATAGTTGGTTCCAGTGTGTAGTATATGGATTTTTTTGTAGTTTTTGATTGAAGTGATTTCAGCAGTGTTAGTTGTTTCAACATCAGCGATTTTCAGTATTCAAATTTCTGTGAGTTATTCTCTAGATTAGTGCAGACAATATGATTTCATATTTACAAGTCACAGGTTATAGATTTTAGTTTATAGGCTACAATTACAGGTTGATGAACTAACTCCATGCACAACAGATTCAAACAAATCCTATTAGGGGGAAGCAGATTCAAACAAATCCTATTAGGGGGAAGCAATGCCCAATTAGAGAAAGTCATCGATGTTGTAGATTTTTCTTGCCAAAGGAAATGCAACTATTTCTTTATTTCTTTTTTAATTTTTCCAAATATCAGTTTTTGGGCTAAATGTTTTAATGTTGAACTGAATTTTAAATGGTTTAATGTTATATTTTTGGACTGAATTTTAAATAATCTTAATGTTATTAAAATGTATCGTTGTATATATTTTAGTATTCTTTTTTTTTTTTAATTATATTCGTGTTAATTATATTCGTGGTCAATAAATGTTTGCACCCACGTGCCAATCTCCGAGTCCATGTTATATATGCCGGCGTACAACTAAAGTCACGTTATTATTAAAATGTATATACAACAAGTCAAGTATATATATTTTTAGTAATGGTTTAATGTTATATTTTTGGACTGAATTTTAAATAATCTTAATGTTATTAAAATGTATCGTTGTATATATTTTAGTATTTTTTTTTTTTTTTTAATTATATTCGTGGTCAATAAATGTTTATCTCCGAGTCCATGTTATATATGCCAGCGTACAACTAAAGTCACGTTTTTTTTTTTTTTTTTTTTTTTCCGAAGGTGGTAAAACCTATCAACTCAGGTGTCAAACCAACAGTGAGGACAGCCATCTCTGGCTGCTATAGTAATTATTATTATTTTTTTTTAATTATGTTCGTTGTCAATAAATGTTTTTTTTTTTTTTTTTTTTTTTCCGAAGGTGGTAAAACCTATCAAGTCAGGTGTCAAACCAACAGTGAGGACAGCCATCTCTGGCTGCTATAGTAATTATTATTATTTTTTTTTAATTATGTTCGTTGTCAATAAATGTTTGCACCCACGTGCGAATCTTCGAGTTCATGTTATATATGCTAGCCTACAACTAAAGTCACATGCCAAGACCATACTCTACGTACATGACCCCAAATCACGGGAGGATCCCACATTGAACATAACAGCACTACGCGTCAATACGAGGTGGAAATAATGGCTAATATAAAATAAAAATTAAGTTTCTCCTATATTCGATATGGGATAATTACTCCACTGAAAAATTCGTTCGACTAAGCAAAAGACCAAGTGTTTTGATATGGTGCTTTAGTTGTCGAAGCTAACTCTGAGTGTCAAGAGACGAACCATCAACAAATGCTTCATGATAACGCTGATTACAAACATATGTACACCCTAAGTGGTGGATTTTCATGAGGTTGTAAAGCCAGTTATTCCTCGACAGTGAATGGAATGTGGAAATTATGCAAGTAATGACGCCAAATCACGGGAGGATCCCACAATGAACATAACAGCACTATGCCTCAATACGGGGTGGAAATAATGCTAATATAAAATAAAAATTAAGTTTCTCCTATATTCGATATGGGATCATTACTCCACTGAAAAATTCGTTCGACTAAGCAAAAGACCAAGTGTTTTGATATGGTGCTTTAGTTGTCGAAGCTAACTCTGAGTGTCAAGAGACGAACCATCAACAAATGCTTCATGATAACGCTGATTACAAACATACTTACACCGTAAGTGGTGGATTTTCATGAGGTTGTAAAGCCAGTTATACCTCGACAGTGAATGGAATGTGGAAATTATGCAAGTAAAAATTGAAAGCTCAGGTTGAATTGTGGACACCCAGGTGTAATTGAATTTTAATGGGGGGGGGGGGTCCGCAATAAGTCATTTTTCCAAAACCATATTGATTACGTGGAGGCCTCAGAATATATTGCGACAACCCTTCATCAAAAACTAGTTACCACATGGGATCCCTCCCGCAATCCATTTCAGGGTTTTGTGACAATGTAAGATTAAAGGTGTAAGCATGTTTCCTAAGTGGCCATCGCACTATTACGGGCCTGGACATATTGACAGGGAAAGAATATTGAATGCTAGGGTTTCCATGTTTATTCATATTTGGCGTTCACTGATGACAAATCCCAAGAATACCATCGATGAATTCTTTGATGATATAATTTTGGATTTATTGACACAAAGTGGATCTATACTTTCGCGTTCGCATGAGTCTTCATGTATTTCCTTTTCGGAATTCTTACATGGGCTCAAATTTGATCAGGTTGTAAATTACCTAGACAGAGTTTGGATCATAGCTTATTGAGTTATGGATGACATAAAGAAAAATGTGTGGAATATTGGTGACAGCCTCTGTCGTGCAGTGACTTCACTTAGTTTAAGATTATGTGATACATCCCTCACCGAAAGAAAGTTTCGATCAATCTGATTATTAATCTTGCAAAGGCTGTTGGAGATGCTATTCGGCCCCATTTACGAGATTTGGTTTTTGGATGTTAGAAAGTCTTTCAAGTTTAGAAGATTAAAGAGCTCAACTCACTTTCGATCACGTTGTAGAATTAAGGATGATAAGAGAAGCTCAACGTTTCCAAAGTTAGATGTGTTTATGAAAGTGAACTCTGAAAAGAATTGAGGAAAGCAGTGACTCTAATCTTTGGATTGTGGTTCCGAGTCCAGATATTCGTGGGAAACAAGTAGGGATATATTTGAAAAATAAGCCACTAGCTAAAGATGTGAATGTGAAATCCTTTGCTCATTGTACACATGGTTTCAATGGCTAAAGATGTGAATGTGAAATCCCTTGCTCATTGTACACCTGGTTTCAATGGTGCGGTTCAGGCAAACCTTGTCAACATTGCATCCATCAAGGCAATAGTTGATGGAAATGCGAAGTTGTATGCCAAGCAACTGGAATTGACCAAGGATAGAATAGTGATGGGAATAGAACGAAAGTTGATGTTCCTATCAGAGGTGTCAAAAAATCTTGTTGCATACCATGAGAGAGGCCATGCAGTTGTTGTATTTAATATTGCAGGTGAAAACCCTATACACAAGGCTACAATCACTCCTCGAGGGAGTGCTCTTGGGATGGTTACGCAACTACCTAAAAAGCATGGAACATTTGTTAATAAAACGCAATTATTAGCACAAATTGATGTTTTTATGGGTGGAAGAGTTGTAGAGGGGTTGATATTTGGTCAAGAGTATACTACAACTGGTGCAAGCAATGATCTTCATACAACAAATAAGCTTGCTCAATACATGGATGTGATTTTCCATGCTTGCAGCACAACACACTCAAATAAAGTTAACAAATTTTAAAGGGTTTCAACATGTGGTATGAGTGACGCAATTGAACCATTTTACATAAAGAATGACCTAGTGTAGAGATTCAATCTAGAATTGATGCAGAGGTTATCAGAATTTTGAGGGAGGCATATGAGCATCTCAAAACACTATTGAAAAAGTATGAAGCACCATTGCATGCACTGGCAAAGGCTTTGTTGGAGAATGAAAGACTGAACGCTCAAGAGATAGAAAGGATATTGAATCACTTTTAGGGCAAAGGAGATCAACAAGTGGAACTAGTAGATCAAGTGGAACTTGCCATCAACTAACTATTTTCTGTTGCATCATCTGCTTTCTTAAAAAATTATGTTTTGTGACATTTGGGCTCTCTTCTGGATAGATAACATTGTAATCATTCTTTGGCCAGGTGTATAGCTATCGGATGGGCCATTTGTATTGCAAGGGTCAAATATAGAACACACCCACAATATTCAGGTACACAAAGATATTATGTGACAAAGGACCTAGAAGATTAGGAATAGGAAATCAACATTCAAAGCATAGAGGGTATGGATTGTCCAAAAGTGTTGTCCTTTGAGGAGTAAGTTGTAGAAAAGTCATTTGCAAAGCATAGTATTGATTTTCATCTAAAGTATGCAATGGATTGTTCCTAAGTTTGACATAAATATGTTATGACTGGGATTCTAGGTACTATCTAGGGTGATTCTACATTCTTTTTCTGATATCAGCTCTCATTTCTGTAAATTTATGAAAAGACTCTGCAGAGTTCTGAGTTAGCACAAATCGCATAAGTTAAAGTTGAAGCTGAAATTTTCAGAATATATTGCAGTGTTAACAAGATGTACAAGGAAAAGTCTAGAGAAATTAACATCCAAGGAATTATTGCAATGGAGGATTGACAAAGCTTTCAGCAAGTAGACTAAAAATAAGGGCTGGCATGGTTTCTAAAGAAGGCATGCATTCTGAGCATTGCAATTAATTTTGAACAAAGGATATACGGAGAAAAAAACCAGGAAGATGCCAAAAACAGTCCATAAGGAATCACCAATGCCAACATAACATGTTCAAGAAGGAATATTGACAACTGTAAATATGGTTGAAAGTAATGACCAAAGTACTTCCTGTTATGATAAACATGATGGTTCAAGGACATCAAAGAATGTAATTGTAACAGCCCTGGTTAAAAGTCCATGTAAAAATATATAAATACCATGGATGATGGGACACTTATTCCAAGATGAATGGTGGGCAAGAAATCCTAGTGGGTGTTCATTTGGTTGTTTATAGCTAAGGAAATTGGCAAAGGCAATGACTAAGGCATTTTGACACATTTATTTATGAAAATAATGGAAATTAGGAGAAAAAGGAGGTGAAAGGTCACAGGTTGCATGTGGGGATGAAAATGAAGAAAAATAATGGAAATTAGGATAAAAGGGAATTGAAAGGTCACAAGTTGCATGTGAGGAGGAAAATGAAGGAAAATAATGGAAAATGAAGAAAATAGAGGCATGATTAGTAAAAAGGCTTATGAGGATGAGTGGGCACGACTTAGTCAGTTTAGCTTTGGAGCTCTTTCATTATTCTCTCTCTCTCTCTCTCTCTCTCTCTCTCTCATACTCTTGGTTACTTAGAGTTTTCTTGGAGCACTCTTGGAGGGGGTGGCATACTTGGATTCTTGGAGCAAGAAGGCAAAGGAAGAGCAAGAAAGCGCAAGAGGGCATCGGCATTAGCAGCAACATCAGATTTTCTTGCAGGTACCGAGTTGCATGTATTATTTCTTCACTAGTTTTAGCATGCATGGCACATGCATGTGGTTACTTGGTTATGATCTGTCATTGGCATGGAGGATGGCCGGGATTGACAGTGGATTTCCTAGCCTTGCCATTTCCTGGATAGCCATCGTGATTGTGGGTTTACTTTCATTGCTTTTTTTTGGTTGGTTCTCATTTTTCCATAGCTTGGCTTGAGTTACTAGTCCTGGAAGCCCTAGTTGAACAAACACTCTGGAAACCCTGTCACAACTTGTGTTGAGTTACTAGTCCTGGAAGCTTTGGTTGGACAAACGCTCTAGAAGCCCTTGACAGGTTGAGTTACTAGTCTTGGAAGCCTTAGTTGGACAAATTTTCTAGAAGCCGTGTATAAGTTGTGGGTTGAGTTAATAGTTCTAGAAGCCTTGGTTGGACAAACGCACTGGAAGCCCTGGAAGGCTTGGATGGAGACCAATCTGATGATGGTTTTTCGTGATGTCCAACCGTGAGGTGGAATCACTGTTTGATGGGTTGAGGTGAATGGCCTCTGGAAGCCCTAGATGAGTTTTGATTGATGTGTTCTATGAGATCCCACATTCATGCTTGGAATATGGCACGGGGGTCATTGGATGAAGAGAGACTTGGCTCAGCCAATCTATGGTTGGGTGAAACGTGGTAGTCCCATCTCCGATTGGTTCATTGCATTTATTAAAGGAAAAAAGTTCATTCCCTTGATTTTCATGTGCAAATGTACTGATGTATATATGGATTTTGATGGCTGATATGTTTATTGTATTTATGTTCCGATTATGTCTTTTTTATATATGCACATTTACCTCGAAGGTTGTTACAGAGTGGTACCACAGCATGGTTCAAACACTTGGACTGGATGGGATTTATCATAAGTAAAATGAAGAACGAAGGTTTATTTTTAGACCTTTTTGTCATAGCTGTTATAAATTTTCTTCTGTGGAATATTAGAAGTCGAAAATTTGTCCATACTGAAGGTAAATCCCACTGATAATGTGGTAAAAATTTCATATATTGATCCCAATACTTTAGGAATTATGATCTAAGGAAGATAACTTTCCTAAATGCACCTTTAAATAGGTCACGTTGGTATTTCTATGATAACTTTTATTCTGTAGGCTTTCAGAAGCTGACAAATGGTCCACATTGAGGGAAAATACCAATGATTATGTGGTAGAAATTTTAGATATTGGGTCACAACATTTTAGGATATATGAGTAGAGGGAGTTGAGCCTTCTGAATTCTCCTAAAATCAAGTCTCAAACAGGTCACGCTGAAAATTTTGTTATAACTTTTATTCTAAGCACTCTTAGGAGCTGAAATTGTTTCCACAATGAGAGGAAATCCCACATATATTGTGATAAAAATTTCAGACATTTTGTTGCCATATTGTAGGAGATATGACCAATGTAAATCGATATTTCTAGATACTCCTAGAATTGTGCACCAAATGTGAATGTGTTGGTATTTTTGTTGTAACTTTTCATCTATGAATTCTCATAAGTTGAAACTTGAACCATAGTCAGGGAAAATACCACTGATCATATGGTTCAATTTCCATCACTTGTACTACTACAGTTTATGATATATGCATTGAATCATTAGCTATATTAGTTTTCATGCAAAGTGTTTGATGAAATGCTTAAATGGTTCAATGATTAATTGCATACAAAGTGTTTGATAAAATGCTTAAATGGTTCAATGATTAATTGTATACAAAGTGTTTGATAAAATCCCTCAATGAGTATGTTGTTTGTGGTTGGGGATAGTATTGTTGTGGTTTATATATGCTTACTTGTATGAAAATAGTTTGCTATATTAGTTTGCATGTAAAGTGTTTGAAGAAACAATTACATGCAAATGTAATAGTATAGTAGTTGTTTGAAGAAAATATAAAAGTATGGTAATTATTTGAAGAAAATATTATTTTTTTGGATGGGATAGTATTGTAGTATGATAATATGGATGTAGTTGATCTATGCCTATTTTCATGCACATAATTTGAAGAGTTGCATGTAAGGAATTTGAAAGGTTGCAAGCAAGGAATTTGAAAAGTTGCATGTAAGAAAATGGAAAAGTGGCATGTTTTTAGTTATTATGTTACAAGTGGAATAAGGGAAATGTTTTTGACTTAGTCTCATACAAATGTATGAGAAATAAAAATCAATTTCTTTTCAAGTGTGGTTAAATTTTGGTAGAGCTTTGGAGATTCCATTTCCATAATTGGACATTGAAGATCAGGCCAATATAGTAGCTTCCTCCTTCTACCTTAGTGTGGACCATGGATAGTAAGCGGGTATTCTTATAGGTTGTTAGTATTGGTGAATGCTGATTTCAAATTAATAGACATGATTTCTTGATTTTTGGAACATGTCACTAACTGTGTATGAATTATATGTCGCTTACATGTTGATTTCATGATACCTACTTACATCCTTGTATGTTAGGTTACATTTTTGAATATTTTGATTACATGTATCAGTCTTGTAGGTTGATTACAAGAATTGATCACTTATGTTCAACTACATGTGTTTATGCGTAGGTGTAGTTGATTTGGCATTGCTTATGCATATTGTTGGTTGCATGTGGCAATGTGCAAAATGGAATAATGGTTGTTGTTATACACATTGTATGGTATTGGTTATGATTATGCATGTATAGTAGGTAAAACATGCCTTGTGAAGTGATTGTATGCAATTTAGGTCATCATGGTGCTATTGGATGTTATGATGCTAATGTGTTGGCTGAGATAGAGCAGGAGATGCATATCATTAGAATGAGGTTGCAACATCGAACTTTTGGGTAAGAGTAGATCGTCATACAAGTATTGTATGTTCGACATGTAGGAATGTAAGTTAATGATTTTATATGCATTAGGTTTATATACATTAGGTTTATGTACATGTATTTTGATGTTATGGTTACATTCATGATAGATGTTGGTTGATTAGTGTAGTTATATGCACATGTGTTGAATAGTCAAGAATGATAGTAACTTGTAGTTGTATGAATTTCTATTGTTGTTTTATATTAGATAACATGATGATTATGTTATATGTTGCTGATGAGTATGTTATAAGTTAACTTGTTGATTGTTATATGACAATTAACTTTATGATTATGTTTTATGTTGTTGATGAGCATGATATATAGCTTATTGTTGTTATATACTATTAACTTGATTATTAGGGTTATTTCATTGAGATATTGATGTTATAATTTGGATTGGTCATATGAGTGATGGTTATGTTCATTTCCTTAAACGTATTGATGTTATATGTATTGTGTTAACCTGGTTTGACCTATGCAAATGGTTATGGTTGTGATATTTAGGTATGAACCAACATATTTGTGAGATGGTGTCATACTAATCTATATTTAATTTTCATATGTGTGAATGATAATTGTGTATGAGTTTATGATGCGAACATGTTAGTTATATATTGTTATGGATATCATGATCTTACAAGTGCTTAAGTTGACATGTTGTAAAATTATATCTCGCTAACTAGATTGATAATGCAGACAAGATAGCCTCCCCTAAGGTACACTAAGGTATGAGTTTTCTTATGTATTATACTTGGTGTTTCATATTTGGTTACGTTGTCTATTTGGTATTTGAGTGTTCGGTGCCTATTATGTCATCTAATTTATTTATTTAACATGGTATGTTTGTGAGTTGGTTGAATGTTTGATGAATTGCATAATATGAGTATTTGCTCCAATGATCTTGTTTTAGGATGATGGTACTAATACATATGTGTTAAGACAGTTGATGGGTACTTGAGTGTAGTAGGTGAGATTTTTAGTATTATGCCTAATGACTGTGAGTTGACTATGGATTATGACATGATGGTTAGTCTTGGTAAAGGTTGATTTCAAATTGATAGATATGATTGTCTTGATATTTGGAGCATATGGTTGACATGTGTGAGCATGATGTAGGGAGTTGCATGGCAAGATAGGTTGCCATGAAATCTTAAAGAAGGCTCGGGTTGAGCTTTCCCTGGGAACCATGGGGATTGAGTCATGGTGTTTGTTTTTAGTCCTATGCTTTTGGTATTTTATGAATTGTTGAGCTTGATTTGTGGCTTTGTTTATGTCTAGTGTATGGCCATACCACTTTGATTGTGGAGTCATGTTGTTATTGGGTTTTAGGTATTCTTCTTGTTTGTTTCTTGTCTTTCCTTTTATGTTTTGAGTCTTGGGAACTAGTTGGGAAAGAGGAAAGTTGATGGAAATTGGGAGAGCTATGTGGTACCCAACAGGTGATGCAAGACGTAGATGAAGCTCTGTGTATAAGTGAGCCCAGTGGAAGGGAAGACTATGATAATCATTTGGACTGGTTGGGTTCATTATAGTAAATGGACCATGGTAGTACAGACATGAGAAAGGTAACTAGAAAAGGTAGAGTAAATGGATATGAGGCATCAGATGCTTTGGCTATGTTGTGCATACGTTGTATATATTGTACATGTTGAATCTATGATGTGTGCACTTGTGGTGTTGTGTATACATAACATGCATACATGTTATTTATGCAATGTTATGTACAAGATGGTACAAATAGGGTTGTGTGAATATTGCATATGGAGTATTGTATACACATTGTACTGTCATCATGATGTATATGTGGCGTGTGTGCATATGGTGCTCTGTCCATGTTAGATATGCAGTGTTGTGTACAAATGCTGCTATGTACATGTTGAATATGCAGTGCTATGTACATGTGGTGTTGCTTGCATGTTGTACATATGGTGCTATGTACATATGGTGTTGTGTGCATGATTGTACAAGTGGTATTATGTACATGTTGTACATATGGCATTAGTGCACATGTGGTATTGTGTGCATGTCATATATGTTGTGTTGAGGGCATGTGGTATTATGTATGTGCATCATGTAGTCATGGTATTGCGGTATGTGTACTCATTGTGTTGTACTCTATGTAGGTACATGTAATGGGTGGTATTGCACATTGGGTATAGATGGATGCATTGTATTGTATACACTGGGTGTAGTTGTATGAGTTGTACGTCAGGTGTAGGTGCATGTATTTCATGGTGTTGTGTGTCAGGTGTGGTTGTATGTGTGTGATGCACACTATTTTTCTATGCACATGATTGAGGAGAAGGCACTCGATGTTTGTCGGGTGTAGAAATCGAGCCGAAGTGTGTATGGAATAAAGATGAAGGTAGAAGCTAAGGATTGATGAAAGGATAAGTATCAACATTTTATTTCAGTTTTATTATGCATGTGACTTATGATTCTGGTATGTGATGATTACATGTGAATTATGATTCTAGTTTATAATCTATGATTTTGATTTATGATCTATGATTCTTGTTTATGATCTATAATCCTGATTTATGATCTATGATTCTGGTTTATGATGGTTACATGTGATTTATGATTTTTATCTATGATGGTTGTGTTTTTAGATAACCTAATTATTGGCTACATGGGGCCTGACCCAGGTTCAAAAGTGATTTAGCCAAGCAAATCCCCGTACTACTGGCCCTTTCAGCAATATCTGCAGAGCACGGACTGAGGTCTCACCCGAAGTAGTATAGGAGGGTGCTAGAACCAGGTTTCTGCACCCTGGGGATGTCTGATAGGTGACAATAAGGACACGATCCAACCTCCGTGCTTACTGGGCTACGTGCACCAATGGACACATTGCATCCTGTGTTACTGTCATTGCGCAGCTCTAGCCGCAACACGACCTGTGTTAATTACTCAAGTCTTCCTTAATTAGGTTTTGTTCACTAATTACTTAGAATGTTTTCATAAATAAGCATTCATACCAGTGTTTATTAAGTGCGTGCATATAAATAACTAGATAAAAATAATGCATAACATCAAAATATAGATCCACGAATAGATGCAAAGTACTCTGAATCAAACTTATCTTTATTAATAATCCTTTCCAAGTTCAGTTCAATTACAGACCTGACTCTGCCCTACACACTCAGTTGCAAGGGTCCATGCTCTTAGCTGCGGACTCTACTCAGCCTCTGCGCACTCAGTTGCAAAGCCTCTTCCTACTACTATGACCCAATACCCTTTAACTTTCCCCTTATGCTCCAACCATGCCTTCTCATCTATCTATTACTTGCTTTCTAAAAACTATCTTTACACTGGGAGCCTCGCTCTATTTATACAATCCCATGGTTCGCGGACCATGGGTAGGACAACACAACTTTACGTTATTTTACAATTCTTAGGGCAGATAACCCTATGACTCATCCTAGACTTTCGCGCTCTGCACCCATACTTCATGGAGTATTACAATATAATTGACCAAAACTCAGGCTTTAAGCCCCAAACCCTGCTGCAAGGGATCCCATACCCAACAGGCCCCCAACGCAATCATTGTGACTCGTCTCGAGTCACTGTGCAGCGATCTTGGCAGAGAGCCCTTCCAATTGTGCCTGTGCTGTGCAAAGGTTCACAGCACACTATTCTGTCGTCTGCTAGATCTGCTCCATTTCTACTCCTGAATCATATGTGTCTGACTCGATTCTCTTCTTTGGTACCGGCTTCTAATGCTTTTTTTTATAATCCCACGTCCCTGTCCGGCTTCTCAGGTTGCAAAGACTGTGCTTCGGTCAGTTAGTCAGATAGCCGGCCCACCCGTGTAGGGCTTCAGGTGACTACTGTTTACTTTTCCTGGGAAGGGTTCTCCATTAAGTTTGACTAGCTAGACCGCACCTCCGTCTATGACCTCTTTTACCACATATGGTCCCAACTAGTGCATTTTGAACTTTCCTGAGAATTTGTCGAATTTACTGTCATACAGTAGTACTAAGTCGTTGACCTTCAAGGTGCGCAACTTTATATGACGATCGTGCCAAGCCTTTTCACATTGTTTTTGTACTTTCTGATGAAATCCTGCCAGAAATTGTTCTTCCTCGAGTTCTTTGAATTGCGTGAGCCTCTCTTCCAAGGCTTCGTAGTCCGACATGCCTATAAGTGCTGCTATTCATAAACTAGGTATGATGTCTTCCATCGGCATGACAGCTTTCGCACCATAGACTAACCTGAAAGGTGTCTGACCCATCAAATTTTTGCACGTGGTTCTATATGCCCATAATACGGTAGGTATGCATAGGTCCCAGTTGTTTCGCTGCGTGTTACATACTTTGGTCAGCATAGTCTCCAGTATTTTTTTGAATGCCTCTATTGTCCCATTAGCTTGTGGGTGGTACAGTGTACTATTTTGATGATACACCTGGAACTCCTAGGTGAGTGCGCTGATGGTTTCGTTTAGGAAGTGCATTCCACGGTCACTCATTAAGATTTTTGGGCACCCAAATCATGTCAACACGTTGTCAAGCAAAAACTTTCATAGCCGTAGCGGCAGTTTAGTCCTTAACTGACTGTGCTTCCACCCACCTTATTAAGTATTCCGTCGCGATGATGATGTAATGCGCACCTGTCTTTCCTTGTGGTTTGATCGATCCCACAGAGTCGATTGCCCATTTTTCGAACAGCTGCAGTGTTATTTATGGATTGAGTGGCATCTCATCCCTTCATGATGGGTTTCCAGTCCTTTAACATATGTCGCAGGCCCGACAGTGTGCTTTCGAATCTTGATGCAGGGTTGACCACCATAGCCCAGTGCGAAGAATCTTCTATGCAATCATGTGCCCTGCATAGTGTCCTCCTACAGTACCCCCATGTGCTTCTGCGAGGATCTGACCTCGTTCAAATTCAAATACATATCTTCGCAATATCTCATTGTTTCCAATTCTTTAGAGGTGCCTTGCGATGACAAAAGTTCATTGCGCGCAACACCAATTCCTTCTTCTATTGGACTGAGTATTCCTTCGGTGTAGTCCCTGTAGTTAAAAATTGGATTATATCTTTGAAATGGCAGTCTGTGACATGCACTGCAAAGAGTTGTGCATCAGGTAGTCCCTCCTCCAAATTTGTTGGTTCCTTGCCTCTCTCTATTCATGACAAGTGATCTAGTCCTGCATTTAGGCATATCGGCTTGACTATGACTTCAAAATCATATTCTTGAAATAGTAGAAGCCATATGAATATGCGCCCCCACAACACAGGCTTTTTCACCAGGTATTTCAATGCGGAATGGTCAGTGTACATCTTGAAATGTCTGCCAAGTAAATAGTGTCAGAATTTTTGGAGCGTGTTATCACAAAATCAGACCCCTGATAGGCTGCTAATCAGGTAGACCTTGAGTAACTATTTCAAACCAACTTTTGGTTGAGGCTTAGCCTCCCCAACCTGAGAGGGCTCTCTCACAAGATTAGAGATTTGGATAATGAATAAGATGGCTAACTCTATGGATTGAAATCAAATGAAAATGTATAAATGGTTGAAATTCCAATCAACAAGCATCTATTGGGCTATGGAGTCAGAGCATGTTTTAGTACAACAACTGATCAGCTTACATGGAAGTCAGGGCATAAAGAGTTTTAATCTACTAGCAAAACAGAGACATCATATAGGAAACACAGTTTATGAACACATGAAGGAAGTTAGAGCATTATCAATGAATTCTAAGTAACATGTGTTCATACCACTGCAAGTGAGAAAATGAAGAAATCCATGAGGAAATAAAACACATAAAATCCTCTCTGAATCCTGAGTAGTAAAGCCAAAGTTCTGCATTAACATAAAACATACAGTGTTCTGCAATAACATAATATGCACTGTTTTCTCTTGAAATTTCCAACCCTTTGTACATCAGCTCTTCTCCTATATATAGAGCTCTTTACATGCTTGGATTCCTTCCTCCATCATGAGGGGAATTCGAATTTGCCATCCTTGACACCTATTCTAACCATAAAACAAAACTTTAAATGCATTTGACAACTAACTAGTAGTCCTAGAAACCTAATACAACTAGGAGTGTAACTCCTTATTATGACTAAAAAAGCCTTATCTAAACATTTAAAGCATTATTTGACACCTAACACTCCATGAAGTCGAATTTGATGGTGCTCATATCCTTCCATCTGGCCCTTGATGACTCATCCCTTTGTTGTTCCTAGAAACTAGGAGGTTGTCCCTTGCTCTGTTCTGGCTGAAAAATAGGTCTTGGGACAGAGCTCATAACTTCTCATAAAAAATGTATTTCGAAAAACTGAAGGAGGCGTTTTTGAACCAATCCATTCTGAACAAAAACCTCTTTTGGGTTTTTGAAACACTACTCCAGCTGCCCAGAATCTGTCTTTGAAAAAGAGGTGTAAAACAGAAGATGAAAAACTGCACCTACAGCAGTTTCGTAGCGCAACTTTGGTCATTAATTTCTCTCAGCTCGTAACGGATTTGAGGAAATGGAAGGATGTTTTTCTAGTTCCGTCTGTTAGGAATAAAAACCTCTTTCCATTTCCCAAAATAGGCTTTCAGTTGCTTTAGAGACCTCCTGGAAGTTGACTACCTTTTCAAACAGAGAAATATGCCTGTGGAAAACTTGCACCTACAGCAGTTTCGTAGCGCAAGTTTGATCATTCATTTCTCTCAAATAATAATGGATTTGAAGAAAGTGGAAGAGGTTTTTGTACTTTAGTATCTTAAGAATGAAAACCTCTTTTACTTTTCAGAGATGAGTTTTCCATTGCTTGGTAATCCCCTTGGAAGTTGGCTGCTGTTTTCATAACATGAAACTTTGGAGTTCATAAGAGTCTTTCCTTTTTCTTGAAATGGCTTTCTCCACATGTCATGAAGCTTGTTCAAAACTGAATATAATAAACACCATTCTTCAAGGAAAACTTTCAAAATGTAATCTATATCAAAATTTAGGATTACCTTACATGCCTTGCTTGAGCCTTCAAAGAACTCTGATGTATGCTGACCCTGAGTTTGCCAAGTGCTTCATATGCATGAAAGGAGCATGAGAATAACCAAGACCAATTTTCCCTTACCTTACCCTTTTCCTTTGAAATATTTTCAGTGATAACAGTGGCTCCACTTGGGATAGTGTGCCCTTGTGGTACACTAAGAACCTGCAGTTCCAGTGCCTTATCCTCTTATGATAAACAAAAATTTATTTGACAAACATCTTCTTCAAGCTTCTTGGGCCTTCACCTCGGGCTTAAGCTTGATGATGACTGTAGGAGAAAGAAATCTATATCTACTGAGAAAAATGCTCAGTCAACCTTGAGCTTATTTGCATTTTCCTACCTACCTACCCTATCAGCTGCAAGCTCCACTTGTAGCTCAAGCAACATGATATTTCCAATAAAGCCAATCAATTGTCTTATCTGATATTGGAGGCTCTTGACTGCATCTGACCTCAAAATAACCATGGTAGTGAGATGACCACATCAACTCATAATATACTTGATCTTCATAATGCAAATGAAAATGAAAGACCGGAGTGCAAAGCTTGTCCATATATTCACTTATAGGGTCATAGAATACATGGTTATGTTGATGATCATCATAACATTCTACATCTTTAGACAGCTGATTCTCAACCACACAAGATTCTTTTGATATGCTATCGAACTGCTTTTCTGAATGCTGCCTACAAACAATGTAATTTTCCTCTTTCTTATGATCATTTATTGCTGTAAGCTGCTGAGAAGTTTGACATAAAAAACCAACCTAACATAAAAAACCAACCTTTTCCTGTGCCTGAGGGTCGTAAAAGCTATCTTCCAGTACTTCTTCTTGGTGTTTGCAATCAATTTCATACTCTTTATGACCAAAAGACTGGCAAGTTTGTTGCATCTTCTCATTCATGTCATGGGATTGAACATGGTTTTCATAAGTAAACCCCTGCTGATCTTCATGGTGCATTTCATGAGATGTTATCCTTTCTTCTTGGTATTGAAATGCATTGTTATGAAGAGCCTCTAAAATTTCTTCATCCATAAATTCATCATCATCATAACAATCCTCCAAGTACTGAATAAAACTCATAGAATGTTTACAACAATCTTTGACCAGCAATAAGGAGGGATGACACTCTTTATACATGTCACAGAACATATCATGGAAATCAGCAAGAGAGTATAATGAACCATTTTCCAAACTTTTATACCAAGACCATGCTTTTCCTACTAAAGTGGTCATAAACATCCTCATGAGACAATCCTCGGGAAAATGAACCTTAAGAATGCGTACATGCATATGAAACCTAACCAAATGAAGAGAAGCATTGTCTTTCTTTTCATCTTTGAATATCGGAAGATCCTCTAACCAATCAACCTCTGGCATAGGATTTGGAAAACCAGGGATATGAGACCAATTCATAGGAGCATACCTGGCATTCATTCTTGCAGTGGAATTCATCTTGAAACTTCATCAAGCTACTGATCTTCTAGCAGTGGAGTCACCTTCCAATTTCTTATTCGATGTGTGGAGTCACCAAGGTAGTTTTGCAGCCTCAAATAGATGTCTGAGCTCCTGCTACCTTCAGAAGTTCAACCTCTTAATTTCGGGAATGAATAGACTTCAGGCTCCCGGCAGACGCACCAAAATGTTATCACAAAATCAGACCCCTGATAGGCTGCTAATCAGGTAGACCTTGAGTAACTATTTCAAACCAACTTTTGGTTGAGGCTTAGCCTCCCCAACCTGAGAGGGCTCTCTCACAAGATTAGAGATTTGGATAATGAATAAGATGGCTAACTCTATGGATTGAAATCAAATGAAAATGTATAAATGGTTGAAATTCCAATCAACAAGAATCTATTGGGCTATGGAGTCAGAGCATGTTTTAGTACAACAACTGATCAGCTTACATGGAAGTCAGGGCATAAAGAGTTTTAATCTACTAGCAAAACAGAGACATCATATAGGAAACATAGTTTATGAACACATGAAGGAAGTTAGAGCATTATCAATGAATTCTAAGTAACATGTGTTCATACCACTGCAAGTGAGAAAATGAAGAAATCCATGAGGAAATAAAACACATAAAACCCTCTCTGAATCCTGAGTAGTAAAGCCAAAGTTCTGCATTAACATAAAACATACAGTGTTCTGCAATAACATAATATGCACTGTTTTCTCTTGAAATTTCCAACCCTTTGTACATCAGCTCTTCTCCTATATATAGAGCTCTTTACATGCTTGGATTCCTTCCTCCATCATGAGGGGAATTCGAATTTGCCATCCTTGACACCTATTCTAACCATAAAACAAAACTTTAAATGCATTTGACAACTAACTAGTAGTCCTAGAGACCTAATACAACTAGGAGTGTAACTCCTTATTATGACTAAAACAACCTTATCTAAACATTTAAAGCATTCTTTGACACCTAACACTCCATGAAGTCGAATTTGATGGTGCTCATATCCTTCCATCTGGCCCTTGATGACTCATCCCTTTGCTGTTCCTAGAAACTAGGAGGCTGTCCCTTGCTCTGTTCTGGCTGAAAAATAGGTCTTGGGACAGAGCTCATAACTTCTCATAAAAAATGTATTTCGAAAAACTGAAGGAGGCTTTTTTGAACCAATCCATGCTGAACAAAAACCTCTTTTGGTTTTTTGAAACACTACTCCAGCTGCCCAGAATCTGTCTTTGAAAAAGAGGTGTAAAACAGAAGATGAAAAACTGCACCTACAGCAGTTTCGTAGCGCAACTTTGGTCATTAATTTCTCTCAGCTCGTAATGGATTTGAGGAAACTGAAGGAGGTTTTTCTAGTTCAGTCTGTTAGGAATAAAAACCTCTTTCCATTTCCCAAAATAGGCTTTCAGTTGCTTTAGAGACCTCCTGGAAGTTGACTACCTTTTCAAACAGAGAAATATGCCTGTGGAAAACTTGCACCTACAGCAGTTTCGTAGCGCAAGTTTGATCATTCATTTCTCTCAAATAATAATGGATTTGAAGAAAGTGGAAGAGGTTTTTGTACTTTAGTATCTTAAGAATGAAAACCTCTTTTACTTTTCAGAGATGAGTTTTCCATTGCTTGGTAATCCCCTTGGAAGTTGGTTGTTGTTTTCATAACATGAAACTTTGGAGTTCATAAGAGTCTTTCCTTTTTCTTGAAATGGCTTTCTCCACATGTCATGAAGCTTGTTCAAAACTGAATATAATAAACACCATTCTTCAAGGAAAACTTTCAAAATGTAATCTATATCAAAATTTAGGATTACCTTACATGCCTTGCTTGAGCCTTCAAAGAACTCTGATGTATGCTGACCCTGAGTTTGCCAAGTGCTTCATATGCATGAAAGGAGCATGAGAATAACCAAGACCAATTTTCCCTTACCTTACCCTTTTCCTTTGAAATATTTTCAGTGATAACAGAGCGCATATACCATTGCAAGCCCTTTGCGCTTAGTAGTAGAGTAGTTATTTTCGGCTTTGGACAATCTCTGACTTGCGAACGTGATCAGGTGATCCACGCCTTCCACGCCTTCCTGTGTGAGTACAGCTCCCAGTGCAATACACGATGCATCAACATGTACATGAAATTCCATGTCCCATTTTGGGAAGACCAAGATGGGAGCGGATGCCAGTTTCTCATTGAGAACCTCCAGACTTTTCATGCAATCATCATTCCAACAATATGTAGCATCCTTCTTCAATATTTTCTCCATCGGTATTGTTATTTAAGCGTAGCATTTGATAGAATTTCTATAGTAACCAGTGTGTCCCAAAGTAGCGCGTAGCTGTTTAACACTTTGTAGCGCTTGCAGATTTAGAATAACAACAATCTTTGTAGGGTCCACCATCAGGACTTGTTTGCAGACCACATGGCCTAGTAGGTTTCCAAAGGGAACGAGGAAGGTGCACTTTTTAAGGTTCAGCACATTCTGGTGTCGGCGGCAAGTATCTAGCATCAAAAATAAGCTTGCTACATGGTGTTTAACTAACCCAAAAACAGTCCAATCATCCAGATAGACCTCTAAGAACTTATGGATGTATTCTTTGAACGCAGCCGAAACCATGCGCGAAATATCGTTGGCGCGTTCTTCATTCCAAAGGGCATAATAGTGTATTGAAAGTAGCCCCATTCTGTTGCGAAGGTTTTCTTTCTCCTATCTTCCGGCGCTATCTTGATCTGATGGTACCCTAAGAAGCCATCTGTGAATGAGTAAGCTTCTTGACCGCCAACATTCTCCAATACTTCATCTGTGAACGATTTCGGGAATAGATCGTGAACATAGGCGTCATTAAGTTTCCGAAGGTCCACGCATATTCTTATTTTTCCTTTCTATTTTTTCTCCTGCACTACCATAGGACTAACCCAATCGAATTCTTCTACTCGTTCAATAATTCTGGTTGCGAGCATTTTGTCTAGCTCATCTTGGACCTTTTCTTTATACTTTGGGTTCAAGTGGCAAGGTCGTTGCTTAATTGGCTTTGCATCCGGTTTCAGAGTGATCTTCATCATCCCTAAGTCGCCAATGATCCCTTTTAAGTCCGTGATTTTGGTCAGGAACAAGTCTTGATATTCGCAGAGTAACTCAGTGACCTTATCTACTATAACATTGTCCCAATAATCCCCAAGTGTCACATACTTTGGCTCCGCTTCCATGCCAATGTTTATCTACTTTGTTTTTAGTGGCATGGTGAGGTCGGGATCCTCAATTGGTGGTCCCCAAACCTTGCGACAACCTTCGGTTTCTGGAATATTAATATTTCAGGGGTCATCATCATCCTCCTCTACCTGCATGTTATAATGTTCTAGGGCACTGCTTAACTAAGTCGCCCATACTGGTTGAAGCATTTCCAGTGGCTCTTGAGGTATTTTGAGAATGGTGGCTTTTACTACTTGTAGGGCATCATCCACAGTATCCGACCACAGGTCTTCAAATGTGAATGTTAGCAAAAGTCCCTCGCGCAAGACATCCCATTCACCAGTACCACGCCAAAGTTCTGTCTCAGTATACTAGTTCATGAGTATGACATCCAGGGTATGGTAGAATAAGTGGACCCATTCAGGCTATGGTTATTCCCTGTAGACCTTGATCCATTTCGCGAGGTGTGTGTGTGGGTCATCTCGTCTATCATATTTGTCTTCCAAACATATTTTCAGTTTCTCAGATCATAGACTCATCATCCTTATGCATCTTCACCAGTCCTCAAAAATGCCTTGATGTGTGCCCCATCATCGTGCGGGTGTTATGCGCAGTGCCCATTTCAACGCATCGAACCGCTGTTGTTCTAATACCATGCTTTCAAATTCGCTAAAGAGTTCATCCATTGCTGTCAATCCATCATATGTCGGAAGCTCTCTTGCCTCTGTTGTCATGCAACGCAATGATCGAATCATCATGTTGCAATTCAGCATCGTTACTTCATGCAACCGATTCTTCCATCGCTCTGCATCTTCGTCTGAATCCGAATTGCAGGAGCTTTCACGCTCCCACGAGATTCTCCCATATGCAGTCAGATTCACCCAATCTTGGTCTCGCATAGTTATATTGTAAATACAATCCATCTCATCATCGCTATCATCATCGCGCACGGGTTCAGTGTAGCATGCTCCTTCGGCTGGGTCTAGCGGGATTACTACGCGTAGTTACTTTTTCTTGAATATCATCTTTCGCTTCTTCAAATTGATGACTCCATATATATTAGTGGCCCAGTCTATTCCTAACAACACGGGATAGGGATTGTTGTCATCAACAATCTCTATCACTTCAAAATCCGTCTGTGTGCTCACACCTTCAATATCCACTGTTACACCTTGCAACTTTCCCATGGGAAAAATCTTCTGTTGGTTTGCCATTCGTAATTTGATAGGAAACCACTGTAATGTGGGCCTTCCCATGCATTCCCATGTTTGCTTTGGTAACACATTCGCATCCAAACCTAGATCTAGGATTACCTAATCCATTTCATACTCACCAATTTGTGTTGTCAATCTCATTTCCCTTCCGGTGTGCAATGCATGCTTCCCTAATTTCTGGACTACGTGCGGTTCTCCTGACCCCACGCACCTAGTGATCAGCTCCTGTAGTCCCTTAACTGCCTTGTTGTTGTGCAACAGTTTCATGCATGTCTCCAAAAAGGTAGTGAGCATTGAAGGATCCATTCCTGGCTCTGGTTGATCCTTACTACCTGAAGTGGAGGCCTCCATGAAGCTCTTCTTAGCTTCCATGAACGTCTCCTTTGCGTATTCTAAGTCAAACTTAGGTTCCTTTGCAGGAGCCTTGCGAACCCATGTATCTTCCTCTAGCTGCTTCCCCTTATCCTCTCCCATGGTCGCATCGCTTCTGAGCATCATGTTCACATTCGGGTCTTCTTCGCGCGGTTCAAACCTCATCATTTGTATATTCTGAGTCAGAGGAGGCTAGAATACCCCTTTTTTGTGCATCTGTGTGATCAACATAGGACAATCTATTGTTTCATGATCAAACTGAGTACAATATGAACAGGATATCCTTGTCAGGTTGGTACAATTGTGAGCATAGTGCCCTGGTCCTCCGCAATTGTAACAAATTAACTATCTGCAGCCCCTTCCTGGTCCCATTCCTCCTCATCCTCGACCTCGCCCCTGAAATCAAGCACACACCATCCCCGTAGCTGGGTCGATCCATCATTAGCTCGTAGCTGTGCCAAGTGCACTTGTCATGGCCTACCGACTTGCAAAAACTACAAAACAATTGCGGGGGTGTCTGTGTATACTTTTGCAACAAATGACAATTATCTGTCATGTGTTTTCCTCCTATCTGAAAGATCGCACAGCATAATGTGGGTGCTACACTCGGTCCTACCTGTGCCTCTGGTCTCAACTACATTGGTCCTCCTCCTGCCAAGTAGTTTACAAACACTGGACAGTGATCCTTGTCATGGTCCTAGCCTTTGCATTTTATGCACCATACTTCCTCACACGCCTTTGGCTGCGGTGCCCTACCCTGCTTCAAACTTTGCATTTACAGGCATAGATTCTGTAGTTGCACATGGATTTGTTGAAATACCAACCCAGGGTCTTGTATCGGGGTCTCATGCAACCTCATCGCCATTTCCAATGCTTCGGCCTGGGTTGAAAGCTTCTATTGTGACAGCGTCGTCCTCAAGTGCGGTGTCAGAGATGCCACAAACCATGTATGATGTTGTCCATCCATCAGCATCATATTGGCTTCACAGATCATACTCTTCAGCTGTTGATCCAGATCCCAGGGAGTCTCGCCTGGGAGCATCGCAATTTCTTTAACCCTGATGATTGATTGTGTTTCTGACTCTAGCCTGTTGAATTCCCTGTTCAGCGCAATCTGGATTTTTGCTATCCCTGCATTTGGGTGGTCGTTAGAGTGCTTGATATACCATGTCAATGCGTGATCCTGCAACATGCTCACCAATGTAGCCTTCTTAATATTGTCATCTGTGACACCTTGCACTTCCCACACTGCTCTTACCATGAACCAAAATTGTTTTGGATCTTCATTCCCTACTCCTCTGAATACTGGTAGCTTGATTGCGCTTGCCATACTAAACTGAGGAGGTTGTGGAGGTGGAGTGGGTGGAGATGGAGGTGACAGGGGTGAAGCAGGTAGTGGCATGGGTGGAGGTGGTAACTACAGAATGTGCTACTTTATCAAGCTAACCGCGCTCCTTGGAGAGACCTTAGCAAGCTCTCCCTCGCTCTCTTGTGAAGGTGAAATTAAGGGACTGTTTTCTAATTCTTCATTATTTTTGTAGATCTTTCTGCTCTACGTTGTCCCAAACATTAATGTATTCGCATGACCCTCTTTTCACACAATAGCATCTTAATCCAAGTATTCAAAGATTCAATATACTTACCTCACAGTCCTTTGATAAAGCGTCGTTCTGCTTCATTGTAGCTCACGGTGGTGTCTACCGCAAACTCAGTGATAAATCCCCCATTGGTCAAGCCAATGGTCCACTACTCGCGCGAGCTTATCTTCTGATGCCTCTAGTCTGCGCACTAATTTTGGAGTCCACACTATTGGTTTGTCGAGCCTACACCTGCCCTGCCTGTTGACTAACTTTGCGATCCACTCATATAGCTCAGGTAGAAAGGATGCAAAGAAAATTTCGTGGATTTCTATATACACGTAGCGATCCAACCACTTTTTCTCAAATGTGGATTTCTATTTTCTTGCATCGCGAACTCATGAATCTTCTTGTCCAACCACTCTTCAATTTCCTTCTTTGTTGGGTTCCAGTGGCATGACATCAGACATCCCTTATGTAGATCCTAGTCCAGCAATGGAACCATTTTTTGTCTACATTGGGCCTGGCCCAGGTTCAGAAGTGATTTAGCCAAGCAAATCTTGGTACTACTGGCCCTTTCAGCAACATCCTACAGAGCACACACTGAGGTCTCACCTGAAGTAGTAGGGGAGGATGCTAGAACCAGGTTTACACACCCTGGGGATGTTTGATAGGTGGTGATGGGGATGTGATCCAACCTCCATGCTTACTAGGATATGCACACCAGTGGGCACGTTGTGTCCTGTGTTACTATCTTCGTGCAGCTCTAGCCACAACGCGACCCGTGTTAATTACCCAAGTCTTCCTTAAATAGGTTCTATTTGCTAATTACTTAGAACTTTTTCATACATAAGCATTCATACCAGTGTTTATCAAGTGTGTGCATATAAATAACCAGATAAAAATAATGCATAACATCAAAATATAGATCCACGAACAGATGCATAGTACTCTGAATAAAACTTATCTTTATTAATAACCATTTTCAAGTTCAGTTCAATTACAAACTTGACTCTGCCCTGCGCACTCAGCTGCAGCAGTCCGTGCACTCAGTTGCTGACTCTACTCGGCCTCTGTGCACTCAGCTACAGAGCCTCTTCCTACTACTATGACCCAATACCCTTCAAATTCCCCTTATGCTCTAACCATGCCTTCTCATCTATCTATTACTTGCTTTCTAAAAAACTATCTTTAAACTTAGAGCCTCGCTCTATTTATACAATTCCATGGTCAGTGGACCATGGGTAGGCTGACACAACTTTACATTATTTTACAATTCTTAGGGCAGACAACCCTATGACTCATCTGATACTTTCGGGCTCTGCGCCTGTACTTCGCAGAGTCTAACAGTACAATTCACCAAAACTCGGGCTTTAAGCCCCAAAACCTGATGCAGGGGATCCCATGCCCAACACTGATGTGATATTTTTATACATGTTGATTTGGTCAATGATGCTAGTTTGTCTTCTTGTGACAGGAAGTGAACAATATTCCAAGTGTACCTTATTAATGAACTACCAATGAGGTATGATTTGAAGTTATTTCAATTTATTTTGAATCTAATGGAAGTTATGTTCTTGGTATAGGAAGAATGAACATGCCTAGTTGGGTGGTTGAAATCGACTACAAGAATTAGCAGCAACAATGAAAGAAATTGGAACATGCAATAGTATGCTGGTAAATCACTTCATGAGCAGGGCCATTATGGGGCATTAGTACCCAATAGTGTCAATTGATTTCCATGAGCATGCTATGACCGGTATGGTAGTTTTGAGGCAGGTATATGCCTTGGTCTTTGAATCTTCTGATGTGAGGAAGCCTTGCCAAGGGATGGACTACCCAAGATGGAGGTGCCAGCAGAACATGGAAGGTGAGTGACTGCACGGAATGAATGACCAGATTCCCAAGGGACTGTGTAGCAGAGAAGGGAAGGTCACGAATGGATTTGTTTTGGTCATTAGCATTTCCAGATGAAATCAAATGCACATTTGGATTTCCCCCTAGACCAATGAGCCGGTAACTATTCGTTGGAAATTGGATGCAGATTTGACCGTGCAGTGGATTCTAGACTTCCTGGAAAGGAGGTGAATCCTGGCATTACTTGAGGGTGGAGGTGTGAACCTCTGGATTGCCTTGTTGCGGATGTAGGCATCATATTATTTTATTTTTTGGTCGAGAAAATGTACATATGTGTATATGTGGATGTGTTTATTGCAAATACCATAATGAGCTATGTTATAAAGCTCTAGTATGCGGTATGTTGTCATGTTGTCATGACAATTTTATTTTGAGAAGATCCTTCATTGTAAATACTACAACAAGTTGTGTTATAAAGCTCCATGGGCAGTATGTTTTGTTTTTAGTAGTCATGTTCATTATAGGTGCCATTGAGTACCAAGGACGGTGTTCCCCCAAGGGGGAGTGTTCTGTAACAACCCTGGTGAAAATTCCATGTAAAAATATATAAATATCACGATGATGGGACACATATTCCAAGCTGAATGGTGGGTAGGACATCCTAGTGGGTATTCATTTGGTTGTTTATGGCTAAGGAAATTGGAAAAGGCAATGGCTAAGGCATTAAAGAGGAAAAAAAGGCATTTTGCCACATTTATTTATGAAAATAATGGAAATTAGGAGAAAAAGGAGGTGAAAGGTCACAGGTTGCATGTGAGGAGGAAAATGAAGAAAAATAATGGAAATTAGGAGAAAAATGAATTGAAAGGTCACAAGTTGCATGTGAGGAGAAAAATAAAGGAAAATAATCGAAAATGAAGAAAATAGAGGCCTCATTAATAAAAGGGCTTATGAAGATCAGTGGGCAGGACTTTGTCAGTTTAGCTTTGGAGCTCTCTCATCATTCTCTATCTCTCTCTCATATTCTTGGTGACTTAGAGTTTTCTTGGAGAACTCTTGGAGGGGGTGGCATACTTGGATTCTTGGAGCAAGAAGGCAAAGGAAGAGCGGGAAAGCACAAGAAGGCATCAACATTAGCAACTACATCATATTTTCTTGCAGGTACCGAGTTGCATGTATGATTTCTTCACTAGTTTTGGCATGCATGGCACATGCATGTGGATTCTTGGTTATGATCTATCATTGGCATGGAGGATGGCCAGGATTGACAATGGATTCACTAGCCTTGCCATTTCATGGATAGCCATGGTTATTGTGGGTTTAATTTCATTTCTTTGTTTTGGTTGGTTCTCATTTTCCATAGCTTGGGTTGAGTTACTAGTCCTGAAAGCCCTGGTTGAACAAACGCTCTAGAAGCCCTGTAACAGCTTGGGTTGAGTTACTAGTCTTGGAAGCCCTGGTTGGGCAAACACTTTGGAAACCCTTGGCGGGTTGAGTTACTACTCTTGGAAGCCTTGGTTACTCAAATGCTTTGGAGTCCCTATATAAGCTGTGGGTTGAGTTACTATTTCTGAAATCCTTGTTTGGAAAAGCGCTCTGGAAGCCCTGGAAGGCTTGGATGGAGACCAATCTGATGATGGTTTTTGGTGATGTCCTACCGTGAGGTGGAATCACTATTTGATGGGTTGAGTTGGGTGGCCTTTGGAAGCCCTGGATGAGTTTTGATTGATGTGTTCTATGAGATCCCACATTCATGCATAGAATATGGCACAAGGGTGATTGGCTGAAGAGAGACTTGGCTCAGCCAATCTATGGTCGGGTGGAACGTTGTAGTTCCATCTTGGGTTGGTTCATTGCATTTATTAAAGAAAAAAAGTTAATTCCCTTGATTTTCATGTGCAAATGTACTGATGTATATATGGATTTTGATGGCTGATATGTTTATTGTATTTTTGTTCCTATTATGTTTTTTTTTATATATGCACATTTACCCCAGAGGTTGTTATAGTAATTCCCCATGAGGAAAGACTTGAAAGAGCTTGGTCACAAGAGGATGAAAAATGCATTTATGGCTTGGAAGATATACCAGAGGAGCAAAGAAATTCACAAGGTACCAATAGTCCTCAAAACGGAGTTGTGTCATATGGTGGCATTGCTATGATACCAAAATGGATTTGTATTGAAACATACAAAAAGAAAGTTGGCTTTTGATCCCAAAACCCTGGTATTTTTCTAAATACTTCTATTGCATAATTTGTAATTGAAGTATCATGGCTTGAGTTTCAAGACATAATTTGTTTCTCATATATTTCTTTCCTTGTGATTTCATAATTTGTTTCTTCATATGTTCAAGGTAACATAGGAGCTAGGGCAAGGCTAGGTTAGAGTATCAACCTCCTTGAAATCCCACTACAAAGTTATCATCATTATGGAGACTAGCTAATAGAAATGTCTCTTTGAAACAACTCATATGCATCATTTAGTTGTTTCCTTCTATCATCTCTTGAATGAATATGTGTTTGGTTGTAGACATATTCTATACACATCTACTAAATATGATTGATTAATAATTTAGTATGAATGCTTAACTATCTGATTTCTCTTCTATTCAGCTATAAAACTATTTTAAGCTATGTTATTTTGTCAGAGCTAGATGTTGGCACTTTGATAAAACCTCAATAAGAGAGGACTTTATTTTGGCCAAAAATTGGATACTCATTAGCAAACACTTATAAAAATCATATATCTAGACATTGTGATTCATATTTTGTTATCCAGTGACAGTGAACAACGTTAAAAAATGCCTTGTAACACTTGATGGAGCCCCCTCTAGTTCGAGGGCCAGCTTGAACCTAAATTTTGGTCGATTTGGTTTCTCGGCATAGTTTCGAAACCAAGAACTACCTTGGAGAAAAAGATACAATAGTCCACATCCTGATCACCTATGCCCTACTGTAACCTATGCCTAAGCTCCATGTACCTGTTATCCAGCCTATAAGATTCGATCATGTAAGTCTTTCCCATAGGAGCTCATAGTTGCTATGTGATTTTCCTGTACCCTTCTACTAAGAGCATCTACAACCCTATTCTATTTACCTTTGATGTACGTGATCTCAAAGTCTAACTCACTAATCATGGCCAACCATCTAATTTTTTTGGCATACATATTCAGTTGGTAAAATAGATACCTCAATCTAATGTGATCACTCATTAGTACAAACCTCCTACCAAGAAGATAATGTTTCCACATCTTCAGTGCATGAAATATCGCTTCCAACTCAATATCATGTGTCATATAGTTCTGCTCATGCTCATTCAGTTTCATTGATCCATAGCATACCACCTATCGCTCCTGCATAAGAACTCCACCGAGTCATCTTTTCTAAACATTTGTACATACCACAAAGTCTTTGTCGAGATCTACAATCTTTAACACTAGAGCATTTGTCAACAACTTCTTTAACTGCTCAAAGCTTGTTTCACATTTCTCTGTCCATTCTCTTACCTTTCCTCTGCAATGACGTGATAAGATATGTAATATGAGGGAAGTTCCTGATGAACCTCCTATAGTAACCTTCTAGTCCCACAAATGATCTTACCTCTTCCACATTTCTAGGAGTTTCCCATTCCATAATAGCCCTTATCTTTTCTGGATCCACTGCTCTACCTTCCTTGAAAAACCACATGTCCCAAGTAGTGTACCTTTGTCTGAAATAAATTGTATTTACCGATATTAGCATACAACTGATGGTATCTCAAAAATCTCAACACTGCTGTTAAATGTTCAACATGTTCTTCCTCATTTTTAAAATATAACAATATATCATCAATAAACACAATAATAAATTGGTCCAAATAAGGACATAATACACTATTCATCAAGCAATTAAAATTATCTGGAGCATTATTCAAACCAAATGGAACCACAACAAACTCATAATGATCATACCTTATCTATAAAGTTGTTTTATAAATATCCTCTTCTTTAATTCATACATGATGATATCCAAATCTGGTATCAATATTCCAGAACACTATTGCTCCCTTCAACTGATCAAACATGTCTTCAATCCTCAACAATGAATACATGATCTTAGTGGTCACCTTGTTCAACTATTTGTAATTAATGCATAACCTGAGTGTACCATCCTCCTTCTTCATAAACACTACTAGTGCACCGCAGGGTGATACACTTGGCCTAATTCACCCCTTATCAAGAATTTCCTTCAACTGCAGCTTCAATTCCACAAACTCTGGCATGCTCATCCTATATGGTGCATTTTATTATGGTGTTGCCCATGTTACCAACTTAATATAAAATTCCACTTCCCTTTGAGGTGGAAACTCTAAAATCTCTATGGGAAATACATCCTGAAACTGCTTTAAAATTGGGTACCTGCTCAAGACATCCACATCCTCAACTTCCTTACCTTTGTCATTGGAAATATGCATTGCAAATAACGCACACCCTTTTATACAACTGTGCTTCACCTGCATATTTTTCACCATTCTAACGGATGTTGCCTTCTTCTTATCTTGCAAGATTCACTATTCCTCATTATCATCCAAGCACTCAATAGATTCATCATAATGATCCACCTTATTCCTATGAATATATAACTAGTCCATACCAAAAACCATACCATATGATGCCAACTTCAATACATTCAAATGTGTTTATGTAGGAATACCATTCAACTCGAATGTAGAAGCTCTTACCCAACGATGAACTCTATTATTTGTACCTGTAGCCAACTATACTAACCAGGATTTTGTGTGCACTTCTTTATCTAAACCACACTTATCCACTAGGTCATGATTAACATAACTATAATTAGATCCAGGGTCAATCAAAATACAAACAACTTGATGACAAAGCTTACCATCCATCTCAATAATAGACACCTGGTAATTTTCTTGTCTGTTATCCAACACGACATAAATCCTAGGAACACTCTACCCAACATCCCCAACTGTCTGCGCTTCCTATGCATTGTAAATATTAGTTCTACCACCATGATGCTATGGGCAATATCTCATGTGATTCTCTCCTCCACAGGTCCAACACTATAAAGGATTCCAACCTGCATCCTTATCATGTTCCTCATATCAAAATCCTTGTCCTTTGTAAGATGAACTGTACTTCTTATGCAATGTTGGATTATCTTTGTTACCTGTGTCCTGAGGCCTTGCTCACTTCTTATACCATTTTAATTTATTCTTCACATTACCCTTCCAATCTTGCTTAGTCTCACATCTATGCTTTTATTGCTCATAACAATGCTTTAGCTTATGGATGGCCTCCTCCAATGATCTAGGCTCATCGAACTCAATCCGGTCATTGAATGCTACTGGAAACCCACTGATGAATCTATGAATCTTGGCCTTCTCCTCCTTGAGGTAAGGCACATAGCTCAGTAACTCCAAGAATATGATAACATACTCCTCATTGGTCACAGATCCCATCTTTAGCTCATAGAATTCCTTTATTATGTCATCATAGTATCTCTCTGATAGATACTTCTTCTTGAATAGTCTCTCGAACTCACTCCAAGTTAACTCCTCTTCCTGAATACCTCTGGAATTTTTTACATTTTCCCACCAAATAGGTGCTTTAACTTTAAGACTAAATGTAGCTATTTTGGCCTTCATGTCTACTTGGTAATCATGCAATCTGAAGAGCTTATTTATTCCAAGCAACCATGCTTCGACATCCTGTGACATTCATTTCTCCAGCAAATGTAGGTGGATTTTCTTTCTTGAACTCATATGGATAATATCCCTTGTCACTCCTCCTATAAGGATGACAACAATGATGACTGATACCTTTCTGAACCATAACTATTGTAAAGCCCATGTCCATTGCCTCGTTTATCATATGTATCCAAGAATTGTCCATCTTTGACCATGTCATCTCTATTCAACCTGTGCCCATCATGTGACCTGCTACCACATGCTCCATTAGTCTTATCCTATTTTCCACAGCTAAACTGAAGTGGTCCCTGTCTCTACGAGTCTGAATAACTATGAAGGATTTTTTTATTGACTTCTTCTTGTTTCTCTTGTGCCTAAATGATCTTGTCATTATCTTCTTTGAAACTCCTTATTTCTACCTTCAAACTTCTCAATGTGTCTACTATGTCAAAAGAGTGCCCAAAACCATGTTGCTCATCTGATCCATAGGGATAAGCTCATGAATTGTAGTCTACCATTCTTCTATTTGGCATTGTTCTTCTCTTATTGCAAGGTATGTCATGTTAGCTACACCAAATCATAAACAAACAAACGTACCTCAGTTTAGTTTAAGGGAGGCTATCTCATCTGTAAGATCAACTAGATTAGCACGATACATGTATAATCATAATCATCACAGTATATATACATCATCCCAAACATCATCCAATTATCATGCATGATGCCAAAACTACAACAACAACTAGAAAAGACTCATACATAACAACATTTGTATGACACACATGCATACACAGTAGATACAAACACTAACATGCATTCATGACGACACATTCTAAAAACAACATTATCAACTTCTGCATGATATCACAATGGCAACCATGATATGAATGTGGAATATTATTTTTCTATGCTAAGATCCTCATCAGAATATAAAAATGTGCTTGAGGTTTGCACTCCAAAATAGCAAGTAAAAGCATGAGTTTTTATGTGTGCTTTCTTATGTTAATTTCATGAGAAATTTAAATATGAATTCAAAACACTGAATAGAAGTATGAATCAATCAGTAATACACCAGCCATTATTAAATGAGTTCACCCCTCCTGGGCTACATCTCCTTGGATCAGCTCTAATGGCATGACCCCTTCTCATTATGCTCAATGTTTAGAAAATAAGATTACATAAAGTGATGAGAAATGGAATGGTTAGTTTCTCCTTCAAATAAAAAAACTTCTACAAGACACCTATAGTCAAACATGTAAACTTTCAATAAACAAAGGCACCTTGCACCAAGACCCCATACTCCAACATCGAAGAGCATCAACAGTACCACATTCCACTTGAAGTACATAAATAAGTCTCTTCTTCGAAACACATAGAGAAAAGAGGAATAGAAGATACAAAACTGATGTAATGGTTGTTTAAGAAAACACATGGAGGCTAGAAAACCCCTGCAAGGTCATCTCCATCTTCAAACTCCTCCAAAAACTGATTCAACACTCTAGTTGACCATGGCACCCATAGAATTCAATATGAAAAACTCCTTTCTAGAAATGCTCCTTTGATTCCGAAACCTACTCCAATGAGTCCAAAATGTCCAAAAATGGCTACCTAGCCTCTTTTTGCACCCAATTTGGTCAAAAAATGGAGAAGTTATGACCTCTCCTAGTTTCTCCACTATTCGCTCCACAAATTGCACAAAACCTAGCATCATTCTACAATTTCACCCACCAAGTGCTCCAATAGAGCGAAAAATTCCCCAATTTTCAGGTAGATTTGTAGGATTGTTAACCAGCCTGCTAAAACATGTCAACGGTTAAATTAAATTTCAATGAAGTGTTCACATGGGGGCGATTAGCCCTAGTGGTTAAGCGATGGCGATTAATGCTAGCGGTCCCATTGCAGACATTCACATGGGGAGGTTGTCACTTGCATTTAAGAGGTGGAGGTCAGTGCTAGAGGCTAATGCTGGCAGTCAACATGACCGTTAGTGCAATGTTCACATGGGGGGGGGGTGGGCGCGGTTAAGTCTGCCTGACCCCCTAAACATAACTGCATGAAACATTAAATATATGTAGTGCCCTCAGAGGTTAAGTTTTGCGGTCATGGTGTGTTGGTAGAGCCTTTGTATTAGCATGGTGAGGTCATGGGTTTGACCCCCGCTACCTCTGCCTAGTTGATACAACCATTTTGGTGGCCTCACAAGCTACCACGTGGCGACCTCTAGCTGGGCCACATGTTAGTTCGTGGTTGGCCACCATAAAAACACGTGAACTACAATATACTTACGATTTGGACCACTTAACAAGTTGCCACTTGGGCACCACTTGATTTGTCGAAGAATGCATTGACCAAGTCAAAATGCCATCTCACTTGCCCCGTCAGCGCCACATCAGTAATACGGACTGTTGACTGGGTTATCCCTTTTTTTTAAAATTCACCTATTTGGAAAAACAATCAGAAGGCAATATCTTGAGCATATGATATCGGTTTTTGTGAAACAGTTTGTGATGAAATCAAGATGATGAGATCTGGACACACATTCAAGTTCCACACCATTCTGAAAACTTTTAATTTTAGGCAAATTTTTGTTGGCTGTGGAGCCTGATTATCTTCTATATTTAAAGGTATCACCACATTGGACCCCAGTTCGTAATTGGGTTACAAAGCTGCTCATAAAATATACGTTGCAGGGGGGGTCCATGGGGGCGGCTGCGACCTTTGGGAGCCCCCCCTGGTGGGGATCGGGGGCAATGCCCCCTGTTGATGAGGTAAATCCCCTCTGTGGACAGAGGCGATCCCCACTAGCCCAGAATGGGTCTAGCAACAATCAAACAATGCTACCACGCAGGTTCCTAATTACAAATTAAAGTTAAATGATGAGAGCCTACTTGGATTCCAACGCTAGTGTTGTAGAAGAGTCGACATTCCCGTTCCTTTGCTCCGGCCGGTCACGATCCTCATGATCTCCGTGAATGGACACTTGCACATGAAAAACGACACCAATACAAGCATAAAATCCAATAAATGCAATTATATATTGGTCAGAAAAGATATAACTCAAACATCATTACAATGAACAACAAGAGTGGAACCATAATGATAGTCATCTATTATTGATAATCAACAAAGAAGAATACAACCATAGTTCTGACGTCAAATCCTCCTTTGGCTGGGTGATTAGCTACATATGTCTTGCAAAGCTTGTTGGGATTGGGAACAAGCCTCTCTCTCTTTGATTATGAATGCAAAGAAGACTCTTACAGCAATCTCTCAGACTTCTGAAAGTATAATTCTCCCTATGCTTTAACTAGCTTGTCAAAGGCAATGGAACAAGCTTTTATAGATGGAGGAGAAGGAGATACGATGAACCAAGACATCCATGGGATTGGCATTATCCTCAAAAAGCTATTATGGATAGAGGAAAGGGAGATACGATGAATCAGGACATCCATGGGATTGGCATTATCCTTAAAAAGCTTCATGAGTCGAAAGGAAAAAACTTTCGCACGTGCGTTTGTTCAAAAGATTTCCCAAACTTGGTTGGCATGGGTATAGATCTGAGACAGAGCGCCAACTGGCGCGACCTCTTTGGAGGATTTCCCCCATTGGCGCGAGTAATACACTGTGGATCCACGCTAATGGAAAAAGGGAACTTTTTAAGGATATTCTGCAGGAGATGTCTTCAGGGCATATGAAGTCCATACTTAGGGGAACATAATGCAAGTGTTTTCAAGTTATGTCACTTCTCACAGGTCCCAGAATGAGTCCTCCAAAGTGCGGGAGAGGGGTAACAGGGACGGTGACAAATGGTGACAAATTACTGTGTAACAGATGCCCCCTAAAGCATGAGGCCCGAGAGAGAGAGAGGGGTGAAATGCTTTACAAGAACACATGCAGCCGCCGCCGGAGAATCTGCATAGAGGTGCAACTGATAGCTCAAGTACATGATATATGTGGTATGGGCGCAGCCATCCATAACAAAGTACATAATAATCTAGATCCAAGGTATGGGCACAACCATCCGGTGAGGATCGATGAATAGACTCAGGCATGGTCGCAGCCATCCAATGAATGAGTCATGTAATAATCACAATAATCCACAAAATCACATCCTGGATTCCAACAGACAAAATCCAGGGTCTTGCGCTCCATCTTGACCCGAACAAAAGTACAAGTTCAAGCATGCGAATACATGAGTTGAAGTCGAACATGCATGAACATCGTCTGATTACCAGTCAATAATGAAAACTGTTAACAGACGTGAGAGGTACCACCAATAATGACAATGGCCCTCAAGGTACTATAGGTACAATCTACGGTGTGTGAATCAGTGAGCTGGTGTCGAACACCCGTAGAATCATTCGATCTGAGGCCAATGATGAAAAACCTCACATCAAACACGAAGAACCTGCCATTGAGGCATGCAGGCTCCAAGGCACCGGAAGGGAGTCTCTAGATCAGCTTCCTAGATAATGAGCTGAAGTCGACAGGAAGTGACCTTGATCGAAGGTGGGCCATAGTGTTTCCCACATCATTGACACGAGATAGAGGAAGAATGTTGTGGTGAATCAGAATTATGTGAGCTATCAGAGGGAGGTTGCTATTCTGTAGAGGTCAACTTCTCTTGAACATATCGGCGGCACGACAGTGGACTTGGCCGTATTTGACATCAATGGATCAAAGGTCATGGTGACGAGGCAATGAGAAAATGAGAGGTCAAACAAGGTCACCCAAATCCACGGAGGCAAGTGAAAAACGAGATGAGATGTCCCCACCCAGACGAAAGTAGATAAGTTCCATGTTCAAGAGTGACATACTGCCGACACGACAATAATTATGGTTCCATTTTCCCCCACCATTTCTAGCAAGTACCCCAGTTATTTTTATTAAAAAACTTGACGGGGATAGCATATGCTTGAAAGGCGTCATTTCGACAGAATCCGATGTCATTAAGTATTAACGAGTCTAACAAAGGAAGAACTCGGTGTCTTTTCCTGTTTAGAGAGTCTGAAAAGACAGCAGAAAAGTAAACTCCAGGGGGGTCCTTTTTCGTAGAGTTGTGTCTCTCAAGCCCGAAAAAGTATAAAACAATGCTCGAAAGAACCGCCTGATTATTACGATCGAGGAGTACTTTTCATGAGTAGTGATTTCGACTTAAAAAAGTAAAAAAGCGATCGAAACCACGTCGCTTCGTAACCGTTAATGAACCTGAAACGACAAGGGTCCGACGATCTTTTAATTTTTACACGGTCAGAAAAGGGTTTAAAGACGACCGCCACTCGGCAATCTTTTCATATTTAGACGGTCGAAAAAGAGCTAAAAGCAGACCTCCATTTTTATTCTCTTTAACGGGTCAAAAAGGGAAAAATACTCGGCAATCTTTTCATATTTTACGAGTCAGAAAAGAGCTTAAAGGTGACTAGTCCTGGAGGAACGAGTGGTATAAAGGGTAGCAACTGATTCCGGCAATGGTGGAACTACTCAAAACATGTAATGGTCAAGAGGCTGGCTATTAAAACCACTCATCGCTGCGGTTCCTCAGGAAAGGTAAAACAACCAAGTGAAAGCATATGATCGGCCAAAGAGATGGTGGCGATGGAATGAAAACAACCAAGGCTCATCTAGCAGAATTTAGTAGATAAAGACAGAAATCACGAGATGTAAAATGGGTATGGTTTCATTTTTTACACAAGCTTGAACCATGGAGAACTCTGCTTGGATTCGGTTTCATGTTTACACAAGCTTGAAATGAAAAACTATGCTTGTTATAAGTTCGCATGCCCCCAGCATAATAACGCAAATCAAGGTACATGCCCCCCAAGCTTCATTGCATTCAATAAAGTGGATGGAATGAAGGTTCACTTTCGAGATCTTGGAAAGACTCGACTTGGATTTTACGAGATCATAATCAAAGACTCGATTTGGAAAGGGAGTTGTTTCATTTTTTGATGAGGTTGACACAGTAAAAGAACTATCCTCATAACCCTTGTTTCATTTTTTAACGAGCTTGACACAAGATCAGGAACTATGCTCGAGATCCGTGTTTCATTTTTTAACGAGGTTGACACAGGAACAAACTATCCTCGGAACGAACTTCATCATAATGAACAGGAAGTCGTCACTTCCAAGAATGGCACTTCCGGTGGAAGGACAACATCTTGGAAGTCAGGACCCAATGCCCCCAGGACATTATGCACGACGACATCGTCATGGGATACAGGCACGGGGTAGGTAGCCACGTAGTTGACCTGCGGTGGGGCAGACACAACCGGTGGGTAAAAACCAGGAGGAGGTGGTAGCTGTGCAGGAGGCACCCGTGGACGAACGAATGATAATTGATCTATAGTCACTATCCTTCCATCATGTGGAAAGCAAACCACAAGGAAAAGTGAAGAGACCAGGGCCCCCATGGCATAAACATAGTCACGGCCAAGGAGAAGACTAAAATCTAAAGCACCTTGGGTAACCGATACGTCTATATAGACGGTTTTGCCTCCCAAAGTAATAGGGAACTTTGGAAGGATCCCTAATGGTTGACTAGTTCCTCCGTCAAAAGCCGTCAGATTCGGTGCGACTGACACAAGCTGTGGGGAACCCAAAGTTTGCCAAGTAGTGGCAGGCATAAGACTGACAGATGCACCCTCATCCAAAGTAGTGCCAGGTATTGCCCTATTATAGGCGTATACCGTGACCTAGAAAGGCACATGGGATGGAAGGTGGGAGGTGGTTAAATGACTCCAGTCGAAGGAAACGACTGAACTACTTGGTGGGGGAATCGTATGATTGCCCCCCTGCTCTAAAGGGACCGAAGCAGGACTCTCGGGAGCAGCTGGGATAGGAGAATCATTTCCGGACGCAGGAGAATCTGAGGAGATGAGAAGAACATGGGAATGATTCTCTTCTGAAACAGAGTGGTCGACGGGTGGTGAACTCGAGTCGACACTCTTTCCGATCAATGGTTGGTCTGGAATAGGCTTGGCAGAGCCAGGTTCAGGAAGAGGAGGCTAGACAAAAGAGGAATCTTGATCGATCTCTTTGTCAGCAGGGGAACAATCTGCGGCTGCAGAGAGACGTTGATATCCAACGGGAAGTTGGGGTGAGGGAATTGCGAGACTTTCCAAGACAACGGAGGCTTTATCCATGAGTGGACAAAGGTGAAGGGGATGATTGCCTTCACAAAGTCTACAGGGGATTCGAATCTTCCCTTTTCCCTTACCATTTCCAGCTGATAGGGTAGCATCGCCATGAGCTCCAGAGGACGATGAGGGGTGTAGAGCTGTAACTAGGGTCCCTCACACCGCTAATTATCCCACATTAATAAGTCAATCCGGGAACGTTTTGTTCTTGCAAGGAGTAGCTCAATCCGAGGCTATTTGTCCGAGTAATGCTCGGTAGTACAGTGTTCTAATGATTTGAAATGAAACAGATGCTAGGCTGTAACTAGACTAACCCAAAAGATAGAATCACACAAAGCGGTTGATCAGTCAAGGGTGCGGAAGCAATAACCCATCCCTTTAGAAACTGATAAAGAAAGGAAATCAGAGCATGGACTTATAGGTCTGGGGCTAAGCAGCGTCTTGCTGAGGCTCACTACAGCCTTAGGCCTGCTCTCACACTAAGAACAACAAAGGCAGGTAAATCAAGCAGCAGAAAGTAAAATGGAACAGCAATCTGGAAATGGAACAGCAGTAAAGAAATGGAACAGCAGTAATAAATGGAACAGCAATAATGGAACAGCAGTAATAAATGGAACAGCAATTCTCAACCGTATGTACACGTTCTATATTACTATAGTAATCTGAGAGTAATGGATGATATGACTGTGTTTCTGAACGAAGTAATATTGCTTTCAAGTCTTACAAATACTATTTCATATGGATTTGACAACAATAACATTCATACCAACATTCCGCTACGGAAATAGCTGAGAGATGCAATTCAAATAGATCCACTTATACAATGCAGAGACATGAGATAAAGAACTCATTCAGATATCAGTTGTAATGAAGCATAGTCTATCACAAAAAAGATGTATCAGATTACTTAAATAATGAAAATAAACAAACCACACACAAATCGCAGTATAATAATACAAAAGCAAGTGTCCTTCGGAGCTGGGCCCTTGGCTGCCAATGGAACACTGCCTGAAGTTACTCCAGATGCAGAGACGAAATGAACACCAAGTCTTTTATATTAATCGCATCAACAAAAGTATAACAAAGTCAGGTCTCAACGAGACTCAATGATCATAGTTGATTCTGAAACTTAGAATTACAAAAAACAGTCGTCCCCCGCTCAATGGCGTGGTGCCTCTATATAACAGAAATGACGGAGGTATCTAGATAATCAAAAGATAAGTTAAAGCAGCGATCCCTCAGGATCAAAGATCCTGAGGGATTCGCTAATCGTTCGATTCTTCTCTTTCCCTTCTTGCATTCTCCATCTCAGTATCCTGCATTCTTTCTCTGGGTTATTCGGCTCTAATTTTACTTGATCTTGTCCGCATCCGGTTCCCCGTTGGAGGGACAGTAGTTATTTTCCCTTTGCTTCTTGTTTTCAATCGCTGATCCTTTGTTCCCACGTCTTCCTGCATAGAAAACGTCAATCATTAGCACTTGAGCTTCCTTTATCGATTATTGCACATTTTATCAAAACCCTTTATCTTCTTTGAACTCATAATGCAGGAAAGGTTACAATTATTATTGAAAAACCACTAGATTGCTAATCAAAAGCATACCTTCCAGGTGCTCCACACACCCCCCTGCTTACCCTGTTTCATGGCCTCATGAAAACATTGTAGTTAAGATGCAAGGCGGTGAGAGAATAGGCCGGAGAAGGGATCTCGTGAGGAGGCCGGCAACCGTGATGAGCAACTAGATAGTCAAAGAACTGATCTATTTGATCTGCAGGCATCTCATATAAGGCCTGATATCCGGGTGCAGGGTGCCAAATAATTGGACTGCGAAATCGATACCCTAACCAGAATGGCCCTGCTTGCAGAATCCGTTCCCCATAAAGGTTCAATCGGCTGGCAGCCAGCTCAAAATTCTCATATTTGAATGGTTCCCTAAGCTGGATGCTTGGACTAGAGGTCCGGTATCGAAATTTTGCAGCATCGAGGGCAAGATCTTTAATAGTCAGGAAATATTCCAGACCATTTCGGATCAAGTCTTCGTGCATGGGTCCTATTATCTCAATGACACCTGGGGTCCTTATAAGACTCCTATTCTTTCTCCATAGCGTCACTGGGTCTCTAGGTTCAGCTCGTATCCACAAGTCTAGGCTATTTTCTTGTCTCTGAAAGGTGTTATAAGCTCTGAGCCATTTCACCTGATTAACCCCAAATGAGATGAAGGCTTGGAATTGTATATCGCCAACAAAAGGGCCAGGATTTAAATCAGTTTCCTGGTCTAGCACAAGATTGTGCAGGTAAAACTCGCATAATAACCTTTGAACTTTAACTCCATAGTGCTTGCAACAGTCTATAAAATCATTAACAGTGTTGATATGGATAGGTGCTCCTGCCCTAACGGCTTTTATTTTTAATCTCAGATATCGTTCAAGCAAAAATAAAGCATAATTTTTAGCAGGGGCCCTACAAGTCAAAATGTCATTATATAAGGAACACACGGTGTCCATCTTCTTAACAACACTATCTAATCGACGAGTTACCTTAGCAACCTTTTCCTGCTCCTTCTGCCATCCTTCAAAGGCCTGGCTCTCAGACTGACTGATGTCTCGAAGTTGCTGTTGGAGCTCTTCATATCTTTCCTTGGGGACTGTCTGTTCTCGCAACTGCTCGGCTTCCTGCTGGGCTTCCTTCATCATTTTATGCAAGGTTCTGGTTTTTGGGTCCTTCTTCCACACAGCCGTAGAGGCTGGAAGTTTAACCTAGACCTTCCTATTACGTTGCTTGGAGTTTAGGACCCGAATTACGCCCGAGGGTGGTGCTTCTGTTTGGACTTCTTTGCTTTCTGTTTCCTTCTTAATGCGAACGAAGGGTTGCTGTGGTCTTCCTGCCATCGGAGCCTCTTGTTGTTCCATTGGAATATCCATTCATTCTTCAGGGCCAGATGGAACAGCAGTCTGTCCCTCCGCGCTATTTGGAACAGCAGTTTGTTCCTCCATGTCATTTGGAACAGCACCCTGTTCCTCGTTATTAGTTGGAACAGCAGACTGTTCCTCGACAGTAGGTCTCCTGATGGGGTTTCGTCCATCAAAGCGAATTCTTGTCCTCGGGGTTCTTGCTACCGTGGTCCTCCTCTTTTTCCCTGCAGTCTTTTGTATTCTCAGACTGGCTTTCAGCATTCGAATTTGCTGCCGGAGTCTGGCTATAGTGCCCAGCAACCTCTACTGCTTCTTTCTTAATTTCTTAATTTCCCTTGTCTCGGCAGAGGGTTTGGTTCTCAAGCTTGCTTCTTCTTTATCTGTGATATCTTCTGGCATCCTGGGGACAGACTGTCCCAGATTGTTATCTTCCATTTCATTATCATAACCAGGCAGGTTTTCTTCCCCTGCCTCTTCTGCATGCATTTCCTCGGGTAATTCTTCTTCTGTGGGGCCGTCAGGGACACCTCCTGTGCTGGAAGTCTGGCCATATTCTCCCATATTGGCCAGAACTGCTGCCAATTCTTCCTCACCTGGAGGGTCTTGCAACGGGCTACCCCCTGGCTGTGCAATTTCTTCTTCCTGATTGCCCTGTCTGGTGGCCTCTTCTCCCTCAGAGTGTTCATGTCCTTTTTCAATTTCTTCTTCCGGCTGGTCAGTCTCGGCCTCCGATTGTTCAGTATTTCCTTTAGAGGGTCCTCCCTCTGATTCTGGAGGTTCATCCGCAATTTCAATTGGCTGGGCTGTTGTTCCCTGAATTCTTTCCAACCTTCCTCGTATCCGGGCCAGCCGAGCTGACTTCCTTGGCCTCTCAGGTTGGTCGGGTGTACCAGCAGGTTCTGTGGATTTCTCTGGTTGTTCTGGCGTATCGGGAGGTTGTTTCCATTTTGAAGCGGCATGTCTTTCTGCTGCTGACTTCTTGCGTTTCTCTAATCGTTCCGGCGTGCTAGAGGACTGTTCGGGCTTTGGGGGTGGTGCAGCCGATCCTCCTTCGACTATTGCGACTAATTCCTCCCAAGTGCTTTGCTGTTGAGTGAGACCATGGCTCACTATCAACTGAATCAGCCCATGGTGGCTAACGACTGTATCTATGTGCTGGGCCTTTTTCAGGCTTTGGGCCGCGCCATGTAGTAACGAATTTAAGAGTGCAGGGAGATTTACAGAACATTTTCCTTTTAAAACAGCTAAGAGTTTCAGGTGACGAGGTCTTACCACGTCTTTTCTCCCTTCGCAGGTGATATAGCTTTGTACTGTCTTCGCTATCTCGGTCCAGGGTTCCCCTAGTGTTGCCGACAGAACTCCTTTCCCTTTGACTGTCAAGCTTTGGCCTTCGTCTTGGAAAATTTCCATAGCTTTTTGTAATCTTTCCTTCTTCAGCGTCCATATGGGTCCAGCAGCTGGTAATCCTGAGACTTCCGCGATGATATCCTCTGTAACCTCTATCCGCTTTCCTCCTACTACGGAGTAGTTTTCCTACAAATTCTGCAGGAATTCCAATGCTACTGCTTCGTTTGATTCTTGCAGGCGGTTGAAGTAATTCAACCATCCTGCATTTTCCAGGATTTTACGAGCGGCAACGGAAACTGTCAGCTTGTGAGGTTCGCTCCGGACCGTCTTTCCGCCCATAATTCAACTCAGAAATGGAACTCAGAAATGGAACAGCAACTGTTTGCGGTATTTGCGACGCAGAGAGGATGATCGATGCCAATTTTGGAAAGGATCACACAGGGCATGCAACAAAAAGAAAAGATCGTGGACGGCAGTCTCCGTGGGATGGAAGCATCATACCGTTAAATCATGCCATTCCTTTGTACATTATTTTTCCCGGATGGTATGTAGCCACGTAGTCCATGGAGTAATGAGGTTACTTCCCCCCCCCCGCGATCTGATAGGCTCCCCACAGCCGTCAAAGAGAGGAGCAGCAGCCAGTCGGGAGTGCAATCATCAAGTACATCATATGAAATTATGCCATGTTGTAAAAAACCAACAAAATGCCGAAACCGAGGCAAAAAGGTGGATCGCGTTTTATATAAGCCCGCGTGATATAATGAGGAACCGGGGAATTGGACATCTGTCAACTGTACGAAGTCTCCAGTAGTCATTATCAGTTCCGTTGCCATGATCAGTGGTAATATTCATGCGATAGATATATCGGGGTGTGACCTATGATACATGCAAAGGATATAAGAGACAGAAAGATCTAATATCATACCTGTTGGTGTAAATATTACGACTTCGATGCCATTAACAGAGCTCTGCTGCCAACAGGTGTTCATAACCTTGGCAGAGTTGTTTATCTCACCCTCCGGAACCATGATCCTTTGTGTATATTCTAAAGAGTGCTTTGTCAAAATGCAGGCCATTATGCTGGCTTGGTGACCAGATAGCCATAATGCCATTCACAAGGTAGGCGCGAAACGTGGTCAGGCCGGCTTGCGATGAGAACTCCTGTTCCAAGATTTGCTTGTTAATTTACCTCTGGACCATATCCCTGGTGTGGTGGCCATTATGGGAATGCCACTTCGCTTCCACCCTTATGATCATGGTAGGCCGGCTCTGAATGAGACCCCCTATCCTGCATTTGACAACTTTCATATTTTGTTTTTGTTTTCTTTTGCAGAGCACCTCTCTTGTTTATTTTCACATCAGGGTGGTTCCGCACTCCTTAAGAGCGGGGAATGGTGGAAGAAGTCTTATGATCCCAACAGATAGATATAAATCGTTCATTCTTACTCCCAAATAGTGATCAAAAAAAGATTTTTAGGGAAATCGTCATGATAAAGATCACCAATAACAATGGTACCGGTAAATGACAATGATAGCGAAGATGAAAAGTTCACGTCCCTCCTCTTGTCCTCTTATACATATTGGCTTCATAGTGATAGCGATTTATGATGTGCTGATTTCGGTATCTCATGGTTTATGTTCACCGCATAAGTTCATTGTTGTATTTAAAAGATTGAGGAGATCATGGTCGCAAAGCATCCTCCATAAGGGCGAAAACCTGTCAATGTCATTCCTGAGAGAAGAATTCATTCGTAGGATACCATTTCTTTGAGAGGAACAACTGAAAAATCGCAAATGCTGTTCCTTTTGAGAAAGGAACAGCAAAGACACTCAAGTGCTGTTCCTTTTCGCAAAGGAACAGCAAAACACACAAGTGTCGTTCCTTTTCGCAAAGGAACAGCAAAACACACAAGTGTTGTTCCTTTTCGCAAAGGGACAGCAAAACACACAAGTGTTGTTCCTTTTCGCAAAGGGACAACAAAACACACAAGTGCTGTTCCTTTTCGCAAAGGAACAACAAAACACACAAGTGGTGTTCCTTTTCGCAAAGGAACAGCAAAACACACAAGTGCTGTTCCTTTTCGCAAAGGAACAGCAAAACACACAAGTGCTGTTCCTTTTCGCAAAGGAACAGCAAGACACACAAGTGCTGTTCCTTTTCGCAAAGGAACAGCAAGACACACAAGTGCTGTTCCTTTTCGCAAAGGAACAGCAAGACACACAAGTGCTGTTCCTTTTCGCAAAGGAACAACAAGACACACAAGTGCTGTTCCTTTTCGCAAAGGAACAACAAAACACACAAGTGTTGTTCCTTTTCGCAAAGGAACAGCAAGACACACAAGTGCTGTTCCTTTTCGCAAAGGAACAACAAAAAGCACACAAGTGTTGTTCCTTTTCGCAAAGGAACAGCAAAAAGCAAAAGTGTTGTTCCTTTTTGCAAAGGAACAGCAAAAAGCACACAAGTGTTGTTCCTTTTCACAAAGGAACAGCAAAAAGCAAAAGTGTTGTTCCTTTTTGCAAAGGAACAGCAAAAAGCACACAAGTGCTGTTCCTTTTCGCAAAGGAACAACAAAAAGCAACAGTGCTGTTCCTTTTTGCAAAGGAACAACAAAAAACACACAAGTGCAGTTCCTTTTCGCAAAGGAACAGCAAAAAGCAACAGTGTTGTTCCTTTTTGCAAAGGAACAACAAAAAACACATAGGTGCTGTTCCTTTTCACAAAGGAACAGCAGAAAGCACAAGTGCTGTTCCTTTTTGCAAAGGAACAGCAAAAAGCACACAAGTGTTGTTCCTTTTCGCAAAGGAACAACAAAAAGCAAAAGTGTTGTTCCTTTTTGCAAAAGAACAGCAAAAAACAAAAGTGTTGTTCCTTTTCACAAAGGAACAACAAAAACAGTCAAAAGCTGTTCCTTTTGAAAAGGAACAGCAAAATCCCACTAGTGCTGTTCCTTTTCGCAAAGGAACAGCAAAAACACTTGGAATACAAGTAAAAAAAAATCAAGGAAACATATATACAAGATGTTATGTACAAGTTATGAAATGAATTTCTTAAGCTATAGGTGAGGAAGATTTCGCTTCCTCTCCTAAAATTTCCATATCAGTATCTTGTCGCAGCTATTGACAGAAGGATTCCCGAGTGAGTGGCTTTCGATAAAGGCGAACTCGGTGGCCATTTACTTTGAATGCATATCCAGAACCGTCAATTGTGACCAGGTTAAGGGTCCCATTATCGTGTACCTTTTGGATTTCGTATGGTCCTAACCATCGAGTCTGGAGTTTCCCCAGGAAATCCTGAAACCGAGAGTCGTATAACAGAGCCCAGTCTCCTTCATGAAAGACTTTATTCTTGATAAGTGCATCGTGCCATTTAGCTCGCTGCTGTTGAATCGATGCTGTATTTTGTAAGGCAGAGAGCCTAGTTTCGTCCAATTCATTAATCTGCTGTAATCGATTGATTTGTGCCTCACTCAGATCTAGGCCGACTTCCTGTGCAGTTCGTAGCGTTCGGATTTCGAATTCTATGGGGAAAATTGGCTGCTTTCCAAACACTAATTGATAAGGTGAATAGCCTGTAGTACTTCTCCATGTGGTTCTGTAGGCCCACAGTGCCTCAGGTAGTCGAGCGGCCCAATCTCGCCGATGCGATGCAATGGCCTTTGTTAAGATTGATTCTATTACCTTATTACTACTTTATACTTGCCCATTTGCCTGCGGATGGTATGGGGTAGTGATCTTATGTTGGACATGGTAATTGTTAAGTGTTGCAGCTAATTTATTTCCAACAAATTGTGGTCCACCATCGGTGATTAATTCTCTCGGAATTCCGTAACGTACAAACAAATGGAACAAGAATTGTATCACAGAGTCTTCTGTAGCCCTAGGTAATGATTCGGCCTCGACCCATTTAGTAACGTAGTCTGTCGCCACCAGAATGTATGCCCTCTGATTTGATGATCGATTGATGGGCCCAACGAAGTCCAGAGCCCATCGTTCAAATGGCTCAATGACCAATTGTGGTCTCAGAGGCATTTCATCGGCTTGGCCAGGTTTTCCTGCTCGCTGGCAGCTGTCACAGGCTTGTGCAAATTTTTTCGCATCCTTGAAAATTGTAGGCCAATAGTATCCGGTCTGCAATACTTTATGTGCTGTTCTTTTTTCAGCGAAATGTCCCCCGCATGGCCCGTCATGGCAAGCTTTCAGAATGTCGAAGATTTCGTCTTCTCGAATACACCTTCTGATTTGCATGTCTGCCCCTGTATGGAACAAATGGCCTCCAATCCATGAAAACCGAGTGCTCTTCTGAACAATCTGCTTGCGTTCCTGAGGGGTTAAGTGTTTTGGTAGCTTACCGACTGCGAGTTAATTGGCGGCATCAGCATACCAGGGTGTTCGAACCGCAACAGCAAACAGGTGCTCGTCAGGAAATTGATCTTCCACTGTTGCTATTTCAATTGCTTTCGGTATTCGTGAGAGGAAATCAGCTACAGGGTTCTCCTTGCCAGGTCGATCCTTGATTGTGATGTCGAACTCCTGCAATAAGATCAACCACCTGGTTACTCTAGCATTCGTAACAGGTTTATTTGTCAAATATTTGATTGCAGAATGATCTGTATATAACACAATAGGATAGCCTGTAATATAATGTCTAAATTTGTTAACAGCATGTATTACAGCCAGGAATTCCTTTTCAGTAACAGTATAACTGAGTTCGGCAGAGGATAAATTTTTGCTGATATAGTAAATAGCATATGGCTTCTTATCCTCTTCTTGCCCCAGGACTGCACCAATTGCTGTGTCCGAGGCATCAGATGAGATTTGAAATGGCAAATTCCAGTTGGGTCCTCGAAGGACTGGAGCTGTTGATAACAGGTTCTTCAATTCCTTAAAAGCCTGGTCGCATTTTTCTGTCCACAAGAAATAAACATTGCTAGTTAAAGCATATAGAGGTGCAGCAATACGTGAGTAATGTTCTATAAATCGTCTGTAATACCCAGAAAATCCAAGGAAACTGCGTACCTCTGTTTGAGTAGTGGGAGTAGGAATAAGCAAAAGAATTTGAATTTTAGCAGGGTCTACCTGGATGCCAGCTGCTGAGATGTAGTGCCCTAGAATGAGCCCTTCTGTCATCATCATGTAACATTTTTCGTGGCTCAGGCAAAGTCTAGTAGCGATACAACGTTGTAGGATTTTTTCCAGGGTATCCAGAGCTGGGTCGAAATCATCTCCATATGGTGTAAAGTCATCCATGTACACCTCAAGTCCGTAGTTTATTAGGTCTGCAAAGATGCTGAGAACAACCCTTTGGAATGTAGCAGGGGCATTGCATAGGCCAAAGGGTAGTACTCGATAGGCAAACGTTCCCCAAGGGCAAGTAAAGGTAGTTTTATCCTGGTCTTCAGGGGCAATTTGGATTTGGTTATATCCGCTGAAGCCGTCCAGGAAAGAAAAAAAATTCTTCCCTGCCAGAGTGTCCAATACTTGATCTATAAATGGGAGGGGAAAGTGATCCTTCTGTGTGGCCTTATTTAACTCCCTGTAATCCACGCAAATCCTCCATTTCCCATTTTTCTTGGGTACCACCACCAGGGGAGAGACCCACTTACTGTTAGAGATGGGGTAAATAAAATTAACATCTAAAAGTTTCTGAAGTTCGGCTTTTACTATTTCTTTTAGATGGGGGTTGAGTCTTCTTTGTGGCTGACGAACAGGTCTTGCATCCTTCTCTATATAAATGTGGTGGGTGCATAATTGAGGATCAATCCCCTTCATGTCAAGGTAATCCCACGCAAATGCTCCCTGATATTTTCGTAACAGATTTACAAGTTTTGCTTCTTGGTCTGGTGTAAGGTTGGCGTTAATATTTAGAGTCTTACCAGGTTCAATTTCCACTACTTTACTATTGGCAACAACAGTTACTGGTATTGTTTGGTCATGTGGATCTTTTAAAGGGTCTTCTTCTAGCTCACTATCAAATGCTTCCTCTATCATAAAACACTGTGTGTGAGATCCAGATTCGGTTTGACTAATGAAGTTATTGATTGCATCATCTTCTATTTGATCTTTAAAATCTAAAGCCTTCTGTACAGTCAATGGGGCTCTGATGTTGTTAGTAAGGTATGACACAGGATACTGATTGGTTTTAATCATCGGTAGGCTTGGCTGTGCTGGAGGATATAGAACTAGATTTTTAACGTCTGGTCCTTTAGTTATGGTCATGTTTCCCTGCCGGCAACCAATGTAGGCATCGGCAGTAGCAAGCCAAGGTCTTCCTAATATTAGCGGATGTCCATCTAGTCGGGTTTTTGGATTAATTACCAGGAAATCAGTTGGATATTCCCAGGAATCTACGGAAACCATGACATCATATAGAGTACCTTCGGGTCGAACTACAGATCGATCTGCCAATTCTAACAAAGTAGAAGTAGGTTCTACTGATGTGATGCCAAGCTTTTGGCAGGTGGAAGTTGTCAAAATATTGATTGCAGCTCCCAAGTCGACTAAAGCGTTAGTCAGGGTTTGACCATAGATTTGGACAGTTACAATTGGGTTCCCGGGATCTTCGTATTTGATAGGTGTCTCTTTTCCTGATAACAGGTTGGATAAAGTTCCAACTACTTGGACTCTAGGGTTAGTAGTTATATTCCTCCTTGATTTTTTTTATGCATAGTTCTTTTATAGTTTTTGCGTATATGGGAATATCTTGAATGGCCTGGAGGAATGGAATTTTTATATACAGGTTTTGTAACTCTCCCAGAATGTCAAAGTCTAGATGTTGCACTGGTCGTGGTATGACTAATCGTTCCGGGAAAGGAGGAGAGGATGTATTTATTTGTTGATGGGTCTGTTCCTTATTTACATCCTTTTGTTGTAGCGGTTGTTCTATTGGTAACTGATCTTCAATGTGACCTGTTTTGTCTCCCTCTGTTTCTATGATACGTCCAGATCGTAACTGAAGGTCATTGCACTCCCTTAGGTCAAGTCCAGTTTCTGATGTGTCTATGATTTGGATGGATTGGACTGGTCTATTATTAGGATTGGGATTGGGTTGGGCTGGGAGTTGAGGCCTTAAATTAGACTGGGGGTTTTGTTGTAAGGCTGGCAGAGTTGGTTGAGGGAGTGGAATAGTTCCTGTTGACTGATATGTTGATCTTGGCCAATTGGTCTGCCAGGGTGAACCTTGTGAAGTAGGGGAATCCATTGCGGAGGATATGAGTTATTCTGCCAATATGGTGGGGTGTAAGGAAAATTTGGCCATCCGAATTGGTTTGTCTGATTCATCCATGGATTCGGAGAAGGAAACGGCTGTGATGACCAATTCGGGACTGGGGGTGTAGATTGGTTTTGCCACATACCATATTGCTGAGCATTGTATTGTGGAGGTTGAAAAGAAGAAGCTGGGTGAGAAAACATACCAGATTGCCTAGGTTGCCATTGGCGACGTTGGTTAAAAAAGTATGCTGGTTCTGATTCTTCTTCTGCTTCCTTGTATACAGCCTTCAATCCAGGAAGTGAGGGGCAGTTTTCAGTAAGGTGGTCTTTCGTACAGATAGCACATGCTTGAACTGTATCTAGCGGACATTCTTTGTGGCTGTGTTTTCTTCTGCATCGGGGGCAGAAAATTGCCAGATTTTGCTCTGCCTCCATTTGCTTTTGTTTAGCCTGCACAATATCAAGCTGAGTAGTCAATGTCCCTAGGATATCAGTTTTAAAATTTTCTAATAAATTCCCAAGTTCTACACGTGTTACCCCTTCTGTTGATATTTTGTTATCTCTAACAAACCTATCATATTCTATTGGTTTTACCCTTGTGCTACCTCTTGAACTCCTAATGCATAAATCAATGATATCAGCAAAATTCTCTTGGTAAATATCCCCTTTTCCCATGATATTCAATGTTTCAATCCACTGTTCTTTCATACCTCTAATTAATGCAGTTTTCAACACATTATCAGGCAGAGGTAATGATGCATAGGGGGATCTCTGTAAATTATACTGGAAGCGTTCTACATATTCCTCTAGAGTTTCATTTGGTCTGGCCGTCATTTGGAAAATTTCATCTTTCAGTTCTCTTGACCTACAGTAATCCTGATATTTCTTGAGAAAGGATTCTTTCATTTGCTCCCAATTGTTTATGACTCCACCACCTAGACCCATAAACCATCTCAGAGCTGCTCCCTTCAAAGTAGAGGGAAACAACTTTAATTTTTGGGGGTCAGTGGTGTAATCATACCCTCTACATAACACATCGAATTCAAATAAGAATGCATCAGGGTCCTCTGATGTGAGTCCGTGAAACGTTGGGATGTGTTGAAGAGGAATTGCCTTCATGGGGGCATTTGCAGCAGAATCTACTATAGGATATTGCAATGTAGAAGTTTGGGTATTTGGCTGATTCTGCGCCATGGGATCGAATATGTGCCAATAACCTTCCGGAATTTCTAGGAGGGTGTTCCTAGGTTGAGAAGGGGCGGCCTTGGCAGGGGCTGTCTTAATGACACTTCCCTTATCTGGGATTTCTATCTGAAGGAATGGGGTGCCTTCAGTATTAATTCTGGCTGCGCTTCCCTTATCTGGGCTGTTTAACAGCTGGATTATCCTAGAAGGAGATTTCGGTTCCTCTATTTCCCCTGTTTCCCCTTCTCCTTCACAAAGGTTGCTTAAGTTCCCTTCTTGCAGCCGTTCTGACACAGGATTTTCAATTTCTTGGAAGTCCTGTTCATCAGTCTGACTATGCACCTCAGCGTAGGCTCTAGATGGTGATGCTGTAGCCTGAAGGGAACTAGTAGGCTGCTTAGAATGAATCTTTCTGAGGCCTACTGACGACTGAGATTCAGTTTTCTTGTAGATTTCGTCTATGAAGGTCGTTTGGCCAAGGGTCACCAGTCCTTTGGCTTTTTCAGGTTTGGCTGGGGGTTTGATATTCTTTTCTAGCTTTTTCTGCTTAATCATGCACTCTAAAAACTACTAAATCCTATCAACCAGCAATTCTACTAAGAGAGCGGACGGTGGAGTAGGGCTTTTACATGCTCCGTACGCAGGTTCTTACCTTTCGTTTTTAAAATCCAACTCCCCCCTAGCAGACTTGCGCACTACTCTGTAAAGGGCAAATGGCTATTACTCCTCCCCGGCAACGGCGCCAAAATGTAGAGCTGTAACTAGGGTCCCTCACACCGCTAATTATCCCACATTAATAAGTCAATCCGGGAACGTTTTGTTCTTGCAAGGAGTAGCTCAATCTGAGGCTATTTGTCCGAGTAATGCTCGGTAGTACAGTGTTCTAATGATTTGAAAGGAAACAGATGCTAGGCTGTAACTAGACTAACCCAAAAGATAGAATCACACAAAGCGATTGATCAGTCAAGGGTGCGGAAGCAATAACCCATCCCTTTAGAAACTGATAAAGAAAGGAAATTAGAGCATGGACTTATAGGTCTGGGGCTAAGCAGCGTCTTGCTGAGGCTCACTACAGCCTTAGGCCTGCTCTCACACTAAGAACAACAAAGGCAGGTAAATCAAGCAGCGGAAAGTAAAATGGAACAACAATCTAGAAATGGAACAGCAGTAAAGAAATGGAACAGCAGTAATAAATGGAACAGCAATAATGGAACAACAATAATGGAACAACAGTAATAAATGGAACAACAATCCTCAACCGTATGTACACGTTCTATATTACTATAGTAATTTGAGAGTAATGGATGATATGACTGTGTTTCTGAATGAAGTAATATTGCTTTCAAGTCTTACAAATAATATTTCATATGGATCTGACAACAATAACATTCATACCAACATTCCGCTACGGAAATAGCTGAGAGATGCAATTCAAATAGATCCACTTATACAATGCAGAGACATGAGATAAAGAACTCATTCAGATATTAGTTGTAATGAAGCTTAGTCTATCACATAAAAGATGTATCAGATTACTTAAATAATGAAAATAAATAAACCACACACAAATCGCAGTATAATAATACAAAAGCAAGTGTCCTTCGGAGCTGGGCCCTTGGCTGCCAATGGAACACTGCCTGAAGTTACTCCAGATGCAGAGACGAAATGAACACCAAGTCTTTTATATTAATCGCATCAACAAAAGTATAACAAAGTCAGGTCTCAACGAGACTCAATGATCACAGTTGATTCTGAAACTTAGAATTACAAAAAACAGTCGTCCCCCGCTCAATCGCGTGGTGCCTCTATATAACAGAAATGACGGAGGTATCTAGATAATCGAAAGATAAGTTAAAGCAGCGATCCCTCAGGATCAAAGATCCTGAGGGATTCGCTAATCGTTCGATTCTTCTCTTTCCCTTCTTGCGTTCTCCGTCTCAGTATCCTGCATTCTTTCTCTGGGTTATTCGGCTCTAATTTTACTTGATCTTGTCCGCATCTGGTTCCCCGTTGGAGGGACAGTAGTTATTTTCCCTTTGCTTCTTGTTTTCAATCGCCGATCCTTTGTTCCCATGTCTTCCTGCATAGAAAACGTCAATCATTAGCACTTGAGCTTCCTTTATCGATTATTGCACATTTTATCAAAACCCTTTATCTTCTTTGAACTCATAATGCAGGAAAGGTTATAATTATTATTGAAAAACCACTAGATTGCTAGTTAAAAGCATACCTTCCAGGTGCTCCACAAGGGGCGGGCTGGATCACGAGACCATACTTCTAAGACCCTGGGAATGCCAGGACAATCGCGAAGAAGATGGTCCTCCTTGCATAATCTACAAGGAAATTTGACCTTCCGCGAAGGAGCAGAAGGTGGCCCGGTTGGAGGTGTACTCGAGGGAGTAGCTGCACTTTTAGCCTCTCCCTTAGGAGACTTCTTCTTCTTCTTCTTAGCCACCTGGTTACTCGAATCGAGACTTTCACCAAGCGAAGTAGAAGATGAGGACATAGAAGCAGGCGAAGAAGGGGAGAGGTCCACCTTAGAATCAACATGATGTTGTTCAGGTGGAGGGACTGATTGACCAGAAGTTGAAATGGCAGGGACCAAAGAGGTTGGGAACAACCAAACAGGCAACCCAATAGTTAACCTTGGGAGGGACAACGTTTCCATGTAAGGAGCACCAACATTCCCAAAAGGAGCGAAATGACCAGGGTTTCTGTCAGAGGGGATCCCTGGGTTGGTGAACCCCAAAAAAGTTGCCATCGAAAAAGAAGCCTACTCAAGCTAACGCAAACAAGATCTAACCGGGTAAATGTGAATCGTGGCCGAATAAATTTTAAGACAAAGGAACCGAACTTGACCTTTTCACTTTTTAAGAGTCGAGAAAAGGACAAAAAGATGACTCTAGTCTCCTTCGAATGTTTAATGAGCCCGAAGTGACAAAATGCTCAGCCAAGCCTTTTCTTTTAGGGAGTCTGAAAAGGATCAAAAGTGACTACTCTGGAGAACTAGGCAAAGGGTTTACCAAACAAATCCGTAAAACTGCATATACACCTTGGCAATCATATGAAAACCAAGGACTTTCCGTATGGCAGTCAATCTTCCCGAATGCTGTGTTTAGTGCGTTACGGCTTGTAAGGCGGCAGACATGACTTCCTGTGGATAAAGGATGATAACCTAGTGGGGTCTCCCCATATACTCGATGGTACGTGGGAGCACAAATCCGTGCTAGAACACTATTGAGTCACAAAAGGAGGAATCACCCAACCTTAATGTGAAACAACAGTGACTAGGTTTAACGACACCAGAACATGTCTCTAGCCTAGACCTCTAGATGTATGCGTTAAGTTCCAATGCGTTTTTAGATTCATTCAGTTCATTTTACAGTTGATCTTTGATTAGGTTTCAGTTTCCAGGTCCTACCGTATGTAATCTCTCACAATTTCCTAAATGCAAGCTATATGCCAAAATATATCATTTCATTCGATGAACACTAGCTACGAGAGAGTTGAGATCTTTCAATCAAACAAAATGATCATAAAACAATAAAAAATGACTCTAATGCATCTAATGGCAATAAACGAAACTTTTCTTTAAAGTCACTAATCACTAATAACAATGAAAAGCTCTAATTTCCATTAACTACTGCAACGCAAAAGAGATTGTTCGTTTTCTTTTCGATGGAAAAATGCACTAAACAAATTTTGAGAGATAATAATAAAGAGTAAAAGAAACAAATTTCACTCAATGAGAACACAATCAAGTCCCTGAAACACCAAGACAATCTTTCAAACCAAGAAAAATCACAAAGACCTCAATGAGCTATGTGATCTAAGCCCAAAACGAAGCCAAGCGGAATCCAAGTGAAAAAGAAGTGAATCACTTGAATAACGCAATAAAAAGCTTAACAATCACTGAACAAGTGCAAGAGAGTAACCAAAAAGTTGACTGGACCAACAAAGAACCAAAACTCCTAAGGAAGGCTCGATTGCACAAAGCCACTAGATGCCCTAGGGCTAAAAATGTGAAGTCGGTGGAAAAAAGCAAACATCCAAAGGGTAAAGGCCAAAAACAAATCAAACAAGACTCTAACACATTCAAGTGATTGAAAAATAGTATCTAGACACAAAAACCAAGCTTGGAAGGTTCAAAACAAGCAAACTCTAAGAGGTTCCTTGGGCTGGTGTGACTTTCAAGCTAAAAGTAGCGCCAATTGAGGATTGGCACAGGCTGTACATTGACAAGCGGCGCCAATGGCGCGACTGTCATGCAAAAAAGAGTGCCAATCAAGTTTGCTATGCTAAAATAAAAAACAAGCAATCCAAGACTAGGCTGGCAGTACACAGACAGACCAAGAAGCAAGAGACAACAGAGGATCCAACCCAGAAAGCTATCTAAGCAATCAAAACAAGAGAAACCAAAGAGACAAGACAAACTCCAAGTTGTTTAGTTCATAAACCAAACCGGAGATTGACTGAAGTGGTGTTGATCTACTTCGCTATTGCAAAGAAATAGCGTTTCGAAGGCTATCTGGTCATACTTCAGGCTCCGTCTAAAGTTTACAAATCAAACAACAAGCTAACTCCCCAGCGGAGTCGCCAAATTGTTGACGAGGTAAATCCCCTCTGCGGACAAAGGCGATCCCCACTAGCCCAGAATGGGTCTAGCAACAATCAAACAATGCTACCACGTAGGTTCCTAATTACAAATTAAAGGTAAATGATGAGAGCCTACTTGGATTCCAACGCTAGTGTCGTAGAAGAGTCGACACTCCCGTTCCTTTGCTCCGTCCAGTCACGATCCTCATGATCTCTATGAATGGACACCTGCACATGCAAAGAATGACACCAATACAAGCATAAAATCCAATAGATGCAATTATATATTGGTCAAAAAAGATATAACTCAAACATCATTACAATGAACAACAAGAGTGGAACCATAATGATAGTCATCTATTATTGATAATCAACAAAGAAGAATACAACCATAGTTCCGACGTCAAATCCTCCTTTGGCTGGGTGATCAGCTACATATGTCTTGCAAAGCTTGTTGGGATTGGGAACAAGCCTCTCTCTCTTTGATTATGAATGCAAAGAAGACTCTTACAACAATCTCTCAGACTTCTGAAAGTATAATTCTCCCTATGCTTGAACTAGCTTGTCAAAGGCAATGGAACAAGCTTTTATAGATGGAGGAGAAGGAGATACGATGAACCAAGACATCCATGGGATTGGAATTATCCTCAAAAAGCTATTATGGATAGAGGAAAGGGAGATACGATGAATCAGGACATCCATGGGATTGGCATTATCCTTAAAAAGCTTCATGAGTCGAAAGGAAAAAAATTTCGCGCGTGTGTTTGTTCAAAAGCTTTCCCAAACTTGGTTGGCGCGGGTATAGATCTGAGACAGAGCGCCAACTGGCGCGACCTCTTTGGAGGATTTCCCCCATTGGCGCGAGTAATACACTGTGGATCCGCGCTAATGGAAAAAGGGAACTTTTTAAGGATATTCTGCAGGAGATGTCTTCAGGGCATATGAAGTCCATACTTAGGGGAACATAATGCAAGTTTTTTCAAGTTATGTCACTTCTCACAGGTCCCGAAATGAGTCCTCCAAAGTGCGGGAGAGGGGTGACAGGGACGGTGACAAATGGTAACAAATTACTGTGTAACACCCTCGAAGCTAAAAATAGATGTAAAATTGCCTTATTAAATGTTGTAATTTCGTAGTCAATATGGGTCGTTCATTAGGCAGAGATCTGACGATAGAAGTTATGTTTAATTTAGGGTTTTTTTTCCCTAGAAGGAAACCCCTCACTATATATGAGGGAATTGTATTTTGTCTATGTATATCTATATTCTGAGTGAGGAAGAGAGAGGAGATTGAGAACGAAGAGGGAATTACAACAGATATATTGTAGGTTGTATCTCTTCAGTTTGCTGGATAATATAAAAGGAAGGACTGGCTGTTTCTCCGTGGACGTAGGTCAAACTGGGTGAACCACGTATACTTTTGTCTCTCTTGTTTTATGCATTTTTCTGTGTTTATATTTCTACAATATTTGATGTGTTTCATTGCTCTATAATATATAATTTTGTAACAGTTTTGCTCTTCTCCACCGAAAACTTTTGGTCCCCAAAAGTTCACTTTCAATTGTTCAGCATTTGAAGTTATAGTTGCTTCACTTTTCCAAAATCGCTACAATAGATGATTGTACTGCGTTGGCTTGTACTTGTCTTGGCTCTTTCTCACGCTAAAATTGAAATATAATCCGACCAAAGAATTCGAGTTCAGTGTTCTTCTTATCTTTTCCATGTCACTATGGTAAACCACAGAAACATCCTTCCCAAGAAGAATTCCTATGGTGTTCTTCTGCAAAATCCTTATCAAGGATAAGATCCCAAAAGGACTTTGACAAATGAACCAAAATAAGTTTCACATAGTGAATACTTGTATAACTTGAGTGCTTAACACATTTGTAATATACTAAATGTTCTGCAACTATTCATACAACAATTTTAAAATGCTTTCTTAAACTACAAATGGAAATGCATTTTACAATATGGAATAAACTTGAATCCCAAATTTTCCATTCAAATTGACTATCAACCAGCCAAACTAGCATAACAATGCCTAAAGAAAACACTGTTGCATATAAGTGATTTCTTTATAAACATCACTTCTACAAATTTTCCAACTATGGGGATATGAAACTAGTGCAAAACAAAGATTTACAAAATTTAGTTGGACAAATAGTCTGCCCATTTCTTACCCAACTTGGTAAATGAACCCTTTATTTGAACTTTTTCTTCTTTTGGAGTTACTTTAGGGATGGTCGCATCTTGTGCCACTTTTTCTTTTGTCGCTTCCTCTTCTGGTGCTTGCATAATTTGCTTGCCCTTGCCAAGATGAAGTTGTGGAAATAATTTCCAACACTTCTCGACCCAATGCCCACTGATATTGCAGTGAGTGCAAAAGTTCTTTTGAGCTTGTTTTTTCTCACATGCCTTTAACCTTCGATGATATTTTCTATTTTCGGTCACAATTCCATGAGACATAAACATCTTCTTGATGATTGCTTTCCTTTTATAGCACTTATCTACACAATTTATAGATGAAAGACAAAAGGTGCATGAAAACACATTCTTCAACATGTTGTTTTCCATTATGAGAAGCATTTCAATTAACAGAACGATTATAACTCTTTTCGTTGTCCTTTGGCTTACACTTCTTGTGTGAGGAACTTACATGGCATGAAGAACTTAGCTTCGTTTCTTCTTCAACTTGCTCATCTCTCTTTGGAGATATTTTTCACTTCAAGTCCTCCTTATACTTGAGGAACCAAGCGAGTACCAATTCTGGATGCAAATCCCAACATCTTGCCTCCTCATGTCCTCTCTTATGGCAAAAGGAACATGATACCCATGAGATGTTGCTAGAAGACCATTCTTCTTTTGCAACATAGCCTAAGCCTTCATATTTAGGCCTCTCCTTTGCCTAAATTTGATTGTTAATGCCTTGATGGTTCACTCCAAGGCATCCTCCCTTGTAACCCATCTTTGTCAAGAGCTTAGATCCAATGCCTTTACTATTTTCTTCAAAGGTTGAAAATGAATTTACATCAACACTTCATGTAAACAAGAAGCATGTAAATGCTTACCATTTTCCTCATCTTTTTATTGAGGTACAAAGATGTTTTCAAACTCTCTTTTGATTCTGGATGTGTCCTCTTGGACTTTTTGGATCTCTTCTTTTAGCTTCTTGAATTTGGATGGTGATAGAACCTCATCCTCCACATCATGTGGACAAAAGGTAAAAACTTGTCCATATTCCTTCTCTGAGGGACTTTCTACACTAGCATCTTGCATAAGAGTTGTAAAAAAACATGAATATTATGGAGAAAATGGTGGTTTATCACCATTCTTGTTACCTTCTTCCTTTAGAGAACATCCTCTTGGAGGTCTAGAGCTTTCACTTTGCAATTCGGTATTCCTCTCTTCATAGAGGACTTTCACCATTTCTTCCATGTCTAGGAAATCCTTTCTAAAATCCTTCACATCCCCTGAAATTCTTGTAGACTCTCCTCCTTCGGACATGATTTGTTTGAATCTTCTACTACAACTTGAGGTAGAACTTGGTGGTAGAGATTGTAACAATCTTGATCTCCTTTCCAAAGCCTTCTGCTCACTTGCGCTTCAAAACACATTCACGTGCAAAAAACATTCAATTCCTCGTTGCAAAAGCAAACTAGTGCTTTGATACCAACTTGATATGAATGTGGAATACTAGTTTTCTATGTTACGATCCTCATCAGAATATAAAAATGTGCTTGAGGTTTGTACTCCAAAATAGCAAGTAAAAGCATGAGTTTTTATGTGTGTTTTCTTATGTTAATTTCAAGAAAACTTTAAAAACAAAATCAAAACACTAAATGGAAGTATGCATCAATCAGTAATACACTAGCCATTGTTAAAGGAGTTCACTCCTCCTGGACTACATCTCCTTGGATCAGCTCTAATGGCATGACCCCTTCTCATTATTCTCAATGCTTAGAAAAGAAGAGTACATAAAGTGCTGAGAAATGGAATCGTTAGTTTCTTCTTCAAAGGAACAAACTTCTACAAGAGTTATCGCTCCATATACATGTTAACATACAATCAAACATGTAAACTTTCAACAAACAAAGGTATCTTGCACCAAGACCCCATACTCCAACTTTAAAGAGCATCAACAGTACCACATTCCACTTGACATACATAAACAAGTCTCTTCTCCAAAACACATAGATAAAAGAGGAATAGAAGCTACAACACTGATGTAATGGTTGTTGTAGAAAACACATGGAGGCTAGAAAACTCCTGCAAGGTCATCGTCATCTTCAAACTCCTCCATAAACTGATCCGACACTCTAGTTGATAATGGCACCCATAGAATTCAATCTGTAAAAATCCTATCTAGAAGTACTCCTTTGATTTAGAAACCTACTCCAATGAGTCTAGAATGTCCAAAAATGGCTACCTAACCTGTTTTTGCACCCAATTTGGTCAAAAACTTGAGAAGTTTTGACCTCTCCTAGTTTCTCCACTATTCACTCCACGAATTGCACAAAACCCGACATCATCCTATAGTTTTGCCCTCCAAGCGCTCTAATGGAGAGATAGATTGCCCAATTTTTGGCTAGGTTTATAGGATCGGTAAATGACCCACTAAAACTTGCCATCGGTTAAATTTAATTTCAATGAAGTTTTCACATGGGGGCGGTTAGACTTGGTAGTTAAGTGGTGGTGGTCATCGCTGGCGGTTAATGCTAGCGATCAAATTGCAGGCATTCACATGGGGCAGTTAAGAGGTGGTGGTCAACACTGGTGATTAATGTTGGTAGTCAATGTGACCGTCAGCACAATGTTCAGATCAGGGGGTGGTTAAGTCTGCCCATTCCCCCAAACATAACTACATGAAACCTTAAATATATGTGGCACCCTTAGAGGTTAAGTTCTGTGGTCGTGGTGTGTTGGTATAGCCTTTGTGTTAACATGGGGAGGTCATGGCTTCGACCCTCAATTCCTCTACATAGTTGATACAACCATTTTGGTTGCCTCTCGGGCTGTGACGTGGCAGCCTCCGCCCAAGCCATGTGTCAGCACATGGTTGGTCACCACAAAAACAAGTGAACCACAATATACTTTCCATTTGTACCACTTAAAAATGTGCCACTTGACGCCACCTGATTTGCCAAAGAACGCATTGACAAAGTCAAAATGCCATCTCACCTGCCCATTTAGCCTACTGACTCAGTTGTCCCTTTCTTTTTTAAATTCACATGTTTGAAAAAACGATAAGAAAATGATATCTTTAGCATATGATATTGGTTTTCCACAAAACAAGTTGAGCCAGAATCAGGACAACGAGATCTACACATTTGTTCAGGTTCCACACCATTCTTATAAATTTGGAGTTTAGGAAAATTTGGAGCTCTGATCAAACCATGACCACCACCAAGCATACACAACAAGCACTTAGAATTCAAACATAATGACATGTATACCACTTTGACATGTACATATAAAAACACATTAATCCAATGAGAATGGAAACAAGACATATCCCAAGGAGAACGAAACCATGCTTTGATACCACTCTTTAACACCCTCCTCCCAGATTTACCCAAGCTAACTGGTCCATCAAGGTAAACATGTGATGAAGAGTTACTATGATATGATTCAAATACCCATGTTTAGTTAAGGAAGTGGAACCGACTACTGAAAATGCAATAAGAAAACCCTAATTTAATTTTGTCCTTGAATCAAACTAAAAATAAAATTGTAATTCCACATCACATGACAACTTGTATTTGTTAACTAAGTTAATTTGACTTAGTTGGCTCAATTAATTCGAGTTGAGGGTCTAACTTGAGTCATGTAGAGTGTCTCCTACATTATACGAGCCCTGGTTGAGTTTATTTTGAATTGTAATTAATTAATTCATCTTAACTAAGTTAAAGTCAGTTAAACTAGTTCCAATTGTTGCATGAACTCGTGGGAGGTCTCGTAGTGTGGTGTTGCATGTGGTGATAAACCAATTAACTTATGATTCACTCATAAATCACTCATGTATGTTAGATCTGAGAGTTACCCAGTTGAGATTGGAGTTTAGGGACAATGTACTATCAGTTGTATAATCATTCGATTTGTATAAGTGGTGCATGGAGTCATTGGAAGGCCTATGATGGATTGCGTAATTCCTTTGAGAAATTTACCTAATTAATAGGGGAATAATTCCCAAGGAAACAATGCAAGGAAATAGGGACTTTGGAAAGTGATAACTTGGTTAAGTATTGGCTTGGGCTTGTCTAGGAAGCAATGAGACTGATAGAGATAGTGCAAAGGTCGCTTGGGCTTGAGAAAAACATTGTAATCTTCTCATATTTTCTAACTAGTGTAGTATACATATAGCAATGGTTTTTAGTTATGGGTTTCCCTAGGAAATAATTGTGTAATGTGTTGATTGAATTCTTTCTCTTGTATGCTTCATGATTTTGTGATCATTTAATTATTTCTGCTAATGAGTAGAGTATATTCAAGTCTATTGTTTTAGTAAATTACAATTAGAAGTTTGAATCTACAAGTAATTTCTACATGGTATCAGATAAGGAATCACTATTAGAGAAGGATTCACATTAGATCAGGAATTTCAAATTTCATATTGATGGAGCTCTAGTTCAGGGCAGATCCAAAAGACCATATGTGTAAACTTCTTAATGGAGCTAGAAGGATGCTAGTGGGAAGATCAATGAGCCAATGTTCGGTGACACAAAAATGAATTGTGATCATTGATATTGGTAGATTGAGGAGTAGTGAGATTTACTACATGGATATCAAGACTCAGAGGGAGTCTAGCTTCAGACGGAGCAACCCTATGGAAGCTAGTACTTCCGATTAGGGGAGATCGTACTCATTATTGCAGTAGTTGCGACAACAGTGTGGAAGCAATAATAGAGCAGTAACAATGATAGTGTCAATAGATCAGATTTTTCCACCCATGCATCCATACCTATAAGTGTGAGGTGGGGCGATGTGAAGCGATAGTCCCAAGAGTTGCAAAAATTTGGGCAAGGTCCATTGAGGTGTTTTTGTCTCATGGATCATTACCTTGCAATGGGGAGGGGGGGGGGGGAATATTTAGTAGCAATAGGATCGGTGTCAGTCAAATACTGAGGAGTGTAGAGAAGTGTTAACATCAGAGCATGAGGCTTAGTATCAGAGTCAACAACAACACAACTTTTCTAGTAGATAATTGTAGATTGATTCATTGATTATTTTTATTTATGCTCTATAGTTGCATATGTTGCAGTACCAACAAAAACATTGAGAAGTGTTGCATGAAATACATTCCAAAGGTTTCGGATCAGGGTATATGTGAATCTCTTTCTTGTTGAGGGGGAGTGCTAAAAATGAAACAAGAAAATCCTAAGTTATTTTTTTCCTTGAATTAATTTAGGAATAAAATTGTAATTCCACATCACATAATAACTTGTATTAGTTAACTAAGTTAATTTGACTTAGATGGCTCAATTAATTCGAGTTGAATGTCTAATTTGAGTCATGTAGAGTGTATCCTACATTATAGGATCCCTAGTTGATTTTATTTTGACTTGTAGTTAATTAATTCAGTTTAACTAAGTTAAAGTCAGTTAAACTAGTTCCAACTGATGGAGGAACTAGTGGGAGCTCTAGTAGTGCAGTGTTTCCAGTAGTGATAAACCAGTTAATTAATGATTCACTCATCAATAACTCATGCATTTTAAATCTGAGAGTTACCCAGTTGAGGTTGGAGTTCACGGAAAGTGTACTATCAGTTTTATAATCATCCAAATTGTACAGGAGGTGCATGCAGTCAGAGGAAAGCCTATGATGGATTGTGCAATTCCTTTGAGGAATTTCCCTAATTAATAGGGGGTTAATTCCAAAGTAAAAAACGCAAGGAAATAGGGACTTGGGAAAGTGAGAAATTGGTTAAGTATTGGTTTGGGATTGTCTAGGAAGTAGTTAGACAAATAGAGATAATGCAGGGCTTGCTCGGGCTTGAGCAGAACACTCTAATCTTCTCATATTTTATGACTAATGCAATATACAGATAGCAGGAATTTTTAGTTGTGGTTTTCCCCAATAAATCATTGTGTAATGTGTTAATTGATTCATTTCTCTTGTATGCTTCATGATTTCGCGGTCATTTAATTGTTTCCATTGATGAGTGGAGTAGATTGAATTCTATTGTTTTAGTAAATTACAATTAGAAGTTTGAAGCTACAAGGAATTTCTACATGGTATTAGAGTAGGAATCACTATCATAGAAGGATTCACATTAGATCAGGAATTTTGAATTGCAGATTAATGGAGCTCTTGTTCAGGGTAAATCGAGAAGACCCTATCTGCAGACTTCTTAATGGAGCTAGAAGGCTTCTAGTGGGTAGATCAATAAGCCAATGTTTAGTGACACAAAAAGGAGTTGTGATCATTGATATTATTAGATTCAGGAGCTACGAGATTTCCCACAGGGAGGTTGAGACTCAGAGGGAGTCTAGTTTCAGAGTGAAAGACCATATGGAAGATAGTACTTCAGGATCAGGGGAGATTAGACTCATTATTGTAGTAGTTGCAACAAGTGTGTGCAAGTAGTAACAAAGAAGTAGAAACAATAGTATGAATAGATCATAGTTCTCCATGCATCCAACCACCTCTAGGTCTGAGGTGGGGTGATGTGAAGTAATAGTCGCAAGAGTTACAGAAATTTGGGCAAGGGCCATTGAGGTGAATTTGTGTCATGGATCATTACCTTGCTACGGGGGACCCAAAGTATTCAGTAGCTGAAGGATCAATGTCAGTCAAATACTAAGGAGTGTAGAGCAATGTTGACATCAAACCAGGAGGCTCAATAGCAGAGTCAACAAAAACACATTTTTCACAGTAGATAGTTACAGATTGATTCAAAGATTATTTTTATTTATGCTCTTCAGCTGCAGATATTGCAGTAGCAACAACAACAATGACAAGTTTTACCTGCAATAGATTCCAAAGGTGCTAGACTAGGGTAGATGTGAATCCCTTTATCATTGAGAGGGAGTGTTGAAAATGTAACAAGAAAATCCTAATTTAACTTGGTCCTTGAATTAAATTAGGAATTAATTTGTATTTCCACATCACATGACAACTTGTATTAGTTAACTAAGTTAATTTGACTTATTTGACTCAATTAATTCGAGTTGAGGGTCTAACTTGATTCATGTAGAGTGTCTCCTACATTATAGGAGCCCTGGTTGAGTTTATTTTTAGTTGTAATTAATTAATTCAGTTTAACTAAGTTAAAGTCAGTTAAACTAGTTCCAACTGTTGGAGGAACTAGTGGGAGGTCTAGTAGTGTGGTGCTACCTACAGTGATAAACTGGTTAACTGATGATTCAAACACAAATAACTCATGAATTTCAGATCTGAGAGTTACCCAGTTGAGATTGGAATTCAGGGACAATGTACTATCATTTGTATAATCATCTGAATTGTACATGTAGTGCATGTAGTCATAGTAAGGCCTATGATGGATTGCACAATTCCTTTGATGAATTTCCCTAATTAATAGGGGGCTAATTCCCAAGGAAAAAATATAAGGAAATAATTATTTTGGGAAACGCAAAATTGGCCAAGCATTAGCCTTAGATTGTCTAGGAGGTAGTGAGACAGATAGAGATAGTGTGGAGGTTGCTTGAGCTTGAGGAAAGCATTCTAATCTTCTCATATTTTTTTATTAATTCAATATAAAGATAACATGGGTTTTTAGTTGTGCCTTTCCCTAGGAAATCATTGTGTAATGTGTTGATTGAATTATTTCTCTTGTATGCTTCATAATTTTGCAATAGTTTAATTATTTCCGCTAATGTGTAAAGTAGATTCAAGTCTATTGTTTTAGTAAATTACAAGTAGCAGTTTGAATCTACAATGAATTTCTACACTGATGTGACAAAACCGAACTAGCTTTCCTTAGGAGCTACAAAACCTTCATGATCCAACCAACACCTTCAAGTGTCCAACCCCTAAGAGAACTTTCTTTTTCACTAACCTAGCACCCTATTCGCTCCCATGACAAGGAAACAATGCGACTGAGACCCTCAAGTTTCTCCCACATCAAAGCCTCACAGTGACTGTGGACTTTTTCAAGTAGTTCTATGCCAACAGCCTTGAATTATGAGCCACTTTTTCAGGGATAGAAATCGAGCCTCTTCCCAAAACTCCATGCGACTTCCAGAAATGATAAATAACAAAATTTCTAATGAAAAAATTTGAACAAGGACTTGACTAAACCCCCACTAGACATGACAGGAGTTTCATCAAAAACATCACAAATATGCAATATACAGGTCATAACAACATATCTGAGCATAGGGATCTCATACTCATCTAAGAATCGTTGAGAAGTATTGATGCCTTCTCACATTAGCTGCATTATCATCTATTAGGTCATTTATTCATTATTGTTTCACATACTAATCAAAACATGGTAAGATACATACATCATAACTATCATGAAACATGCTTATAACCAACAAATAACCAGAGATATATTAATGAGGAAACAACCAATAAAGCTACATAGTATCAAGTACCTTTACTCGTGAAATACCAAGGGAAATAACTCTTATTAGCATATGAAAATCCAAACAAGTCAAGGAATTCCACGTACAACCCGACCATAGACTAGGTTGAACCAATATTTCTTTCAACCAGTCACCCTTGTGCCATATTCTAAGCATGAATGGGGGATATAATAAAACACACTAAGAAAAACCAAACTAGGGCTTCTAAAGGCCAAGCCACCTCAACCCTCAACCAGTGATTCCATCTCATGGCTAGACATCACTAACCATCACCAAATCGGTCTCTAACCAATTTATCCAGGGTTCTAGAGTGTTTGTTCCAACCGGGGCTTCCAGGAATAATAACTCAAATCACATCTATTATTGGGCTTCTAGAGTGTTTGTCCAACAAGAGCTTCCAGGACTAGTAACTCAACCAACTAAGAGCTTCGAGATCATTTGTCCAATCAAGGCTTCTAGGATTAGTAACTCAACCCAAGTTGTTATAGGGATTCTAGAACATTCATCTAACTAAGGCTTCTGGGAACTTATAACTCAACCTACAACCAAAGGAACATAAGCACTGACTAGAAAACAAAGATAAAACCCACAACACCATGGCTATCTAGGAAATGACAAGGCTAGGAAAAACCACTGTCAATCCAGACAATTCCCTGATAGATCATAACCAGGAAACCACATGCATATGCCATGCACACCAATACTTGAAAGGAAATAATACATGCAATTTGGTACCTACAAGAAAAACCCATTGTAGCTACTGATACCGATGTCCTCTTGTGCTTTCCTACCTTTCCTTTGCTTTATTTCTCCAATCCCAAGCATGCCATACTCCTCCAAGGGTGCTCCAAGAAAACTCTAAGTGTCCAAGAGTATGAATGAGAGAGAATACAATGAAAGCTCCAAGCTAAAACTACCAAAAGGTTACAAATTGATCCTAAGAAGCCTTTTCATCAATGCGGCCTCTATTTTCCTTATTTTCCATTATTTCCCTTCATTTTCATCCTCACATGAAACACGTGACCTTTCACCTTACTTTTCTCCTATTTTCCATTATTTTCATAAATAAAATGCCAATTAATGCCTCATTCCTTTCCAAATCCTTTTCCATTTCCTTTTCCAATTTTCATAGCCATTAATTAATCACAAGTGATCCCCATCACTATGTTTTTTCCCAACATTCAGGTTGGAATATGTGTCCCGTGAAGTTGGTTAATATTTTCCTTTATTAACTTTATTACATGGGTTTTTGACAAGGGTTGTTACAATGAGCTCACTTTTGTCTAGCACGTATATCTTGTCTCTAAATCAGACCAAACCATCTACTGTAAGGATATAGTCCACATCTTTGTCACCTGTACCCTCCTATAACTTGTTCCTAAGTTCCATATACCTATCATCCTACCTATAAAATTTGGTCTCGTAAGTTTGTCTCATAGGAGCTCATAACTGTTATATGATTCACCTGTACTCTCATGCTAAGAGAATATGCAACCATTTTCTCTCTACCTTTGATGTACCTGATATCGAAATCAAACTCACTTATTATGACCAACCATCTAGCTTTCCTGAAATTCAAGTTCAATTGGTCAAACAAGTACCTCACTCCACTGTGATCGCTCATCAATTCAGACCTCCTGTCAAGAATATAGTGCCTCAAAATCTTCAATGCATGGATGATTGCTGCAACTCAAGATCATGTGTTGCATAGTTTTGTGCATTCTCATTTAGTTTTTTTGACTCATAGCACACCACATGTCCTCCCTGGGTAAGGAATCCACTAAGTCCTCTCTTGAAAGGATCTATACACACCAAAAACTCTTTTTCCGGATCTACGATCTTTAAAACTGGAGCATGTTTCAACAACTGCTTCATCTACTCAAAACTTGTTGCACATTCCTCTATCCATTCGAATTTATTACCTTGCTTTTGCAATGGCGTAATAGGATATGCAAATCAATAGAAGTTACTGATGAACCTCCTATAATACCCTACTAACCCCACAAATGATCTCACCTCTTTCACATTTTTAGGAGTTGCCCTCTCCATGATAGCTTTTATCTTCTATAGATCCACTATTATGCCTTCCTTGGAGACCACATACCCCAAGTAATGTACCTCTGTCTGAAAGAAACTACATTCATTGAGGTTAGCATACAACTGATGCTCTCTCAACAATCTCAAAACTACTAATAAATGTTTGACATGTTCTTCCTCATTCTTAAAATATATCAATATATCATCAATGAACACAATGCCAAACTTGTCCAAATAATGATGCATCACACTATTCATCAAGCACATAAAAGTAGTTGGAGCATTATTCAAACCAAATGGAACCACAACAAACTCATAATGCCCATAACGGGTTTAGAAAGTAGTCTTGTATATGTCCTCTTATTTAATGCATACCTGATGGTATCCTGATCTCGGATCAAACTTTGAGAACATTGTTGCTCCCTTCAACTGATCAAACAAGTCACAAATTTTCAATAACAAATACCTATTCTTGATAGTCGCCTTACTTAACTGCCTATAATTGATGCACAACCTGAGTGTACCATCCTTCTTCTTCACGAATAATAATGGTGCACCCCAAGGTGATACACTTGGCCTAATGTGTCCCTTGTCAAGAATTTCATTCAACTGTAACTTCAACTCTACTAACTCTAGAGTGCTCATCCTATAAAGTGCCTTTGATGCCGATGTTGCCCCTGGTACCAACTCAATGGAAAAGTCCACTTCCTTGTGAGTTGGAAACTGTGAAATCTCTGCAGGAAACACATCCTAAAACTTATAAAATATCAGGTACCTGTTCATAACTTCTACATCCTCAACATCCTTACTTTTATCACTAGAAATATGCATCGCAAATAACACACATCATTTCTTGTGACTGCACTTTTCTTGCATAGATGTCACCATTCTAACTGATTTTTCCTTCTTCTTTCCCTGTAAGATTCTTTGTTGTCCACTGTGATCCAAGAACTCAATGGATTTGTCATAACAATCCACCTTAGTCTTGTGAAGGTACAACCAGTCCATACCCAAAAGCATAGTATATGTTCCCAACGACAATACATTCAAATGTGTTGATGTAGGCATGCCATTCAACTCAAATGCACAAGCTCTTACCTAATGATGAACTATTTTATTTGTACCTATAGCCAATTTCACTAACCAATATCCTACATGAACTTCTTTATTCAAAACATACTTATCCACCATGTTAATGTTAACATAACTATAATTAGATCCAAGGTCAATAAAAATAGAAACAACTTGATCACAAAGCTTACTGTCCATCTCGATAATAGATTGTTAAAATTGGAAACTAGGGCAAAACTTCATGTGGGTTATCTTATTCATGGCTGATAATATTTTTATTAGATTCTCTCGTTGAGAGGTGTAGGATTGATCTAAAGATCATCTGATTCCGATAAGTATTTATGGAGATATGAATTTATTTTGATTATGGAATTATTATCAAGCCAACCTACAACTCATGTAGGCTCAGAAGCCCAACAATCATATCTATTAAAACATCAATAGTTGTGTCTAAATACAGGAGGACTTTTCCTCATTTTCACTCACTCATCTCATCACATCTCTCTCTCTCTCCTGCGCAGAAAAGAGGCTCTTCTCTACTACGCATAAAAGAGACTCTCTCTCACACATGTGGAAGGAAGTTGCTAAACTTGAAGCTGCAACTGTAGATCCAAACTTTGACCAACATTTACCATCAAAACTCCTCTTCTGAACTGTGTTGTAGGTCCATCTGGACCTCCTCTGAAGGCCGCATTTTTTGGTGGTGGAATCAAGCCGATCTGACGGTCGGTTTGCGAGGTATTGACTGCCCTAGTTTTGATGATAAAGCCACTAATGCTGATGCTGCTAATCTAGGGTTTTCTACTGCTGATATAAATCAGATTTATTGTACTATTTCTCTCTGCTGAATTATTGAAGATAAAAGAAGATTTGATCAAAGGGGTTCCCCACACATTGTGGGGCTTGTCCCTAACTAGCCGCCACATCTTGTGTCTCTTGTCTTAGCTTGTCTTTTGTTGATCATTTAATGTTCTATCTGCACTTTACTCATGCACATTTGATTGCTAATCTATGAATAATAATAAGAAAGAAAAGTAAATTGCTCTAAGCATAGAACATACCATAACTTAACATGGTATCAGAGCTAAGGTGAAGACAAAGCTTGAGCAAGAGCAAGAGCAATCACCAAAGAGAAGATTGGCAATGCTATCCTAAAAGAACTATTGGGTCCTCATCACTCTTTCTTGTCAAGGACAAGCTCCATGAATAAGCTGACTATCTAGATGGAATATGTCTATCGATCTAACCCTCGAAGATCAAGGAATGTTGGACCATGTGAGAGGCAATATTGTTGAGCCTCCATCAAATGCATCCGCTACTGCCAGGAACAAATGGAAAACCAGAGAAGTCAAAGAAAAGAAGATCATCCGGGACTCTATTGACAAGCACTTGGTGGCCTACATCTCCAACCTGAACACCTCCAAGGAAATCTATGATAGACTAGTGAGTTTATTTAAAGTTAATGATGCAAATCAAGTTGTGTTTCTTAGAAATAAGCTGAAGGAAATTAAGAAGGGTAAAGATGAGAGTATGCAAGCATACTTCTTAAGAATCACTAAAATCAGGAACGATCTCCTATCTATTGGGGAGACTATTACTGATAGGGAAATGGCACTCATGACTCTTGGAGGATTGCCATCCGAATGGTACATGTTCAGGACTACTCTTCTGAACAATAATGTAACTCCTGGTTGTGAGGAATTAATGGCTAGATGCATTCAAGAAGAAACAAGGGTAGAAGAGAAAGAAATGCCCATCCCTAAAGGTCCTCCTGCTGTCTTTTCTTCTCATGCTAAGAAAAGAAATAATTCCAAGACTAAAACAAAAAGAAAGGATGGACCTAAGGGTAGAAGAAAAGGACGATGTTACATTTGCGATAAATCAGGTCACTATGAAAGGGAGTACCCTGATAGAAAGGACTCACACTGGGATGATGATCAAAATCCTTCTCATGGAAATCAAAGGAATGGAAAATTCAATAGCAAAGGTAAAAGGAGTGCTGGAAATCAAGGAAGAGGACAACCATTCAAGAAGGCTAGAAATTCTAGGTATGAATCCAACATTGTTGAAAATAAGCAGGATGAATATTATCTACCAGCTTGCTCTATCTACCTCTACTGCTTTGGACTAAATGGGAATTGGGCTTATTGATAGTGGTGCCTCAAGGAACTTCACTGGTTACAAAGAAGTTCTCCGTAATCTGATAGAGAAAGAAACTAACCTGGAAATTGTCCTTGGAGATAATATGAAATATCCCGTGAAAGGTGTAGGCAATGTCTCTCTCAAATTGAATCAAGGTAATACGATCCACTTATAGGATGTATTATATGCACCCGACCTCAAAAAGAACCTGGTGTCCATCTCGGCAATGGAAGACAAAGGCTACAAGGTAACCTTCAGCGATGGCAAGGTACATGTAGGGAAAAATAACATTAAATATGCCTTTACTCTTGGGTTTCATGTTGATTCATTATATCAGGTTGGTGGAAGTCTGCTAGGTGTCATGTCTTATGACACATCTCTTTAGTCTGAACTTTGGCATTGGAGGTTTTCCCACCTTCATTATAAAGCTATACCTGACGTAAGACAATTGGTGACAGTGATGCCTGAATTCTGAGTAGAGAAAGAAGGTGTATGTGCAGGATGTGCCGAAGGAAAGCTCAAAAGGGGACCATTCCCCTCAAGCCAAAGCAATACCTCCGATATATTACAGTTGATTCACTCAAACATATCTGAGGCTGGAATTAAGAGGGACACTACTACACCACATACTCCTTAGTAGAATGGTGTGGCAGAAAGGAAGATCCGTACGATTGTGGAAGTTGTGTGTGCCATGCTCCATGATCAAAGACTTCCAAAGTTTCTATGGGTAGATGATGTAACAATGCTTGATGTGGAGGAACCTATGGATCCTATTTATACACCTTAACTTTCCTCTTCTAGGAAGAGGCCTACATGGCTTAGGGGGATACTTGATGATGCTGAAGGACATGCTGCACCCCAAGGAACCTTCCGTGAAAGTAAGAAACCTAACAGGTATCAAGGATACCTAACCATCATGAGCACAATCATACAAAATGAGTCCTCATCATTCTCAGATACCGTCAAGCATCAAGTATGGAAGGATGCTATGACCAAAGAATATGAGTCCATTATGAAGAATGATGTCTTGGAAGTAGTCCTCAAACCCCTGGACGAGAAAATTGTCACTTCTGAATGGCTTTACAAGATAGAACATTCAGTAGATGGAAGTACTGAAAAGTATAACACTCGTCTTGTTGCTCGTGGTTTCTACCAGAAGGAAGGTATAAACTATGATGTGATATTTACACATGTTGCCAGATACCTGACCATCCGCTCGATCATAGCCCTTGTGGCTTCACAAGGATGGAACCTACATCAGATGGATGTCAAGATCACATTCTTGCACGATTCGATCAAAGAAGAGGTCTACATAGAGCAACCCGAAGGATTTGAGATTTATGATCAAAAATCTCATGTATGCAGGTTGAAGAAGGCTCTCTATGGGCTGAAGCAAGCACCTCGAGCATGGTATGAGAGGATATAGCTACTTGATGAAGTTGGGATTCACTAAGAGTGAAGCCGATCCTAACCTTTACTTTAAGGTTGAAGATGAAAAGCCTCTCATATTGGTGTTGTATGTGGATGACCTCTTTCTAACAGGTGCAGGCCCTCTCATTCACAAATCTAAGAGGGAGTTGGCTTCTGAATTTGAAATAAATTACCTAGGACTTGAAGTGTGGAAGAATCCAAGGGAAATTTTCCTATCTCAATGAAAATATGTGGTGAAAAATCTGGAAAGATTTGTTATGGTGGACTGCAAGCCTGTAACTACCCCGATGGAGCTTGACCTCAAGAAGTTAAGCAGTAGTGCTGCTGGACTTGTTTTACGAAATGCTACCGAGTATCAGAAACTCATTGGAGCATTAATGTTCTTAGTGAACTCTTGTCCAGATATATGCTTTGCAGTCAACACATTGAGTCAACATATGGTTGAGCCTCACCACATACATTGGATTGGTGCCAAGAATCTGTTGAGATATCTTCATGGCACAATCACTTATGGGTTAAGATACATTGTCGGAGATGTGAAACTACTTGGATACACTGATGTTGATTGGGTTGGCAATGTGGAGGACTGTAAGTGCACTTCCAGGTGTTGTTTCTCCTTTGGATCTGCTTCGATATCTTGGATGAGCAGGAAGCAGAAGTCAGTGGCCTTGAGCACCGCCGAAGCAGAGTATATTGCTGCTAGCATGGCCTCCTGTGAGGCAGTCTGGTTGTGAAAGCTCTTCAGTGAGCTGTTTGGATTTACATTGGATACCACCATGATCCTATGTGACAACCAGAGTGGGATTCATTTGTCAGAGAATCCCATATTTCATGATCGCTCCAAGCATATCGATATCAGGTATCACTATATTTGAGATATGGTGCAGCAGGGAGCTATAAGGCTCCAACATATTGGTACAGATGAACAAGTCGCCGACATTCTAACAAAGCCCCTAAGGAAAGTAAAATTCCTGATTTTTCGAGAACAACTTGGTGTTGTTCAAAGAACCTCCGATGAGGGTCCTGTATGATGCATTGAGCTCTGGGAGCTCCGGGGGGTGTGAGGTACTTCTTGGAGCGACATATGACCGCAGGATGATTCACCATCCCTTGGTGGTATACATGTACACCCTGTGGCAACTATGTAGTAGGATGATTGGTTCTCCTGTGAGGTCTAGATGATGTGTTCTCCATGACAACTATGTAGCAGGATGATTGGTTATCCTGTGAGATCTGAATGATGTGTTCTCCATGAAGATTATGTAGCAAGATGATTAGTTCTCCTATGAGGCTTGGATGATGTGTTCTCCATGGTGATTGTGTAGCAGGATGATTAATTCTCCTATGAGGATGGGATTGATTAACTTCTCCTGTTAAGGAATCCTACCCATGCAGTCAGGGACTCATGGGAAGTACCTCTCATCTGATCAATGAGTAGGGAAATAAAGTTAGGGACCATAGTAGTATCGATGGAAGCATCATTATATCTACCGTACTCCCTACACTAGGATGACCTTCATTGATCTGGGACTAGTGGGATACTCTCTGAGACTGCGATACTGGTCTGGGACTAGTGGTAGGAGTGGTACCTACTATGACGCTGACTTCGGGTTGGTTGAGACTGGGTTGGGACCAATGGTACGCACTCTGAGACTGACTTTGATTCAGTGGAGGATGATACTGGTCTGGGACCAGTGGTAGGAGTTGTACTCACTATGACACTGACTTCGGGTTGGTTGAGACTGGTCTGGGACCAGTGGTACATACTCTGAGACTGACTTTGAGTCAGTATGATGTATCCTCGATCATTTCTTCTTCTTCATAATTCGGACAAAAGCAGAGCAGAGCAGAACATAGTAGAGCAGCACAGATCAGTACAGGGCAAAACAAGACAAAGTAGAATAGGAATAATAGAGCAGAGCAGGGCAAGGGTCAGGCTGTACAGGGCAATTCATTTTATGGATGAATAGTAGCGATTGACAGACAGATTGCAGATGAAGTTCTCCCTAGTTGAGAGGGAGTGTTAAAATTGGAAAATAGGGCCAAAATTCATGTGGGTTATCTTATTCATGGTTGATAATATTTTTATTAGATTCCTCTCATCGAGAGGTGTAGGATTGATCTAAAGATCATCCAATTCCGATAAGTATTTACGGAGATATGAATTTATTTTGATTATGGAATTATTATCAAGCCGACCTACAACTCATGTAGGCTCAGAGGCCTAACAGTCACATCTATTCAAACATCAATAGTTGTGTATAAATATAGGAGGACTTTTCCTCAGTTGTACTCACTCATCTCATCACATCTCTCTCTCTCTCCTGCACAAAAGAGAGGCTCTTCTCTACTGTGCAGAAAAGAGACTCTCTCTCACACATGTGGAAGGAAGCTGCTAAACCTGAAGCTACAACTATAGATCCAAAATTTGACTAGCGTTGACCATCAAACCTCCTCTTCTAAACTAGGATGTACATCCATTTGGACCTCCTCTGAAGGACGCATTTTTTGGTGGTGGAATCAAGCCGATGTGGAGTACTAAAGAAGGTATGTTTTTGGTAATTATTTCAGCATCTTCTCATTAGAACTTACAAACCTTTTGCATCATGAACTAGGAAAATGATAAGGAATTGTAATAAAACCTGTGAGATTAATGTGCAAAACGAAAACAATGAAAATTGTCATTTTCTTATGCAGGAAGAAGGAAAAACGAAAAACTGCCGTTCCAAAGGAAAGGACAAGGACGGGTTAACCGCTGACCCTTCGATGGGGAACTGTATGCAAACAAGGCAAAACAAATCAAAGCGAATCAGCCCTGGAAAGGAAGTGGAGATATCAGCTCGACGCGAGAAAGAAAAGAGATAACTGAGGACTAACGGTTCGGCGAATCCCTCAGGATCCTTTGATCCTGAGGGATCACTGCTTTAACTATTTTTGCACCTAGACACCTCCGCCTTCACCATTATAAAAGGGGCAGCATTGTTAGCTCGAGGGGTCTATTGAATCCTTATGTTTTATGTAATTTCTCTTAAGATTGAAACTTTGATCATCGAGTCTCGTTGAGAGCTGATCTACTGTAATTTCGTCTTATGCATTAATACAAACTCGGTTGCTATTTCATCTCTGAGTTTGGAATAACTTCAAGCGGTGTACCCTTGGAGGCTAAGGGCCCAGCCCTGGAGGACACTTTCTCTTGTACTATTACATTTGGTTTATGCGTGGTTTGCTTATCAGCGTTATTTGGTAATATGATATGTTTTGTTAGTTTACATCACATGCTCTGTTATGTTTGATTTGTTAAAGTTTCTGAAGACAGAACCATTGTATTAACTTTGCAACGTATTACTGTTCTTTTAAGCACTAATATAGTATCGTCGGTCTTTACAGAATATTGTTGCTGTTCAATTACAGAGCCTCTGTGTTGTGCACTTATTCATTGATATTACAGAATTCATCTTAGCGATTATGTTCTTTGTGATTGTTGGATCTATAGACATTGTTGTTCCATTCTGAAACACAGTCGTAATATTTTATAACTGAGATTGATAACTAGTTTACCAAGATCAGGTTACTATTAAGGTGTGTCATGTGCATATATGGTTTTCAAGCGCTGTTCTATAATTCATCATTAATCAGTGCTGTTCCATTTTTGTGTGTTGTTCAATTCGTCCTTAAGAGTGAAGGATTGCCATTTGATTCCTGTAGGTCACGATTAGTGCATTTGATCTTGTAGATTAAGGTGTTCCTGCTTGTTAGACTTAATTGTTGTTACAATTTCCTGTTTGTTGTTCCATTTCAGGTTTGTTGTTCTATTCCTTATTTGTTGTCCCATTTCTTATCTGCCGTTCCATTTCCTGTCATTTGTTATTTTGGTGTGAAGAACGATCCAAGGCTATAGTGAGCACTGAAAATTACTGTCCGGCTCCCAGATCCACGTTTTGTTCTCTGATTTACTTTAATTCCATTAGTTTACAAAGGGATGAGTTACTGCTACTGAACCCTTGACTGATAAATTGCTTAGTTTTCTGAATGTGTGGTTTAATCTTTTGAAGTAGTTTACTGTAAACAAGCATCCGTTTACTCTTGTATTTTTTAGCACTGTACTACTAGCATTACTCTCGCAAATAATAGCCTCAGACTGAGACACTCTTTGAAATAACAAAACGTTCTTGGATTGACAAATTAATGTGAGGTAATTAGAGGGGAAAGAGACCCTTTTTATAGCTCGACTTTTTTGCGCCGTTGCCAGGGAAAGAGTGTAGCCATTTGTTTCTTTCCAGAGTAGTGTAAGAACCTGTTAGGGAAGAATTGGGTTTTAAAAATAGAAGGTAAGAACCTACGTGTGGAGCATGTAATAGCCCTGCTTTCCTACAGATTTGTTGCTATTTTGTTTGGGTAGAATCTAGCAGTTGATTTGTGTGAATGACTAAGCAGAAAAAGCCAGAAAAAAAATCCAAACCTCTACCCAAGACAGAAAAAGCTAAGGGGTCGGTAACCCTTGGCCGATCAACCTTCATAAACGAAATCTTCAAGAAAGCAGAATATCAGCCTTCAGTAGGACCCAGAAAAAGTTATTTCGAGACAGCCTACTAGTTCCCTTCAGGCCACAGGATCACCATTTGTAGCCTTTGCTGAGGTGCATAGTCAAACTAAAGAACAGGACTTTCAAGAAATTGAAAATTCTACTCCAGAAGTATTACAAGAAGGGAATTTCAGTAATCTTTGTGAAGGAGGAGGAGAGACAGGGGAAACTAAGGAACCAAGGTCTCCTCTTAGGACAACTCAGCCATTGAACAGCCCAGACAAGGGAAGTGCTGCAAAAATCGTTGTTGAAGAAACTCAATCTCCTCAGACATTAGGCACTCTCATTATCCTAGATAGAGGAAGTGCTATTGAAACCATTCCTGTTAAAGCCATTCCTTCTCAACCTAGGAATACCCTCCTAGATATCCCAGAAGGTTATTGGCATATATTCGACCAAATGGCTCAGAACCAGCCAAACACCCAAACCTCTACATTGCAATACCCCATAGTGGATACTGTAGCAAATGCGCCCATGAAATCAATCCCTCTTCAACATATCCCTACATTCCACGGTCTTATATCAGAAGATCCGGATGCATTTCTATTTGAGTTCGATGTGCTGTATAGGGATATGATTACACCACCGTCCCCCAGAAACTAAAATGATTTCCCTCTACATTAAAAGGGGCTGCCATAAGATGGTTTATGGGATTAGGTGGCTGGGTTATAAATAACTGGGATCAAATGAAAGAATCTTTTCTAAAAAAATATCAGGACTATTGCAGGTCTAGAGAACTGAAGGACGAAATATTCTAGATGGTAGCTAGACCAAATGAAACATTATAGGAGTATGTGGAACGTTTTCAGTATAATCTTCAAATATCTCCTTATGCATCACTACCTTTACCTGATAATGTGTTAAAACAACATTAATTAGGGGCATGAAGGAACAATGGATTGAAACATTAAACATTATGGGAAAAGGAGATATTTATCAGGAAAATTTTGCTGACATTATTAACTTATGTATCAAGAGCTCGAGAGGCAGCACAAGATTAAAACCGGCAGAACATGATCGGTTTGTAAGAGATAATAAAATTTCAACAGAAGGAGTAGTGAGTGCAGAAATTGGAAATTTATTGGAAAATTTTAAAACTGATATACTAGGGATGCTAACTACACAACTTGATGTTATGCAGGCCAAACAGAAGCAAATGGAGGCAGAGTAGAATTTGGCAATCTTCTGTCCCCGATGCAGGAAGAAACATAGCCATAAGGAGTGTCCACTAGACGTAGTCCAAACATGCGCCATATGCACAAAATATCACTTTACGGAAAGCTGTCCCTCACTTCCCGGATTAAAAGCAGTATATAAGGAAGCAGAAGAAGAGCCAGAATCAATGTATCTGCTCAACCAGCACCGTCAGTGGAAACCGCGACAGTCTGGTATGTTTTCGGACCCAACCTCTTCTTTTCAGTCTCCATAGTATAATGCTCAACAATATAATATGTGGCAAAATCAACCCCCATTTCCAAATTGGTCACCACAGTCGTTTCCTTCATCAACCCCATGGCCGAATCAGGCAAGCCAATCTAGTTGGCCAAATTTTCCCTATGCCCCACCATATTGGCAAAATAACCCATACCCAGCACAATGGACTCCCCCTACTTCACAAAGTTCAGCCTGGCAGACAAACTGGCAAAGACCGATGCATCAGCCAGTAGGAACCATGCCACTCCCTCAACCTACACTGCCAGCCTTACAACAAAATCCCCAGTCTAATCTGAGACCGCAACTCCCAGCCCAACCCAATCCCAATCCAAATAACAGACCGGTCCAATCTATCCAAATAGTAGAAACATCAGAAATAGGAGCTAATCTGAGGGAGTGTAATGATCTTCAGCTAAGATCTGGGCGTATTATTGAAACTGAGGGAGATAAGACAACCCATGCTGAAAATCAGTTACCCAGAGAACACCTATCACAAGAAGAGGATGTGAACAAACAACAAACTTATAACCAAGCAACCACATCCTCTCCCCCATTCCCAGAATGATTAATCATACCTCGACCTACACAATATCCTGATTTTGACATTCTGGGAGAATTACAAAATTTGTACATAAAAATTCCATTCCTCCAAGCCATTCAAGACATCCCGATATATGCAAAGACTATCAAAGAATTGTGTGTAAAGAAACCAAGGAAGAATGCAGCAAATAATCCAAGAGTCCAAGTATTTGGCACTCTATCTGACTTGTTATCAGGAAAATAAACACCCATTAAATACGAAGACCCAGGAAATCCAATAGTCACCATACAAATTTATGGTCAAACCTTCCCTAATGTCTTAGTTGATCTAGGAGTTGCAATCAACATCTTAACAACTACTACTTGCCAAAAGCTAGGCATTAGATCTGTAGAACCCACCTCTACCTTGCTAGAGCTAGCTGATCGATCTGTGGTTAGGCCAGAGGGCACACTACATGATGTCGTGGTATCTGTTGACTCCTGGGAATATCTGACCAATTTTCTGATAATAAATCCCAAAAGCCGACTTGATAGACACCCATTGATTTTAGGTAGACCTTGGCTTGCAACTGCCGATGCCTATATTGGTTGCCGACAAGGCAATACGACCATAACGAGGGGAGTGAATATTAAGAACTTAGCCTTATATCCTCCAGCACAACCAAGTGTCACAATGATCAAAACTAATAAGCACCCTGTATCATACCTTACTGACAACATTAGATCTCCATTAACTATACAAGAGGCACTTGATTTTAAAGACCAAACAGAGGACGATGCCATTAATAAATTTATTAGTCAAACTGAATTCAGATCCCACACACAGTGTCACATGATAGAGGCAGCATTCGATAATGAATTAGAAGAAGATCCTCTTAAATATCCACATGATCAAACAATACCTATTACCTCTGTTGCAAATAGTAAAATTGTGGAAATCGAACTGGGAAAAACCTTAAACATTAATGCCAACCTCACCTCCGAACAAGAAACGAAGCTCATCCATTTGTTGAGGAAATATAAAGAAGCATTTTCATGGGACTACCCTGATATGAAAGGAATTGACCCCCAATTATGTACCCACCACATTTACATAGAAAAAGATGCGAGACCTGTTCGCCAGCCTCAGAGGAGACTTAATCCTCATCTAAAAGATGTGGTAAAAGCTGAACTTCAAAAACTTTTAGATGTCAATTTCATCTATCCTATCTCTGATAGTAAATGGGTCTCTCCGCTTGTGGTGGTACCAAAAAAGAATGGGAAATGGAGAATTTGTGTGGATTACAGAGAACTAAATAAAGCAACACAAAAAGACCACTTCCCTCTCCCATTCATCAACCAAGTATTAGACACTTTGGTAGGAAAGAAATTCTTTTCTTTCCTGGATGGCTTCAGTGGATACAATCAGATTCAGATTGCCCCTGAAGACCAAGACAAAACCACTTTTACTTGTCCTTGGGGAACATTTGCCTATAGAGTTCTACCTTTTGGCTTATGCAATGCTCCTACCACATTCCAAAGGGCTATCCTCAGCATTTTTGTAGACTTAATAAATGAAGGACTTGAAGTATACATGGATGACTTTACACCATATGGAGATGATTTCGATCCAGCATTGGATACACTGGAAAAAGTCGTACAACACTGCATTACTACCAGACTTTGTTTAAGCGATGAAAAATGCTATATGATGATGACTGAAGGACTTATTCTAGGACACTATATTTCAGCAGCTGGCATTCAGGTAGAGCCAGCCAAAATCAAAATAATTTTTCTTATTCCCACTCCTACCACTCAAATGGAGGTACACAGTTTTCTTGGATTTTATGGTTATTATAGGAGGTTTATAGAACATTTTTCGCATATTGCTGCACCTCTGTATGCACTAACTGGTAACGTTGATTTTCTTTGGACAGAAAAATGTGAACATGCTTTCCAGGATCTGAAGAAGCTTGTGTCCACAGCCCTAGTCCTTTGAGGACCAAATTGGGATTTGCCATTTCAGATATCATCTGATGCCTCAGATACAGCCATTGGAGCAGTCCTTGGGCAGGAAGAGGATAAAAAACCATATGCAATTTATTATATTAGCAAAAATTTATCCCCTACTGAATTAAATTACACTGTTACTGAGAAATAATTTCTAGCTGTAATACATGCTGTCAATAAGTTTAGACATTACATTACTGGATATCCTGTTATCTTGTATACATATCATTCTGCCATCAAATATTTAGCAAACAAGCCTATCACAAATGGCAGAATAACTAGATGGCTGATTTTATTGCAGGAATTTGATATTACAATCAAGGATCGACCTGGAAAAGAAAATCCTGTAGCCGATTTTCTCTCAAGAATGCCAAAGCCAATCGATGTAGCAGCAGTTGAAGATCAATTTCCGGACGAGCATCTATTTGTTGTGGCTGTTCAAACACCCTGGTATGCTGATGTTGCCAATTACCTAGCAGTAGGTAAACTACCGAAACATCTAACCCCTAATGAGCGGAAACAGATTGTTCAGAGGAGTGCTCGATTCTCGTGGGTTGGAGGCTACCTGTTCCACATAGGGGCAGATATGCATATCAGAAGATGCGTTCGAGAGGATGAAATCTTCGACATTTTAAAAGCCTGCCATGACAGACCATGTGGCGGACATTTCGCCGATCGCAAAACTGGACATAAGGTGCTGCAAACAGGGTATTATTGGCCTACAATTTTCAAAGATGCAAAGAAATTCGTCCAAGCTTGTGACAGTTGCCAGAGAGTAGGACGCCCTGGTCAGTCCGATGAGATGCCCTTGAACCCACAATTAGTCATTGAACCATTCGAACGATGGGCCCTTGATTTCGTCAAACCAATTCACCCACCCTCAAACCAGAAAACATATATTCTGGTGGCAACAGAATATGTCACGAAATGGGTTGAGGCAGAGGCGTTGCTGATAGCTACAGAAGATTCTGTCATATAGTTCTTGTTCCATATATTTGTGCGTTATGGCCTTCCAAGAGATATAATTACAGACGGTGGACCACAGTTTGCTGGGAACAAAATAGCTGCAACACTCACAAATTATGTCTAGCATAAAATCACTACTCCATACCACCCACCGGAAAATGGTCAAGTAGAAAGCAACAATAAAATAATAGAAGCAATCCTAACAAAAACAATTGCGTCACATAGACGTGATTGGGCTGCCAGACTACCAGAAGCACTATGGGCTTACAGAACAACATGGAGAAGTACCACTGGTTACTCACCTTATCAATTAGTGTTTGGAAAGCAACCCATTTTTCCCATAGAATTTGAAATCCAAACATTGTGAACAACACAGGAAGTTGGCTTAGATCTAACTGAGGCACAGATTAATCGATTACAGCAGATCAATGAGCTTGATGAAATCAGGCTCTCTGCACTCCAAAACACTGCACTTATCCAACAGCAGCGAGCTAAATGGCATGATGCTCTCATTAAAAATAAAGTCTTCCATGAAGGAGACTAGGCACTTTTGTACGATTCCAGGTTTCAGGACTTTCCTGGGAAACTTCAGACTCGTTGGTTGGGACCATATGAAATCCAGAAGGTACATGACAATGGTACTCTTACTCTAATCACTATTGACGGTTCCGGATATGCCTTCAAGGCAAATGGCCACCAAGTTCGTCTTTATTGCAAACCACTCACTCGGGAGTCCTTCTGCCAGCAGCTATGCCAAGACTCTGATATGGAAATTTTGGGGGAGGGAGAGAAGTCTTCCTCACCTGTGATTCATTAAGTAATTTATCTCTTTTCACAGTTTTTACATAATTTCTTTTGTTTTGTTTTTGTACATATTTTTGAATCAAACACTTTGTCGTCACTTTTCGAAGCAGCAGCAATGTTATTATTTTTGTTGTTCCTTTTCTCAAAGGGACAGCATTTTCGTTCTGCTGTTCCTTTTTCAAAAGAACAACACCTTTTGGATCAGCTGTCATTTTGCTTTAATTTTGTTCTTTTTCTTTATTTTTTCTTTCTGCTGTTCCTTTTCCAAAGGAACAACACTTTTTCTTTTTGTTGTTCCTTTTCCAAAGGAACGGCATTTGGGTGTTTTGTTGTTCCTTTTCCAAAGGAACAACATTTTTGATTTTTGTTGTTCCTTTTCCAAAGGAACGACACTTGGGTGTCTTGCTGTTCCTTTTCCAAAGGAACAACATTTTTGATTTTTGCTGTTCCTTTTCCAAAGGAATGACATTTCTGCTTTCTGCTGTTCATTTTCCAAAGGAACAACATTTTCCATTTTTGCTGTTCCTTTTCCAAAGGAACAAGATTTCTGTGTTCTGCTGTTCCTTTTCCAAAGGAACAACATTTTCGATTTTTGCTATTCCTTTTCCAAAGGAACAACATTTATGTGTTTTTCTGTTCCTTTTCCAAAGGAACAACATTTTCAATTTTTGTTGTTCATTTTCCAAAGGAACGACATTTGTGTGTTTTGCTGTTCCTTTTCCAAAGGAACAGTGTTTCCGATTTTTGTTGTTCCTTTTCCAAAGGAACAACGTTTCCGATTTTTACTGTTCCTTTTCCAAAGGAACATCATTTGTATTTTCTATTGTTCCTTTTCCAAAGGAATAGCATTTTTGATCTTCGCTGTTCCTTTTTCCAAAAGGAACACCACTTGTATTCTTTTGCTCTTCCTCTTTGAAACAGCAATGTCCTTGTATTCCTTTTACGTATGCTTGCTTCCCTTGCTATTTTAAATTAAGGATGCTTACTATTCCTGTTCTTTCAAGTCTTTTGGAATACAGCTATGCACTTATGCAATGGATGCAAAATCACAACATACTGAAATCAGGTGAATTATAAAATCGTTATTTTTATAAGAAATTGCTCTGAATTGGTAAAAGGACAGAGGGAAGGACACACTTACCCATTATCTTTTGCTGTCATTGTTTCACTAACTCTGCTCTGATTAGTTATCTTTATCATGTTGGTTCCTTTTAAATCCTCTTTGATTATTATCCAGGAGTAGGAGCAAAGGGTTTATATCTTCCTATTGAGATGTTAAGACTTCTTCCACCATTCCTACTCTTAAGGAGTGTTGAACCACCCTTTGTGTATAAATGGGAAAGTACTTTATGAAAAAGAAAGAAAAAAGAGCAAACTGACTTGTTTATATAAAGATGTCAAATGCAGGATAGGGGGTCTCATCAAGAGCCAGCCTACCATGATCATGAGGAAGAAAGTGAAGTGGCATTCCCACTATGGCCACCACACCAGGGATATGGTCCAAAAGGTATATCAAATAAAGAACCTTTGGAATAGGAGGTCTCATCACGAGCCCGCCTGCCCACCTTTCGCTCCTTCCTCGCGAATGGCATTATGGCTAACTGGTTACCAAGCCAGCATAATGGCCTACATTTTGACATCATACAACACTTCCTAAGCATACATAAAGGATCATGGTTCCATGGGGGAAATAAGCAACTCTGCCAAGGTTATGGACTCCTGTCGGCAGCAGAGCACTGTTAATGGTATTGAAGTCACATTATTTACACCAATAGGCAGTTATCATCACCCTTCTGTTTCTTATACCTTAGTAATCAATCGCATAAGAAGAATGTATATTATTTTCCGAACCATACAACGCATGTAAATCTATTATCACCAATCATGACAAAACAATTGACAATGACCGCATGAGACTCAGTATGTATGGTAGATGTCCTATCCTCCCAGCCTCGCATCATATCACAGCAGTCTCTTACGTATTAAGAGATCCAACTTAACACCTTGATTTCAGTAATCTGCCACTTTTGTAAACAAGGCATATTGCCATACGCTGTTTCTTTATGACTCTGCTTCAGAACAGAATGGCACGCCGCTCCTTTATTTGACGGCTCGGACAGCCTATCACATTGCGGGGGGGGGTGGAGGTTAACCTCATCATTCCTTGGATGATGTGTCAGACCACTATTCGGGAAACTACGTACTTGGGAATAGCACGGCTCAACGGTATACTATTTTTTATTTTTTTCATGGCTTACTGTTCCTAAGCCATCTCCATAGTATGCTCTGCGGCATTAGTAAAACCCTTTAGATTTTCAGCAAGTCTTGCGTCTGTCAGCCTCTCTGTGTTTTAACAGTGTGAACAACTACCGTTCCATTGTCAAAAATCTGAGATTTTACAGTGAAACCATAAATATGGGAGGAAGATCGATTTGGAGAGAGCCACAGGCACTGACAGTCTCTAATGTTGCACGGGAAATCCTGGCAAGAGCAGGATGGCTAACTTATCTCAATCACTTACAGGAATCCAACAAGACTGTAGAAATTGAATTCTTGCAGAACTTGCGAGAGGATCACTCCACAGTGAGGGGGAGACACATAGCAGTCACCGATGACATAATCGTAGAAGTCTCGGGACTGCCAACCGCTGGACCTGTATGGACGTTAAAGAAGGAAAGATTGCAGAAGATCATAGAAACCTTCCAGGAGGAAGGCCAGAGCCTGACAATTAGAGGAAAGGGGATTCTACCAGCAGCATTAGGAGAGCCGTGGGCAGAATTGGTAAAGACCATTCAAAGCTACATCACCTGTGAAGGTAGAAAAGACGTGGTAAGACCACGACACCTGAAACTCTTAGCTGTATTAAAGCAAAAATGCTCTGTAAATTTACCTGTATTTTTAAATTGATTACTTCATGACGTTGCATGGAGCATAAAAAAGGCATAGAATGTAGAATTAGTTGTTAGTCATCATGGGTTGATACGGTTAATAGTCAGCCATAGCCTTACCCAGCAGCAGAGCAGCTGGGAAGAGATAATTGCCATGATAGATGGAGGATTGACCACACCATCCCCAAAACGTAAACATGCCACCAGTACACCTGAGGGTCCAGAGAAACGAAGGAAATTGGTCCGACTAGCACAACTACGAGGGAGGCTAGAGAATCCCCAAGGAAATACCAGCCAACCGGTAGAGATAGAAGATACAGGGGATGAGCAACCCCCACGATTAGAAGGAGAAGACAATGAGAAAGTAATGCAGGAAAACGAGGAAGGAGAAATGGAGGAAGAAACTGAGCAACTTGAGCAGGAGGAGGAAACAGAACAGCAGGAAGGTAGCCCATTGTAGGATCCATTGAGAGAAGATGAATTGGCCAAAGTTTTGGCCAATATGGGCGAATATGGCCAATCTTCCAGCCCATCAGATCTCCATGCTGAAGAAGAACCAAAAGAACACTCTGCTCAGGAGGGAAATGCACCTGAAGAATCACATGCAGAGGAAGTAGAAGAGGAGAGTCAGCCTGTTCATGATGAAAACATGACAGGAGATGCAGAACGGGAATACTCCGTTCCTAGCCAAACGACACCAGAAGAAACTTCGGAAGAAGGGGGGGCAGAAAAGGATGTCACCCAAGAAATAACAAAACCAGCTAGGGTTCTTGCCCCGGAGTAGCCAGAGTAGAGCAACAAAGAAGCACCCCAGAGAGAAAATCAGGAAATTAATCTAGGTCATAGTCCAGGCTGTAGCGAACAGTCTGTTGTTCCTTCTAAGGAAATTGAGGAAATTAAGAAATTACTGAAAGAAAAACAAAGACTATTGAATGTAATAGTTCAGCTTCGACCGCACATTAGGATTTTGAAAGCAAGGAAAAGGGTAAAAAGGACTTCAGGAAGGAAACATGCAACCACTCCAGCAAAACCCCTCAAGACAAGGGATCAGAGGACCAGAGTCCACCCTACTATTCAAAACCCTGTTTAAAAGCAGGCTACTATTCCAAATGTTATTGAGGAGTAGACTGCTGTTAAAATTCAAAAGGAACAAAATTTGACTGTTACCCATGTTGAAATACAAACAGATGATATATTGACCTGCGATAAAGAAATTCAGACAGAGGCACCACCCTCGGGAGTGATACGGGCCATGAACGCAAGACAATGCAATAGGAAAATTCAGGTAAAACTCTCAGTCTCCACCACCGCATGGGAAAGAGATCCAAGAACAGTAACCCTACGAGAGGGTTTGACACAAGCTCAGCAAGCAGCAGAAAAGCTCATAGAGTAAACGGTGCCTCGAGAAAGGTATGAAGAGCTACAGCAACAACTTAGGAACGTCAATCTATCTGAAAGCTAGGCCTTTGAATGGTGGTGAAGGGAAGAAGAAAAAGTCGCGAAGGTAACTCGTAGGTTAGATATAGTTATCAAGCAGATGGATACCTTATGTTCTTTGTACAATGACGTCCTAGCATGTAGAGCCCCTACTAAGAATTATGCCTTATTTTTAATGGAACAATATTTGCAATTGAAAATAAAGGCTGTTAAAGCAGGTGCTCCCATACAAATTAATACCATCGATGACTTTATAAACTGTTGTAAGCACTATGGGGTAAAAGTTCAAAGACTACTGTGTGAGTTTTATTTACATAACCTTGTATTAGACCAGGAGACCGAGTTGAACCCTGGCCCTTTTGTTGGGGATATCCAATTACAAGAATTTATTTCATTTGGGGTTAATCAAATTAAATGGCTTAAAGCCTATAATGCTTTCCAAAGGAAAGAAAATGGATTAGATTTGTGGGTGAGAGCTGAGCCTAGGGATCCAGTACAGTTGTGGAGAGAACATAGGAACCTCATGAAGACTCCAGGTGTAATTGAAGCATTAGGACCCATTCACATAATAATCAATTAACAGTGAATAGAATACTTTTTCACTATTAAAGACCTTGCCATTAATGTGGCTAAATTTCGATATCAGATCTCTAATCCGAATATCCAACTCAGGGAACCATTTAAGTATGAAAATTTTAAGTTAGCCGCCAACTGCTTGCACCTCTATGGCAAAGTCATGTTGAGGGCAGGGCCATCCTGGTTAGGATATAGGTTCCAGAGTCCAATTATTTGGCACACTGCACTTGGATACCAAGCCCTGTATGAGATGCCTGAGGGTCAGACAGGCCATTTATTTGAACACCTAGTTATGCATCATGGCTATAGACCTCCACATGAGATTCCATCTCCAGCCTACTCTCTCACTGCCTTACATGTCAACTACAATGTTTTCATGAGGGCATGAAAAAGGGTAAGCAGGGGGGTGTGTGGAGTACTAAAGAAAGTATGTTTTTGGTAATTATTTTAGCATCTTCTCATTAGAACTTACAAACCTTTTGCATCATGAACTAGGAAAATGATAAGGAATTGTAATAAAACTTGCGAGATTAATGTGCAAAACGAAAACACTGACAATTGTCATTTTCTTATGCAGGACGAAGGAAAAATGAAAAACTGTCGTTCCAAAGGAAAGGACAAGGATGGGTTAACTGCTGACCCTTTGACGGGGAACCATATGCAAACAAGGCAAAACAAATCAAAGTGAATTAGCCTTGGAAAGGAAGTGGAGATATCGGTTCGGTGTAAGAAAGAAAAGAGATAACTGGGGACTAACGGTTCGGCGAATCCCTCAGGATCCTTTGATCCTGAGGGATCGCTGCTTTAACTATTTTTGCACCTAGACACCTCCACCTTCACCATTATAAAAGGGGCAGCACTGTTAGCTCGAGGGGTCTGTCGAGTCCTTATGTTTTATGTAATTTCTCTTAAGATTGAAACTTTGATCATCGAGTCTCGTTGAGAGCTGATCTACTGTAATTCCGTCTTATGCATTAATACAAACTCGGTTGCTATTTCATCTCTGAGTTTGGAATAACTTCAAGTAATGTACCCCTGGAGGCTAAGAGCCCGACCCTGGAGGACACTTGCTCCTATACTATTACGTTTGGTTTATGCGTGGTTTGCTTATCAACATTATTTGGTAATCTCATATGTTTTGTTAGTTTACATCACATGCTCTGTTATGTTTGATTTGTTAAAGTTTCTGAAGACAGAACCATTGTATTAACTTTGCAACGTATTACTGTTCTTTTAAGCACTAATATAGTATCGCCGGTCTTTACAGAATATTGTTGTTGTTCAATTACAGAGCCTCTGTGCTGTACACTTATTCACTGATATTATAGAATTCATCTTAGCGATTGTTGGATCTATAGACATTGTTGTTCCATTATGAAACACAGTCATAATCTTTTATAACTGAGATTGATAACTAGTTTACCAAGATCAGGTTACTATTAAGGTGTGTCGTGTGCATATATGGTTTTCAAGCGCTGTTCTATAATTCATCATTAATCTGTGTTGTTCCATTTTGGTGTATTGTCCAATTTGTCCTTAAGAGTGAAGGATTGCCATTTGATTCCTATAGGTCACGGTTAGTGCATTTGATCTTGTAGATTAAGGTGTTCCTGCTTGTTAGACTTAATTGCTGTTATAGTTTCTTGTTTGCTGTTCCATTTCAGGTTTGTTGTTCTATTCCTTATTTGTTGTCCCATTTCTTATCTGTCGTTCCATTTCCTGTCATTTGTTATTTTGGTGTGAAGAACGATCCAAGGCTGTAGTGAGCACTGACATTTACTATCCGGCTCCCAGATCCACGATCTGTTCTCTGATTTACTTTAGTTCCATCAGTTTACAAAGGGATGAGTTACTGCTACTAAACCCTTGACTGATAAATTGCTTATTTTTCTAAATGTGTGGTTTAATCTTTTGAAGTAGTTTGCTGTAATTAGAGGTGAAAGAGACCCTTTTTATAGCTCGACAGCCGATCCGACGATTGGTTTGCAAGATATCGACTGCCCTAGTTTTGATGATGAAGTTGCTAATGCTGACGTTGTTGATCTAGGGTTTGCTACTGCTGATATAAATTAGATTTATTGTACTATTTCTCTCTACTAAATTATTGAAGATAAAAGAATATTTGATCAAAGGGTTTCCCCACACATTGTGGGGTTTTTCCCAGGCTAGCCGCCACATTTTGTGTCTCTTGTCTTTGCTTGTTTTCCGTTGATCATTTAATGTTCTATCTGCACTTTACCTATGCACATCTGATTTCTAATCTATGAATAATAATAAGAAAGAAAAGTAAATTTCTCTAAGCATAGAACATACCATAACTTAACATAGATGCATGGTGATCTACATTCCTATTATACAACATTGCATAGATATGAGGAATGCTCTGCCCAACATCCCCATTTGTTTGTGCTTCATGTGCACTGTAAATCTGAGTCCTACCACCTTGATTTTGTGTGCAATCCCTATTAAGATGTTCCTCACCACATGTCAACCGTTGCAACTATCATGTAATATCACCTCTATTCTTCTGCCCTCCAAGTTGTGATTGATGTCCTTGTCTAACTACATTGAACTTCTTGTAAGGTGCAACATTCTCTTTCTCATGTACAATGTGAAGCCTTGTTCTTATCCACTATCTTTTACCTTTGGTTTGTCTTTCCCTTTCCAACCTTTTTGCGATTCTGTCTTACACTTTGACTACTCATAATAGTGCTTCAGTTTCCCAATAACTTTCTTAAGTGACCAAGGCTCATCATACTCAAGCTGATATCTAAATGATAATTTAAATCCCCTGACAAATCTCTGAACTTTGGCTTTTTCATCCTTAATATATGGTACATACCTCAATAAATACAAGAACTTGGTTGTATACTCCTCATTTGACATCGATCCCATCTTTAACACATAGAATTCCTTGGCTTTGTTGTCATAGTACCTTTCTGAAAAGTACTTATTCCCAACAAGTATCTTGAATTCATACCAACTCAACTCTTCTATCGTGATGTCTCTCACCCACTTCACATATTCCCACCAGATGTCTGATTTCCCTTTGAGGCTAAAGATAATTATTTTGGCCTTCATATTCTCTGTTACTCATGCAACTCAACTAAATTCTTCATCCCAAGCAACCATGCCTTTTGTTATGAAACCAACTCACAAAAAGATAGAAAGATAGACCAACGCCTTAGAATTCAGCCTCTTCGAGGGGAAAACCTCAATTAAATTACGCAAATGAACAATTCTTGGATGATACAAATGACTAAACCTCCCTTCTATATATAGGAGTCTAAGGGGTCAGAATATAATCAAGCCGACATAACAGTAATAACATAAGCGCACAACAATAACAATAGTGGGTTTCTATGGGGCACACTAATAACAATATGGGGGCAATAGGGGCACAATAATAACAATAAGGGCTACAATGACAGTAGTAACGGGGGAATCACTAGTATTATAGGGGCCTAACATGCCCTTCTCCTTCCAAAAAGTGTTGTCCTCGATGGTTGAGTAGTTTTGGATGCTTCTGTATAAAATTCTCATCCTCCCACGTGGAACCTTCAGCAGATAATTTCTTCCACTTAATGAGATACTAAGAAATTGATCAATTTCATAGTTGTCGAGTTCTTGTTTCTGTGACTACTTCTGGTTCCAATATGATTTTTCCTTCCTCACCAAGTTTTGGCAATATTGTTTGAACTGGGAGCTTGTCATGTATAACCTTCTTTAAGCATGAAACATGGAAAGCTGGGTGCACTCGGGAAGCTGTAGGAAGCTCCAATTTGTATGCCATAGTACCAATCTTTTGCAACACCTTGTACGGAGTCACCATAATACTTTGGTGATAGTTTATTATCCTTCTTAGCTTGCTTGATGTACATTTGTTTATATGGTTGTATCCGTAGGAATACCCAGTCACCTACATCAAAACTTCTTTCACTGTGATGTTGATCTGCTTGTTGTTTCATTCTATTTTGCGCCAATTTGAGGTTATCCTTTAAGATTTGGAGAACTTGTTGTTGATGCTCGATGTGATGTTCCACTGATTGAACCTTAGAATTTTCTCTTAAATATGATGTGATGGATGGTGAATGATATCCATAAAGTGCCATAGATGGGGTCATTTTTGCTGCAGTATGGAAGGAAGTGTTATACCACCATTTAGCCAGAGGTAACCATTTGACCCATTATGTTCGTTTATCAGATACAAAGCAATGAAGATATCCTTCCAAACATTTGTTTAGTATCTCAGTTTTCCCATCAGATTGAGGATGATAAGATGAGTTATGAGATAACTAAGTACTGAGACAAGAAAATAATTATGTCCAAAAATTTCAATGAAAATGGGATCTGTGTCACTTACAATAATCTTTGGGTTTCCATGTAGCTTTTGAATTGTTTCCATAAATGCAGTAGCAACTGTACTGGCTTTAAATGGATGCGATAATGCACAAAAGTGTGCATACTTGGTAAGTCTGTCAACTAACACCATGATGACACTCTTTCCGTCGAACTTGGGTAAACCTGTGATAAAATCCATTGAAACCTCCTCCCAATGTTGGCTTGGAATGAATAAAGGTTGTAATAGACCTGGGGTCTTAATTGTTTCAACTTTATTTTGTTGGCAAACCAAACATTCTGCCACAAACTTTTGAATATCCGATTTAAGGCCATCCCAAAAAAATTCCTTCTTAAACCTATGGTAAGTTTTTAAAAATCCTGAGTGCCCTCCTAAGGGAGAAGTGTGCAATTCCATAAGAATCTTTTGTTTGAGTTGGGAATACTTACATAGTTATAAGCGATCTTTGTACCATAACGAATCATTTTTCCAGCTAAATGCATCGGACGCACTAGGATCTTATTGTATCTTTTGAATGAGTGCCCACACTTCTTCGTCATTCTTCCATTCATCCCTTGCTTCGTTTATCCAATCTGGTTGGATAATAGAAATGGCACACAACAATGCTTCCACATCCTCATCCTTTCTTGAGAGTGCATCTGCCACAACATTTTTCTTCCCCTTTTTTTAGATGATTTCAAAGTCATAAACCAACATCTTTGTGACCCATTTTTGTTTCTCTTCAGAGGATAATCTTTGTTCTAAAAATTATTTAAGACTATCATGATCCGTTTTTACCTTGAAGTGTCTTCCCATTAGGTAGGGTCGCCATTTCTTAAGTGCATGTAGTATTGTCAACATTTCCTTCTCATAAATAGCTTTGTGTAAATACTTTCCTTTGATTGGACAACTTTCGAAAGAAATGGGTCTTTCATCTTGCATTAAAATAGCACCAATTCCATTTCCTGAAGAATCACATTCCATAGTAAAGGTTTTTGTGAAGTTTAGCATAGCTAAGACCAGTGCTTGGCACATTGCCTCTTTAAGATGTTCAAAGGCCTTTGTTGATTCTGCAGTCTATGAAAATGCATCTTTCTTCAATAATGTTGTTAGAGGTGCTGCTATTCTCCCATAATTCTTAACAAACTTGTGATAATACCCTATCAACCCGAGAAATCCTCGCAAATGCTTTATGGATGTGGGGATTTTCCATTCCTTAATGGCTTTAATTTTGCTAGGGTATACCTTAACACCTTCATGAGATACAATATGACCCAGATATTGCACCTCTTGTACTCCAAAGAAACATTTGGAGAGTTTTGCATATAATTGTTTCTCCTCCAATAGTTTGAGCACCCTGTCAACATGTTGAACATGATCTTTCCAAGACTTGTTGTAGATTAGCATATCATCGAAAAATACTAACACAAATTTTCTAAGGGTTTGAAAATGGAATTAATCAAACCTTTAAATGTAGAAGGTGCATTGGTAAGGCCAAAAGGCATGACCAAAAATTCATAATCACCCTCATGAGTTCTAAATGTTGTTTTCAGAATGTCTTCAATCTTCATTATGATTTGATGATATCTTGAACGAAGATCCAACTTGGTGAAGTAAATTGATCCATGCAACTCATCCAATAATTCATCAATGACAGGAATGGGAAATTTATCTTGAATAGTGAGCTTGTTGAACTCCCTATAATCCGGACACATGTGCCATGATCCATCCTTATTGTGCACCAATACTACTGGAGCAGGGAAAGAACTTTGACTAGGTTGAATTATACCAACCTCTAGCATTTCTGCAACCATACGTTCTTTTTTGGGCATAAGGATATCTGTACGGCTTGATGTTTGGAGGAACAATTCCTGAAATCAAATGAATAGCATGATCATGATCACGAATAGGTGGGAGGCCTTTGAGAGTCTCAAATACCTTGGAATGATTGTCCAAGACTTTTTGGAGACCTGGAGAAATAGATGATTTCAATGTGGGAAACTCTAGTGAGCATAATTGTGCAATCACGCCTTGTTGTTCTTTCTTTAGAAGCTTTGTCATACTGTTAGAGCTTATTATCTTTCCCCACTTCCCTGCAATACCCCTAATCAACTTCCTTTCCTTTCGCACAAAATTTCATGAATTTTTTTTGAAAATTAAAAGCTACTGTACCCAAGTATTGTAGCTATTGGACTCCTAGTACAACATCAACACCACCCATTGGAATGGAAAGCTTTGGTCTATTCAATACATATTCTCCTATGGGTAGCTTGATATTGTGGCACTTTCCAAAGAAATTTATGGTTCCTCCACTTGCAACCATCACTTGACACTTTGGTGCTGGATGTAGGAAGCAATTCAATTCCTTGGCTATCTTACAATGAATAAAATTATGGGTACTTCCTGAATCAATCAACACTATTACCTTTTTCTTGTTGATATGTCCTTCTATCTTGATAGTTTGAGGAGTGGTAATTCCAGCCAATGCATTACAAGATATAGTGAATTCATTTCTTCTTTATCTAGGGTTTGTTCTTAGAGTATATCCTCTTCTTTTGACATTTCTTGTTCCTTTTCTTCCTCCTTTGCACAATCTATGTAGAATAATTTCTTCTCGGCACACTTATGACCTCTAGTGTATTTTCTTTCACAATTGTAACAAAGCCCTTTTACTCTTTCTTCTTCCAATTGTTGTGGTGTCAACCTTGTAGGTTTAGGAAGGCTAGGGGCAACAACACTTCCATGTTTATAGTTGTGAGTGGTAGGCTTCCTAGTTTCCATCATTCTTCTTTCCATTTTTCTTGCTAACCTGAATGCCTTCTCCAATGAATCAAGTTCCCAAAGGCAAACCACATGTTGGATATTATCCTTTAAATTCCCTATGAACACATCAATCATGTGCTCCTCTAGAATATCTTTTACCCTTATGTTCAATTTTTGGAAGTCCTCAATGTGCTCCATCATTGAACCCTTTTGTTTGAGATTTATCAATTGGCTAAAAAAGGTGTTTCTTTTTGTATCCTCATAATGTACTATCATTTATTCCATAAAAATTGACCAAGTGAAAATTTGTTTATGAGAGAAAAGCCATCGATACCATACAAACTGATTTGGTTCCAAATATAAAGTTGCAATACGTACCTTTTGTGTGTTTTTCATATTATGGAGATCAAAAAATTGCTCCATCTATAGTATCCATGTTTCGGGATCCTTGCCATCAAACTTCCTCATATCGATTTTTGGAACATGGTGGGTCTTCAATCCAACAATAGAGTCTATGAAATCATGATTAACATTTACTTTGTGCTCATCATGAGTTTCCCTTACTACCCTTTCACCATTAGGAACCATTTCTTGTAGCAAATTATTCAAATTTATCTTCAATTCTCCCATCTTAGTGTTAACACTCAGGTTGTTCCCTTTGACTCCAAAGGGAATACGGCCGAGGTAACCACTAACCAATCTTTCAGCCACAGGTCCTAGCCTACCTGCAACTAGAGAGGGCTCTCTCTTTCTGATTTAGCTTTGTTTTGGTGTAATTTTAGGCTAGTTATGGTGCACAGGATTTTGTTTTGAATTTGTTGGGATGATGATTTCAGTCATAACAGGTATGTTTTTGCAGAATAATCTAGGCCATTGGGCATGGAGTCGATGATGGTGAACTTCTGGGAATGTCTTCTTGAGGAAAAGGTTATGCTACAGAGCCAGACAAGCGTCTATGGAATAAATTTTTCAAATCTGTAATATGATGGGATGAAATCAGGGAGGGAAAGGTAGGTAAGGATCTTTCACTAAACTGATAGAGGGAATGGTGGGAATATTATCTAGGAGCATTTAAGAATTCCTTAACAACATTCATAATGATAGAACGAATACAAACATGAGCAGCTAAGAATTCATGTTTATGATTAATTCTGTAGAAAACACATTAAACAACAGAGATTGAGCATAGGGTGTATTCAAACAATTCCTGTACTATTCTTTTTCTCTATTGCTAAGCTAGTGAAACATATATTTGAGTTAAGCAAACATAGAAAGACAAAACATAGTTTAGGATAACTTATTGCTCCATCAAAACACACAGGAATTCTATAGCAGAACGCAGATCATCACTTTGACATCAAACAGTGTAGAGATCATGAACTTTCCCGGCCATTTGTATTAGATAGTCTGAAAATATACAAAACAGTGTCTCAGAGAGAAAATCACCAACCCCAAATACGTTGTGTGGGGAGGTATATATACAAAAATTAGATACAAAATATCTAGCTGATGAGTTAATAGCTCATAAATTCTATGCCAACCCCTGAGGAATTACAACTGAAAGAGTAAATGCTGCAGTAAATATTTAGTGCATTAGCTGTCCATCTTGTCAAAAAGTTTTGACTTTTGTGACCAACTAAGTTGGCTGGAGCTGCGTTGTCCAAAATCTGCGTGTTTCCCTTCTTTGGCTTGCTGTCCCAGTATTTTGCTGAGTCATTACTCTCACCCGCTCTGCCTGTTGTCTTCATGCTGCATTAAATTTCGTTGACCTGAGGCTGATTAGAAGAGACCGAACTGAGATCATTGGGGCAAAATTTGCAGCATTGCTTGCCACCAATCTTCTTTAGGCAGTTGGTGTCTTCGTATTTTTATTAGAGTTTCATCTGCCTCTGTGTACCTGTAAAAATTTGGTGGGACCTCAAACAGGTGATTAATTTCATGCTCAATGTAAAATAAATTTTCTAGCTTGTCATAGAGGCTCTGCCCTGATGGAGGTCCTGCTTCTTCTGAAGTGCTGGTGGATGTTGTGATCTGATTTGCAATGAAATTGGTCATCCTAGTGGCATATTGCTCACGGGTGAGCAGTCTTCCAGCACCGGTCAATAGGCTGGGCAATCCTTTGCCTTGTAATGCACCCATTCTAAGCTTGTAGTCATCAACCTCAGCCTGCATTTCCTGACATTTTCTCTCCAAATTCTGCACAAAATTTCTGAGGGTCAGCACCTTTTTGGTTGTTAGAATAGTATCTGTTCTGCTGCTGATGTCTAAGGCTGCCAACTCCTCCTTGGTGTGAGTGTTGAGGAAATGTATCATCCTGCTAGCCTGCTCAGGCATATTTCCTAGTGCTGCTCTGGCCTTTTGGCTTTCAATTTGAGCTTGGCCTATTAACTCAATCTGCTCATGCACTGTTTTGATTGATTTCCACTGTTTGGTGATAGAGTGGTCAATCCGGGTCCACAAAATTTTCTTTATCTCAGCCAGAGTCTTCTCTAAATTCAGTTCCTTTTCCAAGGCCTTTATTCTGTCTTTCAGGGCCTTAATCTCTCTGGTCTGCTCTGCTACTGTCATTTTGGATTTGTCATATTTTGTTTCTAGCTCAGCCAATTTTTCTTTGGCTTGTTTAATCTCTGTTGCCTGAAGCTCCAGCTCCTTGACAACTTTTGTCAATTCATCCATGCTTATGCTAGCCTCAGGAGTTGTTGTTGTTGCTGCCGCAGTATCTGAAGTTGTTGTAGCCGTTGGAGGGGTCACTGTTGCTTCTGTAGTTGCTGCAGTAGTTGGGGCAGTTTGAGGAGGCTGGGAGGTCGACTCTCCCTGCTTGTTTTGCAGTGCCTTTTCCAATTCTTCTTCCATTTGGACTATTCTTTGATTCATTTGCATTAAGAGGTCCAATGTGTCCTCAGCTTCTTTCTCTTTTACTAGCTCTCCCGTCTGTGGATGCATGGTTGAGGAGAGCCTCATTTGCTTTTTTAGAGCAGCAATATCATCCTCCTTTTTCTTCATTAGAGCCTTGATAGCCTTGGGATTCTTAGGATCATGCCCCAGGTCTACAATAATGTCCTCCAATGTTTTGATTGTGGAGGACATTCTTTCTAAATCAAGGTGAGTATTAGTATTCCTCAGATATTCCTTTAACTCATGGGCCATTGTGGCCTTTTCCACCAATGTGGCATAGACCATTTCCCCGGTTTGCTTATTCAGTTCTATTTGATCCATGGGGTGAATGTCTTTTGCCATAACTTCCAACCTTTTTCTGACATAATCTGCAGCCGCTTAAGGCTGCTGTACCTTGGGTTTAAAATGGCTAAGGATCATCTTTTCCTCTTTGATGTCATATATTGCCATCAACCTTTCTTGTTTGGCAGGTGTTGCCTTGAGAAATTGGTCATATAACTGCACTCTTAGCAGCTCATTTTGTGCCTTAATTTCTTTAAAGGTGGCCTTGATGCTAGATGGCTTCTTGCTTTGCTGAGTGGAGGAGGACACCTCCATGCCATGCTGTCTTTCCTACTCTTGTTGAAAAGAGCTTGTAGCTGTTTGTTGACTGTCTTCTCTATCTTTCCTTGGGCTTCCAAGGATTTCTTCACTGATTTCCTCCACAATTGGAGAATCAACCTTTTGCCTCTTGGCTTCAAGTTGCTGAGTGGACCCACTAGCAGGTGTGGACTCATCTCGGTCTCGTTTTCTGCCTCTTTCCTCATGTACAGGAGTTTGCAAGGCAGGCACTGTTGGTGCTTCTGTTGGTTGTGGAGGAGCCTGTACTTGAGGTTGCTCTATTGAAGAGGCAGGCTACTCTGTAACCACTTCCTTTTCTACAACCATTATCTCCTTGCCCTTTGCTGTACCTGTTGCTGATGTAGATGGTCCCTAGGTGGTTGGTGTAGCTGCAGTAGCATATGTACCTTCTCCAATTTGGTGTGGCAGCTTGAATGTTACCTACTGCACAGAATCCAAGTCAAGAGTTTTTTCTAAATCCTTGACATTTTTCTCCATTATTTCCTCTTGAGTTAATTCCTCAACTAATGTACCTTGCAACCACTCATCTTGGTTGGCATATTGCTCAATTTGTGGATATTTACAGTGGTCATAACCTAGCAGCCTGTATTTAACTCTTCTGGCACTGATAAAACCTTCCGGGTCATAAGGGACCCACCAGAAGCTCCTCTTTAGCTTATATTTGTCCCTGAGAATTTGATCAGCATCTTGCCAACCCTCTTTCTTGTTCATAATGAAGGGGCCTAGACGGTCTTTGAATTTGAGGTGAGCTTTCTTTTTGGCACTATGAAAATGGGTGAGGTCAGAACTAATGAGTTGCCTATAGTATTCCAAGGCAAACAATCTCATTGGTACATACCTTGGAAGCCTGTAAGGACAGAGCTCACAGCCATAGATTCTGATGACAGTATGGTTTTGATATTGGTACCAATCACCTATTTTGTAGTTCTTGGATAGCTACAAGGTATTCTGAATCTCAAATGACAATCTGGGAGGAGGGGATCTCATTAGGAGACAAGAGACTGGGTATACAAATTGGTCAATAAACTCACAGTAAGAGAATGGAGAGTTTTGAACTTCATGGAAGACCGATGACCAGAAGATGACAGACCTCTTTTTACCCTTAGAATCCAATTTCTTGATGGGGCATTGGAAGCTTTCAGACTGGTAATACATGAATAAGTGGTAGATATATGATGAATATTTGAATAGTCCCTCCCTATCCAATTTCAATAGCTGGTCATGTATTTTATTGGCTATAAACTTGGCAAAGTTATACTTGTAAGTAGGGGGCTGGCCTAGGCTATATGCAGCTACTAATACCAACACTATTTCATCAATGTGCTCACTGGTTTCGAAGCCCAGCACATAAGAGATCATATCAACTAGAAGCGTGGCCACCTCATTGAAATGGACATATAAGAAAGGAGGTGGCCCTGTAGGCTGGCGGTCTGCCCTCATGAAAGTCTTGGTGATTTTTTCAATGTCAGCACTGGAGAGTTTGGAGCCTGCATCCAGCAAATAGTTCATGGAGAAGGGGAACAACAGCTGAGTCTGCTTGAAATTGAGCATTTGGTTGATGCAGTTAGGATTAATGTGGAAAAGTATGCTCCTAGATGGAGACTTAACAGCTCTCTAAGTTGGCTCATAGTTCTCAGCACATAAGCAGATGATCTCTGGAAAAATATTAACAGATGGGAGGAAGTAATAAGGCAGATTAGACTCCCATATACCATACATGTCATTGTTGCTTAGATAGCTATTTCTCAACTGGCAGAAAGTCTGCAAGTGGTTTCTGTCACCAACAAGATCTTGGATAAGGTAATCTCTATTAGCAAGAGGCATGGCTTCAAGCTCCTTGTTTGGGGGATTCATAGGAGTGACACTAAGAGCTGATGGAGTAGCCATTATAGAACTTTGAGGTGTTATCTTTAGAATGAAGTTTTTGAGTACAATAGGCTGAGGATAATAGCTTGTGAGGATTTGAAGAGGAGTGGCAGAGTGAGTTTAGCTAAAGCCAAAGTCTTCAATATTTTGTTGTTGTATTGAAAAGGACAATTTGCAGAGTTTGATTTGAGCTTTAGTTTCTTTTGGAAAACTCTCTGAATTTAGAGACAGTGAGGGCAAATGCAGAGGAGAAAGGGATTACAACTTAATGCACTAAGAGCTTGAAGTGAAACACGGCAAAAGGGAACAATGCCAGGCAGGTGTGAGACTATATCGAAAATTCAAGCCCGAAAATGGATTCTAGCATCGTGAAATTATGAACAGTGCGTGGTTCTCTTAAACAGGGGGTGCATTAGATAATTTAGGCCAACATTTACATGACAACACCATTAAATTTAGGAGTTTGTAGGCAATTGAGTGAAAATATTCTGGAGAATGGGAAGAACACGGGCAAACAAGTGGAATGCGGCAAACACTTGGATTAGCTAGCGCCGAGGGTGGTCGAGTTGATTGAAGGGCGAAGATTGACTTTGAATTTGCAGGTGGCGGCATCCAAAGTGTTGAAATTTGAAATCTGGAGGCAACTTGGCGTGAAAAGCAGAATAGCGCAGCCGAAACTTTCCAATGAAAATGACCGAAAACGGTCACTTTTGGTGTTTTTAATGAAAAATTTGGCGCATATGTGCTTTTGGCACTTTCCCATGATGACGTCAGCATGACATCATTAGTGGGCCCCGGGTACGGAAGGGTGACGTGGATGCTGACTGGGACGATGATGTGGTGGGACACGGTGGCACAGCGTGGGCACGAGAGGACAGCGTGGCGGGCGACGTGGGGCAGTGGCGGGGACCGGGTGTGACGTCATGGTGACGGGACTGCTGACGTAATGGGCGGAGGGCGGTTTCTTGGACGGCAGTTTCTGGTTTCCACGCACCACCTTTGAGCAGAAGCGGTTTCGGGGGGGAGGCCTCCAAACACCCCGGGCTATCGACACGTGGCGGGGGTATGTCGGCAAAACCGCCCATCCCCCGGATGTTAAAGCTTGGCATGTTGACGGCTGAAAACACCCGCCCATTGTTGGATCAGGCGCGGTGGGAGATCGACGGCTGGCGGGGCCTTTGGCGCGGCGTGCAAGTTCAGAGCGGGACCCGCCCGTAATTAAATAATATATTGTAGCCGTGGGTTGAAACTTTAGCTCGGGTGATGTTGTGGGGAAAAGTGCCTATTCAGGACGACCCTATCCACCTAAGGTGTGACAGTGCCTTAGCAACAAACAGAGAAAACTACTTTTGTATTCTTCTTTATGAATTACAAATGAAGAGAAATGAGATGAACCAACCTGTGTCTTGCGCTAGTCCTTTGATCCGGTTTCTCTTCTCTTTGACAGCTTCCAGCTACCTGCTCCCTTACTTGCCCAGCTTCACCAAGTTCCTGCAAGATCACAGAAGAGGAAAACTACACAAAGACATGGATTCATATTCATAAATAGCTTAGGATCAGATTTAAGCTAAACATACTAATGAAACATACATCAATGATACATAAGCATGTAGGAGAAACTCAAATAGTTTTATTGATATAACAAGAAGATCCAGGAGGAGATACAACCAAGTGAGTCCCGATCCAGCATCAACCTCCCAGCAAAGGAATCCCTTCTTCACCTCCAACAAAGCATAAATCACCCAATGCACTGATCTCAATCTCAAACCAACAACAATTCTCTGCAATGTACAAAATTCCAGCCTCTGGATCTCTGGGATGAGGGATCCATATATAGATGTATGCAAAGAGGATGAGTCAGCTTGTCATCTGACTAGTGTCCTTTCTCTCTATCAGTTCTTGCTTCCACTTGGAGACTGAGAGCGTCTTACTCATCCTTGGTCGAACTCAGTGAGGCAAGTGTCATGGAGGAAGATTCTGGAAGCTTCCATCGTCTTTACACCTCGCGGAATGGCACTGCCATTTGTCATTTCCCGCTCAGCGCACCCTGGTAGTGCATTTAGGTGCATCGCAATGCACCTAGCTAGTGTACTGGGGTGCTATGCAACGCAGGTAGCTAGTGGAGCCACTGAAATGATCCTGATTTGACTGATTCTGAGCAGTTTCTGGTGGAGAACTTCTGGGAGAAGCTGTAGTTTGCTGACCTTGTTCCTTTAGGGGCAGGAACAACACTTTTAGGGACTTTGGATCCCTTGGTTTATGGACATTTCATGCTCAGAACTGTAAGGCACAAAAATTTCTATAACAGGTGGGTTTTCAGGGGTAGGATTAATGCGGGTTATTGCACCACAATGTTTAATAAAAAACATTTAAACATTTAAGATTGGGTTTAGACCGCGGGGTAATTTGCAAGGGTTTAGGTGAGTGGGGGTTTAAGTATAGGCTATTAATCTTAATCAGAGGTTAGACTAATTCCAGGGTAAGGACGCAGAAGGGTTGATTATAGCCCTAGATGGACTAATGTCTCCCATAACCATGTTACTTAGCTATAATGCTAGGAGGGGGATAGTTAATATTTTTTTTGGGAACTTTATATAGTTTTTGTAAAAAATAGGGGTGGGGATGTACTAGGGAGCTATATAATAGGGTTAGGAGTTAATATGGGTATGTGAGGTGAAGTGTGAGGGAGAAATTGAGCTTGAGAACTGAAACTTAGAAACCAGAAATGGATGAAGTATGAAGTGAGGGCTTTACACAAGAAATGTGGCTTCTTTTTTGAAGAAGAAGGTCACAACTTGACATGACTTTCTCAAGGGAGAAATGTAAGAAGGACTGTTTAGGCAGATCCTAAAGTCCTCAAGGGGATATTAGTAAGAAACCTTTTGAAGGGAATGAGGGAAGTTAGACATGGTTTGATAGTTTGCCATATAGACCATTGTTCTTGCCCTTCTCTTATTGATGAGATAAGATATGATTTTCAATATATCATGTGGTCAGACCTTGCTTCTGCAACCTCCAACTGCCTACCCTGCCTAATAGACCTAACATTTTTTCTTCTTTTGGATGGGTGCACTTAGCCTTGCAAACCCTGATAATCCTCTTTTCTTTTTGCTACCCTCCTATCTAAATCTACCCTTATGTCTTCCAAGGGCCCAGATTAAGCAGTTGGGCTCCTTCCTTTCTCTATCCAGCTACTCATCTGCCAAGCTTGAACTGTTTGGACAGGTATTCATTCTCTAGTCTAGAACAAGCAATTTAAACCATGGCATGGTCTAGTTTGAACTGTTGGGCCAACCATCAAGATAGCAGTGGCATTTTGGTTAGCCACTTTCCTGGTCTTTCTTTGGGGTTCATTTTAATTATTTTTTCTGACCAATTCATTTTCTTGCCTTTTGATTATTATTTTAAGGCATACCCTCTTTACATTTTTTAATTGTCTGTTTCTTTCACAAAATATGGAACCTTTGTAACATCAAAGATGAACATTTTTGGCACTTCCACTGTCAATCATGAAAAATGAAATCCTATTGGTATAGGAGACTAACAGTGGCTCCACTTGGGGATGGATTTTCTAGATGAAAAGTCAAGAACAGCAGGTCAGATCGCCTTATTTTTTCCATTCTTGCTACAGCCTGAATTCTCCTTTTGTTAAAGACCATTCATCTGAATCCTAGAAACTTGTATGAAATACCCATTAAGCTGATTTGCTGTGAAATTACAGCTCTATTTTTACTTGTTTCTCTGAGTATTCCTCATCACCTTGATAGTTCCCCAGTGTTTTCTCTTGCTTTCCAATGATAGGATTTAAACATATATCAAAAAATGGTGCAGTACCTTGGTCCTCCTCAAAATCTGCTTCACTTGGACCTCTATCTATCCGCTGTAAATGAAAATACTGAAAATACAAATATTTATGTACAATATGTGGCTGTGTAGTGTTTCATCAAAGGGGGTCAAAATAATGTTTGAGCATCCTCCCATTGACTGGGCCTTCCTCAGTGTTTGAGCCATCCAAACTTTTCAAAAAATAGGTGTTATTACCTTGTACAGCATAAATGACATAAGGTCCCTTCCACAAGAAATCAAACTTGCCATGTTTTCCTTTGTCCTCTCTCCTGGAATCCCATCTCAACACTTTGCTTCCTATGAAGAAGTCTTCAGCTTTGGTTCTTTTGTCAAATATTCTCTTGAGCTTATCTTGCAGTACTTGGGTTCTCTGATAGACTTCCTCTCTTGTTTGTTGTAGGTGAATTGTCTGATTGATCCTTCTTTGAATGTCATTAGGCTCAGCTTGTATTTCTTGCAGCAACTTGATTACAGGGATCCCCAAAGATGAAGGAAATCTTGCTTCCATTCCATAAACTAGTTCATATGGGCTTGTGCCAATGGATCTCTTGGTGGTCAACCTATCTGCCCATAGTGCATTTACCAGCTTCTTATGCCAATTCTTTTTGTTCTCCTCCAAGACCTTCTTGATGATGTTGATAAGGCTTTTGTTGGAAGACTCAGCTAGGCCATTGCCTTGAGGATAATAGGCAGTGGAATGGCCCAAGGTCATGTGGTATTTATGGCAAAAGTTGATCATTTTTTTGGATTTGAAAGCAGGAGCATTGTCTGTAATAATTTTATCTGGACAGCCAAACCTAGACAAGATGTTGGTTTCTAAAAATTGTATAATAATGGAGTCATTGGCCTGCCTACAAGGGATGGCTTCTATCCATTTGGTAAAATAGTCTGTAGCAGTCAGAATCCACCTATGCTGACCAGAGGATGAAGGGTGGATTTCACCAATAAAGTCTAAACCCCATTGCTGGAATGGTCTCTCAGTTGAAATAGGTTTGAGTGGTAAAGGCAACAGCTTTCTCTTGCCTTCAAAAATTTGGCATTTGTGACAAGACATTACAAATTTTCTCACATCAGTAAACAAGGAAGGCCAATAAAATCCAGCCCTTAGGATTTTATCAGCTGTGGATTTCCAGTATAAGTGTCCTCCACAGTCACCTGCATGAAATTCCTTGAGAACATTGTTAGTTTCATCCAATGTTAGGCAATTAAGTAAAATTCCTTCATGATTTCTCCAAAATAAAACATTGTCTATGATACAAAACTTTGATGCTTTCATTTTCAAGAACCTTTTCTTAGTTCTGGACAACCCTGGAGGAGCTTGCAGGTTTAATAATACAAAACATATATCAGCATACCAGGGAGATTGTAAAAAGGCTTGATTGATCTGTGGAGTCGCCATCTCCTCTTCGTTGTCCAGTTCATTAATGTCAAGGGCTTGGAAATTGGTTTCAGTCATTAGCTTGGCTAGACCTTGTCCTTTTATCAGTTTGGTAGGCTTGATTTCAATGTCATATTCTAAGATATTGGCAATCCACTTGCCCCTTTTGCCTTCAATTCCTTCTTGGGTTAAAATGTCCTTAACCACTACATTTGGGACATAGGCAATCACATGAGAGTATAAAATATAGATTCTAAAGTCTTTGATGGCCTTTACCAATGCATAGGCTTACTTTTCCATAATCTGATATTTTAAAGGAGCATCTCTGAGGGCTTTGCTAAAAAATGCAATGGGTTTTTCATAGCCTTGGTCATCTTTTTGTAATAGGATAGCAGCAATTGTATGCTCAGATGCAAAAGAAAAAATTATGAAATCCCTATCAAACCTAGGACTTGTGAGGACTGGTGTGTTTGTCAATGCTCTTTTGATATCCTCAAAGGCTTGTTTAGCTTCCATGGTCCATTTGACCTTAGAATCCTTCTTCAACATATTGTTTAACAGTCTTATGAGCTTGGCCAAATTAGGAATGAATCTTCTCAAGACGTTGATCTTTCCTAAAAAGCCTTGTAGTTCTTTGATGTTTCTCGGATGAGGTACTTGAAGGATATCTTGAATTCCGTCTGGATCAATCCTAATACCATCTTTTGAGATTATATGACCTAGGAGCTTGCCTTCCTCTAGGCCAAACAGTGATTTCTTCGGATTCAAAGATATGCCATATTTTCTACATATTAAGAAAACCTGCCTCAAATGCTCTAAGTGTTCTTGGTCTGATTTTGAAAAGGCAGTGAGATCATCAAGATAGACAACTAGGAAATCATGGATTTCTTTGGCAAAGGCTATATCCATTGCTCTTTGGAATGTGGCCCCTGCATTTTTAAGCCCAAAAGGCATTTTGACATATTTAAAAGTTCCCCAAGGTGTTGTAAAGGCAGTTTTGTCTTGATCATCCGGGTGTACTAAAATCTGATTGAATCCAGAGAATCCATCTAATAATGAGATCCTAGAGGCTCCCACTACCCTTTGTAGGATATGATCCATTTTTGGTAAGGGGTAATGGTCTTTGAGAGAGACTTTGTTCAAATTCCTTAGGTCAACACACAGTCTAATCTCTCCCGTCTTCTTCCTAGTAGGCACTAGGTTTGAAATCCACTTTGAGAACCTGATTGGAGCAATGATTCCTGCTTCATACATACGTTTAACTTCTTTTTCGATGAGGGGAAGGAGGACCAGATTCACTCTCCTAAGCTTTTGTTTAAAAGGTTTTTGGTTTTCTTTCAAAGGTATAGTGTGTTGGATGACTGAGGTATCATAGGACTTGAGGTCCTCATAACTCCAGGCAAAGATATCTTGGAACTCTTTGAACAATTCAATGTATTTCAACTTCTGATCAGCTGGTAATGCCTTGGATAATTTTACCATTTTGGGATTTTCTGCGGTTCCAATGTTACAGTCTTCAATTTCAGCATTCAGTGGTTGCATTTTTGGTTTCCTTGAGATATCATTTGAATCAAACAAATCCTCCAAAGGGGTTAAACCTATGGGCAGAAAATTGTCTTTTAGATCAATTACTTCGGCTTCTGTCTCAGCTATTTCATCCAAGTCTGTTTGCTTCAGCTCCTGTACATTTTCGTTATTAAAGGTAGTAGGGTGCAAAACCAAATTCGCTGTTTCAGCTGATATATTCTGCTTGATTGTGTATGCCTGTTGTTGATCATCCATAGTGCTAGTATCAATGTTAATGCCGGAAAATTCTTCTTTTAGAGTAAGGAAGTTATTTATCTGTGTGTCACTCTCAAAGACTTGCCAATTCTTGATGTTATCCGGGACTGCAGGCCTATGTTTGATTTCAACAGTGAAAATGTGATTGGGTTTGAAAGGTAGCTTGCAAGTGCTGGCGAAGGTTGCCAAGCTATGAGCATGCAAATTGAGCTTTCTGGAAATTTTAGTTAGCTGAGATTCTGAGATGGTGTCAAGTACTTGAATAGCTGCTCCCTTATAAGCTCTTAACCTTAGATCATTTGTGATAAAGTTTCCTTTCATCTGTTGTATGATCAGATCTGAATCTCCTAAGATTGAAACTTTGGTTGCACCTAAATTTTTTATGAGTTTGAGACCTAACAAAAGGGCTTCATACTCAGCCATATTGTTTGTGCATCGAAAGTTTAACCTATATGCATGACCTTCAGCCTGGTCATTCTGCATATTGTGAATCTAGACTCCTGCCCCAGCTCCCAACTTGTTTACAGAGCCATCAAATTCTAAATACCATAGGGTTTCATGGTCAAGGTTTATATTGAGACTCTTAGAAGGTTGGGTCATGGGCAGATTGGTTTCTTGCCAGTCATTTGATGTATCATTCTCCTTTGTTGTATCAATTATATCAAAAGTCCTTTGGTCTTGAGAGGCAAATTGTTCATTCAATCCCTCTGTCTGTGCTGCCACTAATAGTTTGGGATAAGCTTTGGTGCACATGTCAGCATTATACAAAATGAATGAATCCATGTCTGAATGTATTGAATAGATGGGGAAGTTTTGGGGTTTTTCTTGACTACTCACCACATATTTCATTAATGTTTCATGGTATAATCTCTTTGGCTGTCCAAAGACTGAAATGGTGGCGTAGGACATGTCTAGTTGCAAAGATCCTTGGAGTTTGGCCCCCCAAGATCTGGATAAAAGCATACCGTACTTGGGTGGAATGTCAGCTACCACCACATCCATCAAAATCGTTTTGGTTGGGTATTGGACCAGGGAGACACACAAATCTTTAATTAGGCCTAGACACCTGACTTGGCTTGAATCAAATGAGAACAGATCTTTATATGGTCTTGTGATATCTAGGTCTAGTTTTTCCATTACAGATTTGGGCATTAAGTTGTGTGAGGCCCCGGAATCAAACATTGTGTTGTGTAACACCTTGTCATGAATGTTTAAACTGACTTAGAAGGGTGGAACGCCTCCATTTGCTGTCTTTCCGTTAACCTCAGGACCAAACAGTAATTCAGGTTGATCATCTAGAACATTCACAGCATCCTTATTGTCTGATATTTGGAGTGACCTATTAATCTGCTGTCTATACACTTGATGTTTGGCCAATTCAGAAAGAGGAACAACTATCTTCAGCTTACTTATTTCTGTTTCTAAGTTGAAGGGCTTTTCCATTTGAGTCTTGGCATTAAGTGCAACAAATTTTTCCTTTTCAGCTGGATTTTCAGTAAGCCTTTCTTCATGATTGGTATGATTTTGAATGAAATCAGTACTAGATTTATTTTCAGGGATGCTGTTTGAACTCGTTTTTGAGGGGAGGGATGAGGATGGATGGTTTCCAGAGGGTTGTGCATCCGATATATCCTCCACTGTGACTTCTCTTGGACATAGATCTGTTTTATCAGAGGATTCTGGAAGAACAGTTTTATCCTTTGTCCTTTTTAGCTGTTTATTGTCCTTTGGTTTGACAGGTTCAGGTACATCTATGGTTCTACTCCTTAATTTATACTGTTTGTGCACCTCATACACCGCTGCATCATAGCCTTCCCTAAAGTCAAAGGACTCTCCTGATTTGGTTTGAAATTGATTGCAATTATAGGCCTCTTGATCTTCTTGTGTTAGAAAGACCTGATGTTCGCTGTCCAGACCCATTAGGTTGATGTGAGGATCCTCGGTTGGTTCACTAGATGTTGAGGCCTCAGCATAATTTTCTTGAAAAGGAGGTCTAATGTGCTGGTCGGGATCAGCCCTTCCAACATTTGGATTTTGATTCTTTCTAAAATTTGGGTTTCTAGCAGTACTTGGTTGACCTTCCCATGATGATTTTCTCTCTATGGTTTCTACCCTGTCCCCAAGTCTATCCATGCCTTTGATGATTGCATCTAGCTTTTGTTCAAATGCTGAAGGTTCTTCCTTAAAAGTGGTTCTTCTTTCAGCTCTTGCCCGATTTCTTTTGGCAATAAGGTTGGCCTCTACACTGACAGCTATGTTTTGCATGTCTGCCAAGGTTGCAAGGGCTCTTTCCCTCAGTTGATATGCCATGTCAGAATCAAATCCATCAGGGAATTTGATTAAGGCTAAATCAGGGGGAGGTCTAAGGTTTTGATGGATGGCATTGTAGATGTTGTTAAACCTTTCACAATAATCCATGACAGTTTCCTGCGGTCCTCTTCTTATGGTATCATACTGAGATAAAATATGTAGTGGGTCTTTTTTCTTTTCCCATCTGTTCAGGAAGGATTGGTAAAGGGTACCCGGATCGGCTATGGAATTTACAGCTACTGCTCTGAACCAAGTTCTTACTTTACCTGTTAAACTTTGGACAAAAATTTTCATTCTCACATCATTATCGTCTATTTCATAATTTTCAAAGTAGCCTTGCATTTTCTTGGTGTGCTGTAAGGCCGTATATGTGCCGGTACCATCAAAATAAGTGATCTTACTTTGGTAGTCCTGAGGCATAGCCCCAGGATTACCAGGTAGCTGCAGAGGGGCATAACGATTTGCCATATTTACAGGGATCAATGGGACTACAGGAAGGAAGGGAACAACTGGAACAACAGGGACAACAATGGCAGTTTGTGCAGTGGATGGAGGTGTGAAGAATATGTTTTGAGAGGTGGATGAGGAAGAAGGAGAAGAAGGAGTTATGTGAGGACGAGCTGATGGTTTAGCAGGGGTTGGGATATAACTTTGCTGAACTGCCTCAGGGCTGGAATCAGCAAGATCTTCTTGTTCCTCTTGCTTCCTAAGAATCTTCGGGATTAAATTAGGATTGTCAAAAATAGCTGGGGGATCTGGGTCAGGATTTGACCTAGTATACCTAGTCTTCTTTTTAGGAGCCAGCTTCCGAATTTGTTTTTGGTATTTTTGGGAATGTTTTTAGAATTAACAAGGAACTGCTCAAATTTTGGAACAACTATCTAGAGTCTAAAACTAGCATGAAGTTTGACTGAAGCAACTTTTATTTACTCCTGTAAATGCAAAGCAAGAACAATTTCAAAGGCTTCCTGGCTGACATTCAGGCTTCATCTGTAGTTTTAAACAATAGACAGCAATTGAAAAATTGTTCGATCCCCAGTGGAGTCGCCAATTATGTTAACACTCAGGTTGTTCCCTTTGACTCCAAAGGGAATACGACCGAGGTAACCACTAACCAATCTTTTAGCCACAGGTCCTAGCCTACCTGCAACCAGAGAGGGCTCTCTCTTTCTGATTTAGCTTTGTTTTGGTGTAATTTTAGGCTAGTTATGGTGCACAGGATTTTGTTTTGAATTTGTTGGGATGATGATTTCAGTCAGAACAGGTATGTTTTTGCAGAATAATCTAGGCCATTGGGCATGGAGTCGATGATGGTGAACTGCTGGAAATGTCTTTTTGAGGAAAAGGTTATGCTACAGAGCCAGACAAGCGTCTATGGAACAATTTTTTCAAATCTGTAATATGATGGGATGAAATCAGGGAGGGAAAGGCAGCTAAGGATCTTTCACTAAACTGATAGAGGGAATGGTGGGAATATTATCTAGGAGCATTTAAGAATTCCTGAACAACATTCATAATGATAGAACGAATACAAACATGAGCAGTTAAGAATTCATGTTTATGATTAATTCTGAAGAAAACACATTTAACAACAGAGATTGAGCATAGGGTGTATTCAAACAATTCCTGTACTATTCTTTTTCTCTATTGCTAAGCTAGTGAAACATATATTTGAGTTAAGCAAACATAGAAAGACAAAACATAGTTTAGGATAACTTATTGCTCCATCAAACAACACAGGAATTCTGTAGCAGAACGCAGATCATCACTTTGACATCAAACAGTGCAGAGATCATGAACTTTTCCAGCCATTTGTATTAGATAGTCTGAAAATATACAAAACAGTGTCTCAGAGAGAAAATCACCAACCCCAAATACGTTGTGTGGGGAGGTATATATACAAAAATTAGATACAAAATATCTAGCTGATGAGTTAATAACTCATAAATCCTATGCCAACCCCTGAGGAATTATAGCTGAAAGAGTAAATGCTGCAGTAAATATTTAGTGCATTAGCTATCCATCTTGTCAGAAAGTTTTGACTTTTGTGACCAACTGAGTCGATTGGAGATGCACTATCCAAAATCTGCGTTTTTCCCTTCTTTGGCTTGCTGTCCTAGTATTTTGCTGAGTCATTACTCTCACCCGCTCTGCCTGTTGTCTTCATGCTGCATTAAATTTCATTGACCTGAGGCTGATTAGAAGAGATCGAACTGAGATCATTGGGGCAAAATTTGCAGCATTGCTTGCCACCAATCTTCTTTAGGCAGTTGGTGTCTTCGTATTTTTATTAGAGTTTCATCTGCCTCTGTGTACCTGTAAAAATTTGGTGGGACCTCAAACAGGTGATTAATTTCATGCTCAATGTAAAATAAATTTTCTAGCTTGTCATAGAGGCTCTGCCTTGATGGAGGACCTGCTTCTTCTGAAATGCTGGTGGATGCTGTGATCTGATTTGCAATGAAATTGGTCATCCTAGTGGCGTATTGCTCATGGGAGAGCAGTCTTCTAGCACCGGTCAATAGGCTGGGCAATCCCTTGCCTTGTAATGCACCCATTCTAAGCTTGTAGTCATCAAACTTAGCATGCATTTCCTTACATTTTCTCTCCAAATTCTGCACAAAATTTATGAGGGTCAGCACCTTTTTGGCTGTTAGAATAGTATCTATTCTGCTGCTGATGTCTAAGGTTGCCAACTCCTCCTTGGTGTGAGTGTTGAGGAAATGTATCATCCTACTAGCCTGCTCAGGCATATTTCCTAGTGTTGCTCTGGCCTTTTGGCTTTCAATTTGAGCTTGGCCTCTTAACTCAATCTGCTCATGCACTGTTTTGATTGATTTCCACTGTTTGGTGATAGAGTGGTCAATCCGGGTCCACAAAATTTTCTTTATCTCAGCCAGAGTCTTCTCTAAATTCAGTTCCTTTTCCAAGGCCTTTATTCTATCTTTCAGGGCCTTAATCTCTCTGGTATGCTCTGCTACTGTCATTTTGGATTTGTCATATTTTGTTTCTAGCTCAGCCAATTTTTCTTTGGCTTGTTTAATCTCTGTTGCCTGAAGCTCCAGCTCCTTGACAGCTTTTGTCAATTCATCCATGCTTATGCTAGCCTCAGGAGCTGTTGTTGTTGCTGCCACAGTATCTGAAGTTGTTGTAGCCGTTGGAGGGGTCACTGCTGCTTCTGTAGTTGCTGCAGTAGTTGGGGCAGTTTGAGGAGGCTGGGAGGTCGACTCTCCCTGCTTGTTTTGCAGTGCCCTTTCCAATTCTTCTTCCATTTGGACTATTCTTTCATTCATTTGCATTAAGAGGTCCAATGTGTCCTCAGCTTCTTTCTCTTTTACTAGCTCTCCCATCTATGGATGCATGGTTGAGGAGAGCCTCATTTGCTTTTTTAGAGCAGCAATATCATCCTCCTTTTTCTTCATTAGAGCCTTGATAGCCTTGGGATTCTTAGGATCATGCCCCAGGTCTACAATAATGTCCTCCAATGTTTTGATTCTGTTGTCTTTGGCTGTGGAGGACATTCTTTCTAAATCAAGCTGAGTATTAGTATTCCTCAGAGATTCCTTTAACTCATGGGCCATTGTGGCCTTTTCCACCAATGTGGCATAGACCATTTCCCCTGTTTTCTTATGCAGTTCTATTTGATCCATGGGGTGAATGTCTTTTGCCATAACTTCCAACCTTGTTCTGACATAATCTGCAGCCGATTAAGGCTGTTGTACCTTGGGTTTAAAATGGCTGAGGATCATCTTTTCCTCTTTGATGTCATATGCTGCCATCAACCTTTCTTGTTTGGCAGGTGTTGCCTTGAGAAATTGGTCATATAACTGCACTCTTAGCAGCTCATTTTGTGCCTTAATTTCTTTAAAGGTGGCCTTGATGCTAGATGGCTTCTTGCTTTGCTGAGTGGAGGAGGACACCTCCATGCCATGCTGTCTTTCCTGCTCTTGTTGAAAAGAGCTTGTAGCTGTTTGTTGACTGTCTTCTCTATCTTTCCTTGGGCTTCCAAGGATTTCTTCACTGATTTCCTCCACAATTGGAGAATCAACCTTTTGCCTCTTGGCTTCGGGTTGCTGAGTGGACCCACTAGCAGGTGTGGACTCATCTCGGTCTCATTTTCTGCCTCTTTCCTCATGTGCAGGAGTCTACAAGGCAGGCACTGTTGGTGCTTCTGTTTGTTGTGGAGGAGCCTGTACTTGAGGTTGCTCTATGTAAGAGGCAGGCTGCTCTGTAACCACTTCCTTTTCTGCACCCATTATCTCCTTGCCCTTTGTTGTACCTGTTGCTGATGTAGATGGTCCCTGGGCGGCTGGTGTGGCTGCAGCAGCGGATGTACCTTCTCCAATTTGATGTGGCAGCTTGAATGTTACCTGCTGCACAAAATCCAAGTCAAGAGTTTTTTCTAAATCCTTGACATTTTTCTCCATTATTTCCTCTTTAGTTAATTCCTCAACTAATGTACCTTGCAACCACTCATCCTGGTTGGCATATTGCTCAATTTGTGGATATTTACAGTGGTCATAACCTAGCAGCCTGTATTTAACTCTTCTGGCACTGATAAAACCTTCCGGGTCATAAGGGACCCACCAGAAGCTCCTCTTTAGCTTATATTTGTCCCTGAGAATTTGATCAACATCTTGCCAACCCTCTTTCTTGTTCATAATGAAGGGGCCTAGACGATCTTTGAATTTGAGGTGAGCTTTCTTTTTGGCACTATGAAAATGGGTGAGGTCAGAACTAATGAGTTGCCTATAGTATTCCAAGGCAAACAATCTCATTGGTACATACCTTGGAAGCCTGTAAGGACAGAGCTCACAGCCATAGATTCTGATGACAGTATGGTTTTGATACAGGTACCAATCACCTATTTTTTAGTTCTTGGACAGCTGCAAGGTCTTCTGAATCTCAAATGAAAATCTGGGAGGAGTGGATCTCATTAGGAGGCAAGAGACTGGGTATACAAATTGGTCAATAAACTCACAGTAAGAGAATGGAGAGTTTTGAACTTCATGGAAGACCGATGAATAGAAGATGACAGACCTCTTTTCACCCTTAGAATCCAATTTCTTGATGGGGCATTGGAAGCTTTTAGACTGGTAATACATGAATAAGTGGTAGATATATGATGAATATTTGAATACTCCCTCCCTATCCACTTTCAATAGCTGGTCATGTATTTTATTGGCTATAAACTTGGCAAAGTTATACTTGTAAGCAAGGGGCTGGCCTGGGCTATATGCAGCTAATAATACCAACACTGTTTCATCAGTGTGCTCACTGGTTTTGAAGCCCAGCACATAAGAGATCATATCAACTAGAAGCTTGCCCACCTCATTGAAATGGACATATAAGAAAGGAGGTGGCCCTGTAGGCTGGCAGTCTGCCCTCATGAAAGTCTTGGTGATTTTTTCAATGCCAGCACTGGAGAGTTTGGAGCCTGCATCCAGAAAATAGTTCATGAAGAAGGGGAACAACAGCTGAGTCTGCTTGAAATTGAGCATTTGGTTGATGCAGTCAGGATTAATGTGAAAAAGTATGCTCCCAGATGGAGACTTAACAGCTCTCTGAGTTGGCTCATAGTTCTCAGCACATAAGCGGATGATCTCTGGAAAAATATTAAGAGATGGGAGGAAGTAATAAGGCAGACTAGACTCCCATATACCATACATGTCATTGTTGCTTAGATAGTTGTTTCTCAACTGGCAGAAAGTCTGCAAGTGGTTTCAGTCACCAACAAGATCTTGGATAAGGTAATATCTATCAGCAAGAGGCATGGCTTCAAGCTCCTTGTTTGGTGGATTCATAGGAGTGACACTAAGAGCTGATGGAGTAGCCATTACAGAACTTTGAGGTGTTATCTTTAGAATGAAGTTTTTGAGTACAACAGGCTGAGGATGATAGCTTGTGAGGATTTGAATAGGAGTGGCAGAGTGAGTTTAGCTGAAGCCAAAGTCTTCAATATTTTGTTGCTGTATTGAAAAGGACAATTTGCAGAGTTTGATTTGAGCTTTAGTTTCTTTTGGAAAACTCTCTGAATTTAGAGACAGTGAGGGCAAATGCAGAGGAGAAAGGGATTACAACTTAATGCACTGAGAGCTTGAAGTGAAACACGACAAAAGGGAACAATGCCCGGCAGGTGTGAGACTATATTGAAAATTCAAGCCCGAAAATGGATTCTAGCACGGTGAAATTATGAACAGTGCGTGGTTCTTTTAAACAGGGGATGCATTAGATAATTTAGGCCAACATTTACATGACAGCACCATTAAATTTAGGAGTTTGTAGGCAATTGAGTGAAAAAATTCTGGAGAACGGGAAGAACACGGGCAAACAGGTGGAATGCGGCAAATACCTGGATTAGCTAGCGCTGAGGTTGGTCGAGTTGATTGAAGGGCGAAGATTGACGTCGAATTTGCAAGTGGCGACGTCCAAAGTGTTGAAATTTGAAATCTGGAGGCAACTTGGCGTGAACAGCAGAACAGCGCAGCCGAAACCTTCCAATGAAAATGACCGAAAACGGTCACTTTTGGTGTTTTTAACGAAAAATTTGGCGCATACGCACTTTTGGCGCTTTCCCGTGATGACTTCAGCATGATGTCATCAACGGGCCCCGGGTACGGACGGGTGATGTGGACGCTGACTGGGACTATGATGTGGCGGGACACGATGGCACAATGTGGGCGCGGGAGGACAGCGTGGCGGGCAACGTGGGGCGGTGGCAGGGACCGGGTGTGATGTCATGGTGACAGGACTACTGACGTAACGGGTGGAGGGCAGTTTCTTGGACAACGGTTTCTGGTTTCCCAGCACCGCCTTTGAGCAGAAGCAGTTTTGGGGGGGAGGCCTCCGAACACCCCGGGCTATCGACACGTGGTGGGGTACGGCGGCAAAACCGCCCATCCCCCGGACGTTAAAGCTCAACATGTTGACGGCTGAAAACACTCGCCCATCGTTGGATCGGGCACGGTGGGAGATCGACGGCTGTCAGGGCCTTTGGCACGGCGTGCAAGTTCGGAGCGGGACCCGCCCGTAATTAAATAATATATTGTAGCCGTGGGTTGAAACTTTAGCTCGGGTGGGTTTTCGGTGGTAGGATTAATGCGGGTTATTGCGCCACAATGTTTAATAAAAACCATTTAAACATTTAAGATTGGGTTTAGACCGCGGGGTAATTTGCAAGGGTTTAGGTGAGTGGGGGTTTAAGTATAGGCTATTAATCTTAACCAGAGGTTAGACTAATTCCGGGGTAAGGATGCAGAAGGGTTGATTATAGCCCCAGATGGACTAATGTCTCCCATAACCATGTTACTTAGCTATAATGCTAGGGGGGGATAGTTAATATGTTTTTTGGGAACTTTATATAGTTTTTGTAAAAAATAGGGGTGGGGATGTACTAGGGAGCTATATAATAGGGTTAGGAGTTAATATGGGTATGTGAGGTGAAGTGTGAGGGAGAAATTGAGCTTGAGAACTGAAACTTAGAAACCAGAAATGGATGAAGTATGAAGTGAGGGCTTTACATAAGAAATGTGGCTTCTTTTTTGAAGAAGAAGGTCACAACTTGACATGACTTTCTCAAGGGAGAAATGTAAGAAGGACTGTTTAGGCAGATTCTAAAGTCCTCAAGGGGATATTAGTAAGAAACCTTTCGAAGGGAATGAGGGAAGTTAGATATGGTTTGATAGTTTGCCATATAGACCATTGTTCTTGCCCCTCTCTTATTGATGAGATAAGATATGATTTTCAATATATCATGTGGTCAGACCTTGCTTCTGCAACCTCCAACTGCCTACCCTGCCTAATAGACCTAACATTTTTTCTTCTTTTGGATGGGTGCACTTAGCCTTGCAAACCCTGATAATCCTCTTTTCTTTTTGCTGCCCTCCTATCTAAATCTACCCTTATGTCTTCCAAGGGCCCAGATTAAGCAGTTGGGCTCCTTCCTTTCTCTATCCAGCTACTCATCTGCCAAGCTTGAACTGTTTGGACAGGTATTCATTCTCTAGTCTAGAACAAGAAATTTAAACCATGGCATGGTCCAGTTTGAACTGTTGGGCCAACCATCAAGATAGCAGTGGCATTTTGGTTAGCTACTTTCCTGGTCTTTCTTTGGGGTTCATTTCAATTATTTTTTCTGACCAATCCATTTCTTGCCTTTTGATTATTCTTTTAAGGCATACCCTCTTTACATTTTTTAACTGTCTGTTTCTTTCACAAAATATGGAACCTTTGTAACATCAAAAATGAACATTTTTGGCACTTCCACTGTCAATCATGAAAAATGAAACCCTATTGGTATAAGAGACTAACACTTAGCATCCATGCCATTCATCTTAGCTTCCATGTCATCCATCTTAGCTTCCAATCCATCCATCTTAACTTGCAGACCATTCATATTAGCTTCCATGCCATTCATCTTGGCTTCAGTTTCCTTTTTTGAGAGTGAAATTTCTTGTACTTAGCCTTGTAATTTTGATATATCATGTTGCATTTCTTCCTCTTCTTCACGAGTCATGCTAGAGCTTTCAGGTTGCTTACTAGGTGTTTCCATTTTATTTCTTCGGGGAATCAATTAATGCTAACAATTCTTCACTATTCCCTTTTAATTCCTTCAAACTAATTTTTCAAACCAATCTTATGCAAAATTTTAAAAAACTACACACCTTTTTTTCACTTTGTAAGAGCTCGATGTTGAATTTGTTGTATCTCTGGAACGGAAGATCTTGAATATCTGAAATCATGTCCTGCAGTAGCCCTTTAATTTGTGTCCTCTCTATAACCCCGCAAGTCTGATCAAGATTGGATTCTCCAAGGAAGAGTTATGCCAAATCTCCCACATTGACCTGATTATAGACTAGTTCAATATAGTAACCTTGTATGAAGTTCCACGTGTCACAATTTCGACCTTAGTACCTGAAACTGATATACCAAAAACTACAGGTCATCCTCTTTCTAAAGTTTCTTACTAAATTTCAATCTGATGCTCAAAACAAAATTTATGACGATTTTCCATAGGTCACCTGTTTGGAATGTAATTTGGGAGTCTATAAAACCCTAACTTCCTCAATTCATATCTCTGAAAATATAGTGAGACAAGCTCTGAAATTTGGATCCGAAGTTCAGAATGATTTCTACTCAAATGGATTTTTTTTAGCTTTTGAAAAGTCGCAGAAATTTTTTTTATAGTGAAAATGCCACGATGACCTGTTTGGACCAGAAAAACCCTAGAATCCAAAGCTATGATACCAAATGTTATGAAACCATCTCACAAAAAGATAGAAAAGATAGGTCAACGCCTTAGAATTCAACCTCTTCGAGGGGGGAACCTCCTTTACATTACACAATTAAGCAATTCTTGGATGATACAAATGACTAAACCTCCCTTCTATATATAGGAGTCTAAGGGGTCACAATATAATCAAGACGAAATAACAATAATAACATAAGGGCAGATCAATAACAAACTTGGGTTTCTATGGGGCACACTAATAACAATATGGGGGCAATAGGGGTACAATAATAACAATAAGGGCTACAACTATCATTTTCACCTTATGTTGCAAAGGAAACGCCGTAAGGCATAGAGTGGGGAAGAATAGCATAAAGTGGAGAAGAATAGAGACATGTATAGAGTGGGGAAGAATAGCATAGAGTGGGGAAGAATAGGGACATGTGAATGGACATTGTTGAAAGCAAGGGTGGATGATAATGAGTTACAATTGCAATAGTTAGTTATGTGTATTCTGAAAATGAATATTTTGTAAATAATAATAGTTTGTGGAAGAATTTATGAAAAGTATGCCATCAACTACACAATTGATATCTACAGAAATAGAAGGCTAGAAAACAAGAATTTTAATTTATAAGATCCAATTTACATGGTTGGTCAACATGTAGAAACCCCTTGTGTCATCTCTCTGTCCAAGTGGGGAATAATAATATGACAATGGAATCACTATTGTGAATACACAGAGACATAATACTATGGCATGCTTATAGATAGTTGTTGGCTGAATGACTTGCAATTGGCTTTCAAGCTACTGGTTCACCATAAGTTGGATCTACAAAATATTAGTTGGATTTGAAGAACAAATAAAGCTAGGATAAAAGGTCCAAATTTATGAAATTATTAGTTTCTTCCTTCCCCACCTTTCCATTTTTGTTATTATTATTATAATACTAATAAAATATTATTATTATTACCAGATAGCTCCCTGGATGTCGACAAACAATTAATATTTATTTTATTAGAACAAATCAAGGTACGGATAGAACGCTAGAATTTCTGAAATTATTAGTTTCTTCCTTCCCCTCTTTTTCACTCTTAGCATTATGACACTTCCTTTCACATCCTACAGTGGATTGAACTTGCAAGAAAATTCGAGGTGAACCTTATACCTCTGCCTCTTCTGTTCATTTTTGTACAAAAGGAGGTATATACATCTTCAGTGCATATTTCTAGCCATTATCAACACCTAATACATGCTTTTGTATACAGGGAATTAAATTTTCATCATGTTTGAACTCAACTATTTTCCTTCCAAGGCTAGCTAAAATGGTTGTTGGGCTGAGGGCCTCCACTGCAAATATTTTATTGACAATGGCCCTTACAGAGAGTTTATTTTCAAGCATTTTCAAGTGGCTTCTGTGGATGAAGAAAGTGCAACAGTAGTTCTAATAAGTTGATCAGTATATAAAAGAAATTCCCATCTGAAGCCCTGAGTAGGCTATGAGTGAGACTTTTTGCCTCTTCATAAGAGTTCATTAGATAATGTGTTCTACAAACCCCTCTCACATACTCAACTGCATGACTGCCCTATTCAAGAAGCCAACTATTCCAATAAGCATGTGAATGAAAATCACCTATACAATTTACCAATTACAACAACAACCAACCAACAAAAAAAAAAAATTACTCAGCAGACTAAGGCAACAAATTGGTCAAGTAATAATCCTCAAAAGGGCCAATATACTGGGACTCTCCATTCAACTAGGTATTACCACCTATAGTTTATCTTGATTTAAGTATATTTCCAGTAACAATTCACCAAACTGTAGTCAGCCTATGTGATGAAACAATATCACCAAAAGTTCAAACTACGCATGTTACCAATAAAATTGTTGGCTAAACCTATAAACAATCTTAATCATCCACTTCTACCTGCCTTCTTAGTATTAGGCTTTTACCAACATGTGTGTGATTAAGTTGTTTCTCATCTTTTATCAGCTACCAGGTTTGACAGAAAAGAAGTGCAAATTTCCTGCCTCCACTATTTAACAAATCTGCTAATTTCTGAATCATTCAAAACTTGAACAGGGCCAATATATTGAAATAACACCATGAGAGCCTCAGAATTTATGCCTCCATTTATAAGCTATATTAACTAAGCCATTTCTTTTGGTAATCCAAATAACAAAAAAACCATTCCATTTCTTGCCTTTAAAACAAATATTTTCATCCAACAATTTCTAGTGGCATGCAGAGGAAGATTCATTGAATTTTACCATTCACGCCAGTCTTGGTATGCAGAGGCAGATTCATTGAAATCAGATATTTCTTTTAGCAAAATATAGCAGTGTGATGAATATGTTGGCGACGATTAAATGACCCCTGGTCCACTACAACGAGGAGAACATGATTCAATAACTATTCGAAGGCTCTGCATGTACAAATGTAGTACACTGTTTTCCTCTGCCCAAGCTACATTTATGGTTGTGATCATCACAGTCTTGTTAGGCATTGAAGTTTTTTCTTGACCACTCCCTAAATCAAAGGCAGTTACAGATGAATTCAACTCTGAACTCTGCAAGAGATTGGCTCTTAATTGAACCGTAATAGCCATGGAAATTTATTTATAAAAAGTATGCCATCAACCAGACAGTGAACCTGACCTATTCATGCCTCTTTGTTCTCTGAGTTATTGAAGAGAAAAAGTTTTGTTAATGTCGATTGTTTTATCTAAGAACATGCCTACTTATTCCTTGTGCTTGTAATAAGGCCAAGAAGCCTATGTCACATAAAGCATTGCTATATACTATCATGCTCTGTGAATTTGGCCGACCAGTATAGGTCATTGGGGCTGTGATTTCTTGATCTCCGGGCTATAAAAGAAGAAAGGTGGTGGACTTCTCATTCCACATATTTGTAAGGAAGCGGAGAATCTTTTAAAGGACAGTTCTAAGGCCCTTCATAATTTAAGGAAGTCGAGATTCTGTTTGCATATATTTGCAAGCCTTGAAAAGACAATCAGTGGGCATCCTATGTCATCTATATTAGTAAAATCAAGGAACCCTATTTGTGTATTGAAGAAGAGGCCAAGTCCTTATCATTGTTACAAGCGCATATATATAGATATATATACAAGTGTTAAAAGCCTGTTCCATTCAAGCCAACTTGCAAATCAATAAGGAATATATATTTATGTCTTCGAAACCTTCATAAGAGGTGCCCTGAAGCCAATAAAAATAGAGGATGCAGTTATGAGAAGGGATGGTCCCTTTAGAAATCAGTCTGAAAATGATTTTTGAAGAATAGTAAAAGCCCTCCATAATGTCATTATCTAGCAGTTGATGTGATTTTGTTGAGAAGGTTTAGTGGCAGCCCTCCATGTGATCCTATTTTTGTCTAGCAGCTGAAGCAAAGGAAGTTCATCCAAGAAAAGTATGCAGCTCCTTTGTGTTGGCACCATTGGATAAGGGTGACAGTACCCTTGGAAGTCTGGAAGATAGAAGAAGTGCGAGGCACTTTGGAGCAGACCCCTGTAGCAGCGTGTATGAACATAAAATTAGAGGTATGGTATCTCTCAAGGTGCATCATGAAGAACACATTGGAAGAAGGATGTGCATGGCTGATCGTATGTCTTGGCGAGCACAATGAGCAGAGGGCACTGTGAGGACACTGATTTTGGCATCTTGATTAGGTCATTGGGCACTTTGATGCGTTGAGCTAGGATCTTATGAAAGATGGTCTTATGAATATGGATGCCTGGATGCGAAGGACCCCTCCTCATCATGGATTGGGTAATTTAATGCATATTACCCATTTAATGCAGTGATTTAATTTTTTTAGGGACTTTTGATATGCTATTTGCGGAGGTAATATTTCAATGTTCTTACAATAGGAAAGTTGTCCTTTAGCAGCTAAACCACGTGTCATGATAAGAAGTCAATGAAGAGTTTTGTTTTAAGAATTTGTTGATCTGAGTCCAATCTTCTCAGTGGATAAAGCACTCAACAGTATGTTTGAAGATCTGATCCCTTTGGCACCTCTGCATCAGAATTCTGAAGCTAGCAGTCCTTCCATCCAATCACCTGTGCTCACATAAATTCAAGTCTTGTAAACAAAGATGTACAACAAGAAAATTTGTTGAGGATCAAATAAGTGACTCTAGGGATACATATATTTATTTGGATTTGATCAATGAATTAAAGAGAGTCCTATGGAGCAATGAAGAACCAAGTTGTTGGCCTAGTTCTCTGAACCACATTAAGAAGGAGCCAAGTGTTCCTATTGTTCTGAGCACAAGAAACAATAAAGGTCTGCTATGCAATGGAGCTATCTCTCTTTTACATTCTGGGCATAAGTATGCTTTTGGATAAGTCTTTTGAAAATAACTTTATTCTCCTAGGAGGCCAAGAAAAGTGCAAGAACACAAGAATATGCCAAAGGTCATTTCATGAAGCCAACCTTGGAGAAAGGATTACTCTGTTCTCGATCTTGTGGTATGGAGGCAGAAATGTTATGGTGGACTGCTTAATATTAAAAAGCGGACACACCTACACTTCTCAAAATCCAACATGCATGATCGCTGGCCTCATCCCTTTGAGGGTTACTGCCATTAGGGTAGGGCACACTACAGTAAGAATGGCCAGATGACTAAAGCCCTTAAGATCTTAATTAAACAAATAACTTGCTGAATTTAATTAACCAGAAATTAAATTTCAGGCCATTTCATCAATCACACAATAGCTGGAAATTAAATAGTGGAAGCATAAAACAGTTTCACACATACAGAGGTAATTTCTCCTTCAAAATCAGATTTTCATTCTTTCAAAAACACTTACGAAGAAACCTTCACAGTGTGCTAAAATCCAGTAGCTCTATGGTCAACAAATCACCCTAAACTGAGCAGTACAGTTGGCCTGAGAAGATATGGCATGCTGTATGTCTGGATTCTGTTGCTTTATGGATTGCACGACCCTATCTGCATGAACATATGGAACTGTTTTGTAAACTACACAGAACTGCCTAGATCCGTATGAATGTACATATCTACTCTACATGGTCTCTCCCTGCTGTCGTATATTCTCTCTTGCTCTTCAATTCAGACAGTGAATCCGACCTATTCATGCCTCTTTGTTCTCTGAGTTATTGAAGAGAGAAAGTTTTGTTAATGTCGATTGTTTTATCTAAGAAGATGCCTACTTATTCCTTGTGCTTGTAATAAGGCCAAGAAGCCTATGTCACATAAAGCACTGCTATATACTGTCATGTTCTGTGAATTTGGCCGACCAGTATAGGTCATTGGAGCTGTGATTTCGTGATCTCTGGGCTATAAAAGAAGAAAGGTGGTGGACTTGTCATTCCACATATTTGTAAGGAAGCGGAGAATATTTTAAAGGACAGTTCTAAGGCCGTTCATAATTTAAGGAAGTCGAGATTTTGTATGCATATATTTCCAAGCCTTGAAAAGACAATCAGTGGGCATCATATGTCATCTATATTAGTAAAATCAATGAACCCTATTTTGTGTATTGAAGAAGAGGCCAAGTCCTTATCACTGTTACTAAGAGTTTGGACATAGTACACAAATTCTACATTTCACAGCCATAAAAATAACACGATTTTACTGTATACTGTATCTGCTTGTTATTCCATTCGTAATTAAAGATTTATTTTGTCATTTAGAACCACTTAATCTTCATTTTCTCTTCTAATCAAGTAATAGATCTACGAATCTATCTATTGAAGTTGGTTGTTTCTGACAGATCTTCCACACAGAGGCGGGTGTTGCAGTCCTCTGAATCTCTTGCTAAACAATTTGTGGTGTTAGAAGATCCCTCAGTGTCTCACAGAAATACATTAGAAGAAGCAATATCATGTGATCAAGAACTTGGGAAAGCAGCTTTCTCTTCCTCTTCATATTCTCTTCTAGCGTTTGGTATATATCAAGGAAACAGTTGTATGATTCCAGCATGATAAATAGTTGACTACATTTAACCAGAGTTTCATAAAAAAGAGGAGAGAGCCGTGTTTCCAGCATGATAAATAGTTGACTACATTTAAGCAGAGTTTCATAAAAAAGAGGAAAGAGCCGCGGAGAAACAAATTTGTTTTTGCATTTGATCGCCAGTTTGAAATAAAAGTATTGTCTAAAAGTGATTTTCCACCTTTTGATAAAAGACCACAATCAAGATAAAGCACTCGTGGGTTCCAAATTGGCTAAAATAACACCTGTGCTGAATGGCCATTTAAGGCTTGGTCTGGTAGTGTTTCATTTGTACCATACTTCATTACCTGCACAACAATACAAATATTATTCTGAATATTCTTTAAGAAATGCTTTCACCAAGTGATCTGTTAGAACTATTAGATGGTTTGTCAAACTATTTCTCATAATTCTTTTTAAAATGCATCAAATATTTCATCATTGAACAATAAAAAGCACATCACGCAATCCACAGCATCAGGCCAAAGCTTGAATGTGAAAGCTTCTGCACGAGACAGCAAGTCGAGATTTTCATAATTTAAGGAAGTCGAGATTCTGTTTGCATATATTTGCAAGCCTTGAAATGACAATCAGTGGGCATCCTATGTCATCTATATTAGTAAAATCAAGGAACCCTATTTGTGTATTGAAGAAGAGGCCAAGTCCTTATCACTGTTACAAGCGCATATATATAGATATATATACAAGTGTTAAAATCCTGTTCCATTCAAGCCAACTTGCAAATCAATAAGGAATATATATTCATGTCTTCGAAACCTTCATAAGAGGTGCCCTGAAGCCAATAAAAATAGAGGATGTAGTTATGAGAAGGGATGGTCCCTTTAGACATCAGTCTGAAAATGATTTTTGAAGAATAGTAAAAGCCCTCCATAATGTCATTATCTAGCAGTTGATGTGATTTTGTTGAGAAGGTTTAGTGGCAGCCCTCCATGTGATCCTATTTTTGTCTAGCAGCTGAAGCAAAGGAAGTTCATCCAAGAAACGTATGCAGCTCCTTTGTGTTGGCACCATTGGATAAGGGAGACAATACCCTTGGAAGTCTGGAAGATAGAAGAAGTGCGAGGCACTTTGGAGCAGACCCCTGTAGCAACGTGTATGAACATAAAATTAGAGGTATGGTATCTCTCAAGGTGCATCATGAAGAACACATTGGAAGAAGGATGTGCATGGCTGATCCTATGTCTTGGCGAGCACAATGAGCAGAGGGCACTGTGAGGACACTGATTTTGGCATCTTGATTAGGTCATTGGGCACTTTGATGCGTTGAGCCAGGATCTTATGAAAGACAGTCTTATGAATATGGATGCCTGGATGCGAAGGACCCCTCCTCATCATGGATTGGGTAATTTAATGCATATTACCCATTTAATGCAGTGATTTAATTTTTTTTAGGGACTTTTGATATGCTATTTGCGGAGGTAATATTTCAATGTTCTTACAATAGGAAAGTCCTCCTTCAGCAGCTAAACCACATGTCATGATAAGAAGTCAATGAAGAGTTTTATTTTAAGAATTTGTTGATCTGAGTCCAATCTTCTCAGTGGATAAAGCAATCAACAGTATGTTTGAAGATCTAATCCCTTTGGCACCTCTGCATCAGAATTCTGAAGCTAGCAGTCCTTCCATCCAGTCACCTGTGCTCACATAAATTTAAGTCTTGTAAACAAAGATGTCCAACAAGAAAATTTGTTGAGGATCAAATAAGTGACTCTAGGGATACATATATTTATTTGGATTTGATCAATGAATTAAAGAGAGTCCTATGGAGCAATGAAGAACCAAGTTGTTGGCCTAGTTCTCTGAACCACATTAAGAAGGAGCCAAGTGTTCCTATTGTTCTGAACACAAGAAACAATAAAGGTCTGCTATGCAATGGAGCTATCTCTCTTTTACATTCTGGGCATAAGTATGCTTTTGGATAAGTCTTTTGAAAATAACTTTATTCTCCTAGGAGGCCAAGAAAAGTGCAAGAACACAAGAATATTCCAAAGGTCATTTCATGAAGCCAACCTTGGAGAAAGGATTACTCTGTTCTCAATCTTGTGGTATGGAGGCAGAAATGTTATGGTGGACTGCTTAATATTAAAAAGCAGACACACCTACACTTCTCAAAATCCAACATGCATGATCGCTGGCCTCATCCCTTTGAGGGTTACTGCCATTAGGGTAGGGCACACTACAGTAAGAATGGCCAGATGACTAATGCCCTTAAGATCTTAATTAAACAAATAACTTGCTGAATTTAATTAACCAGAAATTAAATTTCAGGCCATATCATCAATCACACAATAGCTGGAAATTAAATAGTGGAAGCATAAAACAGTTTCACACATACAGAGGTAATTTCTCCTTCAAAATTAGATTTTCATTCTTTCAAAAACACTTACGAAGAAACCTTCACAGTGTGCTAAAATCCAGCAGCCCTATGGTCAACAAATCACCCTAAACTGAGCAGTACAGTTGGCCCGAGAAGATATGGCATGTTGTATGTCTGGACTGTGTTGCTTTATGGATTGCACGGCCCTATCTGCATGAACATATGGAACTGTTTTGTAAACTACATGGAACTGCCTAGATCCGTATGAATGTACATATCTGCTCTGCATGGTCTCTCCCTACTGTCGTATATTCTCTCTTGCTCTTCAATTCAGACAGTGAATCCGACCTATTCATGCCTCTTTGTTCTCTGAGTTATTGAAGAGAGAAAGTTTTGTTAATGTCGATTGTTTTATCTAAGAAGATGCCTACTTATTCCTTGTGCTTGTAATAAGGCCAAGAAGCCTATGTCACATAAAGCATTGCTATATACTATCATGTTTTGTGAATTTGGCCGACCAGTATAGGTCATTGGAGCTGTGATTTCTTGATCTCCAGGCTATAAAAGAAGAAAGGTGGTGGACTTGTCATTCCACATATTTGTAAGGAAGCGGAGAATATTTTAAAGGACAGTTCTAAGGCCGTTCATAATTTAAGGAAGTCGAGATTTTGTATGCATATATTTCCAAGCCTTGAAAAGACAATCAGTGGGCATCATATGTCATCTATATTAGTAAAATCAAGGAACCCTATTTTGTGTATTGAAGAAGAGGCCAAGTCCTTATCACTGTTACTAAGAGTTTGGACATAGTACACAAATTCTACATTTCACAGCCATAAAAATAACGCGATTTTACTGTATACCGTATCTGCTTGTTATTCCATTCGTAATTAAAGATTTATTTTGTCATTTAGACTCTAGAGTAACCACTTAATCTTCATTTTCTCTTCTAATCAAGTAATAGATCTATGAATCTAACTCTTGAAGTTGGTTGTTTCTGACAGATCTTCCACACAGAGGCAGGTGTTGTAGTCCTCTGAATCTCTTGCTGAACAATTTGTGGTGTTAGAAGATCCCTCAATGTCTCACAGAAATACATTAGAAGAAGCAATATCATGTGATCAAGAACTTGGGAAAGCAGCTTGCTCTTCCTCTTCATATTTTCTTCTAGCGTTTGGTATATATCAAGGAAACAGTTGTATGATTCCAGCATGATAAATAGTTGACTACATTTAACCAGAGTTTCATAAAAAAGAGGAGAGAGTCGTGATTCCAACATGATAAATAGTTGACTACATTTAAGCAGAGTTTCATAAAAAAGAGGAGAGAGCCGTAGAGAAACAAATTTGTTTTTGCATTTGATCGCCAGTTTGAAATAAAAGTATTGTCTAAAAGTGATTTTCCACCTTTTGATAAAAGAAAACAATCAAGATAAAGCACTCGTGGGTTCCAAATTGGCTAAAATAACACCTGTGCTGAATGGCCATTTAAGGCTTGGTCTGGTAGTGTTTCATTTGTACCATACTTCATTACCTGCACAACAATACAAATATTATTCTGAATATGCTTTAAGCAATGCTTTCACCAAGTGATCTGTTAGAACTATTAGATGGTTTGTCAAACTATTTCTCAGAATTCTTTTTAAAATGCATCAAATATTTCATCAGTGAACAATAAAAAGCACATCACGCAATCCACATCATCAGGCCAAAGCTTGAATGTGAAAGCTTCTGCACGAGACAACAAATCCTCTTTGGCACCAGCTCCAAGTGAATATAACTGTTTTTTTATTTATTGAACCTCTGTATCTAATTTCGCATGGTACTTGTGCCCAAATAACCTTTAATCTGGAAGTAAGAGATCGCTTTATGGCCATCTTAGTCGCTATTTTGGTCACAAATTTGTATAGGATAGATCCGGAGCAAATATTTCATTTGAAAGCTTTACAGCCCTTCAAAATCCATTTCATAGATCATACAAAAGTAAAACAAAGTTATACAACCGTAGGTACGATCAACGATTTGATTGATCACAACCAACAACAACTCCATAAGCCATTGGAAAGTCAACTACAATCAGAGAGAAGATTGTATTTATATGTGGAGCAGAGCTTATCCATGCACAAAAATCTTTAATTTTATCATAGGAAGGAATCTATTTTGAACCAATAGCGTGTATACGTTTTTGGGGCTTCATAATATTTGGTGTTCCAATCCTAAAAACTTCATAATTGAAAGTGGCATTATATTATTTGTAGACAACTATGGACCATGCAATTATGTAAGATAAAAATCATGATTTTTGAGAGAGATAAAAAGGAGTATCTTTCTTCTTACTCTAGGTGGAGGTACTTGGGTCTTTGTTAACTAATGATAAAAGTTGTTTCTATTCTTGAGCTTGATGGATTTGTATTCTCCTAGGCTTTCAACAAGTTCTCCTTTTGTTGAGGTATTTTAATCACTTTAACAAAAGAATGAGTAATTTGTAGCTCTATCAATTCATTCATTATGTTATAAGTCATCTTCATCATTGCATTAGCTTGTTCCTTGTATGCTATTCATTAGCTTGATGAAGGGTTGAATGAGGAGTATTATTGAATGCTTTTCCTTTACCTACTTGATTTCTAGGCTTGAACCTACTTAGTTGAGCTCTTGTTTGAATGAAATTCTCTTGATATTTTTCATAATTTTCATGTTCATCATAGTTTTACGGAGTAAAAGTTTGTATGCTCTCTTCACATTGCATGCATTTTGTTAGCGCTTGAAATTTCACCTCAGGCTGAGAAAGGTAAACCTCAAGGCAACATCAAACCATTTAGCCTCGTAGCTAGCCCTACGGGGCAGGAGAAGGCTCTCTCCGGTCAATCTTGGTAAAATCTTCAATAGATGAGATGACCAATAAGGTAACACTGATATTAGGCTAGTAAACTGATCAAAGAGTTTGATTTGGGGTTTTTTTTTTTTGGGTTTTTGGTGGCAAATTGAGGAGAGGGAAATTTTGGGTGTGGGGATTGGACATAGTTTCTGCAGGGGGTTCCTTGGGGCGAGGTAGGAGACAGCGTTGATGCCTTTAACTGATATGAATGGTTAGGAATGAAAGATGAAGAGCTAAAGAGAGCAAACAATAACTTTGAATTCTCTTTAGATAGAAGAAAACATTGAAATTAAACAAACTTAAAAGCAGAGCATGACAGTCATGAATTCTTACTTTAACACTTCGTTTGTTTAATGTGCAGAAGGAAAAGAAAGGAAATGATTCACATAACACACTTACAGGTACATAGAGAAACACACCATCAATACATGTAACCACAAGAATCCCAAAAAGGACTGCAAAACCCTGGTCTTCCTTAGCCAAAAATTGCAGAGATACAGTGAATAATACAATGATAGCTTATCCCTCAAGAGTCCAACCATGAAAATGAGCAAGAAAGTACATAATATAGATGATATAACCTCTTTCCTTGCCTCCATGGGTCTAGCTCACTATCCTAGGAGCTGTTTCAACCACTTCTAAACTAAGCACTACAAACTAGGCAGTCAAAACAACTTGCCTCTATAAACTTGGAAACCAATTCATTCATTTAATATTTACCCTTTTCATGAATGAATCTTCTAGAAATGTTACATAAGAGTAAAAGTGTCTAAAAAGTACCATAATTACATCAAAGAGAATCATCATTCACCCCAAAAAGTTGAACTGAGTCAAATTTGCGTTTTCTAGGCTGTACAGTGCATTTTTGGAAAATTCTGCCTGACGGGTCGCGCGCCCCTGCCTGACGGGTTGCGCGACTTTGGAGCCATCTTTGGGGCACTTTCAGGTGGCCAAATTGAGAAAACGTAGGCTTTTTGGAAAGGTCTATGCGTCTACTTTCCAACCCAACTGGAATTTTTGAATTTGGAGTTCATTTGCCCTGTCAAACATCAATTCTCCCAAGACTGCTTTCTGCAATTCAAAAAAGTGGCAGAAAGTCATTTTTTGCTAGTTTTTTGACTTTTTGGAGGCCCAAAACTTCACCAAATCTCAAGTCCATCCATGAGCATATGTAACTTTGCATGAAAAATCTGGAAATGCTGAGTTTTTGTCAAAAGGAGTTGCCATGATGAAGGGTCGCGCGGGGGGTGAGACCCGTTAATGGGAAAAAACCTGTGTTTGGCATAAAAAATTCACAAATGACAAAATTTTCCCCAAATTTCTTGAAATTTGGGCTGGGAGTCCCCAATCAAGTACCATGCTCAGTCAAAGAGGCTTTGGCCAAAATTTGGAGTGGATCGGGCGTTTTCCTTCGTTTTTGTGCTTTGGCCAACCGTCCTTGGAGCACCTTCGTTCTCGCCAGTATTTTTGACATTTCTTTAAAACCATGACACCTGTGCAAAACGTGAAGGAGGTTTTTCTTCCTCGACATGTTGTGGACAAAAACCTCTCTCAGTTTTCCTAAATTCAACATCATTTGAGTGGGACTTGTCCCGATGTGTGAAACAAGGAATTTTGTCGAAATGGAGCGAAATGAAGGGAATAGGGGGCTTCTAAATTCTTGGGGAAATTTTTGGAAGTAGGGATGGATGTTAGGAAGCAGGGGAAAGTGGAATCTCGGAGATTGAGTGAGGGGAAGGGGTCCAAAAGGGCAAAACACAGGCCCAACCTAGAAAATTGCCAGGTTGTAGCTAGAAACTAGGGTTTGTGCAAAAATGAGGAATTTGACGGATCTAAGGGATGGGAAGTGTTTGATAAGGTACTTTAAGGATAGGGGAAGGTGTATGAACATCAGGAAACAAGTTTTTCCGGTGATTTGACCATCCAAGAGAAATTGCCTTCAAAACCCTAGGAGAGGGAAATGACCTTGCCTAGGCACAACTGAAGCATGAATAAGGTGTAACATGACCCAGTGGAACCTAATATGATGATAGCAACCCTCTGAATGATGATAGGCTCAGCTGAATGATGACATGGACTGACATTTGGACAACTTTGAAAAGTGTGAAAGCAAACCCTAGACCTAATGCCTAGTGACCAAATTTTGCTTGAAGACTCACTGAAATGACAAAATTTGACCTTGACATTTCAAAATCACTTTGTAAGAGCATATTTGATCACTAGAGGAAGGCTGGAAAGACTGACACTAACATTGGCTCCAATGGGGATGGTAGCTCCTTGGAGGTGCCAAGAACCTTAGACCTCTGGGAGAGCAGACCAGTGCCTTACAATCATTGGGCAATGGAGTCATTATTTTGAACGGAGAACACAAAACCTTTGACACATTTATTGAATGAAAACTTGACTAAAAAGTGACTGAAACTTAACTGAAACTTGACTCAAAACGACTCGATGACAAATTGAAATGATGGAAAAACTTGACTCTAACAAACTAACTCAAGACCTGAACTTAAAATTTAAAACTTGATGGCAGTACATAACTGCCTATGTTTCTTACAAGACAACCTACCATCAAACTATATCATAATGCCAGTGCAACCAATCAAGAAGATGGCTTCTTGATTGATTCTCTTGATCAGATCTTCTGGTCAACAGTACAAACCTATAACTGAGCATCCAAAAACATAGCTGACCATGATCTCCTTCATCACTGAATACTGCAATAATCACCTTCACTGCTGGCTGCAACAAACTTGCTAGAGGATCGTGAAAAACATGAAGATTTGCCACTGCCACCTCCTGCTGAAAGAACAAGGTATCCTTTGTTTCAAATTCTGATCTGCCTTCCTCATGTGCTTCGGTAAAAGTATGCTCATGGGCTTCAAAAAACTCTGAACAAGTAGATGAGCAGATCTCTTCTTGGAAAAGCATTTCAGCACATGAGACATATGAAGAATCTGAAAGGTAATCCTGTATGCTATGATTTTCTATAGTCTGACAATATGGTAGGTCATCTTCATATGATATGATAGCCAGATTCTCATTACATTCATCAATCATGAGAAAAGAAATTTCAGATGTTTCGTGAAACCCAACACTAACATTTTTATCAGCTATCATAGATTCATCCAGAGAAACTTTTTCACTTGAATGAAGATGTCATCTTGCTTTTCATGAACTGACTGAATTACCTCCTCATGCAAGCTCTGTTCTGATGGCATGAGAACATTTGGATCAAAAATTCTGTCTACGGTCTCAACAACAAAACCCTTCTTTTCAGGATTCAGCACAAGGCATGCTTGGTCATCACAATCTGAATCTAGAACTAAAGTAGCTGTCCTGTTTTCTTCAATTTGCATGCTGTCTTCTTCTGTGGGCAGATCTGAAATAAGCTCTTCTCTTTCATCAATTTCAACCATATGGAAATCTTCAGCTTGCTGATCTTGATTCTGCTGCAAATTTTCATGATCGTCTCTATGGGAATCCTCTAGGTTCTCTTCATGTTGCTGAAATGGATTCTCATACAGAGCCTCCATGATCTCAACATCCATAAAATTATCATCTTCATAAAACTTCTCAAGGCTTTCAATAAAAGTTGAAGCATGTTTGCAACAGTCATGAACCAAATTTAATGATGGATAAGATGCTTGATATCTTTCAATGAACATAGCATGAAAATCCTTTAAATAGCAAATATAAGCAGGCAGCAAACTTTCATACCATGATTGTGCTGCACCTTCCAGAGTGGCCAAGAATATCTTCATCAAGCAATCTTCAGGAAAATCCACCTTCAACTTGCGAATATGCATATGAAATCTAACTAGATGTAAAGCAGCATCCTTCTCACCATCATCATTAAATATAGGAAAATTCCTTAACCAATCTACCTTCGGAATTTTATTTGGAAAACCTGGAATGTGATCTCGGCTCAAGGGAGCATATCTTCTTGCAATCTCATCCATCTTGAAAATCTCACAGCTACTGATCTCTCTGCAGTGAAGTCACCATGAACCATTGATCTCTGGATTTTTCAGTGAAGGAGTCGCCAGTGAATGATTTCAGCCTTTCAAGTGTCTGATCGTTGTTCACCATCAACAATCAGATCTGAACTTGATACGTGTACTGGGGTAAAATGCAAATGAAGTGCTGTATTCACAAGCTCACGGAGATGGACTGAAGCAGTGCTTATCTACTTCCGCTTATGCAAAGCAAAAGCGTTTCGAAGGCTACCTGGCATAACTTCAGGCTCCGTCTAAGACTTATGAAACACACACATCAATCCACAAACAAGTTTGTTCTCCCCAGTATGGTCGCCAGTATGTTAGCGCTTGAAATTTCACCTCAGGCTGAGAAAGGTAAACCTCAAGGCAACATCAAACCATTTAGCCTCGTAGCTAGCCCTACGGGGTAGGAGAAGGCTCTCTCCGGTCAATCTTGGTAAAATCTTTGTTAGGGTCCCACCCTAACCCCCTTATTTATGTCATGGGATCACGTCATAGTCAAGAGTCAATAAAGCCCATATTAATATTTGTAAGTGGTTAACCCGCAATTAATTACGGGACCACAGTTAGTTGCAAATGGGCGGTAGTATTAGTTAGATGGTAAATGGGCGGTAGTATTAGATAGATGGTATTAATAAAACCCACAATATTGGCTCGTGGTATTGCATGTATGAGTCATATATAAAGGATAGAGACTCCCTGCAAGGAGCATTGTGTCTTGTTTTGTAATCGAGCTCTGCTCTATTGGAGGTTGCCCCCTCGAAGAGGCCTGTGAACATTTCTCTCTGAATAATAAAATCATTGCTATTCTGTGCTCTGGGTATAATTTTCGCATATTCTGCGTTCTCGGTATCTTTTCTTCGCAAATTCTATGTTTGGGTATCGCTTTGCAGGTTAAGAGCATAACAAGTGGTATCAGAGCACTTTCCAGGGCTCGGTGGGATCTCCAAATTTTAGCAAAACTTTTTTAGGCTAGAGACGTGTTCCGGCGTCTTTAAACCACGGGATCTGTCGTTAAGCGCATAAACCTGCGATTTGGGGAGGCATGCACGCAGGAAATACAAGAGGTGGTCACGTCTGTTGGACTCCCTTGTAACCCCTGTGGGTACCCCTTCGAGTAGTAGCGCATTAGACAGAACCACGCACGGACTGTCTTCCACGTACCCTCTGGGTATATAGGAAGCCCCTTAGCTCCCTTGAAACCTCGCCATAGATCAACCTTCGGCCGTCTTGTGGCTACAGTACACCGAGAACAGCACTCGAAGAGATTACTCGCCCGTACGATAGGGTAGTCAGGTTGTACGGCTAAGGGTACGGTCGATCCTCCTTAGTTAGAGCCCTGAAACATTGGGCCGAGTACTACTATCAGACCCTTATGTATATTGCGATCTGTAGCACCTGACACTCCCCAAGACCATAGTTCCCTTTCTATCGGGGGATCACACATCATCTATTCCAGATCAGCAGCAGCAGTTGTCCACCATTCAGATCTCTCAGATCCACCAGATCGGATATTTCAGATCAGCAGCAGCAGTTGTTCCACCATTCAGATCTCTCAGATTCACTAGATCGGAGTAGTTGGGAAGGGTTCCTGTACCTAGATATAGTTTTCGCAGGACTTTTGGCGGCATTGACATTTTGAGGATTTGGCGACTGCAGTATTGATCAGGAAGGAGTAAAACTCCTAATGGAGTTTTCTATAAAAAAAAAAAAAAAAAAAAAAAAAAAAAAGGTCAGAGATCTCCCAGGACGCTTATTGGTGACCTAGCCCATCAGTATCAGGATGACGAGCTGAGCAAGGTGGTACCATTCAATTTCTTAGTAAAAATTTTTAGGCGGTCCCAAATTTTCATCAGGTTGGTGTATGGTAGAAACTCGCGCTCAAGCGATGGCCAATGAACGGATTGACAAAATTGAAAACCATATGGAGACCCTCCAAACGGCTATGTCCAAGATCGAACATGAGCTTCAAGGAATGAGTAGCTTCTTACAACTTCAGCTTAAAGGAATGAGTAACCAGATACAGCAGGCATTCCCAGAAGGCAAGGAGCCAGCGCACGAGGAGGGGTATAATGGCCATAACTACCATGAGGGTGAGTCTAGCCACTCTCCTCACATGTGGCACTCCCGTCCACCACCCAGTCAGCGTCCTCCTAAGTTGGATATGCAGAAATTTGATGGTTCTCACACGTCAACATGGCTAGCACAAATGGAGCAGTATTTCCAATTGAATCATATCACAGATGAGGGAACTAAGCTTATGGTGGGCACCATGTACTTGGACAATGAAAGATGGCAATGGAAGGAATGGAATCAACGCTGCAATGGACATTTTCAGAATTCGGCCCAATTTGCCAAAACGCTCCGCAGTCGCTTTGAACAGGAAGACTCTTTTTTGCGGCGTCTCACTAAGCTTCGACAGACAGGTACAGTGGAGGAATATATGACTGCTTTTGAAGCTTTAGCCTTCTGCACTAAGGGTCTCACAGATGAGTTCTACATGGAATGCTTTATCAGCGGTCTTAAAGAAGCCATCAAAGCTCAGGTTCTACTCCACCACCCCCCCACATGGACCGAGGCTTGCCAGGTAGCCCGTAAGGTGGAACGTGCATTAACAGCTCCACCGAGGAAGATCCACCACTTGAGGAACCAGAGGCGACCGAAGAAGATAACCAACAGGAGATGGTATCTGATGAACCAATGATTTCGCTACATGCATTGGCAGGAATTTCTTCCCCTCAAACTCTCAAAATCAGGGGTTTTCTTAAACATCGCCCAGTAGTAGTCTTGATTGATAGTGGAAGTACCCATAATTTCATCCACCAAAAGATCGCTGAAGCAGCACATTGTTTTGTCCGGGCAGTTTCTAACTTCCAAGTCCAGATTGCAGATGGGGGCACAATGAAATGTGAAGGTCGCTGTGAAAATGTCAAAATTCAAATGGGGGATTATCATTTGAAAACCCACATGTTTGCAATACACATGGGGGGTTGCGAAATTGTCCTCGGTGCGGAATGGCTCCGCACTCTTGGGCCAATCACAATGGATTTCCAGGAGTTATATATGAGTTTTAAGCAGAACGACTTCACACATACCCTCCGTGGACTACAGGCGGGAGCCCCCTCTATCATAAGCTCGCATAGGATGGAAAAATTGTTAAAAAAGGGCCATCATGGAGTGGTAGCTCAATTTAATACCATCCAGGTAGTAGACACCATGTCTTCGCCAATTCATCCTGAGATGCAACAGATTTTGAATAAACATCGGATATCTTTGACAAACCTCATGAACTTCCACCCTCGCGAGGGGAACATGATCATAGCATCACATTGGTTCCAGGGGCCCAACCCCCAAATGTGAGGCCATACAGACATCCGTTCACCCAAAAGAATGAAATAGAAAAAATCATCAAGGAATTGTTGGAAGCAGGTGTCATTCGTCCTAGCATTAGTCCTTATTCATCTCCCATCGTCATGGTCCTCAAGAAAGATGGGGAGTGGCGGATGTGTCCAGACTTCAGGGCCCTCAATAAGTTAACAGTCAAAGATAAATTTCCCATCCCAGTGGTTGACGATTTGCTGGACGAACTCAATGGGGCTCAATTCTTCACTAAATTGGATCTTCGCTCAGGCTACCACCAAATTCGCATGAAGGAAGTCGACATTCCCAAGACAGCTTTCAGAACTCATGAAGGCCATTATGAGTTCTTGGTCATGCCATTTGGTCTCTGTAATGCCCCCTCTACTTTTCAGAGCCTTATGAATCACCTCCTCAAACCATATCTCAGAAAATTTGTCCTGGTCTTCTTCGATGACATACTCATCTATAGTGGCACTTGGGTAGCACATCTTCAGCATGTAGATATCCTCTTGCAACTGCTCCGCACGCATAAACTATTTGTCAAAATGTCTAAGTGTGCGTTTGGCATGGAAGAAGTTGAGTATTTAGGCCACATTGTGGGGCGTGACGGTGTCAAGGTGGATCCCAAAAAGATCCAGGCAATGCAAGAATGGCCTCAACCTAAGACCTTGAAAAGCTTGAGAGGATTTTTGGGTCTCATAGGCTATTATCGTAAATTTGTCCGCAACTATGGCCGCATAGCGAAGCCCCTGACGCAACTTCTAAAGAAAAATTCCTTCTTTTGGAACGAAGAAGCACAACAGGCATTTACCGCTCTCAAAACCGCCATGTGTTCCACTCCGGTCTTAGCACTACTGGACTTCACCAAAACATTTGTCATTGAATCTGATGCTTTGGGAACAGGTATTGGAGCAGTCTTAATGCAGGAAGGGCGACCATTGGCCTTCACCAGCCAATAACTAAGTGGGAAGAACTTGGGCCAATCTACCTATGAGAAGGAAATGATGGCCATCTTACATGCAGTTGAGACCTGGCGACCCTACTTGTTGGGGCGACGTTTCCAAATCCGCACAGATCATCACAGTCTTAAATATTTTTTGGAGCAACGCCTATCATCCCCCCAACAAAATAAATGGTTAGCCAAAATGCTGGGATATGATTATGAGATCATTTACAAGAAAGGGAAAGAAAACAGGGTAGCAGATGCATTGTCACGCCAATTTGAGGAGGAAAGTACTCTGCTCGCAATATCCCTCCCCATTCCAAACTGGATTGAAGAGGCTCGCAGGGAATGGTTTTCACATCCCGGGCTCTCCCAACTCATTTCTCAATTACAGGCAGATCCTAATTCCAGCAAGGGCTACTCGTGGCAGAATGATATTCTTCGCTACAAGGACAGAGTCGTCATATCACCAACATCCACCCTCAAAAGTCGCATTTTGGCAGAATTGCATTCATCTCCCATTGCAGGACATTCGGGCTTTTAGAAGACATACGCTCGCACCAGAAGATCATTTTTTTGGACCGGCATAAAACAGGACATCCTTACTTTTCTAGCAGAATGTGACGTCTGTCAACGCCAAAAAGGGGAAACCGTCAACACACCAGGCACATTACAACCATTGCCCATTCCGGCGTCAATTTGGATGGAGGTCTCCATGGATTTCATTACAGGTCTTCCAAAGTCCGGGAACAAATCAGTCATCATGGTGCTTGTGGACCGACTGTCGAAGTATGCTCATTTCTGCACCCTACCCCAACCATTCACACCCACTTTGGTTGCTCAAACTTTCATGGATCAAATCTTCAAATTGCATGGCATGCCCACTTCTATTGTGTCCGACCGCGACCCAATCTTCACCAGTAATTTTTGGCAGGAGCTCTTCAGAATACAAGGCACTCAACTCAAACTCAGTACTTCATATCATCCGCAAACAGATGGTCAAACCGAAGCCGTCAACAAATGTCTAGAAACCTACCTTAGGTGTTTCACTTCAGAAAAACAACACCTTTGGGTACAGTGGTTACCTCTGGCGGAATGGTGGTATAACACCAACTATCATGCCACCACCAAAATGACTCCCTATGAAGCAGTCTATGGACAACTTCCGCCGACCCCTACTTCTTATCTCACGGGGTGCTCCAAAGTACAAGCCGTGGATCAACTCCTACAACAACGTGCAACCATGCTTGCCCACCTGCGCGAGAATCTTCATCAAGCTCAAAACTGTATGAAGCAACAGGCTGACCAACATCGATCAGAGCGCCAATTTCAAGAAGGGGATCAGGTCTTTTTGAAGCTGCAACCATATAAGCAAACATCACTCAAAGACAAGGGCTGTCAAAAGCTCTCTCCAAAATTCTACGGACCATATCAAGTACTTCAGCGCATTGGAGAAGTGGCTTACAAGTTGGCTTTGCCACCTACAGCAAAAATCCACCCAGTTTTCCATGTATCGTGCCTCAAGAAAGTGATTGGGAACAATTGCCGAGTTCAAACCAGTCTACCTGAGTTGGATGAAGAAGGATCAATCTGGCTTCAACCTGAATAGGTTCTAGACACTCGAGACAAGCACCTGCGCGGCCGCATGATTAAGGAGGTCCTCGTCAAATGGAAAGATACCTCACCGGAAGATGCTACTTGGGAACCAGCCGCTATTCTTCAGCAGTTTCCGCAGCTTCAGCCTTGAGGACAAGGCTAGTCTTAAGGGGGAGGGCATGTTAGGGTCCCACCCTAACCCCCTTATTTATGTCATGGGATCACGTCATAGTCAAGAGTCAATAAAGCCCATATTAATATTTGTAAGTGGTTAACCCGCAATTAATTACGGGACCACAGTTAGTTGCAAATGGGCGGTAGTATTAGTTAGATGGTAAATGGGCGGTAGTATTAGATAGATGGTATTAATAAAACCCACAATATTGGCTCGTGGTATTGCATGTATGAGTCATATATAAAGGATAGAGACTCCCTGCGAGGAGCATTGTGTCTTGTTTTGTAATCGAGCTCTGCTCTATTGGAGGTTGCCCCCTCGAAGAGGCCTGTGAACATTTCTCTCTGAATAATAAAATCATTGCTATTCTGTGCTCTGGGTATAATTTTCGCATATTCTGTGTTCTCGATATCTTTTCTTCGCAAATTCTATGTTTGGGTATCGCTTTGCAGGTTAAGAGCATAACAATCTTCAATAGATGAGATGACCAATAAGGTAACACTGATATTAGGCTAGTAAACTGATCAAAGAGTTTGATTTGGGGTTTTTTTTTTTTTGGGTTTTTGGTGGCAAATTGAGGAGAGGGCAATTTTGGGTGCGGGGATTGGACACAGTTTCTGCAGGGGGTTCCTTGGGGCGAGGTAGGAGACAGCGTTGATGCCTTTAACTGAGATGGATGGTCAGGAATGAAAGATGAAGAGCTAAAGACAGCAAACAATAACTTTGAATTCTATTTAGACAGAAGAAAACATTGAAATTAAACAAACTTAAAAGCAGAGCATGACAGTCATGAATTCTTACTTTAACACTTCGTTTGTTTAATGTGCAGAAGGAAAAGAAAGGAAATGATTCACATAACACACTTACAGGTACATAGAGAAACACACCATCAATACATGTAACCACAAGAATCCCAAAAAGGACTGCAAAACCCTGGTCTTCCTTAGCCAAAAATTGCAGAGATACAGTGAATAATACAATGATAGCTTATCCCTCAAGAGTCCAACCATGAAAATGAGCAAGAAAGTACATAATATAGATGATATAACCTATTTCCCTGCCTCCATGGGTCGAGCTCACTATCCTAGGAGTTGTTTCAACCACTTCTAAACTAAGCACTACAAACTAGGCAGTCAAAACAACTTGCCTCTATAAACTTGGAAACCAATTCATTCATTTAATATTTACCCTTTTCATGAATGAATCTTCTAGAAATGTTACATAAGAGTAAAAGTGATTACATCAAAGAGAATCATCATTCACCCCAAAAAGTCAAACTGAGTCAAATCTGTGTTTTCTGGGCTGTACAGTGCATTTTTGGAAAATTCTGCCTGACGGGTCGCGCGCCCCTGCCTGACATGTCGTGCGCCTTTGGAGCCATCTTTGGGGCACTTTCAGGTGGAAAAATTGAGCAAAAGTAGGCTTGTTGGAAAGTTCTGTGAGTTTACTTTCCAACCCAACTGGAATTGTTGAATTTGGAGTTCATTTTCCCTATCAAAAGTCAATTCGCCCAAGACTGCTTTCTGCAATTCAAAAAAGTGGCAGAAAGTCATTTTTTGCTAGTTTTTTGACTTTCTGGAGGCCCAAAACTTCACCAAATCTCAAGTCCATCCATGAGAATATGTAACTTTGCATGAAAAATCTGGAAATGCTGAGTTTTTGTCAAAAGGAGTTGCCATGATGAAGGGTTGCGCGGGGGGTGAGACCCGTTAATGGGAAAAAACCTGTGTTTGGCATAAAAAATTCACAAATGACAAAATTTTCCCCAAATTTCTTGAAATTTGGGCTGGGAGTCCCCAATCAAGTACCATGCTCATTCAAAGAGGCTTTGGCCAAAATTTGGAGTGGATCGGGCGTTTTCCTTCGTTTTTGTGCTTTGGCCAACCGTCCTTGGAGCACCTTCGTTCTCGCCAGTATTTTTGACATTTCTTTAAAACCATGACACCTGTGCAAAAAATGAAGGAGGTTTTTCTTCCTTGGAATGTTGTGGACAAAAACCTCTCTCCGTTTTCCTAAATTCATCTTTTATTGCTCTGTAACATCATTTGAGTGCGACTTGTCCCGATGTGTGAAACAAGGAATTTTGTCAAAATGGAGCGAAATGAAGGGAATAGGGGGCTTCTAAATTCTTGGGGAAATTTTTGGAAGTAGGGAGGGATGTTTGGAAGCAGGGGAAAGTGGAATCTCAGAGATTGAGTGAGGGGAAGGGGTCCAAAAGGGCAAAACACAGGCCCAACCTAGAAAATTGCCAGGTTGTAGCTAGAAACTAGGGTTTGTGCAAAAATGAGGAATTTGGCAGATCTAAGGGATGGGAAGTGTTTGATAAGGTACTTTAAGGATAGGGGAAGCTGTATGAACATCAGGAAACAAGTTTTGCCGGTGATTTGACCATCCAAGAGAAATTGCCTTCAAAACCCTAGGAGAGGGAAATGACCTTGCCTAGGCACAACTGAAGCATGAATAACATGTAACATGACCCAATGGAACCTAATATGATGATAGAAACCCTCTGAATGATGATAGGCTCAGCTGAATGATGACATGGACTGACATTTGGACAACTTTGAAAAGTGTGAAAGCAAACCCTAGACCTAATGCCTAGTGACCAAATTTTGCTTGAAGACTCACTGAAATGACAAAATTTGACCTTGACACTTCAAAATCACTTTGTAAGAGCATATTTGATCACTGGAGGAAGGCTGGAAAGACTGACACTAACACATTCTAGGACATTTGATTCTTGAATTGTTTCATTAGTTGAAGGATCTGAGTACTCATGAAGTTCTTCAAAAGGCCATTTTCTTTCAAAATGACTACATTTGGATTTGGCGCACAAAATGCTCTTGGTCCATGTCCTTTGGGCTTCTAATTTTAATCAATTGTTCTCTACAATTCAACATCACCGTTTTTCCTATTTGTCATGAGATAAGCTTATCATTTCTCTTGATAAGCTTATCTCGATGAATTCCAATTAATTTGCAGTTTCGCCATTGCAGTCAAAACCTACTAAACATGGCCATTGAATTTCAGCCCTTGACCATTACAGACGAACCATCCACATTTTTTCAAAAATCAATGAAAACCGTGGCACGGTAGAAAATCCAGAAATTCATATTGCAAATGTGTTTTATATATTAATATGAATATGAAAATCTTGGAGCCCTAAATCAAACCCAGATACATGAACCATACACTGAAAGTGGCAAATATCTTAAAAACAGGAAAGGGCATCATATATATTCCCATAATTGAAAATTAAAATACATTACAGAGAGAAATGTTTATTTGTTTTAAGTTAAGGGGCCTTAAGCCCATGAAACTTAAAACTGCATCTACAAGTAGCCTGCGCACTGCCTCTTAAGTGGCTTCTCCAAGACAGCAGAGATATACATTTCTTTGAGCTCGGGCCCTCTATCCAACTTAGGGGCAACAGACCATTTCAGCTTCTTATACCCTAGCTGCTCAATCATGGGCACATAGATCTTCAGCTGATCCTTTGTGCAGAAAAAATGATCTAGCCAGAACTGGCCTCCAGGCCTCAGAATCCTGCAGATATCATAGAGTACAAATTCCAGCAGCTGTGAGGGAATCCAATTGCTCAAGACATGCATAGAATGAACAATTTCCAAAGTATTTTCAAAGAATGGCAGCCTTTGTGTTATAGTGATATACATGGGAATAACCCCTCTGGAGGCAATGAAACTGTTGAAGGGCCCGTTCAAGTTCATGGAAGTCATACCTGTATGATACAGAAGAAAATATACTGGTATAGAAATATCAAAAGCACCTGCACTTCAACTCCGCCTCAAGTAGGACACAAAAAATAAGCAAAACCTGATGCTTACTTCAATCTCTAGGGTACCAGGTTCATTGTCGGGACAACTGGTCTTCAAAGAGGTTATATATGACCAATGAATCTCCATCTTGCTCTTCAGACCACCCTCCAAGACTTCCCAAACAAGTCTACGCTTTGCATCATAGCGTTTTACCACCAAGTCTCCTTCATATCTTGAAATACGCTGGCATCATCAGCATCTTTATGTCAATGCAATCTTGCTAAATGTGCATTACTTACTACCATATCATGAGTTTCCATCAGTGGCTATCAAAAGGCTTGTTCAGGTGAACAAAAAATATTTAATATGTTCTGACAAGATTGAAGAATTTAATATGCAAACTTAGCTGTATTAATTTCTTATGCATATTACCTCCCAAGAACCAATTCTCAAAACCAAGGCTGGGAAGTTTGAGGCCTTGTACTTGTCAGCAATAGCCGGTCCTGGTGCACACTTTGATTCATTCTTTCTCCCCACCTCCAAGCTGGAATTATTTATAGCTAAGGGAGCTGCTGAGTCCCCTTCAGAAAGATTCATTTGAATAAGTTCTATAAATGAAGGTGTTTTCTTTAGCGTTAAACCCAATGGACTAGCCTCCTCGAATGGATGCAACAAAAATCCTGGACAGAATGTCGTGCTTGTTATAGGGCTCCCCTGCTAATCCACCAAAACATGAAATAGAAGCATCATTGCCAAAGAGAATAGAAGGTAGATACAAAAACAAACGAAGGAAATCCACACCATGCAATGCCTCAGCGAAGTTTTGTAGAAGCACACAACTTTCTTAAATTCCTCAACAATGTCAAAAGACATATTTTCAATTCTTGATACCCTACAAAAAAATCAAGATTCTCAAGACATTCAAAATTTATTCATGACCAACTAGGTAAAAACAAAAATCTATTTGAGGTTGTAAACAAATTCAGAGTGCCACTAATACGACAAACATCGTATTATTGACGATTTAAACAAATTTTGGGCAAAAACGTATTTTGAGCAAATGATGTTTTATTTAATTTTGCCCAACAGAATTTCAGGGCTCAAACATAGCTTCATACTTGTAAGTCACCAACATTCTTGAAGTACTCTGGGAGGTTTCAACCAATTGCTTATCCATTTACACTTTCATTCATAACAGTCTTGGTGACCCAGGGTACTCTTCAAATCACTTTTCTCAAAACATTTCAACATAGCCGTTGGAAAAAGGGAGGTGAATTGAATAGTTAAAAACTTAAAGACTCTTTTACTCCACCTCTACAGGTCCTAAGGAGAGATGTTTATTTGGTTTTGCACTAGCAAAGCTCAAGGCTCAATCTTAACTTTATGCTTATGTTCCACTCACGTTATAGATGAGGCTTAGCAGTTCTGCATAAATTTTCAAACATCATAGCCGTTGGAAAAAGGGAGGTAAATTGAATGGTTAAAAACTTAAAAATCTTTAACTCCATCTCTGCATGTCCTAAGGAGAGATGTTTATTTGGTTTTGCTTTCTAGATGTGGCTTAGCAGCTCTGCACCAGCTTCTTAGAAATTTTCAAACATTTCATTTCACTCGTTGCAATCATGGTGAACCAGGTCCCTCTCCAAATCACTCTCCCCAACTCCATCTGTATTCTCACAGGCTGATGATATGGATACCTTTAGGCTCCTTTCGGCCTAGAGACCAACCCTGATCCATTTATTTCAAAAATAAAGACTCACCCAAAGCAAACTACACTCCATAAAAATGAAAAGAACAATGAATATGTCCTGTAACAACCATAGGATTAAAGTCTATTTGTTGGTTTTATAACTCATACTACAACATATAATCAAACTCAACATAATCAATGATGGGTATGTTCATGCAGGCCAGATTCGTAATAAAAAAAAAGCTAAAACTCAAATAAAGGACTTGAAAAATAAAAATATAAACAATGAGCATTACTCACTGGGAAAATTACCAGATGATACTTGGTGCGCTTGTGTCTCAGATGGCGTTCTTCACCAGAAGTTTCATCCGCATCTATTTTTGTAGTGCCATCGTGATATTTAGTCATAAGATCGCTAGCCATGATTGCTAAAAACTCTCTCCTAAAACCCGGCTCCATTTCCACCACGGTTAAATCTAGGCCCAAAAACAAGGTTCAGTTCTTATTATTGTTATCATAAAAGCTGCCCTAAATTGCTCCCTGCACCATGATGCCGCTTCACCCGAACTAAAATATATATATAATCAAGCTGAATATAAATAAAAGACAAGCTCCCAAGCTCGATTTTCCCTATTCTGCCATTATGTTAATTAGCACATTCAATCAAAATCATCAAATTGGCAGCAACCTGCAAATCCACTTATTCTTCTCTCAATAACCTCCTTTCTGCAGATTTCAAAGCTCGATTATAACTGAAACCCAAAGCTCGATTATGACTGAAACCCAAAGCTCGATTATGGCTGAGACCCAATTCACCTAGTACAGAGCAGATAAGAGAAATTTGATCGAAGCCTCGAAAAAAAGGAGGAGGGAATGCCAATGGCTGAGTGGGTTTCGAATCAATTTGTCTGCGTTCGAATCAGAGGAAATTTTTTGACAACAAAATGGAAAGGCCCACCGATAGTTCCTGAATGGGTGATCGAAACATGCAATCTCGATGATGCCCAATGGAAATCTTGATGATACCCAGTGGCAAATCTGCTCAACCCACCTGTACATACTTTCGATTTTTCCCTTCTTCGCCCCCTTATATTTTCTTTTCTACGGTTTTCTTGTCGCTATTACAGGCGAGACCAACCCTGATCCATTTATTTCAAAAATAAAGACTCACCCAAAGCAAACTACACTCCATAAAAATGAAAAGAACAATGAATATGTCCTGTAACAACCATAGGATTAAAGTCTATTTGTTGGTTTTATAACTCATACTACAACATATAATCAAACTCAACATAATCAATGATGGGTATGTTCATGCAGGCCAGATTCGTAATAAAAAAAGAGCTAAAACTCAAATAAAGGACTTGAAAAATAAAAATATAAACAATGAGCATTATTCACTGGGAAAATTACCAGATGATACTTGGTGCGCTTGTGTCTCAGATGGCGTTCTTCACCAGCAGTTTCATCCGCATCTATTTTTGTAGTGCCATCGTGATATTTAGTCATAAGATCGCTAGCCATGATTGCTAAAAACTCTCTCCTAAAACCCGGCTCCATTTCCACCACGGTTAAATCCAGGCCCAAAAACAAGGTTCAGTTCTTATTATTGTTATCATAAAAGCTGCCCTAAATTGCTCCCTGCACCATGATGCCGCTTCACCCGAACTAAAATATATATATATAATCAAGCTGAATATAAATAAAAGACAAGCTCCCAAGCTCGATTTTCCCTATTCTGCCATTATGTTAATTAGCACATTCAATCAAAATCATCAAATTGGCAGCAACCTGCAAATCCACTTATTCTTCTCTCAATAACCTCCTTTCTGCAGATTTCAAAGCTCGATTATAACTGAAACCCAAAGCTCGATTATGGCTGAGACCCAATTCACCTAGTACAGAGAAGATAAGAGAAATTTGATCAAAGCCTCGAAAAAAAGGAGGAGGGAATGCCAATGGCTGAGTGGGTTTTGAATCAATTTGTCTGCGTTCAAATCGGAGGAAATTTTTTGACAACAAAATGGAAATCTGAATGGGTGATCGAAACATGCAATCTCGATGATGCCCAGTGGCAATCTTGATGATACCCAGTGGCAAATCTGCTCAACCCACCTGTACATACTTTCGATTTTTCCCTTCTTCGCCCCCTTATATTTTCTTTTCTACGGTTTTCTTGTCGCTATTACAGGCATATACGTTCATGTTTCCCATGCTCGGCGCACAGATGTCAAGTGGAAAGTGGAACGTTTTTAAATATTTTTTAATGTTTTAAAACATTTTTTATTAAATCAGACGGCTGATTTTTGTTCAATCGTCTAACAAAAGATCTAACGGCTACGATTAGGACAGAAAGGCATTTGGGGGAGTTCATTTCAGAGGGAAACGCCTTATGGCATAATAACAATAGTAATTGCAGAATCACTAGTATTATAGGGACCTAACACGTTTATATCCTCTGACTTCTTCATATCCCCTTCAAAATTAGGTGGCTTTTCTTTCTTGAACTCATCTGGAAAATATCCCCTGTCACTCCTCCTATAAGGATGATAACGATGACAATCATAGTTCTTGTCAGAACTGAAACTAGAATAGAACCTATGTCCATCACCTCTCATATAGAGTGTATTCAAGAATCTTCCATCTTTTATAGTGTCATCCCTATCTGACCTATGTCCACCAGGAGATCTACTGCCATATGTCCCATTGGTCCTATCCTCCTTCCTATGGATGATCTGAAGTGGTCCCTGTCTTTGAAATTTTGATAAACTTAGAAGGATTACTACATTGTCTCCTACGCTTGCATGATCATGTCATTATATGCCTTGCAACTTCTTATTTCTTCCTTAAAAATTATCAATGTGTCTACTAAGTCAAAATAATGTCCATACCCAGGTTTCACATCTGAACCATAAGGAGAATCTCGTGAACTGTAATATACCAGATTGTTAGTAATATTTGATCTTCTTCCCACAAGTATACCATGTTAGCGAAAACCAAAACAAAACATTATCAACATACCTTAGTGTATTTCAAGGGAGGATATCTCATCTGCAAGACCAACTAGATTAGCAAAATACATGTATAATCATAATTGTAGCAGTATATAAACATCATTTCAACAACTGTCCAGTTATAAATGCATGACCATACTGTTGGCAAGGTTAATCCTCTCTGAGGATAGAGATGATCCCTCTAGCCCAATGAGTGGGTCTAGCAACTGAAGTGACAATCAACTAGACATCTTCCTAGATTATATTTGAAAAGTATAACAAGAGAGATAACCTACCTTGCTCTGATGCTATTTTGATTTACTTTATTGAGATCCTCGAACTGCTTATGTGACAGACTTTTTCCTGCTTCTTCCAGTGCTTATGTACCTGCACAAGTGACCAAGAGACAACAAATCATGCCAAAACCAATATAAAATCCAATAATAACATACTTAGCTAATCAAGGAATGTCAAGCCAATACATACATGAACATATATATTTTGGGAAGATGAACTAGCAGTTATATTATTATGTAAAGAATAAAGGGGAAGCTTACAACCATAGCCTTGATGTTGAAAGTCTCTCCTTGAGTAGTAATCCAATTCCAAGCCAAGAAACTCTCCAAACACTCCTTCTCCAAGTCTAATGAATAACCTCTATGCACATACTCATCATAGGGGTGCAAATGTACATAGATCAACCATTTGGGAATGGTAGAGTGGGAATTTATAGGCTGGGATAGGGAGTTAGGACTCCTCCAAAGATAGGATTAGGCCCAAATCGCAAGGAAGTAGCTCATAGGGATGAGACCAAGAGGTCAAATTAAGAGGATTCGACCTCATCTATGCGAAACGACCTCCAGCTCTCCGCTCAGGAAGCTTCTAGATCAAAAAGGTTCTCATCCTCTTTTGGAAAACTTCCTTTTTGAGACCATCGCGGGTATGAGAGGGAACAGAGTGATGCCATCATTGGCTTAACATAGTGCAACATGCAATCATCATGGTTTTGAGCTTCATAAGGGCGATGACCCTCATTTTAGGGTTTCAACAACCATTTCTTCATGGAAAGCTCCATAGATTTTCCAAGCAAAGTTAAAGGAGGGATCTGAGTTATATACATGGATGAGTATACTATATAATAATCATGTTTCAAGCACTTCAGGGTATGTCATAGGGAAGTGCAGGAGGCGTGACAAAATACTTTGTAACAGATGCCCCCTAAAGCATGAAGGTAGAACGAGGAGTGATGGCTGAGATGCTTTACGAGCTTTTGGCAAGGACGAGGACACACACTATCAGGAGACCTACAAATCAAGGATGCATATACATATACATATCTGAGATCAAGACATGAATCCACATCATGGACGCAGCCATCCATATGATGAAGACTAGATAAAAGATCCATGGTATGGGAAAAACCATCCAAATAACAAGGATCATCATAAATATAAACTCTCACAGGATGGTCACAACCATCCATATAGTAGAAACATGTGTACAATCATGAATAACATAAAAATACATGCAGCCTCAGTCATAGCAGACAAGAATCAGGGTCTTGCACTCCATCCCGACCCGATCAATGTATGAATTCTAGCATGCAAATAAACGTGTTGAAGACGAACATGATAGAAATCCACCTGATTACCGGCTAATAATGTGGACTGTTAATAGGGACAAGAGAAACCACCAATAATGATAATGGATCTCAAGGTACAATAGTACAATCCATGAATGTGATAATAAAGCTAAGGTTGAGCACTCGTGGAATCATTTGATTGAAAGCCAATAATGAAGACCTATTTTCGGATGCGAAGAACTAACCATTAAGGCATGCCAGCTTTAAGGTACTAATTTGCAAGTCCCCTGACAGTGTGTGTCCTCATCCTTTCCAGCTCTAAGGTCTTAGATAATGAGTTGAAGTCCACAGGAAGTGGCCCATCGAAGGAGGAAAATGATGAATCCCCCATCATTGACACAAAATAAGGAATAAAGTGGAATGATATTTAGGACTGTAGTAATGACTCAAACAATGTATAGGTAAATGACTGCATATTGGAATTCTCTTGAACAAATTGGTAACACAACTCCGGAATGTTGCAAAATTTGACTTAGCATGGGACTAAAGATCATGATGACATGTGGAATAGTCAAATGAGAGGCAAAATGGATTACCCAAACCCAGGAGGACAAGCGACTAAGTGAGGATATACCAAACCCAACACGAGAACAGAAGAGTGTCATGTTCAAGAGCAACATGTTTCCTATACAAAGGATGTCTCATCTTCATTTTTCCAAGTTATTTCTAGTGAGTACCCCAATTATTTTTAGCACAAGTTTGAAGGGGATAACATATTCTTGTTATGCAAGTTCATTCTTCGAATAAATCCATCCTAGAAAGTTTTAGGAGCCCTAGGAAGGAGAAGCTCGGTCTCATCATGGTGACGAGTCTTTCATCACAAAATTTTAATGTGCCAGTCGTTAGAATAACTTGGTATATTTTTCATATTTAGAGAGTATGAAAAAGAAACAAAAAAGAAAACTCCATCATGTCCCTTTTCTTAATTTGTCCCTCGAACCTGAAAAGGTAGAAAACAATATCCGAGGGAACCTCTTGACCATGTCAACCAAGGTGTACCTTTTTCATAAATAAGCAATCTCAACCTGAAAGAGGGGTAAATATATATTGAGTTGATGTTGATTCATTTACTTTAACAAGTTCAAAATGACAAGCACTTGGTAATATTGTCAATTTTCAAGAGTCAAAAAAGAGCTGAAAGATGACTCGAGGGGGTTCCTTTTTTGTTTATTTAATGAGTCTGAAAAAGAGATAAAATAAAACTCTTAGAATCTATCAATAATAATCAATGTTGATGTTGAAGGTACCTATAACTGCACAAGAAACACACCCATCATTGATATCGTATGAAAAAATTTGAAAAAATGACTTTCAAAACTTATAAATAGGTAAAAGTAATTTCATTTTTACCATTTTACCAAACTGAGCTCTGAAAGTTCTTTTTGTGCCCTATTTCTCTTGATTTTCCAGTGGCTGTTGCAGGAGATCCAGGGTACTATTTCACGATCCGTCTACAACAGGTAAGAGCCTCATCCATGCTCTTTCATTTCATTACTTTTTTATGCAAATTAAATGGTAAATTTTATGCCAAAAAGGAGGATTTTGAAATTTTAGGACACTGACAACCATCAAGACTATGGTTATCAGACCTAAGATGGTCATGCTCGGGCCTAAAGGCTCGTGCAATGCCATTGCACTATTTATAAAAATAGGCATGATGGCATCGAGAGAGATTTTTTGAGATTAGAAACTCTCTTTTAAGCAAAATTTGTTGATTTTGATCCATGTAAAAAACGTCAACAAGTGTTTAAATGTTGTTTTGTACGAGAATATGGCCTTGGAGTGGAAAGAAAGAGGCCATGAGGCTGAATATTTCCAAGCATCTCAGGATCTAGCATGAATAAATGCTCTGAGGGATTGTCGACTACTAAAATTCTTTAGGACCACAGGGTTGAGGGATCAAATGGAGCTACTACCTTATCTGATCAACCTTTGGGATGTAGATCGAGAGATATTCATCATAAAAGGGAAAGAACTGGAACTTTATGAGATGGACATCTATTTCATCATGGGATTACCCCATTGAGGAGAAGAATTTCAACTCTTTACATCTCGCCAAGGAGGTGAGAATACCAAGAGTCTAACCCAATTATATTGTCTTGGTACCGAGATAACCAACAGAGGTAAGGTGAAGATAGCAACAATCACCAACAACCTCATTTTGAGAATAATTTTGTTCACGATGGCACATGTATGTGACACGCAAGCTTTGCATGAGGCTTCAAAGTCTTAGTTTTAGTATGTTATCGCATGTTTGACACCCACCATCTTCAACTGGTGTGGATGCTTGTTGGAAAACATTAAGCGACAACTGATCAAGGGTAAGCACAAACACCTGAAGTAATTCGGGTTCGTCTCTATATTGGTGACCTTATTTATGGAGCAAGTGTCCCTCTTCTGGTATCAGTGGGCAGAAGTACCACATCTTTCCCCTTGAGATCCGAGGCTTGTGAGATGGAGCCAACTCACGCCTCGAGGAGGCACGGGTCAACATATGCATTATCCACCATAGTTCTTCATTTGGCTTGAACATCAACTACTCATGGTAGATGACTACGCTTATGTTGGCACATATTTGAGGTGGGATCAAGATCTACCTTTGTCACCAGGTGAACAGTGGACTGATGTAGGTAAAACTTGTTTTTTGGATTTTTTTCAAGTTTTATGATTTTTATAAAAGTGTAAATTGAGACTCAAATTATGATAAATGTTTAGATGTGGGACCAGAGAGACCATCAAGCATGTCACCCATGGCACGACTATTACAGATCCATTTGGGCACATCAATCCCATCATCCAAATTAGTGTTTTAGAGCTCATCAAACCCTAATTTCAGTTGCTTCATGCCCTAAACAAGTCACCCCTTTGAATGCCTCCTTCTGAGTAAAGGTGTGTTGCAGAGCATTTGAGTCCACTGTCAGGGTCCTCTTCAAAGCACTTAGGCTTCCTTTCACCTGCGCTGGGTGAGATTGAGTCACATAGGGTTTGTGGAATATTTTTATCTTTTGGAGTCATCTAGAAGGTTCCCTCACTTATCAACTCCTATGAGCTCGAAAATGGATGAGGAATGAGTTAAGGTGCATCCTATCCTCTCATCCCTTCCTCCATGGAACTCATTCTAAGTATGGAAGGCCATTCAATGCCACCATTTATGACAAAACCTCCTTCATGTTCCTATAAATTGACCACTCATCTAAGTGATCAGGGGCTCATTATGTTGAATTGTAAGGAGATAATGTTGCTATGAGATTTGGCTTTGAAGCAAGTATTGTAGTGCTACAATTTTGTCATGCTTTTGATGTGATGTGGATGGGATCCAAGCTAGAGGAATGGCTTTGAATCAAACACCAATGGTTGTAATTCCTTCTTCTATCCAATAAAGTGTTTGAACCTTTCTCCCATATGTTTGTATTGTTTCATAATGCTTATATGTGTGAATTGTATCAGATTCCTTTCACTTATATTCAATAGATCGTGTGCTTTGATCGGTTCTTTGTTTTTTGTTGTGTTTACAAGTACTTCTCAAGTGTATTAAGTACGAGAAGGAGCAACAAGATCGATTCAAGGGAGATGAGAGGAAAGTGGAACTACAAGTAGGTCTTCTCATCTTCTCATCTTAACTATTGCTTATAGGAAAAGACTAAAACACATTAAACTATTGTTCTAGATATAGCTACTTATCTAGGGAATTAGTATTTATCCGTAGATACCAAATTCTCCAAAACAAATTGGCAACCATACTAGGGAAGATCCTCTTTCCTAGTAGCTTATCCACTTCTTAGGACATCCTTGCAGACCTTATTTGTGTTCATAGACTATAATTCAACTCTTTACATTGAAAAATTGGTGAAAACTGTGTCAAATTGCCTCTTGAAATGGCTTACTGTCACCAACGCAAGCTTGTGAGGGACACAGTGCATTGCAGAGCACCCTTGGCTTAGGGACAGTGATCTGAAGCACATTGTCTCCCATTTAGTGCAACATTGATCCTCCTAGGGTTAGTTTTCCACCTTTGGAATTTGTTATTGCCAACTTTTCTCTATTTGTTTGTTTGCTGATTGATCAATGGATGTTCTGTCTCAGAGAACAAGTTTCTATCTCCTTCTCTAGCCCAAATTTGATTTGATTGATTAATTTTTCTTAATGTTTTCTTTGTCATTATCGATCGATAGTCAAAGTTAGAATATAGTTGATTAATCTTCATTCGAAAGAAAGTGTCATAAAGTCTTCTCTTCCTTCGAATTAGAACTGTCATAAAAGTCTTCGTTTTTATGAAAGATTGATTGATTGGCATATTTCCTTTTGTTCATATTCACATTAAGGAAATCGAAAGGAAATACATGGATTTTGAATTGAAAAAGTTTGCGTGTGCTCATAGGAATAGTGTATGGAAATTGCATTAGATTGTTCTCTTTTCTCTTTGATCGAAAGAAATATGCTTGCTCTATCCATAAGTAGCTAGGATTTTCATCGTTAAATTGAATGGAAAGAATTCTTATCCTGATAGTTGCATTCCTAGGAATTTTAGAGTAAATCACGTGGTGAACTTGAAAGGAAAATTCCTAAGCAATATCAACTTAAAATTAACATCAATTTACCTAATGCAGCATTGTCATTAATGAGAACATTTAGTGGTTCTAGGCTAGAAACATGTTCTGGTGTCTTAAAACAAAGCAGTTGTTGCTTACTTGTCTGCAATACATCCTGAGTGTGATACCTCATTCCATGTACGTGAGTATATCATAGCTCGTCCACGTACCTTCGAGAATATAGGGCGGTGTTACAGTATGTAAAGTATATGGGAATGCTCTCACTATGATCCGGATTTAAACAAGAACGCAATAGATTACAGAGATAACCATAAATACAGAGATGCGATAACCATAAATACAGAGATGCAGCGGAAATAATACTTCATTTCATTGATGGAAAATACCGAAATATGCTTACAACCAGAAATGGAAATAAACCAGCTAGGGCGATGGTAGCTTATCTCTGAGAAGAGATGTGCGGCTACATGCCTCTGAACTGTTCCGAACTGTGTTACAATGAGGCTCGAAGGCCTATTTATTGTTGAGAAACAATGAAAAACCCTTCACATCCCGAAACCTAACCCTAGAAGATGAAACGCCAAATTGTGGGCCCCGTTTGGGTAAATTGGTACATCAATTTCCCGGGGTCGTAACTTTGGCATACGATCTTCGTTTGACGCGTACGATAGCTCGTTAGAAAGATCTATCCGAGTACTACCACCATGGACCCATGTTGCCCCAGAATCCCCAAAAAACGTCGTTTAGGGCCTCAAAACGGCTCCGGAAGTTCAGGACCCGAAAAACTGCTAAAAATAGTAAACTGTGCTACAATTTAGGAAACTGAAAAGACTGAAAGAGACAGTTGTGAGGGTCCAAATGGGTTGGTGGGTGGCCACCAACATCCACCTGGATCATTCCTCCCCCCTTAGGAAGTAATGGTCCCCATTGCGTTGAGTTCCTCCATCTGCTGAACTTGTCCTGCAATCTCTGATGTGTCCAGTGATGGTGGGAAGCATGGTCGCCGATGGTCCACATTGAACATTTGGTGCAGGCGAAGGAATGGAGGAATGATGTGCTCCAAAGCATTGTTCCCCATAGCCTTGGTACTACTGTAAGGACCATGTCGGAGTGGTCTGAGCTTCTGATGGGCTTTGGTAAGGCGTTCTTTCTATCGATGCAACCAGACTTTGTTGCCCACTTGAAACTTGTGTGGTACCCATGTGGGTGAGGAGAAGTTGTTCCTGTATTTTGTCATGACCGTATCCCTTTGCTGCTGCTGCTGCATGGAGGAACCCTTTGCAGGGGTCATGGGTGTAGCAACGATCTTCCCCTTATTTTGGGAGTGAACTAGACAGATGAATTTCCTGGTCTGTGATATGAGCTTGCTGCCTTTCTTGGTAGTGATAAAAGATGTGGCGGTAGGTGGGGCTGCCTCCGGTATCCTGTATAATGAATTATTCAAAGAAATAATGACAGCACGAGGCCTTGACTCATACACAGCATGTCGCCTCCACAAGTATGGTTGGCCTAATAATACATCGCAAACATCCAGAGGTGTAACATCACACAATACCTCGTCTGCGAAGGGCTTGATGCTGTAGGGAAGGCAGCACTGCTGGCGAACTTTGAGATCTCGTCCTTCATGAAGCCACCCGATACTGTACGGCTGTGGGTGTGGTGTAGTCGGTAGGCCCAACCGCTTCACGACCTCTGCTGAAACCAGGTTCTTTTGGCTACCACTGTCGACAATGAATCGCAGCGGTGAACCCTTCACCCACATCTGTGAGTGGAAAAGACGCTCCCCCTCCTCTGGATCTTCGGGCTCATTTTTCTTGATCTTGGCGGTGGCAACAGTGGCACTGGGATCCGCATCAATGATCTGCTTCCCTTTTCCATTCCCCTTGTCGGGTTCTGGCTCAGGATCGGAACATGCATCTAATTCGGAAGCCTTCAACTCAGCCACCAGCGACTGCTTGGTCCGACACTCACTTGTGTTATGAGTGGGACTCTTGTGGAACTCACACCACTTCCCTGTGTCCTTCTTCGGCTTCATGGTGTTGTTCTTTTCTTGCGGCTTCGACGGGTTGTCTTGGGTCACCCCGCCTTGGCTTTGTCCTTTGGGCTTCGGATTTGCAGATCCAAAGTCTCGCTTCTTCTGTTTGAACTTTTGCTCGATTTTGACAGCGTATCGGTATGCTGTGCCGAGTGAGGAGATGTTCAAGAACACCATCTCTTCATGGATGTATTTGTGCAAGCAACCACGGTATTTGAGTACCAGATGCAACTCAGAATCTTTGATACCCAACTGTGTGCGAAGGGTATGAAAAATGTTTGTGAACTCCGGCACATCTTGGTCTCGTCCCTGCCGCAGTGTGGTCCATTTGATGTATTTGTCCTCATAGGTTCCGACAGGGTAGTATTGCTCCTTGATGGCATCTCGGAAGTCATTCCAAGTGGGTGCGGTTGAAAATAGTGAGCCTGTACTTTCATCCTTCTGCTCGCAGTAGGTTTCCCACCAATCCTTGACGTGGGGGGCTGCTTTGAGAAGGGCAAAAACAATCTTTTCCCGACTTGAAAATTCATGAACAGAAAAATACCCATCTAGCAGATTTAACCATTTATCTACGGCATCTGCATCTATTTGACCCTCGAAGATGGGGATTTCAAAATTAACTTGTACCTTAAATGGTGTGGCATTTCTAGAGTCGCTGTTGGAAGCCGATGCATCGCCTCTGGGTAGCCGCTGAAGGATCTGCGCAAAGCTATCCATCATCGCGTTCCTTTGCCGCTCGAGCGCTTCTTCGAGCAAGATTTTGATAGGATCTCCTGCCCCCTCGTCTTTCTTCTCATCCGCCATGGGAGGCCGTCGGGATTTTCGAGGCTGGTCTTGCAAAGGTTCGACCAGTTCAAGCCCTAACTCCTTATATCCCGACCTCGTTGGGGACATGCAAAGAAAAACAGAGAAAAAGCAGACTGCTCTGATACCACTGATCCGGATTTAAACAGGAACGCAATAGATTACAGAGATAACCATAAATACAGAGATGCGATAACCATAAATACAGAGATGCAGCGGAAATAATACTTCATTTCATTGATGGAAAATACCAAAATATGCTTACAACCAGAAATGGAAATAAACCAGCTAGGGCGATGGTAGCTTATCTCTGAGAAGAGATGTGCGGCTACATGCCTCTGAACTGTTCCGAACTGTGTTACAATGAGGCTCGAAGGCCTATTTATTGTTGAGAAACAATGAAAAACCCTTCACATCCCGAAACCTAACCCTAGAAGATGAAACGCCAAATTGTGGGCCCCATTTGGGTAAATTGGTACATCAATTTCCCGGGGTCGTAACTTTGGCATACGATCTCCGTTTGACGCGTACGATAGCTTGTTAGAAAGATCTATCCGAGTACTACCACTTTGGGAGGCAACATGGGTCCATGGACCCATGTTGCCCCAGAATCCCAAAAAAACGTCGTTTAGGGCCTCAAAACGGCTCCGGAAGCTCAGGACCCAAAAAACTGCTAAAAATAGTAAACTGTGCTACAATTTAGGAAACTGAAAAGACTGAAAGAGACAGTTGTGAGGGTCCAAATGGGTTGGTGGGTGGCCACCAACATCCACCTGGATCACACTATGCGGTTTTGCATTAGACAATGCTTATACGAACTGGGCCTCCACGTACCTTTGAGTATATATGGGAGGACAACACTAGGTTTCTATCCATCCTTAAGTAACCAAGTCGACCGCCTTGTACACTGTGATACACTGAACATAGCATTCGGGGAGATTGTCTGCTCATACTTCTTGGTTCGCTAGGAGGTATTCTGCAGTTCACAGTTGCTTGGTAAACCTTTTGCCTAGTTTACCCCTTTTTGTTTATTTCTTTTTTGATAATAAAATTAATCAGCAATCTTGGAGGAAAATCAACCCTTACCCATCATTTTTGAAGAACAGCGAGCAAACCACCTTTGTCACCCGAAGCTACACTTATTTGATCAAAGCGGTATCATTTAACTAATTCAAGTACATCAAGAATTCCTAGTTCTTCATCTGAATTACCTGAAATATATATTTCAGTAAGTACTGAGACTCCAGTTACTCCAACAATTTCTGGTACATCCATTTTTGAAGGAGAAGTTTCACAATTACCTAAGGAAATTAGCACTGATCCTAGTGAAACAATAATTGAAGTTGTTCAATAACGATTTTATCCGCAACTTGAAGTTGCTCAACAAGAAATTACTTCTGAACTTGAATCAGTTCAACCAAAATTTAATCCAGAACCTATCACAGTTCAAACAGAAGTTACATTTGAACCTGAACTTGTTCAGGAACCTCTTTCTGAAACTATTGTTCTTTTACCCAAACATCTGGACTTTGAATTTGAACATTCAGAAGTTGTTACTTACCGGAAGATGATTAACTGGTTACCCCTAAGACATCAGTAACTACTGAAACTTCAACTTTATCAACTCCAAAAATATTTTACGAACCAGACGGTGAAGTTCTTCCAGTAGGTTTAATTGTTATAGAGGAAGAATTGGAAGAAGATTCTACACCCGGAACCCCATTCCACTTTGGATCTTGGCTTTATCTTTACCCTCATACTCCTCATTTTACCGCTCCATTTGATCCTACTTATTTTAAGTACCCGTTAATTCTTTAGGACAACTTTTGGGTTAGTTAACTATGGCTGAACAACCGTCAACATCCCGTACTATATCATCTGATGCAGTTACAACAGAATCTTCTGTTGCATCTTCTACGATGTTTTTTACCACACCTGAGTCACACCTATATGGTGAATCTTCCATCTCGTTTGGTTACCAATATTTATCTGGAACCCACTCAGGGGTTGCTTCTACACAAGGATCATCACCCATGTCCTCAACCGGAATTCTACCTGTCTCTTCTTTAGCGGGAACTCAACAGTTTTATCCTTCATATCAATATCAAGTTGGGCAATCTGGTCAACAAAGACCTATGTATCCATTAAATACTGAATTTCCACCATATGGAGAGCAATATGCTTATTCACCTTATCCTCCCTATTCCGAAGGACTGTCATATGGTAACATCCCATAGTATTCAGGTCCACCTGGAATTTGGGTTTGTCAATGGTAACCAACAATTCTAGTTCAACCAAGGCTTGTGTATCCAACACAACCAATTCTAACTATGTTAGCTATTCCTACTACACCTGTTGTTACTACTGTACCACAGTCACAAGTTCAAACTGTTGTATCTCAATTAGTACAAACTGGTCCTTCTACCTCACAACCACAAGTTTTAGGTCAAGAAGTTCAAGTTTCTCAGGTTGTTGTACAACAACCACTTGTATTCGGGGTTCAACAACAACCTCAGTTTAGTATACCCTTATCTGGACTAACTCAAGCTTACACTAGTATAGTCTATTCACAACCTGGCCAACCTTTCATTGTTAGGCAACAACAGTCATTAAATCAACAACAGTTTTACCAACAACAACAACAATTGATTCAACAACCGTGGCAGCCCTAATTTCAACAACCTCAACTCTAGAAATTCCAACCCCAATTTGGACTTGCACAACAGGCTTAACCTGGGTTTGGACAATATCAAGCTTACCAAGGTCCTACTTAACAAGGCTTTGCAGGTTATGGACAACCACAAGTTCAGACTAGTTATCAACAACCACCTTATGGTGGATTTTTTCAGCAATAACCTTATCAAGGTTACCAAATGGAGATGCATCTTATATGCACTTTGGTGGTCGGTGATTCCGCATAAGTTACCTTATAACATTCTGAAATTCAATGGAAATCCCAGAGAAGACCAATCAAATCATGTCATGACCTTTCATTTGTGGTGTTCATCAAACTCCTTAAATGATGATTCAGTTAGACTCCGTCTTTTCCAAACAACACTTACTGGTCCAGCTGCTAAAAGGTACATTGAGTTACCAAGAGCTTCTTTTGACAACTTTATAACTTTAGCCACCACATTTCTGACCCACTTCCAGTTACCTATTAGATACGAGACTGGAACGGAACTCCTAAACAACTTTAAATAGACTACTGCTACCCATATATCAGATCATATTTATGAGTGGTGAAGTCATCATTGAATGGTTAAGACGTATGCTCCTGATCAGCTTTTGGATTTGTGGTTCATAAAATCCTTGTTGCCATCAATCACCAAGGATGTGGCAAATGGTGGAGTTGTCACAGAAGAGCAATTAATTTCTCGTGCCCAATACTTGGATTTGATTTACACATAATCTAGCACACTCTACAACAAAATTCCCAATGCACCCGGACCAACTTTCATTGTTCCTCCTCCTCCACAATCGAGTAAGGAATCTCATGCTGGTGATGGTGTGATTGGTTCTTTGAGCATGAAAACGACAGGAAGACCATCTGATCAAACTCTTTCCATTACCAATCAAACTACTAATGCATCAAAAATCACTCTTGCTTCCGAAGTTAATGTCATGTCATTTAACAAAGGAAAAAATCAAAAGCAACCAGGAGGTAAGAAAAAGGGGAAAAACAAGAAGAAACAAGATAGTTCCCCTCAAGAGAAATCATCTGATTCCTCTACTTCAGCAAGGAAACTTCATTATCCATGTCTAATCTGTAATGATGAGCATTTTACAAGAGATTGTCCACACCGCTCAGAGGTCTCTAAACTTTTAAAGAATTCAAACACATTCGCAGTGTTGACTAATCCATTTCCAAACCCAAAGACACATTTGGGTTTGACAGACCATGCTTCTACATCCCAAGTACTCATGTTATCCATCATAAAGCTGCAAAATGAAGTTTTGGTGTCAACGAGAAATAAAGATTATGGAAATCCACCGTCATCATCAAATAATCAAGCCACTAATCAACCTAATCCTTTGACTTCGACTTCATCTGAAAATATTCCACCTATTGTACCAAAATTGACAATAAAGCCACCAAAGGGAGTGGTTGTTGGCCGAATAAATCAATCTTGCAGACAAGACTGAACTCCCTAGTATCAAAATATAGTCTAGCAACAAACAGACAAACAAACCTATCTTTCTCTAGACATATGTGATTTATAAGTAAATACTACAAAGGTGTTAAGATCCAGTGCTTGTTCATAATAGTTATCCTCCAGTTGGTCGAAAGAGTTATCTTTGAAGACCTACAATCACAAACAAGCAAACATTAAATAGCACCTGCATAGCAAATATTATAAATCATGCCTATTATGGTGATCAAGGAATCCATAAAATAAACAATGAATTAACAGCTTATTGAGAAAAACAAATATATTTGTATTAACTTTGAATAGTAGAAGAACTTTACAACCTTTTCAGCCTTGATGTTGAACAAGTTCTTCCTAGGGTTTGAAACAAGAATTTCCTTTACTTTGACAAGTCTTGCACTCTTCCAAATGAGATACATAGAGGTATGTAATCTCTCCTCATAAAAACTCAACTAAAGAAGACTAAGTTCCAACAGCATTTTACCTCAAAAAATACTAAGCTTCTAACTTCAACCTGTTAACCAGCTCAATCCTTCTTTTTATAGTGCAGAGGAGGAGATTACAGCTCCACCTATGAAGGGATAGAATCCTCCTTCAAAGGAATAAGCTCCTCACATCAAGGGGTTAGCTCCTTAAGGTATGGGTTACATGAACCTTAAAAGAGCGAACTTTCCACCTCAAGATTCCTTCCAGAAGCTTCTAGAAATAACTGAAAGTGAGTTTTTTCAGAGTATACTTGCGCCTTTTTAACTTTTACAGGGGTCCGCACCTTTAACACAGAGACAATGCAGTCAGGTGCACCGGAGACATGACCATTAGGTGCAGGACCATAGGTAAGACAAAGAGAAAGTGCGGAACCAGAGTTTTAAAAACTTTTGAGAGCTTTTCTCTTATTTTCAAGACTTGATATGAGGAACCAATGTTTTAGACTCACAGAGGAGGAAAGTATGAGTGGTAATGAACTCACATAGATAGCAGAATGTCAAGGTGACAATTTTCAGTGCAACAGTGGTGCATAAATCGACATTTAACCCTCGGGCTCGAGTAGCTCAGAACTATAACATAGTGGAAGATCTTGCTCAATCACCTTCTGCTATGTCGACACTTGAGGTGTTACAAAACTGTGCCTCCTAGAAGGACGGTTTATTGTCAGCAATTGGCGGAATAGACCCTATGGATTCCAATCTTGTGGTTTTTAACCATGCGGGATATATACCATAGTTACGGGCACAGTTAGCTTTCCTAATTCAAGTAAAATATCTCAATAAGAATGTTCACTGAACTATTATTGATGAGGGGGCACCTACTTCCATTATGTCAATGAGCTGTTGGAAAACACTTGGTTCACGGTCATTGTCACGATCACCAGCCATGTTAAAAGCTTTTGACGGATGAACATATACTCCTTGTGGGATTTTGAGTAACCTGCAAATCAAACTAGGGGGAAAAAAGTTAATGTTGAAGTTGAGGTAGTTGACAGACCCCTCTGTTACAACATTTTACTGGGAAGGCCATGGGTATATTCTATGGTTGTTATGGTGTCCACGTGCTTTTCTATTATTGCATTCCCTCATAAGGGTGGAATTACAATCATCAATCAGCTTGCCTTATTTTCCAATAGTTCACAGGCTATGGGAAGCATTCCATTGGTACACGGACCCCTACTGTCACTTCAAAGTGTTGGAGTAGGTCTCTTTAAATATCCTTCCCTAATGGGTACTTTTACACTACCGTCACCATCTGATTTGGCAGAAGTGGCAAGAGTAGAGACTTGCAACATGATTTCCTCCACCTCATATGATTTAAGGAGGATTACCAAAAAGTTTGAAGTTGATAGTAATATTGAGGTAATGCTGCTAAACCCCATTGAACTAGCATAGAAATCAATTTTTCAGGCTTGTGCGGAAAACCCAAATCCGCATTCACCAATTGTATGGGTAGACCATTCATTAGAATATGGTACTTCTTTGGATCCTTTCTCACGTATACATTCTACGGATGAAGGAATCATCCAATCAATAATGATAGGAGAAGAACCTTGGGAAGATTATCATCATCGTTCCCATATTCCAGATGACATAGAAGGTTATTCAAATGAACTAAACCACCCTTCAGTTGTTTATTTTCTTTCTAATTCAGTTTTCATAGACACAGTAGAATCTGAGCGAAACCTGTAAAATATTGAAGAAACGATTTGAATCAATATTTTGACCAAGCCTAATGTTGTAGAGAACATTCATGTCGACAAATCTTGTTCTCCATTAGAACTCGATAGTTACCGTACTCTCTTTCATGAATTTGGAGATATCTTTGCATGGTCTTATGAGGAGATGCTAAGCATTGACTCTAGTATTGTTGAACATGAAATCAAAATGTACCCTGATGTAAATCAAGTTTGACAGTGGCTTCGACCCGTTCATCCAAAGAAAGCCACTGCAATTAAAGTAGAAGTTGAAAAGCTATTGTGGGCTGGTTTCATTTACCCTATACCTCTTACTGGCAGGGTTTCTAGCCTTGTTCCTTTCATGAAGAAACAAGGAACAATTCGAGTGTGTGTAGATTATAGGGATGTAAATTAGGCATGTCCAAAGGACAATTATCCTGCTCCTTTTATCGACCAAAATATTGACGAATGTGCTAGATGCGAAATATTCTCATTTATGGATGGTTTTCTGGCTACAATCAAATCAATATCCACCCACAGGACCAATCTAAAATAGCTTTTATTTGTCCATGGGGCACACTCGCCTATAGGAAACTCCCATTTGGTTTGAAGAATGTAGGGGCCACATTTCAGAGGGCAATGAATTATGCCTTCCATGACATCAAACACATTGTTCAACCTTACCTTGAAGATTTACTTGCTCATTCACAAAAGCGGACAAATCACCCACAACATTTGAGAGCGATATTTTTACGGTGCCGACACTACAAGATACGACCCAATCCACACAAATGTGTGTTTTGTGTTGGTTCTAGAAGATTTCTTGGATTTGTAGTGTCTAGAGAGGGGATTCAAATCGATCCATTAAAGGTTCAGGCAATTCTGGATTTTCCTCCACCTTCAAATCTTTTACAGTTACAAAGACTTCAAGGGAAGGCAAACTTTCTAAGGAGGTTCATTCCTAATTACGCTGAGATGGCTAAAGGTTTTACACATCTTTTGAAAAAGGAGATACCCTTCCATTGGGATCAGGTTGCACAAGCTTCCTTTGATGCTCTTAAAGATACCTTGATTAGAGCTTCATTAATGTACTCTCCAAATTATCAAAATGACTATTACCTATATCTCGCCACTGCAGATACAACCATTGGTATGGTTTTAGTCCAGGAAGAAAATGGGATTGAACATCTAATTTATTATTTGAGCCATAATCTCAACGATACAGAAAGTAAGTACTCTTATGTCGAAAAACTAGCTTTCGAAGCTATGCAAACTGTTCAAATATTTTGGCATTACAACCTGCTATGGAAAATAACTGTCATTTCGGATTGGAACCCTGTGACATACATTTTGTCACGTCAATTGCTGGGGGGAAAATAATCAAAATGGATAGTCATTTTGTAGGAATTTGATTTGGAATTCATCAAGTCCAAATCAAAGAAATCTCTAGTTTTCGCAGAGTTACTTTGCGACCTTCCCTCGACCTCCATTGATTCAACATCTGAACCATCGATTTTGGATGAGTCTCTGTTTCTAATATCGTCAATTGACGCGTGGTATGGATATATACTAATCTATCTCCAGACCCAAACTTTTTTCCCTGATACCTCTCGCTCACAACAGCAACGTATTTGATACTAAGCCAAAGATTATCTGATCATCGGCGACACTCTTTACCGTCGTGGTATTGATACGGTTTTACAAAGGTGCCTCATGCATGAGGAAGCCGAGAAAGCATTGAATTATTGCCATTCAAGTGCATGTGGTGGACATTTATCAAGATATGCAACTGTGCAGAGAATTCTCTATGTCATTTACTTCTGGCCAACTATATTCAAATATTGTATTATTGTTGTCAGAAGCTATCACACATGCCAGATATATGACCCAAAAACCAGATTACCACCTGGACCATTGCATCCATTCGTTGCTATTAGTCCATTCCAAATGGGGCACTGAATTTATGACATGTAACCCCACCTCGGGCGGGGGGGTATGGGTATATTATAGTCGTCGTTGACTATTTTACCAAATGGGCCAAGGTGATGCCAACATTGAACAATAGTGGTGAAACGACTGCTCTTTTCTTTTTTAACCATGTCGTTGCCCAGTTTGGTGTACCACAAGCCATAGTTACAGATCATGGCTCGCATTTTCGCAATCACATGATGGTTGAGTTGACTTCTAAGTTAAGACTGTTACATGATATTTCTACCCCTTATTAACCTCAAGTGAATGGACAAGTTGAGGCTATCAACAAAATCCTGAAGCAGATGTTGTAGAGAATGATAGGGGTTCATAAGGAACACTGGCACTTAATCCTGTACTCTTCCTTGTGGGCATATCGAACCTTGGTGAGAAATGAAACTGGATACACACCCTTTCAATTGGTGTATGGTTTGGAAGTAATCTTACTAATACAATGCAAAATGTTATTGCTCAAACTCACGATTGACCTGTTACCTGACATTTCTGAAGAAGAAGTGTGTTTCTTGGAATTAATCCATTTGGATGAAACCTGTTGTGATGTCGCATTGGCTAGTGAAGCACATAAGAAACGTATTAAGGCACAATATGATAGAAATGTCAAGCCTCGTATCTTCTCAGAAGGAGAACTGGCATTTCTTTACCACCAGGAAGCGGATAAACTTGGAGCAGGAAAATTCAAACCAATGTGGATGGGCCAATATATTGTCAAGCGTGTTCTGGAAAAAGGTGCCTACGAGTTAGTAGATTATGATGGGATTCCATTGTTGCAGCCTCGAAACACGGGTTGTACCTCAAATGTTACTATGCTTGATTAAGTGTATTAAAACTCAATGTATATATGCTTTTATTACATGTGTGTGTGTGTACCTTTTAGAGATTTTTATCTGGTTAGTAATTCACTTTGCATTTGTTGTAGATGTTGGAGTCTTCGAAACCTTTTATTGGTTACACCGATGGTGCTAGTTGTAGTACGCAGAACTTGTCTTCTGTAGGATGGGTTATTTTCGCTCCAAGTGGCGAGTTAGTGAGTTTAAAAGGGATCTGTATCGGTCGATTGACAAACAACATCACTGAGTATAGTACGTTGATTGAACTACTCTCTGATGCCATTTCACTTGGCATTTGCCGAATCATTGTTAGGCTGGACTTGCAACTCATTGTACTACAACTAACAAACATTTATACTCTCTGAAATCCAACAATTTTTCGTATGCTCCTTAGAGTTCATATTTTGGAAAGACGTTTTGAACACATTCAATATCAACATATTTCTATAAATCTTAACACATTAACTGATTCTATAGTGAATTATGTGTTAAATATACATTTGCAACACATGTAAAAGTAATATTTTCAATTCACATCATCGGTTGAATAAGATTGCATATAACCATAGAAAACTCTGAAAGTAAAATAGATAAGTGTTTTAAAAGTTTTTACAAAATTTGTGTCCAAGAAACACTTGGTCATCTGACCCAAAAAACTCAAAATGCATGCAAAATATCCTAAGCAGATCTAGTGGTGCTCATGGTAACAAGTCACAGCCTGTGCTATCATGCGCAAAAGCCTTGCCCAGTGACTAGGAACACCAATAGTGTGGCGCTGCATCCTCATAGGTAACTCCTCGATCCGGACATCTGGAATACCAAGGGTTAATCCCTCTATGTGACCCTACAACTCTAGTAAGGTCTCGGCCAAATCCAAGTCCTACAGAACTTCTCTCCCAAAGTTTCTCTGCGCTGGCCCAACTACAACCTATTGGTGTCCCATAGGTCAAACAGTACCCACATCTACATGCATAAGAGTAATTTTAGTTTAGTCTTAGAAACATTAAAAGCACAAAAAACATGTAGAAACTTGAAAAATAAAAATAAAAAACACTTTTGGTCAAACAACTTACCCATAGCACCCCATTATGCTCCAACTGGTAGAATCAAATCTGGATCTCCACGGAAATCCATCCTTGAGTATGGATGCTCCTCAATAACAAGATGTTGTCGCTCAAGCCAACTGAAAATAGTTGTGGAAAAAATGATTATTGACTGACCTACATGTCAAGCCATCAAATCGACCCACCTCTGCATACGTAGATCTCTGGGACCAACTACACCTAGTGATACATGTTGTGGCTGCATCAATGGGATTCTCTCTAAGGTAAAAGCAATTAAGATCGAACCATAGTGGAAATTATTCGTCTTACCACTTTTTACCTTGATCAATTGTTCTTTCAGTGAGGAAATCATAGCCTCACACCAGTTGAAAACTTTTGGCTCTAGACACTCCAATGCATATTGCATATAAGATTTGTTCGCTAGATGTAGTGTCACACTGCCAGCCAATTTTTCGATTGTGAAGAGGATAGTTCTTAAAGGAAAATCACCTACATCCCTGATGTTTATTTTCCCATCCTTGCTAGGTTGTGTACCTAGCCGAAAAAACTATCTAATATAATCTCTCATCGATTCACCTCCACGGGAAAATCCAGAAAGTGAGATGGGGGCACCTCGCCTCGACAGTCTGGTAAGAAAGTAAATATCATCAATGGTAATAGGGACCATCTTGTCCCTAATGTGAAAATTCTGATCTATCGGATCCCATGCATGAACAAGGAACTGTAGTAGTTCTATTTGTTGCCTCATTCCGGACAACTTGAAGTATTTGAGTAACCCACAATTTTTGAGGGCCTCAACTGTACCCGGATTTTTTAGGGCAACAATGTCTTGTTCTTCGTGCTCTCTTTCTCACCATGTAATCGACATTTTGATCCAATGAAAGCATAAATCACAATCATAAGCTTAATTAGGATCCTTTCCATGCAAAAAAGAGGAAATATTTGGAGAAAATAACTAAAGTAAACTTGGCAAACTCACCTAGCACAGCCTAGGCACAGACACAGTGCACTGCAGAGCATGTAGGCTTTTATCTGGGTGCTCTTCAGCGCAGTTTTCGATGTGAAAGCCTACGCTGATCCCAGAGCAAAAAAATGAAACTCTAGGGGCCCCAAAAAACCCTAAAACTTGCATGAAATGACAAAAGAATGACTTGAAATGAAAGTAGAGAGGTTTAGCTCCTACCTAGTCTGGACAGCTCGAGAAATGGTCTGCAGAATCTCTCGCAATCAGCTGGTGAAGCTCGAGGTAAAAAACTAGCTCAGAGCAAAAAATTTAATGGTAAGTTCCAAATGGTAAATCTGTCATGGTAAAAGGTTGTTTTATGTTTATTTCATGTTCATTAATCGAGTAAACATTAGTATTTACCTATTTTTTCCTATGAAACAGTATTTTTAATCCGTTTGGTGGTTTTTTGAGTAGGTTTTTCAATTGACTTACAGAATTCGACGTGCTCGATTGTAAATTGTACCTTTGACCACAGAGCACACTTTTATCTCTTTTTCGAGCTCTGTTAAAAATGAAAAAGGAACCCCCTTGGAGTCCTCTTTAAGCTCTTTTCAGACTCTCTAAACATGAAAATATTACCGAGTGCTTGTCCTTTCTAGCTTGTTAACGGATTGGAAACGATATCTCTCTTGTATTATTTTACACTTTTTTGGGCTTGAGAGATTAATTTATGAAAAAGAACTTGTGGAGTTTTCTTTTTGTCCCTTTTCAAACTCTTTAAACATGAAAAGGATCAAGTTATCTTTGTCATTAAACTCGTTAAAACATCAAATAACAACAAACTTGTCCATTTAGACAAGACCGAGTTTCACCTTCTCTAGACTCGTTACAACATCAAATAGCGATGGATTCACCCGAAGGGTGAAATTATACAAAAGGCATATGTTATCCTACTCAAGCTTGATAAAAATAAAGAGGTATTGGTTAGCAATGACTAGGAAAATTGGATTAAGGACAAAACCACTTTATGGTAGCAGGTCGCTCTTGAACATGACACTTTCACTCCATCACTGTGACTATCTGGGTTGGGTTATTAGATTGATGGTTATCACACCATTGGTCTATCATACCATCCATCACTTTGCTTTGGGTCAATGCTACCAATTCATTTTAGTGTCGCCAACATGTTCAAGAGAATTCATTCAGTCAAAATCCATCCTTTGCAATACCATAAACCTTCATTTTCATGACCATCATTCCTACACCTTGTGTCGTCAGTCAAATTTCATCTCTAAAATCACTACACTAGTTTCGTGTCATTGATGTGGGATACATCAAGGCCCTCCTGTGACGATTTGCTTCTTTTCGACATCAGCACATTATCCAAGAAGTTGACTTAGAAACACCCTTCCAATACCTTGAGGCTTGCATGCATCAATGGTAGGTTTCTTGCTTCCGGCGATAGGCATACATCAATGGCCTTCAATCGAAATACTTTGCATGGTGTTTGACATCAAATCATCCATTCACACCATGCGGAATGTACTATAATACCTTGAGGATCATTATCATTATCGATGATTTCTCTCACATCTCTTAACAGCTTACATCATTGGTTGGTAATCAGATGGTGTCTTCCCATGTTCAACTTCAGATCACATATTCACATGGTTAGACTCATACTTGAGTGAATGATTAAACGAGATAGAAGACCCCAAATTTTGTTTCATCCATCCGGGCCACGATTTCAGGAGTACTAAATCATATGTATGATGGCTTTACATTGATGGTCATTCCAATCATGGGTCTATATCTGTAGATGACTATTTATGTACATGTGATGAAAGTTTATAAGCCGAGAATGGGTATGCATTCCCTCAATGATTCATGTAAAATCAAATATCATGATATATTTATTGTAATTGATGCAGGTCACCTTCCACTTTGATACATCCTCATCACATCGTAAAGCATTTCATTCGACATTAGCATTTTTCCGACTTCATGATTTAGGGGGCAGTTGTTACAGATCCATTTGGGCACATCAATCCCATCATCCAGATCAGTGTTTTAGGGCTCAGCAAACCCTAATTTCAGTTGTTTCATGCCCTAAACAAGTCACCCCTTTGAATGCCTCCTTCCCAGATAGTTTCATGACTTGAAGACATCTAGAAATGGCCTCTAGAGGGACCAGTGTAGGTAAGCCCTTATAAAGGTTCATTGCAGAGCAGTTGAGTCCACTACCAGGGTGCTCTGTAGAGCACTTAGGCTTCCTTTCACCTGTGCTAGGCAATATTGAGCGAAATTCACATAGGGTTTGGGGAATATTCTTATCTTTTGGAGTCATCTAGAAGGTTCCCTGACTTATCAACTCCTATGAGCTCGAAAATGGATGAGGAATGAGTTAAGGTGCATCCCATCCTCTCATCCCTTCCTCCATGGAACTAATTCTCAGTATGGAAGGCCATTCAATGCCACCATTTATGACAAAACCTCCTTCACCTTCCTATAAATTAACCACTCATACAATTGATCAAGGGCTGATTATGTTGCGTTGTAAGGAGATAATGTTGCTATGAGATTTGGCTTTGAAGCAAGTATTATAATGCTACAAGTTTGTCATGCTTTTGATGTGATGTAGATGGGATCCAAACTGGAAGAATGGATTTGAATCAGACACCAAAGGTTGTAATTCCTTCTTCTATTCAATAAAGTGTTTGAACCTTTCTCCCATATGTTTGTATTGTTTCATAATGCTTATATGTGTGAATTGTATTTGATTCCTTTCACTTATATTTAGTAGATCGTGTGCTTTGATCGATTCTTTGTTTTATGTTGTGTTTACAGGTATTTCTCAAGCGTATTAAGTATGGGAAGGGGGGATAGGATCGATTCAAGGGAGTCAAGAGGAAAGTGGAAATACAAGTAGGTCTTCTCATCTTCTCATCTTATCTATTGCTTATAGGAAAAGACTAAACACTTTAAATCATTGTTCTAGATACAGCTACTTATCTAGGGAATTAGTATTTATCCATAGATACCAAATTCTCCAAAACAACAATGTATTTCTCATCTGATAGTGGGTGCATACTACAAGGAAGGGGTTGACCCCTTAGATGAGATGGAGCACAATATCGAGGCAATCACTCGAGGGGTTTCAGATTATGCCACTATTGATGATGTTCCACTGCATTTGCAGAGACATACTGTGGGAATCTCTGTGAGACTACGTCGGCTGCTAGGCCGAGTGATCAGGATGGTCTCATGCTACCATGAGCACTATGTAGTTTCATAGTTGATCTAGTATTTCACACATTTTGTAGGCTTTGAAAGCCGAATGTCTCATAGCACTATTTTTTGACATTTTGATGTAAACACTTCGACAGATGCAAGATATATATATATAGATATAGATATATATGCATGTTTTATTTCTACTTATGTGTTCGTAATGTGATTCATTTTTACAAATGACATAAATGTCTATCAAGAACAAAATTTTCTAATGCATCGACTAATATATTTAAATTACGTGGAAGATGTTTATATGTAATGTAATCAAAATTTATTTCCAACAATCTAACACATAGATACATACGCAATATTTTTGGATTTCTCACTAAGTAATGATTGTTTAATTGTAACACAACGAGCTGCAAATCCAACTTGACAACTAAATCCCTAATTCCAAGAGCAACTGCTTCTAACAAGAGTTCAATAACTGCACTATATTCAACAATATTATTGGTTGTTCAACCAAGGCATATACCTTATAAGTTAATCAGCTCACCATTAGGGTCATAGACTACCCATGCTGTGGAAGATAGGTTCTGTGTGCTACGATAAGCACCATCAACAAAACCAATGTAATGACCTGATGACATCTGGAAATTGAGTGGAACACATGATAACCAAAAAAACATATGTCTGCAAAGCAAACAAACACACCAAAAATAAAAAAATGCACGCTAATGAATTAACACAATAATGTACAAAAGTTATTACACGAATTTCACGCATAATACTTTTTGAGATACAACCCATTATGGGGCTACGACAATGAATTTCCCTCATAATTGAATAGCTCATATGCACCTTTCTGTAAAACGTGTTTGAAAATGTAGGGCCCATGCCACATGGGTTCGAACTTTCCTGCCCCCAATTTATCGTTGGCTTGATCATAAAGAAGGACCAAGTTGCCTTTGGTAAAAGTGCGAGGAGAAATAGTTTGGTCAAAATGAGCTTTAACTCACTTATTTTGAGCTTCGATGACCATCACAGCAATGCGACGAGTCTCGTCAGGTCTCTTAAGATACAGTAACTTCTCCTCTTTAGGCGATGTATTCAGAATAATTTCGATAGCTAGCTTAAGTGAATGGATTTTGCATTCAATTGGAAGAGTTTCCTCTAAACCGTACACCAGTTAGAATAGAGTGAATCCAATGGCCGTCTTAGCAGAAGTTTTATAAGCCCAAAGAGCTACGAATAGCATTAAATGCCAATCCTTTATGTGCTTCCCAATGGTACACTAGAGCATAGTAATCAAAACCTTATTGACTGCTTCAACTTGGCAATTGGCCTGTGGATAATAAAGAGTTGAGCTATCATGTCGAAGGCCCAACTAAGTAGTTAGCTCTGCCATCATGTGCTAACGAAAATGTGATCCATGGTCAGTCACGATAGCTTGAGGGACACCAAAACATGTTATGACATGGTTAAAAAGGAACTGGGCAACAGTGACACCATCAACATTGTATGTAGGCATCGCCTTGGCCCATTTCATAAAATAGTCGACGATGAAGATGACATAACCATGCCCCCCAACCAAGCGAGCGTTACATGTCATGAAATCAATGCCCCATTTAGAAAATGGTCCAATGGTAATTATTGGGTGTAGAGGTTTAGGTGGGGTGCGCTCCTTGTGATTGAAAATATGGCATTCATGGCATTTTTGGATAGCTAGAATGCAGTCTTTGAAGATAGAAGGCTAGAAATAACTGGTGCAGAGGATTTTCTTAGAAGTGGCATCTAGACATATGACCACCACAGGCACCAATGTAGCAATCATTTAAGACCTGCTCAACCTCTTCAAGGGTGAGACACCTACAAAGGAGAGAGTCCACACTGTCCCGATACAATGTATCACCGTGGATACAATAGGGTTGGCACTGATGCCAAATGCGGTGTCGGTCAGATCGGGACAACTCATATCGAAAAGTCTAGGTTTGGAGATAAACAATAATGTCTCCATACCATGGGTCAAGAGTGTTGATTAGTAACAGAGTTTCATTGGTTATCTTCTCAGTAAAATCATTCGGGGTGCTTGAAGATGGAAGAGCACAGATTAACTCAGCAAATACGAGCTATTTCTTTGCTTTGGTAGTAGTAAATTCTAAATTAAAATCCTGTAGGATGACGATCCATTTGGAGTATTTCCCCCCTAGTAACTAGCGAGTCAATATATATGTCGTGGGGTTGAAATCAGAAATGACGGTGGTTTTCTGTAAAAGGATATAGTGTCGAAATATTTGGATGGCATGAACTGCCGCCAATGCAAGCTTCTCAACATGAGCATATCAAGACTCAGTATCAAGAATATTCTGACTCATATAATAACCATGTTCTCATTTCCATCATCATCATCCTAAACTAATATAATAGCAATAGTGGTATCAATTGCAGCCAAATACAGGAAGTAATCACGACGGTAATCGAGGGGATGCAGTAAAGGAGCACTAATCAATGCTTTCTCTAAAGAATCGAAGGATTTTTGGTCAACTTCATCCCAAATAAAAGGGATCCCCTTCTTAAGTATGCGAGTAAAACCCTTAGCAAGTTTGGTGTAATTAGGGACAAAATGAAAAAGAAAATTATCTCTTCCTTGCAAGCTCTGCAATTATAGCAGTGATGGAGGGGATAGATTGACTATGGCCTCAACTTTCAAGCGATCGATTCTGATAGCTTCATGAGTGTTATATGGAATTTATACCTACGAATAAGTATATCTTCCCTAAGTGGATAGTTACACTTAGAACAACTGAAGTAAAGATGTTTAACCTTTTCCTACAATAAACAGATAAGATAAAGGAACCTACTTGTGATCCTTCACTTCCTTTGATCTCCTTTGAGTTTCTCCCGTCGCTCCCACTCAAACTGAATTCGCTCAATTGGTACTTTCCAACATAAATAGAAGACGACAACAATCAAAGCATATGATCTATTTATTGTAAACAAATGGAATCGACAACATTTGAACATACATTCATTGTCGATATAGACAAAAGTATTGGAAAATGAACAAACAACTTTATTGATTGATATAATTAGAAGTTACACCCAATGTGGTTTAATCTCATGTCACTCATATAGCTTAATCCAATGCCTCATCACACCAAAAGCAACATCAATCCAACAAAATAACATTACTTGACAATGTTTTCAAGTCTTTAAACCAACATTATTTCTCTATAATATCCAAGCTCCAACCGCCTGATCACTATGATAAGTGGTCAATTTATAGGGAAATGCAAGTGGTTTTGTCATAAATAGGGTATTGAATGGTTTTCCATAATTGGATAGTTAGTTTCCATGGAGAAACGAGAGGATAGAGGATTAGATTATCCATATCCTATCCAAAGGCGAGCTCATAGGATGAGATAAGAGCTGGGCATCCTTCTATAATGCTCTAGAATCAAGGAATATTCCCATAATCCTATGCCAATTTCGCTCATCCTTGCCTAGCGTAGGCTTAAGTGGGCCTAATTTCTATGCAACATAGGTCTGAATTGGCCTACCTACTATCATAGTAGTTTCCCCTGACCAAGGGTGCGTTGGTGTCCCAAGCAGGCATTTCAACAGGGTTTCAAACTAGGAAATTTTTATGGATGAAAACAATCAGTATGATGACTTGTCTAGGGCATGTAGCAACTAAATTAGGGTTTGATGAGCCCTATTTTTACTGATCTGATTGTGAGGGAGTGATGCCCAAATAGATATGTAACAGCTACCCCCTAAAACATGAATTCATAAATGATAATGTTGAGTGATATGCTTTATGATGTGATGAGGAGGCTCTGAAGCAGATGGTGACCTGTATCAATTACAATACATAATATCATGATATCTTTGAATTTTTCATGAATTTATGAGGGAAGGCATACCCATGCTCAGCATATAAACTTTTCATTACATGTACATAAATCAGATAGTCGTCTACAAATATAGACCCATGATAAGATGACCATCTATGTAAAGCCATCGTACAAATGATTTAGTACTCTCTTGAAATCGCAACTCGGATGGATGAAACTAGATCTGGGATCTTCTATCTCATCCAATCATTTGCTAAATTACGAGTCTAACCATGTGAAAATGTGATCTGAAGTTAAACATGGAAAGGCACCATCTGATTACCAGCCAGTGATGTAAGATGTTAATAGATGCGAGAGAAATCATCGATAATGATGATGATTCTCAAGTTACTACAGTACATTCTGCATGGTGTGAATAGATGTTTTGATGTCGAACACCATACTGAGTCTTTCGGTTGAAGGCCTGTGATGTCAACCTGTCGTTGGAAGTGAGAAACTTTCCATTGATGTATGCAAGCCTCAACGTACTAGAAGGGTGTTTCAAAGTCAACTTCCTGGACAATGTGATGATGTCGAAAAGAAGCGACTCGTCATAGGAGGGCCTTGATGTATCCCCCATCAATGACATGAAACAAGTGTAATGATTTTGAAGACAGAATGTGACTGATGACACAATGTTCAAGAATGGAAGTCATGAAAATGAAGGTTTATGAGTATTGCAAAGGATGAAGTTTACTGAGTGACTTCTCTTGAACATGTCGGCGACACTGAATGAATTGGTAGCATTGACCCAAAACCAAAGTGATGGATGGTGTGATAGACCATAGGTATGATAAGCATCAAGCAGATAACCCAACCCAAATAGTCATAGAGATGAAGTGAAAGTGTCATGTTCAAGAGCGACTTGCTACCATAAAGTGATTTATCCCTTTTCCCATTTTCTCCAGTCATTGTTGACCAATACCTCTTTATTTTTTAACAATATTGAGGAGGATAACATGTGCTTGATGTATAGTTCTACCTTTCGGGTGAATCCATCGCTATGTGATTTTTTAATGGGTCTAGCGAAGGTGAAACTCGGTCTTGTCATGATGGAAAAGTTTGTCGCTATTTGATGCTTTAACAAGTTTAACGACAATGAGAACTCAATCCTTTTCATTTTTAAAGAGTTTGAAAAGGGACAAAAAGAAAACTTCACAAGTTATTTTTCATAAATTTGTCTCTCAAGTCCAAAAAAGTGTAAAATAATACAAGAGAGAACCTATTGACCATGTTTTTTCAACGTATCCTTTTTCGTAAGTAATCTATCTCAGTCTAGAAAAGGGTTAAACTTATACTAAGTAGATGTCATTTCCAATCCGTTTACGGGCTGAAAAGGACAAGCACCTAGCAATATTTTCATGTTTAAAGAGTCGGAAAAGAGGTTGAAAGAAGACCCCTTGTTTTTATTTTCTTTTAGCAAGTCAAAAAAGGAAAATACTCAGCGATATTTTTATTTTTTATGAGTCAAAAAAGAGCTTAAAGATGAATTGTCCTGGAGGAATGAGTGGTATAAAGGGTAGCAACTAGTTTCAGAAATGGTGGAACTACTCAAAACATGTAATGTTCAAGAGGATGGCTAATAAAGCCATTCATAATTTCTGGTGTTGGCTTAGTGGGGCCTAACCCAGGTTCAAAAGTGAGTTAGCCAAGCAAATCCTAGTACTACTGGTCCTTTTGGCAACAGTCTACGGAGCGCAGACTGAGGTCTCACCCGAAGTAGTATGGGAGGGTACTAGAACCAGGTTTCCACATCTTGGGGATGTCTGATATATGGTGTTAGGTACACGATCCAACCTTCGCACTTACTACATTACGCGACCCAGCGGCACCACGTGCCCTGTAATATTGCCTTTGCGCAGTTCTAGCTGCAGCGCGACCCGTGTTATTTACCTAAGTCTTCCTTAATTAGGCTTTGTTAGCTGATTACTTAGATTATTTATATATATAAGAATTCATACAAGCATTTATCAATTGCCTGTAGTAAATAACGAAGTAAAAGTAATGCATAACATCAAAATATAGATTCAAGAACAAATGTAAAGATTAAACTTCTCTTTGTTAACTTTCAATCCTGCTTATAGACCCAACTCCACCCTGCGCACTTAGTTGCAAGGGTCCATGCACTCTACTGTGGACTTTAGTAGGGCTCTGTGCACTCAGCTGCAGAGCCTCTCCCTACTACTATAACCTAATACACTTCAGATCCAACTCTACATGTTAACCATACCTTCGCATCTCTATCTATAATTGCCTCACTTTACACTTAGAGCCTCGCTCTATTTATACAATCCCATGGTCCATGAACCGTGGGTAGGCCAACAAAACTTTACATTAAATTACAATATTTTAGGGCGAACAGCCCTATGACTCATCCTAGACTTCGCACCCCCAATTCGCGGAGTCTTACAATACAATTGACCAAAACTTGAGCTTTAAGCCCCAAAAACATGTTGTGGGGGATCCGCTGCTCAACAGGCCCCCAACACAAACATCGTGACTCGCCCTCAAGTCACTCCATCGAAGTGGCGATCTTTGCACAGAGTCCATGTAGCAGGTCTTACACAGCTTGGAGGTCTGCACCACAATGTTTCGTTGTCTGTTGTACTTGTTGCATGTGTATCTCTGACCCTTCGTGAGTGGGATCACATCCCTGTCTAAATGCATAAAGTCCCTGCATTTGTGCCAACTTTCCTTCATTGTTAGCTGTAATTTTGAAAGCTTCATTGATCTATGGCTAGATGCGTGCTTTAAGCAAGGCTTATTTTTGTCATGTGGCGTCTAACTAGTCCTTCGGTGCCCTTGCTTGCTTCAATTTGGCGAGTCAATGAGTAAGGATGACCATCTGCATGGTCCCTCGGACACTGTCATACTCCTATTGCAACTCGCACACCTCTGTCTCTAGGTGCTGTAGGTTCGGATCTTCCTGCAGGTATGTAAGCATGGTTAGTGCTTGATCCAACATCCCGGTGCAGTCATGTACCGCTTGGCCAATTTTCTCCAACCCTGTTTGGATAGCGCGGGTGCGCTACTCTCTAACTTCTAGGGGCATGGAGGGTTGTGACTTCAACAATAGCTCAGTGATCTGTAGGTTCAATTCCAACTAAACCTTCGTTGTTTCCTCCCTGACCTCACAGACTCTGGCAGCCAATCGGTGGACCCGCTCTACTGCTGGTAGCTCTGCAGGCACAGTGAACTCTGGGACACTCCTACATGCATCCTCTACTGCCTACTCTAGTCCACGAGCCTGTGCAACTAGCTCATCACACTTGAGGCTGAGATAATCCATGTTGATTTTTTGCTCGTTCAAGACCTGGATCACGCGACCTTCCCTAGGGTGAAGCTCTGAAATGACCCCATCCTGCAACTAATACATGGTTTCACACAACCAAGCTACCAAGTTTAAGCCCACGCCTTTCATGCTACTGATCGTAGCTCGGTCAACCTCGCTTGTTGTTGCTAGCGTGCCTTCGAGCAACACGAAAGGGTTGTCCATACATGCGTGCAGCGCCTGTTCTTCCTCTACAATTCCTACCATGATGTACGGACCATTGTACCTGTTTAGGGGGGTTGTACCTATAAGCCTTGTAGCCGCGCTCTGAGTGCCCCTAACACAGTGTTCTACTGCATCATCATTTCCTGGAGCACGTCCTTTGTGACATCGCGAACTGTTTCGCCAATGTTAAATAGATCACTTTTTGTGAGCATGATCAGGTCAACGAACATCTTTGTCACCTTCATCTTCTTCCTGGGAGCTGGTTTCCTAGGGACACATGGCCACTTGAGTTGGGTCGATGCTGAACCGGGGTCCATGCACTCTTTTGTCCTGTCCACTTCCTCGGTCTGCTGCCCCGTGGACATCTCTTGGCCCTCCTCGGGCTCTTTTGTTGGCATTGTAGTTTGTTCTACTATCTGCGCTACTGCTACTGCTGCCTCCTCATCCTTTTTCTATACCGCTACTTTTAAAGTCATTTCACACAGAGCCCTAACCTCCACAGCTGCCTTCTCATTGCACCGCTTCCGGCAAGCTTTGTGGTATGACACTTGGCTACTTCCTTTTGCTTCTGTACGGTTGCCTTTTCCACCTCAATCAAGTCTAGGGCGTGCCACTCTGGAGGCTAAGGCTCCATCACTGCGAAGATCACATCATCCATTGCGATGAATGGAAGCTTCACCCATTTCTGCACTGGATCTTTGCGCGCCCGGATATACAGGTTATGCATATCCACCTTGAACTTTGTCGAGCTCTGCAAGCTGTTATAAACCATGGGAAATAGGTGTGGCCTTCGATTGATCCACATCCAGATGCTCACCTCCATGAACACCCAGAACACCTTCGTCTCGTGAATCCTCCTCGTGTCTGTAGCCCAGAGCAAGGAATACCTCGCGGTTTCTAGCAAATCATGCTCAATATTGGGGAACTAGCTGTCCTCCAGTAGCTCCTCTGCAACCAATAAGATGGATAAGAGAAACCATGCATAGTGTAAGGTCTTACCCTACTCCTGGGCCTCCTTTCAGTTCATCAGAAACTTCTCGTAGAGGAACTGTTCCCAGTTGAACTGTACCCACTCCGCGAACTGCTCTGCCAGCGCAATCACAGATGCTGGTACTTCGTCGGTGCGACATTTCCTCATCATCTTGCCAGCCATCAGCTAGGTGGCTACGTGCACCCCTTTGTCCTTAATGCTTGCGATTGCGTACCCCCTTTTTTCTTCTCTAGTTTATACTTAGCCTTCATAGCTTCTGCAAGGGCCAAGTCACTGCTTTTACCCGCTATGGCCGCAGGGTTGTGTCCTTTGAAGGGTAGTCGAGAAATTCTATGAATTAGGTTAGTTGTGATGGGAATAGGCTCCTCCAGCCAGAGATACCCATCATGCACCAGGCACAGTAGCTGCCTAATGATGAAAATGGTGATGGGTGCATGGTGGTAGTGGGGTATCCATCGCAGATGGAGTAACCCAGCCTTCTCCACACTGCATAACCATTTTCGCAGCTCCAAAACTGTAATGGGCCCCTCTGAATTCTGCTTCATTAAACTCTCCGTGGCTAGGTGTGGGAAATTCTCGCTATCCGTGAGGTCCCAATCCTCGAACTTCATTGTAGGTACTCGTCCCAAAAGCAGACCTTCAAACATTATACCGTTGGGGAGGAGCGGGGTCTAGAGCGCACTCTTTGTGGCCTCCAGATCTTTCAATACCTTGGCTTTCCCTTTCCATAGAGGGACGTATGTGGGTAACATTATTGCGGAAGGCATTGGTGAGACATCCTCCTCCACATCGTCTTGCACCTCAATTTGAGCAATTAGAGCTTGTAAGTCTTCCTCCTCTTTGTCTAATTCAACGGTGATGACTTTGCCTTTTTCTTCCATTGACAATTTGCTGAACTATGGGTTTCTTGGAGATACATGGACTGGGCCCATAGTCTGCGTATCTTTCTTTGCTACAACATTCGTGGTGATTTTGGAACCTCTGGTGCAACTGCCACATCTCTGGTCTCCTCATAGCCCATAGGGGGCTCCGCAACCTCACCAGTGGTATCTTCGGTGAATCGCACCCCTGGCCTGATAGCAATCATTGTGTCTACACAAGATATGTCATGTCGTGTACTCAACGGTGGTAAGAGTTCTCGGCACTCAATGCTCTGTAATTGCTTAGATCTCAAACAACCAAGTTTTGTCTCGTGGCTAGCCCTGGGGATTTTATAACATATTTTGAATTTGAATTTGACCATTTCCCCCACTTCTTAGTCATTAATGCCTTCTTGGCGGCAGATCGGCCCAAATCCAGCTCTTAATTCATGTCTTAATTTCTTGTCGCCCACTCCTCTTTGTCTTAAATTGGACATCATGTCATGAACAGTGACACTAATGGTCACCTCCCAGCCTACCCACGCGGCAACACAGCCCCCTATGCGAGGGCATGACCCTTGTGACATATCGATCCTAGGCGTAACCTCCTTATCCCGTAGCTCCCTCACAGACTCTTTTATAGTCCCGCGCTCTCTTTCAACTGCTTGGAGCATTGAGACTGTGCTTCCGATGGCTAGTTAGGTTGTCGCACCACCTATGCGAGACTGTAATTCACCTTCCAGCCTAGTCCGTGGGCACTCCTCAGTTACCCTTGCGACAGTCAATGCTACGCATTATTCCTTATAGGGTGTGCTCCCTTGGTTACATTATTCGGTAAGGTGCAGTCGCAGCCATGGTAGAAGAGTCACAAATTCTCGGTGACAATCTTCTTATATAGTAGTACGATTGTCTATATCTTGTCTTATCATTATTAGTTTGTCGATGAGGCATACTTGTGTTATTTCATGTTCTATTCTTTTGATCTCTGCGTCCATTAACATGGTTTTCTTCCTTAGTCATACCCAATCCTCTTCAATTTCACGAAGCTTGAGGTTCCCTCTCCAAATAGCTTCTAGAATCCGTATATGTTTGCCCTCACATGGTTGCATAATTCCTTCATCCTAGTCCTTGCGTAATGTCCCAACTATAGCAGCTATTGCGTGAAGACTCCTTTCCTTCAAAATTAGGGTCTTGACTCTGCTCCTCAGTTTTGGAATAGTTTCCACGCTTAGGTTTTTGCACATGGCCCTATAGGACCATCGAACCGCTAGCACGCATAGGTCCCAATCAGTTCTTCTCGCCCGGTGAACCCTGTTGAGGACTCCGCATACCTTATTGAATTCTTTCACATGGAAAGTTTGTGGTGCATGTCGCCTTTCCTGCTACTATGACCTGTTCCAATTTTCGATCTTGAGTTTGGGGTGTGCTTGTGTGGGCTACACAACATATGTCTGTAACCATCAAGAAGGTGGGTGTGCAAGTTTCTCCATCCTCACTGACCGACTCTTGTTTGAAGCTGGGGGCTTCCAAACCATAGGCACATCATCCTTCTACATCCGTGCTAGTCGTCAAAATTGCCTTGATGTGTACCCCACCATCATATGGGTGTTGTGCATAGTGCCCACTTCAAGGCATCGAACCACTGCTATCCTGGTACTGCGCTTTCAAATTTTCTCAGGAATTCATCCACCGCTGTCAATCCATCATATGTCGGCATCTCTCTTGCCTCTATTATCACATAATGCAGTGATCTGACCATTATGTTGCAGTTCAACGTTGTCACTTCGTGCAACCAATTCTGCCATCGTTTTACTTCTTCGTCTGAATCTGAAGTGTAGGAACTTTCACACTCCCACGAGAGTCTCCCATCTATAGTTGGATTCACCCAATCCTAGTCTCATGCAGTTATCTTGTAAATACAATTCATATCATTGTCACTATCATCGTTGTAAACTGGTTCAATGTAGCGGGCTCCTTCTGCTGGGTCTAACGGGACTACTATGCATAGTGACTTTTGCTCGAAGATCATTCTACGTTTCTTCAGGTTGATGACTCCATTCATATTGGTGGCCTAGTCTATTCCTAATAGCGCGGGATAGGGATTGTAGTCATCGACAATCTCGATTACCTCAAAATCCGCTTGTGTGCTCGTGCCTTAATATCAACTGTTACCTCTTGTAACCTCCCCATGGGAAAAATCTTCTGTTGGTTCACCATTCATAATTGAATAGGGGACCATTGTAACATAGGCCTGCTCATGTGTTCCCATGTTTGCTTCAGTAACACATTTGAGTCTAAACCTAGATCTAGGATTACCTGATCCATTTCATACTCCCCAATCTATGCAGTCAACCTAATTTCCCTTCCGGTGCGCAACACATGCTTCACCAATTTCTGGACTACGAGTGGTTCTCCTGACACTGTGCACCTGGTGATCAGCTCCTATAGTCCTTTAACTACCCTGTTGTCGTGCAGCAGTTTCATGCATGTCTCCAGAAAGGTAGTGAGAATTGAAGGATCCATTCCTGGTTCTGGTTGATCCTTACTACCTGAAGTGGAGGCCTTCATGAAGCTCTTCTTAGCTTCCATGAATGTATCATTTGCATGTTCTAAGTCAAACTCAGGTTCCTTTGCAAGGGCCTTGCGAACCCATGTATCTTCCTCTGGCTGCTTCCCCTTATCCTCTTCCATGGTCGCACCACTTTTGAGCATCATGTTCACATTTAGGTCTTCTTCACACAATTCAGACCTCATCATTTGTATATTTTGAGTCGGAGGAGGCTAGAATACCATCTTTTCGCGCATCTGGGTGATCAACGTAGGACAGTATATTGTTTCATGATAAAACTGAGCATAATACTAATAGGATATCCTCGTCGAGTTGGTACAATTGCAGGCATAGTGCCTGGTCCTCCACAATTGTAACAAATTAACTGTCTGCGGCCCCTTCTGGGTCCCATCCGTCCTCGTCTTCGACCTCGCCCCTAAAACCCAATGTGCGCCATCCCCGCAGCTTGGTCGAGGGCTCATGATTCGATCTGCATCCTATAGGCAGGGGTCTGATCCACCATTAGCTCATAACTGCGACAAGTGCGCTCATTGTGGCTTACCGACCTATAGAAATTACAAAAAAATTGTTGGGATCTCTGTGTATACTTCTACAACAAATGACAATTATCCATCGTGTGTTTCCCTCCTATTTGACAAATCACGCATCATAAAGCGGGTGCCGCACTCAGCCCTGCCTATGCCTCCAGTCTCAACAGCATTGGCCCTCCTCTTGCCAAGTAGTTCGTGAACACTGGACAGTGATCCTTGTCATGGCCTTGGCCTTTGCATTTTATGCACCATACTTCCTCACACGCCCCTGGCCACAGTGCCCTATCCTGCTTCAAACTTTGCATTTCCAGGCATAGATTTTGTAGTTGTGCATGGATTTGTTGAACTCCCAACCTAGGGTCTTGTATTGGGGTCTCATGTAACCTCATCTCCATTTACAATGCTTCGGCCTGGGTAGAAAAGTTTCTGTTGTGACAACACCATCCTCAAGTGCGATGTCAGAGATGCTACAAACCATGCGTCATGTTGTTCATCTGTCAACATCATATTGGCTTTGCGGATCATACTCTTCAGCCATTGATCCAGATCCCAGGGATTCTTGCTCGAGAGCATCATGATTTCTTTAAACTCGATGATTGATTATGTCTCTAATTTTGGCTTGCTAAATTCTCTGTTTAGCGTGGCGTAGATCTCTGCTATTCCTGTGTTTGGGTGGTTGTTCGAGTGCTTGATATACCATGTCAATGTGCGACCTTACAACGCGCTCACTAATATAGCCTTCTTAATATTATCATCTATGACACCTTGTTCTTCCCATACTACTCTTACCACGAACTAGAATTGGTCCGGATCTTCATTCCCTACTCCTTTGAATAATGGTAGTTTGATCGCGCTCACCATACTAAACTGTGGAGTGGTGCAGGTGGAGTGAGTGGAGATGGAGGTGAGGGAGATGAAGTGGGTGGTGGTGTGGGTGGAGGTGGTAACTGCGGAATGCGTTGCCTTGTCAAACTGACCGTGCTTCTCAAAGAGACCATCGCAAACTCTTCCTCGCTCTCTCATGGGGGTGAAATTAAGGGACCTTTTTCTAATTCCTCACTACTTTTGTAGATTTTTCCACTCCGCGTAATCCCAAACATTAATGTATTCTCATGACCCTTTTTTTCACACAATAACATCTTAATCCAAGTATTCAAAGATTTAATATACTTACCTCGAGATCCTTTGAGGAAGCATCGTTTTGCCTCTCTGTAGCTCACGGTCGTGTCTACCGTAAATTTAGTGATAAATCCCCCTATTACCCAATCGAGCCAATGGTCCACAGATTGCGTGATCTTATCTTCTGATGGTTCTAGTCTGCGCACTAGTTTTGGAGTCCACACTATTGGTTTGTTGAGCCTATACCTTTCCTGGCTATCGGCTAACTTTGTGATCCATTCATACAGCTCAGAAGGAAAGGATGCAAAGAAAATCTCATGGATTTCTATATATACGTAGCACTCCAACCACTTTTCCTCAGATACTTGCGAAATTTTGTGTTCCTGTGTCATGAACTCATGAATCTTCTTGTCCAACCACCCTTCAATTTCATTCTTTGTTGGGTTCCAATGGCATGACATCAGACATCCCTTATGCAGATCCCAGTGCTAGCAACAGAACCATTTGTCCACTTAGTGGGACCTAACCCAAGTTCAAAAGTGAGTTAGCCAAGCAAATCCGAGTACTACTGGCCCTTTTGGCAATAGTCCGTGGAGTGTGGACTGAGGTCTCACCTGAAGTAGTATGGGAGGGTGCTAGAACTAGGCTTTGGCACCCTAGGGATGTCTGATATGTGGTGTTAGGTATGCGATCCAACCTTCGCACTTACTGTGTTACACTCCCCAGCGGTCACCCTGCACCCTGCGATATTGTCTTCACGCAGTTATAGCCGCAGCGTGACCTGTGTTATTTACCCAAGTCTTCCTTAATTAGACTCTACTAGCTGATTAGTTAGATTATTTTAATATATAATCATTTAAACAAGCATTTATAAATTGCACACAGTAAATAATGAAGTAAAAGTAATGCATAACATCAAAATACAGATTCAAGAACAGATGCACAGAGTAAACTTCTCTCTATTAACTTTCAATCCCGCTTACAGACCCGACTCCGCCTTGCGCACTCAACCGTAGGGGTCTATGCACTCAACTGCGTACTTTACTAGACCTCTACGCACTCAGCTGCAGAGCCTCTCCCTATTACTATAACCCAATACACTTCAGATCCAACTCTACGCGTTAACCATATCTTCGCATCTCTATCTATCATTGCCTCCCTTTACACTTAGAGCCTCGCTATATTTATACAATCCCATGGTCCGCAGACCATGGGTAGTCTGACACAAATTTACATTAAATTACAATATTTTAGGGTAGACAGCCCTGTGACTCATCCTAGACTTCGTGCTTCGCACCCACAATTCGCGGAGTCTTATAATACAATTGACCAAAACTCAGGCTTTAAGCCCCAAAAACATGCTATGGGGGATCCGCTGCCCAACAGCAATCCCTCAGGAGAGGAAAAACAACCAAGTGAAAGCATATGATCGGCCAAAGAGACAGTGGCAATGGAATGAAACAACCAAGGCTCATCTAGCAGAAATTAGTTGATAAAAATGGCAATCATGAGATGTAAATTGGGCATGGGTTCATTTTTACACAAGCTTCAACCATAGGGAACTATGCTTGGATTCAGTTTCATGTTTACACAAGCTTGAAAATAAAAACTATGCTTGGATTCAGTTTCATTTTTACACAAGCTAGGTTCATTTTTACACAAGCTTGAACCATAGAAAAAACTATGCTTGAGATTGGTTTACATGTCCCCAGCATGATGACTCGATTCTAGGTGCATGCCTCCCAAGCTTCATTACATTCACCTAAGTAGACTACTCGTGGCTATCAGGCATATGGAATGAAGCTTCATTTATGAGATCAAGTGAAAGACTCGACTCAGATTTTACGAGATCTAATCAAAGACTCAAATTGGAACTTTGCTCCAGAGGACCTTGTTTCATTTTTTTAATGAGCTTGACACAGGACAAGGAACTCTGCTAAGACTCCTTGTTTCATTTTTTAACGAGCTTGACATAAGACAAGGAATTATGCTTTGGGACCTGTTTCATTTTTTAATGTGGTTTACAAAGTAAAAGAATTATCCTCATATTCCTTATTTCATATTTTAATGAGATTTCCACAAGACAAGGAAATATGCTCATACCCTTTGTTTAATTTTTTAACGAGGTTGAAACAAGACCAGGAACTATCCTCATATTCTTTGTTTCATTTTTTAACGTGGTTGACACAGGACCAGGAACTATCCTCATATTATTTGTTTCATTTTTTAACGAGGTTGACACAAGAGCAGGAACTATCCTCATATTCCTTGTTTCATTTTTTAACGAGCTTGACACAAGACAATGAACTATGCTCATGTTATTTGAGCATGACCCATAAGAGGTCATGACTTCTGAGAGGTTCTCATCAGATGGGAGAACAATGCTCTGGAAGGGATACGTAGCAAGGAATCCATTAGAGAGATTTGGTTCCAATGCCCCTAGTACATAATGCACAACATCATGGAATTGATCATCAGTTGATGTAGGCATGGAACGGGTCGCCAAATAATTGACCTGTGGTGGGGAAGATACCGTTGGGACAAAAGGACCATTTAGGGAATATGGTTGAATGGAAGCCATATTTGGACCAGAATATGAAAGCTAGTCAACGGTGACAATTCTTCCTTCATGCGGGAAATACATCACTCAAAAGAGTGTTGAAACAATAGCTCCCGTGTCATAAACATAGTCGCGCCCAAGAAGTAAATTGTAATCTAGAGGGCCTGGAACTACCACCACATTGAGGTAAAAAAAAAATTCCTCCCAAAGTAATAGGCAACTGAGGAAGGATCCCTAATGGTTGATTGGTTCCTCTGTTAAAAGCCAACAGATTCTAGGTAACAGGCACAAGTGGTGACGAACCGAGCGCCTGCCAAGCAGTGGAGGAAAGGATACTCACAGATGCACCTTCATCTATAATAGTGCTAGATACAATCATATTATAAACATGTACTATGATCTGGAAAGGCACATAAGAAGGAAGACGACATCCTACCAGTCGATTCCAATCAAAGGAAGTGACCAGACTACTTGGAGAGGGTACCGTAAGAACGGGAGAATTGTTCGCGCACTAAGATGTCTTTTTATAGGAAATATTAATTCCTACATTAATTGTCAACCAAGGTAAGGTGTCAGCACAATCTATGCAATGAATTCATAGGTTAGCTAATGGTAAATCAATGCAATCACTAATAACTATCTCTTCAACTCAATTCACACAACTCTTAAAGAAATAACTAAGGAAGAAATGACACTGAGAAAATTCTTAACACATTCTGTAATTCTATCTAACTTATTCCAAAATCAAATGAATCTAAATGTGAATGCAAAGAATCATGCTTGGCAACCTTCGAATAGAATTAAAAATAATTCACTTGATCAAGAAAGAGAACTGTAACAACTGAACAACAATGTTAATCTACAGCAAATTAGAATTAAACGGCAAATCCTAATTGAACGAAAATATCGATTGAATGGAAATTACTAATTGAATGGCAACTAAGAATTGAAAAACAAGCAAGCAAATACAATAAAGGATTTCTAAACAACAACTGTTCTCTATAACTAAATTATGGAAATCAATTAATACTATCTCTAATATCGACAATAACATAACTCAGAATGAATAACAATATATTACTGAAACTAATATAACCAATCCAATCAAAGAATTAATCAGATACATTACACGGCTAAGTATGAATCGAAATGAACAATAGTGTGAATTGGAATCGTCAATCCTCACTGTTATCGCTATGATAATTCCTTTGAAGTAATAAGAAGGAAAAACCAAAGGTAACCACTATCCACTTTTGGAGATCAGGACCTAGCCTTCTTGATGCTTAGAAGGGGCTCTCTCTTTAAATTTTAACTTTGTTTTAGTTAAAATGTTTTAGGCTGGCTATGATTGTTCAAGGGGTTTTGATTTTGTTTGAAATTGAGTGGTGGGATCTCTTAAATAGATGAATAAATTGATGTCTTTTGGACCATTGGGCTATGGAGTCAACTGATAAGGAAGTAGGGTTGGATAAACTCACTAAAGGGGATGTTCCAAGGGCAATATAGTAGAGTGTATTTCAGATGTTTGAGACATAGGGTGAAAAGGGTTTCACTCGGGGTGAGAGAGTAGTTAAGGGTTCTCAAACCTGGATAATGAACAAGGAAGGCAGGGGTAATCGAAATCAAAGTGCAGTTAAGAATCCTTTAATATAGATTATTTATGAAATCAATTTAAACTAAAGAGCAATTAAGAATTATTTAATTTAAATATTAGAAGAAAACATTCAAATGCTTAACTATTAAAACAGAGTGTGATTTAAACAAGTTCTGAAATATATTTCCAGCTATAGCATGTAGATTGAAACGCATATAGGATTATGAATAACTTTGAGAAATTGACAAAGAAACATGAAGATACTTGTCTGATATTCGCTCAACACATGAATCCTTGGAACAGTCTGATCTTTATTAATCAATCCAACTTGCTGGCTCATCAACTCATACAATAACCTTCTGGTTCTTCTTGATCAAAAAGTCTATAGAAATGTCTAATAGAATCCACCCTACATACTTCGAAGAGAATTTTTATGAATGGAATTCTAACACTTGATGTCCACAAGTCACTAAGTCGAGGATCCGGTCCAACCAAAAGTCAAATAAATGCTCTGAGCCTTTATGACTTGAAGGATTTAAGTACTAGAACTTACTTGTGGATGGGGTAGTTAGTAAGTAAAGGGGTGAAAAGAATGAAGGGGAGTTAATTAAATGAACTTGTAAACCATTGTTTTTGCCTTCTTAAATGCCCATGCACATTGAAACATATAATCAAGCATGATAAATGTGCTTTTATCCAATCAAATTTATACTTCATCAACCTTTCTTCTACTTACCCATTACTTACCCTACCATTTTTCTTCATTTTATTTGGGTGAATTTAGGCTAGCAGACCCTTATCATTCATTTTTCTTTTGAAAAGTAAACTATCTAATTCTAACCTTATATCATCCAAGGGCTCAAATTAAACTGATGAGCTCCTTTTATTTTCTCTACCTATCTAATGATCTTCCAAGATTAAGTTGTTTCGTCAGATTTTATTCTCTAACTATAAACAGAAAATTGTAAACCTGAAATAGCCAAGATTAAACAGTTTGACTACCATGGGTTGTGGCATGTATGAGAAGCTGCACACAACTATTATTTGAAAATAGTAAAGCAGTAAAATAGTAGTGGCGTTTAGACTTGCACACTTTCATGATCTATTTTTGTTTTTGGGTTCATATTTTTTCATTTTTTGATCTTTCCTTATTCTTTTTGTCCTTTGATATTTGTTTTAGGACATACCCTCTTTACATTTTTTAATTTTTAATATCGAAAACATTTGCAGAAAGCAAAGGTATATACAATATTACAAGGCTCAAACTTAGCCAATTTAAAATTATGAATCCTATCACTATAGGACTCTAACAGTGGCTCCACTTGGGGGTGGCATTTCCTAGTGAAATGTCAAGAACTCTAAATATCAGTAGCCTTTGAATTTTTTCTAAAGTAACCTTGTAAAGTGTTCTTCTGTGAATCTTCATTATTGATAATTATGACAGTAAATCTTTCAAAGGTTAGGACTTTCTCTCTGGGCTTCAACTTCAAAGGATTACCATCCAATCCAATCTACACTCTGAAATGTTATGTACAATGATGGAAACTAAAATGAACTATTGTAAGTCAATGGAAAAGTAGTTCTTCAGCATCCTACCATTAATAGGTCCTCCTAGTAGATTTGATCCATATATGTTTATCAAGAAAAAGGCATTGTTGCCTTTGTATCCAAAAATGACATAAGGCCCCTGCCATAGAAAATCAAATTTTCCATGCTTGCCTTTATCTTCCCTCCTTGAACCCCACTTGAGGACTTTGTCTCCTATGTGAAAATCATCTGCTTTAGTCTTTTTATCAAATACTTTATAGATTTTTTCCTAGATTATCTGTGATTTTACATACACTTCTTCTCTGGTTTGTTGTAGGTGTATAGTTTGGTTTATTCTTCTTTGAATGTCATTCGGTTCCACTTGTAGTTCCTGGAGGATTTTCATGACTAGGACTCCCAAGGATGATGGGAAAACTGCATCCATCCCATAAACCAGCTGATAGGGTGAGGTTCCAATGGACTTTTTATTAGTCATTCTATCTGCCCATAAGTCATTGACTAACTTCTTGTTCCATGTCTTTTTATTATCCTCCATTAACCTTTTGATAATATTGACCAGGATTTTGTTAGATGACTCTGCTAGTACATTACCTTGAGGGTAATAAGCTGTGGAATGGCCAAGTGTGATATGGTATTTATTACATAAATCTTTCATTCTTTTGGACATAAAGGCTGCTGCATTATCAATAATGAGCTTCTAGGGACATCCAAATCATGAAAGGATATTACTCTCTAGGAAGGTGATTATGACAGTGTATGTGGCTTGCGTAGAAGGTATTGCCTCTATCCATTTGGTAAAATAGTCTGTGGCTATTAGAATCCACTTATGTTGAGTTGAGGATGGGAGGTGTATTTCTCCAATGAAGTCTAACCCCCATTATTGAAATGACATCTCAATGGAAATTGGTTTAAGAGGCAAGGGTAACAATTTCCTCTTTCCATGAAAAATATGGCATTTGTGACAGGAAGTCACATGTTTTTTGACATATGCAAACAAATTAGGCCAATAGAAACCAACCCTCAGAATCTTGTCAGTAGTACTATTCTAGTACAAGTGTCCTCCACAATCCCCTGCATGAAACACTTGCAAAATTTTGTCAGCCTCATCTTTTAATAAACATGTTAAGATAATACCACTATTGTCCTTCCAAACAAATGCATTATATATAAAACAATATCTTAATGACTTCATTTTTAAGAATCTAGCTTTGCTTCTTGTTAGTCCAGGAGGAGCTTGTAAATTTAGTAATACAAATATAATATTTTCATACCATGGGATTCAATGAAGGGTTCAATGATCCGTGGAGTAGAAATCTCCTCTTGATCATCCAAAGCACTAATGAAGTTGATATCAAGGGCCTAACAGTTAGATTCAGCCATGAGTTTGGTTAAACCTTGGCCTTTGATGAGCTTGGTAGGTTTTATGTCTATGTCATATTCCAATATTGTGGCAATGCACTTGCCTCTTTTTCCTTCATGCCCATTTTGAGTCAAATTGTCCTTAACTACAGAGTTTGGAACATAAGCAATGATGTGAGAGTACAAAATGTATACTTTAAGATATTTGATAGCTTTAACCAAAGCCAATGCCTATTTTTCCATGATATTGTATTTTAGTGTGGCATCTCTTAATGATTTACTAAAGAATGCTATTGGTTGTTCATATCCTTGATTGTTCTTTTGTAGCAAGACTGCTGCAATGTTGTGTTCTGAAACAAATGAAAAAATAATAAAATCTTTGCTAAAGTTAGGGCTAAGCAGGACTGGAGTCTTGGTTAATGTTTCCTTAATAGATTTGAAGGATTGTTTGGCCTCCAATGTCCACTTAATTGATGAGTCCTTTCTAAGCATGTTATTTAATTCCCTAATTAATTCTGCTAGATTTGAGATGAATCTCCTAAGAAAATTAATCTTGCCTAGAAATTATTGTATCTCTTTTATGTTTCGGTGATGGGAAATAGTCAAAATGGCTTCTATTCTAGCAAGGTCTATCCTAATCCCATCTTTTGATATGATGTGTCCTAACAACTTTCCCTCTTTAAGACCAAAAAGTGTCTTTTTAGGATTTAAAGAAATCCCAATTTTCCTGCATTTACTAAATACTCTTCTGAGGTGGTCTAACTGTTCAATGTCTGATTTAGAGAAGACTGTAATGTCATCCTAGTATACTACTAAGAAATCATGGATATCTTTGGCAAAAGCTATATCCATAGCTCTCTGAAATGTGGCACCTGCATTCATTAATCCAAAGGGCATCTTAAAATACATGAAGGTACTCCAAGGAGTAGTAAAAGCAGTTTTGGGTTGGTCTTAGGTTGGAATAATATCTAGTTATACCCAGAGAATCCATCTAACATTGAAATCATAGTTGAGCCCACTACCCTTCGCAATATATGATCCATTTTCAGTAAGCGGTAGTTTTGTTTTAAAGAAACCTTGTTCAAGTTTCTAAAATCTACACAAAGTCTAATTTCACTTGTCTTTTTCCTAGTTCTAACTAAATTTGAAATCCAATCTAAGTATCTAATGGGTGTTATTATTTAGGCATCAAACATTCTTTTAACCTCTTTTTCTATGGATGGCGTAAGAACTGGATTTATCCTTCTAAGTTTCTGTTTGAATGTTTTATGATCTTCTTTTAGAGGTATTTTGTGTTGGATTATGCTGGTGTCATAAGATTTTAAGTCTTCATAACTCCATGCAAATACATCCTGGAACTCTTTAAATGGATTTATATATTTGACCTTTTCCTCTGGGGGCAAGGCTTTAGATATCTTAATGAGCTTTGGATTATCTTCAGTTCCTATATTAACTTCTTCTATGTCAACTCTTGGAGGTTCCATCTTGCGCTTTCTAGCTACTTTATTAGAGTCAAACAAATCCTCTAAAGGTACTAATCCTTTAGGAAAAAAATTATCTTTCAAATTAAGAATCTCAGGATCATCATCCATTATTTCATCTATCTCTACATTCTCTAAACTATCTATTTCTACTTTAATAAATTTAGTTGGTTCATGTACATCAAAAACATTTTCATCTAAGATTTTCTCTACATTAGTGTCTATTGTACAATTAGTATCTATCTTGCAGTTCCGAAATTCACCTTCATTGTTCATGAAATCATAGATTTGGGAGTCCTGGGAAAAGATCTGCCAGTACTTAAGGTTATCTAGTATAACATGCTTGTGCCTGACCTCTGCAGTGTACTGGTGGCTTGGCTAAAATGGAAATTTACAAGTACTAGCAAATGTAGCCAGACTGTGGGCCTGCATGTTTTGTTTTCTAGGAATGGCAGCAAAGTTTGATTCTAGGAGGTCCTTGACCAAGTCTAAAATAATATCCCTATATCTACCAACCCTAGGGTTGTTGATAGAATATTCACATTGATCTGTTTCATAATCAGCTTTAAGTCTCCCACGACAGAAACTCTTTTGGCTCCCAATTTCCTAATCAATTGTAACCCTAGAATGAGGGCTTCATATTCAGCCATGTTATTGGTACCTTTGAAGTTAAATCTAAAAGCATGACCCTCAGCATGGTTATTTTCCATATTATGGATCCAGACTCCTGCACCAGCCCCTAACCTATTTACAGACCCATCAAAGTCTAAATGCCAAAGTGACTCATGGAATATGTTCTCACTATCAGTTGTTTTGTACTTAAGGTCTTTGGCTGTGATTTCCTTTTTATCAGTTTCTACATTGTATAAGATGAAGGAGTCCATATCTGAGTGCATGGAGTATATGGGAAAGTTTTGGGGCTTCTCCTCACTACTAACCATGTACTTCATCAATGTCTCCCTATATAATTTTCTTGGTTGGCCAAAAACAGATATGGTGGCATAAGACATATCCAACTACAAAGATCCCTGCAGTTTTGCTCCCCATGAGCGAGATAGTAGCATTTCATATTCTGGTGGGATATCTGCAACTACAATGTCCAGTAGAATGCTCTTTGTAGGGCACTAGACAAGAGTCACACATAGGCCTTTGATCAGACCAAGGCATTTAGCCTAGCTGGAGTGAAAAGAAAATAAATCCTTATAAGGCCTGAATATGTCTAGGTTCAATCTTTCCATTATTTCTTTTGACATGAGATTGTTGGATGCTCTTGAGTCCAACATAGCATTATGAAAATTTTTATCATGAATATTTAGGCTAATGTAAAATGGAGGAACTCCCCCTTGCTGATGAATTCCATTGGGCTCAGGGCCAAACAACAATTCACGTTGGTCATCATTTAAATTAACAGAATCCTCTCCCTCTCCTATGTTCAAAGTCTCAGTTATCTGTGACCTATAAGTTTCATTCTTTACTAGTTCGATCAAAGGAACTAATAACTTTAACTTAACCATCTCATTTTTAATATTGGAAGGGAGTTTATGTTTTCTTGTTTGATTCAGATCTTCCTTCATGTGTGCAGTTTGAGTGTCTTTATCTTGTTTCTCAGTAGTAGGTATTTCAGTCTATGTTTCTAATTTTTTACCTTGATTTGTTTTATTTTGATTTTTTTTCAATGATTGGCTATGTTTGGGTTTCATTAGAGGTTATATCTACAATCCTATGGGGTGAAGTTTCAGTTGTTACCCTAGGGAGAATTTGCAACACTTTTTTAACTAGAGTTTCTTCTATTATCTCAGTATGGGTTTGGATGAATCTTTTAATGGGAGTCTCATTATTCTTCTTACTTCTCAAGCTATATTGTTTATGTACCTATATATAGCTGATTCATACCCTTTTTTAACATCAAAAGATTCCCCAGATTCTAACTGTAACTGCTGAAGCATGTATAAATCTTGTTCTTCTTGAGTAAGAAAAACAGTGTCTTCCTTTGTGGTCTCTAGTAAGTTAATCTGGGTATCATCCTCTGCTTGGTTTTGTGATTCCTCAACATAATATTCTTGGAAGGGTGGCCAAATTTGTTGGTCTGGTGTAGTATTTTTTGCAGCATTAGGGTTCTTCCTAAAATTTGGGTTTCTTATTGGGGGTTGTTGTTGTTGATTCTCCCATTGATTTTTCCTATCCATGATATCTAACCTATCCATAATTATTTCTAAACTTTTAGCTAAAACATCTAATTTCCCATCTGAAATTGAAGCTTCTTCTTTAAATACAACTTTTGTTTCATTCCTCATTCGTGCTTTCCTAGCCAACAGGTTGGCTTCTACACTGACAGCATTACTCTCCATTTGTTCAAGGGTTTTAGGTTTTCTCTCCCTTAGCTAGTATGACATATCAGCATCAAAACCATCAGGGAACTTAATTAATGCTAGGTCAGGTGGAGGCTTTATGTTGGTTGGAATTGCATTATAGATATTATTAAACCTACTGAAATAGTCCTTAACTGACTCAATGGGAGCTCTCCTAATATTGTCATATTCAGAAAGTATTTGCAATGGGTTCTTTTTCTTTCCCACCTATCATTGAATAACCTTTGAAAAGTTTCTAGGTCTGCAATGTGGTTGGTAGGAAAGGCTTTGAACCACTTCCTGACATCACCAGTTAAATTTTGGGAAAAGAGTCTCATTTGGACATCTACCTCATCTATTTCATGTAATTCAAAAAAGTCAGACATCTTGTTTACATTTTGTTAGGCAGTGTAATGACCAGTAGCATCAAACAAGAAAATCTTACTTTGATAGTCTGTAGGAATGGCATGAAGTTGGGTAGGTAGAATGAGAGGAGCACATCTGTTTGCCATTGTTGTGATACTAGTTTGAATGGGGGGTAAATTTGAGCTGGTTGAAGAAGGGCTTGAAACTGATGGAGGTGAACTAGATGATGATGAAGATGATTGGTTAATAGGCGATTTAGGTAATTGAATTGTGGTAGATACAATTGATGAAGTTGTGGTAAAGGAAGGTGGATTTACAGTGAGTGATGATTGTAAAGAAATTTGAGATGCGGTAGCAGTAAGGGCATATAGCTCTACATATTGTTGAAGATAAGAAATATCTATATTACTGATCAACGTAGAGGTCAAGGCTTCTAACTTGTCAAAAGCATCTAAGACAAATTTGTCCAAATCTAGATGAATAACCCTTTTTGATTCGATGAGTTGAGTAAACTCAGGGTCTAAAACTGTTTCATGGATATCATTCTCAGATTTGGTTCTAAATAGTGAGAGGTCAAATGACAAATCAAAAGGGACTTCTTCTAAAGTTGAAAACTCCTCAGGGAGTGAATTGGCTCTGTCTAGTTGGCTACTACTGGCTTGAGTTTCTGTTGTTCTAGGTTGTCTTAAAATCCTCTCTGGATTATCCACTACAGTTGCAGGGTTTGGATTTGGGTTGGCCCTAGTGTAGTGAATCTTTTTAGGAGCCAGAATTTTAAGTTTTTAAATTGTTTTTATGAAATTTTCTGAAAACTTACTTCAGGTAATGACCTTAAGGGGCTCAATATTTGATTGAAGGTTTCCTTAAAATTTTTATGAGACTGAGGATCGAAGTTCCCCAGTATGGTTGCTAGAAATGTTATCACTCTGATAATTCCTTTGAAGTAATAAGAAGGAAAAACCAAAGGTAACCACTATCCACTTTTGGATATCAAGACCTAGCCTTCCTGATGCTCAGAGAGGGCTCTCTCTTTAAGTTTTAACTTTCTTTTAGTTAAAATGTTTTAGGCTAACTATGATTGTTCAAGGAGTTTTGATTTTTTGTTTGAAATTCGGTGGTGGGATCTCTTAAACAAATGGATAAATTGATGTCTTTTGGACCATTGGGCTATGGAGTCAACTGATAAGTAAGTAGGGTTGGATAAACTCACTAAAGGGGATGTTCCAAGGGCAAGATAGCAGAGATTATTTCAGATGTTTGAGACAGAGGGGTGAAAGGGTTTTACTCGGGGTGAGAGAGAAGTTAAGGGTTCTCAGACCCAAATAATGAATGAGGAAGGCATGGGTAATCGAAATCAAAGGGCAGTTAAGAATCCTTTAATCTGGATTATTTATGAAATCAATTTAAACTAAAGAGAAAATAAGAATTCTTTAATTTAAATATTGGAAGAAAACATTCAAATTCTTAACTGTTAAAATAGAGTGTGCTTTAAACAAGTTATGAAATATATTTCCAGTTATAGCATTTAGATTGAAACACATATAAGGTTACGAATAACTTTGAGAAATTGACAAAGACACATGAAAATACTTGTCTAATATTCGCTCAAAACATGAATCCTTGGAACAGTCTGATCTTTATTAATCAATCCAGCTTGTTGGCTCATCAACTAATACAATAACCTTTTGGTTCATCTTGATCAAAAATTATATAGAAATGTCTAATAGAATCCACCCTACATACTTCGAATTGTAAAGTATTTATACAAAAATTTATTACAAAATATCTCAAACTAATTTTAGATTTAATCTAGGAAATAAAAATTTCTTCTTGCAAGAAAAAAGAGACAACTATTGAACTGCTTCATGCTTTTATTTTGGTATTGCTGGCCTTTATGGTTTGATTTTAGCCCTTTATGTTGCTTTGTTTTTTGATCTTTCACGCTGGAAGCTTCATTTACTTTAGGCTTTCATTTGATACACTTTGACACTGATTCACTTTAACTCTGTTGATTTGTCTTCATATTTTTACCTAGTTGTTTTACTTTTACTATTTTACTGCATATTTCTTACAATAAATTAGTTAATTTCTCCCATACTTCAGCATCAAGTAATTCGATTTTTAGCATCCTCCTATATATTTCATCTACCTCGGTGTACTTGGCAAAACTAGGCTTATTGATAAACAAGTGTTTTACCTCATGCTAGAGGTAAAACAAGTTTTCAAATGTCTGGTAGAGTACTTTGCCTGTTGGTAATGCCTTGATTGATGATGTATTGACCTGTTCCTTCGCTAGCTCTCTGATTTTGTTGTTGTAATCCTGCTGTGTCATGAGCTTGTCATTTATCATTAAGGGACTGGGTAAACCCTTCTCTCTCAAAATTTGAAACTTAGCCATAAATTTGTCAATGGCTACCTGCATATTCTGACACTTGTCCCCCAAGTTTATAATTAAGTTTCTCTTGGAGAGGACCTTTCTCACCTTCAAAATTGTTTCTGTTTTGTCCTCTATTTCTAATTCCTAAAGCTCATACTTATTTTTACTGTTAAGGAACTGGATAATTCTGGTAGCATCTTCTAGAATTTCTCCTAATTCTTATTTTTCTTTTTGGATGGCCTCTATAGCCATCTTTATTAAATCCATCTGTTCAAAAATCACCTGAATAGATGGCCAAGTATCATTGAAAGAGTCAATGATATTGGCCCATAGTAGTTCCTTAGCTTTCCCAAGGGGTTCCTTTAGTGTTAAGTCCTTCTCCATGGCTTTTAATCTTTCACTCATCTTGGCAGCTTTTTGCACTTCTTCTTTGTGCATGATTTTGCCAAGCTTATAATCAGTTTCTGAGTTTGTCACCTTTTCTTTGAGCTTATTCATCTCTATTTCCTATATGGACATCTCTTCCATAGATTTAACTAGCTTTGATGCGTCTTCACCTGGTGCACTTGTTGCTGATGTAGACTCTTCTAAAACCTATTGTGATGTGGCCAAAGGAGTTGTGGGAGCCAATGACGCTACCAATGTGGAAGGAACGTTTGTTGATATTGCTAGGATGACATTCATTGATGTAGTGCCAAGATTACTTTGCTTCAATTGGATTAAACTATCCATTTCCTTCTCTATCTCCCTTAACTGGTCATTTAGTTTGAGGACTATGTCCATCAACACTTCATGCTTGGTTTGGTTTTCCAAAACTTCTTGTGTCTATGGATGGTGCAGCTGAGGTATCTTCAATTTCTTTTTGAGTGCTGCGATGTCATCATTCTTTTTCTTGATTAGTTGTTCAGTAGCTCTGATGTCTTTGGGATCATGTCCCAATTCAATCACTAAGTCTTCCAAAGACTTGATTCTGGTGTCTTTGGCCTGTGAGGAGGCCTTCTCCAACTAATACTGAGCTGAAATGTTGTTCAATGAATTCTACAACTGATGGGAAGCTATGGCTTTTCCTGTAAGGGTGGAGTAAATCATTTCTCCAGCTTGTTTGTGAAACTCAATTTGGTCAATGGGATGAATATCCCTTTCCAATACCTCAAAATCGATCTTCTTGAAATCTGCTGATGTCCTTGGTTGTTGTACAGTTGGCTTTATGAAAGACATTTGCATTTTTCCTTCCTTGATGTCAAAAGCTGACATCAACCTAACTTGATTAATAGGTCTAAGTTTGAGATATTGTGCATAAGATTGTGCCTTTAGTTTCTCATTTCTCATTTTGATTTCCTTGAATCTATCCTTTATGTCCTTATCTTTATCAGCAAGCCTACTAAATGAGGAGACTTCTAAATTGAGCTGCCTTTCTAACATTTGAGTATGTGATGTAGATGGCTCCTGTGTTTCTCCAGATGCAGTTGTTCCTTTTCTCATATCTAACTCAGTATTAGTTATTTGTGCTAAGTCTTATGTGTCTTCCTGTTCTGAAATAGGATTGAGCCTTGGTGTTTTGCTTTGGATGGCTTCATACTGCACATTTGAAGTTTCCATACCTAAACTAGAGGCTCCCCCTATGTTCCTCTTGGGATTATTTTCCTCATTCTGAGGAGTCTGAAAAATGCCAGGGGTACTCATGGTTACTTCTTGTTTTGGTACCTTTAGGAATGATCTTTCATCAAGATGTCTTTCTAAATCATACAAGGTATTTTCAACATCTACCTTTGTACTATCCCTTTCTATGAGAGTGTTTTCCAAACACTAAGATTGATTGGCATATCTTTCTATCTCTAGCATGGGGTGACGAATGTAAGGCCCAATTTGACCTTTTGTCTAAGTTTGGTCATAAAACCTTGAGGGTCATATCTCCACATGAAACTGTTTTGGAACTTCATTTGTTGCAGAATCTGATCTGCTTCCTTCCCTGCTTCTCTAGAATTGCAAATGAAAGGGCCTAACTAATTTTTGACTTTGAACTGAGTTCTTTTCTTGGCTGAGACAAAGTTGACCTCATTAGAGTTCATTATCTACCTATAATACTCTAGAGAAAATAAACTCATGGGGATGTATTTGGGGAGTTTGTATGGGGCTAGCTGGCAACCATAGATTCTTATTTTAGTGTGGTTTTGGTAAAGTTACCAATCTCCCACTTTACTTTTCTTGGACAATTGGAGGGTTCTTTTGATCTCTTGGCTTATTCTGAGTGGAGGACTTCCTATCAGCATAATCATGACTGGATGGACAAAAGAGTCAATGAAGTTTGTATAGGTGTATGGTGATGAATACGTGTGGAATAATGGTGTCCAAAATATGACAGACCTCGGCTGGCCTCTAGTATCAAGCTTCTGGAGGGTGAATGGAAATTTGTCTGATAGATACAAAAACATATGGTATAGTACATATGAGTACTTGTATACTCTCTCATTATGTATTCTAGTAAAGTGTTCATGCATTCTTTCAGCTATGAATTGGGCATAATTACACAAAGTAGCAAGAGGCTTTCTTGGGGTGAAAATAGACATGAAGGCTAGGACGATTTCATCAACAAATTCATCTGTGGTACAACCCAAAATACATGATATCATAGTCACAACATGCTTGCCCCTTTTAGAGAAAATGGAAGAAACATATGGAGGGGCATCTTTAGGAATGTGCTGCTCTTCTACAATCAAAGTTTGGAATATTTGGGCCAGTCTAGAGGGAGACAAGTTGGTGTACAGGTCCAACAAATCCCCAATGGAGAGTGGGGTCAGGTTTGGACTTGGCTGGACATGCAATATCTCATTAATTGATTCAGTTGTAATTATGAACAAAACCTTTTGGTCAGGGGACATTATAGCTCTCTGGTTGGGAATGTAATAGGCATGGCACATATGGACAATTTCAAGAAAAATATGTACTTGGGGAAATTGGTATTTGGGAAAATTGGAGTCCCAAAGGCCAATGTCATCAAAATGGTTCAAATATATGTCTTTACTCAAACAATGAATTTTGAGCAGGACCTCATATGCACTTGTGTCTCTGATTTGAAAATCCCTGTCTGCCAAGGAGAGGTGGTCAAGGTCCAAATGGGGAGTTGTGATAGGTCTGACATCCATGGCGATGGGAGCTGCCATAATTCAATTCTTGTGGATTTGAATTTGACACTACAAGTTTATTTAGAGGTTTTTAAGGAAATTGGAAGCTTTCAGAAGGGTTTGGTTATAGACTTCTAATTTTAAAGTAATTACAATTAATTTTACTTAATTAAAACACTTCAAATATTGAACGTTTTCAAATTGAAAGGGTTGTCTGGTATTTTGTCTTCAAATACCTGGAATTTGGTGAATTAACTGCAAATTCAGTGTTCTCAGCAACTATAGAAGTTTGAATGGCTTTGGTATGGATTTGAGAGCTTAATTGGGGTCTCTGCAACTTCTTCAGGAGTGAAATTGGAGTTCAATTGGTGAATTTAGCATTTGCAGGAGTCGCACTTGTTTGCAGAGGTTCACAAAGAAAATGAGCGAAAAAGGCGAAATAGGGCTTCTCGGCCTTTTTATTGAGCAATGGTCACTTTTTGGCAAGTAATTTTACAAATGAATAGTGGGCAGTTTTTCGGGTTTGGCGGGGAGGCGGTTTCCCAAGCCATTGCACCACTTTCATGGAGGGAGTGGTATTTAGGAAGGGTCACCTGATCTATGCCAGTGCTCGACATGTAGTAGTTGGGGGGCTGGGGAAAACCACCTTATCGGGCGGGTAAAGGTCGGCCGTCGGGTGAAGCCAATATGACTGTGGACCATCGGATGAGGGCAGTGATGATCAGACGACAGTCGGGATGTGTGCAAATGATATGAGCATAGGTTCAGGGGGGGCCCAGGGCTTTAATCCTTGGCGGTTTGGGATTAATTAGGATTTAATCATGGGATTAAACGATCGGGTAGGGCTTAATGACGAGATTAGTTTAGCTTTACCGTGTAGTGGTGTATTAAGTGGGTTTTGTCAGGAATATGGGACAAAGTATAGTTTATATTAAAACTAAGGGTTGGGATATTTATATAGGGGATTTATTTAATATACGGGAAAAGGTATATTGGGAATTATATAATTAAGTTAAAAATTAATATGAAATGAATGTGCAGAGTGAACATACCACTAAGAATAATGTAATATTGATGCACTTTCTTCACATACACTTACACTTAGGATAAAGCACTTTTATGGGTTTTTTGAGTGAAATAGAATTTAACATGGTTTTTTTTTTACTTTTGATAAGCAAATAAAGTTTATCCTTAGGAAAAGGGGTTTTATTAGGGTTATGAAGGGAATTCTAACATTTGATATCCATAAGTCATTAAGTCGAGGATCCGGTCCCACCAAAAGTCAGAGAAATGCTTTGAGCCTTTATGACTTGAAGGATTTAGTTACTAGAACTTACTTGTGGATGGCGTAATTAGTAAGTAAAGGGGTAAAAATAATGAAGGGGAGTTAATTAAATGAACTTGTAAACCATTGTTTTTTCCTTCTTAAATGCTCATGCACATTGAAACATGTAATCAAGCATGATAAATGTGCTTTTATCCAATCAACTTTATACTTCAGCAACCTTTCTTCTACTTACCCATTACTTACCCTACATTTTCTTCTTCATTTTATTTGGGTGCATTTAGGCCAGCAAACCCTTATCATTCATTTTTTTTTTGAAAAGTAAACTATCTTATTCTAGCCTTATATCATCCAAGGGCTCAGATTAAACTGATGAGCCCTTTTTATTTTCTCTACCTATCTAATGATCTGCCAAGATTAAGTTGTTTGGTCAGATTTTATTCTCTAACTATAAACATAAAATTGAAAACATGAAATAACAAAGATTAAATAGTTTGACTACCATAAGTTGTGGCATGTATGACAAGCTGCACACAACTATTATTTTAAAATGATAAAGCAATAAAATAGTAGTGGCATTTAGACTTGCACACTTTAGTGATCTATTTTTGTTTTTGGGGTTCATATTTTTTCATTTTTTGATCTTTCCTTATTCTTTTTGTCCTTTCATATTTCTTTTAGGAGATACCCTCTTTACATTTTTTAATTTTTAATATGGAAAACATTTACAGAAAGCAAAGGTATGTACAATATTACAAGTCTCAAACATAGTCGATTCAAAATTATGAATCCTATCACTATAGGAATCTAACACTCACAATAAGTGAAATGATATTAAGTGAACATTAACAATAAATAAAGATTCAATGGAAAGATTATAACACAAGAAAGCAGTAGAACTTCTCTTGACCGGGCCCAGTGTCGCCAGAAGTCTCTGCTAAGGAATACTGAGAATATAAGTGATGATCAAATGCAGTCTTTCTTCATTAACATAAGTAACCAGATTACAATGCCACTGAGATAATAGTATTATATGTCTGAAAAAGAATAATTATACATTACATAAGTCTGAACTAATTTTCATTTGCCTTTCGCCCTTATATATAATAGTAAAAGAGTAAACTAGATAAAAGTGAATCCTTAGGATCAGGGGATCCTGAGGATTTCGCAATACATAATCTGATTCTGTCATGAAATAGTATTGGTATGCCTGGTCTCTCGCTACCTTGCCTACCTCAGATGTTGTCTTTCCCTTTTACAACCTAGTGCTGCTCTATCAAGTGAACGACTATTGACCAATCCGCGTCTTCTGCACACAAGGATAGTAAAAAGTCAGTTTCCTGTGCTAGATTTATCTAATTTGTTACCAAGTGCTTTCATCCAACTTTAATTGTTATTTCCTTTATTTCAATCCATAAATAGAGATAATCGTGTAAGGATAAATACAAAATAAAGCAATTATTGAGGAGAAAATATACCTTTTTCTTAACCCAACATACTCCCCAGCTTACCTTGTTGCATGTCCTGATGCAATTAAATATTTGATGTGTAGCTGATTTAGGGAGTAGGAAAGATATACCTCCTCCTTATAATGTCTGAAGCCACTTTTCTTCTTTAATATAGCAAAAGCCTGGGTAACATCTTGATCCTTCAAGGTGTAATCATAGCGATACTTATCTGGAGGATACCATATGATTGGAGTCCTATATTGACATCCTATCCATTCAGGTCCCATAGTCAAAATCATGTTACTGTATTTATAGGAATGAGAGGAGGCGGCTTTAAGGTTCCAATATCTAAATGGTTATTGATTTCTAACAAAATGTTGGAGGCTTCCCACCTTTGTCTAGCTGCAGACAAGGCTTCCTCCTTAATCTCTTGGAAGTACTCCTTTCCAGCTTGTATAACATCTATATGAAATGGCCCCAGTTGGCCTACAACACCATATCACTTCATGAATTGCTTGTGCTTACTCAAGAGTTGCAGGGGTTTGGTTGGTTCTCGTCTCACCCATAGGTCAATTCCTTCTTCACACCTCCTAAAAGTATTGTGGGCCTTGGCCCACTTGAGTTGATTAGTAGCGAAAGAGAGAAATGCCTAGAGTTGTACATCCCCTATAAAGGGGCCAGAGTTGATGTCCCTGTCGTCTTCCAGAAAGAAATTGTGCATATAAATCTCACAGAGGAGATGCTATACCTGCTCGTCCTGTTCTCTAAAGCATTTGACAAAATCCGGGGTGGTTTTGATTTCCACAAGCTTGCTAGCCTTAGCAACTTTGATTTTCAGTAAGAGGAGCCTTTCCAGGAGGAACCTTTCGAGGACGAATAAGGCATAATTTGTAGCAAGGGCTTTATATGACAAGGTGTCTGAATAAAGAGAGCAGACAATTTCCAACTACTCTTTAGCCTTCTGCAATTTCTCTCATGCTTTCTCAACCTTTTCTGTTCAGCCCTGTACTAAGCAAAGGTCTCATCCTCAGTTATGGTTAGTGCCTCAAACTTTTTCTTTAATTCTTGATGTATCCTCAGGGGCACTACCTCCTCCTCGTACTGAGCTAATTCCCATCAAACCTTTAGTAGTTCATTATGCAGTCTGCTAATAAATGCCTCCCTAATTAGGGGAATATAAGCAGGTGTCTCTTCTGTTTAGGTTTATCCTTCCTGTGTCTCGATGGGATCGGTCTGAACAGTAGCTTCAGCTGCCTCTTAAATCATGCAATGACCAATTGGAATGTTCTCTTGACCATCTGTTTGAACAAAAATATTCATGGTAGGGTGGTCCGTTTGGGTCTCCTGTGAGAAAACACAGGGGTCCTTGGTTCGCATATCAGTGTCTTCTACAAAGCATGGATCTGTTTGAGTTTCCTTTGGACAAGCCAAAAGATCCTCAGTTTGGGTCTCAAAATCCTTTCTAGAACAATGTTTTGTCTATGTGCCTATGGTCTCCTTTTCTACTTTCAAATTCATGGCTCTAACGACCTCCTTTAACCACCCCAATTATGTGCTTCTATTTCCTATACTTCTTTAAGCACTTTTATGAGCCTGTCCCCGTAGGACTTCTTTATCCTAGGACTTCCAATCGGTGATGGGTAAACTGCATTGTCTTCTAGTTCCTGTATAGGTGGTAATGTGTCAGCATCAGGGAGGGTTCCATCTGGAACTGTATCTCCCGATGGAGCTTCACATTCTAGCTCCTCTTTATCATGGATTTCTCTTTCAAGAGATCCGAACACAATGATGTCTCTTGAACAATTTTCATTCTCTAGATTTTCTTTTGGGTAGGCCTTGTCCTCAGGGGACTTAGAAAAAATAGTATTACTTGGTTGATTTTCATCTCCTAGGGTTTCATCTACAAGATTTTCTTTAGCTGGGGTGTCCACTGGACCGGTGTTTGCTGTCTAATTTTCTCCTCCAGTGACTTCTTCTTCATGTACCACCGCTTCTAGCAGTTTTTCCACATAAGGAATTGGTTCCCTCTATTCTTCCACAGAATCAGTGAATGGCAGGGTTTGCTCACAATCAGGGTTGTCAGCAGGGGTAGACTGGTTGGGGTTGCAATTCTATTCTTCAGCATTCCCAGACTATTCTTTACCTTCTCCAAATATTTCCATGTTTTCCAATACAATGGCCACTTCCTCCTCATAGTCTTGTAAAGGGGAATTTTGCGGACTTGCAGGTGGTGTGCTAGATGGTCTAGCCTCATCTACTTGAATTGGGATATGTTGCTGAGCTCTCACTCGCATAGAGCACCTACGTTGTGCTGGGTTCAGGGGCATGGAGGAATTCTTTCTTTTCACTGTCCTTCTCGGACCTAGGGTTCTTGGCCCTTGTTGCTCTGTTATTGTGTTTTCTGGGGGTGGAGCCAAAGTAGGATTTACAACATTGTCCCAAGTTAACTACTACTGGGCCAATCCATTCATAATAATTAATTTAATCAATCGATGATGACCATTAACATTGTGTGGATCCTTAGCTATCCTAAGTCGGCAAGCGACATCATGTAATAGGAAATTCAAATAAAACAAAAAATTAAGTAAAATTTTCTCTTTTAAAATGGCTAGAAGTTTCAGTTGGCGGGGCTTTACCACATCGTGTCGACCATCACAAGTAATGTACCTTTTCACGATGATGGCCAATTCTTTCCACAACTACCTTAACGCCAAAGGATGGATCCCTTTTCCTGTTCGCACCAGTTGCTCTCCTAGATCCTGGAATACTTCAATCGCATTGTGCAAAAGGACATGTTTTTCTATCCATTTGGTTCCTTCAGCCGAAATTCCAGTGACTTCAGATATGATCACTTCAGAAACTGTTATACTTCTGCCTCTGACTATGGTGCTGCCATTCTGCAAATTCTACAGAAATTCCAACGTCAGCTCCTCATGAAAATCCTACAACCTATTCAGATATTGCAGCCATCCTGCATGCTTGATAATTACACAAGCTTGATCCGATATCATAATCATTGGTGGTTCATTCCGGATAGCTCTTCCTCCCATGGTTGTACCTATAACTGGTTCGCTTGTATGCAATTGTTTTATACTTCCACAATTCAGAACAGCAGCAGAGAACGTTACAACAATTAATAGAGAAATGACGATGTTTTGGGAATTAATATCATATTTAGTTAAGTCATTGGTCCCGTCAACCACACTTAATGCAGGATCATGAGTCTGCATGCTATCCATAATGGTTGTCATCCTTTCCCCAATTAGAAATACTTGCTAATTATTACTCATTCATAATCATCATGCAATCCTTCCCTGAAAGTTAATTCAAATGATTATCACACAATTATCCATAACTATCACACATGTCGTGCGTACGCAGGCCATCCCCCCTCTGACGAGAAAATGGCATCCACGTCCTTTCAGCATATGAAAAGTAAGCAAAATCATTAACAATACATAAGTGTCGGCTGAAAAGAAATTAAAACAGATATTTTAATGCATTATGTCAAAATATTTTCACCATAAGCGGTATTAATGACAAAGGCATAAGCGGCAGTATATATTAATGACGGTCGTAAAATGATTGGAAAATTTAGAATATAATGAATATATGATATAAGTTACCATGCAGATCAACTTGTAAGAGTGTTGTTCAAATGGAAAATTCCCTTTAGAAACAAATCCATAGGTGATAAGAGCTTAGATAACATTTAGCAGTATAAGATGATACCTCAATACCATAAGTAGAGCTACTGCTGCTAGTAGGCATTCATAGCCTCGACATGGTTTCTTTTTAACCCCACAAATGACTGAGAGTCTTTCTTTTAGAATGTATATGGTTCTTCGTTTTCTTGTCATAAAGAGACCACTATGCTAGCATGGTGACCAGATGACGATAGTGCCATTCACCAGGATATAACAAAGTGATCAGGTTGGCTCGTGATGAGACCCCCTGCCCTTCTGATAGTTTTAAGCATTAAGAAGGTCATTACCTTGGTTTGGTAGCCAAATTGGAATGTCACTTGTTAGATCGTTATGATCATTATAGGTTGCCACGTGATGAGACTCCCTCTCCTTTTTAAGACAATGTTTGATTCATTTTCACATCTCATTATGTCCATTTTTCTATTGGAATTTTTACTTGTTAAAAAGAGGGAGCCTCATCTACTCCTTAAGAGTCAGGGATGGTGTAAGAGGTAAGAACATGCCAATGAAAGTTTATACTCATATCCCCATATCACCATGTCAATGAGATTTATCTAGTTGACAGTGTAAAACATAAGCCAACATGGTTTGAAAATAATGAATCATTCTATGATGTGTCCAAAGAAGAGATGTTTAGTCAGTCATTATGAAGATACACCGTATTAGCTTTTGAATAAAGATAACCATTAAAATCCTTCATGGGCCATAATGGTATTGTCATTACTGTTTTTTTCTTATATCAAGCACAAATCCATTCAAATGGTGTTTATTTACAATACAAAGGAGAAAAGAAAAAAAATATGGCATCATGACCATTAAGTAAACTTCACGATTTATTCTATTCAAAAGACAAAAAGGGTTGTTCAATCGATTGAACAACAATCACTCAATTGTTTGAACAGCAAAAATCGCAAACAAAAGTGTTGTTCAATCGATTGAACAACAATCATTCAATCATTTGAATAGTAAAAATCACAAACAAAATTGATGTTTAATTGATTAAACAACAATCGTTTGAACAACAAAAATAACAAACAAAAGTGTTGTTCAATTGATTGAACAACAATCGTTCAATCGTTTGAACAGCAAAAATCGCAAACAAAAGTGTTGTTCAATCGATTGAAGAACAATTGTTCAATTGTTTGAACAGAAAAAATCACAGACAAAAGTGTTGTTCAATCAATTGAACAACAATCATTCAATCATTTGAACAACAAAAATCACAAACAAAAGTGTTGTTCAATCGATTGAACAATAATCGTTCAATCGTTTGAACAACAAAAATCGCAAACAAAAGTGTTGTTCAATCGATTGAACAACAATCATTCAATCATTTGAACAACAAAAATTACAAACAAAAGTGTTGTTCAATCGATTGAACAACAATCATTCAATCATTTGAAAAAAAAAATCACAAACAAAAGTGTTGCTCAATCGATTGAACAACAATCGTTCAATCGTTTGAACAGCAAACATCACAAACAAAAGTGTTGTTCAATCGATTCAATATCAATCATTCAATTGTTTGAACAGCAAAAGTCACAAATAAAAGTGATGCTCAATCGATTGAACAACAATCATTCAATCGTTTGAACAACAAAAATCAAAATGCAAAAGTGTGGTTCAATCGATTGAACAACAAAAGCAAAAATATGAAAGTGTTGTTCAATCGATTGAACAGCAATCATTCAATCGTTTTAACATCAAAATCAAAATGCAAAAGTGTTTTTCAATCGATTGAACAACCTTTGTTCAATTGTTTGAACAAAAAAATCAATAAAATAAAAATGTGTTGCTCAATCGATTGAACAACAATCATTCAATTGTTTGAACAACAAAAACAAAATGAAAAAGTGATGTTCAATTGATTGAACATCAATCGTTCAATCGTTTGAACAGCAAAATCAATAAAACAAAAATGCGATGTTCAATCAATTGAATAGCAATCATTCAATCATTTGAACAACAAAAACAAAATGCAAAAGTGTTGTTAAATCGATTGAAAAACAATCATTCAATTTATTGAATAACACTTATCAAGCACACAAAGCAATAAAAATTCTCATATTTGCATGGTAATGTCTATTCTTAATTGCAACCAATCAAAAAAAGTATATACATTATTTACAATTTCTAATGAAATATCAATTTTTTGAAAGAAAAGTTGTTGGGACATCACTTCCTGTAGCTAAGATTTGCATGGAGGGGTCATCACATACCTGCTCATAGAAAGAATCCTTGGTGAGTGGTTTGCGATAGAGGCATACTTGGTGTCCGTTCACTTTAAAAGAATGGTCAAATCTATCAATGGTATTCAAGGTAAGAGTACCATTGTTATGCACTTCTTGAATCTCATAAGGGTTGAGCCATCTTGTTTGCAACTTACCCAAGAACTCTTGGAATCTGGAGTCGTAAAGTAGTGCCAAATATTCTTTTTGAAATGTTTTCTTCTTGATAAGGTTTTCATGCCATTTTTCCCTTTTTTGTTGAATTATTGTAGTTTGTTGCAAAGAAAGCAGTCGAGCCTCATCTAGTTCGTTAATCTACTGGAGTCACTTGGTCTGGGCTTCTGTTAGATCTAGCCCCACTTCTTGGGCCATCCTTAGAGTCTTTATTTCGAATTCGATCAGAAAAATAGGTTCTTTTTGAACACAAGCTGGTATGGAGAGTATCCAGTAGTATTCCTGCAAGTCGTGCGATAGGCCCACAAGGCCTCTGGCAATCTAGCAGCCTAGTCTCGCCAATGTGTTGAGACTGTCTTGGTCAGAATTGCTTCAATGACCTTATTGATGCTTTCGACATGCATGTTTGCCTGTGGGTGATATGGGGAAGTGATCCTATACGTAATATGATGATTCCTAAGAGTGGCAGTAATCTTATGTCCTATGAATTTCCCTCCCCCATCTTTGATCACTTCTCGCAGACACATGCCGAAAAAACAATCCAAAAAGGAAGTTAATCATAGCTTCCTCTGTGGCTCTTGGTAAATCTATTATTTCCACTCATTTTGTCACATAATCCATGGAAACCAGTATGTATGCCTTCTGATTGGATGGCGGATGGAATGGGCCAATGAAGTCTAATGCCTACCTCTCGAATGGTTCTATGACTAGTTGGGGTTGTAGAGGCATTTCGTGAGATTGGCTAGGCCTGCCCATCCTTTGACAGCTATCACAAGGCTGGGCATATTTCTTAGCATCATTAAACATAGTGGGCCAATAATAGCCCATATGTAATCCCTTATGCCCTGTCCTTCGATCGGCAAAATGTCCCCCATAGGGCTCGTCATGGTAAGCCTTCAAGATGCCATTAATCTCACCCAGGATGCATTTGCGTATACACATGTCGGCCCCTGTGTGAAAAGATATCCGCCTATCCAAGAGAATCGGGCGCTACAATAAACAATCACCTTCCTTTCTCTTGCTATCAAATGCCTAGGTAGCTTCCCGACTGCCAGATAATTTGCCACATTTGCATACCATGGAGTCTTGACTACCACGACAAAAAGATGTTCATCTGGAAATTGGCCGTCTACCGCTAGTGGATCATTCACCTTTGGGATTCGTGCTAGAAAGTCAACAACCAGGTTTTCCTTCCCCAGATGATCCTTGATAGTAATATCGAACTCCTGCAAAAGCAATAGCCATCATGTTACTTGACCATTTGTGATAGGTTTATTAGCTAGATACCAAATGGCAGAGTGATCAATGTACAGAAATACTGGGTAGCTAGTTATACAATGTCTAAATTTGTTTATTGCATAGATAATAGCTAAGAATTATTTTTATGTCACTGTATAATTAAGTTCTACAGAAGTGAGAATTTTGCTAATATAATATATAGCATAAGGTTTCTTGTCCTCATCCTGGCCAAGGACATCACCTATAACTACATCTGATGCATCCGTGGATATGTGAAATAGAAACTCCCAATTTTGTCCACGTAATACTGGTGTTGTTGAGACTAGTTTCATAAACCTATAAAAGTTGTGTCACATTTTTCAGACCAACTGAAATCAACATTTCCAGTCAAAGCATATAGAGGCACAACAATTTGTCAAAAGTTTTTAATAAACCTATGATAATAGCTTGCATATCCTAGGAAGCTACGTATCTCTCTCTGAGTGCAAGGGGTAGGTAGTAAAAGAATTACCTGAATTTTTGTTGTTAGAAAATTATATATTACAGAGCAATGGAACACATAAAATATTGTAGAAATATAAACAAAGAAAACGCATAAAACAAGAGAGACACAGATATACGTGGTTCACCCAATTTGGGCTATGTCCACGGAGAAACAACCAGTCCTTCCTTTTATATTATCCAATAAACTAAAGAGATAACCTACAGCAGATCCATTGTAATTCCCTCTTCTCTCTCACTCAATCTCCTCTCTCTTCTCGATCTGAATACAGATCTACATATATGCAATACATTTTCCTCATATATAGCGAGGGGTTGCCTTCTAGGGAAAAAACCTTAAATTAAAAATAACTTCTATCGTCAAATCTCGGCCTAATGAATGGCCCAGATTGACTACGAAATTACAACATTTTGAAAGGCAATTTTACATATATTTTTAGCCCCCTCCCCCCCTTCCCCCCCACCAGCAGCATATATTTTACTGGTGGCATTGTCGCCACATTACGAACTGGGGCCCAATGTGGTGATACCTCTAAATAAAGTAGATAATCAGGCTCCACACCCAACATTTTCTAAGTCTACCTATATTCTTGCTGCAGAGATATAGTGTCCCAAGATTACACCATCGGTCATCATCATGTGGCATTTGACATTGCTTAAACATAACTTGGTAGCAATGCATCATTCTAAGACATTTTCTAATGTTTGCAATGCTTGGTCGAAGTCATCCACATATGGGGTAAAATCATCCATATAGACCTCAATTCCTTCATTTATTAAATCAACAAAGATGCTAAGTATAGCCCTCTAGAATGTAGTTGGGGCATTACACAATCCAAATGGTAATACTTTTTACATGAATGTATCCGAGCGACATGTGAAGGTTGTTTTATCCTAGTCTTTAGGGGCAATTTGAATCTGACTGTAGCCGCTAAAATTGTCTAAGGAAAAGAACTGCTTCCCTACCAGAGTATCAAGGACTTGATCAATGAATGGGAGGGGGAAATGATCTTTCTGTGCCACCTTGTTCAACTCCCAGTAGTCTACATAGATACACCACTTCACATTTTTCTTAGGGATGACCACCAATGGAGAGACCCATTTACTGCCTGAGATAGGATAAATAAATTTTACATCCAACAGCTTTTGTAACTCTTCTTTCACAACATCCTTGAGATGCGGATCCAATATTTGTTGAGGCTGTTGGATGGGTCGAGCATCCTTCTCAGTATAGATGTGGTGTGTACATAGCTGTGGGTTTATTCCTTTCATATCAGGATAATCCCATGCAAAATCCCCTTTATATTTCTACAAGACCTGTATGAGCTTTTGTTACTGATCACTATCAAAACCATCATTAATATTTATAATTTTTCTAAGTTAAATCTCAACAGGTTTTCTATTATGAAAAGCAGTCGTCTGAATATGATGATCGTTGGTATCCTTCAGAGGATCCTCCATGGCTTCACTATCCAGGGTTTCTTTCAGCATTTGACACTTTACATTGTTCACATTAGCAGGTTGATTTATAAAATTATTCATAAATCTGTCTTCAGTCTGATCTTTAAATTCCAGTGCCTCTGCTACTATGAGTGGTGAACGAATGCTTTCCTCCAGGTACGGCGGTGCTTGTTTACATATTTTTACAATGGGTAGACTTGGCTTGGTAGGAGGATACAACACAAGATTTTTTACAGCATCCACCTTTGTAATAGTCATGTTGCCTTCTCGATAGCCAATATAAGCACCAGTTGTCACAAGCTAGGGTTGGCTCAGAATAAGAGGGTGCCCATCTAATTGACTCTTTAGGTTTATGACAAGAAAATCTACTGGATATTCCCACGAATCAATAGAAACTATAATATCTTGTAAGTTTCCTTTTGGCCTTACCACTGAACGATCAGCAAGTTCTAATAAAGGGGTGGTTGGTTCCATGGTTGTAATGCCAACAGCTTGACAAGTTTCTGCTATTAAAATATTAATGGATGCACCCAGATCAACTAGAGTATTGGGAAAAGAGCGGCCATATCTCTGAACTGTCACTATGGGATTTCCAGGATCTTCATAATTTATTGGAGTTTCCCCTCCCAAGAGTAAATCAGATAAGGTACCTACAACGTGAATGGTGGGTGAGTTTTTTTATTTCCTCACAGGCTTCTTTACATATAGCTCTTTAATTGTTTTATCATAGATGGGTATGTCTTGAACGGCCTGGAGGAGAGGGATTTTAATACAAAGATTTCTTAGTTCCCCTATAAGATCAAAATCTGGATAAATAATAGGCTTGGGTATCATTAACCTTTAGGGGAATGGGGGAGAAGTGACTGTAAGTTTTTCAAGGTCTTCATGCTGATCTATCTCTTCTCCTTTTTTTAGTTTGGTATTAACTGCAAGTGGTGGTATATGTACAGGTGGGGTTTCAATCTTGATTGAAGGCTAATCCTTATTTTCCTCGGGGTGATGATACGTCCTAACCTCAATCTGAGTTCATTACATTCTTTATGCTCAATCTCATAATCTGAGCTTTCAATAATATGCACCAACTGGATTGGTCTGTTATTACAATTCAGATTCGGTTGAGCTAGAAATTGAGGCCACAAAAGAGGTTGGGGATTTTGTTGTAATGTATACGTAGCTGATAGTGTAGGTTGAGGCTGAGGACCTATCCCCATAGGTGCATTAGATATCCACAGAGGTCACTGCAAATTTGTAGACCAATTCATATTTTGAGAGGTGGAGGCAGGCCATTGGGATTGATAGGGATTGCCCTACCAAATAGGAGTAAAATGAGAATTTGGCCAGCCATTACCCGGAAAAGATTGCGTTGGCCAGGATGTCATAGGGAATTGGTGGGTTTGCCAATTTTTTTAGGGTGATTGGCCCTGCCATTATGCCCCAAGGCTATGTTGTTGGTTAAACTGTGAAGAAGGAAAGAACTAGGATGCATCTTGTGACGTACCTGTAGGTTTAGCCTGCCACTGTCGACACTGGTTCATCTGATATACTAGCTATATTTCTTCTTCTGCTTCCTTGAATACTGCTTTTAGCCCCGGCAATGATGGACATTGTTCAATGGCGTGCTCTTTAGTACAGATAGCACATGTCTACACCATGTCTAATGGGCATTCCTATTGGTTGTGCTTCTTTTGACAACGTGGACAAAAAATGGCCAAGTTTTGTTCTGCTAAGGCTTGTTTTTGTTTAGCCTGTAAGACATCCAGTTGCATTGTGAGAGTGCCCAAGATGTCCATCTCAAAATCTTCCAGGAGGTTACCGATTTCCATCAACGTTATGCCTCCACTGTGTGGTTTTCTTCCTCTCGCCATGGGATCTCGGCTTCCTGTTCCTATACATGTGCTTCCTCATGAACAGCTGATACATAAGCGAATGAATTCATCATAATCTTCCTGAGAAAAATCTCCTTTCCCCATTAAATTTAGATTTTCTACCCATTCCTCTTTCATTCCTTTAATTAAGATTGCTCTTAGGACTTCTTTCGGTAAGGCAGTGTGTGGAGACCTCTGTAAATTATAATTAAATCGTTCTACATATTCTTCTAGTGTTTCATTATCTTTTTCAGTGATCTTAAAAATTTCATCTTTCAGTTTCGTAGTCTTACAAAAGTCCTAGTATTTTTTGAGGAAGGAGGATTTCATATCGTCCGAAGAATTAATAGTTTGCCCTCAAAGACCCATGAACCATCTTAAGGCTGCTCCTTTCATAGTGCAAAGGAACAGCTTTAGCTTTTGGGGTTCATTGGTGTAGTCATACCCTCTACAGAGGACATCAAACTAAAACAAGAAAGCATCGAGATCCTCTGTGATCATCCCATGGAAAGTTGGGATGCTCTGCAGAGGAATAGCCTTCATGGGGGCATTGGCCACTTGGTCGACTATGGGATGTTCTAATGTCAAGGTTTGACCTTGAGGTGGCTAATCTGCCATTTCGTCAAAGATGTGCCAATAACCTTCGTGGATTTCAAGGGGTGCTTTTTGAGTAAGTGGAGGATTAGCAACCCCAGCTGGCTTTGCAACACTACCTAGATCTGGGATCATAGGAGATCCCTATTCAGACAACTGTGGTTATGCCTTAGAAGTCCCACTGGTTTCTCCTTCTCCTTCTCTTAAGTTACAAGATTTTCCCTCTTGTAGAGGATCATAATGTAAACTTATTGTAGCTTGAGGACTATGTTCTGATCCTCCAACTTGGCTTTGAATCTCAGCGTAAGATGCAAACGCTGAGCTTGCTGCTTGAGGGATAACAGTAGAACTTTTTCCAGATACTTCCTGGAATCCTATTGACACTTGAGACTGTTTTTCTTACGATTTCGTCTGTAAAGGTCATTCTCCCAAGGTTCATCGATCCTTTCGGTTTTGCGGATTTAGCTGGGGGGTTTTACTCTTTTTCTATCTTTCTATTCCTACTCATTCATAAAAAGCAATTCCTATTTAACCTCTAAGCTTTTGCTGAAAAGCAAGCTGGTAAGAAAGCACTTTAGTTACTAGGTACGCAGGTTCTTACCTTCCGTTTTTAAAACCCAATTCTTTCACAGCAAGATAAAAAGGAAATGACTTGAAACACTCTTAATTCCTACATTAATTGTCAACCCAAGGTAAGTATTTTATCTCAAGAGTGTGAGCACAATCTATGCAATGAATTTAGAGGTTAGCTAATGCTAAATTGTTGTAATCACTAATAACTATCTCTTCAACTCAATTCACACAACTCTTAAGGAAATAACTAAGGAAGAAATGAATGACTCTGAGAAAACTCTTAACACATTTTGTAATTTTGTCTAACTTATTCCAAAATCAAATGAATCTAAATGCGAATGCAAAGAATCACACTTGTAAACCTTCAAATAGAATTAAAACTAATTCACTTGATCAAGAAAGAGAACTGTAACAACTGAACAACAATGTTAATCTATAGCAAATCAGAATTGAATAGCAAATCCTAATTGAACAACAATATCGATTGAACGGCAACTGAGAATTGAATAGAAAGCAAGCAAATACAATAAATCATTTCTAAACAACAACTATTCTCTATAAGCAGATTATGGAAATCAATTAATAAAATCTCTAAGATCGACAATAACATAACTCATAATGAACAGAAATCTACTACTGAAACTAATATAACCAATCCAATCAAAGCATTACTCAGATACATAACACGGCTAAGTATGAATTGAAATGAACAGTAGTATGAATTGGAATCTTCAATCCTCACAATAAGTGAAATGATATTAACTGAACATTAACAATCACTAAAGATTCAATGGAAATATTATAACACAAGAAATCAGTAGAACTTCTCTTGACCAGTCCCAAAGTCGCCAGAAGTCTCCGCTAAGGAATACTCAGAATATAAGTGAAGATCAAACACAGTCTTTCTTCATCAACATAAGTAACCAGACTATAGCATCACTAAGATAACAATATTATATGTCTCAAAAAGAATAATTATAGATTAAATAAGTCTAAACTGATTTTCATTTGCTTTTCTACCTTATATATAATAGTAAAAGAGTAAACTAGATAAAAGTGAATCCTCGGGATCAAGGGATCCTAAGGATTTTGCAATACATAATCTGATTATGTCATGAAATAGTATTGGTATGCTTGTTCTCTCACTGCCTTGCCTGCCTTAGACACTATCTTTCCCTTTTACAACCTGGTGTTGCTCTGTCAAGTTAACGGCTTGTTAGTGTCAGTGTCTTCACGCTTCCATCAGTGATCAAATTGCTCTTTTTGCATGCATATTAGGTGTCCCATCCGATTAGCTGCATTCCATTAGGTCATGGATCAACTGATGTTAGTGGTTTCATGTCAATTTCCCTCGTGACATTCACCTTCTAACTTATCCATACATGTTTTTTTAGTCATTTACTATCATCCTGTTTCATTTCATTTATAAAAATCAGCTTTAGGGTTTAGTCTCACTAGGTCTTAGGGTTTGTCATCATGGTAATCCAAATTTAAATAAAAGGTCAGCTGGCACATGAGGAGGATAAATAAACTCATAAAATCATAAATTTACCTCTGTTATGCTCAATAATTCTTTTTTACCTCAAAATTTTGTTTTGAGGTGAAAACAGGGTTTTTTCCATTCTTGTAAAAATTTCATGTAATTTCAATGTTTCTATATGTAATAAGTGTTCCAATAGTTGTTCCTGGTGACCTGGTGACAAAGTCAACTCCTGCCATTACAAAAAATCAATGTAAAAGTCCACCTGCAAAAAAGCAAAAGTCAGAATGTAAGTGAAACAGGGCATTTGTGAAAAAGCTAGCAAAACATTAGAAAAGTGGGTTGGGTTAATGAGAGGGATATAAAAGCCAATTCATTTGTTTAAGTCTTCATTGTTGCAATTGAAAGAGCCAAAAGCATAAAAATCATGTTTTTGAAGAAAGAGGGCAAAAACAGAGGAAAAATCCCAAAATCTTGCTGGCGCTACACACCTGGGCCTTGGCCCTATGCATTTGTTGCAGGTTTTCCACTGCATTTTACTCTGGCACTGCACACCTATCCACTAAGCTTCAAAACGACTCAAGTCACCATACTTTACTTCAAATTCCTTAATTGGCCTCTCATCAAGTAAGTAAAGCTTCTCATCTAGTTTAGCAAGGGTTTTTCATCAGTTGTGGTGATTTTCATGTCTCAAAAAACTAAACCCTAGCTATCCTCCAAATTGTCTCATAGATTTGCAAAGGGTACTTGTTTTCTGTTGTTTCTATTCCCTTAAACTATTTTCCCTAAACCCTATTCCCTTAAACTATTTTCCCTAAACCCCATTCCCTTAATCTATTTTCACTAAACTCTAACCCTCCACATATAAACCCTTCTACATACTATTCCCAAACCCTAGCCCTATACCCTATTCCCAAACCCTAATTCCCACATCCTATTCCTTCACTACATCTATTTCATTTTCAAACCCCTCATCTACATTCATAATACGATTCACTCCATGCATTCCTGAAAGAAACCCTTTCACCTCATATTTCAAAAATCTCTTCATACTCATCTGCTTTCACTCCAAATTCATAAGCATGGAGACAGATTCGGACGATGATAGGGAAGAGGAAACTCTTAGTGATTCTTCCAGAGAAGCTCATGTACCAAGAAACCCACATAAAGAGGGAAGATCATCCAGGAGGAGCCCACCACTCTTATAGAATTACTTGCTTTCCCTCTTGCTATCACTTGCTTTAAACGTCAGTCTTGTTATCAGTTTTGTGAAATGGTAGAGAGGGTGAAATTTCGTCATGATCTTGCTAGGTTGTTTGTTCTTCATCCTCACAATGGCTAGGTGAACCTTGCTAGTGTCTCTTTCACCTTGACACCTAAAACCACAGCAACAACAACAGGCATCCCTAATGTAGGTGAACAGTGGAATAAGGTGCAGCATGTGGGCAAAGAACATTATGAGACTTACATTAAGGCTAGATATCACAGGAAAATCAGCAGGGCTTTTCCTTTCAAATAATTACGGAACATTTATGCTCCTCTCATGAAACTCATCATCAAGTATTTCACTTTTGAAGGGATGTTTTCCCGCCTATATACATATCATGTCAGATTATTGATGCATTTCACAAGAGTGGGGATGATGAACCTCCCATACTTTATATGCAGGAATATTGAGAAGATGGCTTTCTATGTGCAAATAAAACCTTTTCCTCAACAATTCAACAACATTTACCACTTCTCACTCATCAAAATTGTTGTTTTACATCAGCTAAGCTTGTTGAACATACCATGGGATACCTTCATTGCCCATGAGATTTTCAAAGGGTGTTTCCATCAGTGCCTCAAGAGGAAGGAAGGCCATCAGGACAGCCAAGTGTTCATGAGGCTGAAACTATAGGTGTGCTAGTGTTTGTCACCTGTGAGAGAGGCACCAAGAGGCTCTTTGCTACTTCCAGGTGAGTATTATCTCCACCAGGGGTGGAAGGGGTCTCGTTTTCTTCACCAGACCACAGGAAAATGTTATCTTCACTGAGGGTGAAAGGGGCTTCGCCTTCTTCTCCAACTATATAGGTTGGCCAGCAATCAAAGAGCAAAGACAAAGGGAAGCAAAGGATGCATGAGGAGGGCCATACTAAAGGGAAAGACAGGAATTTTGTTTTGATGGAGGAGGATGTCACTGATTTGGGCTCTCAAAGCTCAAAACTCCAAGACATGATTATCAAAGAGAAGGAGGCTGAAATGCAAGCCTTATCTCTTGATCTTGAGAGAACCAAATGGATCTTCAACTTTCTTGAGCAGGAGAACAAGCAATTGACAGATAAACAAACTATTATGGAGCTGCAAATGATTAGGGAAAATAGACAAATGGCAAAGAAGAGAAAGATCAAGATGACCTCCCTTGAGCAAGAAATTGAGGATGACTGGAAATCATGGTTAGAGAGGGAAAACATTCACCTGGAAAAGATGCTTGAGAAATCCAACAAAGAGAAAAAAAATTTGCGCCATATGGCTTATCACTACCTAACCCAGAATAAAAGTTGCAAAACAAGGGTGAAGAGGTTAAAGGCTAAGCTAAAAAGAGCTTTCAGGAGCAAAAAAGAGCAAGATAAGCTCAAGATTTTGGCTGAAGCATCATTGGCCCAGCAAAGAACTTAACAAGGGTCACTCATGCCAAATTTCAAGAAATTTGGAGCAATTTTTGTCATTTTTGAAAATTTTAATGCAAAAAACAAGTTTTTTCAGCGGTGGCGCTGTGCTTTTGTTGGGAGCATCCATTTGCAAAAAAGTTTGTATTTTTGGAATCAGCATGAAAAAATATGCTCAGAAATGGTTGAGAATTTTGGACAAGTTCTAGGTCTCCAAAAGGGCAAAAAACACCCAAAAAGTGCCCTCTCTGCCACTTTTTTGCCACACAGGAAGCAGTCTTGGGAGATTCCATTTTTGGAGGGGCAAATGGACATCAAATTCTGAAATTCAAGTTGTTCCAGAAAGTAGACTCACCAAGCTTTCCAATGAGCTATCCTGCACCTGATTTTGACTTCGGAAAGCTTTCCAAAAGTGGCCTAGAAAATGTGTTACGCATAGGATCAATGGCACTGGATAAGAGCAATTTTGCCAGTTTTGCCTGTTTTCCATATTTCACCTAGTTTTCTCTGCAATTGACTTTTTCTTGCACTCTTGGTGAAATTATCATGGTAAATGATGTAATTTGATGTAACTATGGATGTAAAACACTTAATAGGGTAGATACATCAAGTCAAAGGTGGGTTTGAACTGAATGAGTCAGTTTCCATGGTTTTAGAGGCAAGCTGTTCCACTGCTTATATTCCTGTTCCTAGTTTAGATATGGTTGAAACCACCCCTTTTCTCATGGATTTGACCCTGATAGCTAGATTGAGTAGTTTCCTTGCCTATATCATGTACTCTTTGATTCATTTGTAAAGATTGGACTTTGGCAGAAGTGTTGGACTCACTGAACATTTTGTATCAGCAGTTGGCAAGGAATAAAACCATGTTTCATAGCTATTTTTGTGGGATTCTTGTGATAGTGAATTTTTTATATTGTTTCTTCTTTGTAATGAGTTTTTTCTAATTTTTATCTATATCCATATCTCTCTCTTTCTTCTACACTAAGTGAATCAAGGTGAATAAACAAAATACACTAGATTTACAGTGCTTTGTCTTGGGATTTCATTTAGTTTTCAATGTTTTCACTGTTTGAAGAGGATTCATAGCTTCTTATGCCCTCCTCAACTCCTCAGCTGTCTTACTCTACCACCTCAAATCCTTTGCTAGTACATGAAGCTCTTGTCTACCCTGCCCCACAGGACATGACTGTATTCCTGAGTTGATTTCCCAGATCCAAGCTGCCTTCTCCAATTGATCCAGCAACCAACCATTAAAAAATCAAACAAAATCCTCTAACCTAATATACCTAGCCTAAAATAAACATTCATTTCAGTCATCTCAAGCCCTAGTTGCCATATTCTAATTGAGATTGACAAGGAGAGAGCCCTCTCTCGACCTGGTAGGGCTAGCTACCAGGTTAAGCATGGTTTGATGTTACCCTAGACTTGCCTTCCTTCAGCCTGAGGTAGATTTAGGAAATAACATGGCTATTGACCAATCTGCATCTTCTGCACACAAGGATAGTAAAAAATCAGTTTAATGTGCTAGATTTATCTAATATCTTACCAAGTGCTTTCATCCAACTTTAACAGTTATTTCCTTTATGTCAATCCATAATTAGAGATAATCGTGTAAGGATAAATACGAAATAAAGCAATTACTAAGGAGAAAATATACCTTTTTCTTGACCCAACAAGAATTACCCCCTTGAGTTACGAGAATGGGAGGATTTTCCTCTTGTCTTGATGGAACAGGAGGGTTGCCTCCAAGCTCATTGGAATCTCAAGAAACGAAAAGAACCTGAGTGGTATCATACTCACTCTCTGTGGGAAAGGTACAATTAACTGAAGGTGAAATCGGGTCAATTATTTCCTCGACCTGCGATTGGTCAAGTATAGACTCATGGGATTCACATTCAGAGAGAGTGGGTTTGACCGACGATTGATTTAGGTCAGTCACATCATCAACTAGTGAAGGATTAAGGGAGAGTCACTTGTAACCAGATGGAAGCCACTGCGGAGAAGCAGGACAGTTATCCAACACTTTTTGGGCTTCATCCATATGGGGACAATGGGCTGATTCCCTTCGCATTACCTAGAGGGAAACTTAACATTACCCTTCTTTCCATGAAATTAAATATTATGCATTAAGTTACAATGCTCCATTAGGTTAGTTAAGATAAATTTTAGTTGATCTTGTTTAAAAGTTTTCCTTTTAGGTTCACCGTGTGATGTTTGTGAAACTCCTAGAAAGCAAATAATATGAGAAACATTCTTTTCATTTGATTTATACAATGAAAAACGTAAAAGGGATAGAGAAATCAGAATTTCTTAAACAAAGAGCATAGAACACATCTAATGCAACTTTCCCTATACCATTCCTACAAGCACACACAAACTTCTAAATGCATTATGCATGTTTTTCTTTTCATTCCTTTAATGTTTAGATGAACATAAAGAAACTAAATGCACAAACAATCAATCAATGATTTTCACAAGAAATGAAGACTTTACGACAGTTTCTTTTTTAGAAAAGTAAAGACTAATCAATGTAAGCTAACTTTGACAATGAATTGATAATGATAAAGAAATCTCTTAAGAAACACTAAACAATCAAGGTCAAAGTAGGGCTAGGAGAGGAAATGCAAACTAATTTCAGAGACAAAGAAAAACATTGATCTTCAGCAAACAACATCAGAAGCAACTTTGGAAAAAATCAAGCAAAAGATGGGTTTTTTGGCTTGACAGGGACCAGCACAGCCCTGAGTGGGAGACAGTGCATTGTAGAGCATTGTCTCTAAGCCAAGGGTGCTCTGTAGAGCACTGTCCCTTGACCAAGGGTGCTCTGGTAACAGAACATTCCTAGAGTAGGCATTCTACTGCAAATTTTTTACCAACAAAACTTCAAAATCACTGAAAAGAGATCAATGAATTCAAGTAAAGTCTATTGATGTAATATGATAAGGGTAAACCACCAGGAACTATCATCGAGTCCCCAGTGAACTCACAAATTTGTTATACGGAATTTATACCTACGGATAAGTATATCTTCCCTAAGTGGGTAGTTACACTTAGAACAACTGAATTAAAGATGTTTAACCTTTTCCTATAATAAACAGATAAGATAAAGGAACCTACTTTTGATCCTTCACTTCCTTTGATCTCCTTTGAGTTACTCCTGTCGCTCCTGCTTAAACTGAATTCACTCAATTGGTACCTGCCAACATATACAGAAGATGACAAAAATCAAAGCATATGATCTATTTATTGTAAACAAATGGAATCGACAACATTTGAACATACATTCATCATAGGTATAGACAAAAGTATGGAAAAAGGAACAAACAACTTTATTGATTGATAGAAGGAGAAGTTACACCCAATGTGGTTCGATCTCATGTCACTCATCCAGCTTAGTCCAAACCCTCATCACACCAATAGCAACATCAATCCATCAGCATAACATTACTTAACAATGATTTCAAGTCTCTTAACCAATAATATTTCTCTACAATATCCAAGCTCTAGCCCCTTGATCACTATGGTGAGTGGTCAATTTATAGGGAAATGCAAGTGGTTTTGTCATAAATAGGGTACCGAATGGTTTTCCATAATTGAATAGTTATTTTCCATGGAGAAAGGGATGAGAGTATAGAGGATTAGATGATCCATAGCCTATCCAAAGTCGAGCTCATAGAATGAGATAAGAGTTGGACATCCTTCTAGAATGCTCTAGAATCAAGGAATATTCCCAGAATCCTATGCCAATTTCGCTCATCCTCGTCCAGTGCAGGCTTAAGTGGGCCTAAGTTCTATGTAACACAGGTCTGAATGGACCTACATGCTATGCAGAGCAGTTTCCCCTAACCAAGGGTGTGTTGGTGTCCCAAGGAGGCATTTTAGCAGGGTTTCAAACTAGGAAACTTTTATGGATGAAAACACTCAATATGATGACTTTTATAGGGCATGTAGTAACTGAATTAGGGTTTGATGAGCCCTATTTGTACTGATCTGATTGTGAGGGAGTGATGCCCAAATAGATCTGTAACAACGAGACACCACAAGACCTAAGAGTCGGCCAGACTCGACACAAAACACACACTTGTGTGGATTGAGACAGATATTGTAATGCCAACATCGTAAAAAGATACATTTAGCTGAATGAGCTGGTAGGTCATCAAGGTTTGGCTGAACATTGTGTCAAATGTCATGAAATGCATAAGATATTGCTCGTTGAAAGGTAGCGCCAGCATTCTTCAAACTGAAAGGAAGATTTTTGTAAGTGAATGTACCCGAGGGACAGATAAAGGTCATTTTATGCTGATCGGTGGGTGAAATGTTAATCTACTTATAGATAGAAAAACTATCCATGAACGAAAAACATCACTCCCAGCACATTCGTCGATGATCTAGTCGATAAAGGGAGTAGGATAATTGTCCTTAAGACATGTGCGATTGATATCTTGGTAATCAACACAAACATGTATCATGCCCTGCTTTTTGGAAATAGGGATGATATTGGATACCCAATCCGTCAATGGAATAGGATAAATGAAACCTACTTTCAAAAGCTTCTCTACTTCTTCTTTGATAGCAGCAGCCTTTCGAGGGTGCACAGGGTGAAGTCATTGTCGAATAGGCTTAGCACCAGGATAAGTCGGAATCTCATGCACCACTATGGCTATATCAATACCAGGCATTTCTTCATATGACCAAGTGAAAATGTCTCAAAATTCTTTAAAAAGATGAATATAAATTCTGATCTCATCTAGAGAACTGCAAACCCCAATATGAATGTTCTAGACAATTCCCGGTTTAGCAGAAATGTCAAGAGGCATTGTAGCAGTGATTTTTCCCATATTACCCTCTGACAAGACTTCATGTACCTGGATAGGTGTCTGAACTGGAGGTGTAGGATAATAAGAAACAAGCGCTTCAAGATAGGAAGGCATCTCATCAAAGCTAGGGAGAAAGGAAGAACGATGATGTAGACCATTCCATGGAATTTCCTCTATAGACATGACCTCCATGATACTCTCGTCAGTGGGGAATGTATCATTCAAAGGATCCGAAGAATCCTAATAACCAAGCCAAGGAGATGGCATGTAAGTGTCTAGGTTCATGCTGAAGACAGCCTAACTTTCTAAAGCGACCATCGAAGCTAAGATAATTTCTTGATAATTTATCTCCAATGGACTTAAAGGCATGGAATTGCCAAATGAGTCAATTTGATTGTCAGAAGGGATAATACAAGGATCTGTAGAATCTGAGATCATATTAAACGAATGAACATTCAAAGGTGGGAGAGAAAAGGTACCCATTAAAGCAAAGTCTTCGAAGAGACCTGCTCCCACACTCTTGTAAGGAATCTCAGTATTTCCCACGTAAGTAACATTACCATTGAATGAACCAGAAGAAAAGAAAGATAGTTGACCAACCGTGACAATTTTTACTTCATGAGGAAAACGAAGTACACGGAACAAAGAAGACGGCACATAAAACATGGTGTGAGTTCAGCTTCGCCCGAGAAGAAGTTTGTAGTTGAGATTGGAATCTACAACTTATACTTCTAATTCAATAGTATTTCCTTCTAATGTAATCGGAAAATTAGTGAGAATACTGTATGGTCATGAACCTATGTCATCAAAGGCTTCCAAGGTGTTCGAAGATTGGTTAAGAGGAGGAGAGCTAATGGATTTCCAACATGAAACTAACATGATGTAGGTAGAGGCACCTTCATCAATAATAGTTTTATGAATCGTCTTTCCTTTGATAAGGACCTGTATTATAAATGCAATCTGATGAGGGAGATGAGGTACATGATTCTCTAGATCGAAAGTAATATAAATCTAAACAGAGGGATCAATAATACCTATAACAAACAACAATGACTTCCACTGCATTGGACAACATTGAACAACCTCCAAGGCAGATATTGTTGAAGGTGCCTGAGCTAAATCCTCAACAATATTGTAATGTTGTGCAGCTTTAGCATTCAGATTCAAAGATGACTTCTGAATAACACCTTTGGTAGGTCATCAGATGACGGACTCACTGTTAGGGCACTCGATATGGAGAAAACCAAAACTAGATGGAGTAGAAGTAGAAGGAGTATTAGTGACTTCTTTCTCCATCGTCTACTTAGACATGGCTTGATAGTCCTTAGTTTGAGTAGCGATCGAGATAGGTGATGAACCTTGCATCATGAACACTTGGGAACCTGAGGAAGTAGAAGACTGAGGTTGGTCTACCAACTGGGTCTGTTGTGATGGAAAATAATAAATTTTGACACGAAAGCTCTAAGCTCTACGAATGTATAAAATCATGACACCCATAGTGAACTGACTCTTCGAAAAACACAAAATTGTCCTTCATGAATACTTTGGCGTACATTCATTAATTTCTTTTAAGGCGTGCGCCCGATTTTTTGGTTTAGGGACAACTTTTCTTGAATGCTGAGCCGAGGAAAATTTGCGATGGGTGATTTCTGCGACTCACATCGCAGCATCGTGGATCGCATTATCAAGATGTGTCATTGAAGAGTTTCCTGATCAGTTTATCACAGAATCGCAGCATCGCGCTTATCGCAAGATCGCAGCATCGCGCTTATCGCAAGATCGCAGATCGCGCTTATCGCAAGATCGCAGATCGCAGATCGTTGCAATTTGTTAAGTTATTGTGTGCTGTTTATGCGATGTTGCGATATGCGATGTTGCAATATGCGATGTCGCATATCGGCCATCGGAGATTTGTTTTATTTATGGGCGCTTCTTAATGTATGCGATGCGATGAATTTCGCGTCGCTTCTTCGCAGTTTTTTATTGTGCTCATAAAGAAATGTTTTACTCTTCTCCGTGCGATATATTTTAAGGAGTATAATACAAAAAAAAATTATAAAATTTTTTGAATTTTTTACTAAGGGTCCCCACTTCTTTAGTGTTATTGCTAATACTTAAAGAAGGAGGGGGGTTGTTGGTGGCCACAACAATGGCGATTCACTTGGAAGAACCAGTTATCTCTGCTTTTCTATTGAATTTTTTAAACTTCCAAAACGGAAAAATTTTCATAAATCTAAACTTTGTTATGGACAGATAGAGTACATTATGCCTTATTCTATCAATGATATTTTGTTTCAACCTCTTTCTATTCTAATTGTTTGCTTCCTCAGGCTTGTCCTTGTATTTATATCAGCCATTACTTGGTCTTGTAAAGATAAAATAAAGTCTTCTCTGTGTGCTAGCTTTAAAATATGCTCGTTTGCCGTAGGTAGAGCCTCTGCTGCCAGCAGGCGTCCATAGCCTCGATAGGGTTTCCTATTACCCAGCAATGATCCTTTATCCTGTTTAAGGTTATCTACAACCTTCAAAGAAAAATCCATATTGACAATTTTTCCTTTTTTATTCTTAAAGAACAATGTCTTGGTTTGGTAGCCAAATTATGACACAGTCATTCACTTGATTTACACTCTTGCTGAACAAGTTGGCTCGTGATGAGACCCCTTGTCTTTTGATTTCAACAATCTTGAGTCATTGCCCTGTTTTGATGGACAGTGTTTGGCAAAGTCAGCAAAGTTATAATATCTGTGATCATGATAAGTCGGCTCGTGATGAGACCTCTTATTCTTTGAGATATAGTGTTTCTTGGATTGTCCCTCTGAATGCTGCGATTTTCTTTAATAGGGAGGAAATCATTGTTTTCCTTAAGAAAGCTCTGGACGATAATAATAGAGTTTGAAAACAGCAGTTTTACAGAGAACCTTTATTTTTTCATTGATACCTTTCATTGTGCTGATATAAAACAATTCCTTTGCTAAAGGTTGCTTTCATCAAATTTTTTGAAGTTGAAACTAGTATCATATCTAGGCTAAAGTTTTTAACTGTATCTGTCAATAATAAAGGTCAGATTTTCAAAAATTTTCTATTTATACAAGCGAAAAGCTCAAAATCTGAAAGAGAATTGGTGTCTTTTCGTGAATACCGGTAGTAACCATTTACAACTGGTTTTATTATGAAAAAGAAAAGAAAAAACAAAACTATTCTACAAAATAGAAGAATAATCTTCTATGGAAAATATATTTTAAGGATTTGACCATTAACAGGCAAAGAATCCCTTCTACCTGCTAGATCCTATAAGACAAACGTTGATGGACCTATGACTTCAACAATATGAAAAGGACCAAGCCACATCTTTTGAAATTTTGTATGTTTGCCCTTTTCTTCGTGAGCCTTATCCCATTTTACAACTAAATCTCCTATCTGAAAAAATTTTTTGGTCATTATGTTTGAATCAAAAGACGATTTTATTAGCGCTTGATGATGAGCATGGGTTTTCTTAGCTTGTTCTCGTTGCTCTTCTAATTTAATTATTTCCATTTGTCTTAGTTGTATGGAGGAAGTAGGTACTTCATCAATGTATTGTATTAAAGACAAAGAGGGAATGACTAAGTGAGTTGGAAGAACCACTTCTTTCCCGTAAACTAAATTAAAGGGGGAAGTGTCGATTGAAGCTTTTTTCGTTATTCTATTTGCCCATAAAGCATTTACCAAAGCTTTATGCCAATTCTTTTGGTTCTGGTCAACTGTTCTTTTAATAGTCCTGATTAGGTTTTTATTGGCCGAATATTTTAGTTTGAACCCTCTTTTAAGTGCAAACTCAGTCATTTCATTTCCAGAAAAGTATGATGCATTATCAAACATTAAAGCCGTTGGCAATCCAAACCTAGTGATTATAAATTGATCTATGAATTCGATAATATTTTCAGAATTAGCCATCTTGAGAGGAACTGCTTCTACCCATTTAGTAAAATAATCTGTTGCTGTGAGGTTGTATCTATGCTGCTTAGAAGAGTGAGGAACGATCTCACCTATTATGTCCAAGCCCCACTGACTGAATGGTTGCTCGATGTTTACCGGTTGTAGTGGCAGGGACAGCTTCTTTTGTCTTCTAGCAGTAGTTTGGCAGACTTGACATTTCCTCACGTAACTGTGTGAATCTTTGAACAGCGTAGGCCAGTAATATCCTACACGTAAAATTTTATGTGCAGTAGCATTTCCAGCATAGTGTCCACTTGCTGGTCCATCGTGGAGTTCCTGCAAAACTTTTTTAGCTTCAGTTTTTTCAAGACATCTAAGAAAAACAGAATCATAACTCTTTCTAAAAAGAATATCATTTATGAGCTGATATTGTTTAGCTTTCAATCTCAGAGCTCTTTTCTTAGTGTGATCTAGGTGTGATGGAGCATACCCGTTCTTAAGATAATAAATGATATCAGCATACAATGGTTTTGCATCGCTTAGGCTTGCCTCATACATTTGTATCTCTTCGAATGAAATTTCAGAAATTTGCGATGCTCCAGCCAACATTTTGTAGAAGCCTTGACCTCTTACAATGTTTGCTGGTTTGATCTCAAGGTCGTATTCCTGTAAAGAAGTGATCCAATTTGCTCTTTTCTCGCCCATATCCTTCTGTATTAAAAGATTTCTTACCGCTGGAAATGGTACTATGATCTTAGTATGGGTTTTAAGTAAGAAAGGTCTGAAATATTTGACCGCTTTGAAAACAGCATAGGCCTGTTTTTCCACGTCTGAATAATTGAGTTCAACACCTTGTAAATTTGAGCTAAAAAATGCAATTGGAGCTTCTGTTTTTTCTTGATTTGCTTGAGTTAGAATTGCAGCATATGATTTCTCTGAGGCAAATGTGTATAAAACAAAAGATTCTGAAAAATTTGGGGTTGCTAAAGATGGAGCATTAATAATAACTTGTTTGATCAGGTTGAATGCTTCATGTTCATCTTGACCCCATTTGAAATTTGAATTATTTTTAATCATGGTTTGCAAAGGAGACACAATTCGTGAAAAATCTGGGACAAATCTCTTTACAAAATTGATTTGACCAAGGAAAGATTGCATGGCTTTTTTATTATGAGGTAGAGATATTTCAGAGATTTCTTTGATTCTGTCAGGATCAATGTGAATACCGGATTTTGACACTATGAATCCTAGAAGTTTTCCTTCACTTAATGCAAAAAAAGATTTCTTTGGGTTAAGTGAAATCCCATACCTTAAACATCGTTGAAAATTTTGTTTTAAATCTTTGAGATGGTCGCTTCGCTTCTTGGAGTACACTGTTATATCATCCAAATAAATTACTACAGATTTATTGACTAAACCCTTAAATGTGATGTCCATGGCTCTTTGAAATGTAGCGCCGGCATTAATAAAACCAAATGGCATCTTCCGATATGCATATGTGCCCCATTTAGTTCTGAATGTGGTTTTCAACTGATCATTCGGATGCACCAGCATTTGATTATATCCTGAAAGAAAGACATCAGTTCTGAGCCTTCTACTGCCTGTAATATCTGTTCCATAGGTGGAAGAGGAAAATTGTCTTTTTCATAGGCTTTGTTAAGATTCCGAAAATCGATACAGATTGTAATATCTCCATTTTTCTTTCTAACAGGTACCATATTGGAGACCCATTTGGAATGTCTGACGGGGAAAATTATTCTGGCTCTTAATAACTTATTTAGCTCAGTGTTTATCTGATTTTCTAAATTGGGGTGGATCTTTCTCAGTTTCTATTGGACAGGTTTTTCGTTGTCAATCATAGGAATAGTATGCTGAATGATAGAGGTGTCGTACGTCTTCAGCTCATCATAATTCCAGGCAAAAACATTTTTATATTGTCTCAAAAGACGAATATACGCTAGTTTTTCTTGAGGGACTAGGCCGATGCCTAGATTAACGTTTTGTGGTTTATCATTGGTTCCTAAGTTTACTAATTCGTAGTTCAGAGTTGAACTGTAGAGCTTTGAATTGGTAGACCTTTTAAACCGATTTTTCAAATCGTATAAGTCTTCTAACTTAACCACCGATTTAGGTATAGCATTATCAGTGCTATTTTGTTGTATTTGTCGATCGTGATGATCTTCGTCAATTATCTGATTGGAGTAGGATCCTTCAGAAGTGAGGAAATTTACAATATCAGGATCATCATTGAATACTCTCCAATTTGTAATGTTGTCAGGGATGGACGGTCTAAAGATTAATTCTATTGAGAATCTATCTGGACTAAAATCTTTGGAGGGAATAAGCCTAGAGGCTACATTAGCCAAAAGGTCTGCGCTTGCGTTTTGGAGTCTCGGGATTGAAGAGATATTAAATGCTATGAAATGCTCAGTCAGATCTTGTACTAAAGATTGATAGTGTTTTAAATGACCTGATAGGCAATGTATAGTGTTACGTACCTGTTTGACGATAATCTCAGAGTCTCCGAAGACTTGAAGATACTTGACGTTTAACCCAATTGCTTTGTATAGGCCTTGCACCAAGGCCTCATATTCTGTTGTATTGTTTGTGCAATTGAATTCGAGTCTGCACGTAAGCATAGTCTTGTTTCCTTCTGGACTAATCAGAACGCATCCTGCTCCTGCTCTTTCGTTAGATTTAGAGCCATCGAAATATAATTTCCAAAACAAAGATGTATTTACAGGTTCATCTACAAAATTAACACACTTTGAACTATCAGTTTGGGAAAAATTTTCGACTTGGGACAAAACTGAATTTTCTAAGGTGATGGGTGAGCATTGAAATTACCGAGAAAAGAATCTACCAAGTAATTGCCTATGATACTGCTGTTATACGATACTGCTTCATTTTCTCCCTCTAATTCTGTTACTATGTACTTCTGTTGTAACTCTCGTTCAACCTTTATTTGATTCGGTTTACCGTTGTAGGGTAACCACATGTGCGACCAGTCGGTTGCAAAGTATCCATGGAGTTTCTCGGACCAATCCCTGCTAAGAATTAAGCCATAGAATTCTGGGATATCATCCACTAGAATGTCAATAACCTGACATACCTTCGGGTTAGATTACAATCTTATGGTTACTTGATTAATTTCACCAATCACTTCGACTTGAGATCGATCAAGCTGAACTATGCGTACTGCAGATTTTTGTGGTTGAACATTTAACTTAGCACATATTGATCTGGGTAAAATATTCGATGAAGCACCGGGATCTACCAAACAATTGTGCACATTTTTATTGAAAATTTCGTAAGTGAGAAGAAATGGGGGAGTGTGAGATCTTGATCTTCCTCCAATCAAGGTGATATCATTTGGATCAATCTTATTGATCGCGTTAGTTGGAGGTCTTCCCATGTTGTGGGAAGCTTGAGAGAGTACAATGGTAGGCAATAGTGCACTAGGCACGGCGTGTAATTCTTTCATCATTATCTTCTGTTGATGCTTCAATTTTCTCAATTCATAAAGGGTAATATTAGCCCTAGTTTTTTTCATGTCATCAATAATATTGTACTCCATTTCATCCGACGCTATCAGTGTTTTTGATGGAGTTGTTTGATCTGCTTGGACTGGGCTAGATCGAGTCGCTTTAGTGGTTGTCTTCTTTGTTGCGACTTTATCTTTTGTTGTAGGGCTTGTGCTCTTCTGCTTAGGGGTAGTTTGGGGAGGATCAAGCTGATTTTTGCTTCGTGTACTAACCGGAAATACTTCTTGATCTTCTTCTTGTGGGAGGATGAAATCCCACATTCCTTGTAATTCCACAACTTCTTCGTCATCGGTCTACCCTTCAGTGGCACTTTCTTCTTCTTCCTCTTCTTCAGTTCAGCATTGGAGATGGCATTGGGTGGTCTTGCATCTGTTGAAGGACCTCTTTTAAAAGCTCTGTAGGGATTTTTTAAAGAATTTTCTACTACTTGTTTTTTTATGTCAATCATCTCATTAGACATGGTCTTTAATACTTTCTGCAATCCTTCCAAATCGAAAGGGTATTTTGTTTGTTTCTTCTTGGAGTCTTCCTTGAAGGTGACTTTTTTAGACTTGCGTTCCTCTATCGCAGATCTCTTTTCCAGGGCTATCACGCGTTTCTCTACTGCTATCACCTCTGTCATGTTTTCAACTAAGGTTGTTTTATTTGCTCTATCCACAAAGATTGCTATGTTTGATGGTAAAGCAGTAATATACCATTCACATCGTACTTCTTCGCTGGGTTGGGAAGCAGTGGGAATTTTGTTGAGAATTTTATTGAATCGTAAATCGAAATCTTTGATAGGTTCTTTAGCTTGGGCCTTAAGATTGGATAGGTCATTGATTAATGTTGTCGTTGATCTGTCATCACCAAACTTGATAAGGAATTGATTGTGGAAGATATCCCAACTTGTGATAGACCCGGAGGGTAATGAAAAATACCATGACCCGGCTATCCCTTGCAGTGTATAGGGAAAAAGCCGAACAACAGCATCTTCGTTAGTAACTCCGTTGAGATTGATAGAAAGCATGAAATTGTTTATGTGCTCTTACGCTAGCATGCCTGCTTTTGGATTGAATTTGGGCAGCCATTTCTCAGGATGGGCCGGTATTTGACTCAAGGGCACGGGCATTAAAACTGCCCCAGGGTTGTTCCATGGAGACTGGGCCATCGTTGAGCTGCTAGTAGAGAAAAGTACAGAAGATGATCTCTGTGGCTGGGAAGATGAGGATACTATGATCGTAGATGATTGAAGAGGGGTTGTGGGAGTCCCGGTAGACAGATGGATGATGGTTTGGAATGGAGGTGTGGGTGGTTGACTTCGCGGTGAGGTAGTTGAAATGGGTGATGTAGACGAAAGAGTCTCACTGTCAGACTCTTGTGGTGATTTCCTCACTCTTTTCCTGGTGGGAAGAGGCAACTCAGTTGGCTGGATGCCAAATTTTTCACTCTTTAACCTGGTTAGGGGATGAGCAGGATTGTACTGCGAAGTCACACTGCTTTGAGATTTATCAGACCTCTGAGGAGAAATGGAAAATCCCTGAAGTTTGTGAATCAGAGATTCAACTCCAGGAGGTTTAATGGTAGATTGGTCTGAACTATCAGGGCGTGTAGCAGCGATTGATACTCGAGCGACTTCTGATTCTGGGTTTAAATATACTGGAGAAGTCGGGGGAGATGATGAGGGCGTTTTACTCTCAGAATGGTATTGAGATTTTGATTTAAGTGCCATTCATAGTTCAAGCCCTCCTTATAGCGCCAAATATGTTGAAGCCTTGAAAATCGGATCGAAAACAAGGGGGATACCCGCCCGGTCCGGACCTTGGTTGGCAGCTCCTTATCCGTTTGGTATAGCGGGTCCGACTGGGGATAATGGGACTAGTTTCCCAATCTAAGGGTGTGTGTTTGTGCAGAGTTGGATGATGCTGATCTAAGAGTTCTAATCTAAGCTACTTTAATCTAATTCTATGCTATTGTAATATAATGAAAACAGCACATCTAATCTATGCTAACCCGGGATGTATTTCTTCTATTATGCGATCTAAAGAGATTTCAAATAATAACTGGTAATAAAGATCATTCAGCTATCATAAGAATGGAAATCAATGAAGATGAACCACTTTGCATAAAAAGTTAGGCAAAACAGTTGTGAACAGCATATCGCATAATAAGTTATTCATATATCAAACATAAATAAATAGCTCCACCATACAAAAGTGCCAAATGGTAACTCAAACATTCATGCAATAACATATAAACAACTAAAAACTGTATATCACTTTAAGAATATAAGCAGAAATGGCCAAGAGATAAAAGTACCATTTATGACTGGTCCTACTCATAAGCTTCAAGCAACAATGATTTATCTCTCCTTGTTCTAATATCTACCAAGAGTACAGAAGTGCAACATCAATAGCAGATATCAAATGCAAACATTAATAAACCTTGATTCATTCATTCATCAAAACCTCCTCTGAGGGTGCAGAAGTGCATGTTCTGAGGACACGTTTTTGACAAATTTCTGGACCCTTCTCTAAATGCATGAGAAGGGTTTAAATACTGCTAACTAAATAACTTAATTACATAAATTTAGGATACAGTTTAAATGACCTCCCTTTACCTAAACAGACTTATTTCTAAAAATTGAATCTAATTCCTAACTATTTCTGCATTTGCTCCTTAATGTTGCGAGCATGCAACATTTGCCTGGGAAGAGTCGGATGGTTGTTTTCTGCTTTTGCTTGAGCTACACAAATAGAAATGGCAAGCGCTGGCACCACTTTCTAGTAAACTAAAAGATATTTTTGGGAATCATCCTCTGGCTGGGCGAATTTACTACGTATATACTTGGTGACAACCCAAATTTCTCTCAAATTGCTTCTTCTTTTGCTATCTTGGTTTCTGGACTTGTGGATGACTAAGAAAATTAGGGACTTTGCTTTCTGAACAATTTTCTTAGCTAATCGCGCATCGAAAACTGCCTCCGTTCTTTGATCCGGGCCTTTCTGGTGCATTTTCCGCCTTTAGCACTTTTCCCTTTACTAGGCATAAGCTTTCAGAATTTTGTAAACATGCTGCTTTTGTGAGCTTTTGACCTTGAGTGTCGAATTGCCTATTGATATCAGCATCTGTTCAGTAATACTCTGAAATCTGCGTTTCTGTTGCATGCGGTATCTGTTTATGAGGACATCTCTTCTCTGTTCTCCGAGCATTGATGCTTTCCCTTTTTCCTTAGATATTTCCTGCACATTGCTTCATGTTGTTTCCTGTTTTTTATTCCTGCAGTTCACGCAAAGGAAAAGAGTAATGATAATAAATTTTGACACGAAAGCTCTAAGCTCTACGAATGTATAAAATCATGACACCCATAGTGAACTGACTCTTCGAAAAACACAAAACTGTCCTTCATGAATACTTTGGCGTACATTCATTAATTTCTTTTAAGGCGTGCGCCCGATTTTTTGGTTTAGGGACAACTTTTCTTGAATGTTGAGCCGAGGAAAATTTGCGATGGGTGATTTCTGCGACTCGCATCGCAGCATCGCGGATCGCATTATCAAGATGTGTCATTGCAGAGTTTCCTGATCAGTTTATCACAGAATCGCAGCATCGCGCTTATCGCAAGATCGCAGATCGCGCTTATCGCAAGATCGCAGATCGCAGATCGTTGCAATTTGTTAAGTTATTGTGTGTTGTTTATGCGATGTTGCGATATGCGATGTTGTGATATGCGATGTCGCATATTGGCCATCGGAGATTTGTTTTATTTATGGGTGCTTCTTAATGTATGCAATGTGATGAATTTCGCGTCACTTCTTTGCAGTTTTTTATTGTGCTCATAAAGAAATGTTTTACTCTTCTCCGTGTGATATATTTTAAGGAGTATAATACAAAAAAAATTATAAAACTTTTTGAATTTTTTACTAAGGGTCCCCACTTCTTTAGTGTTATTGCTAATACTTAAAGAAGGAGGGGGGTTGTTGGTGGCCACAACAGGTTCTCAAGGTATTTCTAGTACAATCCATGAAGTGTGAAGAATGATTTGAAGTCGAACACCCATGAAATAACCAGATCGATGGAAAATAATGAAAGCCTATCATCGAATGCGAAGAACTTGCCATTAAGGCATGTAAGCTCCAAGGTACCAGAAAGGAGTATCTAGATCAATTTCCCGGATAATCAGTTGAAGTCAACAGGAAGCGATCAGTTGAAGGAGGGCCATAATGTTTCCCACATCATCGACGTGAGACAAAGGAACAATAATAATTTGGATGATGCAGAGAATCTGAGGAAGGTGTGTAAGGATACAAACTGTAGAAGGATTAAGCTCTTAAACATATCGGCGACATGACTCCAGAGTTTGGCAGCATTTTGGTACTAAGGGATCAAAGGTCATGATAATGCAACAAGGATCAGATGGAATGAGGCAAAATGGATAACCCAAAACCCTGAATGCCAAAGATGAAGTGAGGATATCCCAACCCAACACGAAGCAGAAAGAGTGTCGATGTTCAAGAGTGACAAGTTGTCGTAATAATTAATACAACCAATAGAATGCTTCCAAATTTTTCCCCCACCATTTCTGGCGAGTACCCCAATTATTTTTGAAACACAAACTTGAAGGGGATAGCATATGCTTGTAATATAAGTTTGTCCTTCGAACGAATCCGACCTAGTAAATTTTAATGAGCCCTAGGAAGGAGAAGCTCAGTCTCATCATGATGACAAGTCTAATGCCGGCAGGGTTTAACGAGTCTGACATAGGTAAAACTCAGATTCTTTTTCATATTTAGAGAGTTTTAAAAAGACACAGAAAAGAAAACTCCAAAGGTCCCTTTTCATAAATTTTTCACTTGAATCCAAAAAGGTAGAAAATAATACCCAAGGGAACCTATTGACCATGATAGATCAATGTATACCTTTTTTGTAAGTAATCTATCCCAGTTCGTAAAAGGGGTAAACTTATACTAGGTAGATGACACTTTGTAGCCTTTAACGAGTTTGAAGTGACAAGAGCTCAGAAATCTTTTCATGTTTCGAAAGTCAAAAAAGAGATTAAAGATGACTCCAAAAGTGACTTTTGACATAAATACACATAAAATATTCAAAAATATACCTAAAACCTAATTTTCACAAAAACCTAAAACCCTAATTTTCCAAAAAGAGTTTATAAAAGGGCCAATTGGTAAAAACAATTTACTTTTCACTTTTACCTTGGAGTGAATAAATTTCACCCTTGTACACTTGCGATTTTTGGAGCTCAATTAGAGGAGATTTTGTTGGCATTATGATTCTGGTATGGCTTTATGATACATATGTTGTACTTGATGGCAACCCACTCATCTCAGATAATAAATTATAGTGTAGAGAAAAGTTCACGCACTTTTATGTAGAGAAAAGTTTATTTCATGTAGAGAAAAGTTCACGCACTTTTATGCAGAGAAAAGTTTATTTCATGTAGAGAAAAAGTTCACGCACTTTCATGCAAGGAAAAGCGCATATATGATGGAGAACTTACCTTTGGTCCATGGTAGTTAGTCCTTGGTATTTGAACCTATGAGGAAAAGCGCGTATATGTTGGAGAACTTACCTTTGGTCCATGGTAGTTAGTCCTTGGTATTTGAACCTATGAGGAAAAGCGCGTATATGTTGGAGAACTTACCTTTGGTCCATGGTGGTTGGTTCATGGTATTAGTCCAACAGTTTTTGATCCTATGGTTTTGGCCCGTGGTATTGTGAAAGGCCTAAGCCTATATAAAGCAAAGGAGATCACTTGGCTAATTCATTCTTGCAAATCGAATATCTTAAGATCTGAAATATGGGGTTATTATTTTAAAAGTTTGATCTATGAAAGGGAAGTTGAAAGCGAATCTGTGAAGGGTGATCTCTCGAGCGCTGCAGCTGCAGAAGTGCGGAGGCGCCACAGAAGGCGTAGTGCGGAGGCGCCACAGAAGGCACAGTGCGGAGATGCCACAGAGGCGCCACAGAAGGCGCAGTGCGGAGGTGCCACAGAAGATGCAGTGCGGAGACGCCACAGAGGCGCCACAGAAGGCACAGTGTGGAGGCAGCACAGAAGGCGCAGTGCGGAGGCACCACAGAAGGCACAGTGTGGAGACGCCAGAGACGCGCCACAGAAGGCGCAGTTCGGAGACACCACTGAGGCACCACAGAAGGCACAGTGCGGAGACGCCACAGAAGGCGCAGTGCGGAGACGCCACAGAGGCGCCACAGAAGGCGCAGTGCGGAGGCGCCACAGAAGGCGCAGTGCGGAGACGCCACAGAAGGCGCAGTGCGGAGGCGCCACAGAAGGCGCAGTGCGGAGACGCCATAGAGGTGCCACGGAAGGCACAATGCGGAGGCGCCACAGAAGGCGCATTGCAGAGGCGCCACAGAAGGCGCATTGCAGAGGCGCCACAGAAGGCGCAGTGCAGAGGCACCACAGAAGGTGCAGGTGCGGTGGTTGCGGCACCATAGAAGGCGCAGTTTGAAAATTTATGAAAAGTGGTCCTTGAAAGAAAAGAAGTAGGGGGTTGTAGCTCCCTTCCAGGAGAGACTGGAAAACGAGAGAGAGTTGTAGCTCTCTGCAGGTTGCAGCCTGTGTACTGGTAAAGGACTGCACCAGTACAAAACCATTGTAAAAGGAGTTACTAATTTGAAAGAAGATAGAGACATATTGCAGCAGGTGGTTTTCACCCACATTGGGTTTCCACCTTACATCTTGTGTTCTTTGGTGTGACTATCTGTTTTCTTTGTTCATGCTCATTATTTTATGGTACTGACATGCAAAAATAATTCAAAGAATAAATAAGGAAGATTTATTAAAAGAACTTGATAATACTGATTCACCCCCCCTCTCAGTATTATTTCCAACAATTGGTATCAGAGTAGGTCCTTCAGAGAAGCTTGATCGCTTGAAGGAAGATCATTCATCACGAGCAACTACGAGAGGGAAGCATCAATCAAGCCACCAATTTTTGATGGGACAAACTTCAATTATTGGAAGGTAAGAGTTACTGCCTATCTTCAATCTCTTGGTACAGAAGTTTGGGATATCATAGATACAAGCTACACTTTTCCTTCAGCTACTCCTACAGATACGGCTGAAAAGAAGAAATATGAAACAAATGCTAAAGCAGTCAATACTCTGCTGGGATGCTTATCTCAAACAGAATTCATGAAGGTTATGCAATATAAATCCGCAAAATAAATATGGGACAAGATTGTCTTGAGCTACGAAGGAGATGAACACGTAAAGCGTGCTAAACTTCAAACCCTCAAGATTCAGTATGAGAATCTCAGAATGTATAATGATGAAAGTGTGGCTAACTATTTCCTTCGGGTAGATGAGATTGTTAATTGCATGAAAAACTTGGGTGAAGAAATAAAAGAGGCTATTGTGGTTGAAAAAGTTCTAAGATCATTGTCCCCCAAGTTTGAATCTAAAGTGTCTGCAATAGAAGAAAAGGAAAATCTACAAATTCTTACTATGTCTCAGCTACACAGAATTCTAACTGCTTATGAAATGAGAAAGGGAGGTCCATCAGACAGAAGAGAAGCTGCTTTCAAGGCTTCAGGCAAAGGAGACTATTATGAAGCAAGTCACGTGCCAGAAGAAGAAGAAGAAGAATCAAATTTTGTCAGAAATCTTCAAAGGGGAACTGGAAGGTTCAGAGGTAAGTTACCTTTTAAATGCTTTGCTTGTGGAAGAGTAGGTCATTATGCTGCAAAATGTCCTCATAAGGATAAAGGAAAGGAACCTGCTAGATGGAACAAGAAACAGATTGCAAATAAGAAAAGCTACTACACTCATGAAGATAGTGATGGTCTATCAAATAGTGACGAAGATGAACGAGGTAATGACTATAAACTCTTAATGGCATTTGAAGATGATGATTACATGGATGCTATAGATGTGGATAGCTTTTGTGAAGAAACTTCTAGACTCAAGACATGTATAGAAGAAAAGAATAGGATCATTGATACTCTACAACTTCAAATTGATGAAAAAGAAAAATATCTTGAAAAGTTAGAAGGCGAAATTGTTGGTCTTAGAAAAGAGATTGAGAAAACAAAGGCTATTAATCTTAAGTTTGTCAAAGGATCTGAAACTCTGGATGAGATCATCAATGTACAACGCTCTCCTCTAAACAAGACAGGTCTGGGCTATAATGGAGAAACTTCTCAAGCATCCACCTCAAAGAGTTATCTTGATGCAGCAAGAAGGAATGAGCAAAAGCACAATGGAGATCACCAAGTAAAGCAGGGACCAATTACAAACAAAGACTATCAGGCAAATCAGGGGCAATCTGTCTTAAGGATGAACAAAAGCTACAACCAGCCACAGGTAAAATCCTCTCAATTTGCTTCAAGAATGAATGACAATAGGAATTACAATCGTTTGGCCGGAAGATTTGATAACCGCAGAAATTTCTTCAATGGACAATGCTTTTCTTGCCATAACTTTGGTCACAAAGCAGCTCAATGTGTTGCATATAAGACGATCATGACTTGAGAAGCTCAAAAACAAAGAAGTATGACTGGGATTACAAAAAGGACCTATAACAACTTTTCGGTTCTTGAAAATGAAGTTGAATGTTCTATTTGCAGTAACTTTGGTCATGAAGATTCTGAATGCAGGAGCAGGTTTCAGCAAACAAAGGAACAAGCCTCAAGCACCAAAACATGGAGAATAAAGGAACCACAAACAAAAAGATGTGGGATGGCATTCTATACAGAGGGACAGGAAAATCTATGGTACATTGACAGTGGATGTTTGAAGCATATGACAGGTGATAAAGAAAAACTTGAGTCATATTCTGCTCTAGAAAAGGGAAAGAAAGTTTCTTTTGGAAATGATACTCCTACAACTATAAAAGGAAAAGGCACTGCTCAGTTAAAAGAAAAGGTCAAGGCTGGAAATGTTTTGTATGTTGATGGATTGAAACATAATCTTCTAAGTGTCAGCCAGATGTGTGATCAAGGAACCGAGGTGATATTTAGAACAAATTGATGTCTTGTTCGTGATCTTGATACAGGTAAAACGGTGATCAAAGGTAAAAGAACTCCAAATAATCTATACGTATTTGAAGAAGGACAACAACAATGCTATCTAAGCAAGGATGATGAACACTAGCTATGGCATCGGAGGTTGGGGCATCTAAGCTTTTCACAAATAAGGAAAGCATGCTGTCACGCGGAAAGAGTCGTTAGTGCGGACACAACCGACCTTCCTAGAAAGACTAAGACTCTCTAATGACAAACAAGACAAATAAGAGCAATCCTTCTCTAAATATGCTTTTACAATATGAGAAATCAAGTGTTTAGATCCTACCTGTAATCCAACGTTGTTGTAGTAGTCCAGCTTCATTGATCCGGATGAGCTCCTCCTTCCCTTCGAAACCTGCATTCACCAACAATCAAACGATTAAATAGCACCTGAATATCACATAAAATAAAACATATTTAACATATAGACCAAGGAGTATATGAAACAACTCATTAATAACAAATTGTTGAGAAGAATGGACTAATTTGTATTAAAAGGTAACAAGAGGAACCATTACAACCTGAACCTTGGTGTTGTGCAAGCTCCTCCCAGGGTCCACAAGAGTTCTCCCTTACTCTGATCAGCTCACCCACCTCCCAATGGAAACAAGTAAAGATGGTAATCTCTCCTCACAAGCTTCTACAAGGAAGTCCTAATTCCAGCAGCATCTACCCTTAGGAATGTTCAGCTTTCAACCTCTCCTCCCTTTGGCCCAATGCCTGTATTTATAGTGCTCTATAGGAAGTTATTCAGGTCCACCATCAATGGGATAAGTCCCTCTTTGGATGGGATAGCTCCCCTATTGATGGGATAAGTTCCTCTTTGGTAGGGGTACATGAACCATTTGGAGGTGCTTCATACACGCCAAACATACTTCTAGAAGACTCTAGAAATGACCACAAGTAACTTTTTTGGAGTGAAACTTGCACCTTTTGACCTTTACAGGACTACGCACCCATCCCTTTACATACAGAGCGTACAAGTACGCAGGTATTGTGAACTTGGGTTGCGTACCCGCAGGTGAGGCTAAGAGAAACTGCGTACCAGAGATAATTGACTTTTAAATGACTTTTCTCTCTTTTTTGAAGTTTGTCATGGAAAGCAGAGGCATGAGGCTTGCCAAGGAGGATAGTATGACAGTGGATGGAGCCATACTAACTGCAAATAGTCATGGTGACATTTTTTAATGTAACAGATTGCCCCCTAAAGTGCGAAGCCTGTAGTAGATTAGGGTTTTTATGATCTAGGAAGGGTGAAGTACTTTATCATTTCAAGGAGTATCTTGCGGAGGACCCAGTCAGAACCTGCAAATATTCAACACAAAATACATATATAAGATGATATCATCGCTGAGGTAGGCATTCCCATACTCAGATTGAAAACTTTAACTAATGATCTAACTACTGCTCTAATACAAGAATGATTTTGGAGTACATCACAATCATAGACTTTTGTAGACACAGTATAGACGCAGCCATCTGTTTATGATTAGTCTACTATATAATGAATACAAAACTCCTCGCAGCCTGGATGGTGGAAACTAGATCCAGGGTCTTCATTTCTACTTCCCGAATTGGTACGATTCTATCCATGCAAATAAATGAGTTGATGTCGAGCATGGTAGAAACCACTTGATTACCAGTCAATGATGTAAACTGTTAACAAGTGTGAGAGAGACCACCAGTGATGTCAATGGTTCTCAAAGTACCCAGTACAATCCATGAAATGTGAATGAATGAGTTGATGTCGAACACGTCACGGAATCCTTTGATCGAAAGTCAATGATGTAAACTATCGTCAAAGGCGAGAAACCTGCCATTGATGCATGCAGACTTCAAGGTACTGACGATTTCTAAGTCATCTTTCTAGATAATGTGCTGATGTCGATATAAAGTGACTCATTGTAGGCAAGCCCACAACACGAAATCATTGTTCAAGTTGAAGAAATGTTGCTGTGAGGACTGACTCAGGGATGGTCAAATGGATGACAAGTATTTTGCATATGAATGGTTTATTTGCAGAGACCTCTTGAACACATAACGACACGACAGATGGTTTGGTGACGATTGACCCAAAGTTAATACCCGGAAACGGTTGAAGACTTTCAAAGTGGTTTGATCAACTTTTAAGGCAAAGGATTTCCCAACCCAGGTGAATGGAAAGTGTCGTGTTCAAGAGCGATGATAAGGTTCTTCTGTAACAAAGGATGACAAATTGGTTCATTCTTCTCTCTTTTCCCCCACCATTTCTGGCAAGTACCTCTTTATTTTTTACAAGCTTGAGGAGGATAACATATGCTTGATTATAAGCTCATCCTTCGGATGAGTCCAACTTAGTTTAGATTCGGACCCTAAGAAGGAGTGGTCCATTCCTGTTTGTAATCGAACAGGTCCTTTACTGTGAAATTTTAACGAGTCCAGTATAGGAGAAACTCGGCGTTTTTCATTTTTAGAGAGTCTGAAAAAACAAAAGAAGACTCCACGGTGAACTTTTTCGTAAATTTGTGTCTCCCAAGCCCGAAAAAGTATAAAATAATACCTGAGAGAACCGCTTGATCTCACGACCAAGGAGTACTTTCATGATTAGTCTCTCTGACTTGAAAAGTAAAAAGCGATCAAGGACACGTCGTTTTATTTCCGTATCGAGTTTGAAACGACAAAAACCCGGCAATCTTTTCCTGTTTTTACGGTCAGAAAAGAGCTATAAGGGGACTGTCTTTTAGTTCCGTTTTAACAAGTGTAAAAGAAACGCTCGGCAATCTTTTCATGTTTTAGGAGTCAGAAAAGAGCTTAAAAGATGACTCTAATGTTTTGGTTTGTGAAAAATGATGATTTTACTCTAAAGTCCTTTTGTCCTGCACAAAAACGACACATTACTCATACCTGTTTAAGATGGGTAAAAATACATTGAAAAATGTCCTTTCATGGTGAAAAATAAACAAACTTAGCATTCATTCATCCAAAAAACCTATAAAATGACTTTTTACCATGTCATTTTTACCATTTTACTACTGAGGTTGAGAAAAAGGCTTTTGACAAGAAAACTTCCTGTGGACTTTGCGGAGAATCCGACCGTCAGAATCGAGTGCCGTCTCTTCCAGGTATTTCACAACATCCTCCTCTTCAATTTCATCTGTTTAGAATTTCATTTCAAGTTTTAGTTTGATTTTTTGGAGGGTTTAGGGTTTTGAAATGCGCTTCTCGGGGGACGCAGGTGCCCCATGGGTGACCTGCGTACCCCGACTTTTTTGTATATGGCAAAAAGGTCGGGGTACGCAGCCCGCCTTCAGACCAGCTGCGTACCGCCGCTCTGTGTTCTGAACGCGGGGTGCGTACCCCGTGAAACGCGGTTTTTTAAACCCCAAACTCCAATTTTAACCAACCAAATTTTATTTAATGAATTCTAACTATTGTTTTTTGGTGTGTAGGTCACTCACCATGTTGGATTGGCATGAAAGAGAGCACAAAGACGTTGATTTGGCCGCAATAGGTCATCAACCTTCTATTGATGCGTTAAAGGCATGCGGGCTCTATAAATACTGGGCTATACCTGGCATGAGGGCCCAGGTGCCATTCTTAGAGTGGCTGGTTGAAAGGTGGAATATTCAGGATCAATGTTTTTACATCGGAGAAAACCAGCTCGAGATAGAGTCCTCCGACATATACTTTCTCACTGGCTTGCCTAACAGGGGCGAGCAACTCTCTCTATTCGGGACTAGGCCGGGTGGCCAATCCCTTGCTAGTCTCCGGCTAGAGTGTTGCAACAATCAAAACCAGGAGAAAGGGATAGAAATCAAATATATATCCCAACCTGAACTCATGGTAATTGCCTTTACAGTTACCAGACTTTGCGGCGTTTCCGCTTTGCACATAGCCACTGGTTCCCAAATGCAGATGGCTATAGACTACTTCCAAGGCACCATTTTCAACTGGTGCGATGATGTGTTGGCCAATATGAAGGGCCAACTAACCAGGGCAAAGAGAGGACAACTGAAGACCTTTGGATATGGGCCTTTAGTTGTGAGCTTTTCCCTAGGGAGCCTAAGTTGACGAGATGGGTCGCGGTAATGGCCCGACATCCTGACGAGGGAGCAGCAGTTGTTCGATTTCCTGATGGTTACTTTCACTGGCTAGAGGGCCAGGTCTTTGCGATTCAGGATTTTCCGTATGCCGGAATGGATTTTCGCAATGATCCGGACATGGTTCTTCCACAGGGAGAACAATGGGACGACAGAGGTATTTCATTCTTCACAAGTTTTTAAATTATGTATTTTTTTTTTGTTTTTTATATATCGCCTCAAAACTGACAACACAAATTTTCAAAATGCAGATGTAGGTCCACGGCGTCCGGCCAACCTCCAGGCTTTTGAGAGGAGAGTACCAGCTGTACCAGCACTAGCCCCACAGGATGCGGCCGCAGAGACCTTAGCCGAGCTGGAACAGGATCTAGAGCGTCTGACGGCAGATATAGCAGAGACCACTATAGATGACATTCCTATCCGACTTCAGCGCTACGTGGTCGCAGTCCCAGGACCTTTCAGGAGGTTCCTGTGTAGGGTAGCGCGGGCAGTGGTCTCGTATAGAGAGCACCACCAGTGATTGGCTAGTCACTTTTGTAGACACATATGACATTTTTGGTTTTTTGTACTTATCATTTTTGCCGATCATAAGGTGTTTTTCAACCTATGATCGAAGACGGTGTATATTTTTGACACACTCCTATCTATATATATCATTATTACCGGCTTATTTTGTTAAACATGTGTCATGAAATGTTTATAAATTTACATTTATGATTGTTACAAATGTCTATTTAACATTCGAGATGCCATTGCATCTGCTAATGTATTTAAAGACCTTGGAATATGCTGATATTCAATGTAATCAAATTCACGTTCCAAGAGACGCACCCTCAAAAACAATCTTAATAACACTGGATTTCTGATGGCATAGACTCTATTAAGCTGTAATACAACGAGTTCAGAATCTAACCTCACTATCAAACTCCGAATCCCAAATGAAATAGATTCAGATAATAATTCAATCACTGCACTGTATTCTGCAATGTTGTTTGTTGTTTGACCGAGGCTCACCCCATGCATAGAAACTAACTCGTCAGAGGGCGAATAGATAACCCAAGCTGCGGAAGAGATATTCCGTGTACTACGACAAGCACCATCAGCAAATCCAATGTATGTTTGGAGAGGCGTCGACATCTGCAATATCAAGAGTAAAACCAAGATAAGCCAGAATAACGACAAAAACACACTCTTTAAACTAAGCACACAGCCTAAACTAAGCAAACACTCCAACTAGAAAGAAAATTAACCTAACTAGAACTAACTAAATCTCCATACCCACCATTTAAGCATAATACCTCTTTAGGTAAAGTCCATTTCTGGGCTTACCCAAAGAGTCCCCATCAAAATCTACTAGCTCATAGGCCCCTTTTGCCAGCTTCCACTTGACAATGTAGGGCCCATGCCACATGGGAACGAATTTTCCAACACCTAATTTATCGTTAGCTTGATCATATAATAGCACTAGGTATCCTTCCGAAAAATTACGAGGGGTCACGTTACGGTCATACTGAGATTTCATCCTTTTTGCGTGAGTCTCGATTGCCAAAGTAGCATCACGCCGAGTCTCATCTAATTTAGCTAAGTATAACAGACGCTTCTCCTCTTCGGAAGTAGCTGGGAGTAATTCGATAGCCATTTGAAGTGATGGGATTTCGCATTCAATGGGCAACACTGCTTCCAAACCATAAACTAGCTGGAAAGGAATGAACCCTGTTGATGTTTTTATTGAGGTTCGATACGCCTAAAGCGCTGAGAATAACATGTTGTGCCAATTCGACCGATGAATACCAATGATTCGTCGGATCATGATAACGAGAACTTTCTTGATGGATTCAACCAAACCGTTTGCTTGAGGATAATAAGGAGTAGAACTATCATGGCATAAACCAAGCTGGCTTGTAAGTTCTATCATCATAATGTTTCGAAAATGGCGCCCATGGTCAGTGATGATCGCTTGTGGGACACCAAACCTAGCAATAATATGATTAAATACAAAAATCGCTGTTGTTTTTCCGCTTGCCTCGAATGTAGGCATCGCCTCAGCCCATTTAGTAAAATAATCAACCGCAAGGATGATATATGCATGCCCCCCGGCCGAGTGAGGGTTACAAGTAATAAAATTGATACCCCATTTAGCAAAAGGACCAACGATAATTATAGGGTGGAGAGGAGTAGGTGGTGTGCGCATCTTGCGATCAAACACTTGGCAGTTGTGGCATTTTCGGACCGCAATGATACAATCTTTAAACATGGACGGCCAGAAATAGCCAACACGCAACACCTTCTGAGCTGTGGCATACCCAGACATATGATCGCCACATGCTCCAGAATGACAGTCATTCAAAACCCTTTCTGCCTCTTCATGAGTTAAGCAACGACGAAAAACCAAGTCCGCCCCACGACGATAAAGAGTATCTCCAATAATTCTGTATTGTTGGGACTGGAATCGAATTTTCCGGCGTTCCGACTTTGAAGCTTCAGGCCGAAAGGTTTGGGTTTGGAGATAGACGATTATATCCCCATACCAATGATCTAAAGTGCTGATAAGAAACAAAGATTCGTCCGCAATGGGTTCCTCTGCCACAGTTTCCGTGTCAGCACGCGGGAAGTCACACATCAATTCCACAAAAACTAAGGATTTCTTAGACTTGGACTTCTCAAACTCCAAATCGAACTCCTGCAGGATAACAATCCATTTGGAGTACTTGCCCCCTAGCAATTGTTTTGTCAAAATGTAAATCATAGGGTTGCAATCCGAAATCACTGTAGTTTTACGGAGAAGAATGTAATGACGAAAACTCTGGACAGCCTGAACAGCTGCCACGGCCAATTTCTCCACATGCGAATATTTCAGCTCAGTGGGATTTAACGTCCTACTAAGATAATATATCACATGTTCCGTTCCGAATTCATCTTCCTGAACTAAGACCATTCCAATGGTGGAGTGGGAGGCGGCGAGATACAAAAAGTAGTCCTGGTTGTAGTTGGGAGGATGCAGGTGCATGGGTCAACGCGTGCTTAAGTGCATCAAAAGATTTTTGAGCTATCTCATCCCAAGAAAATTGAGCGTTTTGTTTCAACAACCGGGTGAAACCCTTTGTAACCTCGGCGTAGTTAGGAATGAATTGACGTAAAAAGTTTGCTTTCCCCTGCAAACTTTGGAGTTGGCACAAACTCGAGGGAGGAGGCAATTTGATGATAGCTTCGACCTTCGAGGGATCGACGCGGATACCGGCTTTTGAAACAACAAATCCTAGCAATCGTCCCACTTCTATGCAGAAGACACATTTGTGTGGGTTCAACCGAATTCGATAATGCCGACACCTCATAAAAATAGCACGTAAGTGGACAAGGTGATCAGCTCGATGTAAAGAATGAGCAGGAAAATCATCGAGATACGGTTGCACAATGTGTTTGATGTCATGAAACGCGTAAGACATTGCCCGTTGGAAAGTGGCTCCGGCATTCTTAAGTCCAAAAGGTAATTTGCAGTAAACAAATGTCCCCCAAGGACAAATGAAAGCCGTTTTTGGTTGATCGGCAGGTAGAATATTGATTTGGTTGTAACCGGAAAAACCGTCCATAAAGGAAAATATTTCACTGCCGGCACAATCATCAATTATTTGATCGATATAGGGTGTAGGATAGTTGTCTTTTGGACAAGCACGATTTATATCCCTATAGTCGATACATATTCTTATTGTTCCTTGTTTCTTGTTAACCGGAACAATATTCGATACCCAATCCGTTAACGGGATCGGATAAATGAACCCTGCTTTCAACAGCTTCTCGACTTCTGCTTTAATCGCAGCCGCTTTCCTAGGGTGTATCTGACGCAGACATTGCCGAACGGGTTTAGCGTCCGGGTAGGTCTTGATTTCATGAACAACAATGGAGGGATCAATTCAACAATGGAGGGATCAATTCCTGGCATTTCCTCATAGGACCAGGCAAACACGTCGCGGAATTCTTGAAATAGGACCTTGTATGTTTGAATTTCGTTATCTGTACACGAGGCACCTATATGAATGTTTTCAATAACTCCGATTTTGACTGAAATGTCGATGGCAATAGTTTGGGAAATGTTTCCCAAATTCAACTCTGAATCAGGATGTTTCATGGGATTCTGAGCATCCTTGACATATTCAGCTGTAAAAATTGATGAAAAATCATTTCCAAAGTCATCAGCCTCAGGTAAAAACGAAGATCTATGATGAAGATCTTCCCATGGTAGATCGTCTACACTTAGGATTTCGCGAAGTTTTTCGTCAGATGACACAACTTCGGGAAACGTTATCCGTTCTGAGGTTGACGTTGTTATCACCCTAAAATCTTTGTCTCTAAGCTTTGGTAAGTTGCCTTGTTTCTAATCATAGTCTTATAAGTTTTGAGTCAGCTCATCACAATTAGTGTCATTCTCATTTACAAACCCTTCTTCTAGTCATGGTGTTAAAGGGTCTCTAGGTCATTTCATGCTTTAAGGGTTAGGTCATAAGGTTAGAAGTCTTTCAAGGTCATATCTCTTTTCCATCAAAGTTTGACAGCCTCATTCCATGTCCTAGAAGCCTCACCATGAGTTTGGAAGTCATATCTCACATTACTTTGGAGAAATTTTCAAACTAGCTTTGAAATCATTGAACTAGGAGTTTTCGTAGCGCGCTACGAAACCCCTATAGCAGCCCGTTTTAGCAGAAAAACTTTGTTTTCTGCTTTTACTAGTCAATTTCCAAAGGCTTTCCTGAGAAGCTGAGAACTTAATTTTTCAAACTGAAAGATTATTTTCTTCCTAACATGCTGCACTACAAAAACCTCTTTCAGTTTCTTCAAATTCGTTCTGAGGTAGGAGGAATTTATGGTTAAACTTGCGCTATAAAACTGCTGAAAGTCAAGCTTTGTCTACTGGTTTTAGCAGTCTTTTTCAAAATCAGTTTTTGGTTACAGGAGGACGTATTTTGGAATTATGAGGGAGGTTTCTCTTCATAAAATGTCCAGATACAATAACCTATCTCACTTTATTTATAAGTGTTTTAAGTTGGGAGATACTAAGCTTTCATTGAGACCCTACTTTCAGAAAACGGATTTTTCCTGTTTGCCACGTGTTTTTCAAGCACAGTCTCTGGACAGCTGGAGAAATGTTTTAAAAAACCAGGAGAGGTTTTTGTTCTAGACAACATGGGCTACAAAAAACTCCTTCAGTTTCGTAAAATGTGTCATGGATGAAGAGATAAAGGCTCTGCAAGTTTCAAGGATCTAAACCTAAAAGCAGGGAAACATGTTCCCTAATTTCTAGGGTTTGTCATCAGCAGTTGGGTGACCACGTGGGAGGCTTCATCAAATTCGACTTCATGAGGTTGCAGCTGTCAAAGAATGCTTTAAATTCTTAGATAAGGTTGTTGTAATCATAATAAGGAGTTACACTCCTAGTTGTATTAGGTCACTAGCACTCCTAGTTAACAGCTAGTTCTAATTAATGGTTTGTTTTATGGTTAGAATAGGTGTCACTGATGGCAAATTCGAATTCTCTTGATGAGAGATGATGGAATCCTAATTGTAAATGCTTTATATAGAGCAAGAGGTCGAATTAGCAAAGGGTTGGAGACTTTTTGGCTTAGCTGCTGCTCTATGTGCAGACTGTGTATATTTTTAACCTAATGCAGATTTCTACTTAGACAACTCAAGATTCATGAAGAGTTCTTGTATGTTCTTGTTATGATGGCATCTTCCCATACTTACATTGTAGTGGTGTTTACTTATGATACTCAGAACTCATCACTGATGCTCTGACTTCCTTCATAGATAAACTTACTATGTTTCACTGTTTTGTATTGTCATTTCTACACTCGAACTCTACAATGCCTTGACTTCCATGCTAGGTAGAATGCTTTGGCTTCACTACTCAGGATTCATGAAGGATTTCTTATATTCAGAATGTGTGTTGTCCTTTCCTTAGTTTTGTTTACAGTGGTATGGATGTATAATCACTCAGAATTCACTGAATGTGCTCTGATTTCCTGTATGCATCTATAAACTGTGTGGTTCCATATGAGTGTATGTTCTGAATATTCAAATGTTGAATGCCCTGACTTCATGTTAAGCTGATATTGTTGTGGTACTAAAACATACTTTGACTCCATAGCCCAGTGGTAGCCAACCTTCATCTTTCAACCTATAAACATATACAATTACAAACCATAGAGTTAGCCATCTATTCATATCTTTAATCTAAATCATTAACCCTTTGAGAGAGCCCTCTCAAGCTGAGGAGGCTAAGCCTTAGCTAAAAGATTGGTTTGAAATAGTTACACCGAGATAGTCTGATCAACAGCCTATCAGGGTCCTATTTTGGTGATAACAGACGTGAAAAATGATTCCTCACGGACCACATTCATTTGGTCGAATTGAGTTGAACTAGAGTCGGAAAAAGACTGCACGGCCTCATAAGCAATTTCATATGGACTCAAAGGCATGGCGTTACCGAAGGAGTCTGTTTTAGATTCAGATGGGACAATCCAAGGATCATCGTAAATAATAGTGTCTGAAGTAATCATATGAATAGATGCGAATGAAGGGTCTGCATTGATGGAAGGAAAGGGAAAAGTTCCCAGTAAACCAGAATCTTTAACCAATCCTACACCAACATCCCTGTAAGGGATAGTCGTTTTACCAACATGCTGGATACTCTCTGAAGAGGCTGGGTCGGATGAAAAGTAAGCTAGCTGGTCTATCGTCACGATCTTACCATTATGTGGGAACTTTATAACTCTGAAGACCGATGACACAACCGCTGTCATAGCGTAAGACCAACTGTGACCCAAAAGAAGGTTGTAGTCTAGAGGGGCATCAACCACCTCCACATCCAGACTAACGGTTTTTCCTTCAACCCCTATAGGCAAATCCTGTAGAATGCCAAACGGATGGAACCCACGGCCATCAAAGGCCTTAAGAATCGTCGGGGATTGGTTCAGTGAAGGAGAACCAAGTGATTGCCAACACTGAATCGACATAATACATGTAGAAGCTCCTTCATCAATTACAGTCCGATGAATAGGCCTGTTTTTTACTATCACTGGAATCTGGAAAGCCATTTGATGAGGGAGACGCGGTGTACTATTTTCTAGATCAAAGATTATCAGGTTCGGGTCCTGAATATCAACAGCTCCTATAGCCGACAAGAGTAATTTTCGTTGTGCTGGGCATGATTGCAGCACTTCCAAAGCTGACATTGCTGAGGGTGAAATAGCTAAATCCTCAACAATGTTATAATTCTGAGCTGCTCTCGCATGTGGATTGAAAGCAGACTTTCGAAGTATACCCTTGGCGGGCGGTTTAATTATCAAGTCCAGGTTAGGTTTCTCGATCTGTAGTGGATCGGAACCGGGAGCTGAGGTTGATGGATTAGAATGAGAAGATTCTGCTTCTTTGCCATCAACAGGATTCTTACTACCATAATCTTGCAATCAAGTCACAATCCGTACATGAGACATCATCAATATGGGCTCTTCACTGGCACTCGAGGAAGAACCTATCATTTTACTCTCCTGCTTCGGAAATGGATCTTTCAAAACAGCAGGAGTTGGGGAACCCTTAACGATTTTCACAACCTCTGCCCGATGAGGGCAATCTCTTGTGAAATGATCTTCTTCACAAATTAAACAAGGATAGCGAGGTTTGCGCTTTTCGTCGTTAAATTCCGACTTCTCTTTTTTCTCCTTTGGAGCCTTGTCTGCTTTATCCTTCTTCTTGCCTTTCTTCTTACCACCGTTTTTTGATTTAGCCGTAGATGACTCTACAGCATGAATATCGGCAGTAATTTCAGGAGAAGATTCTCCTGTCGGGGAGTCCGGTAAGGTTATTATTGGAGAAGAATTCTTTGAGGATTTCTTCTTACTTTTAGTATTCACCGTACCAATCATGCCATCAGCAGCATGAGACCCCGAAGGAGCAACATCAATTTGATTCGACTTAGGAAGATCCGGGATCTTCTCGTGCAACGTACCCGACTGAGTGTAAACTAAGTCAAGGTACTGGGCTTGAGCAATGACTTGCTCCTCAGTAACTACTCCGGCCTTAGCTACATCTTCAGTAATCTTCAGTAATAATGATTTTACAAACCATTCAGCTAAGATTTGGTTCGGGATAAAAACTTTCACTAAACGTCTTCGACGTCTGCATTCATGAATATGATCAGAAATATAAGTGGAGGTCGACTGTTTTAATGAAGTTAATAGCTCCGTTCCGTTATCGTATCTGACCAGCAACTGAAAATGAGTTAGGAACGAGGTATCTAACTGGCTAAAATTGTAAAAAGAGGCCCGTGGCAACTCAATGTACCACTTGGCCGCGAGACCAATGAGCGTACACTGGAAAAGACGTAAGCGGATCGAATCATCCGAGATAGAATTGGAAGCACACCATAGGTGGTAAGTCATCACGTGATTGGACGGATCCTCTCCAGACTTACCTTCGAACTTGGGTATATCACTGGGCAATTTATTTGGCATTGGCGGCCAGAACGGAAGATATTGAATTGGATCGTTCGTTAGGCGTGTCAAGTCTAGTAAATCCAAAGTTGCGATAAACGGTAATTGCCGGTTAGGATCTCTAAAACTCTGGGTCACAACAACAGTCCCAGGAGGAGGATATCCAGGATAACTAGGAACAGGAATCGCATTAGGGATATTATATCCTCCTGGAAAACCAGGATTAACCAGACCGTACTGGGGTTGTTGAGGTTGTTGATAAGTGTACCCAGGATACGGTTGATACTGGTAAACCGGTTGTTAGACAGCAGGACTGAATTGGTACTGTCCCTAGTACTGTTGGTGAATAAATTGAGGTTGAGTTGTTACAACAGTACTTGAACCAGGCTGCCCTACAGGCATCTGGACCGTGGTTTGAATCGTAGATCCGGACAATGGTAAAGATGTCTGAGGAGTGGTTGCAGAGACAGTAGAAACCGGAGCTGTCGATACTCCAGAAGTAAGTGCGGTAGATGTTGCGGTAGTTGTAGCAGCCGTTTGAGATGGAGTACTAGGTGCAATTGGCGGCTGAGTAACTACCGAAGTTATAGAAGTTTGAACATTTGACTGGACAGGTTGCGGTTGCTGGGGTGGACCAGAAACTGCGGGTTGTCCAGTTTGAGGTACCAACTGTATACTTGGCTGCAACACCTGTTGACCTTGTGATGGATCCCACACTATCATTCCGGGGTATTGACCCGTAACAGGTTGAGGATACTGAGATCCATAACCGGATTGAGGATAGGATTGATAATTGAAAGGCATAGTTCCCACACCTTGAAAATATGACTGACCTTGAGGTGGTTGATAACCTTGACTCGAGTATTGACCTTGAGGTTGATAACCTTGGGGTAAATACTGATACTGGGGTTGACCTTGACCTTGAGATTGATACCCTTGAGGTTGATACCCTTGGGGTTGATACCCTTGAGGTAAATATTGATACTGAGGTTGACCCTGGGGTACATATTGAGGCTGGGGTTGACCTTGAGGCATGTATTGTACCATGGGTACATACTGACCTTGAAGCTGCCCCCCAGACACAATTTTTGTACCTTGAGGTTGCCCCCCAGGCGGTAATTGACCACCTTGAGGTTGAGAAACGGGAATTGAACCTGACATCATGTAAATGTCCCCTACACCCAACAGTTTATTACCATTGTTTCCAGCTAATAACCCATGATCAATGGGTTGAGGAGATGCCCCCGCAAAGGTACCAGAAAGTGATTGATACCCAGTGGGAACATAAGGACCGCCGTGTAAGAAAGATTCAGGAGATTGAGTGAACACGGACGACTGACCAGACATATTCACAGGAGTATAAATACCTCCAGGTGGATAAGGAGTACGAGGTGGAGAAAAACCTACCCCTGAGTTGTCTAAATAATTGGTTAACGAAAGGTACCAAGTAGTACTTCTAGGAGGACTGTAAAAGATAGATTCACGCTCCCTTAGATCAATAGTAGGTTGATCTTCAGGGGTAGATATGCCTAATTCTTCCTCTGGAGCAAGTTCTTCAATAGCTATCAAACCAGTAGGAAGATTTTCGGTGATGACTCTTTCTACCCTGGGTGAATCTGGTACACTAGAAGTTGGAGTAACAGGTTCAGATATTTCAGGTTCTTCGCCTATGTCACTAGTAGATGAAAAACTACCAGCAAGCTCAGAAACTTCAACTGCTTCAGGATTATAACCTGTTTCTAGACTTTGGTAATCTTGATGGACTACCAACGAAGACTCTCCTTCTTCTGGTGAACCTACTCTACTGCCACTAGGAGGAGTTACAAGGACCTTTAAAACTTCGTAATGACTTGGGACCTCTTGAGGAGATTCACCCCGAAGTCTATGGGATCTTCTCAACAATTCAGCCACAGAAAAAACCTCAGGAGACTTGCCCCGAAGTCTACGGGACTGTCTCGATAATTCCGCCACAGTTAAAAACTTTTAACTACTGCACACACAAACAAAGTAAAATCTCGAAGCAAACCACCTAAAGTCTCTAAAGAACCAAACAAATTTGAATCATACGCCTAAAGAATCTAGGGCATCAAACCAAGCACAAACAGTAGCCTTCCAGACCGAAAACGCTAGTTGGAGATGAAACCCAACATTGCCGGATTCAGTACAGAAGTGGCGGGTGGAACAGTTACCCCGGCAACCTGCTTAATGAATAGACCGGCACAAGTTCCTCCACTTTAACCATCTCGAGTGAAGTGAACCCCCCGGAAAATCCAAGTGAGTCTAGCCGACGTCTGCTCCAGGTACAGTGGGATCTTCCCTCCACCGTCACCTCGGTAGAATCCTAAAGATAATGGTCACTAAGGTTACCAACCGCAACAAATGCACTTGGGGGAACAGTCTACACTCCGACAGCACGCAAGGGCAGAGTATCAAGCTCAATCCCCTTGCCGGTTCCTTGACAATAATCCAAGGTTTACCGACAAGTGACCCCTGGCTCCTCGACAATGGTTAATCCAAGGTTTACCGTTTGTAATACGTGCGTGTCTGGCGTCGTTCCCAACGAGGGAGGATTGATCCCCTCACTGGTTCGGACACGAGCTCGTGCTTCTCCTTTAAGAGGAGCTTTCCCAGAGTACAAATGAGACAATTGGATTTATTCTATCACAAGATAAGCTACTTGTTTGGTTTTGTTGTCTTGGAGAGTTAATTACTCTCCTACTCCAAGACACTAGCCTGATCTAAATTGGTGTTTCAGAGCCCTAGTAAATAAAAGTTACTACGTTGATTTTACTTTAAGCATTAATTTTAAGGTTTTTCTTAAAGACAAAAGGTGATGGAGATGAAACTGGTGGTGTGTAGACTCGACTCGCAACCACTACAAAGATGCACCTAAGATGATTTACACTACTTTTCCTTTTCAATGAATCTCCTAACTAAGAGAGTTGGAAAATGCAAATTTTATAGAAAACAACTTTCTTAGTAAAGACAATCAAAGAAACAATTCTCTTTATGTTTTCAAAACACACAACTCATGACCACTAATTACTCTACGAAATTTCCTTTTTCTTCCAAAATCTACAAATGCTACCAAAGCAAACTTTTTCCAAAAGAATTTTTGTGTTTTTTCTATGTTAATAAAGAATGTAAAACTATTTTATCAAATCGAATTTAACAAATCTAATACAATCAAATCAAATTCATTCAAAAGAAAATCAAAAGCAAATTTACCTAAAAGTAAAAATAATGAGGACAAAAGCCTACAAGAATGATTCCCAGATGTTTTACTTAGTCAAAATGCAACTAAGGATCAGTTCATGCAGAATCATAAACTAACCAAAAAACAAAATCGAAATCTTTTTGTTCTTTTTTCTCAAGAATGGAATTCAAGGCTTTAACAAACAAACTTTTCGAGATTCGCAAAGACAAGACACAAAGGTAGGTCTCTCACTAGGGTGACTTCTATAACAGGTCCGACTCCTAAGAGGACTGATCAAAACCAGGGAGATCCAAAGTTTGACAACCCCTAACGCCAAAGTCACTACAGGACCAGTTAAAAATCAAACCCTAAGGCAAAATCCCTATGAATTCCACCAAAACCCTCGACACTAACGGGACAAGTTCAGGTGAAGATTTTTGACAGTAAACTGATGGATCTGGGCAGTAAAAACAAAGTAAAAGCAAAATCTAAAGAGCAAACAAGCAAAAATTGAAATTTTCTCAAAATTGACAGGGGTACGCAGGTCATCTGTTCACACAGGCGCGGGTACGCACTGTGCACAAAGACGCAGTGCGTACAAGTACGCACTGTGTTAAACCCAGAGACTGCGTACTATTGGCAAGACTAAGAAAAATAAAAAACTAAATTGACTCTAAGCTAACCCACCCAAATACACAGCTAGACAACCAAAAATCAGAAAACAAGCAATTTTTCTCAGATCAAAATATCAAATCAAAAAGAACTCAAACACATTCATGGAGTCCCCAGCGGAGTCGCCATTTTGTCACGCGGAAAGAGTCGTTAGTGCGGACACAACCGACCTTCCTAGAAAGCCTAAGACTCTCTAATGACAAACAAGACAAATAAGAGAAATCCTTCTCTAAATATGCTTTTACAATATGAGAAATCAAGTGTTTAGATCCTACCTGTAATCCAACGCTGTTGTAGTAGTCCAGCTTCGTTGATCCAGATGAGCTCCTCCTTCCCTTCGAAACCTGCATTCACCAACAATCAAACGATTAAATAGCACCTGAATATCACATAAAATAAAACATATTTAACATATAGACCAAGGAGTATATGAAACAACTCATTAATAACAAATTGTTGAGAAGAATGGACTAATTTGTATTAAAAGGTAACAAGAGGAACCATTATAACCTGAGCCTTGGTGTTGTGCAAGCTCCTCCCAGGGTCTACAAGAGTTCTCCCTTACTCTGATCAGCTCACCCACCTCCCAATGGAAACAAGTAAAGATGGTAATCTCTCCTCACAAGCTTCTACAAGGAAGTCCTAATTCCAGCAGCATCTACCCTTAGGAATGTTCAGCTTTCAACCTCTCCTCCCTTTGGCCCAATGCCTGTATTTATAGTGCTCTAGAGGAAGTTATTCAGGTCCACCATCAATGGGATAAGTCCCTCTTTGGATGGGATAGCTCCCCTATTGATGGGATAAGTTCCTCTTTGGTAGGGGTACATGAACCATCTGGAGGCGCTTCATACACGTCAAACATGCTTCTAGAAGACTCTAGAAATGACCACAAGTAACTTTTTTGGAGTGAAACTTGCGCCTTTTGACCTTTACAGGAGTACGCACCCATCCCTTTACATACAGAGCGTACAAGTACGCAGGTATTGTGAACTTGGGTTGCGTACCCGTAGGTGAGGCTAAGAGAAACTGCGTACCAGAGATAATTGACTTTTAAATGACTTTTCTCTCTTTTTTGAAGTTTGTCATGGAAAGCAGAGGCATGAGGCTTGCCAAGGAGGATAGTATGATAGTGGATGGAGCCATACTAACTGAAAATAGTCATGGTGACATTTTTTAGTGTAACACATGCAAATATCAGGCAGTTCGCGATCTTCCAGATATCAAAATTCCAGACAACACCATATGCAAATCATGTCAGTTTGGAAAGCAAACCAGAACTAATTTTCCAGAGAAGGAAGGATCAGCTAGCATGCCTCTTGAGCTAGTACATACAGATACATGTGGTCCATTCAGAAAAAGAACACCTCGAGGAGAAGAATACTTGATATTATTCATTGACGATTTCTCCAGGTTTGTCTGGTTAGGACTAATGAAGCACAAAGATGAAGCATTCGAAAAATTCAAATCCTTCAAAGCCTTGGTTGAAAATGAATTAGGATACAAAATTAAGTGCCTCAGATCTGACAGAGGTGGGGAGTTTACCTCGAATGAATTTTTCGATTTCTGTGAAGAACATAGGATAAGAAGAGAATTCTCTACAGCTAGAACTCCTCAGCAAAATGGAGTTGTGGAAAGAATGAACAGAACAGTCCAACAAATGGCTCGTGCTATGCTTGATGAGTCGGGTACTCCCGCAACTTTCTGGGGTGAAGCTGCACATGCTGCGGTTGTTATTCTCAACAAAACAAATGTCCGTGTTAACAACACTCAAACCCCTCATGAGCTCTGGTGTGGTGAGACTCCTTCGGTGAAGCACTTCAAAATCTTTGGGAGCAAATGTTATATTAAGAATACTGATGAGAAACTTGGAAAACTTGAACCTAGAGCAGATGAAGGCATTCTTCTTGGTTATTCTCCACATAGCAAAGCATACAAGTGCTACAATAAAAGACTTGGCAGAATTGTTGACAGCATTGATGTAGTGGTTGATGAGAAGGGATACATTCCTAGGCAAGTACATCATGAAGACATCGAAGAAGATGAAGGCTACCCTCAAAGACATAATGATAAAGAAGAAGAACCAGAGGAGCAGATAAGGATAGAAGAGAAGACTCCATCCAGATATGTTCAGAAAAATCATCCAGAATCTCAGATTTTGGGACAGAAAGAAGCAGGTGTACAAACAAGAAGAACAATTGTAGAGGCTTCAAGCTATTTGGCATTACTCTCTCCCACTGAACCACAAAATGTGAAAGAGGCATGCAAAGATGAATGTTGGGTCAAAGCAATGGATGAAGAACTTGAGCAAATCGAAAAGAACAACACTTGGGAGCTGGTTCCTAGACCAAAGGATAAGAATGTTATAGGAACAAAACGGGTCTTCAAAAATAAATTGAATGAAAATGGAGAAGTAATTAGAAACAAGGCCAGACTTGTTTGTAAAGGGTATGCGCAGCAAGAAGGAATAGATTTTGAAGAAACTTTTTCTCCTATTGCAAGACTTGAGGCCATCCGAATGTTCCTTGCTCTCTCAAGCTTTCAAAGCTTCAAAGTATTTCAAATGGACGTGAAATCAGCCTTTCTGAATGGAGACTTGGAAGAAGAAGTATACATTGAGCAGCCAGATGGTTTCATTCTTGGAAATGATCCAAATCTTGTATGCAGATTGAAAAAGGCTCTCTATGGCCTCAAACAAGCTCCAAGGGCTTGGTACTATCGTTTGGACAAATATCTTCATCAACAAGGTTTTTCAAAAGGATCAGCAGACAGCGATCTTTATATAAAAGTTGAAAATGACAAATTGCTGATACTTGTTGTGTATGTAGATGACATTATCTTTGGCAGCAATGAAGAAGCTATGAGTCAAAGCTTTGCCTTGGTGATGCAGAAAGAATTCGAAATGTCCTTGTTGGGAGAACTGACATATTTTCTTGGTTTGCAAATCCAACAAAATGAAGGAGGGATCTTCTTGTCTCAAACCAAGTATCTCAAGCAGATTTTGAAGAAATATGGTATGGAAGAAGCAAAACCAGTATGTACACCCATGGTCACAAGATGTAACCTCAGTGCAAATGATGAATCAGCAGCAATGCATCAACTAACTTACAGATCTATGATTGGAAGTCTACTTTATTTGACAGGTACCCGACCAGACATCATGCATGCAGTGGGAATAGTTGGAAGATTTCAGGCAAATCCAAAGGAAACTCATCTTCAGGCAGTAAAGAGAATCTTCAAATATCTTCAAGGGACTCAAAACTATGGCTTATGTTATCCTAGAGATACAGATCTCACACTTCATGCTTATACAGATGCAGATTGGGCCGGAAGCGTGGATGACAGGAAAAGCACAAGTGGTGGTGCATTCTTTATGGGTTCCAAATTAGTATCTTGGTTTAGCAAGAAACAGAGTTTGATTGCCTTGTCTATAGCTGACGCAGAATATGTTGCTGCTGCATCTTGCTGCACTCAACTCCTTTGGATGATGCAGACCTTGCAGGATTTTCAAATCACTTGTACACCACCCATCTCCATCTTATGTGATAATACAAGTGCAATCAACATTTCAAAGAACCCAGTCATGCATTCAAAAACCAAGCACATACCAATCAAGTATCATTTTCTTCGGGAAAAAGTGCTTGAACAGAAGGTCAAGTTGGAGTATGTTCCTTCTAAGGAACAAGTTGCTGATATACTCACCAAACCATTGCCTAGGGAGACTTTTGAATACCTCAGGCAAAAGCTGGGGGTTGTTGATGCATCATCTTGTTGTTGAATCTCTTCTGATTGTTGGTTGTACGGGAATATGCGTACATGTGCTGGGTTGCGGATTGGTTGAAGATCAAATAGCACTGGTTCAGGGGGAGCTTATAATGCATTGTTGGCATTATGGAGGATGTACAGAAGGCGATCATGGATGCTGATCTGAATATTACTGCAATATGTCTCTATCTCTTTCATGGTCATTTATGGTGTTTGGTGGATTATGTTTCTTCTTTACAGATCTGGTTCATATTCAGGGGGAGCATAACCCTTTGCCCTTGATGTCAAAGGGGGAGAATGAGCTGAAGATTTTGAGGTTGCCATCAAGTCCAAAGGGGGAGATTGTTGGCATTATGATTCTGGTATGGCTTTATGATACATATGTTGTACTTGATGGCAACCCACTCATCTCAGATAATAAATTATAGTGTAGAGAAAAGTTCATGCACTTTTATGCAGAGAAAAGTTTATTTCATGTAGAGAAAAGTTCACGCACTTTTATGCAGAGAAAAGTTTATTTCATGTAGAGAAAAAGTTCACGCACTTTCATGCAAGGAAAAGCACGTATATGTTGGAGAACTTACCTTTGGTCCATGGTAGTTAGTCCTTGGTATTTGAACCTATGAGGAAAAGCGCGTATATGTTGGAGAACTTACCTTTGGTCCATGGTAGTTAGTCCTTGGTATTTGAACCTATGAGGAAAAGCGTGTATATGTTGGAGAACTTACCTTTGGTCCATGGTAGTTAGTCCTTGGTATTTGAACCTATGAGGAAAAGCGCGTATATGTTGGAGAACTTACCTTTGGTCCATGGTGGTTGGTTAATGGTATTAGTCCAATAGTTTTTGATCCTATGGTTTTGGCCCGTGGTATTGTGAAAGGCCTAAGCCTATATAAAGCAAAGGAGATCACTTGGCTAATTCATTCTTGCAAATCGAATATCTTAAGATCTGAAATATGGGGTTATTGTTTTAAAAATTTGATCTATGAAAGGGAAGTTGAAAGCGAATCTGTGAAGGGTGATCTCTCGAGCGCTGCAGCTGCGGAAGTGCGGAGGCGCCACAGAAGGCGCAGTGTGGAGGCGCCACAGAAGGTGCAGTGCGGAGACACCACAGAGGCGCCACAAAAGGCGCAATGCGAAGGCGCCACAGAAGGCGCAGTGCGGAGATGCCACAGAGGCGCCACAGAAGGCGCAGTGCGGAGATGCCACAGAGGCGCCACAGAAGGCGCAGTGCGGAGGCGCCATAGAAGGCGCAGTGCAGAGATGCCACAGAGGCACCACAGAAGGCGCAGTGTGGAGACACCACAGAGGCGCCACAGAAGGCGCAGTGCGGAGACGCCACAGAGGCGCCACAGAAGGCGCAGTGCGGAGACGCCACAGAGGCGCCACAGAAGGTGCAGTGCGGAGGCGCCACAGAAGGCGCAGTGCGGAGACACCACAGAGGCGCCACAGAAGGCACAGTGCGGAGGTGCCACAGAAGGCGCAGTGCGGAGACGCCACAGAGGCGCCACAGAAGGTGCAGTGCGGAGGCGCCACAGAAGGCACAGTGCAGAGGCGCCACAGAAGGTGCAGTGCGGAGGTGCCACAGAAGGCGCAGTGCAGAGGTGACACAGAAGGCACAGTGCGGAGGCGCCATAGAAGGCACAGGTGCGGTGGTCGCGGCGCCACAGAAGGCACAGTTTGAAAATTTATGAAAAATGGTCCTTGAAAGAAAAGAAGTAGGGGGTTGTAGCTCCCTTCCAGGAGAGACTGGAAAACGAGAGAGAGTTGTAGCTCTCTGCAGGTTGCAGCCTACGTACTGGTAAAGGACTGCACCAGTACAAAACCATTGTAAAAGGAGTTTCTAATTTGAAAGAAGATAGAGACATATTGCAGCAGGTGGTTTTCACCCACATTGGGTTTCCACCTTACATCTTGTGTTCTTTGGTGTGACTATCTGTTTTCTTTGTTCATGCTCATTATTTTATGGTACTGACATGCAAAAATAATTCAAAGAATAAATAAGGAAGATTTATTAAAAGAACTTGATAATACTGATTCACCCCCCCTCTCAGTATTATTTCCAACAGATTTAGGAGCTCATTTGCAAATCTGTTTGTTCTAGGTACGTACCACATCTTTTTCCTGCATTTTTTAATAAAATGTATCTTGTTTTTATGATTTTAGCCGTGATTTAGAGGAATTTTTGGGTGGAAATGTCAGAGGTGGTCGTCGCAGGTTCCCAACTCAGGACCAAGAAGAGCCAGAATTCCCAATGGTGGGAAAATAAGCTTGTCGTGACTATACACCAAATAGTTGCAAAGAGCTCAAATTTTTTGAACCGCAGATTCCAGCTCGTCGTACCTATTTTAGAAGCAAGTGCGACGAGCACCAAGAACAAAAATTCTTCATAGTTTAAGCAAATTCAAGGGCTTTTAAACATATTCATGGCACTTATAATTAAATGTTTGTGTTTTTATAGGAAGAATCATGGTAATCGAATGGAAAGAGAGAGAACATAGCAATGATGATGAGTTAGCCCTGGGAGATCTAAATTACCTATATGTTCTAAGGAATTGCAGGCTCCTAAAGTTCTTTATGGTGTCATTGCTAAGAGCACAACCTGATCTACTCTAATACCTCGTTGGAGCATGGGATCCAAATGAAGGGAGATTCAACATCCATGGACAGGAACTAGAGATCGATGCCACCGATATCTACTTCCTGACAGAATTGTCGTGGAGAGGAGAAAGACCTAGAATGATAGGGACTCACATCACAGGAGAGACCATGGACATGCTCATTGGAAGAATGTGCCCTGAGGTTAAAAAATCAGACAAAAGAGGCAAGCTAAAAATTGTGACAATAGCTGACCTGTCAATATGAGTCCTCCTATCCGCCATTACAAGGGCAGCTAGATCACAGGCCCCACATGAGGCCACCAAGTCCCAACTTCTGCTAGCAGTAGATTGCTTAAACCCCACCATATTCAACTAGGCAGAGGTGGTATCAAATAACCTCAAAAGGCAACTGAAAAAATGCAGGCAAGGTGATACCAAACAATTCGGGTATGGTTCGATCCTTATATCATTCATCCTAGAATGGCTCCCTATTTTTCAGAGACATGAAGTGGTCGTGGCTAGGCCACCACCACGGGAGCCATGGATTACCCGTTGGGCTACGCTAATGCCTTGAGGAGGCAGTGGTCAACACATGTCATTGAGACCAGAGTTCTTCGAGTGGTTAGATCACCAACTCGTTGTGGTAGAGGACTGGCCATATGTCAAGACCAACTTCAGAGGTGATCCAGACCTATTACTTCCTCCTAGGGAATGCTGGGATGAGAGAGGTAACAAACTCATTTTTTATTTTTAAATAGTTTTTGTAAATTTTTTGTTTTTTATATATGTCCTGATCATTACTTTTCAATCTTGAAAATGTTAGACCTAAAAGACTTGCAGGCATATCCCCCTTCGCTCAAAGAGTCAAGAGGGAGTTCGAGATTCCCCCTCCTGGTGGAGACGTGGAGGATGAGATCACCCGTGACCTGGAGGGCTTGATAGAGGGGATTCCATATTATGCGGGATTTGAGGATGTCCCTCAGCAGTACCAATGACACACATTAGGGGTGTAGAATAGGATCCATCGACTACTGAGACATGTTGTCCGAGCAGTGGTGTGTTTTAAAGAGCATCACGCAGATTAGACCCCTAGGTTTATTTTCTGCAATTTTTAGAGGCATGTTGTCTCATGATGTAATCTGAACACACATGTTTTTGGCACTATGATGTGAAACACATGATATATATACATACCTATGTTTCGTTGTATCAACTTATTATGTCTCAATGTTTAGTTTTACAAATTTTGCAAATGTCAATGTAACACATGATTTGCCAATGCATCTGTTAATGTATTTAGTATTCTAGGAATATTGTTACAGGGAAAAAGTGTCTATGCGGAACTGCTAATCCCACTAAGGTGTGGTAGCTACCTTAGAAACAAACAAAGTAAAACTACTTTCATTTTCGTTTATGAAAGATAGATGAGAGAAGAATAAAGGAGACCAACCTCTGTCTTGCGCTTGGCTCCTAGTTTGATTCCTCTCTCTTTTGATAGTCCTTTGCTACTTGCTTCCTTGTACACCCAACTTCACAGAGTACCTGTAGAATCAAAGTAGCATAACACTATACAAGAACATGGATCTATTATCATAAACAATCTAGGATCAGATGTAAATTGACCATATAAATGCATAAAACATAAATGACACAAGAGTATGGAGGAAAACTTGAATAGCTTTATTGATAATCAAGAAAGAGCCAAGAGAGTTACAACCAGTTGTTCTGACCCAGCATCATCCTCTCAGCAAGTAAGCCCTTCTTCACCTCATGCAAAGCTTAGATCACCCAACACTATGATGTTGCCTCAAGAAACCAACAACAACTCCTTACAAGATGTAAAATTCCAGCCTCTGGATCTCTGGGATGAGGGATCCATATATAGATATATGTAAGGGAGATGAGTCAGCTTGTGATTTGATTAGTGTCTTCCCTCTGATAGTTCTTGCTTCCACTTGGAGATTGATGATCTCTTACTCATCGTTGGTCGAATTTAGAATGGCAAGTGTCACAGGAGAAGTTTCTGGAAGATTCCATCCTCCTCCACCTCGCGGATTGACACTTCCATTTGTCTCTTCTCACCCATCGCACCCCATAGAAGGGATTTTTGAAATGAAACGCACCCACAGAGTGTACTTAGGTGAGATGCAACGCACTTTTCCTATGGAGTAGGTGAAATGATCCTGTTTTAACCAGTTCTTAGTGGTTTTTCATGGAGAACTTCTGGGAGAAGCTGTAATCAGTTGACCTTGTTCCTTTAGGGGTTGGAACAACACTTTTAGGGACTTAGGAGCCCTTGGTTTATGGAAATTTTATGCTTGGGGTTGTAGTGCCCAAAAATGTCTATAACAGTTGACCCCTAAAGAATGAGGTCGTTAATCTTTTTGATGTCGGGAGAAATGCTTTATCATGAGGATCCGAAGTTCTTTCAAGCTAGGAGGAGACCTGTAATAAGATACAATACAATACATTATCTTCATAATATTTTCATGATCTAGCTGAGGCGAGCATTCCCATGCTCATCTTTATAAATTCATTTCCATGTACATAGGACAGACAATCGTCTGAGTGTAGACTGATGATTTTGGTAGAGCCATCATCCCTTTGATTGGATGATTATCTGTGCAACAATGATGTACATTTGATGTCTTTATTTCCCTGAATATATATCGCAACCCGGATGGATGAAACTAGATCCAGGGTCTTCAATCTCGTTCGATCTTCACTCAAAGTACAAGTCAATCCATGTGAGAGATGTTCTGGAGTCGAACATGGAAAGACGTCACCTGATTACCAGCCAATGATGTAAGCTGTTAACAGGAGCGAGAGGAATCACCGATAATGATAATGACCCTCAAGGTACTGCAGTACAATTCACATGGTGTGAATAAAGGACTTGGCGTTGAACACCACGCAAAATCTTTCAGTCGAAGGCAATTGATGTAAACCTGTCACCGGAAGTGAGAAACTTGCCATTGAGGCATGCAAGCTTCAAAGTACTGAAAGGGGTGTCCCTAGATCGACTTCCTGGATAATGAGCTGATGTCGACAAGAAGCGATCCATCATAGGAGGGCCTTAATGAATCCCACATCAATGACACAGAACGAAGCAAATTATTTTAATGGAGGTGAAAACGATCTAGTGATATAAGGTTCAGGGTGGCGGTCATGAAAGAATGGAGCGTAAATGTATTGCAGCGGGTGAGACACAGGTGAATTCTCTGAGTGACTTCTCTTGAACATATCGGCGACACTGACATGATGGATTGGTAGCATTAACCCCAAATATGGATGGTGTGATGGGACCATGGTGATGTGACCGGTGAATGAAACAACCCAACCCGACTTGGATGCGGAGTGAAAGTGTCATGTTGAAGAGCAACTTGCTACCAACAAAGTTTCTTCAAATTTTCTTCCCAATTTTTCCCCAGTCATTGCTGACCAGTACCTCTTTATTTTTGTCAAGCTTGAGGAGGATAACATATGCTTGTTCTATAATTTTCCCTTCGGGCAAACCCATCGCTATGTTTTAACGAGCCTAGCGATAGTGAAACTCGTTCTTGTCTACTATGGACAAGTTTGTCGCTATTAAGTTTTAATGAGTTTAACGACAAAGATAACTCGGTCCTTTTCAATTTTAGAGAATCTGAAAAGGGACGTAAAGGAAACTACAAAAATCCTTTTTCGTCATCTAATCCCTTAAGTTTGAAAAAGTATAAAACAATACAGAAGGGATGAATTTTCGATACTTTTTAACGAGCCGAACAAAGCAAGCGCTCGATCTTTTTGTGTAATAATCCATCAGGTCCAAAAAGATTAAAATCTAAAGGAGGGATAGCACTTCTGGTCCCTTTAACGAGCTGGAGAGGCCAATGGCTCGGAAATCTTTTCATATTTTATAAGTCAGTTGAAAAGAGCTTAAAGGAGACTCGTCTTTGAGGAACGAGTGATAAAATTGGGTAGCAGTTGATTCCAGGTAAGGTTTGGGATTTTCCAATCACGGCAGTGTTACATGGATGGCTAATAGGATCACTCTTCGCAGCTATTCCTCAAAAGGGGTAAACAATCAAATGGAGGTGAATGATTGACCAATACAGAGTGGAGGTGATAATGGGAACACGACCAAGGCTTTAAAGGCTGAAGTACTACATTCACGATGGTTATTTACCGGGAATTGGTTCATTTTTTATTGAGATTAAACACTGGGGGAAACATTTGCTCATTGCTTATGTTTATTTTTTAACGAGCATGAAGTCCGTGTTAAAACTGCTCGATTAATCCAGTCGTATAATAAGAATGTCTCATTTAAAAATGGCAATTTTTCAAATTTTTCCCCACATCCTTTCTTGATGCAAGTTAGGAAACGACCAATCCAAAAAACAAAAGATAAATGATCGCTCTTCGCTTGCACGCCAAAAGGTTTGCATGCCCCCAGGTATAAAACAGAGTTTCAAGGTCACCTTTTATTCTACCAACAAAACATTTGTTTCGTCGGGAAAGGTTTACCTCTTTCAGGTTACCAAAGATTGTTCTATCTGCACCGCAAACAAAACACTTCTTCGGTGATGCCTACCGAAATAGACAAAGGCGAGCCAATCCACTCACATAACTTTGACGAGGGAATCTTATTCCAGTCTAACCCCCTTTTCCAATCACGGACGGGAGTACAGACTAGTCATATATCTCTCGCGGAAACCTACCCTATACCCGAAGTTTTCCTGCCGAAGCAGACTAGGGTGCATGCCCCTTGGGTTTCAGTCATGTCCCCCGAATCACTCGCGCTCATCAGGTGGACGGACTGGGGATTGATGAGACATTCCTTGTGTGAAAAGACCATTCAGGGATGGTATATGACTATTTGCTATGTGTGATCTGGGAAATGAAAGCTGGTCTACGAGCTTGACCACTCTTCCTTCGTGCGGAAAACACATTACTCTAAAGAGTGATGAGACAATGGCTCCCATGCAATAAATATAGTCTCGTCCAAGGAGTAGATTATAATCCAGGGGTCCTTGGACTACCATTACATTCATATGAACGGTTTTCCCTCTCAATTTTATGGGCACATTGGGAAGGATCCCTAAAGGTCGACTGGTTCCTTTGTCAAAGCCTGTTAGATTTCTCATCTCAGGCAAAAGCGATGGCGAACCAAGCACTTCCCAAGAAGTTGAGGAAAGGATACTCACAGAAGCCCCTTCATATAAGATGGTGCTGGCCATGACCATTCTATATATTTGAGCAATAATTCGGAATGGTACACTAGCCGGTAAACGGGGTCTGCCTAGTTGATTCCAGTCAAAGGAAACAACTAGGTTGCTTGGAGGTGGTACCGAATAGATGGCCGGGTACGACTCTGAAGAACTTCCTTCCTGCGGTAAAGGAATGGGTAAATTGCCCCCATGTTCATCAGAGTCTGTGCTTACGAAAAGAATTTGGACGGTGTCATCCTTGTTCTCTTCGGTGACTGTATCATCTGAAGATGGAACCTCTGAAGGCAAGCGTGGGTCAACTGCCATCTCGACCTTTTGACTTTCGTCTGGTATGGGTTCAAATGGTTTGTCTTCAATGATAGATGCTTCAGCCGAACACCTGGGTGGGTCAGCCGGATTTTCAACTAGTGATGGACTCGGCAAGAGTTTTTTATATCCAAGAGGAAGTCGTAACGGTGAAACCAGATGATCGTCCAAAACTCTTTTAGCCTCGTCTAAGAAGGGACAATGGTGGACGGCATGATCGCCTTCGCATAGTTTACAAGGAAATCTATATTTTCCTTTTTGTCTTGGGGCTTCACTTTCACTAGTCAACGATGTGTTTTCAACATGATCATCAGAGGTTGATGACACCGGGTTGTGCAAATGAGGAGACCAGTCCCTTAAGATCTGAGGGATGCAGGGACAATCTCTATGATAGTGGTCTCCTTTGCAAATGACACATGGTGATTTAGGCCTGGTCAGTGCAGTGTGTGGATTTTTGCTAGACAATGCTTGGTTGCCCCCTTTCGCTTTTGACTCCTTCTTCTTCTTCTCTTTCTTCTTCTTTTCCTTCTTCTTCTCTGGTACTTGATTTTTGGCTTTACCAGCCTCATCAAGCGAAGAGGAAGGAGGAGAGGAAGAATTGGAGGAAGTAGAGGGTTGGGGGCTAACTCTGGAATCGTCTAGTTGCTGACTCGATTGTTCAGGAATTGCGGTGTTCTGAACGACAGAGGTTGAGAAGAGCCATATGGGCAAGCCGATTGTCAATCCTAGAAGCGACAATGTGGCCATATGGGGTGCACCAACATCTCCCCAAGAGGAGAAGGGACTAGGATTTCCTCCAAGGGGAATTCCTTGGTTGGTGGATTCCATTTTCTCAACCTAAGACCAACGTAGGAAAGGTGATGATTATTCCATTTAAAATAAATTTTAGACGCTTTGACACAACTTGTTTTTTCAATTTTAAAGAGTCGAGAAAAAACAAAAGATGACTCTAGTTGCCTTCGATTTTTAATGAGCCTGAAGTGACAAGTGCTCAGATGGACCTTTTTCGTTAAGGAGTCTGAAAAGGAATGAAAGGGACTGCTCTAGAAATCTAGGCAGAGGGATTACCAAACCAATCACAAAACTGCAGGATACTTTTTATGGTACGACAGTCAATCTTCTCGAATGTTGTGTTCAGTGCATTGCGATCGATAGGGCGACAGACACGGCTTCCTATGGATAAAGGATTAAGCCTATTGTGGTCTCCCAAAATATACTCGATGGTACGTGGGAGCACAAGTCCGTACTAGCACTTATCGTCTCAAAGTGGAGGAATCACCCAACCAACAGTGAGAACAACAGTTACCAGGCTTTACAACGCCGGAATACGTCTCTAGCCTAGACTTCTAGATGTTGTGCGTTAGGTTCCAAAGCGTTGTTAGATTCATTAAATTTATTTTATAGTTGATCTTGCTTAAGAAATTTTCCTTTCAGGTTCACCGCGTGATGTAGATGTACAATTCCTAAAATGCAATCTAAGATGATAAACAGTCTTTTATCTTCTTTGTGTAATGAAAATCCTAGCTACTAAGGAAAGAAAGACAGAATTCTTTCAACAAAGAGCAAAGAGCACACACTATATGCACTGTCCTAAATCAAACCAATCAAACAGTCTAAATGCAAATGCACATGCATGTATTTGTTTTCAGCCTTCTTAATATGTGAATGATAAAAAGAAAGCTAATGCGCAAATCTGAATTACTTTCAAGCGACAATTACTAACAAGTTTCTTTTCAAATTCAAAATGAAGACTTGCTTTCGACACTAGAAAGACCACAAATTAAGATCAAATACAACAGTAATAGGGTAATCAAATATCAAGAGCAATCAGACTCTCTTCTATGACTGAAAACGACACTTGCGACACTTTCAAATCAAGAAACGACAGTACAATTACGTTACTTTTTTGCAAAGGAGAACTGAAAATGACTCAACAAATACACAAAAACATTTATAGTTCTTTGCACAATGGAGGCAGAATATCAGCAAGGAAAGGGGTTTCAAACAGAGGTATACTGACTACAGGCAGCAAAATTCATGAATAGAACTGAAAAGAATGAACACAGAAACCAAAATTCAGGAACAATGCCTAGTCTGATCAGCGCACCTGTAACACAGTGAATTTGAAATGCAGCGCACCTACTACACTCGAGAAGTGTGCTGAATTTCAGATTCACAGAACAGAGAGTGCGTTGGGCCATGGACGAGACTTTGCTTGGGTTCCGGGTCATAGTTTGCAATTCAGTTCAGGGATTTTGGCCGAGCAAGTGGTTATCAGTAAATAAACAACAGGGGTAGATCTAAGGAGGTTACTAGAGCCACCACAAGGGCAATTAGAGAGTTTGTAAATCAGTTGTTTAATTCATAAACAAAACCCGGAGATTGACTGAAGCGGCATTTATCTACTTTGCATTTGCATAGCAAATGCAGTTCGAAAGCTACCTGGCTCAACTTCAGGCTCCGTCTGTAAGTTTATAAAGTAAACAAAGATAGATAGACAAACAACCTAGTCACTCCACAGTGGAGTCGCCATTTTGTTACAGGGAAAAGTGTCTATGCAGAACTGCTAATCCCACTAAGGTGTGGTAGCTACCTTAGAAACAAACAAAGTAAAACTACTTTCATTTTCCTTTATGAAATATAGATGAGAGAAGAATAAAGGAGACCAACCTCTATCTTGTGCTTGGCTCCTAGTTCGATTCGTCTCTCTTCTGATAGTCCTTTGCTACTTGCTTCCTTGTACACCCAGCTTCATAGAGTACCTGTAGAATCAAAGTAGAATAACACTACAAGAACATGGATCTATTATCATAAACAATCTAGGATCATATGTAAATTGACCATACAAATGCATAAAACATAAATGACACAAGAGTATGGAGGAAAACTTGAATAGCTTTATTGATAATCAAGAAAGAGCCAAGAGAGTTACAACCAATTGTTCTGACCCAGCATCATCCTCTCAACAAGTAAGCCCTTCTTCACCTCATGCAAAGCTTAGATCACCCAACACTATGATGTTGCCTCAAGAAACCAACAGCAACTCCTTACAAGATGCAAAATTCCAACCTCTGGATCTCTGGGATGAGGGATCCATATATAGATATATGTAAGGGAGATGAGTAAGCTTGTGATTTGATTAGTGTCTTCCCTCTGATAGTTCTTGCTTCCACTTGGAGATTGATGATCTCTTACTCATCCTTGGTCGAATTCAGAATGGCAAGTGTCACAGGAGAAGTTTCTGGAAGATTACATGCTCCTCCACCTCGCGAATTGACACTGCCATTTGTCTCTTCTCGCCCATCTCACCCCATAGAAGGGATTTTTGAAATGCAACGCACCCATAGAGTGTACTTAGGTGAGATGCAACACACTTTGCCTATGGAGTAGGTGAAATGATCCTGTTTTGACCAGTTCTGAGTGGTTTTTCATGGAGAACTTCTGGGATAAGCTGTAATCAGTTGACCTTGTTCCTTTAGGGGTTGGAACAACACTTTTAGGGACTTAGGAGCCCTTGGTTTATGGACATTTTATGCTTGGGGTTGCAGTGCCCAAAAATGTCTATAACAAATATGTTGATATGTAATGTAATCAAAATTCCTTTCCTATAAATGAACATGTAAATACAACCTTAAAATCTGAGGGTTTCTTATGGAATAATGCCAGTTGAGCTGAAGAACAACCAATTGTGAATCTAGATATACGATCAAGGTGCGAATATTGAGGGCAACAACTTCAGTCAATAGCTCAATAACTGCACTATATTCAGCGACATTGTTCATAGTACATCCTAGAAAAACACCTTGAGGATCTACCAACTCACCGTGAGGATCATAGATAACCCATGCCACGGAGGAAAGGCTCCGAGTACTGCGACAGGAACCATCAACGAAACCGACATAAGGTGTGACAGACATCTACATAAGAAGAAAAATGACACAACAAGCAAAAACTCTTACACACCAATCCAAACATGTACAAAAATGAAAACACACTTATGTACACATAAATGCATGAAATACTCATGCATATTACTTCTTGAGGTAGGGCTTATCTAAAGGATTGCCTTCATAATCAATAAGCTCATAGGCACATTTTTGTAAAACACATTTTATAATGTAGGGCCCACGCCACAAAGGTTCGAATTTGCAAACCCCCAACTTATCATGAGCTTGATCATACAACAAGAGTAAATCCCCTTCAATGAAGGAACATGGGTTAACCGTCTGATCGAAGTGAGATTTCACTCACTTTTTCTATGCCTCAATTACCAATGAAGCAAGTCGATGAGTCTCATCAAGCTGTTATAAATAAATAAGACACTCCTTCACTGGAGTGGTTTTTGGTAGTAATTCGATAGCTAATTTAAGAGAAGGAATTTCACATTCAATCGGAAAGGTAGCTTCTATACCATAAATAAGCTGAAATGGTGTAAATTCGATAGCATCCTTAACCGAGGTTTGGTAGTACCATAGAGTTGAAAATAACATCAAATGCCAGTTGGACTTATGCATCCCAATGGTACACTAAAGCATGGTAACCAACATGTTCACTGCTTCAACTTGGCCATTGGACTGGGGGTAATATGGCGTCGATCTATCGTGACACAAGCCCAACTGAGTTGTCAACTCACCCATCATGTAATTACGAAAATGAGAGCCATGATCCATGACAATGGCTTGAGGGACTCCAAACCTAGCAATCACATGATTGAATAGAAATTGAGCAGCTTTCTTACCATCGTTAGTCAATGTAGGCATCACTTCGGCCCATTTCGTAAAGTAATCAACAACAACGATGACATACCCATTCCCCCCAGCCGAGCGAGGGTTACAGGTCATAAAATCAATGCCCCACTTTGCAAAAGGGCCAACGGTAATGACAGGATGTAAGAGACAAGGTGGCGCATGCATCTTGCGCTAGTAAATTTGACACACATGACATGAACGGACATTTAGAATGCAATCCTTGAAAATGGATGGCCAAAAATAACAAGCACAAAGAATTTTCTGCAGACATATGACTGCCACAGGCGCCAGAGTGACAGTGATTGAAGACTTTCTTGGCCTCCTTGAGGGTTAAACAGTGGCCAAGAATAAAATTGGCTCTGACACGGTATAATGTGTCTCCAATAATACGATATGGCGAAGAATGATGGCGGATGCATCGCCAAGCATCCTTAGACAAGTTAGAGCGAAATGAAGACGTATGGAGGTAAACAATGAAATCACCATACGATGGATGAAGGGTACTAATCAAGAAGAATGTATCGTATAGAATGCGGTCCTCTATCCGAGAGGGAGCGGAAGCAGATGGTAAGGAGAAAATCAACTCAACGAAAACCAATGACTTCTTAGATTTGGCAGTGGTGAACTCCAAACCAAACTCCTGGAGGATAATGTGTCATTTGGAGTATTCCCCCCCCAACAATTGACGTGACAGAATATATGTCATCAGGTTGCAATCAGAAATCACAGTTGTGGTATGCAACAAAATATAATGACGAAAAAATTGAACAGCTTGAATGGCTGCCAAGACCAAGTTCTCGACATAAGCATAACGAGTCTCGGTGTCAAGAAGGTTGCGACTACGATAATATATGACATGCTCAGAACCATCATCATCATCCTGTACTAGAACCATGCCAATGGTACTATCAGTGGCAGCTAGGTAGAGCGAGTAATCATGGTGATAGTTAGGCAGACGCAGCAGCGGAGCAGAATCAAGAAAGGTCATGAGTTTCTCAAAACATTTTTGGGCAATGTCATCCCAAAGGAATGGAATGTCACGCTTAACAGACGCATATAACCTTTAACGACCTTAGCATAGTTAGGGATGAAATGATGCAAGAAATTAGCCTTCCCTTGCAAACTCTACAACTGGTGCAAAGTAGCATGAGGCGGGAGATTGAAAATAACTTCAACCTTGAGTGGATTGAGACGAATACCCTCCTTAGAAACGACAAACCCAAGGAGTCTATCGGACTCAATGCAGAAGACACATTTTTGCAGATTGAGATGAATTTTATAATATCTATAGTGAAGAAAAATCTGACAAAGGTGATCCAGATGGTCACTGTGTTTAGCTGAATGAGCAGGAATATCATCCAGATAAGGCTGAACAATGTGTCTAATATCATGAAAAGCATAGGACATTGTTCTTTGGAAAGTCACATCAACATTCTTCAAACCAAAAGGGAGATTTTTATAAGAAAAATTACCCCACGGATAGATAAAGTTAGTCTTGTACTGATTAGCAGGTAAAATATTGATCTGGTTATAGCCAAAGAAGCTGTCCATAAAAGAGAACATCTCACTCCCAGCATAGTCATCAATAATCTGGTCAATAAAGGAAGTGGGGTAAATATCTTTTGGACATGTGTGGTTGATATCACGATAATAAACACAAAATCTAATAGTGACCTTGTTTTTAGTCACAGGGACAATGTTAGAGACCCAATTTTTCAATGGAATAGGATAAATGAACCCAAGCTTGAGAAGTTTTTCAACCTCTCCCTTAATGGCACCCACCTAAACATTGACCAATGGTTTCGCATCAGGATACGTAGGTATCTCATGCACCACAATACTCAGATCTATACCAAGCATCTCTTCATACGACTAGGTGAACACGTCGCGAAACTCTCAGAAGAGACTAGTGTAAATCTTGATCTCCTCGGGAGAACAAGTTACTCCAATATGAATATTTTCGACAACCCCTGGTTTAACAAAGATGTCGATAGGCATGGTTTGCATGATATTTCCCATATTCCCTTCAAAAAAAACCTCATGAGTTAAGATGGGCATCTAAAGCGATTGAGAAGGAACATGGGAAGAAAAATTATTGAGACAGGCAGTCATTGCCCCAAAGCTAGGAAGAAACGAGGAACGATGATGACTATCGGCCCAAGGAGGATCCTCAAAAGACAAAGTTTCAAGAATAGCCTCATCAGAAAGAAACGTCTCACACAAAGGATCAGGAGAAGCAACATCTCCAAGCCAAGGGGATTGCACATACGTGTCAAGAGATCTACTCGAAGGAGTAGAGTCAGAAGAAGAAGCCAAAGCCGAGACGATTTCAACATAGTTAAGCTCAGTAAGGCTTAACGACATAACATCACCCCAAGAATCTACCTAATCGAGGGGAGGAATCACCCAAGGATTAGGGTTAACAGAGATCATATTAACGGAGGCGACATTAGGAGGTGGGAGCGGAAAAATGCCCATGAGGGCAGGAGATTTAAAGAGCCCAGCACCCACACTCTCATAAGGAATACTGGTATGCTCCACATATGGAACATTGCCTTCCAAGGAAAAGGAAGCAAAGAAGGACAAATGATCGGCCATTACAATTTTCCCTTGATGAGGAAAACAAAGTATGTGGAACAGTGAAGAAGCAATGGCATGCATAACATATGTCCAACTTCAACCCAATAGAAGGTTGTAAGTCAGATTGGCATCAACAAAATCTACTTTGATGTTGATTATCTTGCCTTCCAAGGTGATAGGCAAGCTTGGGAGAATACCAAATGGACGAGAATCTCTTCCATCAAATTCCTTCAGGGTATTCGGAGATTGACTCAAATATGGAGAACTAATGGCTTTCCAACAAGAAACAGACATGATGCACATCAAGGCTCCTTCATTGATAACAATACGATGAATAGTCTTTGAGTTAATAACAACCTAGATGAGAAAAGTGATCTGGTGAGGCAAACGCGACACATGATTTTCAAGATCGAAAGTAATCAACTCAGAATCAGCCGGATCAATTCCACCGATGGCAGATAGTAATGACTTCCGTTGGGGAGGAAAACTCTGGAGAACCTCCAATGTAGACATAGCTAAAGGAGCTTGGGCTAGATCTTCGACAATACTATAGTGCTGTGCAACACGAGCATTGGGATTATAGGAGGATTTCCAGAGAATTCCTTTAGCAGGTGGTCGAATGACGGACTCATTACTAGGCCTTTCAATATGAAGAGGGCCAGAACTGGACGGGGGAACACTAGAAGGGACTTCAGGTTCTTTCCCAGCCAGCGGAGCATAATCTTTCGATCGAGTAGACACGTGAATAGGAATAGTCCTGGCCATAAATACCTGGGAACCAGATGAGGAAGAGGATTGAGGCTAGTCCACCATTTGAGTTTGCTGGGAAGGAAAAGGTTCTTTAAGCACAACAGGAATCCTCGAAGTTCCCTTAAGCAAATGTCTTACTTCGGACCGTCGAGGATAGTCCTTAGTGAGGTGATCCTCATCAAAGATAAGACAAGGACACTTAGGCTTGAATTTAGAACCATCATCGGTAGGATTCTTAGGAGGTTCTTGCTTTGGCATGTCAGACTTATTTTTACCTTTCCCTTTCTTCTTACCCTTCGAAGTTTTCTCTGCCGTGGTGGACTAGACAGCTTTAAATTTTGAGGTTTTCCTAGGATTGGATGGAGACTAAGAAGAAGTTTCAGTAGGAAGTGGATTTCTACTTCGCAGGGGTCATGGAAGACTTTCAAGAAGACTGAGTGACGGAACCAATAACACCATTGACAAAAGGTGTCGGCGGAGCTTTAGAAGTTCTAGGCCGCAAAGCATTGGGCAAGAGATCATAAAGCATGCCAGATTGGGAATATACCAAATCAAGATATTGAGCATGCGCGATGGCTTTCTCTTCAGTAACGCATGCCCCCATAGCAATATCTCTGTCTATTGGACCAACAACAGAGGTAGTGAACCAATCAGTCAATAGCTAATGAGTAATCCAAAACTTGATCAAATGGCAACGCCTTCTCCATTCATGAATATGATCAGAGATATGAGTAGTCATGTCCTTTTTTAAAGAGGTAAGAAGATGCGTTCCCATTTCGTAGCGAATTAGTAACTGAAAATGCATATGAAATTCCATTTCGTGAGAGTTAAAATATTGGAAAGTCCCACAAGTGAGTTCAATGTACCACTTTGTAGCGGCACCAGTAAGAGTCCTTTGGAAAAGACGAAGATTAATAGAATCGTCAAGCCAAGAATTGGACGAACACCAAAGGTGATAACTCATAAAATGTGCCTGGGGGTCTTCTCCAAACTTGCCTTCAAACTTAGGACAGTCACCAGGTATCTTCATTGGAATAGGTGGCCAATATGGATTATGAAGTATAGGATCATTTGTCAACTTCGACACATTGGGAAGTTTCAAAGTCATAAGAAAAGGTAACTGAGGATTGAAAGACATCATGGGTCTTTGATAAGGACCAACATTAGGGTTCCAACCAGGGCCTTGTTGCCCCCATGGATTTTGTCCCAAAGGATTTTTTCCATAAGGGTTAAAGTTTGGCAGATTTAAACCATACCCTGGTTGTTGACCTGGATTTTGACCTCTAGCAAACCATTGATTACTAGCTTGACCAACAGGGGCAACATATGGCTGCTGAAAATTCTGATAAGGATTACCCTGAGGTTGTTGATAGTTCTGATATGGATTACCCTAAGGTTGCCCTTGGGGTTGTTGAAGTACCTAAGGACCAAATTGAAATTGAGGTCCGAACTGCGCCTGGGGCCTAGGTTGTACCTCATGAACAGGTTGAGCTTGGAATCCAAACTAAGCCTGGGGACCGGGTTGAGCTTGGGGACCAGCTTGAGCTTGAGGTCCAAGTTGCATTTGAACACCAGGTTGACTAATAGCTAGATTGACCTGACGAAAAGGTTATCCTTGCTGAACAGCAGGTTGACGTTGCTGAAACTGGGGCTGGCCTAATTGACCAGAAGGCTGTCTTTACTGAGCAGCAAGTTGGCCTTGTTGGAATTGGGGTTGGCCTAACTAACCAGAAGGTTGTCCTAGATAAACAAAGGATGAACCTGTTTGGGCTAAAGGTTGTCCCTGAGAGGGTTGCCCTTGTGAGCCCAAAGGTTTCCCCTGCTAACCATAAGGTTATCCTACTGACACAAAAGGTTGTCCCTGAAAGGGTTGTCCTTGTGAGCCTTGGTAAGATCATAATAGTGCAGAGGGTTATGCAGAATGGACATCTACTAAGAACCTAGAGGGTTATAAGTCGGATTTTGAAGAGTAAACAGATATTGACCATACGACAATCCCCCCATAATGGGATTCGAGAAGATAGGTGTAGTACCCATAGGTTGACTGACTCTGGATGCTAGAGGTGAAGGACCACTACCAACGGGTCCAGAAGATATCCCAGTAACAGTAGTGACCACCGAGGATGCGGTAACCGCACTAACAAGAGGAGCAGAAGATGCCACACAAATGGTGGGCATTGATGGAACATATGTAATAGATGTACCCTGCATCTGAGGAATGGAAGTCATGGAAGACTGAGTAGACATGAATGGCCCTGAAGTTGGAACCATTGTATGAGACCATACAGAGCTCTGGTGTAGAGATGTAGCACCAAGCATTTCAGCTAGAGTGTGATAGCCAAGTGGTAATGAAACATCTTGAGAGGTGTGGAAAGGGAAACCTTTTGGAGGAAACTGATATTCACCAGTCGACACAAGGCTCTCTTGACTGCTAACAAGACTTGACTCATCCATGTCGGAAGAGGCCATATGAACCGAAGCACCAGGGGGAGTAGAAGGAGGATCCTCATCTAAAAATCCCCAAATGTTGGGAGGAGTCCAATTGATATCAAAAGGTTCCTCACTCGAAGCTCGAGAGGTAAGAGGCTGAACACTTGGAACAATAGCAAGAGTGCCACTAAAAGATGATACCTCAGAAGAGACAGGGGAAGAAGGCTCTTCACCACTTGGTAAAGATGACGGAACAGATGAGTCTGCCAAGCTGGCCTAAACTCAAAAGACTGGGAGAGAAGATTAATTAAAAGGGTTGTAGATTCTTTTAAAGGATATTACTCATGATGTGACCAAAATTAACAGGTAGGATGTTATCATGGGTACATAAATTTTATGACACTAAGACAAAACTTTGCCTTTTCATGTTTATAGAGTCGAGAAAAAGGGAAAATATGACTCTAGTCTCTTTCGAAGTTTAATGAGCCTAAAAGGACAAGTGCTCAAATGATCCTTTTACTTTTACAGAGTCGAAAAGGAATGAAAGTAACTACTTTGGAACTCTAGGCAAAGGTTTACCAGAAAAATTGTAAAACTGCATATACACCTTGGTAGTAAAATGAAAGAGAAATGACCAAGGACTTCTCGTACGGTAGCTAATATTCCTGAATGTTGTTTTTGGTGTGTTACGATTCGTAAGGAGGTAGACTCGGCTTCCTATGGAAAATAGGATTCTAACCTAGTCGCGTCTCCCATCATATACGCGACAATACAGGGAGCACAAGTCTATACTAGTACTTATAGAATCACAAAAGGAGGAATCACCCAACCTTAGTGAAAATAACAACCACTAGGTTTAAAGTTGCCGAAACACCTCTCTATCCTAGACCTCTATATATATGAGCGTTAAGTTCCAATGCGTTTTTAGATTAATTTGATAAATTTTAGTAGTTTATCTTGAACTAAATCTCAGTTTCAAGGCCCTATCGAATGTATCTTCAAAAACTCCTAGAATGCAATTAAATGAGTAAAGAAACCATTCCTTTTCAATGAACAACTAACTAAAGAAAGGTGAGAGGTTCATTTCAAAGCAATCAAAGCAACAAGCAAGCAAATGCAAGAATGGTACTTTCCTTTATTTCATAAGCAAACCAATCAAGAGGAAAGAGAAATGACTCTATCTTTCACTAACTTGCAAGAAATCTAATTATGAAAATGAAAAATACATTCTTTGCTTTTCAACATCTAAATTTCAAGAATTTACTAATGCAGAAGATTGTTCTCATTTCCTAATGCAAAATGAATGCGATATTTTGATTTTTTGAATAGATGAAAAGCAACCAAATGCAAAACTCAAAACAATGCTAGTTTTAAGTTCTTCTCAAATAAAATCATTCAATAAGTAAAGAGAAACATTCCACTCATAAACTACAAAGACTGAAAACAAATAATATGTTCCTTTTTGCTAAAACTTGAAAGCTTTCTAATTGACCGAGGAGAAATGTGATCTATGCCAAAGTCATGGATGGAAATCAAACAAACAAGAATTGAAAGTTTTGATAACCAAACATCACATACCAGTCAGGAAGATTAAAGAACAATCAATAAGGAGAAGCCCCAAACAAAGCAAGGGATCATTGCAAACATTGCTCAAAGTTCCAAACGAACAAGTAACCCAAGAAAAATCTAATGTTTCAAGAAACCCTAAGGTGAACAAGTCACACAGTTCAAAAGGAGAAATCTCAAGGGAATGAAACCAAGAGTCAAATATTCTAGCAAACAATAATTTGACATGCAACAAATAGGTAGAAGACAAGATTAGAAGGATAGGACAGACTGGCCAATCAACAAATAGAACTTCAAAATTAAAATCTACAGGAATCTTCGTGAGCGTCAAACTGACAACATGCGCCGATAATGAAAAATCGCAACCCCCTAACTACTTTGCAACGCCGTCACAAAAGTGAACCAGACAATAGCGTCGAGCCTATTTTAGAGCCCTTCACGACTGTGAGGCGATTTAATCACACCAAATAGTAGAAGGCGCAACTAATTAGATAGAGAAGACGCAACTATCTTCGCGACTGTCATAAAATAAAAGGCGACAACCCCAAATCAAAGGAAAATTTTAAAAATTCAGCTGAGAAAAGGCCAGACCTATCACTTATGATAGAGGGAAGACTACCAGGAGTGGTCAAACCACCCACAATATGGAGAGTTCTACCTAGAAAGTAAAGGAGACAATAAAAAAGCAAAGCAAAATCAAATCAAGAGACAAAAGACAAAGGTTCCCCAGTATGGTCACCAACTTGTGATGCAGGCAAGTTCCCTCTGCAGGCAGAGGCAACCCCTCTAGCCCTAGAGTGGGTCTAGTCACAACAAAGACAATATCGGAGTAAATTCCCTTAGATAGTTGATCTCATGAAGGCCTAGCTTGTTTGTACTTGAAACAAAATACAGCTAACATCAAAAAACATAATAGAATACAACAAAAATGATTTACTTAAAGTGTCAAGGAACTTCAAGCTATCAATATGCAATTTTGACATAAGATATAGGAAATAAACCATTGATTTGTATTAATATGAACTGAAGTAAAACTTACAACCATGCCTTGATGTTGTAGGTCTCCTTGAAGGGTCCTGTCAGCATGTCTCTACAAGCATTCACTCATGAATTGTCTCCCAAGAGGATGAATAACTCTCTCTCCTACCCAAAAGGCAAAATTATGATGCTAGAACACTCATACAATCAAGCCAAATCCACACAAAACTATCCCAGGCTGAGTTATTTTAGAGGCTACTTCAAAACTCTCTCTAACTTCAACTCTTACTTGCCACTTAACTTGAACTAGCAGATCTTAGCCATGAAGGAGATATTTATAAGAGGAGGAGCCTCCATAAGAGATGGGAGAAAGAGCTTATCCCTTTGGGAGGTTGCACAAAGGGTGGAACAACCATCCCAAAGGAGGGAGTCGAGCTCATCTGATCCAACAACCAACCCTAGGACCGCTCATCAACAATTTGTTAAAACAAACTCGCCAAAAGTAGCTCGTCGCGAGTGAAACATAGGGACAGAGCGATGACGTCGCTAGGATTATTTCAATCTTGGCCATCTTCGTAGGTGGAATAACTGATGACCCACGACGACCCAAAAACAAAGATTAAAATGGGTCTGCTCCAAGAGTAATGAACTAAGGTATTCTTCTTGAGATGACAAGGAAGACATTGGCACATATTTTGCAACATGACACAAAGCAGATGTTAATAACATGGATCGGCACTGCCGGGGATCAGGGAATACGGGGTCAATGACAAAATACTGTGTAACAGACAGTCTTGGAGCATCAGGTAACATCTCATACAATGTGCCAGATTGCGAATAGACCAAGTCTAAATATTGGGCACGGGCAATAGCTTGCTCTTTAGTAACACATCCACCCATGGCCTTAGCAATTTTGCTAACGAATGATTTTGTGAATTGTTCTGTCAATAACTCATAAGCACTCTCAAACTTGATGAGGTGATGACGATGCCTCCAATCATGGATATGATCGGAAATGTGGGTCGCAGTGTCTTGCTTAAGGGATGTAAGAAAATGAGTGTCATTTTCATAGCAAACTAGTAGTTGGAAATGAGTGAGGAAAGCCATAGAAAGAGAGTTGAAGTCACCGTAGGTACCTCGAGGCAATTTGATGTACCATTTAGCGGAAGCACCTGTGAGAGTTCTTTGAAAGAGTTTAAGATGGATAGAATCATTGACATACGAATTGGAGGAGCACCAGAGGTGATATTTCATCATGTGGGCTTGTGGATCCTCCTTCGCTTTTCCCTCGAATTTGGGGCAATCACTTGGAATTTTCGTTGGAACTGGAGGCCAATAAGGCGAATGAAGAATGGGATCATTCGTGAGCCTCGAAACATCGGGCAGCTCCAACGTAGCCAAGAAAGGAAATTACGTGTTAAATGGCATATAGGGCCTCTAAGGAGACCCAAACTACGGAATCCATCCTTGTTGGTAAGGAATTTTCCCCCACAATGGAAGATTTTGTCCATATGGAATCTAGTTTTGTCCCCACTGAGGGTTACCTTGCCGTAAGGAGGATTCAGTCCCAAGTAGGTTTGATATTGTCCTGCCATAGGATGTTGATGAGCATGGTACATAAAATACGGGTTATAAGGTTGTTGAACCTATTGACCCTAGATGTAAGGAGATTGACCATGGTGATGCAAGGGTTGACCTTGACCTTGCAAAGGCTGACCTTGTTGATACACATATATGGTTTGTTGCTACCAAGGGTGACCTTTTTTCTACAAAGGCTGACTTTGGTACTGTAAAGGTTGGCCGTGCTACTGCAAAGGTTGGCCTCGTGACGACAAAGGTTGGGAGAACTGCTTCACAAATTGAGTTTGCGACTGCAAAGGTTGTTGCGGTAGTTTTAAAGGTTTCCCTTGCGGTTGTAGTAGTTGTCCTTGCTGCTGCAAAGATTTCCCTTGTTGTTGTGAAGGTTTCCCTTGCTACTGCAAAGGTTTTCCTTGTTGCTGCAAGGGTAGCTAGACAGTTACTAGAGTTATACCATGAGGGTATTGATAATTCCTAAATTGGATCTGGCTATCTCCACTAGGAATAGCGGATTGACCAAGCTGAACATAAGGTCCAGCTTGAGGAATGTAAGGCAGATTAACCAAGGCTTGTGAACCATATGGGACATAAACCTATTGGAATGGGACCTGAGCCATATATGGCTGCTGGTATTGGACGTTACCTGACCCAAATGGACCAGCAGGGTTAGGAATAGTGCCATAAAAAGGTTGATTCATTCCAACCATGTGAGTTTGTAATCCACTCACATTGGTTTCACCTGACATGAGATGAATATTCAAATCTTGGCCCCCAGGTGGTGGTACAGTCTGTCCACTCATTGGAGGGATAGAATAACTTACCGAGACCTGGCCTGAGACAGTCAGTTGAATTGAAAGAGTCGGTTGAAACGATGAAACAAGTTCAGATGGAATGGTAGGTTGAACTGGATTTGAAGTGACTACAGTTTGTACAATTGGTCAGGAGGTCATATTCGAAATGAATGGACCTAATGTAGGCATAACATTGGAAGACCAAATAGGGGTTTGATACAATGACGAGGCACTAGTAGTGCCCAAAACTAACTTAGCTAAAGTGGTATGGCCATGTGGCAACATGGGTCGACTAGTTTCAGGATAGGAGAGAGACGAAAATCTTCCTTTATAAAGAAGGCCTTCTGGAGAGAACTCATATCTATGCTTATCATCTACATGAGGAGTATGGTTAGCAGAAACTTCTGAATGACCTAGAGAGGAGACTGGAATCTATCCTTCTGACTCCATAGATGGAAACAACTAGTGATGAGGAACCTGAGATGTATGAGGAGATAACTCCAAAGGAATACTAGGCTGATCGTACAGACTGTAAGGACGCTTAGGAGATATCACAATAGGATCGAACAATGGGTTCAATGGATAAATAAATAGCCGACGTGGACTTTTAGGAGTCTACAAACTCTCGAGAGTCTAAATAGGATTATCAAAGGAATCTGGATCAGATAATTGAGGTGACCAGGGATATGATGGAGGAAGATAAGAAGACAAAGGTTGGATACTCAGAACAATTCCAAGTTCAAGACCTTGATCCTCAAGTGAGGGAGGAAGTTCTGGATGAACTCCTTGGGAGGACCCTTCAGTATCAGACAACGAAGGGGAACTATGAGATGGACTCAATGGTTCAGCCACGATGGCTTCCCCTCAACAGCAAATAAGGAAAGCAAAAAATTCATTTAGGGCTTTAACAATCTTGAAATTAACAGGAAATTACTCAATTTGGTCTAAGAAGCAACTGCTTGGGAACTACATGTTTATCATAGGCAATTATATTTTAGAAACAAAAACATTGCCTTTTCACCTTTTAAAGGTCAAGAAAAGGGCGAAAAGGTGACTCTAGTCACTTTCAATAGTTTTGCGAGCTTGAAAGGACAGCTTGCTTGATGATATTTTCAAATTTAAAGAGAGAAAAGATCAAATGATTGCTCAAGTGAATCTAGGTAAAAGGAATACCAAGTAATCGTGAACTACAATATACACCTCAGCAAATAAATTTACCAAGGACTTGACATACATGTAGGAAATTTGCCCAAATGTCATGTTCAGTGTATCACGTTTATAGGGCGGCAAACTCGGCTTCTTACAGATAAAGTTTTGCAACCTATGGGGGTCTCCCTTTATATACACGATGGTACCGGAAGCACAAGTATGTGCTAGTGTTGTCTAATGTCGAAGCAAACAACAGCTGCTAAGTTTTTAAGACACCAGAACACGTCTCTAACCTAGACCACTAGATATGATCATTAGTGTTTCAAATGCTCCTTAGGTTACTTGATAGATTTTAGAGTTGGTATTGTAATTATGTCTCAATTTAAAGGCCTTAACAATGTTACCTATTCCTAAAATGCAAACTAGATGATGAAATGAAATCCTTCAATTCGATGAAAGCTATCTATGTAGGGAAGAAGATCACTCAAATCATGTAGAAAACCAAATGAAAAAAAACATCCATGACAATTTTCAAACACTAAATGCAAAATATGAAATCTAATCTTTCATATGATAAGCAAAATGCAATGCCAAAACAAATCTTAAAGAAAAAATTCCTTAAGATATAATGATTATTTTTTCTCTTTTTCAAAATGCAACTAATGTAATCTAGTGCAAAGTAAAAGAGAATGCAAGCAAGCCAAGAAATATGAAAATATCTTTCACATCAATGATTTGAATGCAACTCAAAATGCTTCGAAAACTATGAAAATAATAACACTTTCACTTTCACTTCGAAACATGAAAAACTTCAAAGCAAACACTTCATTTTGATTCCAATGAGACAATCAATTTGTAATATGTAGTTCATCAAATGAAGCTTAAGTAACTTTCACAATATCCACTAATGAAAACAACTTAAGGCTTGAGACCCAAAAATGGATCTGCAAAGTATGTATGAACACACAAAGACTCTTTAACACAAGCAATTGATCTCTGATTTTTTATGAGAAGACCAACGAGTGGACGAAGGTTGACCTAGAAGATCTAGAACCCTAAAAGGCTAATCAAAGTTCAAGGAAACACAAGCCAAGTTAAAAGACAATTGAAATTAGACAATGACAGATTCAATGAAGAATACACTGGTAAATCATAGGGAGAAGGCAACTAGAACTGGAAATAAGAGAGAAAACCCTAAATTTATTAATTTTCTACAGTCATTGCACCTGTCAAGAGTAAAGTAGCAATCATCGCTACTATAACTAGAGAACCCACTATGGTCGAGGAAAACAAAAAGGAAATCCAAAATATTCAAAAAAATCTCAAGTTAACAATCTTCAGGCATCTATCAGATAGTGACACTAATAGCGAACAAGCAATGAAGTGTAAAAATCAATGGCTGATCAAACTTGTCAAAAGACAAGGTGAAGGAAGGGAAGGAAAGGGTTATAGGCTCCCCATTAGAGTTGCCATTTTGTTGACAAGGTTAATCCTCTCTGTGGATAGAGATGATCCCTCTAGCCCAATGAGTGGGTCTAACAACTGAAGTGCCAATCAACTAGATATATTCCTAGATTTAATTGGAAAGTAGAACAAGAGAGGTAACCTACCTCGCTATGATGCTATTCTGATTTCCTCTGTTGAGATCCTCGAATCGCTTATGTCATAGACTTGTTCCTGCTTCTTACAGCGCTTATGTACCTATTCAAGTGACCAAGAGACAACAAAGCATGCCAAAACCAATAGAAAATTCAATAATAACCTAGTTAGATGATCAATGAATGCCAAGCCAATACATACATGAACATATATATTTTGGGAAGATGAACCAACAGTTGTATTATTATTTAAAGAATAAAGGCAAAGCTTACAACCATAGCCTTGATGGTGAAAGGCTCTCCTTGAGTGGTAATCCAAGTCTCAACCAAGAATATCTCCAAACACTCCTTCTTCAAGTATAATGAATAATATCTAAGCACAAGCTCGGCATAGGGGTGCAAATGGACATAGATCAACCATTTGAGAATGGTAGAGGGGGAATTTATAGGTTGGGAGAGGGAGTTAGGACACCTCCAAAGATAGGATTAGGCGCATATCTCAAGGAGGTAGCTCATAGGGATGATACCAAGAGGTCAAATTAAGAGGATTCGACCTCATCTATGCGAAACCACCTCCAACTCACTACTCTGGAAGCTTCTAGATCACGAAGCTTCTCATCCTCTTTAGGAAAACTTCATTTTTGAGACCATCGTAGGTATGAGAGGGAACAGAGCGATGCCATCACTGGCTTAACACAGTGCAATCATCGTGGTTTTTAGCTTCATAAAGGTGATGACCCTCATTTTAGGGTTTTAAGAGCCATTTCTTTAGGGAAATATCCAGATATTTTCCAAGAAAAGTTAAAGGAGGGATCTGAGCTATATACATGGATGAGTATATTGTATAATAATAATGTTTTGGGCACTTTAGGGTATGTCATAGGGAAGTGCAGGAGGCATGACAAAATAATGTGTAGCACATACCAACAACATATCATAACCTCATGCACTACAACTATCATCATGTCAATGTATGCATAGAAACAGATAAATATTGACATACACAACAAATGCATAACTGACAGACACTCATGATGCATACATCCAACAATAACACCATCAACTTTCACATGGAAACAACATGACAACCATGACCAATGCCATTCATGCACAACAAACATATAGACCACAAGCATAAGTAACACATATGAAATCAACATGTATGCATGACAAGCACACACCACCCATCCAGTCCATGTTGGGTTGTGTTATATTATTTCCACAACTAGCCCACGTAGTTAACCGGGGGGTTAGAGGGGGGGGTGAAGCCCCCCCTGCATTGTGCCATTTGCGTAGCGGGGGGGTCACAGGAGGTTTGAGGGGTGCAAGTAACCCCACTCTATGGGGTCTGGGGCAGCGCCCTGGAAAATTTTGGTTTTGGAACCTATGTTAGGTTGGGCAGACCCACCTATGGTTTTGTGCATGATTTTCGCGCATGTTTTTGGACACGATGGTTTTCAGTCCATTGTTTTGGAAGTGATGGTTTTCGGTCCATGGTATTGGATGCTTCGGCATGTATAAATATGCATTATAACATTGAAAGGACATAATGAAAAATCAAGCTGGTAGTCCTGGTTTTGGGATCCAGGGGAAAATCTTTGTGTATATGTGTTTTATGTGTTATGCTCTCACATTGTTTATTTTCTATGTTTTAGAATTCGTATGCAGGTAATTTTTGTACGGGGTTAAAACTTACATTTGGTATCAGAGCTATTTTGGCTTCAAGGGGATGCCTATGTTGCTGAGTGGTTTCGCCCGTGCCTGTGGTAGACCCTGTTCAGTGGGAGATCTGCGAGATCAATTCTGGTGGTGAAAGAATATGGCGAGCAATGGAAAGATAGAGATCGAGAAATTTAATGGTTAGAGTTTTGAGTTGTGGAAACTCAAGATGGAGGATCTGTTGGTGGATCAAGATCAGTTGATCGCAGTAGATCCGGATACTAAACCAATGGGAGTGTCTGATGAAGAATGGAAGAAGTTAGATCAGAGGGCAAAGAGAACAATATGATTGTGTGTCTCAGATTTAGTATTGTTGAATGTATTAGGAGAAGCTACGGCTAAGGCTTTGTGGAACAAGTTAGGGACTTTGTACCAATCTAAGTCTCTGGTGAATAAATTGTTCCTGTGGAAAAGGATGTATAACCTGAGGATGAAAGATGGAGACTCGGTTGCAGAGCATCTGAACGCATTTAATACTATGGTAAGTCAGTTATTATCTGTTGATATTAAAATTTCAGATGAAAATAAGTGCACCAGTTTGTTGTGTTCTCTAGCAAATTCATGGGATAGTCTGGTTACTGCAATAGGTAGCAATACAACTGCCTTGCAGTTTGATGAAATAGTCTCATACTTGCTAATGGAGGAGATGAGACGAAAAAATATGGAGAACTAGAATGGTGATGCCTTGTCTGTAAAAGGATGGTCCCAGAACAGAAACAAAAATAAGTCATTGAGTGGGAGATCTAAATCTCCAGGAAAACCTGTAAAGGTGGTTTGTTGGAAATGCAGAAAGGAAGGGCACTACAAAAGGGACTGTAAATCTAAAGCTCCTGATAAAGGAAAGGGATCTGATGATGCTCCTTCTGCAGAGGCAAAAACCACCTCAGATGAAGGTGGGGATGTGTACTTGGCTTCTTCAAGTACACATGTAGATCATGAGGCATGGTTGATTGACTCAGGTGCATCCTTTCAATTCACTCCCCATAAAGAGTGGTTCTGCAAGTATGAGAAATATGATGATGGTGATGTCTTCTTGGAGGAAGAACAGGAAGGCTAGAATCGTTGGTTGCAGAAAAGTAAAGTTGAAGTTGCAAGGTGGAAGGGTTAGAACACTTCCAGGTGTTCTACATATTCCTGCATTAGCCAGAAATCTAATTTTTTTAAGCAGGCCGGATGATGCATGTGTAAAAACAGTGTTCGAGAAGGATACCTCCAAGATGGTTTAGGGGGCACTGGTATTGATGCGAGGAGTTTGAATTGGAACTCTATACAAGCTGCAAGGTAGGACTGTTGTTGATGGGTGCAACAGTTTTGTGGCTCCTGAAAGTGGAGCAGAAAATCTAGTGGTCTCTGGAGAGAATACCATGCTGTGGCATCAAAGGCTTGGACATATTGGAGAGAAGGGCCTTCGAATACTTCATGGTAAAGGTATGGTAGAAGGTATGAGTAATAGCTCTCTGGATTTCTATTTTTGTGAAAATTGTGTATATGGGAAGCAGAATTGGGTGAGTTTCCCCTCTGGTGGTAAGAGGGTGAAATAGATATTAGAGCTTATGCATAGTGATGTGTTTGGACCTGTGAAGGTTCCATCACTGGGTAAGTATGTGTACTATGTATCATTTATAGATGACTTCTCAAGGAATACATGGATATATTCCTTAAGAAGAAATTGGAAGTCTTTGACAAGTTTAAAGAATTTAAGGCTCTGGTGGAAAACTAGATAGAGAAGAAGATAAAGTTGTTGAGGACAGATAATGGTGGAGAGTTTTGCAGTAAGGAATTTGAAGAAATCTGTAAGAAGTGTGGTATAGCACAGTAGAAGACTACTCCATATACACCTGAGCAAAATGGAGTTGCAAAAAGAATGAACAAGACGTTGATGGAAAGGGCAAGAAGCATGCTCAACGGTGCCGAGTTAGGATAGGAATTCTGGGCAAAGGTAGTGGAGACATCATGTTACCTGGTCAATAGATCACCTTCATCATCATTGGAGGATAAGACTCCACAAGAGGTATGGGCTGGTAAGAAACCCTCTCTTTCACATCTGAGGGTATTTGGATGTGATGCATATGTACATGTTCCAAGGGAGAAATGAACCAAGTTGGATAGTAAATCTAAAAAGTGCATCTTTATTAGGTATAAGGATGGTTTAAAGGGTTATAGGCTTTGGAACCCAGTAACAAGGAAGGTTGTGTACAGCCGAGATGTGGTGTTCAGAGAGGTGAAAGATGTTATTAAACATGAATTCCATCCAAAGGAACCTGAGAAGATAGAGTTTGAGCTAAAGGAGGAAGAATCAAACTCTACAACAGAGGAGGAATCAGAAGATGAAGAGCCACAAACTCGGGTGTGAGAAGATTAGTTCGAGAAAGAAGGCAACCAGAAAGGTATAGTCCATCTACTTTCTGTTCAAATTTTGCTTTATCTATTACTGATGATGATCCCAGAACTGTGAAGGAAGTAGTAGATTTAGAGGATGAAAAACTCTGGAAAGAGGCCATGGTTGATGAAATGGCATCATTGCACAAAAATGAGGCTTGGGATTTGGTTGAGTTGACGGCTGGAAGGAAACTCATTGGCATAAAATGGGTATTCAAGAAGAAGAAAAATGCAAAAGGAAAGGTGGAGAAATACAAAGCTCAGTTGGTAACAAAAGGTTATTCCCAGCTGCCGAGAATTGATTTTTGTGATATTTTTTCTCCTATTGCCAAGGTAACTTCTATTAGATTACTTTTATCTGTTACTACTGCTTTTGATTTTGAGGTAGAATAGATGGATGTGAAGACAACATTTCTTCATGGGGATCTGGAAGAGGAAATCTACATGAAGTAACCTGAAGGCTTTGAGGTGAAGGGTAAGAAAGAACTGGTATACAAGTTAAGGAAGTCTTTATATGGGTTAAAACAGTCACCAAGGATGTGGTATCAGAAATTTGATACATTTATACGAGGACTTGGCTTCACTAGAAGCAAAGCAGTTCACTGTGTGTATTTTAAATTAATTGGTGACCGTGTTATTTATTTGGTGTTGTATGTGGATGATATGTTGCTGGTTGGAAATGACAAAGAAATTATCCAAGATTTGAAGACCTAATTGTCCTCCAAATTTGACATGAAAGATCTTGGTGCTGCAAACTATAATTTGGGCATGAAAAGTAAAAGAGATCGGGCAAAGAGGAAGCTCTGGTTAAACCAGAGGAAGTATGTCGAGACAATATTGCAGAGATTTAATATGCAAGATAGTAAACCGATGAAGGTTCCTATTCCTGTAGGGTAAAATTATCTGCTAAACAGTGTCCCAAGACACAAGAAGAGGAAGAGGACATGCCTCGTGTTCCATATGCAAGTGTAGTTAGTAGCCTGATTTATGTGATGGTATGTACTAGACCAGACATTGCACATGCAGTGGGAGTATTGAGCAAGTTTATGTCAAAACCAGGGAAGGAGCACTGGACAACAGTGAAGCGGGTTTTCAAGTATTTGCATGGCACTAGTGATTATGGTTTGTGCTACCAAGGAAGACCAGGATTGGACAAAGTTTTGGATATTCGTGGCTTTGTTGATGTAGATTAGGCTGGAGATCTGGATCAGAGAAGATCTACAAGTGGGTATGTGTTTAACCTATTTGGAGGTGTAGTTGGTTGGATGAGTAAGAAACAATCTATAGTGGCACTATCAACTACAGACGCAGAATACATGGCAACCACTCATGCAAGCAAGGAAGCAATTTGGTTGCAGAGATTGTGTTCAAATATGGGGTTAGTACAGGGAGCTATAAGGATAAACTGTGATAGCCAAAGTGTATTTTTCTTGGCAAAGAACACTGCATATCATTCAAAGACAAATCACATTGATGTTCAGTATCACTTTGTGAGGGATATGATAGAAGCCAAAAAGGTGTTGCTGGTAAAGGTGGACACTTTAAAGAATACTGCAGATGCATTGAAAAAATCTGTGAGCTCTGAGAAGTTCTCTTGGTGTAGAGAAACAATGGGCCTTGTAGGGCTAGATAAATGACTAAGCTCTCTTGTGGCCTCCTGTGGAAAGAAAACAACAAGTGGGAGAATGTTGGGTTGTGTTATATTCTTTCCACGACTAGCCCATGTAGTTAACTGGGGGGTTAGAGCCCCCCCTTTGTTGCGTCGATTGCATAGCGGGCGGGTCACAGGGGGTTTGAGGGGTGAAGGTAACCCCACTCTATGGGGTCTGGGGCAGCGCCCCAAATTTTTTTTGTTTTGGAACCTATGTTAGGTTGGGCAGACCCACCTATGGTTTTGTGCATGATTTTCGCACATGTTTTTGGATGGGATGGTTTTCGGTCCATGGTTTTGGACGCGATGGTTTTTGGTCCATGGTATTAGATGCTTCGGCATTTATAAATATGTATTATAACATTGAAAGGAACATAATGAAAAATCAAGTTGGTAGTACCGGTTTTGGGATCCAGGGGAAAATATCTGTGTATATGTGTTTTATGTTTTGTGATCTCGCATTGTTTATTTTCTATGTTTTAGAATTCCTATGCATGTAATTTCTGTACGGGGTTAAAACTTACATCATGCACAACAAACATATAGACCACAAGCATAAGTAACAAATATGAAATTGACATGTACGCATGACAAGCACACACCACCCATCTAGTCCAAGTAGTGAACCATGCTCTGATACCACTATGTAACACCCTCCTCCCACATTTACCAAAGCTAACTGGTCCATTCAGGTAAACATGTGATGAGAGGCTACTATCATGTGATTCAACTACCCATGTATATTTAAGGGAGTGGAACCGACAAAACTAAACCAATTTGACCTTCCACACATGCTACAGAACCTTCAAGAGCTAACCCACCCTTCCATTTGACCAACCCTTGAGGCAACTTGACATTTTACTGATATGGACCCTCAACCACTCCGACGACAAGCCATGCATGCGGCTGAGTCCTTCCAGTCACTCCCAAAGCAAGACATTCCAACGACTGGGGACTTTTTCAGGCAACTCTAAGCTGACGACCCTAGATTCTATGCCACTTTTTCAAGGTCAAGACTTAGGAATTTGCCCAGAACTTCATGAAACCTTCAGAAATGATAAATAACCATGGAACAATGATAGTAATATAATCATTGGTACAAGTACTTGATTTGACCCATACTAGCCATGACATGGATTTTGTCAAACATGTCACAAACATGTAATCTAGAAGTCATAACAATAGATCTAAGCATAAGGGTCTCATATTTATCTTAGAGTTTTAAAGAAGCATTAATGCATTATCACAATAGCTACATTATCATATATTAAGTCATATATTCATTTTACATTAATTTGCAAATCAAAACATGATGAGAGACATACATAAAAATAGTCATAAAACATGTTCATAACTAACATATAACCAACATAAACAATAAGGATATAGCAACCATGAAAATCACACATGAACCAGTAATTTTACACATGAAATACCAAGGAGAAGGAGATCTTATTAATGAATGCATAAGCCAGCCAAGTCTAGGACTTCCATGAACCACCCAACCATATATTGTCTAAACCAAATCTTTCTTTCATCTAATCACCCCCATGTCATATTCCAAGTATGAATTTGGGACTCACAACAAAACAAATCCAAATTTTCTCGGGCTTTACCGCAACCCCCACTGGATCACTAGGCCCTAAGAAAACATGGATGCCTCTATATCTCTCCACCTACACCATGAGTAATTTGGATGTCTCCTAGTCTCTAGGATTTATTGTATATCTCGCCATTCAACTGTCAAGGATTCCTAGGCCTAATCAAGACTCCACCTTCCAGGCTTTACGGTGCATTCCACCATTCACTGGTCAAGGTTCCTAGGCATGATCGAGGGCACACACATCTAGCCTTTACTGTATATCGCACCATTCACCAGTTAAAGATTCTTAGGCCTACTAAGGTACAAAAAATATGGCTTTACCGCAATCCCACATTCTCCAGTCCAGGGATTCGTAGGCCTTGTTTGATTTATTTTAGAGACCACCTCACCTAGTTTCGAAACCATCTAGAAATCCAGCTTAACTGAGTAAAAGAGAACCCATCACACCATGGCTATCCGAAAATGGCAAGGAAAGTCTAAAAACACTGGCACACCTAGAAAAACCCATGCCAATGACAATAAGAGAACCGAGAACACATATCTATAACCATGCATGCCAAAACTAGCAAGGAAATCATACATGTAACTCGATACCTGCAAGTAGTTCCACTATAGCCACTTGATCTCTACTTCCCCTTGCCTTCTTTTCTTTCCTTGATCAAATGCAGAAGTGCTCCAATAAAACTTCAAGTGTCCAAGATTGTGTGTGAGAGAGAATAGAGAGTGAGCTCCAAAACTGAACTAAAAAAAGGTTGTGAATTGATGCTTAGATGCCTTTTTATTAATGAGGCCTCCATTTTCTTAAATTTCCATTATTTTCCATCATTTTCCTTGTCACATACAACCCGTGACCTTTCACCTTCCTTTTCTCTCAATTTCCTTTAGTTTCATAAACAAGTGCCAATTAATGCCTCATGCCTTTGCCAATGCCTTTGTCAATTTCCTTAGCCATAAGAAACCAAATGAACACCCACTAGGATGTTTTCCCCAACATTCAGCTTGGAATAAGTGTCCCATGACCTTGGCTATTATTTTCCCATTATTAACTTTATCTACATGGAATTTTGACTAGGGATGTTACATCATGTTCCTTATGGTTGTGTGTTTAGTTATTAGTTCCTGGAGCCTTGGTTGGACAAATGCTACAGAAGCCTTGGAACAACCTGGGCTAAGTTACTAGTCCTGGAAGCCTTGGTTGGATAAATGCTCTAGAGCCCTTGGTGGGTTGAGTTACTAATCCTGGAGCCTTGGTTGGAAAAATGCTTTGGAGCCCTGCGACAGTTGTGGGTTGAGTTACTAGTCCTGGAGCTAGGTTGGAACAAACGCTCTAGAGCCCTGGACAACTTGGGTAGAGACCGATCTAGTGATGGTTAGTGATGCCTGACCGTGAGGTGGGATCACTCGTTGAGGGATGAGGTGGTTTGGAATCTAGAAGCCTTGGTTTGGTTTTTCTTGTTTTATTACATGAAACCCCACATTCCTGCTTGGAATATGGCACAAGGGTGATTGGTTGAAAGAAAGATTTTGTTCAACCCAATCTATGGTTGGGTGGTACGTGGAAGTCCCTGACTTGGTTGGTATTTTCATATGATGATAAGAGGTATTTTCTATTTTGATCTATGAGCATATGTATTGATTATGGTGGTGATATTATGGATGAGTTTCCATGGTTTATATGTTGGTTATTTGTTGGTTTATATGATGGTTATTAGTTAGTTATATGATGCATATTGTTTGTCTCTTGACTTGTTTGATGAATATATGAATGGTTGATGAATGCATGGACTAGTAAATGTGATGGCAGTGATTATGAGAGGGAATTAGAACTTCTTAACAATTCTTAGATAATTATGAGACCCCTATGTTCATATATGTAATTATGACCTATAGATTACATGTTCATGATGTGTTTTACGAATTGGCTGTCATGTTTAGACTGATTTATGTCAATTCCTTTAATATTTTTATGTTAGAGGTTTTGTTAGTGTGTCATTGATTGATTTAGAAAGTTCCATTAAGTCCTGGGCAGAGGCCTGGATCCCATCCTTGAAAAAGTGGCTTAGACCTCATGGCCAGTGGCATAGAACTGAGTTAAAAAGACTGCAGTCATTGGGAAGCAGGCTTGTGGGAGTGACTAGAGGGTTTCAGTTTCATGGAGGCCTCTTCATTGGAGCGACTGGGGTTCTAGTTCACTGAAAAATAAAGTTAACTCAGGGGTTGGACACCTAGAGTGGTTGGCTAGCTCCTAGAGGCCCTATAACACCTGAGGGAAGGCAGTAAGGTTTTGGTTTGTCAATTCCACTTCCTTAATTGTACCTAGGAGGTTGATTCATGTCATAGTAGCTCTTCCTCTCATGTTTACCTTGGCTGGCTGGTGAAAGTGGGTAGCTATGGGAGGGGGTGGTTAAATTTTTGTGCTTTGAATGTTTCTCTAGCTATTAGAACCATATGTTGTAGGATTTACATAGTCTTCTCTTTTTCTTGTAGTGCACTGATATAATTGATCCACAAGGTTAGGTTCTTCTTTGTAGTCTGCAGGTTTTGTAAACCTCAAACCTTAATAAGGATCTAATGGTTGTATAATTCAAACTTCGTCTACTTCAAAAGTCGTTGTCTCTCACTTAAGATCAATAAAATGTAGTCTCAAATGCCCAATCTATTCCCAACAAAGCTGGATATGGGTCTTTATCCCCCATGATATCTATAACTTTGAAATCTGCATATGTTTTTACTCCTGCAATGTCAACTTCAACATCCTCGAGATGTCTGATTGGGAGAATACAATATTGATTGGCCATACACAATTGAATCAATGAAAATACTAACATAGGTTTTCGCAATGCCTCCCAAGTCTTCTTGGGTAAAATATTAACATCAAATCCCAAATCTAACATGGAGTCTTTAATCTAAAATCTTGCCATTTGAGCATCAACACATAATTCTCTCTTTGTTCTTATCTTATTCCAGTGGACACGTCTGTAGTGTCGTTCAGGCATGTTTGTAGAAATTAGTTTGTTTGAAAATTCCTCATCCTTAACAATTGTTTTGAGCTTTTTGCGCAGCTGGCCAGATATTTTCTCATCATTAATAATTTGCAAAAATAATTTAAACCTATCCATAATAGGATGAGATGTTTCTTGAGAAGACTCGGAGATCCTCATTCATACTTGTTCATATTGTTCCTCATGAGGACTATAAGATGAAGTGAACTACTTAAAAATTTCAGCTGCATCCCTACAATATTCTTTATGTTGATTAGAATCATAAGACCTCTTAGGCAATGTAGGTTTTATTTTTCTTTTTTGCTCATAAGTCTCCTTATCCACTCCAATCCTTTTTCCTCCTCTACTAATTATATTAATATTAGGAATTGGAGTTGGTTTAGGCCCCCTAGGTTCTACATTGATTATGTTTTCTCCTCTTTTTCAATTATCATTCTTCCCACCAAGTGATTAGTTAAGGACAATCTTATGTTGATGTGTATTAACTCTACACTAGGAACACCAAGGCCTTCTAGGTAACGGACAATCATGGGAGACATGTCCTTCTTGATTAACCAAACCTCTTCCTATAGTTCATCCTCTTAAATTTCTTCCTCCTCATCCTCAAGTAGTTTCATTAACTCTAAATGTAGTACAATGAAGGCGATTGACTAGAGCATCCAAAGTAGTGCACTTATTTGTGGGACCCACAAAATGAATAAAAGGTTTTGTTTGCGAAATTTGAGTATTTTTGTAAAATAAGACAAAGAAGAGGCGAATGACCAAAAGTACGACAAATTTCACAAATAGTCATTTGTAGATATACATTGTTGGTTGGGGAATGTATGAAATTGAGTATGTCTTTGATATAGAGCATTTGTGCCAACTTGCACAACTCCAATAGTAGGAAAAGGCGAAGTCGGTCTCATAGGCATAGTGAATGAATCTTGGACATTATGTAGCATGATTCCCCTCAATATGACAATTAGTGCACCATACCTAAGGACATAAAGGTTGCGCTGCATGTATATCCTTCAATCTTTTAGTCAAATCAATAATTTTTTGTTTTAATATGTATTATATTTATAATATTTTTATATTCAAAGATGTAACTTGATCCGAATTTAAATAGGATCACAGCAAATTACATATATAACCATAAATACAGAGATGTAGCAGAAATAACACTTCCTTTCATTAATATCAAATAATGAAGTATGCTTACAAATAGAATGGAAATGAGACTAGCTTAGGCGATGGTAGCTTCTCTTTGAGAAGAGATGTGGCAGATACATGTCTCTGAACTGAGTTACAATGAGGCTCAAGTGGCTTTTTATTATTGAACAATCAGAGAAAACCCTAAAAAACAAAAACCCTAACTCGGGGAGATGTAACACCGAGAGTTTATGGGCTTCGTTGGGGTTAGTTGGGTATCCAACTTCCGAGGGTCGTAACTTGGTCATATTATCTCCGTTTGACGCAAATGATACCTCATTGGAAAGATATCTTTGAGGACTACAACTAAAAACATGATTTCAATGAAATCGCCTAGAATATTTCCAAAAAAGTGTCATTTAGGGCCTCAAAACGGCTCTGGAAGTTCACGACCTGAAAAACTGCCAAAAATAGTAAACTATGATACAATTAAGGAAAGTGAAAAAAAAAACTGTCAAAACAATGGTGAGGGTCCAAGTGGAATAGGCGGCTGGCCAGCAATATCCACCTGAATCATAACTACATTTAATTAAATATATTATATATAAAAAGTGATATTGAGGTATCATAATAATATATAAAGAAGTGTGGAGAAATGTCGTGCTATGAGTATGTATGAGTATGAATGGAATAAAGGTGTTATGAGAAAAAAGATGGGTTGAGATGTTGTGGGATTCAATGAAATATATATTATTCAAAGATGTAATCACATGTAATTAAAGAAAACTCAATTTATATAAAAAGTGCTATTTAATTATCAAAATAATGATATAAAAAGAAATTCATGGATGTGGGGTATGAATGGAATAAAGAAGTTTGAAAAAAATGTGCTTAAAAGTTGGGGTATGAATGGAATAAAGAAGTTTGCAAAAAAATGTGCTAAAAAGTTATGCGGCGGGGACGAAATTTGATGAGTAAGTTGCTTGTTACATGTTGATTTGCCCGTCAAAATATAACCAACATTTTTCTATGCTCTTCAACATTCTATGTTAAAATAATCAAAATTAGAAGTTACAAAACATGTCAAATTTGAAAGGTGATTCAAATTTGAAATTCTATTATAGATTTTGCAAATCATCACAATGAACCTTCTTAAATGGACCCTTCTCACATCTAGTTAGACATGTGGGCTTGCTCAATCATCCTCTGCCTCATATACTTATGATTATTAATGTGCACAAATCTTATGATCGTTGATGTGGAGAAATATTAAGCATAATACACTAAATATCACTTGATTAGTTAGACAAAATGTAAAGATACGATTAAATCATTAGCTTAAACATCATTTGGATAATAACTCATTAAGTTAATATGCATTGTATTGTATATTAGTGGGCATTACTTCAACTTGAGACCTTGACATTACAGACTTCCACTTATCATTAGGGTGAATATCGATGACTTGGGATGGAATTTGATGGGGTAATTTACCCACCAATTTTTTTTGAAACCATAAAGACGGATAAGGAGGTATGAAAATTATCAAATTTAATATGTAATGACCAGCGAAGAAGTATGAAAACTATCAAATTTAATATGTGATTATGTTTTGAAATTCTAACCCCATAGATAAGTGTTTCTAGTGTGTACATGATAGGGAAGGTAGACTTAGTGTGTACGTGACAAGCAAGACAGACTTTTCATATTGCTCGAGTTGGAAATTGGAATAGATAGTGTGAACGTAAAAATTTAATACTTGATTTTTTAATACTCGACTTTTTGTACGTGTGGGGAGGTAACGTAAGAAACCAATACTTGATTTTTCAACATGTGGGGACGTAAGAATTCAATACTGATTTTTCAACGTTGATTGTGGTATGGTCCGTGCATTAGGGAGAGAGAATACCTAGATTTTGCCCCCTTGAAAATTGATTGATTATATTGCTAGACACTAGTGGTAACTCAGAGAATCCTATTTCCACCTCTATTGCAAAGTTAATGCACCCTGACATGCGGGGGCAATAGCCAGATATAACGCACGCTGTGATGACTAAAGAAAAAAAAAATGGTGCGCGTTATATCTGACTATCGCCCCTGCATGTCAGGGTGCATTAACTTTGCAATAGAGGTGGGAATAGGATTCTCCGTGGTAACTCGGCGTCACTTTACACGGAGAATAATATATATGTGAAGTGATTGGTCTACCAGAGTATTTATAACTTTACCTCAGCTGCACGTGGAGAGTGGCACTAAGTTGCCATTATGATATATATTTATTGAGAAGAGTCGTTAGATTTTTATATTGTCATTGGAGTTTGAGGATTGATTATTTTAACATGTACTTTTTTATTTAATACAATCTGTAATTAGATTCTTTATCTCAGTTGTACGTGGAAAGTGGCACTATTTTTTATAGGCTATCGATTATTTATTGAGAAGAGTCGTGGATTTTTATATTGTCATTGGAGTTTGAAGATTGATTATTTTAATATGTACTTTTTTATTTTAATACAATCTGTAAGTTGGCATTAAGTTGCCATTATATAGAGAGAAATTAGGAAATATGGGGTATGAATCGAATAAAGCGAGATCCGGAAAAAGATGTGCTGATTATTGGTCGTCCACAAGAAAGTGGGTATGACGTGTACAGCGATTCCCCTCGGGAGTAGTTTAACTAGGGGAGGAATTGCGCGGAACCTCCGCCGGTCAGACAATTTTCTGACTTCGGCCGCCGACATTTTTTTCTCTTGAATCTCGATGTCTGACAATTCGATGGGTGTCAAATGTGATTGTCTAGAATTGACATTACATTTTTGTAGATGGTAATACATACATATAGCATGTATGAAGGATGGTCAGGTTCTTTGCCAAACTTTTCGATGATCGTCAAAACAAGCCCGGATACCGTCCACGTCGCCATCTGCGGTCACCCAACCATCTATGCAATTAAAGCATGGATCGATTGCCATTCGAAATTTAAATTTTGAATTTTCAAAATTCCGTGGATAGCTACATGAATTTTGAATTTTCAAAATGCCGCGCATAGCTGTTGAAATGTTACTTTCAACTGCAGCATCAAAACCGCCAAAGTTTCCTGGCACCGCTCTTCACGAAATGGTGGTATTTCTCCGGAGGCAGCGAGAACATTCATCAGCTAACACGTGCCCTGAGTGGTTTGCCAAAACAACCTTTCCCCGGCGCGTAAAGTTCAGTAAGAAAGGGCCGTGCAATTTACCGTCAACCGTTCGATTGGATTGGCAGGTTTTCAATGGATGCACTGATCTCCATGCTTGGAATGGAAGGGAGGAAACAAGTTACTCCTGAAGAATTCGTACAGAGTCCCATCCATTCGTACAGACCTCAGTTGACTAGACTGTACAATCTTGATGCACGGAAGATATTGGTGGCAGACGTAGGACCAATTGGATCAGTGAAGTAATTAATGAAAATTTACTGCGGTTGGTAAATGTAGGTGAAAAATTTATTTTTATTATTTATGGGAGTCGTTTTTTTTCTTATGATACAAGTAAAATGTAATGTCATTTTTTTTTATATATATGTAATGTAATATGCAGCAGTGCGTATGTAAGAAGTGAAAAGAATTTTTTTTTTACACATAGCAGTGTCAATTTGCAAGCAGAGACAGAGTGAAATTTCTTTTGGAACTGCATCTGAAGCGTTCTTGTGTTAATCCCTCTGTTAGAGGAAGACCTTTTTTTTGTAACAGTCAGTATTGTTAATGAATACAAGTTTTCTTTGTGCATGTGTGAAACTCTGTCTTCAGAAAACAATTTTAGTTTTTTCTCTGTGTTAAGAAACAGAACATTACTCTTTGTTCATTGTTGTTCTGGAATCATCAGAAATTCCCAACATGGTATCAGAGCTTGTCCAGGCTCTTTGAAGGTGTCAAAGAAGCTGAAGGAAGGATTTCTTGTCGCAGTAGCTTCTCTAGCAGAGTGAAGACTCAGTCAAGAAAGAATCCAAGGTATTTTTCAAGTTAGTTTTTTGTGTTACTATTGAGGACAGTCAGTTATTTTAAATACACAGTCAAGTATTTTGAAACATAGTTAAGAGTGCAAGAATGGTTGGAGCCAGCACTAGCATGGGTATCTGTAATACTCAGCTCCCACAATTTAACGGGAAAAACTATAACTATTGGGCAATAACTATGAGAGCTTTGCTTGCTTCCCAAGACTTATGGGAATTTGTTGAGGATGGTTTTGAAGAACCAGCAGATGAAAATGAATTTAATAATTTAACTCAGGGAGAGAAAGATCTGTTGAAGAGTAATAAGAAGAAGGATTCTAAAGCCCTATACTTTTTGTATCAAGCAGTGCATGAGAGTTTGTTTCCAAGGATAGCAACAGCCAAGAGATCCAAAGAAGCATGGAAAACTCTCAAGATAGCCTATCAAGGCATGGAGAAAGTGAAGACAGCAAAACTACAGTTGCTGAGGAGAGATTTTGAGAATCTCTGCATGAAGGAGTCAGATAATATTGACTCATTCTTCACACATGTGATTGGTCTGATCACACAGATAAGGTCTCATGGAGAGATTCTTGAAGAAAGGAGGATTTTGAAGAAACTATTGAGGATCCTACCCTCAAGGTTCGATGTGATTGTCACCACCATAGAAGAGACAAAGGATCTCACAAACTTCTCAATTAATGAACTACATGCATCACTGATAACACATGAGCAGAGATTGAGTGGAAATGAAAACTCATCTCTAGAGCATGCCTTTAAGAACCAGATGTTCTTTGGAAGAGGAAGAGGTCAAGGCAGAGGAAACAAGAGAGGAAGAGGCAGAAGCCAAAACAGAGATGGAAGAAATAGTCAGGCAAATGCTCGAGGAAGAGGCAGCAATCCAAATCAGAACCAAGGCCAAGGTAGCAGCCAACAAAGTGGACAACATCATGCTCAAGGACAAAGGTATGATAAATCCAATGTCCAATGTCACTATTGTAAAAAATATGGGCATTATGCAAATGAATGTAGGAAGAAGCAGCATGATATGAGTAATAGAGCTAGTGCAAATTTCACTAGAGAAAATATCAGCTAAGATAATTTTTTTTTAGCCTATAATATGACTAAAGCAAAGAGTGAAGATGTATGGTTCCTAGACTCCGGTTGCAGTAACCATATGACAGGAAACATAGCCCTGTTTTATATGTTAAATCAAAGTGTGAAGTCACAAATCACACTAGGGACTGATAATAAAGTTTCTATTATGGGAAAAGGAGAAGTAAATGTCTTAACAAAGAAAGGTGAAAAGAAAACCATATCAAATGTTTATTATGTTTCTGGAATGAAATGTAACCTTATAAGTATTGGACAACTTATTCAAAAGGGGTACAATGTTTTCTTTGTGGATGATGTATGCACCATCTTGGATAAAACACCCAGCAAACAATGTATTGTTGAAGTGAAGATGACAAGGAACAGGATGTTCCCTCTCAGAATGAAAGAAGATTTAAAAAATGGAAAAGAAATAGCAACAGCGACACAAGAGGCTTTCCAAAGCGAACCAAAAGATGAAAATTGGTTTTGGCACTTGAGATTTGGACATCTCAACTTTGGAGGTCTTAACTTGTTGAATAGAAAAGGAATGGTAAGAGGATTACCATTGATAGAGAAACCAGACAACCTTTGTGAAGGTTGTATCTTGGGGAAACAACACTGAGAAAGTTTTTCATCTGGGAAAAGCATAAGGGAAAAAGAACCCTTAGAGATTGTCCACTCAGATTTATGTGGACCGATGCAAACTCCATCACTTGCAAGCAGCCACTATATGCTAACATTTATTGACGATTTTACTAGAAAAACTTGGGTTTATTTCCTAAAGAACAAAAGTGAAGTGTTTGAAAGATTTTGCAATTTCAAAGAACTTGTAGAAAACCAAAGTGGGCTGCATATCAAAGTTCTAAGAATTGATAGAGGAGGTGAGTATATCTCCAAATAATTTCTATGTTTTTGTAGAGAAAATGGAATTCATAAGCAGTTTACCACTACGTACACTCCGCAGAAAAATGGAGTTGTTGAAAGGAAGAATAGGACAATCATGGATATGGCAAGGAGTATGTTAAAGGCAAAGCATTTACCAAATGATTATTGGACTGAAGTTGTACACTGTGCAGTGTACATTTTGAATAGATGCCCTACAAAAGCAGTGATGAACAGAGTGCCGGAAGAAGTATGGAGTGGGACAAAGCAAGGAGTCACCACATGAAAGTTTTTGGATGCGTGGCTTATGCACACATTCCAGATCAACTAAGGAAGAAGTTGGACATCAAAAGGGAGAAATGTATTTTCATTGGATACAGTGAGGAATCCAAAGCTTATAGGTTGTATAACCCATCCACCAAGAAGCTTATTGTGAGTAGAGATGTTGAGTTCATTGAGGAGGAAGCTTGGGATGGAAGCATAGAGAAAACAGTGAATGTTAAAAACTCTTTGTCTCATGATGAAGATGATGAGGAGATGGCTGAAATACATCCCCAAACAGCAGCACCAACACAAGTGCAGCAAGAGACACCCTTAAGGAGAAATGAAAGTGCTTCTCCAAGCACGCCACAAGGAGGAAATTCAAGTGCTTCTTCAAGCACTTGTACACCAAATGAAAGAGGTAAGAAGTTCAGAAATTTAAATGACATTTATGAACAAGAGGCAACAAATGAAGGTATGAACTCTTTGTTTGCTTTATATTGTCATGTTGATGACCCTGTTCATTTCGAAGAAGCAATTAAGGATAGGAAATGGATATAAGCTATGGATGAGGAGATCAATGCCATAGAAAGAAACAAGACATGTGATTTAGTTGAACTACCAAAAGGAAAGGAAGTCATTGGTGTTAAATGGATCTACAAGACCAAGAGTAATGCTGAAGGAAAAATAGAAAGACACAAGGCAAGACTTGTTGTCAAAGGATATAAGCAGTAGCATGGGAGAGACTATGAGGAAACTTTCGCACTGGTTTCTAGAATGGAAACCATGGGAGCAGTGTTGTCCATAGCAGCACAAAACAAGTGGAAAGTTTACCAAATGGACGTGAAGTCATCATTCCTAAATGGAGTATTAATGGAAGAGGTTTACATTGAACAACCTCTAGGCTATGAAAAGAAAGGCCAAGAGCACAAAGTGTGCAGATTGAAGAAAGCTCTTTATGGGCTGAGCAAGCACCAAGAGCGTGGTACAGTAGGATAGATTCCTATCTACTGGAAAATGGATTTGACGTGAGGGAGAACCCACCCTCTACATCAAAGAAAAGGATGGTAAAATACTAATTGTTGTGTTATATGTTGATGATGTTATTTTCACAAGTAATGATGATTACCTTATTGAAAACTTCAAAACAGTCATGAAAGAAGAATTTGAAATGACTGACATGGGTTTGCTGAGATACTTGTTAGGAATAGAAGTAGAACAAAATGGAAATGGGATTTTTATCTCACAAGCGAAATATGTTAATGAAGTGTTGGAAAGATTTAATATGCAGAGAGCAAAGCAGCAATTACTCCCACAGTGATGGGATTAAAACTCAGCAAAGAGGACAACATCAAGGATTTTGATCCTAGTTTGTACAAGAGCATAGTTGGCAGCCTCATGTATTTGACTGCAACTAGGCCGGATATAATGCATGCTGTTAGTTTGATTTCCAGATTCATGGAGAGGCCAAAAGAAGCACATTGGCAGGCAGCAAAAAGGATTCTGAGGTATGTTAAAGGTACTAAAAGGTTTGTCATTTTATATATTGTTTCAAAATGTTCAGATCTAATTGGATACACTGATAGTGATTGGGCTGGAAGTGTAGATGATCGGAAAAGCACATCCGGTTATGTTTTTCACATGGGTTTAGGAGCCATTTCATGGGCTTCTAAAAAACAGCCTATTGTAGCATTGTCTACAGCAGAAGCAGAATATGTGGTAGCTACAGCAGCAGTGTGTCAAGCAATTTGGATGAGAAGGATGTTAAGGAGTTTATGCCAAGAGCAAGCAAAAGGAACTGTGATTTTCTGTGACAATAGCTCAGCTATCGCATTATCCAAGAATGTTGTGTTTCATAAGAGAACGAAACACATTGACACAAAGTTTCATTATATCAGGGAATTGGTAAACAATGGGGAAATTGTTTTAGAACACTGCAGAACTCAGGAGCAGGTTGCAGATATTTTGACAAAACCATTGGGGCAGAAAAGTTTTGAGTTTTTGAGGAAATGTCTAGGTATGACTGATAACCCAACAGTTGAAATTAAAGGGGAGTGTTGAAATGTTACTTTCAACTGCAGCGTCAAAACCGCCAAAGTTTCTCGGCACCGCTCTTCACGAAATGGTGGTATTTCTCCGGAGGCAGCGAGCACATTCATCAGCTAATACGTGCCCTGAGTGGTTTGCCAAAACAACCTTTCCCCGGTGCGTAAAGTTCAGTAAGAAAGCGTCGTGCGATTTGCCATCAACCGTCCGATTGGATTGGCAGTTTTTCAATGGATGCACTAATCTCCATGCTTGGAACGAAAGGGAGGAAACAAGTTACTCTTGAAGAATTCGTACAGAGTCCCATCCATTCGTACAGACCTTAGTTGAATAGAATGTACAATCTTGATGCACGAAAGATATTGGTGGCAGACGTAGGACCAATTGGATCAGTGAAGTAATTAATGAAAATTTACTGCGATTGGTAAATGTAGGTGAAAATTTTATTTTTATTATTTAAGGGAGTCGTTTTTTTTCTTATGATACAAGTAAAATGTAATGTCATTTTTTTATATATATATGTAATGTAATACGCAGCAGCGCGTATGTAAGAAGTGAAAAGATTTTTTTTTTTACACATAGCAGTGTCAATTTGCAAGCAGAGACAGAGTGAAATTTCTTTTGGAACTGCATCTGAAGCGTTCTTGTGTTAATCCCTCTGTTAGAGGAAGACCTTTTCTTGTAACAGTCAGTATTGTTAATGAATACAATTTTTCTTTGTGCTTGTGTGAAACTCTGTCTTCAGAAAACAATTTTAGTTTTTTCTTTGTGTTAATAAACAGAGCATTACTCTCTGTTCATTGTTGTTCTGGAATTATTAGAAATTCCCAAAAATAGCTACATGAACATGGGAGAGGCAGGATTTTTATGGCCCGGATTTTTTCAAACATAACGGCCATGTTTCAATGGCTCAGCTGTCTCAATATCCATAAGCTTGCCTTCCCTCTCCGATACCGATGGAGAGCCTAATTTTTAAAAGTGGCCAGGAGTAGGTTGATAACACTGGCAGGGTGAATCTCAAGTATGTTTATTTTCCTTTTTCAAATTTAATTCCATTTTGTGCATGAAAATAATCATTTATGTCTTTTTCATGGTTGAAATGCAAACATTGCAGGTTTCTCTTAAGTTCATAAAGCTAACACTCTGGGCTTAATCCTTTTCAAAGTTTCCCAAATCCGCAAAGTCGATGAAGCACCTTGAAAAGATTGCCATATAATCATGAATGGTAGGAAGAATTTTGTCATCTTAGCTATTTGAAACACTGAAATGAGATAACTATCAAAATCCTTTGGAATACTCACAAACCTCCACCACAGCAATTATTACTATGTTGTAATGGTTGTCAAATAACCATATTTATCCTCTCTATGCACCTCGATCCCACAGAGTTGCGGTCAAGTGAGGGATGTTATAATTGAGAAGAATCAGCCCATATGACCGTGGCCTTTCACTGCTATCGGACGTTGAGAGAAGGAAGTCAGCATTGTTGTTCTCCATAACTTTCATGGTTTTTCTGCTTCAACGGTCAACACGAATTTTCTCCTTCAACAATCGCAGAAAGAGAGGTTCCACATCATTCCATAGCAGGATTTTCCAAAGTTATAAGTCGGCTCCTAATTTTAGTATGACTCACTCCAAGTCTACCTCGGTGATTATGATTTCTCATAATGAACTTTTGTTCGCTGATAGTTCGCTATAGATTTATATTTTAAGCTATAGAATAATGTTGTGAGAGTCTCGATCACAATTTACTTAAAAATTTACTACTTCAAAGTCACAGTCGTTGGCAGATAGTTTGTTGTAGATTTATATTTTAAAATATATATATATATATATATATATATATATATATATATATATATATATATTTTAAAATATAAATATCGACAAATAAGTGAATTCAAAATGTTATTAAATATTTATTAATTAAATAAATTTGTGTTTTTAATTTTTTCTAGAAATTATTTTTTGATGATTAAAATGTTTTAAACAAACTATTTTTAACATTGAAAAATTTAATAATTTAAGTTATTAACATTAATATTTTTAAACATAATTTTGAAGTTTTTTCAAAATAAGAAAGGTAAAAATATCTTATTCTATTTGTATTGTGAGTATATAAATCTTAAATGGATATTACATTTTGCTTAATGTTTATTAATTACACTTTGTGATAGAATAGGATCGTAAGTTATGTAAGTTATTGGCAGATATATTACTTTACATATTTATTTTATATTTAAATGTTACCAACAAAACAACTTTATTATCCCAACTAATTATGCATTTGAATGTTATGAATTGAGTGTAAAGAGCATACTCAAGATCTTGTAACTGCTCAATTGTTCAATTAAATTTTCTCCCCTCAACTTCATCAAAAGTGAAAAAGTAGCAAACATTCAAATTTAAAGACAATCCAATTAATTTAAAAACATGTAATTGTGAAAATAAGTTTCCAAGTTTTGAAAAGATATGCATAAGAACTAAAGTCTAGCTTTAATGCTAAATGCTACTATTGAAGAAAAGCTATTTAACATAGCTAGTTGTTTATTACTCCAACAATAAGATATAAGATATTATCACTCCCATTTAGCCTACTAGTGATGACTAGTGATGATATTATTGTGGTGTAAACTTAGAAAATATTTTACTATAAGATATACCTTAAAACAAACTGTTCCAAGAAATACAATGCTATGATGTGGAGAAGTGAAAGGAATTGAATGAAAAATATATATCCCATGTATTGGCCATGTGACTTCCCCTCAATGATCGAAACATCTTTATACCACATGGCACCTTGATAGATGTTGGAACAATGTGTCTTAATTGCACATCTCCATCTACAATCTTCAACCTTATCTTTTTGTTACTTTTATGAGATTTTTGGGTTGTTTTTTTGTCATTCTAACTTGCTACCTTATTGCATGATTACATGATTATTATGATTATCATGTTGTTGAAAATCATAATATCGCTCTGATATGTAAAGATTGTTAAATGATGTAAGCATGAGAGTATGTTGGAATGCTTTCAATATTTAATGTTGCTTGCTTTATGATAAGTCTTGATCCTTAAGCTTTCATTTAGTGTTAAATTCCTTTATAAAGAATGTTGCTTGAGAAGCTCTTATAAATATTGTAAACTAAAAAATTTCTCTTTTATGTTCTCTCAAAATAATGTGAAGAGATATTAGTTATTGCAAAATGAAATCCAACATTAATCATTTTAAATTGATAGAATTAAATATATCAAAAATTAACATGGTATAGGGAAATCCACTTCTATATTAAAAATAATTTTTTATTAAATTTGAAGTTATAATTTTGATATAAATAATATGACCAATTTTTTTTTTTCTCGTTAAAACTATTCTATTATTTACAGGAACAAGAAAAATAGTTACATTCATAGAGTCATTTTACCAGAGGCCAACTGTGGCACTTTGGAATGGGATTAATAAAAAAGAGCAGCCCTCGCAGGGGCACCACGTCTAAGCAAAACAGCCCACGCAGGGGCCCTAAACCACAAAAGTGCAACCAGATCAAACTAGACATCCCGCGCAGGGGCTCTGGACCAAAAGTGTTCATCCCTCGCAGGGGCATCAAAATACCTTCAGCAATATCCCTTTCGGGCAGTACAGACATAGCAAGAACAGACGTTAAGCCAAAATGCCATAGACAGAAAACCAAAACAAGACCTGAGCAGTGCTGGAGGATGTGATGCTGAACAGATGGACGGCTAATCATCCGGCTCCTCCTCGACCACCCTGCACCAGCCATACTTCTCCCTTTCCTCTGCAGTAGGAAAGGAATCCATGTTGACATTGTCCCCCTTGGGTGTCGACACCTCCTGAGTCTGAGGAAGGTTAGAAACATGCTCTGGAGCATCCGCTGGCATCTCCTTGACGTCCTCTGAGCTCCCGCCCGGGTGCTTCCCCTTGCTGTGATGACCATCGCCATCATCCTGAGATTCCTCAAGGAAGAGAACCGAAACGTGGGCATTGATACGGGGTTTGTCCAGAGAGCTACTAAAGGTGAAAATGGCAGAACCGAAGGCAGGCATAGGTGCCGGATCAGAATCTGGGCTACTGGAGTCCATGAATTGGCTTGTTTGGAGGGGGTTGGCCTCAGCAATTCGATGGCAATGGCAACGACAACAGTGGGATTGGGACTCTTCGACTGGAGGACGTGAAGACCCTCCCCGGGCAGAACCTCGACGGCTGAGCAAGCGCTGTCGAGGCCTAACCATCTTTGCAAGAGCACCGGGGTATGGAGCAATGCGTAGTAGGCAGACTTGAGACGGCACCCAACAGACTTGAGACGACACCCAACCAGCCTTTCAGACTTGAGACGACACCCAACAGACAGGGGGATGGCTTTGACAGCAAGAGCTATTGCCCAGAGAACCATAGACCAGGCAAGAGCCTGAACTCCGAAAACCAAATACTGAGCGTGAACCAGCGCATGGCGAGCCAACCCACCACCTTTTTTAACCTCTTCATCACTTCCTCGAGTCCTGTTCGCCATAACTGTTCACTGCAGTCGCACCAGTAACCCAGACAGAGCATTGAATTGCTTCTGTTGTTCACCCATACTTTTATTCCTTGGCGGCGATCCTCGTATTAATTGCCTGCCTTAAGCTTGAGGCAGCACATGGCTAGCATGTGGCTCCTCATTACCACATGTCGTGTCACCCGCATCCGGGGATAATATGACCAAATTAAAATGATGACAAAATTACAAAAATTTAAATTTATAAAATATTTAACTTTATTTATTACCTAATTAAATTAAATTTATAATCAAAATATGATAATTTTTTTTAATAATAATTGAGTTACTATATATTATAACTCCACTATTGAATTCATATAATTTAAGAACATTTAGAATGCATATTGAAAAATGAGAACTAGTTATTATTAGAAAGTTATCATAGTGAGGTTCATGTTGAATAAGTTGAAAAAACATAAAATTATAAAATATAAAATTTTAAGATGTTAGCTAATTGATTATTATTAATATTGTTGGATATTTTATTATTTTTATATTAATGTGTATTCCATTGGGATCTTTTTGAATTAAATATATAGATTTATTTAATATTGTAATAAATTTATTTTTGTTAAGATTAAATGAAACTCTAAAATATTATTTCATGGTATATAAATATTTTACATAATGATAATTTTTTTTATTTAAAAATTATTATATATTTATCAAATTTATTGTTAAAAAAATTATTTACTATAATGTTCATTTATTCCTTAAATACACTAATTTAAATTGACAAATTTATTGTTAAAAAAATTATTTACTATAATGTTCACTTATTCCTTAAATACATGAATTTATATTTACAAATTTATTAAGACTACCACAAACAAATATGAGAAGGAAAATTTTTAAGAAATTTTTGATTTTTATAATTATTTTTTTAGGCAAATCAAATTTTTGTATATTATTAGAAATGTACATAAAATACAAACTTGAAGAAATTGAAATGTCTGTGTTATGGATAAAATTTTGGACATCAAAACCATGTGGAAACTCCCTTCCCATGAAAGGGAAACCAAATGGTCTCTCATGTTATTTTTTTGTGAGTCTTACCTACTAACAATTATCTTTGATGTTTATAATTTTTTCACATTCTTATACATTAATTCCATCATTCAATAATTACACAGAAGAAAGCAAGCATATAGCAAGCAAAATCTTAAAGAGACAATTAAACAAAGAACACAAAGTTTTACCCTGGGAAGACCCACACAACCTTTTCCTTAGAGAATTAATGTAACAAGAGATATGTTAAAGTCAACTAAACTCCAAAAACTAAGTCAACCCTCCACTATTATGTCGAAAGAAGCTCTTCCACGAGGTCAAGAAAACATTCTCCAAGTCTTCTTTAGAACTCACATTCTGTCTCAAAGATCAACCTCAAAATGTGTACGATATCTCAAAGATATATTACATAAATAAGGTCTGAAAGAGGTCCTGTAACTTTGCCTCAGAATCTGCACTCAAATAGAGATATTCCACAGATATGAGACATCCAAATGGGGCTTAAACAATACCTTTATATCTGCCTCTAAGTTCGGATGATGCCACAAAGAGTGTGTCACATATCAGCACCATTCCACAAAGGTTTATGTGCCTCAGACATGCATTGTTACAGACATACATTTGCCTCAGACTTGCGCTCTATCACAAGCTCATACTTGCAATCTATCATAGCCTTAGAACTCGTATTCTTACAACTTCAAAACTCAAACTGTTACAACCTCAGACCTCGCATTCCACAAAAACAATTCATGCCTCAGAACTCACATTCCACAAAGAGATATATCTTCCCCAAATTCTTCGTATTAACCTCAGATCTTCGCATAAGCCTCAAAGATATATGTGATCTGAAGTTGTTTATTTTGGAGAGAAAATAGGTTCTATTTATAGTTGTTCATCCATGCAAAGGGCATGACCTTTGGGCAAACCAACTTGATCCTTAGAGGGCTGACTTGGTATTTGTAGATGCAAAAATACAAATACAAATTTTCATTTACGTTCTCTTAAAGAGCATCCAAATAAATCATTTCTTTTTTCTTGTAAACATGAAGAACATGCTTTATAATTTTTTTCTTTTGCAAATACAATTCATATTTGAATATAATAAGGACAATAGAGTATTATGAAGGCTGACCATAGCTACAAAATTCAACATCCCCTAGAGTTTTGAGCCTTAGTGTGAACAATAGCACAAAAAAATAGAGGAATTTTAAGGAGAGAGCCACATTCCCATGACAAGGAAACCAAATGATCTCACAGTGAGTTCATGTACAGGACATTGGCCATATGACATCAAAACCAAAAAGAACATGGTGGAAAGTAGAGAGTTAAGAGGAGAAAAATCACATGTGAATGAAAGCCTCTAAGATTAAAAGGCCATGGAAGTTCATCATGCCCGACATGGAGGAAGATTGAGAAAGGAGATGAAGATCTAGATAGAGATAAAGTATGGAAGAAGAGAGATAGAGTCATAGAAAGTGATAGGGGGAAGAGAGAGAGAGAGAGGTAGAGAAAAAAGATAGAGGGATGGAGATAGAGAAAAAGATGGAGATGAGAGAGAGAGAAGGAAGGAGGAACAATGGGAGAGAAGGGAGAAAACTAATGCCACGAAAGCACACATGTTCTATTATGTGTGCACGGTCATGCAAAGAACAACAAATCATGAAAAGTTGAGAGGAAGGTATATAGGGAATTTAATGTTTTGGATGTTAGAACCAAGGAGGTATGCATAGTATTGAAAACATGTGCATATTATCTAGAATGCATGTTCATTCCTAAGAAAGGATATATGCTTATTTTGCTAGTGTTTCTCCCCATGTGTTTGATACTCACATGACTTCAAAACAAAAATTAGTGAAAAAGCGTAGAAGAGGAGAGACTATGTTAAAAAATTGTATGATTTTTTTGTGTAATTGGAAAGAATATTTCTATTCACTTTTGTTATTAGTAATCATTTTTTCATCTTATTGTGTAACTAGAAGACAAATCTGATGTAATTATAAGGAAATTTGAGTAATTTGAAGACAAATATTGTCTTGTTGAGGAATGAAAAATGAATTTTTGTCTTTTGGCATAACAGGAAGGAAAATTTTATCTTGTTAAGTTGGTAAATATTTTTTGTCCTTTTTCCTAAGATTGGAAGACAATACATCTTCTTGTGTAATTGTAGGATAATTTTTGTAACTAGAAGATAATGTATATCTTTATTTGTGATTGGAATAAATTTGTTGTGTTATTGCCATTACAATCCATTCAAACATGGGGAACCGTTATTATTAGAAAATAAATTCATCAAGGAAAAAATAACCCATAGAAAATATCATTGAACCAAGAGGAAATTCCACAGTAGGTATAACTATTGAGAAATGGCAACAAGAAATTCTGGTTCAATTTGTCCTTGAATTAAACCCAGAATTAAAATTGAATTCTATTATCATAACAACTTGTAAATAGTTAATTAAATTTAATTAACCTAATCAACTTAGGAATTTCGAGTTGGAAGTCTTTCTGTAGTCATGTATATGTTCTCCCTAAGTTTTAGGGATCCAATATGAGTTTAAATTGAGTTGGAAATTAGATCACTCAGTTTACTGAGTTAGGCCCAATTAAGTTGGTTCCAAACTATTTGAGGAACTAATACATAGTTAATGGTTAGTTGGTGCACTAGTGCATCCACAAGTGTCACTTTGATTAACTAAAGATTCCCTCATTAGAAACTCATGCATGTCAATTCTGAAAAAGACCCATTTGAGACCAGAGTGCAGGGACAATGTATTATCAATTGTATTATTTACTGGAGTGTAAATATTGGGCATGCATTAAAAAATTGATCCTATGTTTGGATTGTGTAGTTTTGGGAGCATGAATTCCCTTTAAATACGGGTTATTCATCCTAGGAATTAAGCAAGAGATTAGGGACATGGAGAGTTGCAAAATTGGCTAAGCATTGGCCAAGAGCTTGCTTGTGAGTTGAGAGAGTTGAGCATACTTGTGCGTAATTGTTCTAGTAAGAAAAAACTTTGTATCTTCACTCATATTTATGATACATGCAATACAGAGAGTGGGGTTTTGTAATATTCATAATTGGAATTTAACAGCTAATACTAAGCAATAGATTAAGAACAATAAATAAACTTGAACTCATACACAATAATTAAAACACCAAAATGTCCAACAACACAATCTAAGCCATTTTATTAATTTTATGATAAAAGAGTACATAAAATGAGCTGAAGTTTTGGAAACTGGGCTTGCTATGCAAGTTATGCAAACCCCATATAGTACAACTTTGATATGGAGGAAATATTGGCCCAAACTGGTACTGTGCACTACCCAAAAAATTGTTGCTACTACTGTTGGAATGGAATTGAATATTCTACCATAAAGAATGTGCGGATCACCTTGAAACTACAGCCATGGACTCCTCTCCAAAACCTCAGAAATACCCAAAAATGGTTTAACAGAACTCCAAGCCAAAATTGAGCCCACCAAGTGATGTAGATTCCCCAGCTAACTACCAATTCACCCTGCTATAAGAATGATTATTTCAGGCCTGAATATTGCCTAAAAATTTCTATAAAATTAGTTGGAGACTCCTCTCAATAAACACACAAAAACCCAGAAAGGGTTTGGACTAAACCTGATGTGCCTCGATGACCCCAATAAATGTGTATGGCTCTAACTAGCTAGAAAAACTCCCTGTAGAAATAATTCTGTTGTAGAAGGCCAGTCAATTACTGGAAAAATCTCCTTCAACCCCAACAAATCACTCCTCCAAGCCTCCTTATTTATCCTTAGCCTGAACTCTCCAAATCTCCTTGTCAAAATGTCTATGCAGTAGCTATCCAGAAACCCCTGAAATGATAAATTTGGCCCTCCAAAATGCAACACTCTTAGACCTCCAAATCATAAAGGAAAAACTTTCCCTCCTTATGGATAAATCTCTGCAAAATCTCCAGCCAAAACTCCACTATTTGCCACCTTCTCTCAGCCTCTTCGAATTTCCTTCTACGTCGTAAGAGAAGCATGCTCCATCTGAAATTGGTCTAAAATGTAGCTCCTAGAGAAGATCTAACATGGACTCCTTACTACCCTAAGGTGACACTCGAAGTTCACCGAAGGTAGAGGTGGAATTTCCGTTCAGAAATCCCTTGTTCTAAACAACATAGTTTTCTTCACTAAGTAGCTCAAGAGAACTAATGTTGAAATTGTAAATTTACCAAAGATAATCCACAAAATGAGTCCATCCTCCTTTTATAATTTCTCCTCATGCCTCTAGACTCCTTTTTTGATATTATTTTATTGGTGGGGGTCATTTTCCACTAAGTCACTTTTTCCGCCCTTTAATAAAATAATAATTTGTCGCTATTCTCTGATAAAATGATAATAGCCACCTTTCTGCAATAATATTTGCCCCCTTTTAATTAATATTACTAAAATTGAGCAAAATTCCTTTGTGACTCCCATGCTCAAAAAATTGGGGATATTATAGTACTCCTTGCCAAAAATTTCTTGTCCCCAAGCAATGCTCGAACAAGCTCTCTCTCTGCTGAGCACACTGTCACTACAAATAATACCAGGGTCCATCACTCTATGAGGGAATGGATTAAGATGTGAACTGCTCCTCCTACACCATGATGCAACCCTGCACACCACTATACACCACTATACACCATTGCACACCTTCGTTCTCCTTCACATATTGTTGTGCACCGCTGCATACCCATATACACCCCTGGATATCAAGGTCTAATACTGAGTCCATAAGCATCATCCTGCATCCTGTTAGGGTCACTATCTCTACTACCACTCTGCTGGTAAGACTTCCATGATGTGAGTTGTATCTCCTCATCATCCCAGATAGACCTAAGTGGCCTAACTCCTCACACGCTAACATGAAAAACACTATTGATCCTATCCTTAGTGGCTCATGTGTCCAATATACTAGTGATAGAGAACCGTCTCCATGCAATACCCTGTCTAGTGGCCTACTGATGCCACCTCCTCCTACCAACTCCTGCCAGAGTAGGCTAATCATCCTACAAAAGCATGTACGCCCAACATGCCATGACAACTCATGAAATATACCTAGCCCCCTGTCAATTCATGTTGTCATTAGTGTTTTCAATAACTCTGTAGGGGATATGATATGATGTCTGCGCTCAACCACTGAGTTCATCATGCAACTACGACCATCACTCACTCACTCCACAATGTGATGGATAATCCCACCTGGATCCCAAAAACAGTCTGGTCCTCTAGCTGCTCTGGTATTCCATAGCCTCTACTGAATTGTGGCCATGGATGCATCTAACCTTCTAACTAGCTCCACTGGATACCAAATCAATATCTCTTACCATCCAACCTCGAGAGAGGGATCGAATGCACAAACATCCATACAAGAAATGAGTCGTCCATCTTGCGAATGTTGCTCCATGTGTAGCTCATGTTGCCTCATCACACTGACCTGGTCAATACATAAAATCTGTCTGGGTAATTTTGCACCTCCCTCTCTGTTGTGCAGAGGTATCCTAGAAATTTTGCAAGTCCCATCTATATAAGCCCGAAGAGAGCTATTGTATGGAGGTATTGTGGCTCTAGTGATGTCTTTTACATATGTATGCTCTAAATCGGTGGTTGGCCCAAAATATGACTACTCATCCTCCTCCACCATGGGCTCTATATGGGTCACAAATCTCCCCTCCATTACTAGCTCACGTCCCTCTATGTGTTCTCCATGATGTTGTAGGTGGCCATGATCAGGGAAATCAGTCATAGTTCTAGGTACCTCTATGTCTTCTACCACCTCAACTAGGGATGAAACCTCATCAACATATGGCTCTAAGGGTGTAGGCTCTACTCTCTCCACCAAGGTGTCAACCGGTGCTATCAAAGAGGTCTCCAATAATGGTGACTCCTCTACCACACTGGGTATATCGATGTGCTCCTCACCATCCTGCACACCCTCACACTCAACCTCCTCTTCAGGCTCATGACATCTAAAGCCCGGTCTCCATAAAAACTCCCCCTGGTCTTACCCTCTAGCTGCACTCCTCTACATGATGATCCCATCCTTGACCTATGGTTCTCCATCTCTGGTTCATCCAGAAAATGAGGCATGGTAGGAAATCCAAACTAGCCATACCTATGGGTGTTGTACTGTTGGGTTGTGCTTGCAAATGCTTGGCTTCTTTGCTGGTTTTGTATCCTCTCTAGGACTTGTTGGTTTTGCCTCCTCAACAATTGGTTCTCCCTCATAAGCTCCTCTATGATCCCTTATGTACTTTTCCCTTTCGGTGTCATCAAAGTGACCATAAATTCACCAGTCATTATGAATGCATGGCCAAATCATCCATGAACTTGCCGGATCCTCCACTATTAGCCAAGATCATGCTCTGATACCACTGTAATATTATTAATTGGAATTTAACAGCTAATACCAAGTAATGGACTAAGAAAAATAAAAAACCTGGAACTCATACACAATAATTAAAACACCAAAATGTCCAGCAACACAATCTGAGCCATTTTATTAATTTTACGACTAAAGAGTACATAAAATGAGCTAAAGTTTTGGAACTTGGGCTTGCTATGCAAGTTATGCAAACCCCATGTAGTACAACTATGATCTGGAGGAAATACTGGCCCAAACTGGTATTGTGTACTACCCAGAAAATTATTGCTATTTCTGTTGGAATGGAATTGAAGATTCTGCCCTGAAGAAGGCACTGATCACATTGAAATTGTAGCCATGGACTCCCCTCCAAAACCCCAGAAATGGTTTGGCCCGAATCCAAGCCAAAACTGAGCCCACCAAGTGAAGCAGATTCCCCAGCTAACTACCAATTTTCCCTGCTATAAGAACGAGGATTTCATGCTCGAATATTGTCCAAAAATTTCTATAAAATTAGTTGGAGACTCCTCTCAATAAACACACAAAAACCAAGAAGGGGTTTGGGCTAAATCCAATGTGCCCCGGTGAATCTAATAAATGTGTATGGTTCTAACTAGCTGGAAAAATGCATTGTAGAAAGAATAATGTTGTAGAAGGCCAATCAATTACTAGAAAAATCTCCTCCAACCCCTGCAAATCACTCCTCCAAGCCTCTTTATTTATCCTTAGCCCGAACTCTCCAAATCTCCCTGTCAAATTATCTACGCAGTAGTTGTTCATAAATCCCTGAAATGATAAATTCGGCCCTCCAAAATGCAGCACTCTTAGCCTTGCAAACCACCAAGGAAAAAATCACCCTCCCTTTGAATAAATCTCTGCAACTTCTCTGGCCAAAAATCCATTGTTTTCCACCTTCTCTTAGCCTCTTCGAATTTCCTTCTACGCCCTAAGAAAAGCATGCTCTAGATGGAAATGGTCTGCAATGTAGCTCCTAGAGAAGCCCTAAGATGGACTCCTTACTCCCCTAGGGTGAAACTCGAAGTTCACGGAAGGTAGAGGTGGATTTTCCACTCGGAAATCCCTTGCGTTGAACAACACGGCTGTCTTCGGTAAGAAGCTCAAGAGAACTAATGTTGAAATTGTAAAATGACCAAACATAATCTACAAAATGGGTCCATCCTCCTTTTATAATTTATCCTCATGTCTCTAAACTCCTTTTTTAATATTATTTTATTGGTGGGGGCTATTTTCCACTAATTCACTTTTGTCGTCATTTAATAAAATAATAATTTGCCACTATTCTCTGATAAAATGATACTAGCCACCTTTCTCCAATAATATTTGCCACCTTTTAATTAGTATTATTAAAATTGGGCGAAATTCCTTTGTGACTCCCCTACTCACAAAATTGGGCATATTACAGGTTTTGAGCAGTGGTTTTACCCATATACATCTTTTGTTATGTGCCATTAATTTATCTTCTTCTTGTTCATATTGTTTTCATCGATCTATTATCTTCCACTGGTTAAAAGTAAAAGTATATTCTTGTCTAGTGCTTTAGTACATTGCATGAGCTTGTGAATCTACAAGATTTTCTACAATAGTAATATGAAAACTTTTAGGAAAGGAGAATCCAACTTATAACACAATAGATGAACCTTTAATGAATATTTCATTAGAATGATTTTTTTAGGATTATCAAATGATGATGAAATTGACTGGAGTTGATTATTGTGTAGATGAAATTAGAAAGATGATTGGTGAACAACTTCTTGATGAAGACGTTCTTGTGGTTCAACCTCTTGTTAAACAATGTGACAATTTAGAAGCTACTCCTGAGCATGTTGACACCCATTTAAAGAATGCAAATACATAATAGAGAGATCAAGAGTTCTAGAATAAATGTCCATCACCCCTACCTAGATTGGACATTGTGCGATGAAGAACTCTGAAATGCCTTCATGTTGATGAAATTGGTTTATAGTTACTTGAACAAGATACCTGAATGAAATATTTGTTACAATCCTATAAAATTATCAAATAATACTTTGAATGTGTGACATCCCTTGGAAAATTCCCATGTTGTAAATAATGTATCTATTTTTGTTAAATTCAAATTGGCTGAGATATTGGGACACAAATTCCAAAACTTGAGGGGGAGGATTTCCTTGGAAGTTGGAGGAAGTTGGTTATTAATTCCAATCATGGGAAGTTGACAAAAGTTTGGAAAAATGTGCAAAAGAAAGATGACAAAAGTTAAAGTATGGTGGACTACATTCGCAAGGTAGTTGTACTATTCAGGTGCACATCCACACAACTAGTATATGGTTGCAACTGCAATAGTGGGAGATTGGAAAGAAAAAATTATAAATAAAGTGGGGAATCCATTCCTTCATGGAATCATTCCTTCAAAGGGAAGATCTTGATTCATGCATTCATCAATTTTCATGGAGGGAAATTCAATTTTCACGAAGGACGAATTATTTATATTTGCACCTCTTCTTCTCTCATCTTACTCCAACACCTCACAAAAAGTTTCATACTTACTTTCCTATTATTAAAGTCATTTTTAAAGTTACCATTATTTTTTATTATGCGTTCTCTTCTTGAGTCCAAAGTAATCATTTATACATAGGTTTCTTTCATAAACTAAGCATTACACCTTTTAGTTTAATAAGTTATGTCTCTAATGTTGTATGTATTTTAATAGTTTTAATTTCTTTATCTTTGCTATCCAAATAATGATAATATATGTTTAAAGACAACTTTATTGAGAAACTTAAAAAATGGTTCCCTCTATTTATAAATAAGATTAAAATAAAATAAAAAAGTAAACAAATACAACTTATCCAAAAAAATTAAATCAAACTATCACAAACATAAAACTTATAACCATATGTTTCCGGGAAAACTAGTGTCTTTTCAATCTGCTAGTCCCACTAAGATTGACAGCTATCTTAGAAACAAAGAATCAAAGCACTTTATGATTTCCTTTATGTATGATAGATAAGAGAGAAGCAAGGGGACCAACCTAGATCTTCTGCTTGACTCCTTGCTTGATTTTTCTCTCCCTTGATAGAGCTTGTAACCCCTCTCCTACTTGTCCCGCTTAGAGAATACCTGCATAAACAAAGTAACAAAACACCATCAAAGAATCTCGATCTATAATATCATAAACAATGTAGAATCAGAAATACATTGAACATACAATTTCATTCACAAATAACAAGATTCACAAATACACGATTGTATGGAGGAAAACTCAAAGAACTTTATTAAAATAGAAGGGAGAATTACAACCCAACAGTCTGATCCAGCATCACCCTACCAACATCAAAGCCCTCTTCACCTCATGAAAAGCAAGATCACCCAACAATACAATGTCTCTTCTCAAAGATAAACCAACAGTAATCCTTACAAATTACAAGATTCTAGCCTTCAGATCTCTCATATGAGGGATCCATTTATAGATGTCTTGCAAGGGTGTGAGTCAGCTCTGGGTTTTTGATTAGTGTCATTCGACTCATAGTTCTTAGTTCCACTTGGAGATTTCATTGATCTCTTAATCATCCCTGGGCAACTTCAGAGAGGCAAGTGTCATAGGAGAAGTTTCTAGAAGATTCACCTACAAAACCACAAGGACTAATGCAAATTAGTTTGTTGGGAAGATGTTCGACTTCAGAGCATCTTTTCATCACTCCGATTAAGATGCTTTGCTACTTATGATCAGCATCTCATTGTTGAAGCCTCCTTCCTTTACATTGTTCAGCCTCCATTGATTAGGATTAGTAAATGTTTTTATGTATTTGTCCATCATTTATGATCCTTCGTAAAAAAGTAGCTTAAATCGAACTGTCATTTTGACGCAAAAAGTGTCGTAATTGTCATTTTGAGTCAGAAGGAAGAGTGTCATAAAGTCTTCCTCCTCTAGACACTAGTGGTGGGCTCCAGTATTGCAGCAATAATGCTGCAACTCCTGGAACTCCCTTCTTTAATTTTATCAACCCGGTAGTTCGTAACAAACTTGGAAGCGACAGTGCTGTATGCACAAGTATAAGCTCTTGCCGCAGCTGTCACTTGGTCAGCTGGCACAAGTCCGCTAGGAGGTTAAGCCAACTTCTATGAGCTCTTAGAAGAATCTTTTTAATTGATGGATGAAAGATAACTAGAAGGAAGCTAATCTATTAGCGAAAAGAGATTGAAAAACTGAAGGAAAACACAAACCCTAGCAAACCCTAATTCTACCAGCTAGTCCTATTGATGCAAAGGAGAGAATGAAAACTACTGAAAGAGATGCCATTACTTCTATGAAGGTAAAATACATGTGTCTAGACTACCTCTATCTGAAGAAAACATCTGTTTGTATTTTTTTATTAAGTCATCAGTTTCATCATGCATATGCTTTCACTGTTCTTTGACTGTGCAGGGGTGGATCAAGGAGGAGAAATGCTTGGAAGAGGTCGGGAAGGTTCAGAGAGGGTATAAGGAGTCCCTAACACCCTTCCAGAGAGTTTCACAAAGTTTGGCTATCAAGAAACCTCATTTGTAAGCTTCTATAGGAAGTCTGCAGGGGTTCTATAGGATGTTTAGGAATTTCTACAGGATGTTCAGAAATTTCTACAGGATGTTTAAAAATTGGATTTTGGAGGATGGGTGAGTGAGGGAAGATGCATGAATGGATATGGAGGTAGGATAGGGGTCTGAAGTGGCCTAGGGATTGGTGGATGGAGTGGTGAGAAGGTGTAGATGGCTAAATTGGCTCAAAGAAGGCTGAAACAATGATTGCACAAAAAGGTAGGGTTACGTGGGCAAGAGGACAGATGTGAGACAAGGAACCTAGCTAGGAGATGGAACAGCTGGCTCTGATGAAGCTTAGGTGGATGAGAGAGTGGTAGAGATGCCCTACACGGTGTACATTTAACTGAATCAACAAAGTCTTGCAAATAATCAAAGTCCTAGCTAATCTAATCTAACTGTCAATAAAACGAATGAACAACAGCTTTATTTGGAAAGACAACCATGTACATCAATCATGCAATGAACCATTTCAGAGATCTGAACACATAACCAACTTCTACAAATGAAAACAATACACTAAGGATTGCATGGTAAAGAAAACTAGTGTTTTTGTTTGGGACAACACGGTTACTTCAATTCCAGCCCCTGATCCAATAAGGAAGAGGTGAAACCAAAAGTGTTTGTTGACCCTTTTTTGGAGCCTTTTTCTTGATATTATCCTACCAACTAAATCTGAACATGAAAAGCTACTTTAACCATCAAAAGCAATCTAAATAACAAAGCAAGATTTAAATCTAAATAGCAGATTTTATTCTAAGAATGCAGCAAAGACACAAGAAAGTAAACAAAGGAGGTACTAAGCACTTGAGATGGGCCCAACCCCAAGAGCTACAGCCTCCTAAGAGAGATTTAGAGCTGGTGTAAAGCTGGATTCATCTTTATTGAGCAAGAAAAGAAGAGTTACATCAAAACTATCCATAAGGGAAAGCTTGAAAATGTGTTGAAATGCAAAGCTAATCTACTGATTAAAATCGAACTACAAACTAGCTAACTTCTGCCTACAAAGTGACTAACTACTGGCTACAAAATGATTATAAAGTGACTAACTGAAATGAGGCCCTAAGCCCTCTTATTTATACAAATTGAGGACCCCAACAGTCCTCCTAAACTTTAGGGACTCGGCTGCCCAAAACTTGCAGTTAACAGCAGTCTTACTTGACTTGCTTGGATGCCCTTGTGATAATTGATTTGGTGGCCCTTGAACTCCGAGCTGATGGTGGAGAATTCAAGGTAAGGGCCCATAAATGAAGGGAACACCTTCCTAAAAATCCTCTCCACGAATTTGGCTGCCAAGTGCTCATTTAAACCTTTGATTTTGTCTCCAAATTGACCAAAAAGGCTACACAAAGCACACATTAGACTTGTTGGCATAATGACTAACCCAATTCACTCTATTAGCATAAATATAATCAAAAACATGCAATATACTAATGAGAATGGTGGATTAAGTCAAATTAGGAGGTTGAATGAGCCCATATAATTATCCATTTGTGGGGCTCATCATCACCCCCTACTGAAAGTGTTGCTCATCCTCTGAGCAACCAATCTATCTCCTCATCTTTGATGGCCTTGGTGGCCTCCCTGTCATGCCAAGCTTCTGAAGTGATTTTCGCTTCTCGGTCATGAAACCATGCTTTTCTCTCTGCTTCTTCCCACTGCCTGCTCCTTTTCCTAGAGAATTCTCAGCTTTGGTATGATTGTGCAAGTATATTCAATCAGATGGTGGCAATGGTGGTGAAAGGAGATGAAACTAGTGGAGGATGGAAGAAAAGAGTGGTTGCATGCCTCCTCAACAGACTTCAAGCTTCAAATCCCTCTCCATAATCGATTCTGGCCTACCTAAAGGCTCTACAGGATGTTTCTGGTAGAAATACAGAACTTCCTGTAGAAGGTTGAACCATGACTAGATTGTGTCCGAACCCTGAAAAAATGAGTGTTCATGGAGGGGATGGATGTGAGGATGCCTGGGAACTTGGTAGGGACCCTTCTGCTTGTGTTGGGAGGCCCCCTTTCCGCATTGTGTTCCTGCAACCTGCAACAATTTCCAGGGATTAAACTTATTTTTTTCTCTCTGTTTCTTCCTTCTTTTTCCTTCTTGCTTTTCCTCTTGCTTTTCCTGTGGCTTTTCCTATGATGGTTTGCCCTAGGTTTTCTTTCCCTTAGTTTCCTTACCCTTAGTTTTCTTCTCTGCCTCAATATCTTGCTTCCTCACGCTCTGTTTTGGCTTGTGCACTGATCAGAATGGGAATTCTGTATATGGTTTCCTCCCCAGAACGTGGAGGATAGTGTCCGTCAAGTGTTTATTCTTTGCAAACCATTCAACCAGTCCTGTCATGTTTTTCACTCTATCGAGTCTTGCCATAGACAAGATAATGGACTGTTTACGGTCATTGAAAATACACATGTGTTCAGCTGTCTGTTCAGGATTGAACAAGAGTTCCTCAATTGAACCATGTAAAGCAGTAAGACGATGCTGCTTCTCTGCATAAGGGAAATAAATCTGCATGTCTGCTCCAGGAGAAACAATGTTTAATTTGGGATCAAAAACATCAATTCCATGAACCCCACGATAAAGACCAGGAAGGTTGAGAGCAGTGTGGCTCTCATACTGTCCAACAGTATCCTTGCTTCCAGCAATCTCTTGATATGTGCTGGTGATAATAAAATCTGCATGATTCATTGCAATTAGATCTGCAGTAAACTGGCAAGAGAAATGAGATGGCCGTGTTGGGCGAGGAAAAGATTCATTGAAGGGCTCAAGGTCTAGCTCCAATGCATATTTATCCTTGACACTTTCATCCACAAGGTGCTCCTTGGATTCCAAATATTCAGCCATAGAAAGTTGTTCAACAGCAAGTTCATCAACATTGACACGGACATAATCCCACACACCAGGCCTTGGCCGTACTGCAAGAACAATCCATGGTGGAAGAATGATGGCCTCCTGTGTGGACCTTAACACATCTCCAAATAGCCCATCTTTGAGCGTTTGAAGTTCATCATTATCTCCCAGTACCTCTGTTAGTCCATATAATAAATGATGAGGCTGCAAAATCTTCTTCCCTTGTGCTACATATCTCTCTTCAGGCTCCAAATTTGATGAAGAAAAACTCGTGCTTTTCTGCTCTGGACAACGTTGCTATACTTTCCTGTAGGACGTCTTCCTGTAGAATTCCCCTGCACCTCTAAGTGAGCCCAATACCCTGGAGAATTATGAACCAGGCCACAAAGCTCAATGGAGGACGATGGATTAATCATTTTGTGGAAGCGGAGGATGCATATTTCAGTTGAAAATGTTGCAAGTGCAAGTTAACAGTAGTCTGTGAGTTTCAGCTGAGTGTTCGTTAATTGCTGCGTGATTTGTAGTGAGGTGGCAAAAACATGCACTGGCCATGCAGACGGAAGTGCTACCACAAATCATCATATTTCCTACCTGTGATCACTCCATCAATCACGTTGAAGGTCAAACAGTCACCATTACTTGTTTCCCAATTTCCTCCTGAGATGGCTGAGCACACGTGTCTTATTCACCCACCGAGCATTGTTGAACTGGATGAGGGTGGCCAGTTAGCTGGCCATCGATTTTTGTAATCCCAACCATCTCATTGCTCATGCTGTTTCCAAATTATATTCATGCAATCAGAGGAATGAGTTTTAGTCATGTACCTGAAGTCAAATGGTTGTTGTGAGGTGCTTTTTGCTGCTGCATGCATTTGTTTCGGTGGTTGCATGATGGCTCCTTTGTGCTATAAGCTCTTTGCTGTCTGATGTGTGGTTATTTTGCTTGTGCAGGTATCCTCTAGCCAGATCTAAGCTGTAGGAGTTCATTTCCACGTTCAGATCTGCACCCTCAAGTTGCTGCTGCTGAATTTTCACAGGACAAAAACTTGTTTTTGCCATTGCTCACGAACGATAGATCAGATCGATCTGAAACTTTCTGAGCATGTTCCTATCATCATTATGCACCTCCCATAGCAAAATTGCGATCAATGGATGCACAGATTTCGAGAAAAACAGAAAATGGCTGAATATTTCAGAGATCAATTTCTCAGAAACCACGCATCAGAATCGGCTGAAACTTCTTGGGTAGGCTACTATCACCCATGCGCATCTCCCCATGAAACAGGTTTTGAAACGGATGTAGGGATATGGAGAAAATGAAAAAATGGCTGAAGGTGATGGAGGCTGATTTCTTGGAAACCGTGCATCGGAATGGGCTGAAGCTTCTTGGGCATGTTGCCATCATCCCTATACAATTCCCTGTAAAACGGTTTTCAAATGGATGCATGGTTTTCAAGTTAGGGCAAAAACAAATTCTGTTCTATGTATTTTTTCTTCAAAGCATTCTGCAAGTTTTTTCATGGAAAGAAAAGCTGAGCTTGGGCTGTGATGCAGGCATGGAGATGATGGAGGAGGAGTTTTAAGATTGCAGGAGTACTTCTGAACCCTTGCGGAAGCTTTCATGTTCGCCAAACCACCTTTTTGCAATCCATTTTTAGCTTCTTGTAATTTCTACAGGAACTTCCTGTAGAAAACACAGTTTTCATAAAAGAAGCACAATGAGGTGGAAAAAATGATGGAAAAGGGTGAGGAATGGAAACATGGATGCTTGTAGGCATAACCAATAGATTCCAAGCTTTAGATTCCCTTCCAAAATCGAATCTGGCTCGCCTGAAGGTTCTACAGGATGTTTCCTGTAGAAATACAGAACTTCCTGTAGAAGGCACAAAAACTCCTTTGTCTTTGTTTTGAGTGATCCTCCTGACCTGCAATGTCCTTCTTGCAACCTGCAATTATCCAATGGAAATTAGGTTTATTTTTATTTCTCTTTTTTCTCTTTTTTTTTTGAAAAACAACTAGGGCGCCTCATGGAGGTTTTCACCCTAATTGCCTGCCCTGGGCGCCTCCAAGGGAGGTTTTCACCCAGAGATCTTATTCTCTTTTTTCCCAACCCATTGACCGCCTCATGGAGGTTTTCAATCAATGAGCCAATCTAAGGCGCCTTCGAGGAGGTTTTCACCTTAGATTTTTATTTTCTTCTTATTTTCATTTTTTCTCTTTTTCTCTTTTTTCTCTACCCTACCCTACTTGAAAAACAAAATCATTTTCAGGTGTAAGAATACTTCCAATGGAGCCGTGTGCACATCGAGATTAGTGACAAAATGATGTGAAGGCTTGAAATGCTTGCTTTGACAGCTATCCAGATTTCAGAGACAAAATGTTCTGACTTTGAAGGGATCAAACATACCTGAGGAAGAGAGTACCGCTGCAACTTAGTGACGATCTGAAACCATATCTCAATATAGCTCTGATATCCTTGTTCCTTTTGCTGATCTGGATCATGTTTCATGTCACCTTTTATCATGACTTTCTCATCTCCCTCTATTTGATGATCTTTCTCTTGAATACATGGAAGATTTGATGGTAACCATGAGGGAGCTTTCTTGATCTCTGCTTCTAATGTCTTCTCTTCATCAAGTGCAGCCCAGGGTTCTTTGATCTCTTCTTTTGACCTTCTTTTGTCTTTGGTCCTTCAATGTTGTCAACATAATCTCTACTTTGCAACACTCTTCCTGAGCTATGGTGAAGATCATTGAGCTCAAGATGAGTCATTTGGACATGTTGTGTCTCAGCATTGCAATTTTGTTGAGCTACTCTAATGGACATGTTTGGAAATGGTGGTATGGGTAGCTGAGTGGGGGCGTAAATTTGAGATGGATGTGGATGGGGTTGTGGTTGGGCAGGAGGTGGAGGCAAAGGAGCAGGAGGAGAGTTGCAATGGGGCCTCCACCCCTAATGAGATGCATTGCACTGAGGCTGTGGCTGAGCATAAGAGTGAAATGAGTGAGCAGTTGGTTGCGCATAATATTGAGGAGGATATGACCAAGGAGGAGGTGTAGACCAGGAAGGATGAGCAGGGGGACCCCAAGAAGGCATGGAAGTGGCTTGATAGGGGTTATAATAGGTCTGGGATGTCCTCTGCATTCCCTGTTGGTAAGGTATGGGTCCATGTGGCCTCCTTTGGTTCATATAATAGAGTGATTCAGTGGCTCCTTTGGCTCTCTGGTATGCAGCTTTAAGTCCAGGCAAGGAAGGGCACTGATTCGTAGGATGGTATTCTTCACAGACAAAACACACTTCTAGGGAGTGCATTGGACATTCGCTCCTAGGATGCTTTCTAGTGCACCTGGGACAAAAGATGGCCAAAGCCCTCTTGGCTTCCTCTTGCTTCCTTTGGATCCACAGGGTATCCAATTGCATGGCAAGAAACTGCCTCATATCACTCTTGAAATCTTCAATCTGATTTTCAAATTCATTTTTGGACAAGGTACTACTCCCAACATTTCTGCTTGTAGCCATTTGCTCCAGCGGAATGGTTTCTTCTTCTTCTTCCCTTAAGGTTCTTCAGATATGTCTTGCTGTCCACCTAAGGGTTCTTTAATCACAGCCATCGAAGAAGAGAGAAGGTTGGCTGTGTGAAGCAGTGGGGGTGTTGTGCAATCATTCTTCTGAATTATCTCTACTCCTAAAAGGCATGAAAGGAAATATTTTTGGTTGATTTTTCTTTTTTCTACGTGTACCTACAAAACTAAAATAGATTGAACTGCAAATAACTATCTTGCTGAAATGAGAATGCGGAATTGAAATGAAAGCAGGAAAGGACTAATCTATTTTGCTCAAATGAAATTGCAGGAATGAAATGCTAGGCTACGCTTGCATAATTGAAATGCTAATCTACGCTTGCAGAAATGAAGTTGCGGAATTGAAATGTTAATCTATGAACGCGGGAAATGCTAATCTATTTTTGCATTAACGAAATTGCATAATGGAAATGAAATAAACTACTTAGCAGAAGGTTGTAGTGGAAAATAGAAGAAAGGCAGCAATCACCAATACTCTGACGCTTCCCCGGCAACGGCACCAAAAAGATGGTGGGCTCCAGTATGAAGCAATAATGTTGCAACTCCTGGAACTCCCTTCTTTAATTTTATCAACCCGGTAGTTCGTAACAAACTTGGAAGCGATGGTGCTGTATGCACAAGTATAAGCTCTTGCCGCAGCTGTCACTTGGTCAGCTGGCACAAGTCTGCTAGGAGCTTAAGCCAACTTCTATGAGCTCTTAGAAGAAGATTTTTAATTGATGGATGAAAGCTAACTCAAAGGAAGCTAATCTATTTGCGAAAAGAGATTGAAAAACTGAAGGAAAACACAAACCCTAGCAAACCCTAATTCTACCAGCTAGTCCTACTGATGCAAAGGAGAGAATGCAAACTACTGAAAGAGATGCCATTACTTCTATGAAGGTAAAATACATGTGTCTAGACTACCTCTATCTGAAGAAAACATCTTTTTGTATTTTTTTATTAAGTCATCAGTTTCATCATGCATATGCTTTCACTATTCTTTGACTGTGCAGGGGTGGATCAAGGAGGAGAAATGCTTGGAAGAGGTCGGGAAGGTTCAGAGAGGATATAAGGAGTCCCTAACACCCTTCTAGAGAGTTTCACAAAGTTTGGCTATCAATAAACCTCATTTGTGAGCTTCTACAGGAAGTCTGCAAGGGTTCTACACGATGTTCAGGAATTTCTACAGGATGTCCAGAAATTTCTACAGGATGTTTAAAAATTGGATTTTGGAGGATGGGTGAGTGAGGGAAGATGCATGAATGGATATGGAGGTAGGATAGGGGTCTGAAGTGGCCCAGGGACTGGTGGATGGAGTGGTGAGAAGGTGTAGATGGCTAAATTGGCTCAAAGAAGGCTGAAACAATGATTGCACAAAAAGGTAGGGTTACGTGGGCAAGAGGACAGATGTGAGACGAGGAACCTAGCTAGGAGATGGAACAAATGGCTCTGATGAAGCTTAGGTGGATGAGAGAGTGGTAGAGATGCCCTGCACGGTGTACATTTAACCGAATCAACAAAGTCTTGCAAATAATCAAAGTCCTAGCTAATCTAATCTAACTGTCAATAAAACGAATGAACAACAGCTTTATTTGGAAAGAAAACCATGTACATCAATCATGCAATGAACCATTTCAGAGATCTGAACACATAACCAACTTCTACAAATGAAAACAGTACACTAAGGATTGCATGGTAAAGCAAACTAGTGTTTTTGTTTGGGACAACACGGTTACTTCAATTCCAGCGCCTGATCCAATAAGGAAGAGGTGAAACCAAAAGTGTTTGTTGACCCTTTTTTGGAGCCTTTTTCCTGTTATTATCCTACCAACTAAATCTGAACATGAAAAGCTACTTTAACCATCAAAAGCAATCTAAATAACAAAGCAAGATTTAAATCTAAATAGCAGATTTTATTCTAAGAATGCAGCAAAGACACAAGAAAGTATACAAAGGAGGTACTGAGCACTTGAGATGGGCCCAACCCCGAGAGCTACAGCCTCCTAAGAGAGATTTAGAGCTGGTGCAAATCTGGTTTCATATTTATTGAGCAAGAAAAGAAGAGTTACATCAAAACTGTCCATAAGGGAAAGCTTGAAAATGTGCTGAAATGCAAAGCTAATCTACTGATTAAAATCGAACTACAAACTAGCTAATTTCTGTCTACAAAGTGACTAACCAATGGCTACAAAATGACTATAAAGTGACTAATTGAAATGAGGCACTAAGCCCTCTTATTTATACAAATTGAGGACCCCAACAGTCCTCCTAAACTTTAGGGACTCGGCTGCCCAAAACTTGCAGTTAACAGCAGTCCTACTTGACTTGCTTGGCTGCCCTTGTGATAATTGATTTGGTGGCCCTTGAACTCCGAGCTGATGGTGGAGAATTCAAGGTAAGGGCCAATAAATGAAGGGAACACCTTCCTAAAAATCCTCTCCACGAATTTGGCTACCAAGTGCTCATTTAAACCTTTGATTTTGTCTCCAAATTGACCAAAAAGGCTACACAAAGCACACATTAGACTTGTTGGCATAATGACTAACCCAATTCACTCTATTAGCATAAATATAATCAAAAACATGTAATAAACTAATGAGAATGGTGGATTAAGTCAAATTAGGAGGTTGAATGAGCCCATATAATTATCCACTTGTGGGGCTCATCAACTAGCACCGTCGCCATTTTGTTTCCTGGAAAACTAGTGTCTTTTTGATTTGCTAGTCCCACTAAGATTGGCAGCTATCTGAGAAAAAAAATCAAAGCACTTTGCAATTTCCTTTATGTATGATAGATAAGAGAGAAGCAAAGGGACCAACCTAGATCTTTCGCTTGACTCCTTGCTTGATTTTTCTCTCCCTTGATAGAGCTTGCAACTCCTCTCCTACTTGTCTTGCTTCGAGAATACCTGTAGAAACAAAGTAACAAAACACCATCAAAGCATCTCGATCTATAATATCATAAATAATGCAGATTCAGAAATACATTGAACATACAATTGCATTCACAAATAACAAGATTCACAAATACACGATTGTATGGAGGAAAACTCACAGAACTTTATTAAAATAGAAGGGAGAATTACAACCCAGCAATCTGATCCAACATCATCCTCCCAGCATCAAAGCCCTCTTCACCTCATGAAAAGCAAGATCACCCAACAATACAATGTATCTTCTCAAAGATAAACCAACAATACTTCCTTACAAATTACAAGATTCCAGCCTTTAGATCTCTCAGATGAGGGATCCATTTATAGATGTCTTGCAAGGGTGTGAGGGCTTGAGACTGTTATAGACATATTTGGGCACTGCAACCCCAATATTATATGTCGATAAACCAAGGGCTCTTTAACCCCTAAAAGTGTTGTTTCATACCCTAAAGGATCATGGTCAACTGATTACATCATTTCCCAGAAGTTCCACCTGAAAAACCACTCAAAACTGGCCAAAACTGGACCATATTGACTGCTCCACTGTCAAGGTGTGATGCATATTGGCTCCTACACTAGCCAGGTGTGATGCATACTGAAGAGGCCTTCTGAAGGGTACGATGAGTGAGAATGGAAAAATGGCTAAGATAGTTTGCTAGGTGGATGCTCATGGAATCTTCTAGAAACTTCTGTTATGACACTTAGCTCTCTAAATTCGCCCAGGGATGAGTAAGAGATCAATGAAATCTCCAAGTGGAACTAAGAACTATGAGTGGAATGACCCTAATCAAAAACCCAGAGCTGATTCACAGCCTTGCAAGACATCTATAAATGGATCCCTCATCTGAGAGATCTGGAGGCTGGAATTTTGTAATTTGTAAGGAAGTGTTGTTGGTTTATCTTTGAGAAGAGACATTGTATTGTTGGGTGACCTTACTTTTCATGAGGTGAAGAGGGCTTTGATGCTGGGAGGATGGTACTGGATTAGACTGATGGGTTGTAATTCTCCCTTCTATTTTAATGAAGTTCTTTGAGTTTTCCCCCATACAATCGTGTATTTGTGAATCTTGTTATTTGTGAATGGAAGGAACACAACCAAGGTTCAAAAGGCAGATAGAATGGCAATCACAAAGGTTATTTACCGAAGGTGGGTTCATTTTTTAATGAGCTTGAACTCTGGGGGAATATATGCTCAGTGGCGGGTTTATTTTTTAGCGAGCTTGAACCTTGCGAAAACATTGCTCGTACCAGTAGTCAAAGATGTCTCTCATTGGTAGGTTCATTTTTTAGTGAGCTTGAACTCTACAATAACATATGCTCATTGCTCTAAAAATAAGTTGAAACTAAAATGAAAGAAAGCTAAAAACGCTGAAAAGCTAAAAAATGAAATTGGTCATTTTTCGCTTGCATAGAAAGGTTTGCATGCCCCCAGGCATCAAGAAAAGGAAAGTCTCCAGGTAACCATATGGAAGTCACTACGGTTAAGCAAGATTGTTTTTGTTAGGAGCTAGACAAAAATATTTCCTTGGCTTTGTCCGCCAATTAGACAAAGGTGAGTGGTGTGTCAGACCAATCACTTAACTTATAGGGAAATTTATATGGTAGGATGCCTTTGTCCGCGGTTAGACAAAAAACTTCCTTGGCTTCATCCATAGAGTGGACAAAATTGAATGGTGTGGGTCGGAACTTCCAATCACATAACCTACAACGATACCTATTTTTTCAGCTGGGTTCGTTTGCCGAAGCAGACCAGTGTGCATCCCCCTAAGCTTCATTACATTCACTGGACTACTCGCCACAATCAGGTGGATGGAATGAAGGTTGAAGAGACATTCTTGATGCAAAGAGACCATTTAGGGATGATGTTTGACTTGGAGCTGTGTTTGAACCGGGAAATGAAAGCTGGTCGATAAGTTGGACAATTTTGCCTTCATGCAAGAAACACATCACTCGAAAGAGTGTGGAAACAATAGCTTCCATGCTATAAACATAGTCACGCCCAAGGAGTAGATTGTAATTTAACGGTCCTTGGACTACCATCATGTTCAAGTGAACGGTTTTCCTTTTCAAAGTTATCGGCAACTTCGGAAGGATCCCTAATGGTCGAATGGTTCCTTTGTTAAAGCCTAATAAATTTTGAGTAACAGGCATGAGCGATGGCAAACCAAGCGCTTTCCAAGTAGTTGCAGAAAGGATACTCACCGAAGCCCCTTCATCTATGATAGTGCCAGACATGATCATTTTGTAAACTTGTACTATGATCCGGAATGGTACATTATGAGGAAGGTGGGATCTTGCTAGTCGATTCCAATCGAAGGAAGTGACTAGACTGCTTGGAGGGGGGACCGAATAAATGGTTGAATGAACCCCTTGAGTAGCGGGAACTAGGGGATTCTCTTCGTGTTGAGAAGGAATGGGTGGATTTCACCCAAGTTCATCAGACTCTGAAGTGACAAAAAGAATTTGAACAGTATCGTTCTCACTCTCTTTGGGAATGGTATCATTTGAAGGTGGATCTTCTGAAGGTAAAACTGGGTCGACTGCCATCTCGACCTGTTGGCTTCGGTTCGGTATGGACCTAGATGATTCAATTTCAATGATAGGTGTTTCTAGAGACCTGTCTATCCAAACACTTGCTGAATGTTGATTTGGGTTCGCTGCCTAGGCCCAGACAAATGATTGCTACAAAGATTCTATAGGGCTTGGGGGCAACATCTGGCGATGATCCATACTATCAAAATGGTTAGAGTTCTTCTTAATCTTTGTAGAAGATATCATGTTACAGGTTTCCACTGTGGCCACTTCCGCCAGATTACTTGGAGGCGGGAGGGCAAAAGTACCCATTAAGGAAGGGTCTTTTAGGAGACCTACTCCGACATTTTGAAGCGATTGAGAGCTTCCATGGATCAAAGGAATGCTTCCAGTAGCTTGTGAACTATTGGGGAAAAAGGTTAGTTGGTCAACGATTGTAATTCTGCCTTGGAAGGGAAATGCAATCTTTCTAAAATATGTTGACACAACAGCAGCCATAGCATAAATCCAGGGCCTTCCCAATAAGATATTGTAGTCAAGGTTTCCATCGATGACCTTGACTTCAATTTCTACTGTCTTGCCCCCAGTTCAACTTGCAAGTTACTTAATATCCCATATGGCGTGTATGTTCTTCCATCGAATGCTTTTAATGTCGTTGATGATCATGACAAGGGTGGTGAGCCTAAAGTTTTCCAGCAACTCATTGACATAATACTAGATGCCCCATCATCAATGATTGTTTGATGAACAATTTTATTGAGGGTCTTTACCTGTATAAGGAAATCGAGTTGGGTCGGTAACTAAGGTTCGTATCCTTTATGGTTAAAGGCCACAAGATTTAAATCTGCTAGGTCAATCCCACCTATTGTTGATAACAAAGCCTACTTTTGGGATGGGCAATTCTGCAGTACTTCTAGTGTCGACATAGCGGATGGCGATTGAGCTAGATCCTCCACTATATTATAATTCTGTGCTGCTCAGGCACGAGGATTAAATGTCAATTTATGTACTACTCCCTTATGCGGCTTTATAGTTAATTCAAGAATGATGGGTGGAACAACTTTTGGCAAAGTTTTTGTCGAACTACTGGGTTGATTTGTAGCCTTGTTGTTCGATGACTATGGATTCCCATAATCTTTATTCCTTGTTGATAACAAAGCATCATTTTGATGTTTCGAGATGGATAGCATAAGCACTTGGGATGGGGAAGCATGATCGATGTCAGGCGGAAAGAGTCGATTGTGTGGACACAACCAACCTCCCTAGGAGTCTAAGACTCTCTAGTGACAAACAAGACAAACAAGAGCAATCCTTCTCTAAACATGCATTTAATATATAAGAAATCAAGTGTTTAGATCCTACCTGTAGTCCAACGCTATTGTAGCAGTCCAGCCTCGCTGATCCGGATGAGCTCCTCCTTCACTTTGAAACCTGCATCCAATAACAATCAAACGATTAAATAGCACTTGATAATCTCATAAAATAAAACATATTTAACACATAGACCAAGGAGTACATGAAACAACTCATAAATAACAAGTTATTGAGAAGAATGGACTCATTTGCATTAATAGGTAACAAAAGGAACAAATACAACCTGAGCCTTGGTGTTGTGCAAGTCCCTCCCAGGGTCCATCAAGAGTTCTCCTTTACTTTGACAAAGCTCACCCACTTCCAAATAGAATCAAGCAAAGATGGCAATCTCTCCTCACAAGCTTCTCAATGGGAGTCCTAATTCCTGCAGCATCTACCCTTAGAAATGTTTAGCTTCCAACCTCCCCTCCTTCTGGCCCAATGCCTATATTTATAGTGCTCAAGAGGAAGTTAATCAGGTCCACCATCAATGGGATAATCCCCTCTTTGGATGGGATAGCTCCCTTATTGATGGGATAAGTTCCTCTTTGGTAGGGGTACATGAACCATCTGGAGGCGCTCAATACACGTCGAACAACCTTCTAGAATGCTCTAGAAATGACCACAAGTAACTTTTTAAAGATGAAACTTGCGCATTTTGACCTTTACAGGGGGACGCACTTGCCCCTTTACATATAGAGCGTCCAAAGACGCAACTTTTGTGAACATTGAGTGCGTACCCACAGGTAAGGTTGAGAGAACATGCGTACCCAGAGATAAATACATTTATAAAGACTTTCTCTCTTTTTGGAGTTTGACATGGAGAGCAAAGGCATAAGACTTGCCTAAGAGGATAGCATGACTGTTGATAGAGCCATACTAACTGTAAATAGTCATGGTGACATTTTTTAGTGTAACAGATTGCCCCCTAAAGTGCGAAGCCTGTAATAGATTAGGGTTTTGTATTATCTAGGAAGGGTGAAGCGCTTTATCATTTCAAGGATTATCTCGTGGAGAGCCTGGTCAGAACCCGCAATTTTCAACACAAAATACATGTATAAGATTATATCATCACTGAGGTAGGCATTCCCATACTCAGATCAAAACTTTAACTAACAGACTAACTACTCTGATACAGGAATGATCTTGCAGTACATCATAATCATAGACTTTTGTAGACACAGTATGGGCGCAACCATCTGTTTATGATTAGTCTACTTAGATAATGAATACAAAACTCCTCGCAGCCTGGATGGTGGAAACTAGATCCAGGGTCTTCATTTCCGCTTCTCGAATTGGTACGATTCTAGCCATGCGAATAAATGAGTTGATGTCAAACATGGTAGAAACCACTCGATTACCAGTCGATGATGTAAACTGTTAACAAGTGTGAGAGAGACCACCAGTAATGTCAATGGTTCTCAAAGTACCCAGTACAATCCATGAGATGTGAATGAATGAGTTGATGTCGAACATTTCACGGAATCCTTCGATCGAAAGTCAATGATGCAAACTGATGTCAAAGGCGAGAAACCTGCCATTGATGCATGCAGACTTCAAGGTACTGACGATTTCTAAGTCATCTCTCTAGATAATGTGCTGATGTCGATAGAAAGCGACCCGTTGCAGGCAAGCCCACAACACGAAATCATTGTTCAAGTTGAAGAAATGTTGCTGTAAGGACTGACTCAGGGATGGTCAAATGGATGACAAGTATTTTGCAGATGAAAGTTTTGCTTGCAGACCTCTTGAACACATAACGACACGACAGATGGCTTGGTGATGAATAACTCAAAGTTAATCCCCGGAACCCGGCTGAAGACTTTCAAAGTGGTTTGATCAACTGTGAGGTAAAAGATTTCCCAACCCAGGTGAATGAAAAGTGTCGTGTTCAAGAGTGGTAATAAAGTTTCTTCTGAGACAAAAGATAACAAATAGGCTCATTCTTCTCTCTTTTCCCCCACCATTTCTGGCAAGTACCTCTTTATTTTTAACAAGCTTGAGGAGGATAACATATGCTTGATTATAAGCTCATCCTTCGGATGAGTCCAACCTAGTTTTGATTCGAACCCTAGGAAGGAGTGGTTCGTTCCTGTTTGTAATTGAACAGGTCCTTTACTGTGAAATATTTAACGAGTCCAGTATAGGAGAAACTCGGTGTTTTTCAATTTTAGAGAGTCTGAAAAACTTAAGAAGACTCCAAGTTGAACTTTTTCGTAGATTTGTGTCCCTCAATCTCGAAAAAGTATAAAATAATACCTGGGGGAACCGCTTGATCTTGCGACCAAGGAGTACTTTCATAATTAGTGCCACTGACCTGAAAAGTAAAAAGCGATCAAGGACACGTCGTTTTATTTCCAGTATCGAGTTTGAAACGACAAAAACCCGGCAATGTTTTCCTGTTTTTACGGTCAGAAAAGGGCTATAAGGGGACCGTCTTTTAATTCTGTTTTAACGAGTGTAAAAGAAACGCTCGGCAATCTTTTCATGTTTTAGGAGTCAGAAAAGGGCTTAAAAGATGACTCTGATATTTTGGTTCGTGAAAAATGACAATTTTCCCTCTAAATCCCTTTGTCCTGCACAAAAACGACACATTACTCATACCTGTTTAAGATAGGCAAAAAATACATTGAAAAATATCCTTCCATGGTGAAAAATAAACAAACCTAGCATTCATTCATCCAAAAAACCTATCAAAAGACTTTTTACCATGTCATTTTTACCATTTTACTGTTGAGGTTGAAAAAAGGGCTTTTGGCAAGAAACTTCCCGTGGTCGTTGCGGAGAATCCGACCGTCAGAATCGAACGCCGTCTCTTCCATGTATTTCACAACATCCTCCTCTTCAATTTCATCCGACTAAAAGTTTGTTTTAGGTTTTAGTTTTGATTTTTGGGGGGTTTTGGGTTTCAAAAATCACTCTGCGGGGTACGCAGGTGCCCTAAGGGTGACCTGCGTCCCCTGACTTTTTCCCACACAGGAAAAAGGTTGGGGGACGCAGCCCACCTTCAGGCCAGCTACGTCCCGACGCTCTGTGTCCTAAATGCGGGGTGCGTCCCCTGCGAAAGGCAGAATTTGAAACCCCAAACCCCAAAAAGAACCATCTGAATTTTCCCAAACTAATTCTAATCTTTGTTTCTTGGTGTGTAGGGCACTCACCATGTTGGATTGGAGAGAAAGAGAGCACGAGGACGTTGATTTAGCCATAATTAATCATCAACCTTCCATTGATGCCCTAAAAGCATGAGGACTATATAAATACTGGGCCATACCTGGCATGAGGGCTCAGGTGAGATTCTTGTAGTGGCTGGTTGAGAGATGGAACATTCATGAGCAATGCTTTTACATCGGAGGACACCAGCTCGAGATAGAGCCCTCTGACATATACTTTCTCACTGGCTTGCCGAATAGGGGCGAGCAACTCAATCTAGCCGGGACCAGGCCGGGTGGCCAATCCCTTGCTAGTCTCCGGGCAGATTGGTGCATACCCAATGCACACCATGCGAAAGGCGTAGAAATCAAACACATCTCTCTGCGTGAACTCAAGGTTATAGCTTTCACGGTTACCAGAATTTGCAGTGCAGCCGCTTTATATATTGCCACTGGGTCCCAAATGCGAATGGCGATTGACTGTTTCCAAGGCACCATTTTCAACTAGTGTGATGCTGTGTCGGCCAATATGAAGGGCCAACCGACTAGGGCAAAGAATGGACAACTGAAGACCTTTGGATATGGGCCTCTAGTTGTGAGCTTTGCCTTAGAGAGAGTTCCGATGCTGATCCCTCAGCAACTCACTGTTGATATCTTGGGTCCTCGGGAGCCAAAGCTGATACGATGGGTTACGGTGATGGCCCGGCATCCTGACGAGGGCGCGACGGTTGTTCGATTCCCTGATAGTTATTTTCACTGGTTAGAGGACCAGGTTTTTTCGATCCAGGACTTTCCGTATGCCGGAGTAGATTTTCGAGGTGATCCGGACATGGTTCTTCCACAGGGAGAACAATGGGACGATAGAGGTACTTTATTTTTCACAAGTTTTCAAATTATATATTTTTTTGTTTTTTATATATATCGTCTCAAAACTGACAGTAAAAATTTTCAAAATGCAGATGTTGGTCCACAGCGCCCAGCCAACCTCCGACCTTTTGAGAGGAGACATCCAGTTGCACCGGTACCGGCCCCACAAGACGCGGCTGCAGAGTCGCTAGCTGAGTTGGAGCAGGATCTAGAGCGTCTGACGGTGGATATACCTGAGACTACCATAGATGATATTCCTATCAGACTTCAGCGCTATGTAGTCGCAGTCCCTGGACCGTTTAGGAGGTTTTTGTGTAAGGTAGCCCGTGCAGTGGTGTCGTATAGAGAGCACCACTAGTGATTGGCTAGTCACTTTTGTAGACACATATGACATTTTTGGCTTTTTGTACTTATCATTTTTGCCGATCATAAGGTGTTTTTCAACCTATGATCGAAGACGATGTATATTTTTGACACACTCCTATCTATATATATATATATCATTATTACCGACTTATCTTGTTTAACATATGTGATGAAATGTTTTTAAATTTACTTGCATGATTATCGTAAATGTCTGTCCAACATTCGAGAAGCAATTGCATCTGCTAATGTATTTAAAGACCTTGGAATATGCTGATATTCAATGTAATCAAATTCACGTTCCAAGAGACGCACTCTCAAAAATAACCTTAATAACACAAGATTTCTAATGGCATATACTCTATTAAGCTGTAATACAACAAGTTCAGAATCTAACCTCACTATCAAACGTCGAATTCCAAATGAAATAGATTCGGATAATAATTCAACCACTGCACTGTATTCTGCAATGTTGTTCGTTGTTTGACCGAGGCTTACCCCATGCATATAAACTAACTCGTCAGAGGGCGAATAGATAACCCAAGCTGCGGAAGAGATATTCCATGTACTACGACAAGCACCATCAGCAAATCCAATGTACGTTTGGAGAGGCGTCGACATCTGCAATATCAAGAGTAAAACCAAGATAAGCCAGAATAACGACGAAAAAACACACTTTCTAAACTAAGCACACTATCTAAAGTAACAAACATACTAGCTAGAAAGAAAACCTAACCTAACTAAAATTCTCCATACCCATCATTTAAGCATAATACCTCTTAAGGTAAAGTCCATTTCTGGGTTTACCCAAAGAGTCCCCATCAAAATCTACCAGCTCATAAGCCCCTTTTGCTAGCTTTCGCTTTACAATGTAGGGTCCATGCCACATAGGAACGAATTTTCTAGCACCTAGCTTATCGTTAGCTTGATGATATAATAGCACTAGGTCTCCCTCCGAAAAACTTCGAGGGGTCACATTTCTATCATACTGAGCTTTCATTCGCTTCGCGTGAGTCTCGATTGCCAATGCAGCATCACGTCGAGTCTCATCTAATTTAGCTAAGTATAATAAACGTTTCTCCTCTTCGGAAGTAGCTGGAAGTAATTCGACAGCCATTTGAAGTGATGGGATTTCACATTCAATGGGTAACACAGCTTCCAAGCCATAAACTAGCTGGAAAGGAGTGAACCCTGTTGAAGTTTTCACTGAGGTTCGGTATGCCCATAGCGCTGAAAATAACATGTTGTGCTAATTCGACCGATGAATACCAATGGTTCGTCGGATCATGATAACCAGAACTTTGTTGATAGACTCAACCAAACCGTTGGCTTGCGGATAATAAGGAGTAGAGCTATCGTGGCGCAAACCAAGCTGGCTTGTAAGCTCAGTCATCATGATGTTTCGAAAATGGCTCCCATGGTCAGTAATGATTGCTTGTGGGACACCAAACCTAGTTATAATATGATTGAGTACGAAAACTGCAGCTGTTTTGCCGCTTGCGTCGAATGTAGGCATCGCCTCGGCCCATTTAGTAAAATAATCAACTGCGAGGATGATATACACATGCCCCCCGGCCGAGTGAGGGTTACAAGTAATAAATTCGATACCCCATTTGGCAAATGGACCAACGGCAATTATAGGGCGGAGAGGAGCAGGTGGTGCGCGCATCTTGCGATCAAACACTTGACAGTTGTGGCATTTCCGGACTGCAATGATACAATCTTTAAACATAGATGGCTAGAAATAGCCAGCGCGCAACACCTTCTGAGCTGTGGCATACCCAGACATATGACCGCCACATGCTCCAGAGTGACAATCATTCAAAACCCTCTCAGCCTCTTCATGAGTTAAACAACGTCGAAAAACTAAGTCTGCCCCCCGACGATAAAGTGTATCTCCAATAATTTTGTATTGCTGGGATTGAAACTGAATTTTTTGACGTTCCGACTTTGAAGCTTCAGGCCGAAAGGTTTGGGTCTGGAGATAGATGATTATATCCCTGTACCACAGATCTAAAGTACTGATAAGAAACAAAGATTCTTCCGCAATGGACTCCTCTGCCGTAGTTTCTGTGTCAGCATGCGGGAAATCACACATCAATTCCGCAAAAACTAAGGATTTCTTAGACTTGGACTTCTCGAACTCCAAGTCGAACTCTTGCAGGATAACGATCCATTTAGAGTACTTGCCCCCTAGTAGTTGTTTTGTCAAAATATAAATCATAGGGTTGCAATCCGAAATAACTGTAGTTTTACGGAGAAGAATGTAGTGACGAAAACGCTGGACAGCTTGAACGGCTGCCAGGGCCAATTTCTCCACATGCGAATATTTTAGCTCAGTGGGGTTTAATGTCCTACTAAGATAATATATCACATGTTCCGCTCCGACCTCATCTTCTTGAACTAACACCATTCCAATGGTGGAATGCGAAGCTGCGAGGTATAAAAAGTAGCCTTGGTTGTAGTTGGGAGGATGCAACAACGGTGCATGGGTCAACGCGTGTTTAAGTGCATCAAAAGATTGTTGGGCAATCTCGTCCCAAAAGAATTGAGCGTTCTGTTTCAACAACCGTGTAAAACCTTTAGTGACCTCGGCGTAGTTTGGAATGAATCGGCGTAAAAAGTTCGCTTTCCCTTGCAAACTTTGGAGTTGGCGCAAACTCGAAGGAGGAGGCAATTTGATGATAGCTTCAACCTTCGAGGGATCGACGCGAATGCTGGCTTTTGAAACAACAAATCCCAGCAATCGACCCGTTTCTATACAGAAAACACACTTGTGGGGATTCAACCGAATTCGATAATGCCTACACCTCATAAAGATTGCTCGTAAGTGGACAAGGTGATCAGCTCGATGTAAAGAATGAGCAGGCAAATCATCGAGGTACGGTTGCACAATGTGCTTGATGTCATGAAATGCATAAGACATCGCCCGTTGAAAAGTGGCCCCGGCATTCTTAAGCCCAAAAGGTAATTTGCAATAAGCAAATGTCCCCCATGGACAAATGAATGCCGTTTTTGGTTGGTCGGCAAGTAGAATATTGATTTGATTATAGCCCGAAAAACCATCCATAAAGGAAAACATTTCACTTCCGGCACAATCATCAATAATTTGATCGATATAAGGCGTAGGATAGTTGTCTTTTGGACAAGCTCGATTTATATCCCTATAGTCGATACAGATTCTTATTGTTCCTTGTTTCTTGTTGACCAGAACAATATTCGATACCCAATCCGTTAACGGGATTGGATAAATGAAACCTACTTTCAACAGCTTTTCGACTTCTGCTTTAATCGCAGCCGCTTTCCAAGGGTGAATCTGATGCAACCATTGTCGGACGGGTTTAGCATCCGGGTAGGTCTTTATTTCATGAACAACAATGGCAGGATCGATTCCCGGCATTTCCTCATAAGACCAGGCAAACACATCGCGGAATTCTTGGAATAGGGCCTTGTAAGTTCGGATTTCATCTTCTGTACATAAGGCACCTATATGAATGTTTTCCTCAATTCTGGGCTTCACTGAAATATCAATGGGAATAGTACGAGAAATATTCCCTAAATTCAACTCTGAATCAGAATGTTTCGTTGGATTCTGAGCGTCTTTGACATATTCAGCGGTAAAGATAGATGAAAAATCATTTTCAAAAGCATCATCCTTAGGTAAAAACGAAGATCTGTGATGGAGATCTTCCCATGGTAGATCATCTACACTTAGGATTTCGCGAAGTTGTTCGTCAGATGACACGACTTCGAGAAACGCTATCCATTCTAAGGTTGAGGTGAAAAGTGATTCTTCACTGACCACATTCATTTGGTCGATTTCGGTTGAACGCGAGTCAATAAAAGACATGACAGCTTCATAAGCAATTTCATATGGACCCAAAGGCATAGCATCACCGAATGAGTCTATCTCAGATTCAGATGGGACGATCCAAGGATCATCATAAATAATGTTTTCTGATGTAATCATATGAATTGATGCAAATGAAGGGTCTGCGTTGATTGGAGGGAAAGGAAAAGTTCCCAGTAAACCGGAAGCTTTGACTAAACCTACACCAATGTCCCTATAAGGGATTGTCGTCTTACCGACATGCTGGATACTCTCTGAAGAGGCTGGGTCGGATGAAAAGTATGTCAGCTGATCAATGGTTACGATCTTACCGTTATATGGAAACTTTATTACTCTGAAGACCGATGAAACGACCGCTGTCATAGCATATGACCAACTTCGACCCAAAAGAAGGTTGTAGTCCAGAGGGGCATCAACCACTTCCACATCTAGACTAACGGTTTTACCTTCTACCCCTATAGGCAATTCCTATAGAATACCAAATGGACGGAACCCACGGCCATCAAAGGCCTTAAGGATGGTCGGGGATTGGTTCAACGAAGGAGAACCAAGTGATCTCCAACATTGAATCGACATAATACACGTAGAAGCTCCCTCATCAAGCACAATCCGATGAATAGGCCTGTTTTTGACTATCACTGGAATTTGGAAAGCCATTTGATGGGGGAGACGCGGTGTACTATTTTCTAGATCGAAGATTATCAGGTTCGGGTCCTGAACATCAACAGCTCCGATAGCCGACAAAAGTAATTTTCGTTGTGCTGGGCACGATTGCAGCACTTCTAAAGCCGACATTGCTGAGGGTGAAACAGCTAAGTCCTCAACAATGTTGTAATTCTGGGCTACTCTCGCATGTGGATTGAAAGCAGACCTTCGAAGTACACCCTTGGTGGGCGGTTTGATTACTAAGTCTGGGTTAGGTTTTTCGATCTGTAGTGGATCGGAACCAGGAGCTGAGGTTGATGGGTTAGAGTGAGAAGATTCTGCTTCCTTACCATCAACAGGATTCTTACTACCATAATCTTGTGATCGAGTCGCAACCCTCACATGAGACATCATCAAAATGGGTTCTTCACTGGCAATCGAGGAAGAACCTATCATCTTACTCTCCTGCTTTGGAAATGGATCTTTTAACACAGCAGGAGTGGGAGAACCTTTGACTATTTTCACAACCTCGGCCCGATGAGGGCAATCTCTCGTAAAATGATCCTCTTCACAAATAAGACAAGGATATCGAGGTTTGCGCTTTTCGTCATTGGTTTCCGACTTTTCCGTTTTCTCCTTCGGAGCCTTGTCTGCTTTAGCCTTCTTCTTCCCTTTCTTCTTTCCACCGTTTTTTGATTTGGCCGTAGATGACTCTACAGCGTGAATATCGGTGGAAAGTTCAGGAGAAGACTCTCCTGTCGGGGAATCAGGCAAGGTGATTATAGGAGTAGTAGAACTCTTGGAAGACTTCTTCTTGCTCTTTGTGTTCACCGTACCAATCATACCATCAGCGGCATGAGATCCTGAAGGAGAAACAGCGATTTGATTCGATTTTGGAAGATCTGGAATCTTCTCGTGTAACGTACCCGACTGAGTATAAACTAAGTCAAGGTACTGCGCCTGAGCAATGACTTGCTCCTCAGTAACTACTTCGGCCTTAGCTACATCTTCAGTAATCTTCGGTAACAATGATTTAACAAACCATTCAGCTAAGATTTGGTCCGGAATAAAAACTTTCACTAACCTTCTTCGACGTCTCCACTCATGAATGTGATCAGAAATATACGTGGACGTCGATTGTTTTAGTGAAGTTAATAACTCCGTACCGTTATCATATCTGACCGGCAACTGAAAGTGAGTTAAGAACGAGGTAGCTAACTGGCTAAAATTGTAAAAAGAAGCCCGTGGCAACTCAATGTACCACTTGGCCGCGAGACCAATGAGTGTACGCTGGAAAAGACGTAAGCGGATCGAATCATCCGAGATAGAATTTGAAGCACACCAGAGGTGGTAAGTCATCACATGATTGGACGGATCCTCTCCAGACTTACCTTCGAACTTGGGTATATCACTGGGCAACTTATTTGGCATTGGCGGCCAGAACTGAAGATATTGAATTGGATCATTCGTTAGGCGCGTCAAGTCTGGTAAATCCAAAGTTGCGATAAACGGCAATTGCCAGTTCGGATCCCTAAAACTCTGAGTCATGACACCAGCCCCAGGAGGAGGATATCCAGGATAACTTGGAATAGGCGTTGCATTTGGGATATTGTATCCTCTTGGAAAACCAGGATTAACCGGACCGTACTGGGGTTGCTGAGGTTGTTGATAAGTGTACCCAGGATACGGTTGATACTGGTAAACCGGCTGTTGGATAGCTTGCCCATGTTGGTACTGTCCCTGGTACGGTTGTTGAACAAATTGAGGTTGAGTAGTGACAACCGTACTTATACCAGGTTGACCTGCAGGCATCTGAACCGTAGTTTGAATCGTAGATCCAGACAAGGGTACAGATGTCTGAGGAGTAGTTACAGGGATAGTAGAAACAGGAGCTGTCGATACTCCAGAAGTAAGTGTAGCAGATGTTGCGGTAGTTGCAGCAGCCGTTTGAGATGGAGTACTAGGTGCAATTGGCGGTTGAGTAACTACCGAAGCTACAAAAGTTTGAATATTTGACTGGACAGGTTGCGGTTGCTGGGGTGGACCAGAAACTACGGGTTGTCCAGCTTGAGGTACCAACTGTAAACTTGGCTGCAACACCTGTTGACTTTGTAATGGATCCCACACTAACATTCCGGGGTATTGACCCGTAACAGGTTGAGGATACTGAGATCCATAACCGGATTGAGGATAGGATTGATAATTGAAAGGTGGAGTTCCCATACCTGGAACATATGACTGACCTTGAGGTGGTTGATAACCTTGACTCGAGTATTGACCTTGAGGTTGATAACCTTGAGGTAAATACGGATACTGGGGTTGACCTCGACCTTGAGGTTGATACCCTTGAGGTTGATACCCTTGGGGTTGATACCCTTGAGGTTGCCATCCTTGAGGTTGCCATCCTTGAGGTTGATATTGATACTGAGGTTGACCCTGGGGTACATATTGAGGCTGGGGTTGACCTTGAGGCATGTATTGCACCATAGGTACATACTGACCTTGAGGTTGTCCCCCAGACACAATTTGTGTACCTTGAGGTTGCCCCCCAGGCGGTAATTGGCCACCTTGAGGTTGGGAAACGGGAACTGAACCTAACATCATGTAAATGTCTCCTACACCCAATGGTATATTACCATTGTTTCCAGCAAATAACCCATGATCAATGGGTTGAGGAGATGCCCCCGCAAAGGTACCAGAAAGTGATTGATACCCGGTGGGAACAGAAAGACCGCCGTGTAAGAAAGATTCAGGACTTTGAGTAAACACGGACGACTGACCAGACATATTTACAGGAGTATAAATACCTCCAGGTGGAAAAGGAGTACGAGGTGTAGAAAAACCTACCCCTGAGTTGTCTAAATAATTGGTTAACGAAAGGTACCAAGTAGTACTTCTAGGAGGACTGTAAAAGATAGATTCACGCTCCCTTAGATCAATAGTAAGTTGATCTTCAAGGTTAGAGACGCCTATTTCTTCCTCTGGAGCAAGTTCTTCAATAGCAATCAGACCAGTAGGAATATTTTTGGTGATAACTCGTTCTACTCTTGGTGAATCTGGAACACTAGAAGTCAGAGTAACAGGTTCAGATATTTCAGGTTCTTCGCCTGTATCACTAGTAGACGAAAAACTACCAACAAGTTCAGAAACTGTAGGAGCTTCGGGATTATAACCTGTCTCTAAACCTTGGTAATCTGAATGGACTACCAAGGAAGATTCTCCTTCTTCAGGCGAACCTACTCTACTGCCACTAGGAGGAGTTACAAGGACCTTTAAACCTTCTAAATTACTGGGGTCGTCTCGAGGAGGTTCACCCCGAAGTCTACGGGATCTTCTCAACAATTCGGCCACAGAAACAACTTCAGGAGACTGGCCCCGAAGTCTACGGGACTGTCTCGGTAATTCCGCCACAGCTAAAACTTTTAACTACTACACACGAAAACAAAATAAAATTTCAAATCAAACCACCTAAAGTCTCTAAAGAACCAAACAAATTTGAATCACACGCCTAAAGAATCTAGGGCATCAAACCAAGCACAAACAGTAGCCTTCCAGACCGAAAACGCTAGTTGGAGATGAAACCCAACATCGCCGGATTCAGTACAGAAGTGGCGGGTGGAACAGTTACCCCGGCAACCTGCTTAATGAATAGACCGGCACAAGTTCCTCCACTTTAACCGTCTCGAGTGAAGTGAACCCCCCGGAAAATCCAAGTGAGTCTAGCTGACGTCTGCTCCAGGTACAGTGGGATCTTCCCTCCACCGTCACCTCGGTAGAATCCTAAAGATAATGGTCACTAAGGTTACCAACCGCAACAAATGCACCTGGGGGAACAGTCTACACTCCGACAGCACGCAAGGGCAGAGTATCAAGCTCAATCCCCTCGCCGGTTCCTTGACAATAATCCAAGGTTTACCGACAAGTGAGCCCTGGCTCCTCGACAATGGTTAATCTGAGGTTTACCGTTTGTAATACGTGCGTGTCTGGCGTCGTTCCCAACGAGGGGGGATTGATCCCCTCACTGGTTCGGACATGAGCTCGTGCTTCTCCTTTAAGAGGAGCTTTCCCAGAGTACAAATGAGACAATTGGATTTATTCTATCACAAGATAAGCTACTTGTTTGGTTTTGCTGTCTTGGAGAGTTAATTACTCACCTACTCCAAGACACTAGCCTGATCTAAATTGGTGTTTCAGAGCCCTAGTAAATAAAAGTTACTACGTTGATTTTACTTTAAGCGTTAATTTTATGGTTTTTCTTAAAGACAAAAAGGTAGCGGAAGTGAAACCAATGGTGTGTAGACTCGACTCAAACCACTACAAAGATGCACCTAAGATGATTTACGCTACTTTCCTCTTTCAATGAAATTCCTAACTAAGAGAGTTGAGAGATGCAAATTTTATAGAAAACAACTTTCTTAGTAAAGACAATCAAAGAAACAATTCTCTTTATCTTTTCAAGCATACAAACATGACCACTCCTTACGTGCACGAAAAACTCTTTTTCTTTCAAAATGCCTCAAAGCTACTTGAAACAAAACTTTTCAAAGGAGATGTTTTTGTATTTTCTCTTATTTAATAAAGCATATAAATCTATTTTAACGAAAATCAATCTCAAAAGCTATAAAATCTATGAAAACTTGACTCACAAGCAAATCAAAAAGAAATTTACACTAAGTAAACCTAACGAGGCAAGAGCCTACAAAGATGATTCTAGGTTGTTTTACTTGACCACAATCAAGTCAAGGACCATCTAATGCAGAATCAAAAGACCAGTCAAAACAAAACTCAAATCTTTTTGTTCTTTTTGTAAAATGGAATTCAATACTCAATCAACAAGCACTTCGAAATTTGCCAAAGAGACAACTCAATGGTAGGTTGCTCTCACAGGTAGACTTTATGATAGGTCTAACTTCTAAGAATGCTGACAAAACTAGAGAGATCTAAGGCTTGACAACTTCTACCGTCAAAGTCACTACAAGACCTACTCAAAAATCAAACCCTAGGGCTTAAACTTCTATGAAATCCACTAAAACACTCAATGCTATCGAAACAAGTTCAGGTGAAGATCTTTGACAAGAGACTAATGGATCTGGGCAGTAAAAACTAAGAAAAAGCAAAATCTAAGAGAAAAAATGCAAAAAATGGAATTTTCTTAAATTTTAGCAGGGGACGCAGGCGACCCGTTAAGACAGGTGCGGGCCCGCTCTGTGCACACAGCGACAGTGCGTCCAGGGATGCACTGTGCAATACTCAGAGGGTGCGTCCTACTGGAAAATTCAAGAAAAACTAAATTGAATCTAACCCTAAGCTAACCCACCCAAAAACAAAGTCACAGAGCCAAAAACCAGAAAATAAATGACTTTTCTCAGAGCAAAGTTGCATACAAAGGAAAAGACTTTCACATCAATGGATTCCCAGTGGAGTCGCCAATTTGTCAGGCAGAAAGAGTCGATTGTGCAGACACAACCAACCTCCCTAGGAGCCTAAGACTCTCTAGTGACAAACAAGACAAACAAGAGCAATCCTTCTCTAAACATGCATTTACTATATAAGAAATCAAGTGTTTAGATCCTACCTGTAGTCCAACGCTGTTGTAGCTGTCCAGCCTCGCTGATCCGGATGAGCTCCTCCTTCACTTTGAAACCTGCATCCACTAACAATCAAACGATTAAATAGCACTTGATAATCTCATAAAATAAAACATATTTAACACATAGACCAAGGAGTACATGAAACAACTCATAAATAACAAGTTATTGAGAAGAATGGACTCATTTGCATTAATAGGTAACAAAAGGAACAAATACAACCTGAGCCTTGGTGTTGTGCAAGTCCCTCCCAGGGTCCATCAAGAGTTCTCCTTTACTTTGACAAAGCTCACCCACTTCCAAATAGAATCAAGCAAAGATGGCAATCTCTCCTCACAAGCTTCTAAATGGGAGTCCTAATTCCTGCAGCATCTACCCTTAGAAATGTTTAGCTTCCAACCTCCCCTCCTTCTGGCCCAATGCCTGTATTTATAGTGCTCAAGAGGAAGTTAATCAGGTCCACCATCAATGGGATAATCCCCTCTTTGGATGGGATAGCTCCCTTATTGATGGGATAAGTTCCTCTTTGGTAGGGGTACATGAACCATCTGGAGGTGCTCAATACACGTCGAACAACCTTCTAGAATGCTCTAGAAATGACCACAAGTAACTTTTTAAAGATGAAACTTGCGCATTTTGACCTTTACAGGGGGACGCACCTGCCCCTTTACATACAGAGCATCCAAAGACGCAGCTTTTGTGAACATTGAGTGCGTACCCGCAGGTAAGGTTGAGAGAACCTGCGTACCCAGAGATAAATACATTTATAAAGACTTTCTCTCTTTTTGGAGTTTGACATGGAGAGCAGAGGCATAAGACTTGCATAAGAGGATAGCATGATTGTTGATAGAGCCATACTAACTGTAAATAGTCATGGTGACATTTTTTAGTGTAACAATCGATAACAACTAGATTAGTTTTTGGGTTTGGAAACGGATCAGTCAATACCATTGAGGTACTTGAAGTCTTTAAAAACTTTGCAATCTCAGCTCGGTGTGGACAATTTCTCATATAATGCTCCTCCGTACATAAAAAACATGGAAAATGAGGAGGAGGTTTCTTTTGCCTAGCAGGGTTTCCAGAAGATTTCTCAAGAGTCGAATCTTCCTGTTTCTTCTTTTTGTCTTTCCCCTTCTTCTTGCCCCCTAGTTGTTTTGGTTCTTTGCCCTTGTCAGATGACATGAAATTAACCTCTGAGGCAAGAAGTTTGTCATTTGCTTTTTGACTAGAAACTGCAAGGGCTTTACCAGATGGAGCCTTTGTCGGTTTGCGTACTTGAGGTACCGATCACGCCATCACCAGCATGAGAGTCCCTATTTGATTTAGGAGGGGGAGGAACAGAAAATTCTAGTCTAGGAGTGTCAGGAATTTTGTCGTAGAGCGTGCCAGACTGAGTATAGATCAAGTCTAAATATTGTGCACGAGCAATGACTTGCTCTTCAGTGACAACTCCTCCCTTCGCCACATCTTCAGTAATAGAAGGTAATAATGACTTAATAAACCACTTAGCTAGAAGTTGATAAGGAACATACGTCTTTACCATTCGATGACGACGCTGCCACTCATGAATATGATCAGATATGTGAGTGGTTGTTGTCTGTTCAAAGTTGGTAAGGAGTTCTATCCTCGTTTCATACCTTATGGGTAGTTGAAATTGGGTTAGAAAAGTAGTGGCAAGGGTGCTGAAGTTATCAAACGAAGCTCTAGGCAATTCAATATACCATTTCGCTGCCAGACCATTGAGCGTCATTGACCATGATCCTTTAGGGTATGAAATAACACTTTTAGGGGTTAAAGATCCCTTGGTTTATTGACATATAAGATTGGGGTTGCAATCCCCAAGTATGTCTATAACTGATTGGAAGTTGCCCCCCAAACCATGAGGTTGTAAATCTTTTGATGTTGGGTGAAATGCTTTATCATGAGGATCCGAGGTATTCGAACTGGAAGGTGACCTGTATAAGATACAATACAACACATCATCGTCATATTATTTTCATGAGCTAGCTGAGGTGGGCATTCCCATGCTCAGCTTTATAAATTCATTTTTATGTACATAAGACAGATAATCATCTGCAGTTGCAGACAGGTGATTCTTTATATGTAGAGTCATCATCCCTTAGCTTGGATGATCATCTGTGTAGCTTCTGTGTACATTTTATGTCTTTATATTCTTGAATATATCACAGCCCGGATGGATGAAACTAGATCCGGGGTCTTCAAACTCGTTCAATCTTTGTTTGATGTACAAGTCGATCCATGTGAAAAGATGTTCTGAAGTCGAACATGGAAAGACATTGTTTGATTACCAGCCAATGATGTAAGCTATTAACAGGTGCGAGAGGAATCACCAATAATGATAATGACCCTCAAGGTACTACAGTACAATTCACGTGGTGTGAATATATGAGCCGATTTCGAACACCATGTAAAATATTTTGGTCGAAGGCCACTGATGTAAACCTGTCGCCGGAAGTGAGAAACTTACCATTGAGGCATGCAAGCTTCAAAGTACTGAAAGGGTTGTTTCTAAGTCAACTTCTTGGATAATGAGCTAATGTCGACAAGAAGTGACTCGTCATAAGAGGGCCTTGATGTATCCCACATCTACAACACGAAACGAAGCAAATGATTTTCTGGAGGTGAAAACGATCTGATGATACAAGGTTCAGGAATGGCGGTCATGAAAAATGGAGGGTGAAGGTATTGCAGTGGATGAGGCATTAACTGGATGGCGAATTCTCTGAATGACTTCTATTGAACATATCAGTGACACTCAAATGGATTGGTAGCATTAACCCCAAAAGAGGGATGGTATGGTGGACCAATGGTGATATGGCTGGTGAGCAAAATAACCCAACCCGACTTAATCATTGTGATGGAGTGAAAGTGTCATGTTCAAGAGCGACCTGCTACCAATAAAATTCTTCAAGTTTTCTTCACTTTTTTCCCAGTCATTGCTAACCAGTACCTCTTTATTTTTGTCAAGCTTGAGGAGGATAACATATTCGTGTTCTATAATTTTCCCTTTGGGCAAACCTGTCGCTATGTTTTAGCGAGCCTAGCGACAGTGAAACTTGTTCTTGTCTAGATGGACAAGTTTGTCGCTATTGTTTTAACGAGTTTAACGACAAGGATAACTCGGTCCTTTTCATGTTTAGAGAGTTTGAAAAGGGACGGAAAGGAAACTCCAACAGTTCTTTTTTGTATCATAATCCCTTGAGTCCGAAAAAGATTAAAATAATACAAAAGGGATGACTTCTCCGATCACTTTAGCGAGCCAAAAAAGACAAGCTCTTGATATTTTTGTGGGATAATCCCTCAGGTCCAAAAAGATTAAAATATAGGAGGGATGGCTCTTCCAATCACTTTAGCGAGCTAGAGAGGCCAATTGCTCGATGATCTTTTCATATTTAATGAGTCTGAAAAGAGTTTAAAGTTGACTTGTTTTTTGAGGAACGAGTGGCGTCTAGGGTAGCAACTGGTTCCCTGTAATCTTGGAACTGGTTCCAGGTAATCTTGGAACTTCTCAAAACATGGTGGTGTGAAGAGGTTGGCTAATAGGACCACTCATTGTAGCTGTTCCTCAAAATGGTAAACAATCAAGCAGAAGTGTATGATCAGCCAAACGGATGGAGGTGATGGAAGGAACACAACCAAGGTTCGAAAGGCAGATAGAATGGCAATCACAAAGGTTATTTACTGAAGGTGGGTTCATTTTTTAACAAGCTTGAACTCTGGGGAACATATGCTCAGTGGTGGGTTTAATTTTTAACGAGCTTGAACCTTGCGGAAACATTGCTCATTGCAGTCAAAGATGTCCCTCATTGGTAGGTTCATTTTTTAGTGAGCTTGAACTCTACGATAACATTTTTATGTAGGCTAGAAATGACCAAACTACAAAGCTAAAATACTAACAGCTAAGGAACTACTGAGGTTAGGTAGGATGGTTTTATCTTCCCTCTAGACAAAACCTTTCCTTCGGTCCGTCTGCAGTGGAGACATTGCCGGACCAATCATCTAACCTAAGAAGTTGGAACTACAAAGCTAAAAAGCTAAAAAAATGAAATTGGTATTTTTTTGCTTGCATAAAAAGGTCTGCATGCCCCCAGGCATCGAGAAAAAGAAAGTCTCCAGGTAACCATATGGAAGTCACTGCGGTTAGGCAGGATTGTTTCTGTCAGTGGTTAGACCAAAACACTTCCTTGGCTTTGTCCCCGGAATGGGTGGAAAAAATTGAATGGTGTGAGATTACACTTCCAATCACATAACCTATAGGGAAACCTATCTTTTCACCTGGGTTCGTCTAGATGGACAAGGGTGAACACCCCCTAAACTTCATTACATTCACCGGACTACTCACCGCAATCAGGTGGATGGAATGAAGGTTGAAGAGACACTCTTAATTGAAAGAGACCATTTAGGGATGATGTTTGAATTGAAGCTGTGTTTGAATTGGGAAATGAAAGCTGGTCGATAAGTTGTACCATTTTCTCTTCATGCAGGAAACACATCGCTCGAAAGAGTGTGGAAACAATAGCTTCCATGCTATATATATAGTCACGTCCAAGAAGTAGATTGAAATCTAAAGGTCCTTGGACTACCATCACGTTCAAGTGAACGGTTTTCCTCTTCAAAGTTATTGGAAACTTCAGAAGGATCCCTAATAGTTGACTGGTTCCTGTGGGCGGATATTGATTTGGTTGTATCCAGAAAATCCATCCATGAATGAAAAGATTTCGCATCCGGCACATTCATCAATTATTTGGTCGATGAAGGGTGTAGGGTAGTTGTCCTTTGGACAAGCTTGATTTACATCCCTATAATTGATGCACACTCTAATCGTTCCTTGCTTTTTCATCACAGGAACAATATTCGATACCCAATCAGTGAGAGGAACAGGGTAAATGAAACCAACATGTAAAAGTTTTTCAACTTTTGCCTTAATGGCCACGACTTTCTTTGGGTGAACCCGTCGAAGCTGTTGTCGTACTAGTTTGACATTTGGATACATGTTAATCTCATGTTCAATGATGCTCAAGTCAATGCCTGGAATTTCTTCATATGACCATGCAAAGACATCTCTGAATTTGTGAAATAGAGTGCAATATATTTCCAGTTCTGAAGGAGAACAAGATTTTCCAACATGAATATTCTCTACAACATTAGGTTTGGTCGAGATATTAATGGTGATAGTTTCCTCAATATTGGACAGATTTCGCTCGGAATCCACTATATTTACAGTCTTTGATAGAAAATCAAAAACTCAAGGATGATTAAGGTCACTAGAATAATCTTTGTTGTTATCTTGAAGGTGGGAACAATGGTGGTAATATTCCCATGGTGCCTCTCCTATCATCATCGACTGAATGATTCCTTTGTCTGTAGAATGTGTATGAGACCAAGGATCGGAAGAGGTGCCATATTCTAGAGACCTATCTATCCAAACACTTGCTGAGTGTTGATTTGGGTTCACCACCTAGGCCCAGAAAATTGATTGCTACAAAGTTTCTATGGGGCTTGGGGGCAACACCTCGCGATGATCCACACTATCAAAATGGTCAGAGTTCTTCTTAATCTTTGATGATGTAGAAGATATCATGTGACGAGTTTCCACTGTGGCCACTTCTGTCAGATTACTCGGAGGTGGGAGGGAAAAAGTACCCATCAAGGAATGGTCTTTTGGGAGACCTACTCCGACATTTTAAAGCGATTGAGAACTTCCATGGATCAATGGAATGCTTCTAGTAGCATGTGAACTGTTGGGGAAAGAGGTTAGTTGGTCAACGATTGTAATTCCGTCTTGGAAGGGAAATGCAATCTTTCTAAAATATATTGACACAACAGCAGCCATAGCATAAATCCAGGGCCTTCCCAGTAAGATATTGTAGTCAAGGTTTCCATCAATGACCTCAACTTCAATTTCTACTGTTTTGCCACTCAGTTCAACTTGCAAGTTACTTAATATCCCATATCACGTGTATGTTCTTCCATCGAATGCCTTTAATGTCATTATGTCACAGGCATAAGCGATAGTGAACCAAGCGCTTTCCAAGCAGTTGAGGAAAGGATACTCACTGAAGCTCCTTCATCTATGATAGTGCCAAACACGATCATTTTGTAAACTTGTACTTTGATCCGGAATGGTACATTAGATGGAAGGCGCGGTCTTGCTAGTTGATTCCAATCAAAGGAAATGACTAGACTGCTTAGAGGGGGTACCGGATAAACAGTTGAATGAACCCCTTGAACTGGGGAATTTTCCTCGTAAAAGAACGAGCGGATTGTCCCTGAGTTCATCAGACTCTAAATTAACAAAAAGAATTTGAACGGTATTGTTCTCTTTCTCTTTGGAAATTGTGTCATCTAAAGGTGGGCCTTCTGAAGGCAAGACTGGGTCGACTGCCATTTTGACCTGCTGGATTTGGAACGATATGGACTCAGAAGGTTCACTCTCAACGATAGGTGTTTAGATCGATGATTGAGTTACGTCAGTTGGATTTTCAACTAGCGAAGGATTTGGTGAGAGTTTCTTTTATCCAAGTGGAAGTCGTTGTGATGAAGCAGGACGGTTACACAAGACTCTTTTGGCCTCCTTGGCTTAGCAATTTGGGATTTCCTTTATGTATGATAGATAAGAGAGAAGCAAAGGGGTGTTATAGACATTTTTGGGCACTACAACCCCAATCAATAAATGTCAATAAACCAAGGGCTCTTAAGTCCCTAAAAGTGTTGTTCTAACCCCTAAAGGAACAACGTCAACTGATTACACCTTCTCCCAGAAGTTCTCCATGAAAAACTACTCAGAACTGGTCAAAACTGGACCATTTCACCTGCTCCATAGGCAAAGTGCATTGCATCCCACCTAAATACACACAGTAGGTGTGATGCATTTCAAAAATCCCTTCTATGGGGTGCGATGGGCGAGAAGGGACAAATGGCAGGGTCAATCCGCAAGGTGGAGGAGCATGGAATCTTCCAGAAACTTCTCCTGTGACACTTGCCTCTCTGAATTCGACCAGGGATGAGTAAGAGATCATCAATATCCAAGTGGAATCAAGAACTATCAGAGAGAAGACACTAATCAACTCTCAAAAGCTGACTCATCTCCCTTGCAGATATCTATATATGGATCCCTCATCCCAGAGATCCAGAGGCTGGAATTTTGTATCTTGTGAGGAAGTGCTGCTAGTTTATTGGTGCAATATCATAGTGTTGGGTGATCTAAGCTTGTCATGAGGTGAAGAAGGGCTTCTTCTTACTGAGAGGATGATGCTGGGTCAGAACATTTGGTTGTAAATCTCTTGGCTCTTTCTTGATTATCAATAAAGCTATTCAAGTTTTCCTCCATACTCTTGTGTGATTTATGTTTTATGCATTTGTATGGTCAATTTACATCTGATCCTAGATTGTTTATGATAATAGATCCATGTTCTCGTATAGTATTGTGCTGCTTTGATTCTACAGGTACTCTGTGAAGCTGGGTATACAAGGAAGCAAGTAGCAAAGGACTATCAGAAGAGAGCGGAATCAAGCAAGGAACCAAGCTGAAGACAAAGGTTGGTCTCCTTTATTCTTCACTCATCTATCTCTCATAAAGGAAAACAAAAGTAGTCTTTAATTTGTTTGTTTCTAAGGTAGCCACTAGCCTTAGTGGGATTAGAAGTTCTGCATAGACACTATTCTCGGTAACAAAATGGCGACTCCATTGGGGAGCGACTAGGTTGTTTTTCTATCTACATTTGTTTACTTTATAAACTTACAGACGGAGCCTGAAGTTGAGCCAGGTAACCTTCGAACTGCATTTTCTATGCAAATGCAAAGTAGATAAATGCCGCTTCAGTCAATCTCTGGGTTTTTTTATGAATTAAACAATTGAATTACAAACTCTCTAATTGCCCTTGTGGTGGCTCTAGTAACCTCCTTAGATCTACCCCTGTGATTGATTTACTGATTACCACTTGCTCAGCCAAAATCCCTAAACTGAACTGCAAACTGTGACCCAGAACCCAATCAAAGTCTCGTCCCTGGTCCAATGCACTGTCTGTTCTGTGAACTTCAAATGCATCACACTTACCGAGTGTAGAAGGTGCACTGCATTTCAGTTTCACTGTGTTACAGGTGCGCTGATCAGACAAGGCCTTGTTCTTAAATTTTTGGTTTCTGTGCTCATTCTTTTCAGATCTATTCAGGAGTTTTGCTGCCTATAGTCAGTACACCTCTGTTTAAACCCCCTTTCCTTGCTGATATTCCGCCTCCATTGTGCAAAGAACTGTAAATGTTTTTATGTATTTTTTGAGTCATTTTCAGTTCTCCTTTACAAAGAAGTAACATAATTGTACTATCGTTTCTTGATTTGAAAGTGTCGCAAGTGTCGTTTTCAGTCATAGAAGAGAATCTGATTGTTCTTGATAGTCAATTATCTTGTTACTATTGTATTTGGTCTAAATTAGTAGTTTTTCTAAGTGTCGAAAGCAAGTTTTCAATTCCAAATCGCAAAGTGTTGTCATTGTCCTCATTTTGTTTTGAAAAGAAACTTGTTAGTAATTGTCACTTTGAAAATAATTCAGATTTGCGCATTAGCTTTCTTTTTATCATTCACATATTAAGAAGGCTGAAAACAAATACATGCATGTGCATTTGCATTTAGACTGTTTGTTGGTTTGATTTAGGACAGTGCATATAGTGTGTGCTCTTTGCTCTTTGCTGAAAGAACGCCATCTCTCTTTCCTTAGTAGCTAGGATTTTCATCTGCTAAAAAGAAGATTAAACGACTGTTTATCATCTTAGATTGCATTTTAGGAATTGTACATTTACATCACACGGTGAACCTGAAAGGAAAATTTCTTAAGCAAGATCAACTATAAAATAAATTTAATGAATCTAAAAACGCTTTGGAACCTAACGCACAACATCTAGAAGTCTAGGCTAGAGATGTATTCTGGCGTTGTAAAGCCTGGTAACTGTTGCTTTCACTGTTGGTTGGGTGATTCCTCCACTTTGAGACGATAAGTGCCAGTACGGACTTGTGCTCCCACGTACCGTCGAGTATATTTTGGGAGACCACAATAGGCTTGATCCTTTATCCATAGGAAGCCGTGTCTGCCGCCCTATCGATCGCAATGCACTGAACACAGCATTCGGGAAGATTGACTGCCGTACCGTAAAAAGTATTCTGCAGTTTTGCGATTGGTTTGGTAATCCCTCTGTCTAGATTTCCAGAGCAGTCCCTTTCGGTCCTTTTCAGACTCCTTAACGGAAAAGGTCCGTCTGAGCACTTGTCACTTTAGGCTCATTAAAAATCGAAGGCGACTAGAGTCATCTTTTGTTTTTTCTAGACTCTTAAAAATTGAAAAAACAAATTGTGTCAAAGAGTCTAAAATTCATCTAATTCAGAAACATACTTCCCCTTGATTTTTAGTTGATCAAGTAATCCGCAATCGTGGAAGAGAGTCAATTGAAACCCCGTCATTCGCGGAGGCTTACGATTCAACCGTCTTTGTCTTCGGAATCGAAACTATTACGGACAAAGCGAACTCGTTTAACCGATTCCAAATCCCCTGGTAAAGTTAGGACAAGTGTTCCAACACCATCAGGGAATCCGGTTACTCCAAACATTTCTGGTATCCCTGCCTTTACAGAAGAAGTTCAGCAGTTGCTAAAGGATAGTAGCATTGATCCTAGTGTGAGGGTAAACAATTGTGTTATTGAACCAGTTCCATCTACAACTGATTCGAGGGGTGTTCTTCCCCAGGCATCTGTCGCTGCAGATTCCGTACCTTCTTCGGCACCAGAAATATTTTACGGACCAGACAGTCTACCTCTTCCACCTGGTTTGATTGCCATAGAAGAGATTGTGGAGGATCCTCCATCTAGTACTCCATCGTAATTTGGAGTCGGGATCACTCTGTATCCTTCTTCATCAGAAATTAGTCTACCGCCATCGGAAGCTCCTGTAGAATTGCTAGGCAATCTTTTGGATAGACTAGAAATGTTTGAATAACCGTCGACATCCAGGACTATGTCGTCCGACACAGCGACGACAGAACTTCCTGCTGTCACTCCAATAATGTTCGCCGGTATACCATCTGTCCCGGCTAGCTCTCAATCACTAGAAGGGGCCCACTCAGGGGCTATTTCGATAGTGTGGTCCGTTCCTGTTTGTTCATCTGGAATAGTATCTGGAAACTCTTATGTTGAGTCTCGGCAAATTGATCCTTCAGGGTGTCAATTTGGGCAATCCGGTCTTCAAGGGCAAACAATACCTTTAAGTACCAGATTACCACCGTATGGGGGGCAATATACCCTTTCATTGTCTCCTCCAGGAGAACAACCATACAGGAGTTCACAACAAAATTCAGGTTATGCTGGAATTACATCTAGCGGTTGGGTGCCAATCCTACCTCAACAACCAAGAGTTGTATATTCAATGCAACAATGTTTGCCTATGTCAAATATACCAACTACGCCGGCTATTGTGACAGTGTCGCAAGTACAAGTGCTGCCTGTTGTATGCCAACCTCAGGTTTCTCAGGTTGTAATGCAATAGCCCCTTGACCCTGCGACTCAACCACAATCGCCAACTAGTGGAATGACACAGGCCCAAATGGGTACAATTACCCCTCATCTTGGTCAAACAGTTAGTATCGGACAACAACACATGGCTTCGCAACCATGGCTGGTGCAATACCAGCAACCGCAATTCCAACAAGTATACCAAGGATCTAAGCAACAAATCTTTGCAAATAGTGGGCAACCGTATATTCAAAATGGTCAAAATCAACCATTCTACAATGGTTATGCCCATCAACCTTACCAAAGTTACCAACATCAAATGCATTATGCTGGTATGTAGAGGCCAATTGCTCAGGCGATTCCATCTTATCCTGGATATGATTCACCTAACCTTAATCAACAGCGACCCTTTGTGGCGACTTTAGAGTTATCGAATCTAAATCAGTTGACAAACGATCCAATCGCTTACGCCCCTTGGTGGCCAGTGATTCCGCATAAATTTCCGTCAGATATTCCTAAATTTAATGGAAATCCGGGTGAAGATCCATCGAATCATGTGATGACCTTTCATCTGTGGTGTTCATCAAACACCCTGAATGATGATTCGATTAGGCTTCGCCTTTTTCAGAGGATGTTAACTGGTCTGGTAGCAAAATGGTATATCGAATTGCCTAGAGCTTCATTTGACAACTTCAGTACCCTAGCCACAACCTTTTTAACACATTTTCAGTTACCGATAAGGTACGAAATGGGAACGGAACTTCTTACCAATTTCAAACAAACAACGGCCACTCACATATCAGATCATATTCATGAGTGGCGACGTCGTCGTAGAATGGTAAAAACATATGTTCCTAATCAGCTTTTAGCTGAATGGTTTATTAAGTCATTATTGCTTTCCATCATAGAAGATGTGGCAAAAGGGGGAGTCATCACCGAAGAGCAAGTTATTGCTCGTGCACAATATTTAGACTTGATTTACACTCAGTCTGGCATGCTCTACGATAAAATACCTGACGCTCCCAGATTGGAATTTTTGGTCCCCCCTCCTCCTAAATCGACCAATGACTCTCATGTCGACGATGGCGTGATTGGCGCAACAGACACGAAGTCGACAAAGCCTACATCTAAAAAAGCCCGTAATATTTCCAGTCAAAATGCGAAAGAAGAACTCCTTGCCTCAGAAGTAAATGCCGTCTCGACAGAAAAAGGCAAAGAAACCAAGCAACCAGGAGGCAAGAAGAAAAACAAATGGAAGAAGAAGAAACAGGAGGAATCATCACCTGAAAAATATTCCGCAAACCCTACTGGAAATAGGAAACCAAAAAATCCATGCTTTATATGCGATGAGGATCATTGGACATCAGATTGTCCACATAGGGCTGAGCTTAAAAAATTCTTCAAGAATTCAAAAACCTCAGCAATATTAACTGATCAATTTCCGAATCCAAGAACAAATCTGGTTGCTAGTGAAAATGCTTCCCCATCCCAAGTACTAATGTTGTCAGTTTCGAAACAGCAAAATGATGCTTTGATATCGACAAGGAACAAAGATTACGAGAATCCACAGCTGTTGAACAACAAGGATAAAGATCAACCTAGTAGTTGGACAACAACTTCGACAGAAGTTGCGCCACCCATCATTCCTGAGCTGACAATAAAACCGCCAAAGGGAGTAGTACACAAGTCGACATTTAATCCTCATGCCAGAGCGGCACAACATTATAATATAGTGGAAGATCTGGCCCAATCGCCCTCTGCTATGTCGACAGATGAGATACTGCAAAATTGCCCATCCCAAAAGCAGGCTTTGTTATCAGCTATTGGTGGGATAGACCCAAAGGATTCTGATCTTGTATCCTTTAACCATAAAGGATACGATCCTCAGTTACCAGCTCAACTAGCTTTCCTCATACAAGTGAAAGCCCTCAACAAAACTGTTCATCAAACAATTATTGATGAGGGGGCATCTACATGTATTATGTAGATGAGTTGCTGGAAAACTTTAGGATCTCCAACCTTGTCATGATCTTCGACAACATTAAAAGCATTCGACGGACGAACGTATACCCCGTATGGTATTCTAAGTAACTTGCAAGTTGAACTAGGGGGGAAACAGTAGAAATAGATGTCGAAGTAATCGACGGAAACCTCGATTACAACATCCTACTGGGAAGACCATGGATATATGCTATGGCTGCTGTTGTGTTGACCTATTTTAGGAAGATTTCATTTCCCTTTCAAGGGGGAATTACAATCATCGACCAACAAACTTTCCTCCCCAATGGTTCCCAAGTTACGGGAAGCATTCCGATGATCCATGGAAGCCCCCTTTCGCTTCAAAATATCGGAGTAGGCCTACTAAAAGACCCTATATTAATGGGAACTTTTGCCCTTCCACCTCCAATCAATCTGGCGGAAGTGGCAGCGATAGGGACCTGCAATATGATATCTTCTATTCACAAGATCTCAGAAAACGATATTAACATGGATCATCTATCGGTGTTGCCTCCAAGCCAAATGGAAATATTGTAGCAATCAATGTTTCTAGCATGGAAGGCAAACCCAAATCAATGCTCATCAAGCGTTTGGATAGATAGGTCTAAGGAATATGGCACCCCTTCAGATCCTTGGTCGCAAGTGCATTACACCGACGAAGGAATTATTCAATCAATGATAATTGAAGGGGCACCATGGGAAGATTACCACCATCGTTCCCATCTTCCAGATTGTAAAGAAGATACTCCTGATGACCTTCACCATCCTTCAGTTTTTGATTTCCTATCAAATACTGTAAACACGGTGGATTCTGAGAGAAACTTGTCCAAATTATATTGAAGAGACTATCGCCATAAATATCTCGACCAAAACAGATGTTGTAGAGAATATTTATGTTGGAAAATGTTGTTCTCCTTCAGAACTGGAAATATATAACGCTCTTTTTCGCGAATTCAGAGATGTCTTTGCTTGGTCATATGATGAAATGCCAGGCATTGACTCGAGTATAGTTGAACACGAAATTAAGATGTATCCAGATGTCAAACCAGTACGACAACGGCTACGAAAGGTGCACCCCAAGAAAGCCACTGCCATCAAGGCAGAAGTTGAAAAGCTTCTCCATGCTGGTTTCATTTACCCGGTTCCTCTAACTGATTGGGTATCGAACATTGTTCCTGTTATGAAAAAACAAGGAACGATTAGAGTGTGCATCGATTATAGGGATGTAAATCAAGCTTGTCCAAAAGACAACTACCCTACACCCTTTATTGACCAGATAATTGATGAATGTGCTGGATGTGAAATCTTTTCATTTATGGATGGATTCTCCGGGTATAATCAAATAAATATCCGCCCACAGGACCAGACAAAGACTGCATTTATTTGTCCATGGGGCACATTCGCGTATCGAAAATTACCCTTTGGTTTAAAGAACGCAGGGGCAACGTTTCAGAGGGCAATGAATTATGCCTTCCATGACATCAAAAACATCGTTCAACCATATCTTGACAACCTTCCGTCTCATTCGCGAAAGCGGACTGATCATCCACAACATTTAAGAGCAATATTTATATGTTGCCGACACTACAAGATACGACTCAATCCACACAAATGTGTGTTCTGTGTCAGTTCTAGTCGTTTGCTTGGCTTTGTAGTCTCAAAGGACGGGATTCGTCTTGACCCATGTAAGGTTCAAGCAATCATTAATTTGCCGCCACCTTCAAATTTGCTTCAGATTCAGAAAATCCAAGGGAAAGCAAACTTTCTGAGGAGGTTCATTCCAAATTACGCCGAACTTGCTAAAGGTTATACACGTCTATTGAAAAAGGAAGTTCCCTTCGTATGGGATCAGGTTGCGCAAGCTTCCTTTGATGCTTTAAAAGAATCCCTGATGAAAGCATCATTAATGTACGCTCCCAACTATCAAAAAGACTTTAGCCTGTATCTGGCTGCAACGGATACAACCATCACAATGGTTTTAGTTCAAGAAGACAACGGAATAGAACATCCTATATATTATTTAAGTAAGAACTTAAATGATACAGAAAGCAAATATTTTTATGTTGAAAAGCTAGCGCTCACAGCTGTTCAAGCGATACAGAAATTTCGACACTATGTCCTCTTTAGAAAAACTACCATTAGACTGTCAGATTGCAACCCCATGACTTATATATTGTCGCGACAGTTGCTGGGGGGCAGATATTCCAAATGGATAGCTATTCTACAAGAGTTTGATCTGGAATTTGTAAAATCCAAATCAAAGAAAGCACTGGTTTTCGCAGAATTATTATGCGATCTCCCATCGTCGTCCAACGATGAAACGACCAAAGAAACAATCGTGGATGAATCTTTGCTTCTGATATCTTCAAGCAATCCATGGTATGGAGATATAATCATCTATCTCCAAACCCAAAAATATAGGCTTAATACCTCCTGCTCCGAACAAAAACGTATTCGATACCAATCAAAAGACTACATGATCGTCGGTCATACGCTTTATCATTGTGGTGTCGATACAGTTCTGAGGAGGTGCCTCACCCATGCGGAAGCCGAAAAAGTCCTGAATGATTGCCATTCAGGCACGTGTGGGGGCCATCAATCTGGTTATGCTACGGCGCAAAAATTTTTACAAGCAGGATACTTCTGGCCAACAATGTTCAAAGATTGCATAATCGCAGTCAGAAGTTGCCATGCCTGTCAAATTTTCGATAGCAAAACCTGAAGACCACCCGAACCTTTGCAGCCAATAGTTGCTGTTGGCCCATTCGCCAAATGGGGCATTGATTTCATGACATGTAACCCCACCTCGACCGGGGGGCATGGGTACATCATAGTCGCAGTGGACTATTTTACCAAATGGGCCGAGGCGATGCCTACATTAGATAACACTGGTGAAACAGCTGCCCTTTTCTTTTCAATCATGTAGTCGCCAGATTCGGCGTTCCACAGGCTATAGTCACAGATCATGGATCGCGTTTTGGCAATCACATGATGGCCGAATTAGCAGCCAAATTAGGACTGTCTCCCGACAGCTCTACTCCATATTACCCACAGGCCAACGGACAAGTTGAAGCAATCAACAAAGTCCTGAAGTGCATGCTGCAAAGGATGATTGGAGTCCACAAAAGGAGTTGGCACCTGATCCTGTACTCATCCTTGTGGGCATACCGAACATCGGTAAGAAATGCAACCGGGTTCACACCTTTCCAACTGGTGTATGGCCTAGAAACAATCTTACCAGTTCAGTGTGAAACCTCGTCCCTCAAACTCGCAATCGACCTTCTCCCCAGAACTTCAGAAGAGAAGGCTCGTTTCTTGGAACTAATCCAATTGGACGAAACCCGTCGTAATGCCGCTTTGGCTAACAAAGCCCATAAGAAATGAGTCAAGGCATAGTTCGACAAGAATGTCAAACCCTATGTCTTCTCGGAAGGTGACTTGGTCTTGCTTTATAACCAAGAATCCGATAAATTGGGAGCAGGTAAATTCAAGTCTTTATGGATGGGCCCTTATATTATTAAATGAGTGTTAGCAAAAGGAGCCTACGAGTTAATGGATCACGACGGAATTCCACTGGCACAACCCTGTAACGGGTTCTACCTTAAGCGTTACTATGCCTGATTCAGTGTGGTAACCTGCATGCTTTTGTTACATTTTTGTTTTCGCTAAGGGTAATCGTTTTGGTCAAGTAAATCCACTTTTTACATTTTTCGCAGATGTCGAACCTATTGGAATCTTTTGTTGGATATGCCGACGGAGCGAGTCATAGTTTGCGGAACCTATCTTATGCGGCCTAGGCCATTTTTGATCCAAGCGACGAGTTAGTAAGTTTCAGAGGGGTATGTATTGGTCGATCAATGAATAACATCGCTGAATATAGCGCGTTGATAGAACTTCTCTCTGATGCCATCACACATGGCATACGCCGACTGGTCGTCAAGCTGGACTCACAACTCGTCATACTACAGCTCACTGGTATCTATTCCGTCTGAAATCCAACCATCTATCACATGTTCCTAAGGGTCAAGATTTTGGAAAGGCAATTTGATTTTATTCAATATCAGCATATTTCCATAATCTTAAACACATTAACTGACTCATTGGTAAATTATGTGTTAGATAGAAATTTGCAACATTTATAAAAAGAAGCATTTCATTAATACTTGCTTCAGGATCATGTAAATTAACCAAAATAAAACTTCGAAAATCAAAAATATATATATAACTGTTTATGGTTTACACATAATGTTCTGTAACCAAGACAAAATTGGTCAAATGACCCAAAACTAAAAACGCTAGGGGGCACCCTAGTCTAATGATGCTGGTGATAACAAGTCACTGCCTGTGCAATCATGCGTAAAAGCCTAGTCCATCGACTTGGCACGCCAGTAGTATGTCGCTGCAACCTCAGAGGTAGCTCGTCAGTCCTCACATCTGGAATACCGAGAGTGAGACCCTCGACCTGATCCTGTAATGCTGAAAGAGTCTCGGCCACATCAAGGTCGCGAAGGATAGCCCTTCCCACAGCCTCTCCTGTTGGAGCGGCAGCTGGCACTCTCAGGCGTACTACTGGCCGAACAGGACCAACATCTGCATGAGCACATGAGTTCTGATTAGTCTTGACAGAATAAAGCACAAGGACATTATAAAAGAGAAACAATAAACAGAAATATGGTCAAAGAATTTACCAATAGCCCTCCACTGCTCGCCAGCCGGCAGTACCAAATCCGGGTCACCCCAGATGTCCATACCAACATATGGATACTCGGAAAAAACCATCTCCTGACGATCGAACCACCCGAAGAAGGTATCAGAAAAGGAAATTTGAGACTGACCAGCATGCTTGGACATATGGTCGACCCATCTTTGCATTCGTGGTTCAGTTGGTGGAGGTAAACCAAGTGAAATATACTGCAACTGCATCAGTGGGATCTTTTCCAAGGCGAAGGTGGTCAAAATAGAACCATATCCAAAGTTCTTCAACCTTCTGTTCTTCACCTCATTCAACTGTTCTTTCATCACAAGAAGTACTGCATCACACCAATTGAACACCTTCGGTTCAAGACATTCTAAGGCATACTGCATATAAGACCGGTTGGCCACATGAAGAGCCGCACCACCAACCATCCTACCAAAGGTGAACAGAATGGTCCTCAGGAACCTGTCAGTGACATCTCAGATGATGATCTTTTCGTCTTTACTCGGATGAGATCCCTCTCTGCAATACCTGCGAATATAATCTCTCGCAGATTCACCCCCACGGGCCAAACCTGATAAGGAGATAGGGGTACCCCACCTTGATAAGCCGGTCAGAAAATAGATGTCCACGATAGTCAAGGGGATGGATTTGCCCCTAATCTAGAACACCTGGCTGGTAGGGTCCCAAGCATTGAGCAAATACTGCAGCAAGTTGATTTGTTGCCTTATGCTAGAGATATGAAAAAACTTCAACAGGCCACAGTTCCGCAATGCATTTACGGTAGCCAGATCATGTAAAGAAAGCATGTCCTCTTCTTCATGCTCATGTTCTCGCCAAGTAATGGTCATTTTCCTCCAATGAATCTCTGAAAACAAACAAGAGAAGAGTTAGATCCTGATTTGGTAAGAAACAGGCAAAAATTTCCATTGAAAACTGTGCACAAATTTCCCTCTTTGCGCTCATCGCACCTCCAGCATTGTTCTGGGTGTGTTGCATGCTAACTGTCCAGTGGATAGGCCAACATGCAACGCACCTTTCGATGTAGAAAGGGTGCGATGGAGCCAGGGTGAGTTTTTCAAACCCCAGAGGCTTAGAAAAACCAGAAATCAGGATCAGAATGCAAAATGGAAAGGATGAAATGAAAGAGCTCAAGTTCAGCTCCTACCTGGTCCAGACGGTGCCAAAAATCATCCACAAAATCTCCTGAAATCAGCTGGTAAAAATTAAGGGGGAAAACACCTCCAAAGCTCCAACAAGTCAAAGTTCAAATGAAATGGTAAAATGAGAGGTAAAAGCACTTTTAAATTACTTTTTGCATAATTCAAGTAAAATATTAGTGTCTTAACTCATTTTTCAAACATATATTGTTCATTTCTAACTAGTTTGATGAAGCGATTGAGCATGCAGTACAACCTTTGAAGGAACAAAGCTATTAATGGTAAAGTCAAGAAATGACCATTATATCGAGCAGTTTTAGCACATAGTTCAAGCTCGTTAAAAAATAAACATAAGTCATGAGCAAATGTTTCCCCCAGCGTTTAAGCTCATTAAAAAATGAACCGATTTCTGGTAAATAAACCGTCGTGAATGTAGTACTTCAGCCTTTAAAGCCTTGGTCGTGTTCTCATCATCACCTCCACTCTGTATTGGCCGATCATTCACCTCCACTTGATTGTTTACCCCTTTTGAGGAACAGCTGCGAAGAGTGATCCTGTTAGCCATCCTTGTAACACTGCCATGATTGGGAAATTCCAAACCTTACCTGGAATCAGCTGCTACCCGAATTTATCACTCGTTCCTCAAAGACGAGTCTCCTTTAAGCTCTTTTCAACCGACTCATAAAATATGAAAAGATTATCGAGCCATTGGCCTCTCCAGCTCATTAAAGTGACCAGAAGTGCTATCCCTCCTTTAGATTTTAATCTTTTTGACCTGAGGGATTATTACACAAAAAGATCGAGTGCTTGTTTTGTTCAACTCGTTAAAAGTATCGAAAATTCATCCCTTCTGTATTATTTTATACTTTTTTGGACTTAAGGATTAGATGACAAAAAAGGATCTTTGGAGTTTCCTTTTACGTCCCTTTTCAGACTCTTTAAAATTGAAAAGGACCGAGTTATCTTTGTCGTTAAACTCGTTAAAACCTAATAGCGACAAACTTGTCCATAGCAGACAAAAGTGAGTTTCACTATCGCTAGGCTCGTTAAAACATAGCGATGGGTTTTCCCGAAGGGAAAATTATAGAACAAGCATATGTTATCCTCCTCAAGCTTGACAAAAATAAATAGGTACTGGTCAGCAATGACTAGGGAAAAATTGGGAAGAAAACTTGAAGAAACTTTATTGGTAGCAAGTCGCTCTTGGACATGACACTTTCACTCCGCATTCAAGTCGGGTTGGGTTGTTCCATTCACCGGTCACAGCACCATGGTTCCATAACACCATCCATCTTTGGGGTTAATGCTACCAATCCATCATGTTAGTGTCGCCGATATGTTCAAGAGAAGTCACTCAGAGAATTCACCTGTGCCTCACCCACTATAATACATCTTCGCTCCATTCTTTCATGACCGCCACCCTGAACCGTATATCACCAGATCGTTTTCACCTCCATTAAAATCATTTGCTCCATTCTGTGTCATTGATGTGGGATTCACTAAGGCCCTCCTATGACGGATCGCTTCTTGTCGACATCAGCTCATTATCCAAGAAGTTGATCTAGGAACAACCCTTTCAGTACTTTGAAACTTGCATGCCTCAATGGCAAGTTTCTCACTTCCGGCGACAGGTTTACATCAATGGCCTTCGACCGAAAGATTTTGCGTGGTGTTCGACGCCAAGTCCTCTATTCACACCACGTGAATTGTACTGTAGTACCTTGAGGGTCATCATCATTATCGGTGATTCCTCTCGCACCTGTTAACAGCTTACATCATTGGCTGGTAATCAGGCGATGTCTTTCCATGTTTGACTCCAGAACATCTCTCACATGGATTGACTTGTACTTGAGTGAAGATCGAATGAGATTGAAGACCCCGGATCTAGTTTCATCCATCCGGGCTGTGATATATATTCAGGAAAATAAAGACATCAAATGTACATCATTGCTGCATAGATAATCATCCAATCTAAGAGATGATGGCTCTATCAGAATCATCAGTCTACACTCAGACGATTATCTGTCTCATGTACATGAAAATGAATTTATAAAGCTCAGCATGGGAATGCCCACCTCAGCTAGATCATGAAAATATTACAAAGATAATGTATTGTATTGTATCTTATTACAGGTCTCCTTCCAGCTTGAAAGAACTTCAGATCCTCATGACAAAGCATTTCACCCGACATCAACAAATTTACGACCTCATGCTTTAGGGGGCAACTGTTATAGACATTTTTGGGCACTGCAACCCCAATCAATAAATGTCAATAAACCAAGGGCTCTTAAGTCCCTAAAGGTGTTGTTCTAACCCCTAAAGGAACAAGGTCAACTGATTACACCTTCTCCCAGAAGTTCTCCATGAAAAACTACTCAGAACTGGTCAAAACTAGACCATTTCACCTGCTCCATAGGCAAAGTGCGCTGCATCCCACCTAAATACACACAGTAGGTGTGATGCATTTCAAAAATCCCTTCTATGGGGTGTGATGGGTGAGAAGGGACAAATCGCAGGGTCAATCCGCAAGGTGGAGGAGCATGGAATCTTCCAGAAACTTCTCCTGTGACACTTGCCTCTCTGAATTCGACCAGGGATGAGTAAGAGATCATCAATCTCCAAGTTGAATCAAGAACTATCAGAGAGAAGACACTAATCAACTCTCAAAAGCTGACTCATCTCCCTTGCAGATATCTATATACGGACCCCTCATCCCAGAGACTAGAGGCTGGAATTTTGTATCTTGTGAGGAAGTTCTGCTGGTTTATTGGTGCATATCATAGTGTTGGGTGATCTAAGCTTGTCATGAGGTGAAGAAGGGCTTCTTCTTGCTAAGAGGATGATGCTGGGTCAGAACATTTGGTTGTAACTCTCTTGGCTCTTTCTTGATTATCAATAAAGCTATTCAAGTTTTCCTCCATACTCTTGTGTGATTTATGTTTTATGCATTTGTATGGTTAATTTATATTTGATCCTAGATTGTTTATGATAATAGATCCATGTTCTCGTACAGTATTGTGCTGCTTTGATTCTACAGGTACTCTATGAAGCTGGGTATACAAGAAAGCAAGTAGCAAAGGACTATCAGAAGAGAGAGGAATCGAGCAAGGAACCAAGCGCAAGAAAAAGGTTGGTCTCCTTTATTCTTCTCTCATCTATCTCTCATAAAGGAAAACAAAAGTAGTCTTTACTTTGTTTGTTTCTAAGGTAGCCACTAGCCTTAGTGGGATTAGCAGTTCTGCATAGACACTATTCTCGGTAACAAGGGGACCAACCTGGATCTTCTGCTTGACTCCTTGCTTGATTTCTGTCTCCCTTGATAGAGCTTGCAACTCCTCTCCTACTTGTCCTGCTTAGAGAATACTTGTAGAGACAAAGTAACAAAACACCATCAAAGCATCTCGATCTATAATATCATAAACAATGTAGAATCAGAAATACATTGAACATACAATTGCATTCACAAATAACAAGATTCACAAATACACGATTGTATGGAGGAAAACTCAAAGAACTTTATTAAGATAGAAGGGAGAATTACAACCCAAGTGTCTGATCTAGCATCATCCTCCCAGCATCAAAGCCCTCTTCACCTCATGAAAAATAAGATCACCCAACAATACAATTTCTCTTCTCAAAGATAAACCAACATCACTTCCTTACAAATTACAAAATTCCAGCCTCCAGATCTCTCAGATGAGGGATCCATTTATAGATGTCTTACAAGGGTGTGAGTCAGCTCTAGGTTTTTGATAAGTTTCATTCCACTCATAGTTCTTAGTTCCACTTAGAGATTTCATTGATCTCTTACTCATCCCTGGGCAAATTCAGAGAGGCAAGTGTCATATGAGAAGTTTCTAGAAGATTCCATGAGCATCCACCTAGCAAACTGTCTCAGCCATTTGTCCATTCTCACTCATCACACCCTACCGAAGGCCTCTTTAGTATGCATCGCACCTAGCTAATGTAGGAGCTAGTATGCATTGCACTTTGACAGTGGAGCAATCAGTATCGTCCAGTTTTGGCCAGTTCGGAGTGGTTTTTCAGGTGGAACTTCTAGGAAATGATGTAATAAGTTGACCATGATCCTTTAGGGTATGAAACAACACTTTTAGGGGTTAAAGAGACCTTGGTTTATCGACATATAAGATTGGGGTTGCAGTGCCCAAATATGTCTATAACGGTTGCCCCCTAAATCATGAAGTCATAAATCTTTTGATGTCAGGTGAAATGCTTTATCATGAGGATCTGAGGTATTCGAATTGGAAGGTGACCTGTATAAGATACAATACAATACATCATCATCATATTATTTTCATGATCTAGCTGGGGCGGGCATTCCCATGCTCAGCTTTATAAATTCATTTTCATGTACATGGGACAGATAATCATCTGTAGTTGCAGACTGGTGATTCTTTATGTGTAGAGTCATCATCCCTTAGCTTGGATGATCATCTGTGCAGCTTCTATGTACATTTGATGTCTTTATTTTCCTAAATATATCGCAGCTCGGATGGCTGAAACTAGATCCAGGGTCTTAAAACTCGTTCAATCTTCGCCTGATGTACAAGTCGATCCATGTGAAAAGATGTTCTGAAGTCAAACATGGAAAGACATCACCTAATTACCAACCAATGATAATGATAATGACCTTCAAGGTACTACAGTACAATTCATGTGGTGTGAATATATGAGCCGATGTCAAACACCACATAAAATCTTTCGGTCGAAGTTCATTGATGTAAACCTGTCGCTGGAAGTGAGAAACTTGCCATTGAGGCATGCAAGCTTCAAAGTACTGAAAGGGTTGTTTCTAAGTCAACTTCTTGGATAATGAGCTGATGTCGACAAGAAGTGACCCGTCATAGGAGGGCCTTGATGTATCCCACATCTACAACATGAAACGAAGCAAATGATTTTCTGGAGGTGAAAACGATCTTACGATACAAGGTTCAGGAATGACGGTCATGAAAAATGGAGGGTGAAGGTATTGCAGTGGATGAGGCATTAAATGGATGGAGAATTCTCTGATGACTTCTCTTGAACATATTGGAGACACTGAAATGGATTGGTAGCGTTAACCCCAAAAGATGGATGGTATGGTGGACTAATGGTGATATGACCGATGAACAAAAAAACCCAACCCGACTCAATCATGGTGATGGAGTGAAAGTGTAATGTTCAAGAGCAACTTGCTACCAATAAAATTCTTCAAGTTTTCTTCACTTTTTCCCTAGTCATTGTTGACCAGTACCTCTTTATTTTTGTCAAGCTTGAGGGGGATAACATATGCTTGTTCTATAATTTTCCCTTCGGGCAAACCTGTCACTATGTTTTAGCAAGCCTAGTGACAGTGAAACTCATTCTTGTCTAGATGGACAATTTTGTCGCTATTGTTTTAACGAGTTTAATGACAAGGATAACTCGGTCCTTTTCATGTTTAGAGAGTTTGAAAAGGGATGAAAAGGAAACTCCAATAGTTCTTTTTTGTGTCATAATCCCTTGAGTCTAAAAAGGATTAAAATAATACAAAAGGGATGACTTTTCTGATCACTTTAGCGAGCAGAAAAAGACAAGTGCTCGATCCTTTTGTGGGATAATCCCTCAGATCCAAAAAGATTAAAATACAAGAGGGATGACACTTCCAATCACTTTAGCGAGCTGGAGAGGCCAATTGCTCAACAATCTGTTCATATTTAGCAAGTCCGAAAAGAGTTTAAAGTAGACTCGTTTTTTGAGGAACGAGTGGAGTTTAGGGTAGCAAATTGGTTCCGAGTAATCTTGGAACCGGTTCTGGGTAATCTTGGAACTTCTCAAAACATGGTGGTGTGAAGAGGTTGGCTAACAGGACCTCTCATCGTAGCTGTTCCTCAAAATGGTAAATAATCAAGTGGAAGCTTCTGATCGGCCAAACGGATGGAGGTGGTGGAAAGAACAAAACCAAGGTTCGAAAGGCAGATAGAATGACAATCACAAAGGTTATTTACCCAAGGTGGGTTCATTTTTTAACGAGCTTGAACTCTGGGGGAACATATGCTCAGTGGCAGGTTTATTTTTTAACGAGCTTGAACCTTGCGGAAACATTGCTCATTTGCAGCCAAAGGTGTCCCTCATTGAGAGGTTCATTTTTTAGTGAGCTTGAACTATACGATAACATATGCTCATTGAATTTTTATGTAGGCTAGAAACAACAAAACTACAAAGCTAAAAACACTAAAAAAGCTAAGGAACTACTGAGGTTAGGTAGGATGGTTTTATCTTCCGCCTAGACAAAACCTTTCCTTTGGTCCGCCTGCAGTGCAGATATTGCCGGACCAATTAACCTAATAAGTTGGAACTAAAAAGCTCAAAAGCTAAAGATAAACCAACAACACTCCCTATTCGCTCCACTTTCTATCTGGCTAACTTTAGGCTCTGTCTGTAGTTTATAAAGGAAACAATAATAACAAACAAACAAACTATTTTCTCCCCAGTACGGTTGCCATTTCATTTCCGGGAAAACTAGTGTCTTTTTTATCTGCTAGTCCCACTAAGATTGGTCGTTATCTTAGAAACAAACAATCAAAGCAATTTGGGATTTCCTTTATGTATGATAGATAAGAGAGAAGCAAAGGGGACCAACCTGGATCTTCTGCTTTACTCCTTGCTTGATTTCTCTCTCCCTTGATAGAGCTTGCAACTCCTCTCCTACTTGTCCCACTTTAGAGAATACCTGTAGAGACAAAGTAACAAAACACCATCAAAGCATCTGGATCTATAATATCATATACAATGCAGAATCAGAAATACATTGAACATACAATTGCATTCACAAATAACAAGATTCACAAATACACAATTGTATGGAGGAAAACTCAAAGAACTTTATTAAAAGAGAAGGGAGAATTACAACCCAGCGGTCTAATCCAACATCATCCTCCCAGCATCAAAGCCCTCTTCACCTCATGAAAAACAAGATCACCCAACAATATAATGTCTCTTCTCAAAGATAAACCAACAGGACTTCCTTACAAAACGCTAAAAAGCTAAAGAATGAAATTGGTCCTTTTTTTGCTTGCATCAAGAGGTTTGCATGCCCCCAGGCATCGAGAAAAGGAGAGTCTCTAGGAAATCATATGGAAGTCACTGCGGTTAGGTAGGATTGTTTCTGTCAGCGGTTAGACCAAAACACTTCCTTGGCTTTGTCCCCGGAATAACTGGACAAAAGTGAATGGTGTGAGATTTTCACCTCGGTTCATCTGGATGGACAAGGGTGCATGCCCCCTAAACTTCGTTACATTCACCATACTACTCGCCGCAATTAGGTGGATGGAATGAAGGTTGAAGAGACACTCTTGATGCAACGAGACCATTCAGGGATTATGTTTGACTTGTAGCTGTGTTTGAACCAGGAAATGAAAGCTAGTCAATAAGTTGTACCATTTTTCCTTCATGCAGAAAACACATCACTCGAAAGAGTGTGGAAACAATAGCTTCCATGCTATATATATAGTCACATCCAAGGAGTAGATTTTAATCTAATGGCCCTTGGACTACCATCACGTTCAAGTGAACAGTTTTCCTTTTCAAAGTTATTAGCAACTTCAGAAGGATCCCTAACAGTCGACTGGTTCCTTTGTTAAAGCCTGACAAATTTTGTGTCACAGGCATAAGCGATGGCGAACCAAGCGCTTTCCAAGCAGTTGAGGAAAGGATACTCACTGAAGCCCCTTCATCTATGATAGTGCCAGACACGATCATTTTGTAAACTTGTACTATGATTCAGAATGGTACATTAGATGGAAGGCGAGGTCTTACTAGTTGATTCCAATCAAAGGAAACGACTAGACTACTTGGAGGGGGTATCGGATAAACGGTTGAATGAACCCCTTGAACTAGGGAATTTTCCTCTTGTTGTAAAGGAATGGGCAGATTTCCCCCAAGTTCATCAGACTCTGTATTAACAAAAAGAATTTGAACGGTATTGTTCTCATTCTCTTTGGAAATTGTATCATCTGAAGGTGGACCTTCTGAAGGCAAGACTAGGTCGACTGCCATTTCGACCTGCTGACTTTGGTCTGGTATGGACTCAGAAGGTTCACTCTCAATGATAGGTGTTTTGATCGATGATTGAGTTATGTCAGTTGGATTTTCAACTAGCGAAGGACTTCGTGAGAGTTTCTTGTATCCAGGTGGAAGTCCCTGCGGTGAAGCAAGACGGTTATGCAAGATCCTCTTGGCCTCATCCAGAAAAGGACATCAGGGAAGGTGATGGTCCCCTTCACACAATTGACATGGAATTCTGACCTTTCCTTTCTATCTAGGAATTTCATTTTCACTATTTGATGGTGTGCAATCAACATGATCGCCAGATGTTGATGACACCGGATGGTGCGAATGTGGAGACCATTCTCTCAGGATTTATGGAATGCAAGGACAATCTCGATGAAAATGGTTTCCCTTGCAAATTATACAAGGATATTTAGGAGATTTAATGTGTGGATTTTCACAAAATGATTCATTTTTACCCCCTTGCTTAACTGAATTCTTCTTCTTCTTCTCCTTCCCTTTATTCTTCTTCTCCTTCCCTTTCTTCTTCTTCTCAGCCACTTGGTTACTAGTATCACTATTTTCACCAAGCGAAGAGGAAGAAGGGGAGGGAGAAACAAAAGAAGTAGAAAGTGAAGGGTCACTTTCGGTATCAATTGGTTGCTGATTCGATTGCTGAGGAATTACGACATTTTGAATGACAGAGGTTGAGAATAGCCATACCGGCAGACTAATTGTGATTCCTGGAAGGGACAATGTGGCCAATTACGGAGCACCAATATTTCCCCAAGTAGAAAATGGACTAGGATTCCCCTCAAGAGGGATTCCTTGATTGGTGGACTCCATTATCTCAACCTAAGATCAATGAAGGAACAGGGATGTTATTTCGAATTAAATAAATTTTAAAGATGCTTTAACACAACTTTGCTTTTTCAATTTTTAAGAGTCGAGAAAAAGCTAAAGATGACTCTAGTCGCCTTCGATTTTTAATGAGCCTGAAGTGACAAGTGCTCAGATGGACCTTTTCTTTTAAGGAGTCAAAAAGGAACGAAAGTGACTACTCTGGAAATATAGACAGAGGGATTACCAAACCAATTGAAAAACTACAATATACAACTTGGTGGTAAATTAAAGAGAAATTACCAAGGACGTAGGTACGGCAGTCAATCTTCCCGAATGCTGTGTTCAGTGCATTGCGATTGATAGGGCGGCAGACATAGCTTCCTATGGATAAAGGATATCAGCCTATTGTGGTCTCCCAATATATACTTGACGGTACGGGGAGAACAAGTCCGTGCTAGCACTTGTCGTATCAAAGAGGAGGAATCACCCAACCTTCGATGAAAACGATAGTTACTAGATTTTACGACGCTAGAACACGTCTCTAGCCTAGACCTCTAGATGTGTTGCATTAGGTTCCAAAGCATTTTTATGTTCATTTAGATTTATTTTAGAGTTGATATTATTTAGAGGTTTGTCTTTCAAGGTTCACTGCGTGATGTAGATGTAAAATTCCTAAATATACAATCTAAAATGATAAACAGTCGTTTATTTTTTAGCAATGAAAATCCTAGCTACTAAGGAAAGAAGATTACGATTCTTTCGACAAAGTGCAAAGAGCACACACTAAATGCACTTTTCCTAAATCATTTTTCGCACACAGTCTAGATGCAAATGCAAATGCATGTATTTGTTTTTCATTTCCTTAATGTGAGAAATGCAAAAAGGAAAACTAAGTATAGATCTGAAATATTTTCTTCAAAGCGACATTTCGACAATTTCTTTTCAAAATGAAAGGAAGACTAAACAACACTTTTCGATTTCGAATAGAAAACTGCTTTTGACACTTCAAATATTAACAATTCAAATAAAATACAATGACAAAAGTACAATCGACTATCTAAAGGAGGAAGACTTTACGACACTCTTCTTTTTGACTCAAAATGACAATTACAACACTTTTTGCATCAAAACAACAGTTCGATTAAGCTACTTTTTGACAAAGGATTGTAAATGATGGACAAATACATAGAAAACATTTACTAATCCTAATCAATGGAGGCTAAACTATGTAAAGGAAGGAGGCTTCTATAATGAGATACTGATCATAAGCAACAAAACAACTGAATAGAGCTGAAAACAAGGACAAAAAACCCAAATTTCAAGGAGAGAAATAGGATTACTCAGTCATCGCACCTGTGCTTCACAGAAACAGGGATGCATCTCACCTACTACACATGGGAGGTGTGATGCATACTAGCTTCCAGTGATAGACAGTGCGATGGGCCAGGGAGCGAAACTAAGGTGGGTTTTTGCTCAAATTTGCAGCTAAGTTCAGTGATTTAGGCTGAGGTATTGAAAAAAGTCAAGAACAAAGTATAGGGGTATGATATTAGGAGGTTATTGAGCTACCACAATGGCGTTGAGAATGCTTGTAAGTTAGATGTTCAGTTCATAAACTAATCCAGAGATTGACTGAAGCAACATTCATCTACTTTGCAATTGCATAGCAAAAGTAGTTCGAAGGCTATCTAGCTAACTTCAGGCTTCGTCTGTAGTTTATAAAGCAAACAAAAATAACAAAAAAACAAACTATTTTCTCCCCAGTATGGTCGCCATTTTGTTTCCGGGAAACCTAGTGTCTTTTTTATCTGCTAGTCCCACTAAGATTGGTAGCTATCTTAGAAACAAATAATCAAAGCAATTTGGGATTTCCTTTATGTATGATAGATAAGAGAGAAGCAAAGGGGACCAACCTGGATCTTTCACTTGACTCCTTGCTTGATTTCTCTCTCCCTTGATAGAGCTTGCAACTCCTTTCCTACTTGTCCCACTTTAGAGAATACCTATAGAGACAAAGTAACAAAACACCATCAAAGCATCTTGATCTATAATATCATAAACAATGCACAATCAGAAATACATTGAACATACAATTGCATTCACAAATAACAAGATTCACAAATACACGATTGTATGGAGGAAAACTGAAAGAACTCTATTAAAATAGAAGGGAGAATTACAACCCAGCAGTCTGATCCAGCATCATTCTCCCAGCATCAAAGCCCTCTTCACCTCATGAAAAGCAAGATCACCCAGCAATACAATGTCTCTTCTCAAAGATAAACCAACAACACTTCCTATTCGCTCCACGCTCCACTTTCTATCCAACAGCACTTCCTATTCGCTCCTCATGAATATGATCAAATATGTGAGTGGTTGTTGTCTCTTTAAAGTTGGTAAGGAGTTCCGTTCCCGTTTCGTACCTTATGGGTAACTAAAAGTGGGTTAAAAAAGTAGTGGCAAGGGCACTGAAGTTATCGAACGAATCTCTAGGCAATTCAATGTACCATTTCATTGCCAGACCAGTTAGCGTTTGCTAAAAAAGGCAAAGCCTAATCAAATCATCATTGAGGGTGTTAGACAAACACCACAAATGGAAATTCATTACGTGATTCGATGGATCTTCACCTGGATTTCCATTGAATTTAGGAATATTAGAGGGAAGTTTATGAGGAATCGCTTACCACCAAGGGGTGTATTGTTATAGACATTTTTGGGAACTACAACCCCAAGCATGAAATGTCCATCAACCAAGGGCTCCTAAGTCCCTAAAAGTGTTGTTCTAACCCCTAAAGGAACAAGGTCAATGGATTACAGCTTCTCCCAGAAGTTCTCCATGAAAAACTGCTCAAAACTGGTCAAAACAGGATCATTTCAGCTGCTCCATAGGCAAAGTGCGTTGCATCTCACCTAAATACACTGTGTGGGTGCGTTGCATTTCAAAAATCCCTTCTATGGGGTGCGATGGGCGAGAAGTGACAAATGGCAGTGTCATTCCGCGAGGTGGAGAGGCATGGAATCTTCCAGAAACTTCTCCTGTGACACTTGCCTCTCTGAATTCGACCAAGGATGAGTAAGAGATCATCAATCTCCAAGTGGAAGTAAGAACTATCAGAGGGAAGACACTAATCAAATCACAAGCTGACTCATCTCCCTTACAGATATCTATATATGGATCCCTCATCCCAGAGATCCAGAGGCTAGAATTTTGCATATTGTAAGGAATTGTTATTGGTTTCTTGAGACAACATCAGAGTGTTGGGTGATCTAAGCTTTGTATGAGGTGAAGAGGGGCTTACTTGTTGAGAGGATGATGCTGGGTCAGAACAACTGGTTGTAACTCCCTTGGCTCTTTCTTGTTTATAAATAAAAGCTATTCAAGTTTTCCTCCATACTCTTGTGTCATTTATGTTTATGCATTTGTATGGTCAATTTATATCTGATCCTAGATTGTTTATGATTATAGATCCATGTTCTTGTATAGTGCTATGCTACTGTGATCTTACAGGTACTCTGTGAAGCTGAGCGTACAAGGGAGCAAGTAGCGAAAGACTATCAAGAGAGAGAGGAATCAAACTAGGAGATTAGCACAAGACAGAGGTTGGTCTTCTTTGTTCTTCTCTCATCTATATTTCATAAAGGAAAAACGAAAGTAGCTTTACTTTGTTTGTTTCTAAGGTAGCTACCACACCTTAGTGGGATAAGCAGTTCTATGTAGACACTTTTCCCTGTAACAAAATGGCGACTCCACTGCGGACGAATTATTTTGTTTGTTTATCTTCCTTGTTGTTTATTTTATAAACTTACAGACGGAGCCTGAAGTCGAGCCAGGTAGCTTTCGAACTGCATTTGCTATGCAAATGCAAAGTAGATAAATGCCGCTTTAGTCAATCTCTGGGATTTGTTTATAAATTAAACAACTGATTCACAAACTCTCTGATTACCGCTTGTGGTAGCTCTCAGAACCTCCATAGATCTACCCCTGATTGTTGCATTACTGATTACCATTTGCTCGGCCAAAACCCATGAACTGAACTGCAAACTATGACCTAGAACCCAAGCAAAGTCTCGTCTCTGGCCCAGCATAGGTACTATTCTGTGAATCTGAAATTCAGCGCACTTCTCGAGTGTAGTAGGTGCACTGCATTTCAAATTCCCTGTGTTACAATTGCGCTGATTAGACTAGGCATTGTTCAGTTTTGGTTTCTGTGATTCATTCTTTCCAGTTCTATTCATGAATTTTGCTACCTGTAATCAGTATATCTCTGTTTGAAACCCATTTTCCTTGCTGTTATTCCGCCTCCGTTGTATAAAAGAACTGTAAATGTTTTTGTGTATTTGTTGAGTCATTTTCAGTTCTCCTTTGCAAAATGTAACGTAATCGTATTGTCATCCTTTGATTTGAAAGTGTCGCAAGTGTAGTTTTCAGTCATAGGAAAGAGTTTGGTTGCTATTGATAGTCAATTATCCTGTTACTATTGTATTTGGTCTGAATTTGTAGTTTTTCTAGTGTCGAAAGCAAGTATTCATTCCCGAATCATAAAGTGTTGTGATTGTCTCCATTTATGATTTCGAAAAGAAACTTGTTAGTAATTGTAGCTTGAAAAGTAATTCAGATTTGTGCATTAGCTTTCTTTTTACCATTCACATACTAAGAAATCCGAAAACAAATACATGCATGTGCATTTTCATTTAGACTGTTTGATTGGTTTGATTTAGGACAGTGCATTTAGAGTGTGCTCTTTGCTCTTTGTGAAAGAATACTGTCTTTCTTTCCTTAGTAGCTAGGATTTTCATTGCACAAAGAAGATAAAAGACTGTTTATCATCTTAGATTGCATTTTAGGAATTATACATCTACATCTCACGGTAAACCTGAAAGGCAAATTTCTTAAACAAGATCAACTATAAAATAAATTCAATGAGTCTAACAACGCTTTGGAACCTAACGCACAACATTTAGAAGTCTAGGCTAGAGACGTATTCCGGCATCGTAAAGCCTGGTAATTGTTGTTCTCACTGATGGTTGGGTGATTCCTCCACTTTGAGACGATAAGTGCCAGTATGGACTTGTGCTCCCATGTACCGTCAAGTATATTTTGGGAGACCACCATAGGCTTAATCCTTTATCCATAGGAAGCTGTGTCTGCCACCCTATCGATCGTAATGCACTGAACACAGCATTCGGGAAGATTGACTGCCGTACCGTAAAAAGTATTCTGCAGTTTTGCGATTGGTTTGGTAATCCCTCTACCTAGATTTCTAGAACAGTCCCTTTCGTTCCTTTTCAGATTCCTTAACGAAAAAGGTCCATCTGAGCACTTGTCAGTTCAGGCTCATTAAAAAACGAAGGCGACTAGAGTCATCTTTTGTTTTTTCTCGACTCTTAAAAATTGAAAAAACAAGTTGTGTCAAAGCGTCTAAAATTTATTTTAAACGGAATAATCATCACCCTTTCCTACGTTGATCTTGGGTTGAGAAAATGGAACCCACCAACCAAGGAATTCCCCTTGAAGGAAATCCTAGTCCCTTCTCCTCATGGGGAGACATTGGTGCACCCCATATGGCCACATTGTCGCTTCCAGGATTGACAATCGGCTTGCCCGTATGGCTCTTCTCAACCTCTGTCGTTCAAAACACCGCAATTCCTGAACAATCAAGTCAGCAACTAGGCGAATCCAGAGTTACCCACCAACCTTCTACTTCCTTCAATTCTTCCTCTCCTCCTTCCTCTTCGCTTGATGGGGCTGGTAAAGCCAAAAATCAAGTATCTGAGAAGAAGAAGGAAAAGAAGAAGAAAGAGAAGAAGAAGAAGAAGCCAAAAGCGAAAGGGGGCAACCAAGCATCGTCTAGCAAAAATCCACACACTGCACCGACCAGGCCTAAATCGCCATGTGTCATTTGTAAAGGAGACCACTATCATAGAGATTGTCCCTGCATCCCTCAAATCTTAAGGGACTGGTCTCCTCGTTTGCACAACCCGGTGTCGTCAACCTCTGATGATCATGTTGAAAACACACCGTCGACTAGTGAAAGTGAAGCCCCAGGACAAAAAGGAAATATAGATTTCCTTGTAAACTGTGCAAAGGCGATCATGCCGTCCACCGTTGTCCCTTCTTAGACGAGGCTAAAAGAGTTTTGGATGATCGTCCGATTTCACCGTTACGACTTCCTCCTGGATATAAAAAACTCTTGCCGAGTCCGTCACTAGTTGAAAATCTGGCTGACCCGCCCAAGTGGTCGACTGAAGCATCTATCATTGAAGACAAACCATCTGAACCCATACCAGACGAAAGTCAAAAGGTCGAGTCGGCAGATGACCCGGTCTTGCCTTCAGAGGTTCCATCTTCAGATGATACAGTCACAGAAGAGAATAAGGATGACACCGTCCAAATTCTTTTCGTAAGCACAGACTCCGATGAACATGGGGGCAATTTACCCGTTCCTTTACCACAGGAATGAAGTTCGTTAGAGTCGTACTCGGCCGTCTATTCGGTCCCACCTCCAAGCAACCTGGTAGTTTCTTTAGCTGGAATCAACTAGGCAGACCCCGCTTACCGGCTAGTGTACCATTCAGAATCATTGCTCAAGTATATAGAATGGTTATGGCTGGTACCATCATAGATGAAGGGGCTTCTGTGAGTATCCTGTTGGCATTATGCTTCTGGTATAGTTATATGTTACAGATGTTGTACTTGATGGCAACTCCCGTGGAAAGGCTCTCAATTTGTTGAAAATTAAGAAGTACGCAGGAAAGCAGTTCAGAAGGTGCGTACCCGCAGGTACACCATGTAGGGACCGCGTCCAGATACGTAGGCCAGCCGTTCAGGAGGTGCGTCCCCCCAGTGCACACATTTCAAGGCAGAGAAAAGCACATGTGGGGTTTCTTATGTTTTACTCTTGGTATTTAGCCGACGGTTTTGGGTTATTATGGTGTCGGCTCGTGGTATTGTTCCATGATTTTAGGAGGAGCTTGCCTATATAAAGCAAAGGAGATCACTTGGCTAAGCATCTTTTGCAATTGAATATCTTTAGATCTGAAATATTGGGTTATGGTCTTAAAAGCTTGATTTATATGAAAGGGAAGTTGAAGGCGAATCTGTGAAGGGTGATCTCTCGAGTGCATGATCAGATCTGAGCAACTGTGCCACTCTGGTGGACTGCCTATTCGGCCCTAATCAGAAAGACGCAGGTGTTTAATAGAAGAGCTGCGTGGGGACGCAGTGCAGAAACGGGAGATCTTCATCGGGACGCAGTGCAGAAACAGGAGATCTGCGTTGGTACGCAGAGCAGAAGAAGGATACCTGCGTCGGTACGCAGAGCAGAAGAAGGAGAGTTGCGTGGGTACGCAGACCGACTAAGGTTCAGGTGCGTCCGCATAGTAAAAGTACGCGGCGCGATAATGTCTTTGGGTGCGTCCCTGCAGTAACAGTACGCGGTGCGATAGTATCTTTGGGTGCGTCCCTACAGTAACAGTACGCAGCGCGGTTCAAGGAACAGTGCGTGGGCACGCAGTGCGGTAGAAGGATCTCTGCGGGTAGACGCAGGAAAGCAGAAGGTGAACTGCGTAGCGACGCAGGCCACAGAAGGGAAAACTGCGTACCTGTCTTAAAAAGTTCTGTTGATTGAATTTTTCTGTTGATAAGGTGTTCTGGGTTAGTTTTGTTATTGCTAATCTGATAACTGTAGTGGATTGTAACTTTCATGTACTTGATGTTCAATTGATGCTTTATGAAAAGAAGTAGGGGGTTGTAGCTCCCTTCCAGGAGAGACTGGAAAACGAGAGAGAGAGAGTTGTAGCTCTCTGCAGGTTGCAGCCTGCGTACTGGTAAAGGACTGCACCAGTACAAAACCATTGTAAAAGAAGTTTCTAATTTGAAAGAAGATAGAGACATATTGCAGCAGGTGGTTTTCACCCACATTGGGTTTCCACCTTACATCTTGTGTTCTTTGGTGTGACTATCTGTTTTTCCTTGTTCATGCTCATTATTTTATGGTACTGACATGCAAAAATAATTCAAAGAACAAATAAGGAAGATTGATTAAAAGAATTAGATAATACTGATTCACCCCCCCTCTCAGTATTATTTCCAACATATCCTTTCCTCGACTGCTTGGAAAGCGCTTGGTTCGCCATCGCTTTTGCCTGAGATGAGAAATCTAACAGGCTTTGACAAAGGAACCAGTCGACCGTTAGGGATCCTTCCCAATGTGCCCATAACATTGAGAGGGAAAACCATTCACATGAACGTAATGGTAGTTCAAGGACCCCTGGATTATAATCTACTCCTTGGACGAGACTATATTTATTGCATGGGAGCTATTGCCTCATCACTCTTTAGAGTGATGTGTTTTCCGCACGAAGGAAGAGTGGTCAAGCTCGTAGACCAGCTTTCATTTCCCGGATCACACAAAGCAAATGGTCATATGCCATCCCTGAATGGTCTTTTCACATAAGGAATGTCTCATAAATCTCCAGTCCGTCCACCTGATGAGCGCGAGTGATTCGGGGAACATGACTGAAACCCAGGGGGCATGCACCCTGGTCTGCTTCGGTAGGAAAACTTCGGGTATAGGGTAGGTTTCTGCGAGAGATATATGACCGGACTGTACTCCCGTCCGTGATTGGAAGAGGGGGTTAGACTGGAATAAGATTCTCTTGTCAAAGTTATGTGAGTGGATTGTCTCACCTTTGTCTATTTCGGTAGACATCGCCGAAGAAGTGTTTTGTTTGCGCTGTGAATAGAACAATCTTTGGTAACCTGAAAGAGGTAGACCTTTCCTGATAAAACAAATGTTTTGTTGGAGATTTGAAAGGTGACCTTGAAACTCTGTTTTATACCTGGGGGCATGCAAACCTTTTGGCATGCAAGCGAGAAGAGAGACTATTTATTTTTTAAATTTGTAGGTCCTCTAACCATTTAAACTCGTAGGATTGGTCATTTCCTAACTTGCATAAAGAAAGGATGTGGGGCAAAACTCTAAAAATTGCCATTTCAAAATGGGACATTCTTATTATACGACTGGATTAATAGAGTAGTTTTAGCACATAGTTCAAGCTCGTTAAAAAATAAACATAAGTCATGAGCAAATGTTTCCCCCAGTGTTTAAGCTCAATCAAAAAAAAATGAACCAATTCCCGGTAAATAACCATCGTGAATGTAGTACTTCAGCCTTTAAAGCCTTGGTCGTGTTCTCATCATCACCTCCATTCTGTATTGGCCGATCATTCACCTCCATTTGATTGTTTACCCCTTTTGAGGAACAGTTGCGAAGAGTGATCTCACTAGCCATCCTTGTAACACTGCCGTGATTGGAAAATTCCAAACCTTACCTGGAATCAGCTGCTACCCAATTTTATCATTCGTTCCTCAAAAGACGAGTCTCCTTTAAGCTCTTTTCAACTGACTCTTAAAATATGAAAATATTGCCGAGCCATTGGCCTCTCCAGCTCGTTAAAGGGACCGGAAGTGCTATCCCTCCATTAGATTTTAATCTTTTTGGACGTGAGGGATTATTACACAAAAAGATCGAGCGCTTGTTTTGTTCGGCTCATTAAAAGTATCGAAAATTCATCCCTTCTATATTGTTTTATACTTTTTCGGACTTAAGGGATTAGATGACGAAAAAGGAATTTTGGAGTTTCCTTTACGTTCCTTTTCAGACTCTCTAAAATTGAAAAGGACCGAGTTATCTTTGTCATTAAACTCGTTAAAACTTAATAGCGACAAACTTGTCCATAGCAGACAAGAACGAGTTTCACTATCGCTAGGCTCGTTAAAACATAGCGATGGGTTTGCCCGAAGGGAAAATTATAGAACAAGCATATGTTATCCTCCTCAAGCTTGACAAAAATAAAGAGGTACTGGTTAGCAATGACTGGGGAAAATTGGGAAGAAAACTTGAAGAAACTTTGTTGGTAGCAAGTCGCTCTTGAACATGACACTTTCACTCCGCATCCAAGTCAGGTTGGGTTGTTTCATTCACTGGTCACATCACCATGGTCCCATCACACCATCCATATTTGGGTTAATGCTACCAATCCATCACGTCAGTGTCGCCGATATGTTCAAGAGAAGTCATTCAGAGAATTCACCTGTGTCTCACCCGCTACAATACATTTACACTCCATTCTTTCATGACCGCCACCCTGAACCTTATGTCATCAGATCGTTTTCACCTCCATTAAAATCATTTGCTCCATTCCGTGTCATTGATGTGGGATTCATTAAGGCCCTCCTGTGATGGATCGCTTCTTGTCGACATCAGCTCATTATCCAAGAAGTCGATCTAGGAACACCCCGTTCAGTACTTTGAAGCTTGCATGCCTCAATGGCAAGTTTCTCACTTCCGACGACAGGTTTACATCAATGGCCTTCGACCGAAAGATTTTGCGTGGTGTTCGACGCCAAGTCCTTTATTCACATCACGTGAATTGTACTGCATTACCTTGAGGGTCATTATCATTATCAGTGATTCCTCTCGCACCTGTTAACAGCTTACATCATTGGCTGGTAATCAGGCGATGTCTTTCCATGTTCGACTCCAGAACATCTCTCACATGGATAGACTTGTACTTCGAGTGAAGATCGAACAAGACTGGAGACCCCGGATATAGTTTTATCCATCCAGGCTGCGATATATATTCAAGGAAATAAAGACATCAAATGTACATTATTGTTGCACAGATAATCATCCAATCAAAGGGATGATGACTCCACCAGAATCATCAGTCTACACTCAAACAATTGTCTGTCCTATGTACATGAAATTGAATTTAGAAAGCTGAGCATGGGAATGCCCACCTCGGATAGATCATGAAAATATTATGAAGATAATTTATTGTATTGTATCTTATTACAGGTCTCCTCCCAGCTTGAAATAACTTCGGATCCTCATAATAAATCATTTCACCCGACATCAAAAGATTAACGACCTCATGCTTTAGGGGGCAACTGTTATAGACATTTTTGGGCACTACAACCCCAAGCATGAAATGTCCATAAACCAAGGGCTCCTAAGTCCCTAAAAGTGTTTTTCTAACCCCTAAAGGAACAAGGTCAATTGATTACAGCTTCTCCCAGAAGTTCTCCATGAAAAACTGGTCAAAACAGGATCATTTCAGCTGCTCCATAGGCAAAGTGTGTTGCATCTCACCTAAATACACTGTGTGGGTGCATTGCATTTCAAAAATCCCTTATATGGGGTGCGATGGGCGAGAAGCGACAAATTGCAGTGTCGTTCCACGAGGTGGAGAGGCATGGAATCTTCCAGAAACTTCTCCTGTGACACTTGCCTCTCTGAATTCGACCAAGGATGAGTAAGAGATCATCAATCTCCAAGTGGAAGCAAGAACTATCAGAGGGAAGACACTAATCAAAGCACAAGCTAACTCATCTCCCTTACAGATATCTATATATGGATCCCTCATCCCAGAGATCCAGAGGCTGGAATTTTGCATATTGTAAGGAATTGCTGTTGGTTTCTTGAGACAACATCAGAGTGTTGGGTGATCTAAGCTTTGTATGAGGTGAAGAGGGGCTTACTTGTTGAGAGGATGATGCTGGGTCAGAACAACTGGTTGTAACTCCCTTGGCTCTTTCTTGTTTATCAATAAAAGTTATTCAAGTTTTCCTCCATACTCTTGTGTCATTTATGTTTATGCATTTGTATGGTCAATTTACATCTGATCCTAGATTGTTTATGATTATAGATCCATGTTCTTGTATAGTGCTATGCTACTATGATCTTACAGGTACTCTGTGAAGCTGAGCGTACAAGGGAGCAAGTAGCGAAAGACTATCAAGAGAGAGAGGAATCAAACTACGAGATTAGCGCAAGACAGAGGTTGGTCTTCTTTGTTCTTCTCTCATCTATATTTCATAAAGGAAAAACGAAAGTAGCTTTACTTTGTTTGTTTCTAAGGTAGCTACCACACCTTAGTGGGATAAGCAGTTCTGTGTAGACACTTTTCCCTGTAACATGTATGCAATTGGATCATTTTTCAGTCGATTCAAATCTGGTAATTCTAGAGTTGCTACAAAAGGAAACTGTTGATTTAGGTTTGGTGAAGCATACCCAGGATAAGATGGGATCGCCTGAGCAGTAGGTCTTTGCATACCAGCATAATGTATCTGATGCTGATAACTTTGATAAGGTTGATGGGCATAACCATTATAGTATGGTTGTTGATAACCGTTTTGAAAATGCGGTTGTCCATTACCTACAAAGCCTTGTTGCTTAGGTCCTCGGTAAGCTTGCTGGAATTGCGGTTGTTGATATTGTACCAGCCATGGTTGTTGGACCATTTGCTATTGCCCAATACTGGATGATTGACCAAGATGCGGGGTGATAGTACCCATTTGAGCCTGAGTCGTTCTAGGTAAGGAAACACTAACCTGAGGTTGTGATTGAGCCGTAGAGACAAGAGGCTGTTGTATTGCAACCTGAGAGACTTGAGGTTGACACACAACATGCAATGCTTGTACTTGCGATATAGTCACAATAGCAAGTGTAGTGGGAATATTCGACACAGGTTGGGTTGGTTGCATTGAATATACAACCCTTGGTTGTTGAGGTAGTATTGGTACCCAACCACTGGATGTAATTCTAGTTTGACTTGAATTTTGTTGTGAACTCTCATATGGTTGTTCTCTAGGAGGGAACAATGAAAAATCATACTGCCCTCCATATGGTAGCAATCCAGTGTTCAAAGGATATATCAGCCTTTGAAGACTGGGCTGCCCAAATTGAAAGTGGCATGCAGGATCAATTTGCTGAGTTTCAACATAAGAAATGCCAGATAGGATTCCGGATGAACAAATAGGAACAGACCATGTCATCGAAACAGTCCCTGAGTGGACTCCATCTAGTGATTGATAACTAGTTGGGACAGATGGTATACCAGAAAACATCGTAGGAGTGGCAACAGGAAGTTCTGCTATGGCTGTATCAGATGACATAGTCCTAGATGTTGATGGTTGCTCAGACATATTTAGTCTATCCAAAATATTTCCTAGCGATTCGACAGGAACTTGCGATGAAGGATGTTTAAAAGAACTAGCTTCAGGAATATAAGGATATAAGTGGATCCCGGTTCCAAAATGCAATGGAGTACTAGATGTAAGATCCTCTACTATCTCCTCTATGGCAATCAGTCCAGGTGGAAGAGGTAGACCATCAAGTCCATAAAATATTTTTGGAGCCGAAGAAGGTATAGCTTCTGCAGTAACAGACACTGGAGGGGTGACACCTTCTAAATTATGGAACTCAACTTCCAAATGTTTAGGTAAGTGAACTTTAGTCTTAAGTTCAACTCTAGATGGAGCTGTCTCAAGTATAGAAGTGTCTACTGTTACACCAGGATCAGTTCTACTGTCTTCTTGTAACCGCAGAGCTTCTTCTATAAAGGCAGATGTACCAGAAATGATCGGAGTAACTTTAGTCTCTGATGATGTTGAAACACAAGTTTCAAATAAATCAGGTGAATTGGACTCAGCTAAACGAGACTGTTTTGCCTGGAATGGTTTCGTTTCCGGAGTCAAAGATGGTTGACTCGCTAGTCTTCGTGGACGACGACGTTTTGATTTACTTTCTTCCATGATTGCGGATTACTTGATCAACTCAAAATTAAGGGGAAAAATGTTATTCCGTATTAAATAAATATTAATGACACTTTGACACAACTTTGCTTTTTCAATTTTTAAGAGTTGAAAAAAAGCTAAAGATGACTCTAGTCCCCTTCGATTTTTAATGAGCCTGAAGTGACAAGTGCTTAGATGGACCTTTTTTATTAAGGAGTCGAAAAGGAATGAAAGTGACTACTCTAAAAATCTAGATAGAGGGATTACCAAACCAATCGCAAAACTACAATATACACCTTGGTGGTAAATTAAAGAGAAATTACCAAGGACTTATGTATGACAGTCAATCTTCCTGAATGTTGTGTTCAATGCATTGCGATCGATAGGGTGGCGGACATGGCTTCCTACGGATAAAGGATATCAGCCTATTGTGGTCTCCCAATATATACTCGACGGCACGAGGAGCACAAGTCTATGCTAGCACTTGTCGTATCAAAGAGGAGGAATCACCCAACCTTCGATGAAAATGATAGTTACTAGATTTTACGACGCCGCAACACATCTCTAGCCTAGACCTCTAGATGTGTTGTGTTAGGTTCCAAAGCGCTATTATGTTCATTGATATTTATTTTAGAGTTGATCTTGTTTATAAGTTTGTCTTTCAAGGTTCACTGCGTGATGTAGATGTAAAATTCCTAAATATGCAATCTAAAATGATAAACAGTCGTTGTTTTCTTTTAGCAATGAAAGTCCTAGCTACTCAGGAAAGAAGATTACGATTCTTTCAAACAAAGAGCAAAGAGCACACACTAAATGCACTTTTCCTAAATCATTTTTCGCACACAGTCTAAATGCATTATTTTTTTCGTTCCTTTAATGTGAAGAATGTCAAAAAAGGAAAACTAAGTATAGATCTAAAATATTTTCTTTAAAGCAACATCTTGACAATTTCTTTTCAAATAAAAGGAAGACTAAACGACACTTTTCGATTTCGAATAGAAAACTGCTTTCGACACTTCAAATATTAACAATTCAAATCAAATAAAATGACAAAAGTACAATCGACTATCTAGAGGAGGAAGACTTTACGACACTCTTCTTTTTGACTCAAAATGACAGTTACGACACTTTTTGCATCAAAACGACAGTTCGATTAAGCTACTTTTTGACAAAGGATTGTAAATGATGGACAAATACATAAAAAACATTCACTAATCCTAATCAATGGAGGCTAAACTATGTAAAGGGAGGAGGCTTCTGTAATGAGATATTGATCATCAACAGCAAAACAACTGAATAGAGCTGAAAACAAGGACAAAAAACCCAAATTTCAAGGAGAGAAATAGGATTACTCAGTCATCTCACCTGTGCTTCACAGAAACAGGGATGCATCTCACCTACTACACAAGAGAGATGCGATGCATACTGGCTTCCAGTTACAAATAGTGCGATGGGCCAGGGAGTGAAACTGAGGTGGGTTTTTGCTCAAATTTGCAGCTGAGTTCAGTGATTTAGGATGAGCTATTATGGACAGTAAATAACAAGGTACAGGGGTATGATCTTAGGAGGTTATTGAGCTACCACAAGGGCATTTAGAATGCTTGTAATTCAATTGTTAAGTTCATAAACTAACCCGGAGATTGACTGAAGCAGCATTCATCTACTTTGCAATTGCATAGCAAGAGCAGTTCGAAGGCTATCTGGCTAACTTCAGGCTTCGTCTATAGTTCTGGCACTGCAATCCCAATCTTATATGTCGATAAACCAAGGGCTCTTTAACCCCTAAAAGTGTTGTTTCATGCCCTAAAGGATCATAGTCAACTGATTACATCATTCCCCAAAAGTTCCACCTGAAAAACCACTCAAAACTGGCCAAAACTGGACCATACTGACTGCTCCACTGTCAAGGTGCGATGCATACTAACTCCTACACTAGCCAGGTGTGATGCATATTGAAGAGGCCTTTTGTAGGGTGTGATGAGCGAGAATGGACAAATGGCTGAGACAGTTTGCTAAGTGGATGCTCATGGAATCTTCTAGAAACTTCTCCTATGACACTTGCCTCTCTGAATTCGCCCAGGGATGAGTAAGAGATCAATGAAATATCCAAGTGGAACCAAGAACTACAGGTGGAATGACACTAATAAAAAATCCAGAGCTGACTCACACCCTTGTAAGACATCTATAAATGGATCCGTCACCTGAGAGATCTGAAGGCTAGAATTTTGTAATTTGTAAGGAAGTGTTGTTGGTTTATCTTTGAGAAGAGACATTGTGTTGTTGGGTGATCTTGCTTCTCATGAGGTAAAGAGGGCTTTGATGCTGGGAGGATGATGCTTTATTAGACTGATGGGTTGCAATTCTCCCTTCTATTTTAATAACGTTCTTTGAGTTTTCCTCCATACAATCGTGTATTTGTGAATCTTGTTATTTATGAATGCAATTGTATGTTCAATGTATTTCTGATTCTGCATTGTTTATGATATTATAGATCGAGATGCTTTGATGGTTTTTTTTACTTTGTTTCTACAAGTATTCTCTAAGTGGGACAAGTAGAAGAGGAGTTGCAAGCTCTATCAAGGGAGAGAGAAATCAAGCAAGGAGTCAAGCGGAAGATCCAAGTTGGTCCCTTTGCTTCTCTCTTATCTATCATACATAAAGGAAATCGCAAAGTTCTTTGATTGTTTGTTTCTAAGATAGTTGCCAATCTTAGTGGGACTAGCAGATCAAAAAGACGCTACTTTTCCTGAAAACAAAAATGGCGACTCCATTGGGGAGCGAATAGTTTTTTGTTTGTTATTGTTGTTTGATTTATAAACTATAGATAGTCTATTGTACTTTTGTCATTGTATTTGATTTGAATTGTTAATATTTGAAGTGGTGAAAGCAATTTTCTATTTGAAATCGAAAAGTGTCATTTAGTCTTCCTTTCATTTTGAAAAGAAATTGTCGAAATGTTGCTTTAAAGAAAATATTTCAGATCTATACTTAGTTTTCCTTTTTTGACATTCTTCACATTAAAGGAATGAAAAACAAATACATGCATTTGCATTTGCATTTAGACTGTGTGTGAAAAATGATTTAGGAAAAGTGCATTTAGTGTGTGCTCTTTACTCTCTGTTTGAAATAGTCATAATCTTCTTTGCTGAGTAGCTAGGATTTTCATTGCTAAAAGAAAACAACGATTGTTTATCATTTTAGATTGCATATTTAGGAATTTTACATCTACATCACGCGGTGAACCTTGAAAGACAAACTTCTAAACAAGATCAACTCTAAAATAAATCTCAATGAACATAAAAATGCTTTGGAACCTAACGCGACACATCTAGAGGTCTAGGCTAGAGACGTGTTCCGGCGTTGTAAAATCTAATAACTATTGTTTTCATTGAAGGTTGGGTGATTCCTACTTTTTGATATGACAAGTGCTAGCACGGACTTGTGCTTCCCATACCATCAAGTATATATTGGAAGACCACAATAGGCTGATATCCTTTATCCATAGGAATCCGTGTCTGCCGCCCTATCGATCACAAAGCACTAAGCACAACATTTGGGAAGATTGACTACTATACATAAGTCCTTGGTAATTTCTCTTTAATTTACCACCAAGGTGTATACTGCAGTTTTGTGATTGGTTTGGTAATCCCTTTGTCTAGATTTCCAGAGTAGTCACTTTCATTCCTTTTCGACTCCTTAAAAGAAAAGGTCCATCTGAGCACTTGTCACTTCAAGCTCATTAAAAATCGAAGGGGACTAGAGTCATCTTTAGCTTTTTCTCGACTCTTAAAAATTGAAAAAGCAAAGTTGTGTCAAAGCATCATTAAAATTTATTTAATACAGAATAAAAATTTTCCCCTTAATTTTGAGTTGATCAAGTAATCCGCAATCGTGGAAGAAAGTCAATCAAAACCCTATCGTCCTTGGAGACTAGCGAGTCAACCATCTTTGACTCCAGAAACAAAACCATTCTGGGCAAAACGGTCTCGTTTAGCTGAGTCCAATTCACCTGATTTATTTGAAACCTGTGTTTCAACATCGTCAGAGACTACAGTTACTACTGATCCTAGTGTAATGGTAGACACTTCTATACCTGAGACAACTCCATCTAGAGTTGAACCAGAGACTGAAGTTCACTTACCTGAACATTTGGAAGTTGAGTTCCAGAATTCAGAAGGTGTCACCCCTCCAGTGTCTGTTACTGCAGAAGCTATACCTTCTTCGGCTCCAGAAATATTTTACGGACCTGACAGTCTACCTCTTCCACATGGACTAATTGCCATAGAGGAGATAGTAGAGGATCTTCCATCCAGTACTCCATTGCATTTTGGAACTAGGATCCACTTATATCCTTCTATTCTTGAAGCTAGTTCTTTTAAACATCCTTCATCGCAAGTTCCTGTTGAATCGCTAGGAAATATTTTGGATAGACTAAATATGTCTGAGCAACCATCAACATCTAGGATTGTGTCATCTGATACAGCCACAGCAGAACTTCCTGCTGCCACTCCTACAATGTTTGCTGGTATACCATCTGTCCCAACTAGTTATCAATCACTAGATGGAGTCCACTCAAGGACTGTTTCGATGACATGGTCTGTTCCTATTTGTTCATCCAGAATCCTATCTAGAATTTCTTATGTCGAGACTCAGTAAATTGATCCTACATGCCAGTTTCAATTTGGGCAGCCCAGTCTTCAGAGGCCGATATATCTTTTGAACACTGGATTGTCATCATATGGAGGGCAGTATGCTTTTTCATTGTTCCCTCCTAGAGAACAACCATATGAGAGTTCACAACAAAATTTAGGTCAAACTAGAATTACATCCAGTGGTTGGGTGCCAATACTGCCTCAACAACGAAGGGTTGTATATTCAATGCAACCAGCCCAACCTGTGTTGAATATTCCCACTACACCTGCTATTGTGACTGTATCACAAGTATAAGCACTGCATGTTGTGTGTCAACCTCAAGTCTCTCAAGTTGCAATACAATAGCCTCTTGTCTCTATGGCTCAATCACAACCTCAGGTTAATGCTTCCTTACCTAGAATGACTCAAGCTCAAATTAGTACTATCACTCTGCATCTTGGTCAATCATCCAGTATTGGGCAACAACAAATGGTTCAACAACTATGGCTGGTGCAATACCAACAACTGCAATTCCAGAAAACATACCGAGGACCTAAGCAACAAGAATTTGTAGGTAATGGACAACCGTATTTTCAAAATGGCTATCAACAACCATACTATAATGGTTATGTCCAACAACCTTATATGATCAAAGCAAACACTCCCAGCTCATGGAATCTTCTAGAAACTTCTCCTATGACACTTGCCTCTCTAAATTCGCCCAGGGATGAGTAAGAGATCAATGAAATCTCCAAGTGGAACTAAGAACTATGAGTGGAATGACACTAATCGAAAACCCAAAGCTGACTCACACCCTTGCAAGAAATTTATAAATAGATCCCTCATCTGAGAGATCTGGAGGCTGGAATCTTGTAATTTGTAAGGAAGTGTTGCTGGTTTATCTTTGAGAAGAGACATTGTCTTGTTGGGTGATCTTGCTTTTCATGAGGTGAAGAGGGCTTTGATGCTGGGAGGATGATGCTGGATCAGCCTGCTGGGTTGTAATTATCCCTTCTATTTTAATAAAGTTCTTTGAGTTTTCCTCCATACAATCGTGTATTTGTGAATCTTGTTATTTGTGAATGCAATTGTATGTTCAATATATTTATGATTCTTCATTGTTTATGATATTATAGATTGATATGCTTTGATGGTGTTTTGTTGGTTTGTCTCTACAAGCATTCTCTAAAGCGGGACAAGTAGGAGAGGAGTTGCAAGCTCTATTAAGGGAGAGAGAAATCAAGCAAGGAGTCAAGCAGAAGATCCAAGTTTGTCCCGTTGGTTGAGTTGCCATTTTGTTTTCGGGAAAATTAGTGTCTTTTCGATCTGCTAGTCCCACTAAGATTGGTAGCTATCTTAGAAACAAACAATCAAAGCAATTTGGGATTTCCTTTATGTATGATAGATAATAGAGAAGCAAAGGGGACCAACCTGGATATTCTGCTTGACTCCTTGCTTTATTTTTCTCTCCCTTGATAGAGCTTGCAAATCCTCTCCTACTTGTCCCGCTTTAGAGAATACCTGTAGATACAAAGTAACAAAACACCATCAAATCATCTCGATCTATAATATCATAAACAATGCGAAATCAGAAATACATTGAACATACAATGCATTCACAAATAACAAGATTCACAAATACACGATTGTATGGAGGAAAACTCAAAGAACTTTATTAAAATAGAAGGGAGAATTACAACCCAGCAGGCTGATCCAGCATCATCCTCCCAGCATCAAAGCCCTCTTCACCTCATGAAAAGCAAGATCACCCTACAATACAATGTCTCTTCTCAAAGATAAACCAACAACACTTCCTTATGATCACATTTTCACAATCACATGATGGTTGCAAGCTCTATGGTGTCTCCGCTGGGGAGCGAATAGTTTTTTTGTTTGTTATTGTTGTTTTCTTTATAAACTACAGACGGAGCCTGAAGTTAGCCAGATAGTATTCAAATTTCTCTTGCTATGCAATTACAAAGTAGATGAATGCTGCTTCAGTCAATCTTCGGGTTAGTTTATGAACTAAACATCTGACTTACAAGCATTCTAAAAGCCCTTGTGGTAGCTCAATAACCTCCTAAGATCATACCCCTGTACTTTGTTCTTTACTGTCCATAATATCTCATCCTAAATCACTGAACTCAACTACAAATTTGAGCAAAAACCCACCTCAGTTTCACTCCCTGACCCATTGCACTATCTATCACTGGAAGCTAGTATGCATTGCACCTCCCATGTGTAGCAAGTGAGATGCTTCCATGTTTTTGAGAAGCACAGATGCGATGACTGAGTAATACTATTTCTCTCTATGAATTTTGGGTTTTTTCTCCTTGTTTTCAGCTCTATTCAGTTGTTTTGCTACTTATGATCAATATCTAATTGTAGAAGCCTCCTTACTTTACATAGTTTAGCCTCCATTGATTAGGATTAGTAAATGTTTTTTTATGTATTTGTCCATCATTTACTATCCTTTGTCAAAAAGTAGCTTAATCGAACTGTCATTTTGAGTCAAAAAGAAGAGTGTCGTAAAGTCTTCCTCCTCTAGATAGTCAATTGTACTTTTGTCATTGTATTTGATTTGAATTATTAATATTTGAAGTGTCGAAAGCAGTTTTCTATTTGAAATCGAAAAGTTTCGTTTAGTCTTCCTTTCATTTTCAAAAGAAATTGTCGAAATGTCGCTTTGAAGAAAATATTTCAGATCTATACTTAGTTTTCCTTTTTTGGCCTTCATCACATTAAAGGGAACAAAAAACAAATACATGCATTTGAATTTGCATTTAGACTGTGTGAAAAATGATTTAGGAAAATTGCATTTAGTGTGTGCTCTTTTCTCTTTGTTTGAAAGAATCGTAATCTTCTTTCCTGAGTAGCTAGGATTTTCATTGCTAAAAGAAAACAATGATTGTTTATCATTTTAGATTGCATATTTAGGAATTTTACATCTACATCACGTGGTGAACCTTGAAAGACAGACTTCTAAACAAGATCAACTCTAAAATAAATCTCAATGAACATAAAAACGCTTTGGAACCTAACGCAACACATCTAGAGGTCTAGGCTAGAGACGTGTTCCAACGTCGTAAAATCTAGTAACTATCGTTTTCATTGAAGGTTGGGTGATTCCTCCTCTTTGATACGACAAGTGCTAGCACGGACTTGTGCTCCCTATACCGTCGAGTATATATTAGGAGACCACAATAGGTTGATATCCTTTATCCATAGGAAGCCGTGTCTGCCGCCCTATCGATCGCAATGCATTGAACACAGCATTCGGGAAGATTCACTGCCATACATAAGTCCTTGGTAATTTCTCTTTAATTTACCACCAAGGTGTATATTGCAGCTTTTCGATTGGTTTGGTAATCCCTATGTCTAGATTTCCAGAGTAGTCACTTTCGTTCCTTTTCAACTCCTTAAAAGAAAAGGTCCACCTGAGCACTTGTCACTTTAGGCTCATTAAAAATTGAAGGCGATTAGAGTCATCTTTAGCTTTTTCTCGACTCTTAAAAATTGAAAAAGCAAAGTTGTGTCAAAGCATCTTTAAAATTTATTTAATTCAAAATAACATCCTTGTTCCTTTGTTGATCTTAGGTTGCGATAATGGACTCCACCAATCAAGAAATCCCTCTTGAGTGGAATCCTAGTCCATTTTCTTCTTGGGGAAGTTTTGGTGCTCCGTATATGGCCACATTGTCCCTTCCTGGAATCACAATTGGTCTGCCATTATGGCTATTCTCAACCTCTGTCGTTCAAAATGCCGTAATTGCTTAGCAATCGAATCAACAACCAGTTGATACCGAAAATGACCCTTCACCTTCTACTTACTTTGTTTCTCCCTCCCCTTCTTCCTCTTCGCTTGCTGAAAATAGTGATACTAGTAACCAAGTGGCGGAGAAGAAGAAGAAAAGGAAGGAGAAGAAGAAGAAGAAGTCAGTTAAGCAAGGGGGTAACAATGAATCATCTGGTGAAAATCCACACATTAAATCTTCTAAATATCCTTGTCTCATTTGCAAAGGAAACCATTTTCATCAATATTGTCCTTGCATTCTGCGGATCTTGAGAGAATGGTCTCCCCATTTGCACCATCCGGTGTCATCAACCTTTGGCGATCATGTTGACCGCACAATATCAACTAGTGAAAATAAAATTCCTGGACAGAAAGGAAAGGTCAGAATTCCATGTCAATTGTGTGAAGAAGACCATCGCCTTCCCCGTTGTCCTTTTATGGATGAGGCCAAGAGGATCTTGCATAACTGTCTTGCTTCACCGCAATGACTTCTACTTAGATACAAGAAACTCTTACCAAGTCCTTTGCTAGTTGAAAATCCAACTGACGTAACTCAATCATCAGTCGAAACGCCTATCGTTGGGAGGGAACCTTCTGAGTCCATACCAGACCAAAGTCAACAGGTCAAAATCGCAGTCGACCTAGTCTTACCTTCAGAAGGTCCACCTTCAGATGATACAATTTCCAAAGGGAATGAGAACGATACCGTTCAAATTATTTTTGTTAATACAGAGTTTGATGAACTTGGGGGCAATCCGAATGTTCCTTTACAACAGGAAGAAAATTTCCCAGTTCAAGGGGTTCATCCAGTTGTTTATCCGATACCCCCTCCAAGCAATCTAGTAGTTTCCTTTGATTGGAATCAAATAGCAAGACCCTGCCTTCCATCTAATTTACCATTCCGGATCATAGTACAAGTTTACAAAATGATCGTGTCTGGCACTATCATAGATGAAGGGGTTTCAGTGAGTATCCTTTCCTCAACTGCTTGGAAAGCACTTGGTTTTCCATCTCTTATGCCCATGACACAAAATTTGTCAGGCTTTAACAAAGGAACCAGTCGACCGTTAGGGATCCTTCCAAAGTTGCCGATAACTTTGAAAAGGAAAACCATTCACTTGAACATGATGGTAGTCCAAGGACCTTTAGATTACAATCTACTTTTTGGACGTGACTATATATATAGCATGGAAGCTATTGTTTCCACACTCTTTCAAGTGATGTGTTTCCCGCATGAAGGAAAAATGGTACAGCTTATTGACCAGCTTTCATTTCCCGGTTCAAACATAGCTCCAAGTCAAACATCATCCCTAAATGGTCTCTTTGCATCAAGAATGTCTCTTCAACCTTCATTCCATCCACCTGATTGTGGCAAGTAGTCCGGTGAATGTAACGAAGCTTAGGGGGCATGCACCCTGGTCTGCTTTGGTAGAGGAACCCAGCTGAAAAAATAGGCTTCCTTGTAGGTTATGCGATTGGAAGTGCCGACCCACACCATTCACTTTTGTTGCCTCTATGGATGAAGCCAAGGAAGTGTTTGTATAAACACTGATGAAGCCATCCTACCATATGAATTTCCCTGTAAGTTAATGATTGGTCTGACACACCACTCACCTTTGTCTAATTAGCGGACAAAGCCAAGGAAATGTTTTTTGTCTAGCCCCTGACGTAAACAATCCTACTTAACCGCAGTGACTTCCATATGGTTACCTAGAGACTTTCTTTTTCTCGATGCCTGGGGGCATGCAAACCTTTTTATGCAAGCGAAAAACGACCAATTTAATTTTTTTAGCCTTTTAGTGTTTTGAAGTTTTTAGTTCCAACTTCTTAGGTTAGATGATTGGTCCGACAATGTCTGCATTGGAGACAGACCAAAGGAAAGGTTTTTTCTAGATGGAAGATAAAACCATCCTATCTAACCTCAGGGGTTCCTTAGCTTTTTAGTGTTTTTAGCTTTGTAGTTTGGTAGTTTTTAGCCTACATAAAAATGCAATGAGCATATGTTATCGTAGAGTTCAAGCTCACTAAAAAATGAACCTACCAATGAGGGACATCTTTGACTGCAATGAGTAATGTTTCCGCATGTTATGAAACCAGCTCACAAAAAGATAGAAAAGAGAGATCCACGCCTTAGAAGTCAGCCTCTTCGAGGGGGAAACCTCCTTTACATTACATAAATGAACAATTCTTGGATGATACAAATGACAAAACCTCCTTTCTATATATAGGAGTCTAAGGAGTCACAATATAATCCAGCCGACCTAACAATAATAATATAAAGCCACAAAAATAACAATAGAGGGATTCTATGGGGCACAGAAATAACAATATGGGGGTAATAGGGGCACAACAATATAAATATGGGGTATAACTATAATAGTAATGGGGTAATCACTAGTATTATAGGGACCCAACATGCCCCTCTCCTTCAAAAAAGTGTTGTCCTCAACGCTTGAGTAGTTCTGGATACTTCTGCATAAAATTCTCATCCTCCCATGTGGAATCTTCAGCGGATAAGTTCTTCCACTTGATAAGATACTCTGAAATTGATCGATTTCGTAGCTGTCGAGTTCTTGTTTCTGTGATTGCTTCCGGTTCCAATATAATTTTTCCTTCCTCGTCAAGTTCTGGCAATATTGTTTGAATTGGGAGCTTGTCACCTATAACCTTCTTTAAACATGAAACATGGAAAACTGGGTGCAATCGAGAAGCTGCAGGAAGCTCCAATTTGTATGCCATAGTACCAATCTTTTGCAACACCTTGTACGGACCATAATACTTTGGTGATAATTTATTATCCTTCTTAGCTTGCTTTAGGGACATTTGCTTATATGGTTGTAGCCGTAGGAATACCCAATCACCTACATCAAAACTTCTTTCACTGCGATGTTGATCTGCCTGTTGTTTCATTCTATTTTGTGCCAACACGAGGTTATCCTTTAAGAGTTGGAGGACTTGTTGTTGATGTTCGATGTGATGTTCCACTGCCTGAACCTTAGAATTTTCTCTTAAATATGATGTGATGGATGGTGGTTGATACCCATAAAGTGCCATAAATGGGGTCATTTTTGTTGCTGTATGGAAGGAAGTGTTATACCACCATTCAGCCAGAGGCAACCATTTGACCCATTGTGTCTGTTTATCAGATACAAAGCAACGAAGATATCCTTCCAAACATTTGTTTACTATCTCAGTTTGCCCATCAGATTGAGGATGATAAGATGAGCTATGAGCTAACTGAGTACCAAGACAAGAAAATAATTCTGTCCAAAAATTTCCAGTGAAAATGGGATCTCTGTCACTTACAATAATCTTTGGGTTTCCATGTAGCTTTTGAACTGTTTCCATAAATGCAGTAGAAACTGTACTGGCTTTAAATGGATGTGATAATGCACAAAAGTGTGCATACTTGGTAAGTCTGTCAACTACCACCATGATGACACTCTTTCCCTCAGACTTGGGTAAACCTGTGATAAAATCCATTGAAACCTCCTCCCAACGTTGGCTTGGAATGGATAAAGGTTGTAATAGACCTGGTGTCTTAATTGTTTCAACTTTATTTTGCTGGCAAACCAAACATTCCGCCACAAACTTTTGAATATCTGATTTAAGGCCATCCCAAAAAAATTCCTTCTTAACCCTGTGGTAAGTTTTTAAAAATCCTGAGTGCCCTCCTAAGGGAGAAGTGTGCAATTCCATAAGAATCTTTTGTTTTAGCTGGGAATTCTTACAGAGGTATAAGCGATCTTTGTACCATAACGAATCATTTTTCCAGCTAAATGTATCAGAAGTACTGGAATCTTGTTGTAGCTTTCGAATAAGTGCCCACACTTCTTCATCATTCTTCCATTCCTCCCTTGCTTCGTTTATCCAATCTGGTTGGATAATAGAAATGGCACACAACAATGCTTCCACATCCTCATCCTTTCTTGAGAGTGCATCTGCCACCACATTTTGCTTCCCTTTTTTGTAGATGATTTCAAAGTCATAACCCAACATCTTTGTGACCCACTTTTGTTGCTCTTCAGAGGATAATCTTTGTTCTAAAAAGTATTTAAGGCTATCATGATCCGTTTTTACCTTGAAGTGTCTTCCCATTAGGTAGGGTCGCCATTTCTTAAGTGCATGGAGTATTGCCAACATTTCCTTCTCATAAATAGCTTTGCTTAAAAACTTTCCCTTGATTGGACGACTTTCAAAAGCAATGGGTCTTTCATCTTGCATTAGAACAACACCAATTCCATTTCCTGAAGCATCACATTCCACAATAAAGGTTTTTGTGAAGTCCGGTGTAGCTAAGACCGGTGCTTGGCACATTGCCTCTTTAAGATGTTCAAAGGCCTTTGTTGCTTCCGAAGTCCATGAAAATGAATCTTTCTTCAATAATGTTGTTAGAGGTGCTGCTATTCTCCCATAATTCTTAACAAACTTGCGATAATACCCTGTCAACCCAAGAAATCCTCGCAGATGCTTTATGGATGTGGGGATTTTCCATTCCTTAATGGCTTTAATTTTGCTAGGGTCTACCTTAACTCCTTCATGAGATACAATATGACCCAAATATTCCACCTCCTGGACTCCAAAGAAACATTTGGATCTTTTTGCATATAATTGTTTCTCCTCCAATAGTTGTAGCACCCTGTCAACATGTTCAACATGATCCTTCCAAGACTTGTTGTAGATTAGTATATCATCAAAAAATACTAACACAAATTTTCTAAGGAATGGTTTGAAAATTGAATTCATCAAACCTTGAAATGTTGAAGGTGCATTGGTAAGGCCAAAAGGCATGACCAAAAATTCATAATGACCCTCATGAGTTCTAAATGTCGTTTTCGGAATGTCTTCAATCTTCATTCTGATTTGATGATATCCCGAACGAAGATCCAACTTGGTGAAGTAAATTGATCCATGCAATTCATCCAGTAATTCATCAATAACAGGAATGGGGAACTTATCTTTAATAGTGAGCTTGTTGAGCTCCCTATAATCTGGACACATGCGCCATGATCCATCCTTCTTGTGCACCAATACTACTGGAGCTGAGAAAGAACTTTGACTCGGTTGAATTATACCAGCCTCTAGCATTTCTGCAACCATACGTTCAATTTCACTTTTTTGGACATATGGATATCTGTACGGCCTGATGTTTGGAGGAACACTTCCTGGAATCAGATGAATAGCATGATCATGATCACGCATAGGTGGGAGACCTTTGGGAGTCTCAAATACCTTGGAATGATTGTCCAAGACTTTTTGGAGATCTGGAGAAATAGATGATTCCAATGTGGAAACATCTAGCGAACATAATTGTGCAATTACACCTCTTTGCTCCTTTTTTAGAAGCTTTGTCATGCCATTAGAGCTGATTATCTTTCCTGGTTTCCCTGCAATACCCCTTAATTCAACTTCCTTTCCTTCCACAGAAAATTTCATGAAAAGTTCTTGAAAATTAAAAGCTATTGTACCCAAGGATTGTAGCCATTGGACTCCTAGTACAACATCAGCACCTCCCATTGGAATGGAAAGCATTGGGCTAGTCAATACATATTCTCCCATGGATAGCTTGATATTATGGCACTTTCCAGAACAATTTATTGTTCCTCCATTTGCAATCATCACTTGACACTCTGGTGCTGGATATAGGAAGCAATTCAATTCTTTTGCTACCCTACAATGAATAAAATTGTGGGTGCTTCCTGAATCAATCAACACTATTACCTTTTTCTTCTTGATTTGTCCTTCTATCTTGATGGTTTGAGGAGTGGTAATTCCCGCCAATGCATTACAAGATATGGTCGGATTTATTTGTTCTTCATCTAGGCTTTGTTCCTGGAATATATCCTCTTCTTTTGACCTTTCTTGCTCCTTTTCTTCTTCCTCTTCACAATCTATGTAGAATAATTTCTTCTCAGCACACTTATGACCTTTTGTGTATTTGCTATCACAATTGTAACAAAGCCCTTTTGCTCTTTTTTCTTCCAATTGTTGTGGTGTCAACCTTGTAGGTTGTGGAAGACTATGGGCAACAACACTTCCGTCTTTATAGTTGTGAATGGTATGCTTCCTAGTTGCCATAATTTTGCTTTCCATTTTTCTTGCTAACCTGAATGCCTTCTCTAATGAATCAGGTTCCCAAAGGCGCACATCATGTTGGATATTATCCTTTAAAGACCCTATGAACACATCAATCCTATGCTCCTCTGGAATATCTTTTACCCTTATGTTCAATTTTTGGAACTCCTCAATGTGCTCCATTATTGAACCCTTTTGTTTGAGACTTATCAATTGGCTAAAAAAAGTGTTGCTTTTTGTATCCTCATAATGTGCTATCAATTCTTCCGTAAAAATTGCCCAAGTGATAAATTTTTTACGAGAACAAAGCCATTGATACCATACAAACTGATTTGGTTCCAAATATAAAGTTGCCATACGTACCTTTTGTGTGTTTTGCACATTATTGAGATCGAAGAATTGCTCCATCTGTAATATCCATGTGGCGGGATCCTTGCCATCAAACTTCCTCATATCGATTTTTGGAACATGGTGAGTCTTCGATCCAACATTAGAGTCTATGGAATCATGATTAACATTTCTTTTGTTCTCATCATGAGTTTCCTTTACTACCTTTTCACCATTAGTGACCCTTTCTTGTAGCAACTTCTTCAATTCTTCCATGTCTGTCTTCAAATCTATCTTCAAATTTGCCATCGAATCCTCCATCTTAGCTTCCATGCCCTTTATCTTAGATTCCACGCCATTTACCTTAGCTTCTGTTAGCTTTTGTGAGCATGACATTTGTTGCACTTGTTCTTGTAATTTTGATATATCATGTAGCATTTCTTCCTCTTCTTCATGAGTCATGCTAGAGCTTTCAGGTTCCTTACTAGGTGTTTGCATTTTCTTTCCTCGGGGCATCAGTTACCGATAATAATGCTTTACTATGCCCTTTGAATTCCGTTAAACCAAGCTTACACAAAAATTAAAAAAAAAAAAACTACACACCTTTTTTCACTTTATAGAAGCCTGATATTGCATCTGATGTATCTCTGTAATTTCAAATCATCCAATTCTGAAATTGCTACCTTTAGTAGCCTTCTACATCCTCTTTCCAATGCCACAAGTCTGAGCCAAATTGGATTCTCCAAGGAAGAGTTATGTGAAATCTCCCACAGTGACTTGCTTTTAGACTGGTTCAGTAGAGCGAACTTGTACGACGTTCCACGAGTCCTTGTTTCAACCTTTGAATCTGAAACACACATAAAAGAAACTACAGTCCGTCCTCTTTCTGTACCTTTTTACGAAATTTCAATCCGATCCCCAGAGAGAAAGTTATGACGATTTTCCCCAGGTCACCTGTTTTGAATGTAATTCAGGAGTCTGCAAAAACACCAACTTCCTCAGATCATATCTCTGCAAATATCGCGCAAAAAGCTCTGAAATTCGGACCCAAGGTTCAGCGCGATTTCTTCTCAAATGGGTTTTTTTTGCGACTTCTGAAACGTCACAAAAAAAAAATTATAGCGAAAATTCCATGATGACCTGTTTGGAGCAGCGAAACCCTAGAATCCAAAGCTCTGATACCAAATGTTATGAAACCAGCTCACAAAAAGATAGAAAAGAGAGATCCACACCTTAGAATTCAGCCTCTTCGAGGGGGCAACCTCCTTTACATTACATAAATGAACAATTCTTGGATGATACAAATGACAAAACCTCCTTTCTATATATAGGAGTCTAAGGAGTCACAATATAATCCAGCCGACCTAACAATAATAATATAAAGCCACAAAAATAACAATAGAGGGATTCTATGGGGCACAGAAATAGCAATATGGGGGTAATAGGGGCACAACAATATAAATAGGGGGTATAACTATAATAGTAATGGGGTAATCACTAGTATTATAGGGACCCAACACCGCAAGATTCAAGCTCGTTAAAAAATAAACCCGCCAATGAGCATATGTTCCCCCAGAATTCAAGCTCATTAAAAAATGAATCCAACTTCGGTAAATAACCTTTGTGATTTCCATTCTATCTGCCTTTCGAACCTTGTTTGTGTTCTTTCCATCACCTCCATCCGTTTGGCCGATCATACGCTTCCACTTGATTGTTTACCATTTTGAGGAACAACTATGATGATTGGTCTTGTTAGCCAACCTCTTCACACCACCATGTTTTGAGAAGTTCCAAGATTACCCAGAACCAGTTTGCTACCCTAAACGCCACTCATTCCTCAAAAAACGAGTCTACTTTAAACTCTTTTCGAACTCGTTAAATATGAAAAGATTGTCAAGAAATGGGCCTCTCCAGCTGGCTAAAGTGATTGGAAGTGTCGTCCCTCTTTTATTTTAATCTTTTTGGACCTGAGGGATTATCCCACAAAAAGATCAAGCGCTTGTCTTTTTCAGCTCGCTAAAGTGATCAGAAAAGTCATCCCTTTTGTATTATTTTAATCTTTTTCGGACTCAAGGGATTATGACATGAAAAATAACTGCTGGCATTTCCTTTTCATCCCTTTTCAAACTCTCTAAACATGAAAAGGACCGAGTTGTCTTTGTCGTTAAATTCATTAAAAAAATAGCGACAAACTTGTCCATCTAGACAAGAATGAGTTTCACTGTCACTAGGCTCACTAAAACATAGCGACAGGTTTTCCCGAAGGGAAAATTATAGAACAAGCATATGTTATCCTCCTCAAGCTTGACAAAAAATAAAGAGGTACTGGTCAGCAATGACTAGGGAAAAAGGGAAGAAAACTTAAAGAATTTTATTGATAGCAAGTCGCTCTTGAACATGAAACTTTCACTCCGTCACCATGATTGAGTCGGGTTGGGTTATTCCGTTCACCGCTCATATCACCGTTGGTCCTCCACACCATCCATCTTTTGGGGTTAACGCCACCAATCCATTTCAATGTCGCCGATATGTTCAAGAGAAGTCATTCAGAGAATTTACCATCCAGTTAATGCCTCATCCACTGCAATACCTTCACCCTCCATTTTTCATGACCGCCATTCTTGAACCTTGTATCATCAGATCGTTTTCACCTCCAGAAAATCATTTGCTTCGTTTCATGTCGTAGATGTGGGATACATCAAGGCCCTCCTACGACGGGTCACTTCTTGTTGACATCAGCTCATTATCCAAGAAGTTGACTTAGAAACAACCCTTTCAGTACTTTGAAGCTTGCATGCCTCAATGGCAAGTTTCTCACTTCTGGCGACAGGTTTACATCAATGGCCTTCGACCAAAATATTTTATGTGGTGTTCGACATCGGCTCATATATTCACACCATGTGAATTGTACTGTAGTACCTTGAGGGTCATTATCATTATCGGTGATTCCTCTCGTGCCTGTTAACAGCTTACATCATTGGCTGGTAATCAGACGATGTCTTTCCATGTTTGACTTCAGAACATCTTTTCACATGGATCGACTTGTACATCGGGCGAAAATTGAATGAGCTTGAAGACCCCAGATCTAGTTTCATCCATTCGGGCTGCGATATATTCAGGAATATAAAGAAATCAAATGTACATAGAAGCTGCACAGATGATCATCCAAGCTAAGGGATGATGACTCTACATATAAAGAATCACCAGCCTGCAACTGCAGATAATTATCTGTCCTATGTACATAAAAATGAATTTATAAAGCTGAGCATGCGAATGCCCACCTCAGCTAGATCATGAAAATAATATGATGATGATGTATTGTATTGTATCTTATACAGGTCACCTTCTTGTTTGAATACCTCGAATCCTCATGATAAATAATTTCACCTAACATCAAAAGATTTACGACCTTATGCTTTAGGGGGCAACTGTTATAGACATATTTGGGCACTGCAACCCCAATATTATATGTCGATAAACCAAGGGATATTTAACCCCTAAAAGTGTTGTTTCATACCCTAAAGGATCATGGTCAACAGATTACATCATTTCCCAGAATTTCCACCTAAAAAACCACTCAAAACTGGCCAAACCTGGACCATATTGACTTCTCCACTGTCAAGGTGTGATGCATACTGGCTCCTATACTAGCCAGGTGTGATGCATACTAAAGAGGCCTTCTGTAGGGTGCAATGAGCGAGAATGGACAAATGGCTGAGACAGTTTGCTAAGTGGATTCTCATGGAATATTCTAGAAATGTCTCCTATGACACTTGCCTCTCTGAATTCGCCCAAGGATGAGTAAGAGATCAATGAAATCTCCAAGTGGAACCAAGAACTATGAGTGGAATCACACTAATCAAAAACCCAGAGCTGACTCACACCCTTGCAAGACATCTATAAATGGATCCCTCTTCTGAGAGATCTGAAGGGTGGAATCTTTTAATTTGTAAGGAAGTGTTGTTGGATTATCTTTGAGAAGAGACATTGTATTGTTCAGTGATCTTGCTTTTCATGAGGTGAAGAGGGCTTTGATGCTGGGAGGATGATGCTGGATCAGACTATTGGGTTGTAATTCTACCTTCTATTTTAATAAAGTTCTTTGAGTTTTCCTCCATACAATCGTGTATTTGTGAATCTTGTTATTTGTGAATGCAATTGTATGTTCAATGTATTTCTGATTCTACATTGTTTATGATATTATAGATCGAGATGCTTTGATGGTGTTTTGTTACTTTGTTTCTATAGGTATTCTCTAAGCGGGACAAGTAGGAGAGGAGTTGCAAGCTCTATCAAGGGAGACAAACCAACAAGTCCCTTATCCTTGTCATTAAACTCGTTAAAAAATAGCGACAAACTTGTCCATCTAGACAAGAACGAGTTTTATTGTCGCTAGGCTTGCTAAAACTTAGCGACAGGTTTGGCTAAAAGGAAAATTATAGAACAAGCATATGTTATCCTCCTCAAGCTTGACAAAAATAAAGAGGTATTGGTCAGCAATGACTGGGGAAAAAGGGAAGAAAACTTGAAGAATTTTATTGGTAGCAGGTCACTCTTGAACATGACACTTTCACTCCATCACCATGATTGAGTCGAGTTGAGCTATTCCGTTCATAGGTCATATCACCATTCGTCCTCCATACCATCCATCTTTTGGGGTTAACGCTACCAATCCATTTCAGTGTCGCCGATATGTTCAAGAGAAGTCATTTAGAGAATTCGCCATCCAGTTAACGCCTCATCCACTGCAATACCTTCACCCTCCATTTTCATGACCGCCATTCCTGAACCTTGTATCATCATATCATTTTCACCTCCAGAAAATCATTTGCTTCGTTCCGTGTCGTAGATGTGGGATACATCAAGGCCCTCCTACGACGGGTCACTTCTTGTCGGCATCAGCTCGTTATCCAAGAAGTTGACTTAGAAACAACCCTTTCAGTACTTTGAAGCTTGCATGCCTCAATGGCAAGTTTCTCACATTCGGCGATAGGTTTACATCAATGGCCTTCAACCAAAAGATTTTACGTGGTGTTCGACATCGGTTCATATATGCACACCACGTGAATTGTACTATAGTACCTTGAGGGTCATTATCATTATCGGTGACTCCTCTTGCGCCTATTAATAGCTTACATTATTGGATGGTAATCAAGCGATGTCTTTCCATGTTCAACTTCAGAACATCTTTTCACATGGATCGACTTGTACATAAGGCGAAGATTGAACGAGTTTGAAGACCCCGAATCTAGTTTCATCCATCCAGGCTGCGATATATTCAGGAAAATAAAGACATCAAATGTACACAAAAGCTGCACAGATGATCATCCAAGCTAAGGGATGATGACTCTACACATAAAGAATCACCAGTCTGCAACTGCAGATGATTATCTGTCCTATGTACATGAAAATGAATTTATAAAGCTGAGCATGGGAATGCCCACCTCAGCTAGATCATGAAAATAATATGATGATGATGTATTGTATTGTATCTTATACAGGTCACCTTCTAGTTCGAATACCTCGGATCCTCATGATAAAGCATTTCACCCGACATCAAAAGATTTACGACTTCATGCTTTAGGGGGCAACTGTTATAGACATATTTGGGCACTACAACCCCAATCTTATATGTCGATAAACCAAGGGCTCTTTAACCCCTAAAAGTGTTGTTTCATACCCTAAAGGATCATAGTCAACTGATTACATCATTCCCCATGAGCATCCACCTAGCAAACTGTCTCAGCCATTTGTCCATTCTCTCTCATCGCACCCTACAGAAGGCCTCTTCAGTATGCATTGCACTTGGCTAGTGTAGGAGTCAGTATGCATCGCACCTTGACAGTGGAGCAGTCAGTATGGCCTAGTTTTGGCCGGTTCTAAGTGGCTTTTCAGGTGGACCTTCTGGGGAATGTTGTAATTAGTTGACTATGATCCTTTAGGGGTTAAAGAGCCCTTGGTTTATCAACATATAAGATTGGGGTTGCAGTGCCCAAATATGTCTATAACAGTTGCCCCCTAAAGCATGAAGTCGTGAATCTTTTGATGTCGGGTGAAATGATTTATCATGAGGATCCGAGGTGTTCGAATTGGAAGGTGACCTGTATAAGATACAATACAATACATCATCATCATATTATTTTCATGATCTAGCTGAGGCGGGCATTCCCATGCTCAGCTTTATAAATTAATTTTCATGTACATAGGACAGATAATCATCTATAGTTGCAGACTAGTGATTCTTTATGTGTAGAGTCATCATCCCTTAGCTTGGATGATCATCTGTGCAGCTTTTGTGTACATTTGATGTCTTTATTTTCCTCAATATATCGCAACCCGGATGGTCGAAACTAGATCCGGGGTCTTCAAACTCGTTCAATCTTCACCCGATGTACAAGTCAATCCATGTGAAAAGATGTTCTAAAGTCAAACATGGAAAGACATCGCCTGATTACAAGCCAATAATGTAAGTTGTTAACAGGCGCGAGAGGAGTCACCGATAATGATAATGACTCTCAAGGTACTACAGTACAATTCAAGTGGTGTGAATATATGAGCTGATGTCGAATACCATGTAAAATCTTTCGGTCGAAGGCCATTGATGTTAACCTGTCGTCGGAAGTGAGAAACTTGCCATTGAGGCATGCAAGCTTCAAAGTACTGAAAGGGTTGTTTCTAAGTCAACTTTTTGGATAGTGAGATGATGTTGACAAGAAGTGACCCGTCGTAGAAGGGCCTTGATGTATCTCACATCTATGACATGAAACAAAGAAAATTATTTTCTGGAGGTGAAAACGATCTGATGATACAAGGTTCAGGAATGGCGATCATGAAAAATGGAGGGTGAAGGTATTGCAGTGGATGAGGCATTAACTAGATGGCGAATTCTCTGAATGACTTCTCCTGAACATATCGGCGACACTGAAATGGATTGGTAGCATTAACTCCAAAAGATGGATGGTATGGTGGACCAATGGTGATACGAATTGTGAATGGAATAACCCAACCTGACTCAATCATGGTGATGGAGTGAAAGTGTCATGTCCAAGAGCACCCTGCTACTAATAAAATTCTTCAAGTTTTCTTCCCTTTTTCCCCAGTCATCGCTGACCAGTACCTCTTTATTGTTTTCAAGCTTGAGGAGGATAACATGTGCTTGTTCTATAATTTTCCCTTTGGGCAAACCTGTCGCTATGTTTTAGCAAGCCTAGCGATAGTGAAACTCATTCTTATCTAGATGGACAAGTTTGTCACTATTGTTTTAATGAGTTTAACGACAAGGATAACTCGGTCCTTTTCATGTTTAGAGAGTTTTAAAAGGGACAAAAGGAAACTCTAGCAGTTCTTTTTCCTATCATAATCCCTTGAGTCCGAAAAAGATTAAAATAATACAAAAGGGATGACTTTTCTGATCACTTTAGTGAGCTGAAAAAGACAAGCGCTCGATATTTTTGTGGGATAATCCCTCAAGTCCAAAAGATTAAAATACAGGAGGGATGGCACTTCCAATCACTTTAGCGAGCTGGAGAGGCCAATTGCTCGACAATATTTTCATATTTAGCGAGTCCGAAAAGAGTTTAAAGTAGACTCTCTCTTTTTTTTGAGGAACGAGTGGCTTTTATGGTAGCGACTGGTTCCGGATAATCTTGGAACTTCTCAAAACATGGTGGTGTGAAGAGGGTGGCTAATAGGACCACTCATCGCAGCTGTTCCTCAAAATGGTAAACAATCAAGTGGAAGCGTATGATTGGCCAAATGGATGGAGGTGATGGAAGGAACACAACCAACGTTCAAAAGCCAGATAGAATGCCAATCACAAAGGTTATTTATTGAAAGTGGGTTCATTTTTTAATGAGCTTGAACTCTCGGGGAACATATGCTCAGTGGCGGGTTTATTTTTTAGCGAGCTTGAACCTTGCAGAAACATTTCTCATTGCAGTCCAAGATGTCCCTCATTGGTAGGTTCATTTTTTAGTGAGCTTGAACTCTACGATAACATACGCTCATTGCCTTTTTATGTATGCTAGAAATGACTAAACTACAAAGCTAAAAACACTAACATCTAAGGAACTACTAAGGTTAGGTAGGATGGTTTTATCTTCCCTCTAAACAAAACCTTTCCCTTTGGTCTGTCTGCAACGCAGACATTGCCAGACCAATCATCTAACCTAAGAAGTTTGAACTAAAACGCTAAAAAACTAAAAACTCTAAAAAGCTAAAAAATGAAATTGGTCATTTTTCGCTTGCATAAAAAATTTTGCATGCCCCCAGGCATCAAGAAAAAGAAAGTCTCCAGGTAACCATATGGAAGTCACTGCAGTTAGGCAGGATTGTTTCTGTCAGTGGTTAGACCAAAACACTTCCTTGGTTTTGTCCCTAGAATGGGTGGACAAAAGTGAATGGTGTGAGATTACACTTCCAATCACATAACCTATAGGGAAACCTATGTTTTCACCTGGGATTGTTTGAATGGACAAGGGTGCACGCCCCCTAAACTTTGTTACATTCATCGGACTACTCACCGCAATCAAGTGGATGGAATGAAGGTTGAAGAGCCACTCTTGATTGAAAGAGACCATTTAGGGATGATGTTTGACTTGGAGCTGTGTTTGAATCGGGAAATGAAAGTTGGTCGATAAGCTGTACCATTTTTCCTTCATGCGGGAAACACATCACTCGAAAGAGTGTGGAAACAATAGCTTCCATGCTATATATATATAGTCATGTCCAAGAAGTAGATTGTAATCTAAAGGTCCTTGGACTACCATCACGTTCAAGTGAACGGTTTTCCTTTTCAAAGTTATGGGCAACTTCAGAAGGATCCCTAACGGTCGACTGGTTCCTTTGTTAAAGCCTGACAAATTTTGTGTCACAGGCATAAGCGATGGCGAACCAAGTGCTTTCCAAGCAGTTGAGGAAAGGATACTCACTGAAGCCCCTTCATCTATGATAGTGCCAGACATGATCATTTTGTAAACTTGTACTATGATTCAGAATGGTACATTAGATGGAAGGCGGGGTCTTGCTAGTTGATTCCAATCAAAGGAAACAACTAGACTACTTGGAGGGGGTACCAGATAAATGGTTGAATGAACCCCTTGAATTGGGGAATTTTCCTCCTGTCGTAAAGGAACGGGTGGATTGCCCCCAAGTTCATCAGACTCTTAATTAACAAAAAGAATTTGAATGGTATTGTTCTCATTCTCTTTGGAAATTGTGTCATCTGAAGGTTGGCCTTCTGAAGGCAAGACTGGGTCGACTGCCATTTCGACCTACTGGCTTTATTCCGGTATGGACTCAGAAGGTTCACTCTGAATGATAGATGTTTCAATCGATGATTGAGTTACGTCAGTCAGATTTTCAACTAGCAAAGGACTTGGTGAGAGTTTCTTGTATCCAGGTGGAAGTCGCTGCAGTGAAGCAGGACGGTTATGCAAGATCCTCTTGGCCTCATCCAGAAAAGGACATCGGGCAAGGCGATGGTCCCCTTCACACAATTGACATGGAATTCTAACCTTTCCTTTCTGTCTATGAATTTCATTTTCACTAGTTGATGGTGTGAAGTCAACATGATCACTAGAGGTTGATATCATCGGATGGTGCGAACGGGGAGACCATTCTCTCAAGATCCGTGGAATGTAAGGACAATCTTGATGAAAATGGTTTCCTTTGCAAATTAGACAAGGATATTTAGGAGATTTAATGTGTGGATTTTCACAAAATGATTCATTTTTACCCTCTTGCTTAACTGAATTCTTCTTCTTCTTCTCCTTCCCTTTATTCTTCTTCTCCTTCCCTTTCTTCTTCTTCTCAGCCACTTGGTTACTAGTATCACTATTTTCACCAAGCGAAGAGGAAGAAGGGGAGGGAGAAACAAAAGAAGTAGAAGGTGAAGGGTCACTTTCGGTATCAATTGGTTGCTGATTCGATTGCTGAGGAATTATGACATTTTGAATGACAGAGGGTGAGAATAGACATACCGGCAGACCAATTGTGATTCCTCAAAGGGACAATGTGGCCATATACGGAGCATCAATATTTCCCCAAGAAGAAAATGGACTAGGATTCCCCTCAAGAGGGATTCCTTGATTGGTGGACTCCATTATCTCAACCTAAGATCAACGAAGGAATAGGGATGTTATTCCGAATTAAATAAATTTTAAAGATGCTTTGACACAACTTTGCTTTTTCAATTTTTAAGAGTCGAGAAAAAGGTAAAGATGACTCTAGTCGCCTTCGATTTTTAATGAGCCTAAAGTGATAAGTGCTCAGATGGACCTTTTCTTTTAAGGAGTCGAAAAGGAACAAAAGTGACTACTCTGGAAATCTAGACAGAGGGATTACCAAACCAATCGCAAAACTGCAATATACACCTTGTTGGTAAATTAAAGAGAAATTACCAAGGACTTATGTACGGCAGTCAATCTTCCCGAATGCTGTGTTCAGTGCATTGCGATCGATAGGACGGTAGACACGGCTTCCTATGGATAAAGGATATCAGCCTATTGTGGTCTCCCAATATATACTCGACAGTACGGGGAGCACAAGTTCGTGCTAGCACTTGTCGTATCAAAGAGGAGGAATCACCCAACCTTCGATGAAAATGATAGTTACTAGATTTTACGACGTCGGAACACATCTCTATCCTAGACCTCTAGATGTGTTGCATTAGTTTCCAAAGCGTTTTTATGTTCATTGAGATTTATTTTAGAGTTGATCTTGTTTGGAGGTTTGCCTTTCAAGGTTCACCGCGTGATGTAAATGTAAAATTCCTAAATATGCAATCTAAAATGATAAACAATCGTTGTTTTTTTTTAGCAATGAAAATCCTAGCTACTCAGGAAAGAAGATTACGATTCTTTCTAACAGAGAGAAAAGAGCACACACTAAATGCACTTTTCCTAAATCATTTTTCGCACACAGTCTAAAGGCAAATGCAAATGCATGTATTTGTTTTTCGTTCCCTTTAATGTGATGAATGCCAAAAAATGAAAACTAAGTATAGATCTAAAATATTTTCTTCAAAGCAACATATCGACAATTTCTTTTCAAAATGAAAGGAAGACTAAATGACAATTTTTTATTTTGAATAAAAAACTGCTTTCAACACTTCAAATATTAACAATTCAAATCAAATACAATGACAAAAGTACAATCGTCTATCTAAAGGAGGAAGACTTTACGACACTCTTCATTTTGACTCAAAATGACAATTATGACACTTTTTGCATCAAAACGACAGTTCGATTTAAGCTACTTTTTTACGAAGGATCATAAATGATGGACAAATACATAAAAACATTTACTAATCCTAATCAATGGAGGTTGAACAATGTAAATGAAGGAGGCTTCAGCAATGAGATACTGATCATAAGCAACAAAGCAACTGAATATAGTTGAAAACAAGGACAAGAAACCCAAATTTCAAAGAGGGAAATAGGATTACTCAGTCATCGCACCTGTCCTTCACAGAAACAGGGATGCATCTCACCTACTACACACGGGAGGTGCGATGCATACTGGCTTCCAGTTACAGACAGTGCGATGGGCCAGGGAGCGAAACTGAGGTGGGTTTTTGCTCAAATTTGCAGCTGAGTTCAGTGATTTAGGCTGAGCTATTATGGACAGTAAAGAACAAAGTATAGGGGTATGATCTTAGGAGGTTATTGAGCTACCACAAGGGCATTTAGAATGCTTGTAAGTCAGATGTTCAATTCATAAACTAACCCAAAGATTGATTGAAGAAACATTCATCTACTTTGCAATTGCACAGCAAGAGCTGTTCGAAGGCTATCTAGCTAACTTCAGGCTTCGTCTGTAGTTTATAAAGCAAACAACAATAACAAACAAACAAACTATTCACTCCCCAGTGGAGTCACCATTTTGTTTTCGGAAAAACTAGTGTCTTTTCGATCTACTAGTCCCACTAAGATTGGCAGCTATCTTAGAAACAAACAATCAAAGCACTTTGCGATTTCCTTCATGTATGATAGATAAGAGAGAAGTAAACGGACCAACCTAGATCTTCTGCTTAACTCCCTGTTTGATTTTTCTCTCCCTTAATAGAGCTTTCAACTCCTCTCCTACTTGTCCCGCTTAGAGAATACCTGTAGAAACAAAGTAACAAAACACCCTCAAAGCATCTCAATCTATAATATCATAAACAATGCAAAATTATAAATACATTGAACATACAATTGCATTCACAAATAACAAGATTCACAAATACACGATTATATGGAGGAAAACTCAAAGAACTTTATTAAAATAGAAGGGAGAATTACAACCCAGCAGTTTGATCCAGCATCATCCTCCCAGCATCAAAGCCCTCTTCACCTCATGAAAAGCAAGATCACCCAACAATACAATGTCTCTTCTCAAAGATAAACCAACAACACTTCCTTACAAACTACAAGATTCCAACCTTCAGATCTCTCAGATGAGGGATCCATTTACAGATGTCTTGCAAGGGTGTGAGTCAGCTCTGGGTTTTTGATTACTGTCATTCCACTCATAGTTCTTGGTTCCACTTGGAGATTTCACTGATCTCTTACTCATCCCTGGGCGATTTCAGAGAGGCAAGTGTCATAGGAGAAGTTTCTAGAAGATTCCATGAGCATCCACCTAGCAAACTGTCTCAACCATTTGTCCATTCTCGCTCATCGCGCCCTAGAAAAGGCCTCTTCATTATGCATCACAGCTGGCTAGTGTAGGAGCCAGTATGCATCGCACCTTGACAGTGGAGCAGTCAGTATGGTCTAGTTTTGGCCAGTTTTGAGTGGTTTTTCAGGTGGAACTTCTGGGGAATGATGTAATTAGTTGACTATGATCCTTTAAGGCATGAAACAACACTTTTAGGGGTTAAAGAGCCCCTGGTTTATCAACATATAAGATTAGGGTTGCAGTGCCCAAATATGTCTATAACACCATACAATAATAAAAATAATAAATTAAACGAATTCCTTAAATTTTATATAATATATATAAACTTTTATTATTTTTTGACATAAAAATTAATGTTTATTTAAAATTTTATAGAATTGTTTTGTATTCTAATATAAAACTTTCATATGCTTTTTTGAAATAAAAATTAAAATCACAAGTAAACATTTCTATACTATCATGAAATAAATTCTTATTAAATTCTCATTATATCCTCTTATATATATATATAGAGAGAGAGAGAGAGAGAGAGAGAGCAAGAGAGAATATATATATATATATATATATATATATATATATATATATATATATATATATATATATATATATATATATATATATATATATATATATATATATATATTCAAAAAAATTGTGGCCTTTAAATTAATAATAAAAAGGAAAACTTCCTAAATGCAGGGGTATGCAAAAATCATCATGCAAGGCACCTGACACAAATACAACTTCAAAGAATTATTGGGCATTGCACCATTTTGATAATCATGGTGGGAAAGAGAAATTTTGACAATCATGGTGAGAGAGAGCTAGAGCGAGCAAGCTCAAGAGAAAGAGTAATTTGATGAGGATATTCTAGTGCACATTGACAAATTAGTGGTTGTCATATTAATTTTAATCACTTTAAAATATAGATTATTAAAATTTACAATGTTAAAAATGGTTTGTGTCAAGCATTGTTATTATAAAAATTTAGTTTTGAAAAAAAAATAAAAGAACACAATATTATTTAATTAATTGATATTTAATAATATTTTAATTTCACTTATTTGTAAATATTTATATTTAAAAAAAGTCAAATATGAGTGAACATTACTACAAACTACTAATTTTATAAAAATATATAAACTTTGAATTTTGTATTGATTTTTCTCAAAATTTTAAAACTTTAAAAATAAATTAACCATATCTATCTATATATATATATATATATATATATATATATATATATATATATATATATATACACACACACATAATTGTCCATTAAATTAAAAAAAAAAATAATTCAAAACATCTCATTAAATATGTAATGATAATCTTTTTTTTTTGAGCTAATACTTGTGTGATCCATAATATTATTAACAACATCTTTCGAGAAAAATCACATAAGATATATCTTTATTGACACGTTTCGAACCAACCAATTTGGTTGATCTTATCCTAAAGATGAACCACATTGGCTGATTCTAAAGGCGTAGATAAAAATATACCTTATGTGATTTTTTTCGGAAAAATACAATTAATAATTTTTATTTTTTTTTCCAAAATATATTTCAGAAAATAAAAATCCGCAATCACATATAAAATATTTAAAAAAAAAATCCATACTAAATATTTTTTTTGATGTTTTATTGATAATATTTTACTCCATCAAAATATAAGTAAATCAAATTAATAACCCATATTTAATTGAAAAATAATTTAATAATTTTTTTTTAAGAATATTAAAAATGCTATTCAATTTTAACTAAATTAATACAAATTCTAAATAACCTTTTTACTTTTCATAGAAATATGACATGAAATTACATAAAAAAAAATCTTACACATTTGCAAAGTTCATAAAAGAACACTTGTGACTTTATGGTAGTAAATTTTTACTCTCACACAAAAAAATTATCTCTACAAGTTAAAATATAAATCTACAAAGCACACTTGTGACTTTATAGTAGTGAATTTTTACTCTCACACAAAAAAAATATCTCTATTGTTGGGAATTTTCTGGTAAATTCCAAGCAATTACTGAACAAAGAATGATGCTCTGTTTCTCAGGATCTTAACACAGGGAAGCATAAAAAAAAAATTCTGAGCAGACAGGGTTTTCCACATACAAACAAAACTTGTATTCATTAATAAAATCCTAATACAAACTTCTTCCTCACACAGAGGGATTACACCAGCTCCAAAAACAAATTTACTCTGTCTCTGCAACAAAAAAATAATCTGTCTCACAATAAAAATTCAACACTGTTGTGTAAAATTTTTATTTACGCGCTGCTGCATTACATTCCATATGCCCTCAAAAGGAACATTATATATTCAACCAACAAAAATTATGAGATTCGCACTGTTGCACATTCCTTTCTTTTCTCACCAACGAACAACCAAAACCAAAATCTTCACGCTACTGCGTCCCACACATTTTTTTTGAACTATAAGCATTCCATATACTATGAACAAAAAACAAAAAAAAAATGATACGTTGACCTATACCATATTCCCATGCATAAAAAACATTACAATTAAATGGTTTTTACCAACGTTTACTTGTGCCCATACCTTTCTTTTAATCGTGCCATACTCACGTACAAAATGAACTAAAAACTTTTACCTATATTTACGAACCTCAATTAATTTTACTTATTGTTTTACTGGCGGTCAACCAAAAACTTCACGCAATGTGTTTGCTGCAGGCCTGTACGCAGCTTTGACTTTAATCAACGGTGGACAGCCTTCCTTTCGATCAAACGGCTATCGCTTGCCCAATCCAAACGAACGTTACGTCCCGATGAAAAGTGGTTTTGGAAAAAGTACTGTGGACACACGTCGAAAGGTGTATAGTATCGGGGGCATTTGAGAGAATACCACTTGCTCATGAAAAGTGGTGCGATAAGCCAAGTGGTTTTCCTGAAATGATTTTACGGTCGTCGTTTAATGGAGCTGCAGTTGAAATTATATTTCAACACTCCCATTTAATTTCAACTGCTGGGTTATCAGTCATACCCAAACACTTCCTCAAAAATTCAAAGCTTTTCTGGCCCAATGGCTTGGTCAGAATGTCTGCAACCTGCTCCTGAGTTCTGCAATGTTCTAAAACAATTTCTCCATTGCTTACCAATTCCTTGATGTAATGAAACTTTGTGTCAATGTGTTTCGTTCTCTTATGAAACACCAAATTCTTGGATAATGCAATAGCTGAGCTATTGTCACAAAAGATCAAAGTTCCTTTTGTATGCTCTTGGCATAAACTCCTTAACATTCTTCTCATCCATACTGCTTGACATGTTGCTGCAGTAGCTGCCACATATTCTGCCTCTGCTGTAGACAATGCTACAATATGTTGTTTCTTAGAAGCCCATGAAATGGTTCCTGAACCCGTGTGAAAAACATAACCGGATGTGCTTTTCTGATCATCTACACTTCCAGCCCAATCACTATTAGTGTATCCAATTAGATCTGAACATTTTAAAGTAGTATATAAAATGCCAAACCGTTTAGTACCTTTAACATACCTCAGAATCCTTTTTGTTGCCTTCCAATGTGCTTCTTTTGGCCTCTCCATGAATCTGGAAATTAAACTAACAGCAAACATTATATCTAGCCTAGTTGCAGTCAAATACATGAGGCTGCCAACTATGCTCTTGTACAAACTAGGATCAAAATCCTTGCTGCTATCCTCTTTGCTGAGTTTTAATCCCATCACTATGGGAGTGATTGCTGCCTTGTTGTCCTACATATTGAATCTCTCCAACACTTCATTAACATATTTTTTTTGTGAGATAAAAATCCCATTTTCATTTTGATCTACTTCTATTCCTAAGAAGTATCTCAGCAAACCCATGTCAGTTATTTCAAATTCTTCTTTCATGACTGCTTTGAAATTTCCAATAAGGCAATCATCATTACCTGTGAAAATAACATCATCAACATATAACACAACAATTAGTAATTTACCATCCTTTTCTTTGATGTAGATGGTGGGTTCTCCCTCACAATTTTCAAATCCTTTTTCCAGTAGATAGGAATCTATCCTACTGTACCACGCTCTTGCCGCTTGCTTCAGCCCATAAAGAGCTTTCTTCAATCTGCATACTTTGTGCTCTTGGCCTTTCTTCTCATAGCCTGGAGGTTGTTCAATGTAAACCTCTTCCATTAACACTCCATTTAGGAATGCTGACTTCACGTCCATTTGGTAAAATTTCCACTTGTTTTGTGCTGCTATGGACAGCACTGCTCTCACTGTTTCCATTCTTGCAACCGGTGCAAAAGTTTCCTCATAGTCTCTCCCATACTGTTGCTTGTATCCTTTGACAACCAACCTTGCTTTGTGTCTTTCTATTTTGCCTTCAGCATTACTCTTGGTCTTGTAGACCTATTTAACTCCAATCACTTCTTTTCCTATTGGTATTTCAACCAAATCCCATGTCTTGTTTCTCTCTATGGCATTGATCTCCTCATCCATAGCTTCTATCCATTTCTTATCCTTAATTAACTCTTCGAAATGAATAGGGTCATCAACATGACAATATAAAGCAAACAAATAATTCATACCTTCATCATAAATGTCACTTCAATTTCTGAATTTCTTACCTCTTTCATTTGGTGTACAAGTGCTTGAAGATGCACTTGAATTTCCTCCTTGTGGTGTGCTTGGAGAAGCACTTTCATTTCTCCTCAAGGATGTCCCTTGCTGCCCTTGTGTCGGCACTGCTGTTTGGGGATGTATTTCAGCCATATCCTCATCATCTTCATCATGAGACAAACAATTTTTAACATTCACTGTTTTCTCTATGCTTCCATCCCAAGCTTCCTCCTCAATGAATTGAACATCCCTGCTCACAAAAAACTTCTTGGTAGATGGGATATACAACCTGTAAGCTTTGGATTCCTCACTGTAACCAATGAAAATACATTTCTCCCCTTTGTTTTCGAACTTCCTCCTTAGTTGATCTGGAATATGTGCATAAGCCACACATCCAAAAACTTTCATGTGGGTGACTCCTTTCTTTCTCCCACTCCATGCTTCTTCCGGCACTCTGTTTATGACTACTTTTGTTGGGCATCTATTCAAAATATATACTGCAGAGTGTACAGCTTCAGCCCAATAATCATTTGGCAAATGCTTTTCCTTTAGCATACTCCTTGCCATATCCATGATGGTCCTATTCTTCCTTTCAGCTACTCCATTTTGTTGCGGGGTGTACCTAGCTGTAAATTGTTTGTGAATTCCATTTTCTCTACAAAAACGCAGAAATTATTTGGAGATATATTCACCTCCTCTGTCAGTTCTTAAAACTTTGATATGCAGCCCGCTTTGGTTTTCTACAAGTGCTTTGAAGTTTTGAAAAATTTCAAACACTTCACTTTTGTTCTTCAGGAAATAAACCCAAGTTTTTCTAGTAAAATCATAAATGAATGTTAGAAAATATTGGCTGCCTACTAGTGATGGAGTTTGCATTGGTCCACATAAATCTGAGTGGACAATTTCTAAGGGTGCTTTTGCCCTGATGCTTTTCTCTGATGGAAAACTTTCTCTGTGTTGTTTCCCCAAGATACAACCTTCACAAAGGCTGTCCGATTTCTCTATCAATGGTAATCCTCTTACCATTCCTTTTCTACTCAACAAATTAAGACCTCCAAAGTTGAGTTGCCCAAATCTCAAATGCCACAACCAATTTTCATCTTTTAGTACGCTTTGGAAAGCCTCTTGGGTAACTGCTACAATTACTTCTTTGTTTTTCAAATCTGCCTTTATTCTCAGAGGGAACATTCTGTTCCTCGTCATCTTCACTTCAGCAATACATCGTTTGCTAGGTGCTCTATCCATGATGGTGCGTACATCATTCTCAAAGAAAACATTGTACCCCTTTTGAACAAGTTGTCCAATACTTAAGAGGTTACACTTCATTCCAGGAACATAATAGACATCTGCTATGGTTTTATTTTCACCTTTCTTTGTAAATATTTTTACTTCTCCTTTTCCCATAATAGAAATTTTACTATCAGTCCCAAGTGTGACTTGTGATTTCACATTTTGATCTAAAGCAAAAAACAGGGCTATGTTTCCTGTCATGTGGTTGCTGCAACTGGAGTCTAGAAATCATATATCATCACTGTTTGTTTAAGCCATATTACAAGCTAACAGCACATTATCTTGGCTGATATTTTCTCTAGTGATATTTGCACTTGATCTATTACTCATATCATGCTGCTTCTTCCTACATTCATTTGCATAATGCCCATATTTTTTACAATAATAACATTGGACATTGGATTTTTCATACCTTTGTCCTTGAGCATGATGTTGTCCACTTTGTTGGTCGTTGTCTTGGCCTTGGTTCTGATTTGGATTGCTGCCTCTTCCTTGAGCATTTTTTGGACTGTTCCTTCCACCTCTGTTTTGGCTTCTACCTCTTCCTCTCTTGTTTCCTCTGCCTTGACCTCTTCCTCTTCCAAAGGACATCTGGGTCTTGAAGGCTTGCTCTAGAGATGAGTTTTCATTTCTACTCAACCTCTGCTCATGTGTTATCAGTGATGCATGAAGTTCATCAACTAAAAAGTTTGTGAAATCCTTTGTCTCTTCTATGGTGGTGACAATCACATCGAACTTTGAGGGTAGGACCCTCAATAGTTTCTCCACAATCCTCCTTTCTTCAAGAATTTCTCCATGAGATCTTATTTGTGTGACTAGACCAATCACATGTGTGAAGAATGAGTCAATATTGTCTGACTCCTTCATGCACAGGTTCTCAAAATCTCTCCTCAGCAACTATAGTTTTGTTGTCTTCACTTTATCCATGCCTTGATAGGCTGTCTTGAGAGTTTGCCATGCTTCTTTGGATGTCTTGGCTACTGCTATCCTTGGAAACACACTCTCATGCACTGCTTGATATAAAAATACGAGGGCTTTTGAATCCTTCTTCTTATTGCTCTTCAACAAATCTTTCTCTGCCTGAGTTAATCTATTAAACTCATCTTCATCTCCTGGTTCTTCAAACCCATATTCAACAAGTTCCCATAAATCTTGTGAGGCAAACAGGGCTCTCATGGTTATTGCCCAATAGTCATAATTTTTCCCATTAAACTGTGGGAGCTGAGTATTAAAAATACCCATGCTAGTGCTGGTGCTAGAGCCAGCCATTCCTTGCGCTCTTAGCTATGCTTCAAATATTTGACTGTGTTTTTTAAAATAACTGACTGCTTCTTCAGCAGCAACACAAAAAAAACTTTGAGAAATACCCGGATCCTTTCTTGACTGTGTCTTCACTCTGCTGGAGAAGCTGCTGCAGCAAGAAAATACATCCCTTCAACTTCTTTGACACCTTCAAAGAGCCTAGACAGGCTCTGATACCACTGTTGGGAATTTTTTGGTAAATTCCAAAACAATTACTAAACAGAGAATGATGCTCTGTTTCTCAGGATCCTAACACAGGGAAGCATAAAAAAAAAATTCTAAGCAGACAGGGTTTTCCACATACAAACAAAACTTGTATTCATTAATAAAATGCCTAATACGAACTTCTTCCTCACACAGAGGGATTACACCAGCTCCAAAAAGAAATTTACTCTGTCTCTGCAACAAAAAAAATACTCTGTCTCACAATAAAAATTCAACACTGCTGTGTAAAATTTTTATTTACGCGCTGCTGCGTTACATTCCATATGCCCTCAAAAGAAACATTACATATTCAACCAACAAAAATTATGAGATTCGCGATGTTGAGCATTCCTTTCTTTTCTCACCAACGAACAACCAAAACCAAAATCTTCACACTACTGCATCCCACACATTTTTTTTTGAACTATAAGCATTCCATATACTATGAACAAAAAACAAAAAAAAATGATACGTTGACCTATACCATATTCCCGTGCATAAAAAACATTAAAATTAAATGGTTTTTACCAACATTTACTTGTGCCCATACCTTTCTTTTAATCGTGCCATACTTACGTACAAAATGAACTAAAATCTTTTACCTATATTTACGAACCTCAATTAATTTTACTTATTGTTTTACTGGCGGTCAACCAAAAACTTCACGCAATGTGTTTGCTACAGGGCTATATGCAGCTTTGACTTTAATCAACGGTGGATAGCCTTCATTTCGATCAAACGGCTATCACGTCCCGATGAAAAGTGGTTTTGGAAAAAGCATTGTGGACACGCGTCGAAAGGTGTACAGTATCAGGGGCGTTTGATAGAATACCACTTGCTCATGAAAAGTGGTGTGATAAGCCTGGAGGTTTTCCTGAAATGGTTTTATGGTCATCGTTTAATGGAGCTACAGTTGAAATTATATTTCAACATCTATAGGTTAAAATATAAATCTACAACAAATTATCTGGTAACAGCTGTGACTTTAAAGTAGTAATTTTTCAAGTAAATTGTGGTCGAGACTCTCACAAACATGAAAATACAACATCGTATTCTATAGCCTGAAATATAAATCTACAACAAAGGATCAACGAACAAAAGTTCATTCTTGAGAAATCATAATGGCAGAGACAGACTTGGAGTGAGTCATACTAAAATTAGGTACCGACTTATAACTTTGGAAGATCCCACTATGGAATATGTGGAACCTCTCTTTCTGCGATTGTTGAAAGAGAAAAACCATGAAAGTTACGCAGAACAACAACGCCAACTTCCTTCTCTCAACGTCCGATAGCAGTAAAAGGCCACGGTCATATGGACTGATTCTTCTCAATTATGACATCCCTCAGTTGACCGCAACTCTGTGGGATTGAGGTGCCTAGAGAGGATAAATATGGTTATTTGACAACCATTACAACATAGTAATAATTAATGTGGTGGAGATTTGTGAGTATTCCAAAGGATTTTGACAGTTATCATTTCAGTATTTCAAGGAGCTAAGATGACAAAATTCTTCCTACCGTTCATGATTATATGGCAATCTTTTCAAGGTGCTTCATCGGCTCTGCGGATTTAAGAAATTTTGAAAAGGATTAAGCCCAAAGTGTTAGCTTTGTGAACTTTAAGAGTAAGTGATTATTTTCATGCGCAAAATGGAATTAAATTTGAAAAAGGAAAATAAACACACCTGAGATTCACCCTACCATAGTGTAATCAACCTACTCTTGGCCACTTCTCAAAACTTAGGGTCTCCATCGGTATCGAAGAGGGAAGGAAAGCTTATAGATATTGAGACAGCTGAGCCATTGAAACATGGCCGTTATGTTTGAAAAAATCCAGGCCATAAAAATCCTGCCTCTCCCATGTTCATGTAGCTATGTGCGGCATTTTAAAAATTCAAAATTCATGTAGCTATGCGCGACATTTTGAAAATTCAAAATTTAAATTTCTAATGGCAGTCGATCCATCCTTTAATTGCATGCATGGTTTGGGGTGACCGTGGATGGTATTGAGGCTTGTTTTGACGGGTCATCGGAAAGTTCAGCAAAGAAACTAGCCATCCTTCATACATGCTGTGTATCTATTACCATCTACAAAGATGTCAGGTCAATTCTGGACAGTCACATCCCACTACCATCGAATTGCCAGACATTCCTGCATGGAGCGACAGACATCGAGGTTTGAGGGGAAAAAAATGCCGGTGGCCGGAGTCAGAAAATTTTTCAATCGGCGGAGGTTCCGGGCAATTCCTCTGTCTGGTTAGACTACTCCATTTATCAGAGGAACCTATTCAACATGAACCACTTACCTGGCCTGGATTAGCTAGGAATCGAGAGGTTTGAGGGGAAAGAATGACGATGGCCGGAGACAGAAAATTTGCCGACTGGCGGAGGTTCCAGGCAATTCCTCCGCCTGGTTAGACTACGCCATTTATCAGAGGCACCTGTTCAACAGGAACCACTTAACCTGGCCTGGATTCGCTGGGAATCGAGTGGCTTGTTGAAGATGCTCACATTTCCACTCTCCACTCAACACAAACTTCAATAATTGTCCTCGTTGAATTCAAACTATTCCAAATTCATCTTCTTTCAGATTTGTTCACATCCAACTCCGTTATGGCTCATGCTCTACTTGACCGACCTTAATGCGTGGGCAGATTATGCATGTTCCAGAGCTGAAAGCAATTAAGGAAGAAGTTATGGACACCATTCTCAGATTACACAATGGAATGCATTCATTTAATTCATTTCATGTACGTTCGAGAGATACACACAAACATAGCCAGCATAGTGATTTTCCTTTTCTTTTCAGACTTAGAAAGTGTGGAAGTAGTAGAAGTGTTTTATTTAGTAGTAGAAAAACAACATGTGTATTGAAAGCGAGAAGGACCCTGCTGGAGCTCGTTCCAGAGGCCAAGAAGGAGAGCCTTGAGTTTGAGCTTCCCGAATATGATCCATCCAAGCAGTTGCCGATGGACTTGGTGGTTGTTGGGGGTGGCCCTGCAGGGCTTGCTGTTGCCCAACAGGTCTCAGAAGCAGAAATTTCAGTGTGTTGCATAGACCCATCTCCACAGAGCATTTGGCCCAACAATTATGGCATGTGGGTGGATGAATTTGAGGCCATGGACCTCCTAGATTGCCTGGATACAACATGGTCAGGTGCTGTTGCTTATATGGATGATAAGACCAAGAAATTTTTAGACAGGCCCTATGGTAGAGTCAATAGAAGGCTGCTGAAACCAAATATGATGAGGAAGTGCATATCCAATGGTGTTCAGTTTCACCAAGCCAAAGTTAGAAATGTGATCCATGAGGCTTCACGGACTCTTGTTTCGTGTAGTGATGGGGTTACACTACAAGCATCTGTGGGGCTGGATGCCACGGGATTTTCGCGCTGTTTGGTTGAGTACGACAAGCCCTATGATCCTGGGTATCAGGTGGCATATGGGATCTTGGCGGAACTTGATGGTCATCCATTTGATGTGGACAAAATGGTCTTTATGGACTACAAAGATTCTCATCTTAGCAATGAAGTGGTGCTCAGGAGCAACAACAAGAAGATTCCTACTTTTTTATATGCAATGCCCTTCTCACCGACTAGAATTTTCTTGAAGGAGACAACTCTTGTTGCAAGGCCTGGTGTTTCTGTGGAGGAGATCCAGAAAAGGATGGTGGCTAGATTGAAGCATCTGCGGATTTAGGTGAAGATCATAGAAGAGGATGAAATATGTGTTACCCCCATGGGAGGTCCATTGCCTGTGATTCCTCAAAGAATATTGGGAATAGGAGGAACTGCAAGAATGGTGCATCCATCAACTGGATACATGCTGGCGAGAACTTTGGCTGCAACTCCGGTTTTAGCCAGCTCAATTGTTAAATGTCTTGGGTCTGGAAAAAGAATTACTGGCGACAAACTATCAGCCGAGGTTTGGAAGGATTTGTGGCCCATGGATAGGAGACAGCAGAGAGAATTCTTCTGCCTTGGAATGGATATTCTGCTGAAGTTGGATTTGGAAGGGACGAGGAGATTCTTCAATGTCTTCTTTGACTTGGAACCCTCTTATTGGCATGGTTTTCTGTCCTCGAGGTTGTTTCTCCCTGACCTTGCTGTCATCGGGCTGGCTTTCTTTGCCCATGCCTCAAACACATCCAGGATAGAGATCATGACAAAGGGTACTTTACCTCTATTAAAGATGATTAATAATTTGGTGAGGGAGAGGGAATAGGATGATTTGGCTCGATCAGCAAAGGGCTCTAGTTTTATCTCGTAAAAAATGGAAACTACTTCGCAGCATAAGCCGAAACAGTAGGCAGATTAGCGAGTTTCTTTATGTTAGTTTACACTGGAAATCTGGTACGTAAAGTATAATATAACGATACAAATAGTGGATGGAGCAACCAACATGGTGGCTTCAGTTGCTCCTGCAGATTGTAATCTGAACAATAACTTTGTGTTGAAATAATCATTGCTCTCCATTTTTTAACTGCATTTAATCTTCAAGAACAAGGTTCTATTATTTAATTTAATGTTTAAGAACAGGGTTTTCTTTTGTTGGTAATTATTGGGGTGCACTTAATATAGCCATTTAATATAGTGGTTACCTATTAATATTTTTAATAAATTAATGAAATAATATCATTATTTAAATATTTTTTTAAAAACTAGCAGTTTAATATAGCCGTTATTTAATAATATTTGTTTTTAATAAATTAATATTATAATTGAAACATTATTGTTCAAATATAGTCGTTACTTGAAATTATGTTTCTACATTGCTCTCTATTTAAGCTTTTTCCATGGTCTGCTTCTTCATCTGGTCTTGATGATGAACCACCCTTGTTGGTTCAAAACGTGTCGGCCAAAAAAAATTCTCCCATGTGATTTCTACCGAAAGACTTTGTTTAATATAGGCTTTGTTAATTTAAGAAGAAGAAAAATATAAATATAAAATAATGCTTATGCTTTGAAAATAAGAAGAAGATGAACATAATGTGTACGTGATGATCTATATATGAAAAAATAAGACACATTGCATCATGGAAATTTGAGTAGTTCACATAAATTGTAGAGTTTGTTAACACAAAAAATATGTAGCTATATTAAAAATGTTTTAGAACACTACTAAAAATAAATAAATATGGCAAGTTGAGACATCTTTGAAATAAAAAGATATCAACATTCTAAATATTATTTAATGCATCTTTTGATTCTATAAATTGTATAAGGTTTCTATAGATATAAAGAAATCATGAAATGTACTCAAATATTGAAAGACATAATTTAGTTGAAATTCATGAAATGGAAGAAAGTGTGAAAATGTCCATTATAGATTGTGGAAATAGGGAGTGAGGGATTAATAATTAAAATGACTGAAATGAACTTTTAACTATTGAGAATAATACTTGATCAAATGTATCAATTATCGAGAAGAATAGTTTATCATTTATATTTGAGGTTGGATTATTCTTTTAAATTTCTCAATATTAATACAATCTATAATTATATTTATACTAGCCTAGATCCATCTTAACTCTAAATCTACCAAGGGTTGAGAGGGATCAAATCTCTTTTCACTCTAAAAGAGGTTTGCATCTCAAGAGATTTGATCTTTGGTAGATCAAGAGTTAAGATGGATCTAGGTTGGTTTTATTGGAGGCTGGAAAACTTATTATGAGCTTGAAAACAATTGCAAATGAGCCGATCTTTGGATTTCGAATATAAAAGGGTTCCTCTTTGAGACTCTCGTCACCCATATTATTTTATATGGATGTGAGGTTTGGGGTTGTAGTATATCCAGAGAGTCTTGGAGGAAGATCGAGATGATTCAAAAGAAATTTATAACCTACAACCTTAAGATTAAAGGAAATATTCCCTATCCTATCCTCTTGATCAAAGCTAGCCTTTCCCTCATTGAAAGCATGGCTATGTTTAGGTATTTGATGTATAAGAAGAAGTTTTACAACATGGAAGCCAAGAGGTTCCCAAAATCTCTTCTAACTCTAGCAAAAATCCCCACATCTGTCTCAAGCATAGATGGCATAAGGATGCCCAATCTTGGCTCGACCATTGGGGGATAAAGGAGAAGATCATCTTAGGGAATAAGGATAGTATTAAAAATATTATTACCTCCAAATTTAAGGATAAATTATGGGATGATAAGGAGCTAGAGGGAAAAAGGAAGGTAAGATATTATAATGAGGTGATCAAATCCACCCTTGCTAACTAAAATTATATTTATGTCTTGACCAGTAATAAAAAGAAAATGAACATTGCAAAGATAATAACTAATTCTCATGAGCTTCATAGTTAAACAGGTCGTTGGTCTATTCCCAAAACACCATGGGATGAAAGAATGTGTCATCTTTGCTATACTAAGAGGGTTGAAGATGAAAAACACTCTCTTAGATTGTCCAGCTCTTACTCACATCCATTCTCATTTCCAAAACATTTTCCAAACTACCAACCTTCTTGACTTGTTAAGTCAACAAAACTATAGAGATCTTGGAGTGCTTCTTTCCCTTCTTTTTTATTATAGAAATAAATTATTAAAGAGTTGCAATTAATCTCTTACTTTCTTAAGGGTCGATACACTGCATTGGTCATAGTGGATGTGCATCATCATCATTAATTATATTTAATTATAACTAGCAATTGCACCACATGTTGCAAAGGAAACGCCATAAGGCGATAACATAGGAAAGAGTAGCATAGAAGAAAGAAGTTCTTAGTGGTCATTGTATCTTAACTTATCAAATAACATATTGGAAATGATTTATTGACTATTGTGACATGTTTGTCCTTTGGTAGTGCTAAGTTTGGATAAAATTATTATGAGAATGTTCATTTCTTCTACAATCATTTGCAATAAAACAAAGTACTCAGTAGCAAAAACCAAATTGGGCAAGATGAGTTCCTTTGCAACATGACCCTAAAGAAGAAGTGATTATGGCAAACTAAACAGTGACAATGTTGGCTACTCTCAACCTTCTTCCCTTACCTGAACACCATCAACAATGCATCGGTCACCAACATCAAAGGGATGCATAACGAACACAAACACAATTGCTTCAAAGACTATTTTGCAGGTATTCCCGAATATGAAGCCTACTAATACCAGTTGAGATGATACCAACAAAATGACATGGGATGTGGCAATCCCTAGAACAAGTAAAATGACAATTATCATGACTACAATGACAATCACATTGGTAATTTTAAATCTTGTATTAAAATATTTATAAGGTAAATATTGAAATATGTGTGTGTGTGTGTGTGTGCGTGTGTGAAAATTTTCCAGTCTAATTTGTGTAGAATCTGGTAGAAATTTCTTGGAATCAGGGAAAAATTTAAGGATGCAAAATTATCTTGAAGTTTAAAACCTTGGTGATTCTCACTAGTCCCGAATATGAAAACTATAAAATATGTATTGATGTATTTGTAAAATTATCCAAATTTATAATGATTTTATATATACTCTCTATATAATGTTGGCAATTTTTAGGGTACAATAATTTTATATTGTAAAATTTGGGCAAATCATTTTTATAAAAAATGGAATTTGGTGAATTTTGTTTTTGGAAAAATCGTGGAAAATTAGCCCACTTGCTAATATTAGCACCTAGAATTTTCCATGCTTGGAATCATAAGTTTGAGTTGTAAAATTTCCACAATCCTAGTGTCTTAGGGGTAGGGTGTTGAATCCATATATGTAGTTAAAAACTCATTTTAAACAACAAAATTAATATTTGGCCAAAAAAAATGATCAAATTCCAGCGAAAAACTCCAAAAAATAACATGTTTAGATAATACATTTTATAATACTTTTAATTAAAACTAACCAAATATATATGTTTTTGTAGTGTTTTGTAGGTTCACTGTCTCTAGACTTCTGCTCATTTGAAGAACCTCTTTTTCTCCATGTGTATCTTTTTTTTTTCTTTGGGTTAAGAACAGATACTCAGATAAAGAAGGCATGTAAAAGTTGTAGTGTTTGAATTTGCCACAATGTTTAGAGGTCTTTTATTATGGGCTCTTTGATACTAGCCTTTATGTTCCTGGTATTCTTAATTGATGGTTATTTGGTATATGATATTTTTAGTGAATTTATTTGTAGGTGATGCTAACACCTTATATATGTTGCATGCTATATTTTTCTATGGTGTTTTAGGAGTAATCTATCCATTGGTTTTCATAGAATAAATATTCTGAGTTGGTTCTCATATTCCTATTGCTTTTCTCTCCTAGTTGATATGCTTATCAATTAGTTGATGCCCATATGGGTAGGGCCTATCCTCTTTTCAGGACAGAGTCTCCCCCCATTTTTTGAGTGACCTTGTTGGATCCTTTTTGATGAGGTGATTTGAATTTTGGAGAGTGCCCTAGGTCACTGGCACTACTACAAGTGAAATTGTAAGCGGATGGATTGTGATGATGAAAAAAATTGTGAATGATGCAAACCTTCCAAAATAAACCTGGGGTTGTGTTCAATTAAGCTAATTTTTTTTTACTTTCAAAATAAAATATTTTCAAGGTGGTGGTTATGGCATTAGTTCTTTGCAATCAATGATCTTTTATTTTTAAATGACAATCTTTGGGTTCCATAGAGGTTCTTAGTTTTAAAAGAACTTTAAAAAATGCAATAAAATCTCATGATCATCAAAACATGCTTGGATACCTATGTAACAAAGTCATATTATTAAAAACATAGAACAAATTTCAAATCACAAAACTAAACATAGATGTGGAGGATAAAGGAGATAAAATATATTCACTTACTACTCCCTACACAAATACAAAGAATACAAATTTGCCCACACAAAGGGCATCCTTGCCTCAGACCATCCTCATAATGTCACAATATGCTTACATTCTTTCATAATGTTAATGCTTCATTTATAGCTATAATACAAGGATTGTTGCAAGTAGCCATGTTTAAAATTTTTACAGTAACCAACATGGGGAGTTATATTGTTCTAGTAATTGATCTTGGTTTCCAATTTCAGTCTTCCACATGTTCTAACCAGCTTTCTCTCCATAGTTGTATTCACAACTACATTTTGTAGTCGCAAACCACAAGTTGTAGTTCTCCTCTACAATAACTCCTGTTATTTTCTGTAGGCCCCCATAAACCTTCTTTCAAATCTTCATTTAGGAGTCTTCTTGTTTGCAAAATCCCTTTGTAAATTTCCAAGGAACTTGTGTATGTCATCAACCTAATCACAATACTAGAAGTCTACATCCTGCAATCTTAATAATTTTTGCAACATTGGTTTACAGGTCCAAAAAAAATTGCAATAGGACCGTGTAATTTTGTGGAACTCTCAGAGGAATTTCTTGTGTAGAAATAGATTTAAAGATTGAGAATGCAATTTTCTACTAGTCTCCTATGTGTCAATGCCAGAGTTCAACACAGAAACATTGCACTCCTTTAATTGAGTCTAGATTACTTATGAGTTTTCTTGTTTCCATAAAACAACATGCACTTATACAACAAATCTTCCCATCATATGATATCTTCTAATGAATTCCAATACTTGATTCCCAACTTCCCATGGAAATCCTCTTGATTAATTGCAATGTTGAGCTATACAATCTTTAGAGTTGACAACATTTTCTTGAATGACCTTACTCATACCCATGAACTACCCCTTGCTAAAATGTCTTCCATGGGTTCCTAGAACTCATTTCAACTGTCCCAACAAGACTTTTGAACACTTACAAATCTAGTCTAGACCATTTCTGAATTTCCAACAACATTTCTAGCAGCTCCATGTTATTTGCATTGAGGGCCATAAACACTGATAAAACTTGATAACAACACAACATTCCCATTTTATCTCACCCTCTACCTTGTTGCACATAACCTGCCAACTAAATCATCGATCAACATTTCTAGAATGTTCTCACTTGTCATATGGTTGTTAATCTCAATTTTTCCAAGGTTGAAATTCTCTCCTCTTCCAAGATAACAATTGTTAGCATTGTCCTAAACAATGAAAACTAACATACAACATCAAAACAAGCTTTGATATCGTTGTGTCAAATTAAGAGAATTGAACCATAAAAAGGACCAAACATTCAATTACATAAATAAATGTAAATGTGGAGGATAAATGAGTCAATTCCATTAGCTTAATGCTCCTTTCTCAAGTGCAAATAACAAATCTACTCATAGGGGCATCCTTGGCCACACCTATCAACTAAGTTTCATAGTTTGTCTACATCATTTTTTATAAAAAAATTCACATGGAACTCATTTAACAGTCCCAATAATTGTAATATAGGGGATAAAAATGAATGGTAGAGCATATAACCCCAAAATAGGGATGCAACGATTAGCTTTCCAAATTTTCAGATGTCAACATTGCAGTGGAATTTGATTTGTGGTTGAGCCAACAAACTTGATATGGATTACCTGGGGCAACAAATGGTACTGAATGTCAAGTTCCTCAAAAAAATTCTTCATCTCTAATACAAGATCAGATATTTGATTCAATTTCTCACCCATGTTCTGATGGTTTATGGTGTGTTGGGTATACAAGGCCATTTTCATTGTACTCAGGTTTTTTACATATAGCACCACAATGAATCAAAATGAATGGAGAACTTGTCCAATCTTGTAGCAATGTGTCAAGGTTTGATCCTCTAATTGGTCTTGGTGTGGCGATGCCATCGACTTGAAAGGACTAATCAATTTTTTTCCTTGTATTTTCATCTAAGAATGGTAAGGAAAGCCATGTAATAGTGTGGGGTATTCCATAAAATACCACTCATAATAATCTGCTGAAATGAAGACAATTTGAAGTCCCTCTTCTCTAATAACATTTTACATATTTCAGAAAAAACATGATGAAAAACATGCATGGAGGACACCAATGGGCAGAAAATTATATACCTACATATTTCCCTTCCATTTCTTCAACTTTCACTTGTATATTACATTGGATTCAATATAAGGATGCAATTTTCGAGAAAACTTCAAGTCTAATTCCATCGATCTCAAAGCTCTTAGAGCCATATTTTCTCCAGAAGTACCATGGATTAAGCTCTACTTTTAGCTTGGGGTGCATCCATGATTCTTGTCAAACAAGAAAGAATTGGATCGACCATGTTTTCTCAACACTGGAAGTTGATCGAAGATATGAATGGGGACTACCCTTATCTAAAATCCCAATTCAATGGTTAATCAAAGCTATGAAAATCTTGTCTTGGATTGAATATAAATAGACCAAAGTGACTCAATTTCTCCTATTAAATAAAAATAAAATGACCATGAGGCTAGTACCTTGAGAACATTCAATCAAATGGGGTAGTGATTGATTTAGTTAGAACACTTTTCAAATGCTTCAAGGCTATCAGATTAGCTAGTATTTTCTTTGGGAGAGAAAATAATGCAGTATGAGATCATGCAAATATTGTAATACCTTGCTAGATTTTGTTTGCATGTGCTTGTATAATTGCAAGTATATTTTTAGATTCCAAGAGACTCAAGAAAGTCTTGAATGGACCAACTAATGATAACAAAGCTATCAAATTGGCGAAGACCAGTGTCAGTGCTAGTGTTGGGGTTGGGTTCAATGTGGATGTTACTTCAGTAGCCATAGCTACTATTCATCCATTCTCATTACCATGACTACCTCCCATTATTCCCAGCATAACTATCAAATAAACTACTATCTTGATAATTGCAGTACAATTCTTCATTGTTACTCCAATTGGATCATCCAAACTGCCAAATCAAAAAATAAAAGGAAACAAATTTAGACATGAAATTGACTACAAGTAATTGAAATTTATTCAAAATTCAACCTTGTAGGGAATTTTGATCCAGGTCATCACTCCCTAGAGTAGAAAAATACTGACTGACATTCCTATCCAATCCAATGATGCAGCTCAATGGTAAAGTATCATGTCTAATTATGTGAAATGGGCTTGTAACACTAATAGAGTGCTTGTCCAATGTTGTTTTCTTTGCATCTTCTTCTTTTCCAAAGGCTGAAAGCTCCCATCATCTACTCCTAGGGTGAGTGTAAGTGGCTACTTATAGTAATGTAAGCCATGTTGTGAGTGCCTCCTAAGAATGCAAGAAGCCATTTATGAGATTCAGTGAAATCCAACTCTTGTGGATTCTACTTCAAATGTGCAAAGAAAAAAGTGTAGTTCTGGAAGTGCAAGAGTCGAAGAATAACCATACCCAGCCTCTTCCTCTCATAGTTATGTCAAAGTATGCACTATGGACCACATGGAAGGTGTGTAAAGTGGAAATGATTTGCAAAATTGTAGGTGCACTTGGTATGCCTGGAGTCTGAATTAATTATAGGCTTGGTTTAGAGAATTAGTGGCTTTGTTTTGTTATTTTAGGGACAATCATAGAACTCATGTTTTTTGTATTTCTAAATTAATTCAGGAATTATGAGTAGTGAATAATTTCCCCTTGGAAATGCATGTTAATGACCAAAAGTGGGAAGAACAAATTTTGAGAAATTGAATTCATAGTGATATCCTTTGTTCATTTATGAGTGCCTAGATTTCGCTTAGCGACTAATGGTTTGACAATGTGTTTTAGTATTTCAATGCAATAAGGTTCTACTGGAACAATAAATTGTGTATTTACAAATTTTTTATAAGCTCCAACAGACAAACATAGTAGGAATGGGCCGAAACCATGACAAAAGAACCATTAAGAAATTCATTCTAGTAAAAAAAAAAACCTCCATATGAAATTACCAATTAACACAACTATAGTAACTCATATATCAATAGCAATACTAGGCATTCCAATTATTTGTATGAATGTAAATAATCACATATTTAAAATAGTATAAATTTTTTCTTATTCTTATTTCCAGTCTTTGTCACCCATATTTCTATGACTTCTTTAGATGAAGCATCTAGAAAATTTTCTTTCTTTTTAGCCTTGATCTACAAATCAATATCTTATACAACATTTTTAATATGATGTACAAGTTTTCCATCCAATAGTTTTTAACATTTAAATCTACATTGAAAGATTCAACTCATCATTTCTAATGAAATTATCGATAGGCATAGAATTTTCATGCCTGAATAGTTCTCGTTGCATTCGCTAATTTGTTCAAACCCAAAGACCTTATAATTGGGAGATGGAGAGAACTTTGAACTTCACTTAGAGAGAAAGAGATGGGCAAAAACATGTGAACTATGTTCCTTTTGTGTCGGTATTCCAACGTCGAAAGAATTTGGTGTGTGTAGATCCTTATAACAGGCACTTCGAGTGGCCCATAAAATTTAACTAAGGTGGAGATTGAAGAACCTTTGCAACACAAAAATAAAAAATCTTGGGATCATAAAATTGATCCAACAAGATATTGGAAGACTTGACATCTTTGTGAATAATTGTAGGGGTGTTACAGAATTCAACAAGATACTCAATTTACACTATTTTAAGAGGAACCATTCTTTATTTGTTTGTGGGATCGAACGTATGGCCTTCCCACGATAAATGGAAGGTCATTGCAAGAGATGATGACTAGTTTTTGAAATTTGGGGCAAACACCTTCGCTAAATGAAACTATGAAGGTATCTAAAATATGTTCATGGGTTATAATTATTATTTTAAAGATCAACAAGTTTAACTGTAGCAAAAATCAAGATTCAGTTGAAATTTAAAACAATGGTATCTAATGGTGGATGAACTCTCTATTACACAACGATTTGTCACCATCCTTGCTACCCCTGTCCCGTATCTTGGGGGACTCATTTCGGGACCTATGAGAAGTGACATGGCCTAAAAACACTTGCATTACATTCCTCTGAACATGAGCTTTGTTTTCCCTGAAGACATCTCCTGCTGAAAAACCCTAAAAATAGCTCTTTTTCCATTAGCGCGGTTCCACAGTTCAGACCTCACGCCAAGGGGGCAAATCCTCCAAAGAGGGCGCGCCAATTGGTGCTTTGTCATAGAGCTTCACCTGTGCCAACAATATTATGAGGTGTTTTTTAAAAATAAATGGCGGAAATTTCATCCTAACAAATTCCTGGACTACTATCTATCTTGAGTTGGGTGGTTTGGCTACGGATTTCCATAGAGAGGAAGTGGTTTGCCACCTCTCATGGAAGCTTCCTTGATGATAGGGCTAATCCCATAATTATAGGGATCCCAACTCCCCTTCCTCCATAAAAGCTTGCCCATTTCCTTTGCAAGCTAGTTCCAGAATTCCCAAATTCCCAAGAGCTTCATGCTGCAAGAGCCTTCTTGATTCCCTTAAGGCCAAATCCAAGCAAGCAGACTATTGTTCAGATCCGAAGAGAGAGGCTTGTCCTTATTCCCGACAGGCTTTGCGAGACATGTTTTGCTGACGACCCGCCAAAGGAGTATCCAGCGTCAGAAAATTGGTTGAACTCTCCTTTGAATGATTATTAATGAACGACTATTGGTTATGGTTCCACTCTTGTTATGATTTATGATGATGATGAGTTATGTCTTTTCTGACTGACATATAGTTGCATATACTGGATTTTATTCTTGCGTTTGTATTGTTTCTTGCATGTGCAGGTGTCCATTCACAAAGATCGTGAGGATTGTGATCTGCTGGAGCAGAGGAACGAGAGCACCACCTCTTCTACGAATAATAGCGTTGGAATCTAGGTAGGCTTTCATCGCTGGTCTGTTTATTTGCAACTAGGGACTTGCGCTATAGCATTTGACGATTGTTGCTAGACCCGGTCTGGGCTAGTAGGGATCGCCTCTGTACGCAGAGGTGATCCTGTTACATAGCAATTTGTCACCGTCCCTACTACCCCTGTCCCATATCTTGGAGGACCCATTTTGGGACCTATGAGAAGTAACATGGCCTAAAAACACTTGCATTACATTCCTCTGAACATGAGCTTTGTTTTCCCTGAAGACATCTCCTGTTGAAAAACCCTAAAAATAGCTCTTTTTCCATTAGCGCGGTTCCACAGTTCAGACCTCACGCCAAGGGGGAAAATCCTCCAAAGAGGGCACGCCAATTGGTGCTTTGTCATAGAGCCTCACCTGCGCCAACCATATTATGAGGTGTTTTTTAAAAATAAATGGCGGAAATTTCATCCTAACAAATTCCTAGACTACTATCTATCTTGAGTTGGGTGGTTTGGCTACGGATTTCCATAGAGAGGAATTGGTTTGCCACCTCTCAGGAAGATTCCTTGATGATAGGGCTAATCCCATAATTATAGGGATCACAACTCCCCTTCCTCCATAAAAGCTTGCCCATTTCCTTTGCAAGCTAGTTCCAGAATTCCCAAATTCCCAAGAGCTTCATGCTGCAAGAGCCTTCTTGATTCCCTTAAGGCCAAATCCAAGCAAGGAGACTATTGTTCAGATCCGAAGAGAGAGGCTTGTCCTTATTCCCGACAGGCTTTGCGAGACATGTTTTGCTGACGACCCGCCAAAGGAGTATCCAGCGTCAGAAAATTGGTTGAACTCTCCTTTGATTGATTATTAATGAACGACTATTGGTTATGGTTCCACTCTTGTTATGATTTATGATGATGATGAGTTATGTCTTTTCTGACTGACATATAGTTGCATATACTGGATTTTATTCTTGCGTTTGTATTGTTTCTTGCATGCGCAGGTGTCCATTCACAGAGATTGTGAGGATCGTGATCTGCTAGAGCAGAGGAACGAGAGCACCACCTCTTCTACGAACAATAGCGTTGGAATCTAGGTAGGCTTTCATCGCTGGTCTGTTTATTTGCAACTAGGGACTTGCGCTATAGCATTTGACGATTGTTGCTAGACCCGGTCTGGGCTAGTAGGGATCGCCTCTCTACGCAGAGGTGATCCTTTTACATAGCAATTTGTCACCGTCCCTACTACCCCTGTCCCGTATCTTGGAGGACCCTTTTCGGGACCTATGAGAAGTGACATGGCCTAAAAACACTTGTATTACATTCCTTTGAACATGAGCTTTGTTTTCCCTGAAGACATCACCTGCTGAAAAACCCTAAAAATAGCTCTTTTTCCATTGGCACAGTTCCACAGTTCAGACCTCGCGCCAAGGGGGAAAATCCTCCAAAGAGGGCGTGCCAATTGGCGCTTTTTCATAGAGCCTCACCTGCGCCAACCATATTAAGAGGTGTTTTTTAAAAGTAAATGGCAGAAGTTTTGTCCTAACAAATTCTTGGACTGCTATCTATCTTGAGTTGGGTGGTTTGCCTGCGGATTTCCATAGAGAGGAAGTGGTTTGCCACCTTTCATGGAAGCTTCCTTGATGATAGGGCCAATCCCATGATTATAGGGATCCCAACTCCCCTTCCTCCATAAAAGCTTGCCCATTTCCTTTGCAAGCTAGTTCCAGAATTCCCAAATTCCCAAGAGCTTCATGTTGCAAGAGCCTTATTGATTCCCTTGAGGCCAAATCCAAGCAAGGAGACTATTGTCCAGATCCGAAGAGAGAGGCTTGTCCTTATTCCCGACAGGCTTTGCGAGACATGTTCTGCTGACGACCCGCCAAAGGAGAATCCAGCGTCAGAACATTGGTTGTACTCTCCTTTGATTGATTATTAATGAACGACTATTGGTTATGGTTCCACTCTTGTTATTATTTATGATGATGATGAGTTATGTCTTTTCTGACTGACATATAGTTGTGTATACTAGATTTTATGCTTGCGTTTGTATTGTTTCTTGCATGTGCAGGTGTCCATTCACAGAGATCGTGAGGATTGTGATCTGTCGGAGTAGAGGAACGAGAGAACCACCTCTTCTACGAACAATAGCGTTGGAATATAGGTAGGCTTTCATCGCTGGTCTGTTTATTTGCAACTGGGGACTTGCGCTATAGCGTTTGACGATTGTTGCTAGACCCAATCTGGGCCAGTAGGGATCTTCTCTATCCGTAGAGGGGATTTACCTCTTCAACAATTTGGCGACTCCGTTGGGGATCTCATCTTGTTGTTTTATTTGTAAAATGTAGATGGAGCCTGAAGTATGGCCAGGTAGCCTTCGAAATGCTATTGCTCTGCATTAGCGAAGTAGATCAACGCCACTTCAGTCAATCTCCGGTTTGGTTTACGGACTGAACAGCTTGGAGCTTGTCTTGCCTTTTCGGTTGTTTCTCGATTTTGCTTGCTTGGTCAGCCTTTTGGGCTGGGTTCTTTTTCTGTTTTTGCTTCTTGGTTTGCCTGGTTATCATTGGTCTGGTTTTGGATTGCTTATTTTTCATTTTGACACAACAAACTTGACTGGCGCATTTTTTCGCGTAACAGTCACACCAATTGGCACCAGTTGTCAATATATCACTAGCGCCAATTCTTAAAAGGCGCTAGTTTCAGCCTGACAGTCGCGCCAGGACTAGGACTGCTAAGGTTTGCTTGATTTTAAGACTTCTGAGCTTGGTCTTTGATTTTTGTTATGTTTTCTCAACTGCTTGAGTGTGTTGGAGTCCTGTTTGACTGGTTTTAACCTTCATCCTTTGGTTGTTTGCCATTTTCCATCGATTTCACATTTTTAGCCCTAGGGCATCTAGTGGCTTTGTGTGTCGAGCCCTCCTTAGGATTTTTTGGTCTTTTATTGGTCCAGTCAACTTTTTGATTGCTCCCCTGCATTCGTTTAGTAGTTGTTGATCATTTCATTGCATTGTTTGAGTGACTAATCTCTTTTTCACTTGAATTCCACCTTGTTTCGCTTTGGGCCTAGATTACATGGCTCATTTGTGTCTTTGGGATTTTTCTTGGTTTTGAAGGACTGCTTTGTCAATTTAGGGATCTGATTGTGCTTACATTGAGTGAAATTTGCTTGTTTTTACTCTCTTATCATCATTTCTCAAATTTCTCTCTTTTCATTAGTTTTTCAGTTTGTTTAGTGCATCTTGCCCTTAACATTGAAAAATAAAAAAAATCTCTTTTGCTTTTCATTAGTTAATGTGAATTAGAGCTTTTCGTTGTTATTAGTGATTAGTGACTTTGAAGAAAATATTTTTGATTTCCATTAGTTGCATTAGAGATATCGTTGGTTGTTTTCTAATCATTTTGTGTGTGTGAAAGCTCTCAACTCTCTTATAGTTAGCGTTCATCGAATAAAATGATATACTGTGGCATATAGCTTGCATTTAGGAGATTTTGAGATACTACATTCGCTAGGGCCTAAAAACTGAAACGTAATTGAAGATAAACATTAAAATCTACTCAATTTACACTAAGGAAGCATTGGAATTTAACGAAACATATTTAGAGGTCTAGGCTAGAGATGTGTTCCGTCGTCTTAAAACCTAGTAGCTATCGTTTGCCTCTTAGCTTTAGATAGCACTAGCACGGACTCGTGCTCCCCATACCGTCGCGTATATAAAGGGAGACCCCACTAGGTTTCAATCCTTTATCCATAGGAAGCCGAGTCTGCCACCCTATACCCGTGATACACCGAACACAACATTCGGGGAGATTGCCTGCACGTACAGAAAGTCCTTGGTTGATTTCTCTTTCATTTCTAAAACCAAGGTGTATATTGCAATTCATGGTTATTTGGTACACCCTATTTGCCTAGTATCCCTGAGCAATCATTTGATCTTTTCTGACTCCCTAAATTTGAAAGGATCACCAAGCGCTTGTCCTTTCACGCTTGCTTCAAATCTGAAAGTGATAGAGTCACCTTTTATCCGTTTCTTGACTCTTAAAATATGAAGCGGTGAAATTTGTTAATTTTAATGTGGTAAAAATTAAATCACCCGTGATCACACGCCCTTTTAGATTCTGCTTGTTGGCCATTTGATTGTGTGTCTTGACTCTTTTTCAGCCTCGTGTGCAATTTTCAGTTCTTGATGGCAACTTTTCCAGAGTTCACCAACCCAGGAATCCCCTCTAACAGGAATCCTGGTCATTTTCCTCCGTTTGGGAATGTTGGTGCTCCTTACATGGCAACGTTGTCCTTTCCTGGGTTAGCTTTTGGGTTGCCTGTTTGGTTGTTCTCAACCTCTGTAGTCCCTAATGTCTCAACTACTGGTCAATTAGTTCCTCCATCCAAACAACATCATGTTGATTCCAAGGTGGACCTCTCCCTTTCTTTGCCTGTTTCTACGTCCTCATCTTCTACTTCACCTGGTGAAAGTCTGGATTCAAGTAACCAGGTGACTAAGAAGAAGAAGAAGAAGATGAAGAAGAAGAAGAAGTCTAATAAATGTGAGGCCACCTGTGCAGCTACTACTCCGAGTACATCTCATGTCAGAACTCCTTCTGCTCCTCTGCGGAAGGTTAAGTTTCCTTGTAAATTGTGCAAGGGAGACCATCTTCTTCGTGATTGTCCTGGCATTCCTAGGGTCTTAGAAGCATGGTCTCATGATCCGGCTTGCCCCTCATCATCCTCTGAAGCTCATGGTGATGCTACCCTATCAACTGACAACATTCAAAAGGAAGGGAATATTCAAATCCCCTGTAGACTATGTCAAGGCAACCATCCCCTTCACCTTTGTCCGCTCATGGATAAAGCTTCCACTGTTTTGGAAAATCTTACAGCTTCCTCACCCCAACTTCCCGTTGGTTATCAAAGTCTCTCTTCAGATCCTCTCACTGTTGACAAAGAGATCGACTTAGATTATTCTCTTGTCTGGGCTCCTCTTCCCGAACCTGGTGGTGCTAAGCCTAGTCCAGACCAATTGCTGGTCAGCGAGAGTATCAACATGGGTTCCCCACCCGTTGATCACCCTATTTCGGAAGAGCATCATGCTCATGTCCTTCTCGTCTCATCAGACTCTCTAGAGTCCGAAAATGACTATCATGTCTCAGCTGATCCAGAGAGTCCTTCTTCGGTTCCTGTAGAGCATGGGGGCAATCATACGATTCCCCCACCAAGTAGTTTGGTCGCTTCCTTCGACTAGAGTCACTTGACTACTTTCCGCCTTCCCACCTATGTGCCTTTCAAGATCATGGTACACGCCTATGATAAGGTAGTACCTGGCATTGTTCTGGATGAGGGTGCGTCAGTCAGTCTTATGTCGTCCACTACTTGGCAAGCTTTGGGTTCCCCACAGTTTGTGCCAGTCACACAGAATCTGTTGGCCTTCGACGGAGGAGCCTGTCAACCTGTAGGAGTCCTCCCCAAGTTTCCTATTACTTTGGGGGGAAAAACCATCTATATTGACGTTGTGGTTGTCTAAGGTGCGAATTTCAGTTTTCTCCTTGGCCGTGACTATATTTATGCCATAGGGGCCCTTGTCTCTTCACTTTTCTGTGTGGTTTGCTTTCCACATGCTGGAAGAATCATGACCATCGATTAGTTATCATTCTTTGGTCCCCAGGTGCCTCCTGCACAACTCTCATCCCCTACTGGTTTTTCTCCACCGGTTGTATCTGCCCCACCGCAGGTCAACTACGTGGCTACTTATCCTGTGCCTGTATCTAGTGATGATGTCGTTGTGCATAGTGTCCTAGGGGCATTGGGCCCTGACTTCCAAGATGTTTTCCTTCCACCGAGAGTGGCACTCTTGGAAGAAATGACTTCCTGTTCATTATGATGAAGTTCGTGCGGAGCATAGTTCTCTTTCCTATGTCAAGCTCCTTAAAAAATGAAACTGGGTCTGGTCGGAGCATAGTTCACTTTCCTATGTCAAGCTCCTTAAAAAATGAAACTGGGTCTGGTTAGAGCATAGTTCCTTTCTTATGTCAAGCTCCTTAACAAATGAAACTAGGTGTCACGAGGATAGTTCTTTTAAGCATGTCAACCTCGTTAAAATAATGAAACATGAGCTCGTTCAATTCGGGTGCAATCAAAATATTGTCAACCTTCACTCCATTTTCAATGGACTAAAGCTTGGGGGGCATGTACCTCGAATTGAGACATCATGCTGGGGGGCATGACCGTTTCCCTTGTTTTCAAGCATAGTTTGCATGTGTGCTGTCATGTGTGCTTTTAAGCTTGCGTAAAAATAAAATATGTGATTAAATACATTTCGCATTGGGTCGTTTATTATGCAACTAATACATTAGATTACATTTGCATTAGACATGTGCATGGCATATAAAAACATCATCACATGTAAAAGATCCATCCAAAATAGGCATATGTATATATGTGTGTGTGTGTGTGTGTGTGTGTGTGTCAAAATGTTTGCACAGCGTGCATCACATAGATCAAAAATATACATGTTTGTCTTAATACATCCGGAGACGACATGTCTCTCAAAAAATATGCATGAACATAAACCCTAGGTGTCTAATTTGCGTGGTTCTCATGATAGCAAGTCACCGCACACACTAGGCATCTCAGATGATGGTGGAGGCGACTAGCCACTCCCACTGTATGTCTCTGGTATGCCAGTGGGACATCTGCCAGCCGGGCATAATCTGGAATCCCCCGGGCGATCCCCTCGAGGTTCTGGATCATCTCTCCTCCCTCGGCACCCTCTGCCTGAGGGTCAGCTGCGGGCTGAGTTCTCCGTGAAATGGGAGACATATCGACTGGTCTCTCTGGGCCGACATCTGCATACACATATAACTACTGTCAGAACGAACATGTATTAACAAAAAAAAATCATAAAACATAAACTCAAAAAGAGATCCTACCCAGCTCTTCGTCCCACTCATCTCCCTCGGGCAGTGGGAGATCTGGATCACCAGTGAAATCGGTCCCTGCGTATGGCCAGTCTTCGACTATGATCAACTGACGACGTAGCCACCCAAAAAACTCCAGCCTCTAGGACATCTGTTGGCCCCCTCTTTCTCTGGGCATCAATGCTGCCCAGCGAGCCATTCTTGGCTCCCGTGGTACTAGCTCAGCTACTACGGCCCCTTAGCCTTGGAAGATTGGTAATCATTCCAGAATGAATGATACCAGGATAGAGCCGTAGCCAAATTGTTTCAGTTTGGCTTGCTTGCTTTTCGTGAGCTGTCTCTTCATACTTACTGTCACTGCTATGGCCTAGTCAAATATCGTGGGACTCATACACTCCGAGGCCAGTATGAGTTGGGCTTTTCTCACCTCGTGCGGTGCCTGTGACTTTGCAGCCCGTGTGATGGTATGTAGCACCACCCTGAGTGCTAGATCCTCGATAGTAGCAATGTCTACCTTCCCACTCCCGGATCCAAGTCGTGCCCTCGGGCACACGTGCCATCACATGTTCCATTTTCCCGCCAGACGGTCTGCTCCTTGTCAGTATGGGCACCGGACCTCTGTGTGACAATCCGATTATAAAGTAGATTTCAGGAACCTCTAGTTCTAATACTTGATCCCACAGCTTGAACACTTGTCCGTTCTCATCCCAAATGCTGATCAGGTATTATAAGAGCTCAGGTTGAGCTCGTAAACAAGGTGTTAGGAAGAATTTCTTCAACCCACAATTCCTGAGGGCGTTCATGCAATTTTCATTTTCCTTGGCTAATTTGTCCTCTTCCCCGTGCTCCCTCTCTTTCCATTCAATCACCATTTTGCTCTGTTGCCTGCATCCATATGGTCAAGAACCCTTGCTTAGATCTATGTTATACCAAAAAATTCATTCAGATTAATTATAAATCCGAAATTTTGGGTGGAAAATTAGGTTCCGCTGTTGGTGCGGCTGTTTCTAAAACAGTCACACCAATCGGTGCAGGCCCTTTGCATATAAAATCCCATTGGCACGGGTCCGTGCCCGATACCCGTGCCAATGGGCGCAGCCCTAAATTTTGCAAATCCTTCCACAGGAATCTAATGAGAAAAGGGAAACTATTAAAAAATGGATTGAAATGAAGTACTAGGAAGTGCCTCCTACCTGGAACTGACAGAACTCTGAATGGTAGCCCAAATCTGTCACAATTGCCGTCAAAAGTTCGCACACCAAATGGACCACTACTGCTCTTCAGTGAGGTAAATAGTCAAAAGTAATTTTATTTTTACCATTTGACATATTTATAACTTTTTGTTATTTTTCTGAATATGTTAATATATTTTTTGTCAAAAATGGGTTTTGCACTTGCTTTTTGTGCAGCAACAGGTTTTTTATGTGACTTAAACGGTGAAACGAGTTATATTTTATACTTTTTCAAACTCGGTAAATACACAAAAAAGTCATTATGGAGTCATATTTCAGCTCTTTTTTGACTCTCTAAACATGAAAAGGTTGACGAGGCCCTTATCGTTTCGATCTCATTAATATAAATGCGAAATGACATCTACCCAGTATACGTTTACCCCTTTTTCGAGCTGGGATGGATTATTTACGAAAAAGGAACACCCTAGCCTATCGTGACTAGGAGGTTTCCTCGGATATTGTTTTCTACCTTTTCAGGTCTGAGGAACTATTTACGAAAAGGGACCTTTGGAGTTTACTTTTTTGCTATCTTTTCAAACTCTTTAAACATGAAAAGACGTCGAGTTCTCCCTTTGTCGGACTCATTAAACCCTAATGACATTGGATTCAGTTGAAATGACGTTACTCGAGTTTCTCCTTCCTAGGGCTCGTTAAATGTACTGGGATGGATTTGCCCGAAGGGCAACCTGATATTACAAGCATATGCTATCCCCTTCAAGCTTGTTAATAAAAGTAATCGGGTTACTCGCCAGAAATGGTGGGGAAAATGGAACTAGAATCATTGTCGTGTCAGCAGTATGTCGCTCTTGAACATGGCACTTGTCTCATTCGTGTCAGGGTGGGGGCATCTCATCTTGTTTTTCACTTGCCTCCGTGGGTTTGGGTGATCCTGTTTGACCTCTCATCTGCTCTTTCCCTTGTCACCATGACCTCTGATCAATTGATGTCAAATACTGCCAAGTCCACTGTTGTGCCACCTATATGTTCAAGAGAAGTTGACCTTTGCAAAATATCAACCTCCCTCTGTTAACTCATATGCTCCTGTTTCACAAAACATTATCTTCCTCTGTCTCGTGTCAATGATGTGGGAAACACTATGGCCCACCTTCGATCAAGGTCACTTCCTGTCGACTTCAGCTCATTATCCAGGAAGGTGATCTAGAGACTCCCTTCTAGTGCCTTGGAGCCTGCATGCCTCAATGGCAGGTTCTTCGCATTCAACGCGAGGTTTTCATCATTGACCTCTGATCGGATGATTCTACAGGTGTTCGACGCCAGCTCACTGATTCACACGTCGTAGATTGTACCTCTAGTACCTTGAGGGCCATTTTCATTATTGGTGGTACCTCTCGTGTCTATTAACACTTCCATCATTGGCTGGTAGTCAGACGATGTTCCTGCATGTTCGACTTCAGCTCATATATTTTCATGCTTGAACTTGTACTTTGTTCGGGTCGAGATTGAGCGCAAGACCCTAGATTTTGTCTGTTGGAATCCAGGCTGCGATTTTGTGGATTACTACGATTTTTACATGACTCATTCACTGGATGGTTGCGACCATGCCCGAGTCTATTTATCGATCCTTGCTAGATGGTTGCGCCCATACCTTGGATCTAGATTATTATGTACTCTGCTATGGATGGTTGTGCCCATACCACACATATCATGTATTTGAGATATCGGTTGTACTTCTCCACGCAGGTTTTCCAGAAGGCAGTGTTTTCGGTTGGACATGTTCTCATAAAGCATTTCACCCCTCTCTCTCTCAGGCCTCATGCTTTAGGGGGCATCTGTTACACAAAAATTTGTCACCGTCCCTGCTACCCCTGTCCCGTATCTTGGAGGACTCATTCCGGGACCTATGAGAAGTGACATGGCCTAAAACAACTTGCACTACATTCCTCTGAACATGAGCTTTGTTTGCCCTGAAGATATCTCCTGCTGAAAAACCCTAAAAATAGCTCTGTTTCCATTGGAGCGGTTCCACAGTTCAGACCTTGCGCCAAGGGGGAAAATCCTCCAAAGAGGGCGCGCCAATTGGCGCTCTGTCATAGAGCCTCACCCGCGCTAACCATATTAAGAGGTGTTTTTTAAAAATAAATGGCAGAAGTTTCATCCTAACAAATTCTTGAACTGCTATCTATCTTGAGTTGGGTGGTTTGGCTATGGATTCCATAGAGAGGAAGTGGTTTTCCACCTCTCATGGAAGCTTCCTTGATTATAGGGCCAATCCCATGATTGTAGGGATCCCAACTCCCCTTCCTCCATAAAAGCTTGCCCATTTCCTTTGCAAGCTAGTTCTAGAATTCCCAAATTCCCAAGAGCTTCACGCTGCAAGAGCCTTCTTGATTCCCTTAAGGCCAAATCCAAGCAAGAGACTATTGTCTAGATCCGAAGAGAGAGGCTTGTCCTTATTCCCGACAGGCTTTGCGACATGTTCTACTGACGACCCGCCAAAGGAGAATCTAGCGTCAGAACATTGGTTGAACTCTCCTTTGATTGATTATTAATGAATGACTATTGGTTATGGTTCCACTCTTGTTATTATTTATGATGATGATGAGTTATGTCTTTTTTGACTGACATATAGTTGCGTATACTAGATTTTATGCTTTCGTTTGTATTGTTTCTTGCATGTGCAGGTGTCCATTCACGGAGATCGTGAGGATTGTGATTTGCCGGAGCAAAGGAACGAGAGCACCACCTCTTCTACAAACAATAGCGTTGGAATCTAGGTAGGCTTTCAACGCTGGTCTGTTTATTTGCAACTAGGGACTTGCGCTATAGCGTTTGACGATTGTTGCTAGACCCAGTCTGGGCTAGTAGGGATCGCCTCTGTCTGCAGAGGTGATCCTGTTACATAGCAATTTTTCACCGTCCCTGCTACCCTTGTCCAATATCTTGGAGGACTCATTCTGGGACCTATGAGAAGTGACATGGCCTAAAAACACTTGCATTACATTCCTTTGAACATGAGCTTTGTTTTCCCTGAAGACATCTCCTACTGAAAAACCCTAAAAATAGCTCTTTTTCCATTGGCGCGGTTCCATAGTTCAGACCTTGCACCAAGGGGGCAAATCCTCCAAAGAGGGTGTGCCAATTAGCGCTCTGTCATAGAGCCTCACCCGCATCAACCATATTAAGAGGTGTTTTTTAAAAATAAATGGCAGAAGTTTCGTCCTAACAAATTCCTGGACTGCTATCTATCTTGAGTTGGGTGGTTTGGCTACGGATTTCCATAGAGAGGAAGTGGTTTGCCACCTCTCATGGAAGCTTCCTTGATGATAGGGCCAATCCCATGATTATAGGGATCCCAACTCCCCTTCCTCCATAAAAGCTTGCCCATTTCCTTTGCAAGCTAGTTCCAGAATTCCCAAATTCCCAAGAGCTTCATGCTGCAAGAGCCTTCTTGATTCCCTTAAGGCCAAATCTAAGCAAGGAGACTATTGTCTAGATCCGAAGAGAGAGGCTTGTCCTTATTCCCGACAGGCTTTGCAAGACATGTTCTGCTGACGACCTGCCAAAGGACAATCCAGCGTCAGAACATTGGTTGAACTCTCCTTTGATTGATTATTAATGAATGACTATTGGTTATGGTTCCACTCTTGTTATTATTTATGATGATGATGAGTTATGTCTTTTCTGACTAACATATAGTTGTGTATATTGGATTTTATGCTTGCGTTTGTATTGTTTCTTGCATGTGTATGTGTCCATTCACGGAGATCATGAGGATTGTGATCTGCCGGAGCAGAGGAACGAGAGTGTTATAGACATTTTTGTGCCTTACAGCATTGAGCATGAAATGTCCATAATCTAAGGGATCCAAAGTCCCTAAACATGTTGTTCCTACCCCTAGAGGAACAAGGCTAACAAACCACAGCATTTCACAGAAGTTCTCCACCAGAAACTGCTCAAAAACAAGTCAATTCAGGATCAATTCAGTGGCTCCACTAGCTGTTTGCGCTGAATGTCAAAGCCAACACTGGCTACCTACACTGAATGTCAAAGGCAACACTGGCTACCTGCGCTGAGCGAGAGTGGACATGTGGCAAGTTCATTCCACAAGGTGTCAAAACCCAGGAAGCTTCCAAAATGACACTTGCCTCAGGGAATTCGACTGGTGATGAGTAAGAGGTTCCAAATCTCCAAGTGGAAGCAAGAACCTCCAAGTGGAATCAAGAACTGACAGAGGGAGAGGACACTAGTCAGATCTCAAGCTGACTCATCCTCTCTCCAAACATCTATATATGGATCTCTCCTCCATGAGATCTAGGGGCTGGAATTTTGTTATTGCAAAGAATTGCTATTGGTTTGAGATTGAAATCATTGGGTGCTTAATGCTTTGAAGGGGGTGAAGATAGGAATTCCATTTGCTGGGAAGGAGATGCTGGATTGGAACCCTTTGGGTTGTATCTCTTCCTGAACCTTGTTATTCATCAATAAAGCTATCTTGGTTTCTCCTATATACTGATGTATTTTTGATGTATGATTGCATTAGTATGTTTAGTTTATTTCTAATCCTAAACTAGTTATGAATATGAATCCATGTCTTGTGTAGTGTTCTCTTCTTGTGATCTTGCAGAAACCTCTTGAAGCTGGGCGAGAGAGAAGGCAAGTAGCTGGGAACTCTCCAAGAGAAGAGAAGCCGGATGGAGGGACAAACGGAAGACACCGGTTAGTCCATCCATCTCTCTCTTCATTCTTGATTCATAAAGGAAGAACACTAGAATAGCTGTCTCTGTTTGTTGCTAAGGCACTGTCACACCTTAGGTGGATAGGATCGTCCTGCATAGGCATTTTTCCCCACAACAAATTGGCGACTCCACTAGGTGGGATTGGCCCAATGGATTCCAATCTTGTGGCCTTTGATCATAAAGGATATGACCCTCAATTACCAGCTCAACTAGCTTTCCTTATTCAAGTGAAAGCCCTCAACAAAACTGTTCATCAAACAATTATTGATGAGGGGGCATCTACGTGTATTATGTCGATGAGTTGCTGGAAGAATTTAGGCTCACCACCCTTGTCGAGATCGTCAACGACGTTAAAAGCATTTGATGGACGATCATACACTCCATACGGGATTTTAAGTAACTTTCAAATTGAACTAGGGGGAAAAACAGTAGGAATTGATGTTGAAGTAATTGATGGAAACCTCGATTACAACATCCTACTGGGAAGGCCCTGGATATATGCCATGGCCGCAGTTGTGTCGACCTACTTCAGGAAGATTGCATTTCCCTTTCAAGGAGGAATTACAGTCGTCGACCAACAAACTTTCCTCCCCGACAGTTCACAAGTTACGGGAATTATTCCAATGATCCATGGAAGCAATCATTCGCTTCAAAATATTGGAATAGGTCTCCTAAAAGACCCTACCTTAATGGGTACCTATTCTGTACCGCCTGCAAGTAATCTGGCAGAAGTGGCCACAGTGGAAACCTACAATATGAAATCTTCTATATCTAATGGATTCGGAAGATTCCTAAACATTTTGTCAGCGTGGATCATCGCCCTAATAGAAATACTGTAAATACAGTGGGCTCTGAGGATGGTTCTTATCTCGTGTCGACCTCGTTAAAAAATGAAACAAGGAGTCATGAGGATAGTTCTTTTACTGTGTCAACCTCATTAAAAAATGAAACATTCCCCTTTCCAAATCTCAAAGGTAAACCTTCATTCCAACCACCGAGTTGAATGCAATGAAGCTTGGGGGGCATGCACCTTGATTTGCGTTATTATGCTGGGGGCATCACCTCGATTTGCGTTGTTATGCTGGGGGCATGCAAAATTATCATCGAGCAGTTTTAGCACATAGTTCATGCTCATTAAAAAATAAACGCAAGATCCGAGCAGTTTTAGCGCATAGTTCATGCTCGTTAAAAAATAAACATGAGATCGAGCAAGTGTTTCAATCCGCATTTAAGCTCATTAAAAAATGAACTACCCGGTAAATAACCACAGTGAATGTAATATCATCAGCCATTAAAGCCTTGGTCGTGTTTGCACCGTCACCTCCACTTTTCCATTGGCCGATCGTTCACCTCCATATGTTTGTTTACCCATTTTGAGGAACAGCTGCGAAGAGTGATTTCACCTAGCCATCCTTGTGACACTGCCGTAATTGGAAAATTACAACCTGTACCTGGAATCAGCTGCTAACCCTGTTTATCACTCGTTCCTCAAAAGACGAGTCTTCTTTAAGCTCTTTTCATCTGACTTGTAAAATATGAAAAGATTGCCGAGTTTTTGCCTTCCAGCTCGTTAAAGCGACCGGAAGAGCTATCCCTCCTCTAGATTTTAATCTTTTTGGACCTGAGGGATTATTGCACAAAAAGATCGAGCGCTTGTTTTGTTCGGCTCATTAAAACTATCGAAAACTCATCCCTTCTGTATTGTTTTATACTTTTTCGGACCTAAGGGATTAGATGATGAAAAAGAACTTTGGGAGTTAACTTTATGTACCTTTTCAGACTCTCTAAAAATGAAAAGGACCGAGTTATCCTTGTCGTTAGACTCGTTAAAATCATTAAATAGCGACAAACTTGTCTTTAGACGAGAACGAGTTTCACTATCGCTAGGCTCGTTAAAACATAGCGATGGGCTTGCCCGAAGGGCAGGTTATAGAACAAGCATATGTTATCCTCCTCAAGCTTGACAAAAATAAAGAGGTACTGGTCAGCAATGACTGGGGAAAAATTGGGAGAAACTCAAGAAAACTTTGATGGTAACAAGTCGCTCTTGAACATGACACTTTTCCTCTGTACCACAATCGAGTTGGGTTGTTTCATTCACCGGTCACATCACCATGGTCTCGCCATACCATCCATATTTGGGGTAATGCTACCAATCCATCACATCAGTGTCGCCATATGTTCAAGAGAAGTCGTTCAGAAAAGTCAACCGTGTCCCATCCACTGCCGTACATTATCCTTCATCCTTTCATGACCACCACCCTGAATCATATGTCACAGATCGTTTTCACCTCCGTCAAAATCATTAGCTCCGTTCCCTGTCATTGATGTGGGATTCATTAAGGCCCTCCTTTGACGGATCGCTTCTTGTCGACATCAGCTCATTATCCAAGAAGTTGATCTAGGAACAACCCCTTCAGTACTTTGAAGCTTGCATGCCTCAATGGCAAGTTTCTCACTTCCGACGACAGGTATACATCAATGGCCTTCGACCGAAAGATTTTGCGTGGTGTTCGACGCCAAGTCCTTTATTCACACCACGTGAATTGTACTGCAGTACCTTGAGGGTCATTATCATTATCGGTGATTCCTCTCGCGCTTGTTAACGGTTTGCATCATTGACCGGTAATCAAGCGATGTCTTTCCATGTTCGACTTCAAAACATTTCTCACATGGATCGACTTGTACTTAGAGTGAAGATCGAACGAGTTTGAAGACCCCGGATCTAGTTTCATCCATCCGGGCTGTGGTATATATTTAGGAAAGATAAAGACATTGACATGTACATCATTGCAGCAGATAATCATCCTACTCAAAGGATGATAATTTCATCAAAATTATCAGTCTACCATCAGACGATTGTCTGTTCTATGTACAGGAAAATGAATTTATAAAGCTGAGCATGGGAATGCCCGCCTCAGCTAGATCATGAAAGCAGTATGAAAAATAATGTATTGTATTGTATCTTATTACAGGTCTCCTCCCAGCATTGGATGAACTTCGGATCCCCCTGATAAAGCATTTCACCCGATAAACGGCCTCATACTTTAGGGGGCAATTGTTATAGACATTTTTGTTCCTTACAGCATTGTGCATGAAATGTCCATAATCTAAGGGATCCAAAGTCCCTAAACATGTTGTTCCTACCCCTAGAGGAACAAGGCTAACAAACCACAGCAATTCACAGAAGTTCTCCACCAGAAACTGCTCAAAAACAAGTCAATTCAGGATCAATTCAGTGGCTCCACTAGCTGTTTGCGCTGAATGTCAAAGCCAACACTGGCTACCTGCGCTAAATGTCAAAGGCAACACTGGCTACCTGCGCTGAGCGAGAGTGGACATGTGGCAAGTTCATTCCACAAGGTGTCAAAACCCAGGAAGCTTCCAAAATGACACTTGCCTCAGGGAATTCGACTGGTGATGAGTAAGAGGTTCCAAATCTCCAAGTGGAAGCAAGAACCTCCAAGTGGAATCAAGAACTGACAGAGGGAGAGGACACTAGTCAGATCTCAAGCTGACTCATCCTCTCTCCAAACATCTATATATGGATCTCTCCTCCATGAGATCTAGGGGCTGGAATTTTGTTATTGCAAAGAATTGCTGTTGGTTTGAGATTTAAATCATTGGGTGCTTAATGCTTTGAAGGGGGTGAAGATAGGAATTCCATTTGCTGGGAAGGAGATGCTGGATTGGAACCCTTTGGGTTGTATCTCTTCCTGAACCTTGTTATTCATCAATAAAGCTATCTTGGTTTCTCCTATATACTGATGTATTTTTTATGTATGATTGCATTAGTATGTTTAGTTTATTTCTAATCCTAAACTAGTTATGAATATGAATCCATGTCTTGTGTAGTGTTCTCTTCTTGTGATCTTGCAAAAACCTCTTGAAGCTGGGCGAGCGAGAAGGCAGGTAGCTGGGAACTCTCCAAGAGAAGAGAAGCTGGATCGAGGGACAAACGGAAGACACTGGTTAGTCCATCCATCTCTCTCTTCATTCTTAATTCATAAAGGAAGAACACTAGAATAGTTGTCTCTGTTTGTTGCTAAGGCACTGTCACACCTTAGGTGGATAGGATCGTCCTGCATAGGCATTTTTCCCCACAACAGAGAGCACCACCTCTTCTACGAACAATAGCATTGGAATCCAGGTAGGCTTTCATCGCTGGTCTGTTTATTTACAACTAGGGACTTGCGCTATAGCGTTTGACAATTGTTGCTAGACCCAGTCTGGGCTAGTAGGGATCGCCTCTATCCATAGAGGGGATTTACCTCTTCAACACTCTCAATCGCATAACAATGAATCTGATGGTGTAGAGGGATGCAGTGTGGTAGTTGGGGCAGTTATTCTCAAAGGTAAATGCCTTACGATGTAAGGGCAATAACTTATGACATAAATATGCTCTTAGGGATTTGTGAATGCAACTTAAGAAAGTTATTTTTTTTGAGGTAATTGGTTTATATGGAATCCCAAGCATTGGAAGTCATTGCCCAAATTGATCTAGAACTTCTACCAAGTGAATATATTTTTAATGTTATAACTTATGTTGGTCTCATATATATGTGTGTGTGTGTGTGTGTGTGTTAAACCATATTGCAAAGTTGCACGCTTACCTAGAAAAAACACTCAAATTAAACTTTTCCAACTTCTATGATCCCAATATCAAAAATATGGAACTCTATAAATCTAAAGAGAAAGATTTATGGAAGTGTGATATTTAAGAGTAAATAATAATAATAACAGTAAACATTTTCTATCATTTACTTATTATTAATCGCTAAAATAAAAACCCAAAATTGAATTTATTTTACTAAGGAGAAATCTTGTAATACAATGAGATGTTCATACTTAGACTAAGATCTTGATACTTGAAATAAATTTAGTTGAGACAATATCTAATGAATCGATGTCATTTCTTTTAATGTCATTTCATATATTAATTAATTAATAGTGATCTATAAAAAAAGGAAGTTTGTTAAAATTAATAGAGATTTACATGATTGAAATTTTATTATTATTGAAAGTAAGAGACTTCCATGATCTATGCAAAAGTTTATTAAAATGCATCATATTTTGAAGAACATACTACAATAATTTATGTATTCAAAAGATTTTATCTACAGGGAAACAAATAAGGTAAACTAAATTAATAATTACGTGCATATTGCTTTCTAAAATTATCTTCCATATTTCTATAAGTGGAGTACACTTGCTTTATATTTTAATGAAGGAAGCATGTAAGCTTGCTTTATTACTAACAAACCTAGATCTATCTTAACCCTAGATTTAGCAAGCACTTAGAAAGATCAAATCTATTTTCACTCTAAAAGAGAATTTTACCTCACAAGGTTTAATCCCTCATGACCTTGGGTAGATCCTGAATTAAGATGGATTGTAGGCTCCTTTAAAAATAAAGAGAAAATATATAACTTTTAACTTCCTTCCAACATGTAATTACACTATGACTAAAAATGTTAAAATTTGAAAAGAATAAAATCTTTGAAAATAAAAAGAAAAATCTTTGTAACATAATAAGATCTCTCCTACTATGACTAAGGTCCCATCTTTGCAATATATATAATTGAATTTATTTTACTAAGGAGAAATCTTGTAACACAATGAGATGTTCATACTTACACTAAGATCTTGATATTTGCAATAAATTTAGTTGAGACAATATCTAATGAATCAATGTCATTTCTTTTAATGTAAATGAAAGTTCTCATATATTTTTTTTTTTAATATTTCATATGTTAATTAATTAATTAATTAATAGTGATCTATATAAAAAAAGGGGAAGTTTATTAAAATTATTATATATATCCATGATTAAAAAAAAAAGAAATTATCGAAAGAGACTTCCATACTCTATGCAAAAGTTTCTTAAAATGCATCATATTTTTAAGAACATATTATAATAATTTATGTATTCAAAATATTATCTCTACAAGACAACAAATAAGGTAAATTAAATTAATAATTACGTGCATGTTACGTTCTAAAAGTATCTTCCATATTTCTATAACTAGAGTACACTTGCTTTATATTTTAATGAAGGAAACATGTAAACTTGTTTTATTACTAACAAACCTAGATCTATCTTAACTCTTGATTTACCAAGCATTTAGAGAGATCAAATCTCTTTTAAATCTAAAAGAGATTTTTACCTCATGAGGTTTAATCCCTCATGGCCTTGGGTAGATCCTAAATTAAAATGGGTTGTAATGTCTTTTAAAATAAAGAGAAAATATATAACTTTTAACTTCCTTCCAACATATAAGTACACTGCCACGAAAAACACCAAAATTTGAAAAGAATAAGATCTTTGAAAATAATAAAATCACATAAAAAATTATGTATGGCACATTAAACAAATGCTACCTAAACTAGTTAAATCTTTTACAAAATATTTGACGTGTAATCCTCAAAGAATACACAAATGCTTTATACCAATATTTACAAACAGAAATTAAAATAGATTTTCAAATATATATATATATATATATAGAGAGAGAGAGAGAGAGAGAGAGAGAGACGAACCAAAAAATTGTATGAATGATAGATATTTAAAAATCTTCAAGGGAGGGATTGCACTGAGATCTGCAACCTTCAGTATCATAGAGCTTCATACAGAGATTGCACTGAACTCTAAAGTCTTTAGTACATGTCTCAAATATAAAAATTTATCCAACTGGATTACCCAACTCCATTATTTGTTCTCAGAGGTTTAAGATGTTTTAAGACTAAATGTTTTATAATATTGATAGTTTGGACAATTCAAATTCCATCCAACTGTTGTATATGCATTGCTAAATTAAACTACATCCAATGGCTGCAATATATACATTAAAATATATTACAAAATATTAAAATATATACATTTTTTAACTGAATTAAATTATTTCCCATTCCTGTTAATATTGTTTGCGAAGAAATAAAATCTAAAATTATCGAAATGATGATGGAAGGTGAACACCAGAGATGATCTGAAGAATAGAAGAGTGGGTTGTATTCATAGAAGTGAAGGGATTGGAAAACAATGGGTTGTATTCATAAAAGAGAAGTAGATTATACAAACGAAGCCTTCATTGAACCACCTAATAGCCAAACACCTAGACAAATCATATTCCATTCCTATTGCTAAGCAAAGATTATTAGAAATGATCTTAGAGTACAATATGCATTATTGTTATCTAACATATTATTATTATTATAGAGTAGTAAAAGAAATAATACTAGTACAAGAAAGTATAATTTATTCTAAGATATTACTGGATATTGTTACAGAAAATTGTTCTACATTCAACACACAAACCAGGTCCAGTTGCATTGCCACTACCGTAGGAAACTTCAAGGAAGTTGTGTCCAACCACAGACTCAGACGATGTGCAACAATAACTACTATTCTATTTATCATAATTATATCAAGATATTTTTGGACTAATCTTTTAGACTCTGCATCCAAGGCACTGGTAGCTTCAACCAATTCCTTGACATCTCTGTGAATAATTGCAGGGGTGTCATAGAACTGAACAGGATACTCAAACCATTCTTTATTTGTCTACGAGGTCAAACATGTATGACCTTTCCTCGATAAATGCTAGGTAATTACAAGAGACAATGAGTAGTCATTGAAGGTTGGCGAAAACACCTTCACCAAATGAAACTGCAAATGTAGCTACAATATATTAATGGGTTATAATTATGATTTTAAAGATTAACAAGTTGAACCATTACAAAAATTAAGTTACGATTGATAGTTAAAATAGTGGGAGATCAACAAGTTGAATAATGTTATGCAACTAGCTCACAAAATAGAAGAAAATATAGATCAATTCCTTTAAAATCAGCCTCTTCGAGGGGGCAACCTCCTTTACGTTACATAAATGAACAATTCTTGGACGATACAAACGAAAAAACCTCCTTTCTATATATAGGAGTGATGAGCCCCATAAATGGGTAATTATATGGGCTCATTTTTCCTCCTAACTTAGCTTAATCAACCATTCTCTTAGCTTATTACATGTTTTTTTATTATATTTATGGTAATAGAGTGAGTTGGGCTGGTCATTATTCCATGGAAGTCTAATGTGTGTTTAATGCAGATTTTTGGTCAATTTTGGAGATAAAGTCAAAGATTTAATGGACATTTGGTAGCAAATATTCGAAGAAGACAAGGGAGAGGATTTATAGGAGGGTATGAGTTAGTACTGTTAGATAAATTTCTTTCTTGGTTAAGAATATGTTGTTTTTGGTGATTTAGAAGGTTGTTTTCGTTCAAGTTTTCTGTAGTAGGTTAAATATTGATATCTAAAGAAGATACAAAAAGGCCATCAACAGAGATTTGGCCTCCTTTCCTCCCTTTGGGACCATGAACTAAGGCAAAGACCCTCTTGCTGCCATAAAAAACACAGATTTGCCTTTTTCCATAGGATCTCTAGTGTTGCAGTTGTTAGAAGGTTGATTCTTTGCTTTAGATTTCTTTTACCATGCTCATTTTCGTGTTGCAATAAGTTTCCTTCCATGCTTTCTCATTGTAGAATTTTCTAGCATTTACTTTCCTAGATCAGAGTTTAGATTAACTTGATGCAAAGTTCTGTTTTTGATATAGCTAGTTTCCTTGCTTGCTTAAATCTCATTGTTTGAGTTTCAATTCTCTTGCAGCAAATCCCTTCTCACAATAAGTCAGCCAATCAGCCATCACCATTCTTCTTTGACCTATGTTCCACAAGTCACCCAAAGTCCATCACAAATCTGCCTTAATTTTCTGCACTTTCCTCATAAACTTTCCTCTCCTTTCTTGAACAAGTCCAACCATCTTTCTCTTCCCTAATCCTCCTTAATGAACCCTAGACACATTAACATATCCTCCTAGCCATCAACTACCCTTTCCACCCATTTTCCCACCTTCAAAACCTCTAAAACAACTCTCGGCATCCTCCTGTAGAGCCTCCTATATATCCCCTACAACCTCCTGTAGAATTTCCTATAGGTTCCTGTTTGAAATTCGATTGCAGGAAAAGCCTCCATAAGGCCTCCCGAGGACTCGTAGGAGCCATCCACACCATCCTACACCTCTACAAATCCAAAAATCACCCTCCATCGCCACCTAATCACTGCCACATCCACAGACAAATAAATTACATGCATAAGAATTCCACATAAAACTATATAAAAATCCAAAAAGATGTTTGTTTCTCGTTTCCTCATAGAAATAGCTTGAATATATATTGTTCACTTCCTAGGTTAAGTAATGGCATTCATTTCATGGTTTTTCATCTCTCTTTCAGCAAAAGTAGGATTAGCGAGTTAAGTAGGATTTCCTTGGTTTACTTTACATTTCAATCTTCTTTTCCTTTTTGCAAGTACAGTAGCCTCTGTAGAGAAATCTTTCCTTTATTTCATCACATATAGAGCTTCTTTTGAATCCATAGAAGTTGGTTTGAGCTCCTAGTGATCTTGCGCCAGCTGACCAAGTGACAACCTACAGTAAGAACTAGTACTTGTGCATATAGCACCGTCACTTCCAAGTTTGTTATGAACTACCAGGTTGATAAAAGTAAAGTAGGAAGCCTAGGAGTTGCAGCATTATTGCTGCAATATTGGTGCTCACCAAGGAGTCTAATGAGTCAAAATATAATCAAATTCGACATATCATTAAAAATATAAGGGAACAAATGATCCAAAATGGATCTAACATAGACTTCTAAGTCTAAAAATGCTCCTCACAGAGGAAAATGAAAGTGAAATGATTCTCTTGGAAATAGTCTCATTGCATAGATCTCTTCATTCTGAATCTAATGTAATTTGAATGGGCTAAAACGAACTTCGGGTGAAGAATTTATTGCAAAAAGAAGATTGCCCATTATCCTTAGAAAATGAGGCAATTTCTTATTAAATGGGACTTAAGGGAAAATATTTGTGTTCCTTAAGAAATCGCATTGCAGCTTTTTATCACATCGCAAGCATCCAAAGGGAGGACTTAATCGCAGGCCTTAAGGATCTCCGATTGCGACCTCCTGTTAGAAAATTATATATTACGGAGCAATGGAACACATAAAATATTGCAGAAATATAAACACAGAAAACGCATAAAACAAGAGAGACATAGATATACGTGGTTCACCCAGTTTTGGTTACGTCCACCCTGAATAGCCAGTCCTTCCTTTCTATTATCCAGCAAAATGAAGAGACACAACCTTCAGCAGATCCGTTGTAATATCCTCTGTTTTCTCTCACAGTGTCACCTCTTTGTTTCTCGCTCACAGAATACACATCTATTACACAGCCTCAAATACAATGCCCTCATACAAAGAGAGGGGTTGCCTTCTAGGGCAGAAAAACCTAAACTAAACATAAGTTCTACCATCAGATCAACTGCCTAATGAACGGCCCAGATTGACTAGAAATTACTATACTTTTACAAGGCAATTTTACATCTGTTTTTAGCTTCAGGGGCGCTGCCCCCGAGCCCCCGCCGGGGGACCGCTAGCCCCCAGATCCCCCAGCCGGGGGCGATCAACCCCCCTGGACCTCCACGTGGAGGGGTGTACAAACTTCCTGGGGGGCTGAAACAAAGACCTCTGAACAATCATGCTCCACACACAACAATCTCCCACTTGGAGAATGATTGTAGCAACTCCACCGCTGCCTCATTTGCTGGACAAAGACTCCTCTTTGGACTTAGCTGTTTCTCATCTTCATCATTATCCTTGAAGACCAATTGAAACTGAGCATGTTCTCAGTTTCTCCCTGGTTACAACTTTTGTTAGCATATCTGCAGGATTTTGGCTAGTGTGTATCTTTTCCAGCTTCAACTCTCCATCTTCCAACATTGATCGTATGAAATGGTACTTGAGCTGTATGTGTTTAGTCCTTGAATGAAATGCTGAATTCTTTGCAAGATGAATGGAACTTTAGCTATCACTGTATAACGTGCCCATATCATGCTCCTTACCCAATTCACCCATAAATCTTTGTAACCAAATCATTTCTTTACTAGCCTCTGTAGCAGCAACATACTCTGCTTCTGTTGTTGAAAGTGTAACCACACTTTGGATTTTTGAAACCCAACTAACATCTGTTCCACCAACAGTAAATACATATCCTGTAGTGCTCCTCTTGTTATCTCTGTCACCTGCCACATCTACATCAACATATCCCTGTAGGGAAATGTTTGAAGCACCAAAGCATAATGCTTGATTTGTGGTACCTTTCAAATATCTGAGAATCCATTTCACTGCCATGCAATGTTCCTTTCGTGGATTGTTCATGTACCTACTTACAACTCCCACTGCATGTGCAATATCAGGCCATGTGCAGACCATTGCATACATTAAGCTTCCAACTGCTGATGCATATGGAACTTTAGACATATAATCCATGTCTTCTTGGGTCTTTGGGCACTTTTCCTTACTAAGTTTGAAATGGCTAGAAAAAGGTGTACTAACTGGTTTTGCATTGTGCATGTTAAATCTTTTCAACACCTTTTGTATGTACTCATTATAAGACAATGTTAATTTACAATTTTTCATGTCTCTAGTTATTCTCATACCAAGGATTTGTTTTGCAGCTCCTAAATCCTTCATTGCAAATGAATTTGCCAATTTTCTTTTGAGCACATTTATTTCCTGCATGTTAGACCCTGCAACAAGCATGTCATCTACATACAATACCAATATAATATAGTTGCCATCATTTTGCTTTTTTAGATAAACAAAATGATCAGAGTGACATCTAGTATAACCTTGTTCAAACATAAACTTGTCAAATTTTAGATACCACTGCCTTGGAGCCTGTTTTAAGCCATATAAGCTCTTCTTCAACCTGCACACTAGTTTCTCCTTCCCTTTCACCTCATATCCTTGTGGTTGTTGCATATATATCTCTTCCTCCAAATCCCCATGGAGAAAGGTTGTCTTTACATCTAACTGCTCAAGATGCAAATCTTCAGTTGCTACTAGAATTAAAATAGTTCTGATTGAAGTCATTTTAACAACAGGAGAAAATATTTCATCAAAACCAATACCTTTCCTCTGTGCAAACCCCTTCACCACAAGTCTAGCTTTGTACCTCTGTTTTCCTCCATCTTCTTCCTTCAGCCTGTAAACCCATTTATTCTTCAATGTAGCTTTTCCTGCATGCAGCCCAACTAAGTCCCAAGTTTGGTTATGCATTAAGGAGTCAATCTCTTCTTCCATGGCTACCGTAGACTTCTTCCTGCTTTCAACCTGCATTACTTCTTCATAACATTCGGGGTCACCAGAATCAGTCAACAATAATTAATATAATGAAGGAGAGTATTGTTCAGGGGGTCTACTTATCCTGGTAGATCTTCTAGCACCACTTTCAGGTGTTTGGGGTGCCTGTTGCTGTTGTGGTTGTTGATTATTATTATTTTCAGGCACCTTTACTTTTTCAGTGATTTCATCAAGAACTACGTATTCCTTGTTTTCTTTTTCCTGATTCCTTTCTTGCAATTGATTCTTATACAAGACCTCTTCATTGAATATTACATCTCTGCTCCTAATGATTTTGTGATTTTCGTAATCATATAAGCGATAACCAAAATCATTAACACCATATCCAATAAAGGTACATTTCTTTGACTTTGCCTCAAGCTTTGTTCTATTTTCTTTATCAATATGGATAAAGGCCTCACAACCAAAAGGCTTTAAAAAAAAGTAGTTTACCTTTTTACCTGTCCATGCTTCCTCCAGAACACCACCATCCAAGGAATTTGAAGGCCCTCTGTTTATTAGATAAACAACAGTATCTATAGCATCTGCCCAAAACTGTAAAGGAAATCTTGCACGCAATCTCATGCACCTTGTACGCTCCATGATTGTTCTGTTCATCCTTTCTGACACACCATTTTCTTGTGGTGTTCTTGGAACTGTCTTCTCTCTGCGAATCCCATGCTCTGAATGGTACCTATCAAACTCTTTTCTGCAATATTCACCTCCATTGTTTGATCTAAGACACTTCAATTTCTTTCCTGTCTCAATCTCAACCAAAGCTTTCCATTTCTTGAAAGTATCAAATACATCAAATTTATTCTTAATACAATAAATCCAAGTTTTTCTAGTTGCATCATCAATAAAAGTAACATAATAAAGAGATCCACTAAGAGATGATAACTGAGCAGGTCCCCATATATCTATATGCACAAGCTCTAATTTTTCATTCTTCTTTTCTTTCCCAACTCTGAGAAATTTGACTCTCTTCTGTTTTCCATAAATGCAATTCTCACAGAAGTCCAAATCAACATTCTTCAAACCCGGCAACAAATTCCTTGAGTGAAGAATCTTCATCCCCTTTTCACTCATGTGTCCGAGCCTATGATGCCATAATGCTGCATCTGGTCCTTTGGAAGTTAAAGCATTAACAGAGTTAGAAATACCATTGCATAAATACAATGTACCAACCTTTTCACCTTTTCTATTACCAGGGCTCCTTTGGTGACCTTCCAAGCTTTATCTGTGAAAGTTGTCACACAACCTTCACCGCCTAACTGCCCTATTGAAATCAGATTTTTCTTTAGATCTAGAACATGACTTACCTCCTTTAGTAGCCATTGACTTACCTCCTTTAGTAGCCATTGGTTTCCATTCTGTTGTTTTACAAGAACCTTACCCATTCCAACAATTTTACAGGGTTTATCATCACCCAAACGAACTTGTCCAAAATCTCCTTGAACATATTCATGAAAGTATTTCTTATCAGGTGTGGCATGGAATGAGGCCCCTGAATCTACCACCCATGAATCAGTAATATTTTCGAAAGAAAGAATCAAAGCATCTTGTAACACCTCACCTATCACATTTGCTTCATGATTGTTTTCTTGCTCTAAATCTCCTTCTTTTCCCTTCCAAGATCTACAGTCTTTCTTTAGGTATCCTTTCTTTTCGCATTTCCAACACACTATCCCCGATCTGGACTTGGATCTGCGTTTCCGTGATTCACTGCGATATCCTGAGCTCTTTCCTCTTTCCATTTTTCTTCCCCTAGACCCTGCACTCAAAGCATTTCTTGATGTCTCACCAAATCTTTTTTGTCGCATTTCCTCGCTAAGGATAGCACCGACAACATCATCAAACTTTAAAGTACTAGATCCAGACACAGAGTTACTAATGGCCATTACTAAACCATTGCGACTTTCTGGCAATGAGCACAAGAATAATATAGCTCTAACTTCATCATCAAAGTTTGCCCCTACAAAACATAACTGACTTGTAATAGTATTAAAATCATTTAAATTATCTGCAACAGATCCACCTTCCGACATCTTCATATTAAATAATCGTTTCATAAGAAATACCTTGTTTGAGGCCGAGGGTTTTTCATATAGTTTCTCCAATGCCTTAATCAAACCCTCTGTCGTTGTTTCCTTTGAAATGTTGAAGGTGACCGACGCTGCAAGACACAACCATATTGCTCCGAGTGCCTTTCTATCAAGAAGGTTTCATTCTTCATCTTTCATACTCATCGCCATCTTTGCTTTTCCGCCCAATGGTAAGTATAGATCTTTCTTATACATATAGTCTTCCATCTGCATCTTCCAGAGTGAGAAGTTTTGGCCATTAAATTTCTCGACCCTAAACTTACCATCTTCCGCCATTGCTCCCACTCGAACGAGGAACCCTTCTTTCCTGCGAGTTTATCAGCCAAATAGACCTTCAGCTCTGATACCAGTTGTTAGAAGATTATATATTATGGAGCAATGGAACACATAAAATATTGCAGAAATATAAACACAGAAAACACATAAAACAAGAGAGACATGGATATATGTGGTTCAACCAGTTTGGGCTACATCCACCCCGAACAGCCAGTCCTTCCTTTCTATTATCCAGCAAAATGAAGAAACACAACCTACAGCAGATCCACTGTAATATCCTCTGTTTTCTCTCACAATCTCACCTCTCTGTTTCTCACTCACAGAATACACATCTATTACACAGCCTCAAATACAATACCCTCATACAAAGAGAGGGGTTGCCTTCTAGGGCAAAAAGCCCTAAACTAAACATAAGTTCTACCGTCAGATCATCTGCCTAATGAATGACCCACATTGACTAGAAATTACTATACTTTTACAAGGAAATTTTACATTTGTTTTTAGCTTCGGGGGTGCTACCCCTAAGCCCCCACCGGGGGACCACTGGCCCCCGCACCCCCCAGCCGGGGGGGATCGGCCCCCCCAAACCCTTGTCCCCCCCGCACCCCCCTACGTGGAGGGGTGTACAAACTTCCTCGGGTATACATCCGGCTGAAACAAAGGCCTCTGAGCAATCATGCTCCACACACAACACCTCCGACATATCACATTGGAGGCAGGCCTTCATGTGATATCAGAACCCCGAGTAGAGCTGACTTGGGATTGCAATGAGCGATATCAGTGATCGGCATCAATGATATATATGTATCACAATGGCAGTTAGACATTGTACAGATCGTTGGCTGTTAGACAATGCGATTGTGAAAGGCCGATAAAGTGATCACGATGGAATATCGACCATTGGATCGAGGAGCAGATCAACAGTGGAGATTTAATCACTAATCACAATCGAAGGTGTCAAATGAAAGTGTGTGATGAAGCGGCAACGTGATATTGTGATGATCGATGATGCGCTCACATTTGAATCGTTGGATCGCGAGCTTAATCGAACGGTGGAGATTTAAAGGCAGAATATCGCATCGCTACAGTCTTGGGTTATCAACCGCCACTCCTGCCTGTTGCGATTACGATAAGCGATCAAGGCACGAACTTGATAAGATTTATGAATGAAATTGCATAAATTTTGAAATCCGAAATTTCAGATTTTCAGTGTATTTCTCATGTATTGATGTTTTGCCATAGGCAATGCGATTTGCAATGAGCGATGAAGAACACAAACCTGAGAGGGATATAGATGCGATTCTATATTATTTGAAGTCTGGCTGAATAGCTCATGATGTGTTTTTCATGCGTTTGCCTATGTATTTCTATTATGTGGCTATTTTCGGAATTAAGGCAGAGGAAGGCCAAATGACCAAGTTTCCCGTGCCGCTGGTTCATTTCAATTGAAAACGGATTCTTTTGTTGAATGGGCGGTTCTCCATGATGGAGGCGGACTGTAACAAATGTGTTAAAAACATACAGAACACAGTTAACAAGGGAATGCATAGAGGCCAAAAGAAACGCAGAGAGCCACATAGCCATAGAGCTGCAGAGCTCGAGAAAGCCAGAGAAGCCACCAGAGGTTGGGGGCGATGGCAAAGGGGTATTTTCTTCAGAGAGTTGAGCGCAACAGAGTTATAGGGCCGAAGAGCTTGAGCGCAAAAAAGTTGTAGGGCTGGAGAGCTTGAGCGTAGCAGAGTTGCAAAACCTGAGAGCCAGAGAGCCAGAGCCAAGAGCCAGAGAGCTAAGAGCCAGAGCCGAGAGCTAGAGCCAAGAGCCAAAGCCGAGAACAGAGGCAGAAGCCACTAGAGGTTGGAGGTAGTTGCAGAGAATAGAACCATCATTCATTCTCAAGGTTCCAATAGTTGAGGTGACTGTAGGGGACCACTGAATCCATTGAGATGGAGTTAGGAAAATCTTGAAGACTTCTAAGAGCCATGGAGCGGTAATGAAGTTTCAGAACAGCAAAGAGATCAAATGATCAATCTATTGCTGATGTCCAAAGTGTGATGAATATAGAAGAAGGTATTCCAGAGACAGAGAAAGAATTCTGAGGGAGTTGGTGCAAGCTAGAGCTCAAGATAGCTTAGAGCGCTAATTGAAGGAGTCTAGTATAGAGAATCCTAGATCTATTTGCAGAGTATGGACAGCTAGGGATAAGATGGTATTCTAAACCCATAGGTTCAGTTGTAAACCAATGGAGTTGAGTGTGGAACTTATAAAAGAAAGATTGCCATAATCCCAGAGAGCCTATTTGAGTTGACTAGAGCTCACGAAGATGTAGCCAAGAGGTTTGGGTGAACTCCTTATTATATTGTTGTCTTATGTGTTTGTTTATTTGCTACATTTTACTGTTGTTTGTGTTTTACATCAGCATAAGAAAATGTACATAAGCACTTGAACAATCTAAAAACAAACACAAGCATACACCTACTTCAAGTACTTATTTCCACAAATCATCAATCATAAGCATAGATCTTGGAAAAATATGAGCTTTGGAGTGGGGGAGGTTCTTGTAAGTTGACAAGAAGCCTTTAGTGCCCCATTTCAGATCAAGTGGTATCAGAATTGGTTATATCAAAGCTGGTCATATCAGAGCATCATGTTGATTAACCCCCACCTTAAAATAAGGTGATATAAGGGCTTGAGTTATACCAGAGGAGGTTGTATCATGAAGCATGTTGTATCATGATGAAAGTGGTATTAGATCAGGATTCTCGATGGACATAGAAATCTATATGCATGTTTGACTTGAAAGGTGTTCAAATAGTCAAATTCAGACTGTTTGATTGTTTGTAAACTAACTATTGTTTGAGTTTGCAGAGGTGAAGGTGAAAGCTATTGATAGCTAAGTATAGGAGAGGACAAGAAGGAAGAAGGCTTGAAGGCATTCTTCTTATCCCAAAGGACCTCAAAGCAATCCTTGACGCACAAGAGGTTTGTTGCAAAAGGTTGCTTGAATAAGCTCTTTGTTAATCTTGTTTGAAGTTATTTTGTTCATTTGCATAATGACAACTTCTACAAGTGAATCCTCAAAATTCTCCTTCATCACAAGATTCTTTGATGAAGACATGAAGCAAGACTTGTTCATCATGATTGACATGGTGAGAGAAATGTATGAGGATGGAAGGATGAGCATCATACTTAGAGAGCAATTGAATTCCATGAAGGAAGAGAAGTAGTTGCTTTCTAACAAATTGTAGGAAATAGAGAGGCAACGTCATATTGCAAATATGAACCTGAAAAGGATGCATGAGTTGGAGACATAGCTCTTTGTTGCCAAAGAAGCCTTAATCAAGTATCAACTTGAAGAAGAGGTAAATAATTCCTATTTGTCTTCAAATTCTTCTAAGAATGCTTATGTTGGTTCTTTTGAAAAACATACCAGAGGCATAGGTTCCAAGTTAATGTCCAAGATGTGCTATGAAGGAAAAGGATTGGGCAAACATGCACAAGGTATTTTTGAGCCAATAATGGTTGAGGAAAGGCCTAAGTATTTGGGTCTTGGCTATGGATAGTCTTATGGAGAAAGTTCCAAAGCTGCCATGAAGGCCATTGAAACAGTTCTAAGAAGGAGTTTCATTTAAGGTCTTCTACCTCAAAAGTGTAAAGATCGTATTCATGGGGAATGCAATAGCTTGAAACATCATTTGCAAGATGCAGGTGTTCATAAGCATGCACTTGAACCAAAGAGCTGTGGAAACGCTGATAGCCTTGAAGAGATTGATGGTGTTCCAAAGGGAGCTACTTCTTCATTCAATTCACCTCCTCATGGAGTCAAAAAAGGTGAAAAAGAAAGGTATAAATCTGGTTCTAAACACATTCCTTTTGATTGTGTTCAACATGGTAATTTTCCACATAAGAATGGGAAAAGAATTGCATGTTCCTTTTGTAGTTTGGGTAACCATAATGTTTCTAGATGTTGGAAGAGAATGGCCACATACAGGAAAATTTTGAAGGAAAAGAAGCAAGAAGCCAAAGTTCCACTGGACAAGGAAAATCATGTTGTCAAGAAGATGCACATGTGTTGCACTTATTGCCATAAGAAATGACATATTACTGCAAATTGTTGGACTTTGAATCCAATAATGCTTCCATAAAAGTTGAAGAGGGCGGAAAGAGAAAATGGTAGAATGGAAAGAGAGATTCCATGATTGATGTGTTTCAAGACGATTCACATGCTGATGTTGATCTGCAAACAAAGGAAGGACCTTTGAGATGGATTGGTAAGAAATGGTTAGAGTTCTTATCTAATTAAGGTTGCATATATTTTTATGTGAAAAGAAATGTATCACATCTATTTTCATTTCTTTGTTAATGAGATGCAAGTTGCAGGTTTTACCAAGAAGGTGAATGGAAAAGTTGAGTAGGTGGCTCACTTTATTGCTACAACATTATATTCATTTCATCTTCAAAAGTACAATGTACTTAAGCGAAAGTTGAAGGATGAAATGCATGCATGAGAATGATGTGCATAAACACATGGGTGTTGATGATTTACTTGTATTTGAACATGTATGTGTGATTAACTTGAAGGATTGATTACTTTGTTGTAAACATGCATGTAATGCAATATTGACTTGAGAAAAATTGATTTGGTCTCCGAGATGGAGATAATGATGAAGTGTTTCATCTTTGAAAAAGAACTATAGAATTCTTTTTCTACATGCTTGAATTGAAGATTCAATTGTTTTAAAGGCATGTTTTGTTGGCTTGTTATCTAGTCAATCATTTGTATGCAGATGTAAAAACATGGAGGTGTTTGCAAGATGTGAAATCTGTTTCTTTTGTTGAAGCAGGAGTTTAGGCCATCTAGTTGTTGTCTGTAATCTTGTTGTTATTAACGGTTGTTATTGAAAATATGTCAAACAGGTACAAATGAAAATTTTGTGAAGCAGATGCAACTTCACATTTGTTTGAGACACCTTGGATCAATGATCAAGGAAGAGAAGTTCAAACTACCTTTTGTAACCTTCTCAGCAGGAGTTCTGCATGAATTCAAGGAGGAAGACAGTTCTTCCCAAGACAACAAGCACATCTAGGAAGGAAAGTGTTTAAAGGCTTTGGTTCAGAGGCACTATGCAAGGCAAGTGTATGGAGGCTTAAAGAAGAGGGTGATGTAGCCTCATTTACTATTCAGATCAGTATATCAGTCTTTTGGAGTCCAAAATATTTTTAGTGGGAAGGCATGATCCAAAATGGATCTAACATAGAATTCTAAGTCTAAAAATGTTCCTCACAGAGGAAACTAAAAGTAAAAGGATGCTCCTGGAAACAGTCTCATTGCATAGATCTCTTCATTTTGAATCTAACACAACTTGAATGGGCTAAAACAGACTTCAGATGAAGAAGTTATTGCAAAAAGAAGATTGCCCATTATCCTTAGAAAAGCAGGAAATTTCTTATTAAATGGGACTTAAGGGAAAATATTTGTGTTCCTTTAAGAAATCACATCACAACCTTTTATCGCATCGCAAGCATCCAAAGGGTGGACTTAACCGCAGGCCTTAAGGATCTCTGATTGATCGCATCGAAGGTAGGCCTTCATGTGATATCGGAACCCCGGGTAGAGATGACTTGCGATTGCGATGAGTGGGATCAGTGATCGACATCGGTGATATATATGTATCACATCGGCACAGTCCATCAAACATTGTATCACATCGGCACAGTCCATCAAATGATAGTGTGTGATGAAGCGACGACATGATATTACGATGAGCGATGATGGGATCACATTTGGACTATTGGATCGCGAGCTTAATCGGACGGTGGAGATTTAAAGGTGGAATATCACATCGCTACAGTCCTGGGCTATGAACCGAGGCTCTTGCCTATTGCGATTGCGATAAGCGATCAAGGCACAGACCTGATAAGGTTTATGTACACGATTGCATAAATTTTGAAATCCGGAATTTCTTATTTTTAGTGTATTTCCCGTGTATTGATGTTTTTCCATAGGCAATGGGATTTGTGATGAGCGATGAAGAACACGGACCCGAGCGGGATATAGATGCAATTCTATATTATTTGAAGTCTGGCTAAATGGCTCATGATGTGTTTTTCATGCATTCACCTGTGTATTTCTATTATGTGGCTATTTTCAGAATTAAGGCAGAGGAAGGCCAAACGACCAGGTTTCCCGTGCTGCCAGTTCATTTCAATTGAAAACGGATTCTTTTGTTGAACGAGCGGTTCTCCATGATGGAGGTGGACTGTAACAAATGTGTTAAAAACACACAGAACACAATTAACAAGGGAATGCACGGAGGCCGAGAGAAACACAGAGAGCCACATAGTCATAGAGACTCAGAGCTCAAGAAAGCCAGAGAATCCACCAGAGGTTGGGGGCGATGGAAAAGGGGTCTTTTCTTCAGAGAGTTAAGTGCAACAGAGTTGCAGGGCTGGAGAACTTGAGCGCAACAAAGTTGCAGGGCCAGATAGCTTGAGCACAACAGAGTTGCAAAGCCTAGGAGCCAGAGAGCCAAGAGCCAGATCCGAGAGACAGAGCCAAGAGCCAGAGCCGAGAGTAGGGGCAAAAGCCACCAGAGGTTGGAGGTAGTTGCAGAGAATAGAACCAACGTTCATTCTCAAGGTTCCAATAGTCGAGGTAACTGTAGGGGACTGCTCAATCCATTGAGATGGAGTTTAGAAAATCTTGAAGACTTCTAAGAGCCATGGAGCGATAATGAAGTTTCAAAACAGCAAAGAGATTAAATGATCAAGGAACTGTTGATGTCCAAAGTGTGATGAAGATAGAAGAATGTATCCCAGAGACAATGAAAGAATTCTAAGGGAGTTGGTGCAAGCTAGAGCTCATGATAGCTCAAAGCGTTGATTGAAGGAGTCTAGTCTAGAGAAGCCTAGATCTGTCTGCAAAGTATGGATAGCCAAGGATAAGATGGTATTCTAAACACATAGGTTCAGTTGTAAACCAATGGAGTTGAGTGTGGAACTTGTAAAAGAAAGATTACCATAATCCCAGAGAGCCTAGTTGAGTTGATTAGAGCTCACAGAGGCGTAGCCAAGAGGTTTGGGTGAACTCCTTATTATATTGTTGTCTTATGTGTTTGTTTATTTGCTGTATTTTACTTTTATGTGTGTTTTACATCAGCATTAGCAAATGTACATAAGCACTTGAACAGTCTAAAAGCAAACACAAGCATACACCTATTTCAAGTACTTATTTCCATAAATCGTCAACCATAAGCATAGATCTTGGGAAAATATAAGCTTTGGAGTGGGGGAGGTTCTTGTAAGCTCACAAGAAGCCTTTAGTGCCCCATTTCAGATCAACAACAATAACAATAGTGGGATTTTATGGGGCATAATAATATCAACATGGGGACAATAGAGGCACAATAATAATAATACGGGTTACAATGACAATAGTAATGGCGTAATCACTAGTATTATAGGGACCTAACATGCCCCTCTCTTTCAAAAAAGTGTCGTCCTCAATGCTTGAGTAGTTCTGGGTGCTTCTGTATAAAATTCTCACCCTCCCATGTGGAATCTTCAGTGGGTAAGTTCTTCCACTTGATGAGATACTCCGAAATTAATCGATTTTGTAGCTGTCAAGTTCTTGCTTCTATGACTACTTAAAGTTCCAATATAATTTTTACTTCCTCACCAAATTCTGGCAGTATTGTTTGAACTGGGAATTTGTCACCTATAACCTCCTTTAAGCATGAAACACGGAAAATTGGGTGCACTCTTGAAGCTGCAAGAAGCTCCAATTTGTATGCCATAGTAATAATCTTTTGCAACACCTTGTACAGACCATAATACTTTGGTGATAATTTATTATCCTTCTTAAATTTCTTTAGGGACATTTGTTTATATGATTGTAGCCGTAGGAATACCTGGTCACCTACATCAAAACTTCTTTTGCTGCGATGTTGATCTGCCTATTGTTTCATTCTATTATGTGCCAAAGTGAGGTTATCCTTTAAGAGTTGGAGAACTTGCTGTTGATGCTCGATGTGATCTTCCATTGCTTGAAACTTAGAATTTTCTCTTAAATATGATGTGATGGATGATGGATAATATCCATAAAGTGCCATAGATGGGGTCATTTTTGCTGCAGTATCGAAGGAAGTGTTATACCACCATTCATCCAGAGGCAACCACTTAACCCATTGTGTTTGTTTATCAGATACAAAGAAACAAAGATATCCTTCCAAACATTTGTTTACTATATCAATTTTCCCATCAGATTGAGGATGATAAGATTAGATATGAGCTCACTGAGTACCAAGGAAAGAAAATAATTTTTTCCAAAAATTTCTTATGAAAATGGGATCTCTGTCGCTTACAATTATCTTTGGGTTTCCATGTAGCTATTGAATTGTTTCCATAAATGCAGTAGAAAATATACTAACTTTAAATGGATTCCATAGTGCACAAAAGTGTGCATACTTGGTAAGTCTGTCAATTACCACCATGATGACACTCTTTCCTTCAGACTTGGGTAAGCCTGTGATAAAATCCATTGAAACCTCCTCCCAACGTTGGCTTGGAATGGATAAAGGTTGTAATAGACCCGGGGTCTTAGTCATTTCAACTTTATTTTGTTGGCAAACCAAACATTTCGCCACAAACTTTTGAATATCTGATTTAAAACATCCCAAAAAAATTCCTTCTTAACCTCTGGAAAGTTTTTAGAATCTTGAGTGCCCTCCTAAGGGAGAGGTGTGCAATTCCATAAGAATCTTCTGCTTGAGTTGGGAATTCTTACGTAGGTATAAGAAATATTTGTACCACAACGAATCATTTTTCTAGCTAAATGTATAAGATGTACTGGGATCTTGTTATAACTTTTGAATGAGTGCCCAAACTTCTTCATCATTCTTCCATTCATCCCTTGCTTCATTTATCCAATCTAGTTGGATAATAGAAATGGCACAAAGAAATTCTTCCACATACTCATCCTTTCTTAAGAGTGCATCTGCCACAACATTTTTCTTTCCTTTTTTGTAGATGATTTTAAAGTCATAACCCAACATCTTTGTGACCCATTTTTGCTACTCTTCTGAACATAACCTTTGTTCTAAAAATTATTTAAGACTATCATGATCCGTTTTTACCTTGAAGTGTCTTCCCATTAGGTAGGGTTACCATTTCTTAAGTGCATGTAGTATTTCCAACATTTCCTTCTCATAAATAGCATTGTGTAAATACTTTCCTTTGATTGTACGACTTCCGAAAGAAATGTGTCTTTCTTCTTGCATTAAAACAACACCAATTCCATTTCCCGAGGCATCAAATTACACAATAAATGTTTTTGTGAAGTCTAACATAGCTAAGACCGGTGCTTGGAACATTGCCTCTTTAAGAGGTTCAAAGGCCTTCGTTGCTTCTGGAGTCCATGAAAATGCATATTTGTTCAATAATGTTGTTAGAGGTTCTACTATTTGCCTATAATTCTTAACAAAATTGCAATAATTCCTCGTCAACCCGAGAAATCATCACAGATGCTTTATGGATGTGGGGATTTTCCATTCTGTTATCACTGTAAAACTTCCTTAAAAAATTTGGACAACTTACATGGTTTCTCAATTCTTGTATCAGTCATGGTGAAGTCATTTTTATGTTTTAGAGTCTAAGTCATAGGGTTAGAGTCTCATGTCCATCTTCAAATAAAGTTTGATAGCCTCATTCCATGTCCTAGAAGCCTCACCATGTGTTTAGAAGACATATCTCACATAATTTCGGAGAAATTTTGAAACTAGCTACGAATCCACATTTTCGTAGCGCAGACAGTGTAAAAATCCTGTTTTGCGCTACGAAATCAATGTTTTCAAAGCGCTACGAAACCCCTGTAGCAGCCTGTTTCAGCAGAAAAAACTGTTTTACTAGTTAACTTCCAGAAGCTTTTCTGAGCAGTTGAAAACTCATCTATGAAAATTGAAAGAGGTTTTTATTCCTAAGATACTAAAGTAAAAAAACCTCTTCCACTTTCTTCAAATACATTATGATCTGGGAGAAATGAAGGACCAAAGTTGCGCTACGAAACTGCTGTAGGTGCAGTTTTTCATCTCCTGTTTGACAACGGTTTTTCAAAGACTTATTTTGGGCGGTAGGAACGATGTTTCAAAAACCCAAGAGAGGTTTTTGTTCAGCATGGATTTATTCAAAAAATCCTCCTTCAGTTTCCTCAAATTAATTATGATCTGGGAGAAACGGGTGACCAAAGTTGCGCTACAAAACTGCTGTAGGTGCAGTTTTTCAAAGAATCAAAATTTCCTGTTTTACACGTCTTCTTCAAGGATCGATTCTAGGCAGCTGGAGTAGTGTTTCAAAAAAAAAAAAGAGGTTTTCGTTCAGCATGGATTTTTTCACAAAAACCTCATTCATGTTTTCCAAATACATTTTTTGCGAGAAGTTATGACCTTTGTCCCAAGACCTATTTTTCAGCCAGAACAGAGCAAGGGACAGTTTCCTGTTTGACACGTGTTTTTCAAGGACAGATTCTGAACAGCTGGAGGAATGTTTTAAAAAACCAAGAGAGGTTTTTGTTCTAGACAACATGGGCTACAAAAACATCCTTCAGTTTCGTAAAATGTGTCATGGATGAGGAGATAAAGGCTCTTTCCCACGTGCCATTTTCAGGGATCCTAAACCTAAAAACAGGGAAACATGTTCCCTAATTTCTAGGGTTTGTCTTCAGCAGTCAGATGACCACGTGGGAGGCTTCATCAAATTCGACTTCATGGAGTGTTAGGTGTCAAAGAATGTTTTAAATGTTTAGATAAGTTTGTTGTAATTATAATAAGGAGTTACACTCCTAGTTGTATTAGGTCTCTAGGACTGCTAGTTAGGTGTCAAATGCATTTAAAGTCTTGTTTTATGGTTAGAATAGGTGTCACTGATGGAAAATTCGAATTCTCTTGATGAGGGATGATGGAATCCTAATTGTAAATGCTTTATATAGAGCAAGAGGTTGAATTAGCAAAGGGTTGGAGACTTTTTGGCTCAGCTACTGCTCTATGTGCAGACTGTGTATATTTTTAACCTAATGCAGATTTCTACTTAGACAACTCAAGATTCATGAAGAGTTCTTGTATGTTCTTGTTATGATGGCATCTTCCAATACTTACATTGCAGTGGTGTTTACTTATGATACTCAGAATTCATCATTGATGCTCTGACTTCCTTCATAGATAAACTTACTATGTTTCACTGTTTTGTATTGTCATTTCTACACTCGAACTCTATAATGCCTTGACTTCCATGCTAGGTAGAATGCTTTGGCTTCACTACTCAGGATTCACGAAGGATTTCTTATACTCAGAATGTGTGTTGTCCTTTCCTTAGTTTTGTTTACAGTTGCATAGGTGTACAATCACTCAGAATTCACTGATTGTGCTCTGACTTCCTGTGTGCACTTATGAGTTGTGGTTCCATATGTGTGTTGTGTTCTGAATATTCAAATGCTGAATGCCCTGACTTCATGTTAAGCTGATCTTGTTGTGGTACTGAAACATACTTTGACTCCATAGCCCAATGGTAGCCAGCCTTCATCTTTCAACCTATAAACATATACAATTACAAACCATAGAGTTAGCCATCTATTCATATCTTTAATCTAAATCATTAACCCTTTGAGAGAGCCCTCTCAGGCTGAGGAGGCTAAGCCTTAGTCTAAAGATTGGTTTGAAATAGTTACACCGAGATAGTCTGATCAGCAGCCTATCAGGGTCCTATTTTGGTGATAACATTTTGGTGCGTCTGCCGGGAGCCTGAAGTCTATTCATTCCCGAAATTAAGAGGTTGAACTTCTGAAGGTAGTAGGAGCTCAGACATCTTTTTGAGGCTGCAAAACTACCTTGGCGACTCCACACATCGAATAAGAAATTGGAAGGTGACTCCACTGCTAGAAGATCAGTAGCTTGATGAAGTTTCAAGATGAATTCCACTGCAAGAATGAATGCCAGGTATGCTCCTGTGAATCGGTCTCATATCCCTGGTTTTCCAAATCCTATGCCAAAGGTTGATTGGTTAGAGGATCTTCTGATATTAAAAGATGAAAAGAAAGACAATGCTTCTCTTCATTTGGTTAGGTTCCATATGCAAGTACGCAGTCTTAAGGTTCAGTTCCCTGAAGATTGTCTCATGACGATGTTTATGACCACCTTAGAAGGAAAAGCATGGTCTTGGTATAAAAGTTTGGAAAACGGTTCATTATATTCTCTTGCTGATTTCCATGATGTGTTCTATGACATGTATAAAGAGTGTCATCCCTCCTTATTGCTGGTCAAAGACTGTTGTAAACATTCTACGAGTTTTATTCAATATTTGGAGGATTGTTATGATGATGATGAATTTATGGATGAAGAAATTTGAGAGGCTCTTCATAACAATGCATTTCAGCACCAAGAAGAAAGCATAACATCTCATGAAACGCAGCATGAAGATCAGCAGGGGTTTATTTGTGAAAACCATGTTTCATCCTTTGATATGAATGAAAAGATGCAGTAGATTTGTCAATGTTTTGATCATAAAGAATATGAAATTGATTGCAAACACCAAGAAGAAATACTGGAAGAAATTTCTTATAATCCTCAGGCAGAAGAAAAGGTTGTTCAATTTTGTAATTCCTTGCAGCAGCTTACTTCAAAGAATGATAACAATAGTGAGGAAAATTACGTTGTTTATGAGAATCATGCAGAAAGGCAGTTGGATAGCACATCAAAGGAATTTTGTGTGGTTGAGAATCAGTTGTCTAAAGATGTAGAGTGTTCTTATGATCATCAAAATAACCATGTCTTCTTTGACCCTATAAGTGAATACATGGCAAAGCTTTGCACACCAGTATTTCATTTTCATTTGCATTATGAAGATCAGGTACATTATAAGTTGAATTGGTCATCTCACTATCATGGTTATTTTGAGGTTGAATGCAGTCAAGAGCCTCCCATATCAGAAAGGACAATTGATTGGCTTTATTGGAAATAGCATGTTGCTTGAGCTACAAGTGGAGCTTGCAGCTGATAGGGTAGGTAGGAATGTGCAAATAAGCTCAGGGTAGGTTGACTGAGCATCTATTTCAGTAGGTACAGTTTGAATTCTTCTTACAAAAAATCATTCAAGGCTTGAGGAGCAAATTGGGCAGAAGTTCAAAGTTTTCTTCTAGAGGATGGATAGCGGCACTGGAGCTACAGGTTCTTAATGTACCACAAGGGCACACTATCCCTAGTGGAGCCATTGTTATCACTGTAAAACTTCCTTAAAAAATTTGGACAACTTACATGGTTTCTCAATTCTTGTATCAGTCATGGTCAAGTCATGGTGAAGTCATTTTTATGTTTTAGAGTCTAAATCATAGGGTTAGAGTCTCATGTCCATCTTCAAATAAAGTTTGATAGCCTCATTCCATGTCCTAGAAGCCTCACCATGTGTTTAGAAGAAATATCTCACATAATTTCGGAGAAATTTTGAAACTAGCTACGAATCCATGTTTTCGTAGTGCAGACAGTGTAAAAATCCTGTTTTGCGCTACGAAATCAATGTTTTCATAGCGCTACGAAACCCCTGTAGCAGCCTGTTTCAGCAGAAAAAACTGTTTTACTAGTTAACTTCCAGAAGCTTTTCTGAGCAGTTGAAAACTCATCTCTGAAAATTGAAAGAGGTTTTTATTCCTAAGATACTAAAGTACAAAAACCTCTTCCAATTTCTTCAATTCCATTATGATCTGGGAGAAATGAAGGACCAAAGTTGCGCTACGAAACTGCTGTAGGTGCCGTTTTTCATCTCCTTTTTGACAACGGTTTTTCAAAGACTTATTTTGGGCGGTAGGAACGATGTTTCAAAAAAAAAAGAGAGGTTTTTGTTCAGCATGGATTGATTCAAAAAATCCACCTTAAGTTTCCTCAAATTCATTATGATCTGGGAGAAACGGGTGACCAAAGTTGCGCTACAAAACTGCTGTAGGTGCAGTTTTTCAAAGAATCAAAATTCCCTGTTTTACACGTCTTCTTCAAGGATCGATTCTGGGCAGCTGGAGTAGTGTTTCAAAGAAAAAAAAGAGGTTTTTGTTCAGCATGGATTGTTTCACAAAAACCTCCTTCAGTTTTTCCAAATACAATTTTTACGAGAAGTTATGACCTCTGTCCCAAGACCTATTTTTCAGCCAGAACAAAGCAAGGGACAGTTTCCTGTTTGACACGTGTTTTTCAAGGACAGATTCTAAACAGCTGGAGGAATGTTTTAAAAACCCAGGAGAGGTTTTTGTTCTAGACAACATGGGCTACAAAAACCTCCTTCAGTTTTGTAAAATGTGTCATGGATGAGGAGATAAAGGCTCTGTCCCACGTGCCATTTTCAGGGATCCTAAACCTAAAAACAGGGAAACATGTTCCCTAATTTCTAGGGTTTGTCTTCAGCAGTCAGATGACCACGTGGGAGGCTTCATCAAATTCGACTTCATGGAGTGTTAGGTGTCAAATAATGTTTTAAATGTTTAGATAAGTTTGTTGTAATCATAATAAGGAGTTACACTCCTAGTTGTATTAGGTCTCTAGGACTGCTAGTTAGGTGTCAAATGCATTTAAAGTCTTGTTTTATGGTTAGAATAGGTGTCACTGATGGAAAATTCGAATTCTCTTGATGAGGGATGATGGAATCCTAATTGTAAATGCTTTATATAGAGCAAGAGGTTGAATTAGCAAAGGGTTGGAGACTTTTTGGCTCAGCTGCTGCTCTATGTGCAGACTGTGTATATTTTTAACCTAATGCAGATTTCTACTTAGACAACTCAAGATTCATGAAGAGTTCTTGTATGTTCTTGTTATGATGGCATCTTCCAATACTTACATTGCAGTGGTGTTTACTTATGATACTCAGAATTCATCATTGATGCTCTGACTTCCTTCATAGATAAACTTACTATGTTTCACTGTTTTGTATTGTCATTTCTACACTCGAACTCTATAATGCCTTGACTTCCATGCTAGGTAGAATGCTTTGGCTTCACTACTCAGGATTCATGAAGGATTTCTTATATTCAAAATGTGTGTTGTCCTTTCCTTAGTTTTGTTTACAGTTGCATAGGTGTACAATCACTCAGAATTCACTGATTGTGCTCTGACTTCCTGTGTGCACTTATGAGCTGTGGTTCCATATGTGTGTTGTGTTCTGAATATTCAAATGCTGAATGCCCTGACTTCATGTTAAGCTGATCTTGTTGTGGTACTGAAACATACTTTGACTCCATAGCCCAATGGTAGCCAGCCTTCATCTTTCAACCTATAAACATATACAATTACAAACCATAGAGTTAGCCATCTATTCATATCTTTAATCTAAATCATTAACCCTTTGAGAGAGCCCTCTCAGGCTGAGGAGGCTAAGCCTTAGTCTAAAGATTGGTTTGAAATAGTTACACCGAGATAGTCTGATCAGTAGCCTATCAGGGTCCTATTTTGGTGATAACACATTCCTTAATGGCTTTAATTTTTCTAGGGTCCACCTTCACACCTTCATGAGATCCAACATGACCCAAATATTCCACCTCTTGTAATTCAAAGAAACATTTGGATACTTTTTCATATACTTGTTTCTCCTCCAATGGTTGGAGCACATTGTTAACATGTTGAACATGATCCTTCCAAGACTTTCTATAGATTAGTATATCGTCAAAAAATACTAACACAAATTTTCTAAGGAAGGGTTTGAAAATGGAATTCATCAAACCTTGAAATGTAGAAGGTGCATTGGTAAGGCTAAAAGGCATGACCAAAAATTCATAATGACCCTCATGAGTTCTAAATGTTGTTTTTGGAATGTTTTCAGTCTTCATTCTGATTTGATGATATCCTGAACGAAGATCAAACTTGGTGAAGTAAATTGATCCATGCAATTCATCCAATAATTCATCAATGAAAGGAATGGGAAATTTATCTTTAATAGTGAACTTGTTGAGCTCCCTATAATCCTAACACATGCATCATGACCCATCCTTCCTGTGCACCAATACTACTGGAGCAGAGATAGAAGTTTGACTAGGTTGAATTATACCAGCCTCTAGCATTTTTGCAACCATACATTGAATTTCACTCGTTTGGGCATAGGGATATCTGTAAGGCCTGATGTTTGGAGGAACACTTCTTGGAATCAAATCAATAGCGTGATCATGATCATGAATAGGAGGGAGGATTTTGGGAGTCTCAAATAACTTGGAATGGTTGTCCAATACTTTTTGGATCTAGAGAAATAGATGATTTCGATGTGGGAACCTCTAGTGAACGTAATTGTGAAATTACGCCTCATTGTTCCTTATTTAGAAGCTTTATCATCCCATTAGAGTTGATTATATTTCCTAGTTTCCTTGTGATACCCCTTAATTCGACTTCCTTTCCTTCCGAAGAAAATTTCATGAAAATTTCTTGAAAATTAAAAGCTATTGTACCCAAGGATTGTAGCCATTGGACTCCTAGTACAACATCAACACCACCCATTGGAATGGAAAGCATTGGAATATTCAATACATATTCTCCCATGGATAGCTTGATATTATGGCACTTTCCAGAGAAATTTATGGTTCCTCCACTTACAATCATCACTTGTCACTCTCATGTTAGATATAGGAAGTAATTCAATTCCTTGGCTATCTTACAATGAATAAAATTATGGGTAATTCCCGAATCAATCAACATTATTAGCTTTTTCTTCTTGATATTCCCTTGTATCTTGATAGTTTGAGGAGTGGTAATTCTGGTTAATGCATTACAAGATATGGTTTGATTCATTTCTTCTTTCTCTAGGGTTTTTTCTTGGTGTATATCCTCTTCTTTTGACGTTTCTTGTTCCTTTTCTTCCTCTTCAAAATCTATGTAAAACAATTTCTTCTCGCCACACTTATGACCTTTAGTGTATTTTTTATCACAACTGTAACAAAGCCCTTTTGCTTTTTTTCTTCCAATTGTTGTGGTGTCAACCTGTTGATGCCTCGAAAATTGCTGCATCAACATCAGGGAAAACCACCCGGTCTGGACCTTGAAGGCAGCTCCTTTTCCATTTGGTCTGGTGGCTCTGACTGGATATAATGGGACCAGTTCCCAAATGATTTATGAATGGGATGGATAAATGTTTAATTTACTTATATCTAATGGAAAATGCTGAAAGATTTATTCTAAAATGCAATAATGTAATTAACTAATCTATCCCAGGAAATCTTTGTTTTTGTGCAACTCTTAATGGTTCTTATTGAAAAGTAAGCATATAGATGACTTTACTTTTAAACAAAAACATTCATTCATATGATAATTACTTTGTTCAAATATTTAAAAAAAGTAATAATTAAAACATTATTGCATTGATCTTTATATATCTTTGACACATATATAGATGAAAGATAACAACTCTTGAACATTCAATACTGATAAGTAAAAGTGATTGCTGTAAGAGCTTATACATACATCAAAAATAGCAAAAATGAATGAATGCTAGTTCACATAAAATAATGAAACAAAACATAGATAATAGTACCATATGTGTTTGAATCCTTTCGACATGAATTTGCATTTGGATCCCACTCTCTAACTTAAAAATACTCTTATAGGAAGTAGTAGTGCATATCAGACAAAAGTACTCTTCATTAAAAGCTCAGAATACAGGTCCAGTTTCATAAAAAAATATACATTGGAAGCACAATAGTGCAACTTGCAATCCAAGTCTTCATACAAAATCACAAATACAAGAAAATCTCTCCGAAATGGATATGCTTGCAGTCGGTAAGGATGGTTCATTGTTTCGGCTGACTATCTTTTGGCTTGATCTGGCATATGGCAAGCATTGGCTGTAGCTCTGGAGGATGTCTCATACGCGAATGCAGCTGGGCAGTATAGGTGGCATACGTGATTTCAGGAATCATGTAACCGATTGCATTAGTTAGGCATTTTATTGTTTTCATTTGACTATATGGTTTCACAAGGAAGAACCAAAATGTTTCCCATGTTAATGTTTGGATGCCTGCAATTAATCTCTGCCTCTTTTCCAGCTCTTGCTTTCATGTCTTCTCCAATGCTTTAACTGATGGTAATTTCCCTAGGGTACATTCTAAAATTAAATTTGAAAAATAAAGAGTATTATTAATCAATTCCACTAAATTACCATTCGTCGATCTACATCTTGATGTTGTCCTTTCTTCCTTCATCAGTTGAGTTTGCCACTCAAGGAACAGGATTTCCTTATGTGATTCCAGAATTTGAGGCAGATTTGCGGCTTGTCCTTCCTTGGTTTCTTGCCAAGAAAGAAACTCTGTTAGTGTTTCATCTGCCTGCTCCAACTTTTTTCTATCGTCAACTAACTTATCAATCATAGACGAGGAAATCTCACAAAAGGGAGGAACAAGAGAAATATTATTACATAACAAGTTCAACTGAGTAGATAATGCTTTAGTTATTTGGAGAGCCTCTGATTTGAATTCCTCTACCTTAGGAAATTCCTTGAACCTTTCTATTTGTAATGATAGCTGAGCAATCTGTTCATCTTTCGATTTGCTCAATTGTTCATTCATTGTCTTTAGCTTGTTCAATGCTTGAGACAACTCTTTTTTCTTTTGAACTGCATGTTGGTCTATCCTCTGTTTCTCTTTGAGAAATTGCTCATTTAATTGGTTGTTTGACTGCTTCTGTGCTGCTAATTGCTACTCTAACTGCTCTATCCTCTGTTGTTTTTCTTGTACCTGTGTCTCCAGTGAGATGATCACTTGATCCTTTTCTTTAAGCAAATTGTTGACTTCCAATGCCTTGTCCATAGTAGCTGTTGTATATGCCCCGGCATACTAAGAGAGTTTAGTAAGATCTTCAGAAGGGTTGACTTCCTCTCTCCATACCACATTAGTTATCTCCATCTGTGTAGGTAAAAGAGAAGATTGATCAAGTTTTCTCTTTTTCCTTTGTCTCTTTATTACAGCCCTATGCTTAGAGTTGTAGAAGACATCTAAGGGTGGTCTTTCTTCTACATGTAGAACAATCTCATCGAAAGGGTTCTCTAGAATCATTCCAACATCTGTCTCGGGCATGGATGGGCCACTAGTCCCTTCAGTTGGAACTGTATTAGTTGTTGTCTTCTATCCAGTTGTTACTTCAGGTGTACTAAATCCCTGCAAGCTCTTAGTATTGCTGATAATTGAGTCAAATTGTTGCCATTCTTTGAGTAGTTTGGATCAGTATGAATGTCTGAATCAATAAGTTCACTACCCTTTTCTTATCCTTGCTCTGCTCTGGTGTTTTTTTCCTTCTCAGGAACTTTTTCCACTGCAGGAGCTTTATCAATAGCTTGCTGTTCAATTTCGCTTGACTGGACTATCGGGGTTGTGGCTAATAGGTCTAAGGGCAGAGTTTGCAACCTCTGGTCCCTAAGCCTATTAAACATTTCTAGCCCTTCATCTTGATACCTCATCCTGGCCAATGTTTTAACTTGAAATAATGATTCAGCTAAGGAAAATAAATCATCGAATTCATCGGCTTTATGATCAAACTTAGCAAGTTTGGCCTGAGATGTGACATTATAAGCAACTTGTCTTGGATCATATGGCCTATAGGAATTGTGGCAAGATTCAGCATTAGCATATTTTCTGTCTCCTTCTCTGCATGCTTGTAGTCATGCAGAGTGAAAATGCCGCACCGTAAAGGGAAGATTGGCCACATGTGCTTCTTTGAATCCTTAAGGGTTCTGGATGTTCCTTCTACTATTATTTGGTAGGCCAACTCCCAGGCTAACAATTTATCGGGCACATACAACGGAAGAACATGTGGTTTAGTAAGGATACCAAAAAGCCTTATATAAGTAAATTTCTCCTCCCCGAACCAACTGCCTACTACTATTAAATCAATTTCTGCTTCCGGGGATATCCTTGGAGCAAGTTTACTAAAAATAGAATAATATAGAGGGAGAATAAAACCATTGCAAATTTTATACAAATGATTTTTGTAATTTTCCTTCCATAACTACTGGTGGTAAATATGGATTGTATTCAAGTCTTGAGAAGTCCATTTCCACCCAAGTATTGGATATTTCGAATTAAAGCAAATAGTATCCATAATATAAGCACTGTAATAGAATGGGGGAATAATCCGGGAAGTTTTATGCGCATTTGTTCTGTACTCTAAAAATGTTTTGGCTAGTTTATCGGACAAGATATTAGCCCAATCCATCACATAACCATTAATTGCAGCTTCCATTAGGGGGACCATTTCTATGGTAAATTTGGCCAAATCATGTATTCCCCACATCCTACACATCATATCCCCAGCATAACAATAAGGGGAAGCCAAAGAGTCAATAAAGTACTTACCCGATGACTTGTGCTTGCGTTTTTTGGGGAAATGTCTCCATTGCTTTATTGGGGCTGACTCTAAATTGTTCTCCTTTACAAATGCTTCCAAGAACGCCTTGTTGTATAGCTTCTCAGGTTGAGGTAAGTGGTACATTGTCATGAGATCCTCAGGCTGAAATGAGCCAAATATCCTCCCATCAGCTGTGCAAAAGATTCTATCCGAGACTGGAATTTTTTCCACCACCCATCTTACTATGTCAGTATATGGCAGGATTTTAGCTCACGTTGCTATTCTGTGTATATAGGAACAAGCCAATTCTTTAAGAGTTCCTTCCGATTTGTTAGTTGAATCGGTTGTGGCTTCCTCTGATAATTCCTCAGGCTCCTCTGCTTCTATCAGATTGTAAATGCTCTCCCAGCTAGTGTTTCCTAGACCAAGGCACGTCGTATCTGAGATTAATCCTTTCTTGCTTGGTCTGGGATCTTTGACTGGATGAGCTACTGCTGTGGGAGCTATTGCTGTGGAATTCTTTAATTTCTTACCCATTTTCTCTATATCTCTAGTTTAAGAAGAATTCTGCACAAACAGTTGCAAACAGTGATACAGAGAAAATGATGCTACAAGCCAATATGATAATGAACAGAATTACGTCGATTGGCATAAAATAAAATATAGTTAAGGATTACCACAGATAAAATCCTTTGAAAAATCCATCCTTAACTGCAATATTGAATAGCTGTTTAAACTGTTAATCATGGTAAATAACATCATAAATGCCCATCACGTCGCCCATATGTCGAATGATTGTTTCAAGCATGCCTTAGATTTTATTGATCGGCGATCAGCAATAAATTATTGATCAGTGACTGGGAGTGTCAAAGAGAAGGCTTTTAAAACTTACTTTAAATATCTCCGATCACCGAAAGGTGATACAATATAATGCATGCAAACTTCCTTTAATGTATATTTTCTTTTCAAGATGTGCGCCCAATTAATAGATTGCAGTTGGGATTTGGCATGGTCCTTCATATCTTTATCATGTGACTCCACCGAGTACCGATTGCCGATTACGATTAGCTTTATCGCATCGGGAGTTTTTGGTTAGGCCTCTTCATATGTTCCTTTATTATTGACACGGTCGATTTGCCGATTGCGATTTTCTTTATCGCATCGGAGGAATTGAGGGGCTTTGCTTTATTGTGCATCAGTATTTGGTTAGGCCTCTTCATATGCTCCTTTATTATTGACACGGTCGAATAATATCCAGCATGAATAATTTTGTGGGCTGTTGTATTAGCTCCAAAATGTCCTCCTGCCGGACCATCATGTAGTTCCTACAAAACCTTTTGCACTTCAAGTTTTTCTAAGCATCTTAACAAAATTGAATCATAATTCCATCTAAACAACACATCATCAACAATCATGAAATTCTTTATCTTTAGTCTTATGGCACATTTATTTTTATAGGAAAGATTAGAAGGAGCATACCATTTTTTAAATAGAATATCAAATCTGCATATTGGGATTCAATATTGTTTGTACTTATCTCATTGATTTCTTCAATACCGTTTGTACCTTCATGTTCTTGAATATTAGAAGCTCCTGTTAACAACCTGCAAAAACCTTGGCCTTTGACAATCTTTGCTGGTTTTATGTCTAAATCATATTCTTATAATGCTGTGACCCAATTTGCCCTTTTTTCTCCCAATTCCCTTTGAATTAGTAACTGTCTTACTACTGAAAAAGGGACTATAACTTTTGTATGAGCCTTTAAGAGAAAGGGCCTGAAGTGTTTAATGGCTTTATATACAGCAAAGGCTTGTTTTTCAACTTCGAAGTAATTGAGTTCAGCACCTTGAAGGTTTGAACTATAAAATGAAATTGGTGCTTCCAAGTTTTGATTATTGATTTGTGTCAGCATTGCTGCGTAAGATGAATCAAATGCGAGAGTATATAGAATGAAATGATTTGAAAAATCAGGAGTGTTTAATGCAGGAGCATTTATGATTGCTTGCTTGATTGAATCAAAAGCTTCCTTTTCTATATGTCCCCATTTAAACACTGAATTCTTCTTAATCATGGTTTGTAATGGTAAAACAATCTGCAAAAAATCTGGGACAAATCTTTTTACAAAATTAATCTGGCCTAAAAATGATTGCATTGTTTTTTTATTATGTGGTAATGGAATATCAGAAATCTCTTTGATTCTATCTGGATCAATATAAATACCATCCTTTGAAACAATGAAACCTAAGAGCTTACCTTGGTCAAGAGCAAAAAAGGACTTTTTAGGATTGAGTGAAATGCCATACCTTTTGCAGCGCTCAAATATTTGTTTTAAATCATGTAAGTGATTTGATATTTTCTTAGAGAAAACAATAATGTCATCCAAATAGACAACTACTAATTTATTGATTAGGCCTTTGAATGCGATGTCCATCACTCTTTGAAATGTAGCTCCAGCATTGATTAATCTGAAAGGAATTTTTTTATAGGCATAAGTTCTCCATTTGGTTCTGAAGGTAGTCTTAAGTCTGTCATCAGGGTGAACCAAAATTTTTTTATACCCTGAAAAACCGTCTAGGAAAGACATTAATTCAAAACTAGCTACTGAATGGAGAGTTTGTTCCATGGTAGGTAAAACGAAGTTATCCTTTTGACTTTCTTTATTAAGATTTCTGAAATCAATGCAAATTCTAATGTCACCATTTTTCTTCCTTATTGGCACCATGTTAGACACCCAATTTGAATGTCTAACGGGAAAAATTATCTTAGCTTTCAAAAGTTTATTTAATTCAACTTTTATTTGACTCTCTAAGTTAGGATGAATCTTCCTTAATTTCTGTTGTACTGGTTTTTCTTCAGATATCATCAGAATTGTATGTTGTATGATAGATGTATCATATGTTTTCAAATCATCATATTTCCAAGCGAAGACATTTTTATATTTATGCAATAATCTGATAAATGCAATTCTTTCTTCTGAAGTAAGTCCTAATCCCAAATTGATGTTTTGTGGATTCTCCTCAGTACCAAGGTTTATTAATTCAAATCTCAAAGTAGAACTTTGAAGCTTTGAATTAGTAACCAGTTTTAAGTTATCTTTAATGTCATAAAGATCTTCAAGTTTGACCACTGGTTTGGATATTGAGTTTTCTTTAAGCTTTTCCTTCATTTGAAGATCATGCTCACTTTCATCAATAATTTGATCATCATAGGACTTATCAGAGGTTAAGAAATTTAAAATGTCATCATCATGATTGAACACTCGCCAGTTAGTGACATTGTCAGGAATCGATGGCCTGAAAATTAATTCTACTGAAAACCTATCAGGGTTGTAATCTTCAGATGGCAGGAGCTTAGAAGCAACATTAGCTAGCAAATCTACTACTGCATTCTGAGATCTCGGGATGGGAGAAATATTAAATGCTAGAAAATGAGATACAAGGTCTTGCACCAAGGATTGATAATGTTTAAGGTGACTAGAAAGGCAATGTATAGTATTTCTGACTTGTCTTATAACAATTTCAGAGTCACCGAACACTTTCAAATATTGAACTTTAAGACTGATAGCTTTATAAAGTCCTTGAATCAAGGCTTCATATTCAGCAGTATTGTTTATGCACTCAAATTCTAATCTGCATGATAACATGGTCTTTTCTCCCTCAGGACTAACTAAAATACATCTTGCTCTTACACCTTCATTAGATTTAGACCCATCAAAGTATAATGACCAAAACAAAGATTTATCTACAGTTTTATTTACAGTTTCCTCGACAATTTTAACACACCTTGATGTATCTGTTTGGGAAAAATTTTCAATTTGAGATGTGAAACTATTAACTAAAAAAGGTGATGACTGAGCAGTAAAATTTCCAAAGAATGATTCGGATGAATAGTTACCCAAAATGTTATTGTTGAATGCTATTGGTTGGTTTTCTTTCTCAAACTCAGTAACAATATGAGTCATATGTTTCTCCTAATCAATCTTGATCTGATTTGGCTTTCCTTTATAGGGCAGCCACATGTGCGACCAATCGGTGGAAATGTAACCATGAAGTTTCTCAGACTAGTCTCTACTTAAAATCAAACCATAGAACTCAGGAATATCAGCAATTAAGATATCAATTCTCTGAACAACTCTTGGATCAGCTGATAACCTAATGGTAACTAAATTGATTTCTCCTAATACTTGGACCTTAGTTCTATCCAACTAGACAATATGGATTGCAAACTTTTGGGGTTCAATATTTAGTTTAGAACAAACTAAGGCTGGCATTATATTGGAAGAAGCCCCTCAGTCTATCAAGCAGTTGTGCATATTCCTATTATAAATCTCATAGGTCAAGAGAAAAGGAGGAGTATGGGAATTTGATCTATGTTCGATTAAAACTGCATCAATAGCTTCTACCCTATCAGGAGGTGGTTTACCTGTTTCATTAGCTACTTTGGACAGTACAACATTTGGAAGAGGAGAAGGAGGTACTGCATCTAACTCCTTGAGCAGCAATTTTTGTTGATGTTTGAGTTTACTAAGCTCAAACGTCGTGATATTTGCCATTGTTTTCTTCATGTCTTCAATAATGTTGTAATCCATAGAGTCTGTAACTACTAATGTTTTAGATGTTGAAGGTGAATTTGAAGCTGATGGCTAATTTTGAGAAGGTATCGCTATAGACTTCTTTGTGGGAACTTTTTCTTTAGTAGTGGTACTTGTATTTATTTTCTTCTGAGTTATTTGAACAGGTTCAAGAGTACCTTTACTCCTGGTAGTTACAAGGACATCTTCCTGTTCATTTTCAGTATTAGAATTAGGCAAGGTAAAATCCCACATCCCATGACATTCTACAGTTACCTCTTCCTCAGTTTCTTTAGATGATAGGACTGTCTCTTCTTCTTCATTTTCTTCGGGGTCTGAATCTGCATTGGATATAATATTTGGAGGCTTTGATTCAGGTTTCTTAAAGTTTCTAAATGGCCTTTTTGTTGAAGTCTCAGCTACTTGCTTCTTGATTTCTATCATTTCATTTGACATAGTTTTGAGAACTTTTTGGATACCTTCCATATCGTAGGGATCTTTAGCCACTTTCTTTTTTGAATCATCTTTGAAGGAGACCATTTTTTATTTTCTATCATCAAGAGTAGCTTCCTTTTCTAAGGAAATGATGCATTTCTCTACAGCAAGGGCCTCTTTCATATTTTCCGCAAGAGTTGGTTTTGTAGCTCTATCTACAAAGATAGCTATATTTGAGGGTAAAGCTGTTATATACCATTCGCTTCTAACTTGCTCACTAGGTTTAGAGGTAGTCAAAATCTTATTTAAGAGTTTATTAAACCATGAATTGAACTCTTTTATAGGTTCTTTAGACTCTATCCTAAGATTTGAAAGATCATTGATTAACATCGCTAGAGATCTGTCATCACCATATTTAGTCAAGAACTATTCTTGAAAAATATTCCAACTAGTAATGGATCTTGATGGCAATGAAAAGTACCAAGACCCAGCTGATCCTTGTAGGGTATAAGGGAAAAGCCTAACAACCACATCTTCCTCTGTAACTCCTTTTAAATTGATTGACAACATAAAATTGTTAATGTGCTCATCTGCCTGTATGCCAACATCTGGAATAAATTTTGGCAACCATTTTTCAGGATGAGCTGGAAATGGGTGTAATGGTGCAGGCATCATGACTGCACCAGGATTATTCCATGGATTCTGTGCCATTGTCGAACTACTACTAGATGACAGTGCCAATGAAGTTCCAGATGATTGGGAAGGAGCAGATATTGTAGTTTGAGGAGGTTGAGAAACAAATGTTGAAGTTCCAGTTCCCTGTTGAACAACAATCTGGAGTGGAGGAGTGGATGGTTGACTTCGCACTGGAGAAGATGAAATGGATGATGATGATGAGAAAGTTTCACTATCAGATCTTTCAGTTGTTTTCCTTACTTATTTCCTTTTACGCAAAGGTAACTTAGTAGGTTCAATACCAAGATTTTCACTCTGAAGTCTAGTGAGAGGGTGAGAAGGAATAAATTGCGAAGTTACACTCCCTTGAGATACCTTAGATTTCTGTGGAGATATTGAGAATCCTTGAAGTTTATGTATGAGAGACTGTACTTCAGGAGATTCTGGAGTTAATTTATCTGAAATATTTTGGGGTTGAGCAGTGGTCGTTGTCTCTTCTACTTCTCGCTTGGAAAATGGAGTTCCAGCTTGCAAGGGAGAAGTCGAAGGTGAGGTGGAGGGAGATTTACTCTTGGAATGGGTTGTAGATTTGGGTTTGCTTTCCATTCATTGTTCATGCCCTCCTTCTAGCACCGAAAATGTTGATGCCTCGAAAATCGCTGCATCAACATCAAGGAAAACCACCCGGTCTAGACCTTAAAGGAAGCTCCTTTTCCGTTTGGTGTAGTGGCTACGACTAGATATAATGGGACTAGTTTCCCAATGATTTATGAATGGGATGGATAAGTGTTTAATTTACTTATATCTAATGGAAAACGCTAAAATATTTAATCCAAAATGCAATAATGTAATTAACTAATCTATCCTGGGAAATCTCTGTTTTAGTGCAACTTTTAATGGTTCTTATTGAAAACTAAGCATATAGATGACTTTACTTTTAAACAAAAACATTTATTCATATGATAATTACTTTGTTCAAATAGTTGAACAAAGTAATAATTAAAACATTATTGCACTGATCTTTATATATCATCAACACATATATAGATGAAAGATAACAACTCTTGAAAATTCAATGGTGATAAGTAAAAGAGATTGTTGTAAGAGCTTATACATACATCAATAATAGCAAAAATGAATGAATGCTAGTTCACATAAAAGAATGAAGCAAAACATATATAATAGTACCATATGTGTTTGAATCATTCTGACATGAATTTGCATTTGGATCCCGCTCTCTAACTTAGAAATACTCTTATAGGAAGCAGTAGTGCATATCAGAGAAAGGTACTCTTCATTAAAAACTCAGAATAAAGGTCCAGTTTCATAAAAAATATATATATTGGAAGCACAATAATGCAATTTCCAATCGAAGTCTTCATACAAAATTTTAGGACCCTTTCTAAAAACATGAAAGGGTCTATAAATATTATCTAGACTAACTAACTATGAAATAAAAATGTTGTGAGCTAGTGTAACCAACTCACAAATACATGAAAATCTCCCCAAAATAGATATTCTTGCAGTCGATAAGGATGGTTTATTATTTCAGCTTACTATCTTTAGGCTTGAGCTGGCATATGGCGAGCATCGGCTGCAGCTCTGGAGGATGACTCATATGTGAATGCAGCTGGGTAGTATAGGTGGCATCAGTGATTTCAGGAATCATGTAACGATTGCTTCAGTTAGGAATTTGATCGTTGTCCTTTGACTATATGGTTTCACAAAGAAGAACCAAAAGGTTTCCCATGTTAATGTTTGGATGCCCGCGATTAATCTCTGCCTCTTTTCCAGTTCCTGCTTCCATGTCTGCTCCAATTCTTTGACTGATGGTATTTTCCCTAAGGTACATTCTGAAATTAAATTCAACAAATAAAGAGTATTATTAATCAATTCCACTAAATTATGAGTCGCTAATCTACATCTCGATGTTGCCCTTTCTGCCTTCATAAGTTGAGTTTGCCACTCAAGGAACATGATTTCCTTGTGTGATTCTAGAATTTGAGGTAGATTTGCGGCTTGTCCTTCCTTGGTTTCTTGCCAGGAAATAAAATTTGTTAGTGTTTCATCTGCCTGCTCCAACTTTTGTCTGTCATCAATTGACTTATCAATCATAGACAAGGAAATCTCATAGAAGGGAGGAGCAAGAGAAGTATTATTACATAACAAGTTCAACTAAGTAGATAATGCTTTAGTTATTTGGAGAGCCTCTGATTTGAATTCCTCTACCTTAGGAAATTCCTTGAACCTTTCTATTTGTAATGACAGTTGAACAATCTGTTCATCTTTCAATTTGCTCATTTTTTCATTCATTTTCTTTATCTTGTTCAATGCTTGAGACAACTCTTATTTCTTTTGAACTGCATGTTGGTCTATCCTCTGTTTCTCTTTGAGCAATTGCTCATTTAATTGGTCGTTTGACTGCTTCTGTGCTGCTAACTGCTGCTCTAACTACTCTATCCTTTGTTGTTTTTCCTATACCTGTGTCTCCAGTGAGATGATCGCTTGATCCTTTTCTTTAAGCAAATTGCTGACTTCCGATGCCTTGTCCATAGTAGTTGTTGTATATGCCCCGGCATACTGAGAGAGTTTAGTAAGATCTTCAGAAGGGTTGACTTCCTCTCTCCATACCACATTAGTTATCTCCATCTGTGTAGGTAAAAGAGAAGATTGATCAAGTTTTCTCTTTTTCCTTTGTCTCTTTATTACAGCCCTATGCTTAGGGCTATAGAAGACATCTAAGGGTGGTATTTCTTCTACACAGAGAACAATCTCATCGGAAGGGTTCTCTGGAATCATTTCAACATCTGTCTGGGGCATGGATGGGCCGCTAGTCCCTTCATTTGGAACTATATTAGTTGTTGTCTTCTGTCTAGTTGTTACTTCAGGTGTACTAAATCCCTGTAAGCTCTCAGTATTGCTAATAATTGAGTCAAACTGTTTCCATTCTTTGAGTAGTTTGTGATCAATATGAATGTTTGAATCAATAATTTCATTGCCCTTTTCTTGTCTTTGCTCCTGCTCTGGTGTTTTTTTCCTTCTCAAGAACTTTTTCCACTGCAAGAGCTTTATCAACAACTTGTTGTTTAGTTTCACTTGACTGGGCTGCCAGGGCTGTGGCTAATAGGTCTAAGGGCAGAGTTTGCAACCTCTGGTCCCTAAGCCTATTAAACGTTTCTAGCCCTTCATCTTGATACCTCATCTTAGCCAATGTTTTAAATTGAAATAATGATTCAGCTAAGGAAAATAAGTCATCCAATTCATCGAATTTATGATCAAACTTAGTAAGTTTGGCCTGAGATGTGACATTATAAGCAACATGTCTTAGATCATATGGCCTATTAGGAATTGTGGCCAGATTTAGCATTAACATCTTTTCTGTTTCCTTCTCTGCATGCTTGTAGTCATCCAGAGTGAAAATGTCGCACCGTAAAGGGAAGATTGGCCACATGTGCTTCTTTGAATCCTTAAGGGTTTTGGATGTTCCTTCTACTGTTATTTGGTAGGCCAACTCTCGAGCTAACAATTTATCAAGCACATACAAGGGAAGAACATGGGGTTTATTAAGGCTACCAAAAAGCCTTATATAAGTAAATTTCTCCTCCTCGAACCAATTGCCTACTGCTGTTAAATCAATTTCTTCTTCTGGGGATATCCTTGGAGCAGGTTTATTAAAAATAGAATAATATATAGGGAGAATAAAACCATTGCAAATTTTATACAAATGATTTTTGTAATTCGTCTTCCATCAATGTTGGTGGTAAATATGGATTGGATTCGGGTCTTCGGGAGTCCATTTCCACCCAAGTATTGGATATTTTGAATTAAAGCAAATAGTATCCATAATATAAGCATTGTAATAGAACGGGGGAATAATCCGGGAAGTTTTATGCACATTTGTTCTGTACTCTAAAATTGTTGTGGCTAGTTTATCAGACAAGATATTAGTCCAATCCATCACATAACCAGTGATTACGGCTTCCATTAGGGGGACCATTTCTATGGTGAATTTGGCTAAATCATGTATTCCCCACATCCTACACATCATAGCCCCAGCATAATAATAACGGGAAGCCAAAGAGTCAACGGAGTACTTACTCGATGACTCATGCTTGTGCTTTTCGGGGAAATGTCTCCATTGCTTTATCGGGGTTGACTCTGAATCGTTCTCCTTTGCAAACTCTTCCAAAAACACCTTGTTGTATCGCTTCTCAGGTCGAGGTAAGTGGTACATTTTCATGAGATCCTCAGGTTGAAATGAGCCAAATATCCTCCCATCAGTTGTGCAAAAGGTTCTGTCTGAGGCTGGAATTTTTCCACCACCCATCTTACTACGTCAATATATGGTAGGATTTTAGCTCGTGCTGCTATTCTATGTAGATAGGAACAAGCCAATTTTTTAAGAGTTCCTTCCCATTTGTTAGTTGAATCGGCTATGGCTTCCTCTGATAATTCCTCAGGCTCCTCTGCTTCTATCATATTGTAAATGCTCTCCTAGCTAGTGTTTCCTAGACCAAAGCACGTCGTATCTGAGATTAATCCTTTCTTGCTTGGTCCAAGATCTTTGACTGGATGAGTTGCTGCTATGGACTTCTTTGATTTCTTACCCATTTTCTCTGGATCTCTGGTTTCGGAAGAATTCTGCACAAACAGTTGCAAATAGTGATACAGAGAAAATGTTGTTGCAAGCCAATATGATAATGAATAGAATTACGTTGATTGGCATAAAATAAAATATAGTTAAGGATTACCACAGATGAAATCCTTTGAAAGATCCATCCTTAACTACAATATTGAATAGCCGTTTAAACTGTCAATCGTGGTAAATAACATCATAAATGCCCATCACGTCGCCCATATACCAAATGATTGTTTCAAGCATGCCTTAGATTTTATTAATCGGTGATCAACTATAAATCGTTGATCGGAGATCGGGAGTGTCAAAGAGAAGGCTTTTAAAACTTGCTTTAAATATCTTCGATCACCAAAAGGTGATACAATATAATTCATGCAAACTTCCTTTAATGCATAGTTGCTTTTCGAGATGTGCGCCCAATTAATAGATTGCAGTCGGGATTTGGCATGGTCCTTCATATCTTTATCATGTGACTCCACCAAGTGCCGATTGTCAATTGCAATTAGCTTTATCACATCGGGAGTTTTTGGTTAGGCCTCTTAATATGTCCCTTTATTATTGACACAGCCGATTTGCCGATTGCGATTTGCTTTATCGCATCGGAGGAATTGAGGGGCTTTGCTTTATTGTGCATCAGTATTTGTTTTCCCCGATTTGCCGATAGCGATTACCTTTTTGGATCGGAGGATCAGGTGATGTTGTTTTTGTGTGTTTCCTTTAATATTGCGATATGCGATCTCCGATCACTTTATCGCAATATAGAATGATTTTTTAATATTTATAAAGGAACAATTTATTTCTTATTTAAAAGGTTGTATAAAAAGATTTATTTACATCGGGGCTTTTAACAAGGATTTTTCTTGTGATGAGGTACATACCATTTTATTCACACATCTAAGTTTATTTTTTTTTAGGGACCCATTTCATATTAAGATTTTCTATAAAAATTTGTATGAATGGGAGGTTGTTGTATAGCACAACACAACCTTGTAGGTTGTGGAAGGCTAGGGGCAACAACACTTCCATATTTATAGTTGTGAGTGGTAGGCTTCCTTGTGGCCATAATTTTTCTTTTCAATTTTCTTTCCAATCTGAATGCCTTCTCCAATGAATCAGGTTCTTAAAGTCAAACCTCATGTTGGATTATCCTTTACAAGTCCCTATGAACACATCAATCCTATGCTCCTATGGAATATCTTTTACCCTTATATTCAATTTTTGGAAGTCCTCAATGTGATCCATCATTGAACCCTTTTGTTTGAGATTTATCAATTGGCTAAAAAAAGTGTTGCTTTTTGTATAGTTATAATGTGTTGTCATTTCTTCCATAAAAATTTCCCAAGTGACAATTTGTTTACGAGAGAAAAGCCATTGATACCATACAAACTAATTTGGTTCCAAATATAAATTTGCAATGCATACCTTTTGTGTGTTTTGCACATTTTGGAGATCAAAATATTGCTCCATCTATAGTATCCATGTTACGAGAACCTTGCCATCAAACTTCTTCATATCAATCTTTGGAACATGGTAGGTCTTCAATCCACCATCAGAGTCTATGAAATCATGGTTAACATTTGTTTTGTTCTCCTCATGAGTTTCCTTTACTACCCTTTCGCCATTAGTAGGCATTTATTGTAGAAAAATTTTCAAATCTTCCATGATGCCTTTAAGTTTTTCTTTTATACCATCCATCTTAGCTTCAATGCATGGCTTCAAATATTCCATGTTTCCTTTAAGTTTTTCTTCTATACCATCCATCTTTGCTTCAACGCATTTATTCAAACCATCCATCTTAGCTTCCATGCCATCCATATTATCTTCCACACCTTTCTTTAAACTATCCATCTTAGCTTCTATTACTTTTTGTGAGAGTGAATTTTATTGCACTTGGTCTCGTAATTTTGATATATCTTGTCACATTTCTTCATCTTCTTCATGATTCATGCTAGATCTTTTAGGTTTCTTACTAGGTGTTTCCATTTTCTTTCTTTGTGGCATCAATTAATGATAATAATGCTTCACTATGCCCTTTGAATTCCTTCAAACTAATTTTTCAAACCAAACTTATGCAAAATTTAAAAAAACTACACACCTTTTTTCACTTTGTAGGATCTAGATATTGCATCTATTATATCTATGTAATTTCTGATCTCCAAGTTCTGAAATTACGTCCTACAGAAGCCCTCCGAGTCCTCTTTCCAACCCCGCAAGTCTGATCAATATTAGATTCTCCAAGACAACGTTATGCTAAATCTCCCACGATGACCTGATTATAGACTGGTTCAGTTGAGCGAACTTGAATGAAGTTCCACGTGTCCTTGTTTCAACCTTAGGACTTAAAACCTATACACCGAAAACTACAAGTCGTCCTCCTTCTGTAACTTCTTATGAAATTTTAATCTAATGCTCAGAAAGAAATTTATGACGATTTTCCCTAGGTCACCTGTTTGAGATATAATTCAGGATCTTATAAGAATACAAACTTCCTTGGACCATATCTCCGAAAATATAGCGAGACAAGATCTAAAATTCAGACCCCCAGTTAAGAGAGAGTTCAACTCAAATGGGTTTTTTTAGCTTCTGAAACATCACAGAAAACAAGTTATAGTGAAAATGGCACGATGACCTATTTGGAGCAGCAAAATCCTCGAATCCATAGCTCTAATACCAAATGTTATGCAACCAGCTCACAAAATAGAGGAAAATATAGGTCAACACCTTAAAAATCAGCCTCTTTGAGGGGGAAACCTCCTTTACATTACATAAATGAACAATTATTGGATGATACAAATGAAAAGACCTCCTTTCTATATATAGGAGTCTAAGGGGTCACAATATAATCAAAGCCGACATAATAATAATAATATAAGGGCACAACAATAATAATAGTGGGCTTCTATGGGGCATAATAATAACAATATGGGGACAATAGGGGAAATACAATAACAATAAGTGCTAAAATGACAATAGTAATGGGGGAATAACTAGTATTATAGGGACCTAACAAACGATTCCACAAATCAAGTTTTGGTTGACAATTAAAATAGCAGGATCTAACAGTGGAAGAACTTTCAATCGTCTAACAATAGATATTATCACCAAAAAATTTATCATCTAGACTAATTTACTAGATAGATCGAAGTACACGATGTAAGGCCAATTTTACCATAGTAAAATTTCTTTCAGTGTGAGAAATTACTCAATAAACCACATTTGTTAAGTAATTTATAATTAAAACCATGAAGAATAATTAAATAAATCAATATTTATTTAATTATCTTCTAGGAATAGTTAATTAAACCATTGTCTAATTAATATTCCTTGTCATATTTGACCCACATATGAAAAATAAATAGATAAATAATTAATTATCTCATTTTTCTCTAGGAATAATTAATTAACCACTAATAATTATTATTCCTTGTGAAGTTTGACTAAATCCCTTAAGAATAATTAAATAAATCATTATTTGTTTATTATTCCTTAACTAATTTCTTGAGATGATAAATAAAACATTTATTCATTTATTATTTCTAAATAAAAGTTTAAATACTTTTTCCCTCATAACCAAATATAATAAAATATTCCAAGTGGTTATTCCAAGAATGGGGTTAATAATATTTTATTATTTCTCATTATTCTAGGATAACTCAATATTTTGTTATAAATAGAAGGGTTTTGCATTCTATATTCACCTTTGATTATTTTCAATGTTGCACTCACTGTTGTAACTCTGATTATTATCACTGTCGCAAACCATTTTTCTTCCATTTGTGTTCCCATTGAGCTCAAACATTTTATTTGTTGGGTTTACACATTATAGAGGAGAGAGACCTTATCAAAAGCTGAAGACGTTTGAGGATAGCCAAGAACCATCCCATAGAGAGGGACTGGTAACATTTATTTGTTCCCTTCACACGTGTTATAATAAAATATATTCTTCGTATATCTGTTTTCCATTGGATGGTTGGAGTTATTATTGTTTCTTTTTGATGTTTAACTATGATTATGGCATAGATCAAGACTTTGGCAGGTTTTTCTTCTATCAGTCGCTACAAATCTACAATGTTTTGCAGCCATTTATATTGTTGGGACTATTTGTCATCCACAGTCTTAAGTGTTTTCTTGGGTTTATTATTTTTTTTAGTCCCTTAATGTTGTTTACTAGCTTTTTGACCTTAGATCTGTCAAATTTCTAACTTCCGCAAGTTTTTTGGTCTTTTCTGCAGGTCATAGGTACCAGTCGCGATAGAGACGACAATGTTTTCCGAGGTTTACCGACTAAGAATCAAGGAGCATAAATCAAATTTTCTACCCAAAAAGTGTGATCTAGAGTCCAGAGCGCACCTTTCAGCCCAAAAAGTGTGACCCCCACTAAAATAAGGTCAGTACCTGCTATTTTTAGGGTTTTCAGGTTTTTGTCAAATCTGTTTTTGGGTTTTGCCGAGAGCTATCTGTTGGGTTGTTTGACCTTTGTATCATCCTAATTAGGCCTTAATATACTATGATTTACTCACTGAAGTGGAATATAGCCCATTAGGGCTTATTGTACGCTTCCACCTTTTTAGGAGTAGTTTAGCTGAGTAAGAAATTTGAGTTTCTGTAGCACTTTCATCCATATTTTTCAGATTTGTACCCTTCTATTTTAAATCTCCAAAAATAGGGTTTTCCCATCCAAAGTTTGATCATAAACCTTTTTCGGTCATTGGCCTTAGGATCCCATCGATTTCCCTAGGTTTTTCACCCATCTCCCTATCTTTTTGCAACAATATTCCTCTTTGGTTTTTTGCTATAGTTGCACCACTTTCCAGCAGCCTAGTGTCATTTGATCCCAGTCACACCAAAAATTATATATATTTACCTTTGTAGTGTGTTTTTAGTCCATTTCTCCACCAACCAACAAAGTGTTCGCAAACCCAGTTTGGTTGGGGCTTAGTTAATTGTTTTGCTGTTTATTTTCTATTGTTAATTTCAGTTTATTTTCAGCAAGATTTTTTCTTTTTTTCAAACAAGATCCAGGCTTAATCAATAAACAAACTTGCACACACAAGAACACCTTAAGAGAAGGTTACTTGGTTTACATCACTAAGCCAAGACTGAACATAATAAATTGATCTCCCCTTACAGAGACAAAGGCATATTTTTTATTTCCCTTCGCCATTTTTGTGTCACTTGTGTTTTACCACCATTGCACCACCAAGGTGTTTGTCACGAAGACTCTTAGACCTTCATCCATAGTTTCCTCTTCGGCATATTACTCCTCCCTTCTGATTTCAAGTTCATAGCCCTCTGAGTCCCCATACCAACTCTTCTCCTCGTTCATCTGATTCCTCCTCTGATTCCAAGCCTCGTTCACCACATCTTGTTGGGTTGTGTTATATTCTTTCCACGACTAGCCCACGAAGTTAATTGGGGGGTTAAAAGGGGGGCAAAGCCCCCTTTTATTGCACCAATTGCGTAGTGGGGGGAGTCACAGGGGGTTTGAGCGGTGCAGGTAACCCCACTCTATGGGGTCCGGGGCAGCGCCCCAGAAAATTTTGGTTTTGCACACTATATTAGGTTGGGCGGACCTACCTATGGTTTTGTGTATGTTTTTTGCACTAGGTTTTGGACGCGATGGTTTTCGATCCATGGTTTTGGATGCGATGGTTTTCGGTCCATGGTATTGAATGCTTAGGCGTGTATAAATATGTATTGTAACATTGAAAGGAACGTAATGAAAAATCAAGTTGGTAGTCTCGGTTTTGGGATCCAGGGGAAAATCTGTGTGTATATGTGTTTTATGTGTTATGCTCTTGCATTGTTTATTTTCTATGTTTTAGAATTCATATGCAGGTAATTTTTGTACTGGGTTAAAGCCTACATTTGGTATCATAGCTATTTTGGCTTGAAGGGGATGCCTTTGTTGCTGAGGGGTTTCGCTCGGGCCTGTGGTAGATCTCGTTCAGTGGGAGATCTGCGAGATCGATTTTGGTGGTGAAAGAAGATGGAAAGCAGTGGAAAGATAGAGATCGAGAAATTTAATGGTTAGAGTTTTGAGTTGTGGAAATTCAAGATGGAGGATATGTTGGTGGATAAAGATCAGTGGATCGTCGTAGATTCGGGTACTAAACCAACAGGAGTGTCTGATGAAGAATGGAAGAAGTTGGATCGGAAGGCAAGAGCATAGTATGATTGTGTGTCTCAAATTTAGTATTATTGAATGTATCAGGGGAAGCTACGGTGAAGGCTTTGTGGGACAAGTTAGGGACTTTGTACCAATCTAAGTCTCTGGTGAATAAACTGTTCCTACGGAAAAAGCTATATAACCTGATGATGAAAGATGGAGAATCAGTGACAGAGAATTTGAATGTGTTTAATACTGTGGTAAGTCAATTATCATCTGTTGATATCAAAATTTCATATGAATATAAGTGCATCAGTTTGTTGTGTTCTCTATCAGATTCGTGAGATAGTCTAGTTATGGAAATAGGTAGCAATGAAACTGTCTTGCAGTTTGATGAAATAGTCTCATCCTTGCTGATGGAGGAGATGAGACAGAAAAATATGGAGATCTAGAATGGTGATGCCTTGTCTGTACGAGGAGGTCCCAAAATAGAAAAAAAAATAAGTCATCGAATGGGAGATCTAAATCTAGAGGGAGATCTAAATCTCCAGGAAAACCTGTAAAGGTGGTGTGCTAGAAATGTGGAAAGGAAGGGCACTACAAAAGGGACTGTAAATCTAAAGCTCCTGACAAAGAAAAGGGATCTGATGATGCTCCTTCTGTAGAGGCAAAAACCACTTCAGATGAAGGTGGGGATGTGTAATTGGCTTCTTCAAGTACACATGTAGATCATGAGGCATGGTTGATTGGCTCAGGTGCATCCTTTCACTTCACTCCCCATAGAGAGTGGTTCTATGAGTATGAATAATATGATGGTCGTGATGTCTTCTTAGGGGATGATAGGAAGGATAGAATTGTTGGTCGCAGAAAAGTAAAGTTGAAGTTGCAAGGTGGAAGGATTAGAACACTTCTGGGTGTCCTACATATTCCTGATTTGGCCATAAATCTGATTTTTGTAAGCAAGCTGGATAATGCAGGTGTGAAAATGGTGTTCGAGAAGGATACCTGCAAGATTGTTTGGGGAGCACTGATATTGATGCAGGGAGTTCGGATTGGAACTCTATACAAGCTGCAAGGTAGCACTGTTTTTTATGGGTGCAATAGTTCTGTGGTTCCTGAAAGTGGAGTAGAAAATCTAGTGGTCTCAAGAGAGAAGACCATGTTGTGGCATCAAAGGCTTGGACATATTGGAGAGAAGGGTCTTCAAATACTTTATGGTAAAGGTATGGTAGAAGGAATGAGTAATAGCTCTCTGGATTTTGATTTCTATGAAAATTGTGTATATGGGAAGCAAAATCGGGTGAGTTTCCTCTCTGGTGGTAAGAGGGCAAAACAAATATTAGAGCTTGTGCACAGTGATGTGTTTGGACCTGTGAAGGTTCCATCAATCGGTAAGTCTGTATACTATGTATCATTTATAAATGACCTCTCAAGGAATACATGGATATATTTCCTTAATAAGAAATCTGAAGTCTTTGATAGGTTTAAATAATTTAAGGCTCTAGTGGAAAACCAGACAGAGAAGAAGATAAAGGTGCTGAGGACAGATAATGGTGGAGAATTTTGCAGTAAGGAATTTGAAGAATTTTGTAAGAACTGTGGTATAGCACAATAGAGTACTACTCCATATACACCTCAACAAAATGGAGTTGCAGAAAGAATGAACAAGATGTTGATGGAAAGGGCAAGAAGCATGCTCAGTGGGGATGGGTTAGGACAAGAATTCTGGGAAGAGACAATGGAGACAGCATGTTACCTGGTCAACAAATCACCTTCATCAGCGTTGGAGGATAAGACTCCACAAGAGGTATGGACTGGTAAGAAACCCTCTCTTTCACATCTGAGGGTATTTGGATGTGATGCATATGTACATGTTCTAAAGGGGAAATGAACCAAGTTGGATAGTAAATCTGAAAAAGTGCATCTTTATTGGGTATAAGGATGGTTTAAAGGGTTATAAGCTTTGGAACCCAGTAACAAGGAAGGTTGTGTATAGCTAAGATGTGGTGTTAAGTGAGGTGAAAGATGTTATTAAACATAAAGTCCAACCAAAGGAACTTGAGAAGATAGAGTTTGATCTAAAGGAAGAAGAGTCATACTCTACAGCAGAGGAGGAATTAGAAGATGAAGAGCCAAAAACTGCAAGTGTGAGAAGATCAGTTCGAGAAAGAAGGCAGCCAGAAAGGTATATTCTATCTACTTTCTATTCAAATTTTTCTTTATCTATTACTGATGATGATCCCATAACTATGAAGGAAGCAGTAGATTCAGAGGATGGAAAACTTTGGAAAGAGGCCATGGTTGATGAAATGGCATCTTTGCACAAAAATGAGGCTTCAGATCTAGTGGAGTTGTCGGCTGGAAGGAAACCCATTGGCAGAAAATGGGTGTTCAAGAAGAAGACAAATGCAAAAGGAAAGGTGGAGAAATACAAAGCTCAGTTGGTAGTAGAAGGTTATTCCCAGATGCCGAGAATTGATTTTGGCGATATTTTTTCTCCTGTTGCCAAGGCAACTTCTATTTGATTACTTTTATCTGTTGATGTTGCTTTTGATTTTGAGGTAGAAAAGATAGATGTGAAGACAACATTTCTTCATGGAGATCTAGAAGAGGAGATCTACATGAAGCAACCTGAAGGCTTTGCGGTGAAGGGTAAGAAAGAACTGGTATGCAAGTTAAAGAAGTCTCTATATGGGTTAAAATAGTCACCAAGGATGTGGTACCAGAAATTTGATACATTTATACAGGGACTTGGCTTCACCAGAAGCAAAGAAGATCACTATGTGTATTTTAAACTAATTGTTGAACGTGTTATTTATTTGGTCTTGTATGTGGATGACATGTTGCTGGTTGGAAATGACAAAGAAATTATCCAGGATTTAAAGACCCATTTGTCCTCCAAATTCGACATGAAAGATCTTGGTGCTGCAAACTATATTTTGGGCATGGAAATTAAAAGAGATCGACAAAGAGGAAGCTCTAGTTAAACCAGAGGAAGTATGTTGAAACAATATTGCATAGGTTTAATATGCAGGATAGTAAACCGGTGAAGGTTATTATTCCTATAGGTGTAAAGTTATATGCCGAAAAGTCTACCAAGACATAAGAAGAGGAAGAGGACATGTCCCATGTTCCATATGCAAGTGCAGTCGGTAGCCTGATGTATGCGATGTATGTACTAGACCAGACATTACACATGCAGTGGGAGTATTGAGCATGTTTATGTCAAAACTAGGGAAGGAGCATTGGACAGCAATGAAGCAAGTTTTCAGGTATTTGAGTGGCACTAACGATTATGGTTTGTGCTACCAATGAAGATCGGGATTGGACAGAGTGTTGGATATTCGTGGCTTTGTTGATGCAGACTCAGCTGGAGATCTGGATCAGAGAAGATCTATAAGTGGGTATGTGTTTAACCTATTTGGAGGTGCAGTCAGTTGGATGAGTAAGAAACAATCTATAGTAGCACTATCAACTACAAAGGCAGAATACATGGCAGTCACTCATGCAAGCAAGGAAGTAGTTTGGTTGAGAGATTGTGTTCAAGTATGGCGTTAGTATAGGGAGCTATAAGGATAGAATTTGACAGCCAAAGTGCAATTTTCTTAGCAAAGAACCGTGCATATCATTTAAACACAAAGCACATTGATGTTCAATATCACTTTATGAGGGATATGATAGAATAAAAAAAGGTGTTGTTGGTAAAGGTGGACACTTTGAAGAATACTATAGATGCATTGACAAAATTTGTAAGCTCTGAGAAGTTCTCTTGGTGTAGAGAAACAATGGGCATTGTAGGGTTAGATAAATGACTAAGCTCTCTTGTGGCCCCCTGTGGAAATAAAACAACAAGTGGGAGAATGTTGGGTTGTGTTATATTCTTTCCACGACTAGCCCATGTAGTTAATCAAGGGGTTAGAAGGGGGGTGGATCCCCCCCTTCGTTGCGTCGATTGCATAGTGGGGGGAGTCACAGGGGGTTTGAAGGGTGCAGGAAACCCCACTCTATGGGGTTTGGGGCAACGCCCTGAAAATTTTTAGTTTTGGACCCTATATTAGGTTGGGCGGGCCTACTTATGGTTTTGTGCATGCTTTTCACAAATGGTTTTGGACGTGATGGTTTTCGGTCCATGGTTTTGGACACGATGGTTTTTGTTCCATGGTATTGTATGCTTCAACATGTATAAATATGTATCATATCATTGAAAGGAACATAATGAAAAATCAAGCTAGTAGTCCCAATTTTGGGATCTAGGGGAAAATCTGTGTGTATATTTGTTTTATGTGTTATGCTCTGGCATGGTTTATTTTGTGTTTTAGAATTCGTATTCAGGTAATTTCTGTACAGGGTTAAAACCCACACATATCATCACCATGTCTAGACCCACAACTGGTGCAGGAAGCCAACTTGGTGTTGGCTCCAATTCTACTCTGGTGGTCACATCTAGCGGAACATCCTCAGAAATCATTCCGACAACCCCCATGCTCACTTTTATGGTTGGTTTAAGTCTCTCAGATTTTAGCCAGTTGATAAATGATCCTATATACTATGATGTCATTTTCCCTGTTATGCCAACTAAGCTTCCCTCCGACATCCCAAAGTTTGAGGATAATTATGGAGAGGACCCTACCAATCATGTCCACTCCTTCCATAGGTGGTTTTCATCCAACTCCATTACCAATGACTCCATTCATCTTTGGTTGTTCCAATGCACGCTCACTTGAGATGCTACTAAATGGTATGTAGACCAGCCCACCACATCTCATTCCATTTTTGCGATGCTTGGTAAAGCGTTCCTCTCATAGTTTCAGTTACCTCTCTGATACAACATTGGTACAAAGATATTGACTTCATTCCGTTAGTCCTCTACCACTCGCCTTTCCGATCATGTTCAGGAATGACATAGAAGGATGAGCACATGTTGTGCCCCTCCCTTCGAAAACCGTGTCTATCTAGATTGATTTCTTAGGAGCCATTTATCACCCATTGGAAAAGATGTCATGTCCCATTTTCCTTAGATAGAGGAAGAAGCTCTTTAAACCTCTCTAAGATATGACTTGACTTATGCATAATCCGGTTATGTCTATACCATCATTCCAGATCTCCCTTGTCCTAGAAGTGCCAATGTATGGGGGCATCTCACCTTGCTGACGGTATCATTGGAACCCTTTCACATCCCTCACCATATACTCAACAAAGTTATGGCTATCCACAGGGGGGCACCATTTCCTCCAACAATTATGCCCCTCCTACTAGCAACATGTTTTCAGGGCCCCAACCTGTCTACCAAACCGTTTCTTCTCCTTATGCATAGTGGAGCCCTCAAGCATTAGCGCCACAAACTCTCATGCATCCTTAGCCCCAACATCCACTGCACCTTAAAGGTCAAGTGTTTGTGTAGTAGAGTGCAAGAAATCCCCAAAATTCAAAGAAAAAGAATAAGGGGAAGGAAAACAAGGGTAACCAGAATAATCAAGGCAATAAACCTAGTGAGCCCCAAGGGAACGAGCCTAACACCCACAACGAGCAACAGGGCAGTTAGCCCAAGAAAAAAAAGGCTATTCGTACAAAAAATCCTTGTGCATGTTATGGTGTACATGGCCATTATACACATGAGTGTCCTCTCTTACCTTAGATGCGCCAAATGTGAGAATCTCAAGCAACTTCCAGAAGTCAACAATCACCTCAGAATCTCGCGCCATCTTAAACGGTAGTGCTAAAAAATCCTTTCCCTTAGCAAGGATTTGTTCTTGCTCAACCTCAGCTAGGTCAAGCATCCCATCCCCCCCAACCTTCTCGTCCTAGTGACTACTAGATCCATTTAATGAATTCTAAAGAGGTCAATACCTTTGACATCAACCTGCAAACTCAGTTGTGTCAATATGAAAATCTATCGACTTCGTCTGCAACTCAGTCCAAAAACAAAGCATATACTGAGGCTCTTACGACACCAAAATGGTTCACTACGTATCCCTCAACCTAAAGTTGAGGAAATTACTAAGATCCCCAAGGGACCATTATGCTGTAATGTGACTTCTAACCAAGCTTCCCATACATATAGTATAGTAGATGACTTGGCACAATCACTTGTTGCCATGTCGACGCTGGAAGTCCTCCAATCATGCCCATCTCACAAGAAAGGTCTACTAACTTCTTTGGGTGCAATAGATCCTTCTGATGATCATTTGGTTGTCTTCCCAATTGATACATCAGAACATCCCCCATTACCTTCATCTGTTGCATTCCAGATACCAGTTCGATTTCGTAATGTCATCATCTCTCGATGCATTATTGATGAATGTGAATCCACCTGTGTGATTTCTATTGCTATTTAGAAACAACTCAAGTCACCTGAGCTGTCCCCCTCCACCATCACCTTTTTTGCTTGGGATGGATACTCCTCCTAGCCTCTTGGCATGTACCGCAACTGTCCAGTGACCCTTGCAGGCAAGAATGTCCATGTAGACATCGAGGTTATCGATGCCCCTTTAGATTACAACATTCTCTTGAGTCTTAGTTACACATATGCCATGTCAGCTGTCACATCAACGGTTTTCTGCAAGATGTGCTTCCACCATGAAGGGAAGATCATCACCATCGACCAGTGGACATACTATGAGTCGATATCCGTGACCTACCTCGAGTCCATTATCTCATCAATTTCAGATAAGCAATCTTCAACTCCTCTCACCAGTGTTTCACCCAAATTATACAAAGATTCCTCATTGTTAGGTGCTTTCCCTGGTCCTCCCCCTTTCATCTCAGAGCCTAACTCTTTGATTGTTTGCATGTTATAAGCGTCACTAGGTGCTCTCAAGGAGTCCAATACATCTGATTCGCAACCAACACCTCAACACCCCGCGGTTACCATCCCAGCCGAGCCATCTAGATCCACCCCCCAGGACCTTCTCTGTTTGTGGGTGTCTCTCATATGTTACCAACATGAACTGTTCCTCTAGGTCTCACCCATACAGGAGTTGTTCCACCGTGACATTAACCTATAGGCTAGATACCTTTTTCATTTCCTCCTCCAGGAATATTTTCTGTCCTTGTCATGGATTCATTGGTCCTTCCTAAAATGACTTTGGGGATCCTAGTATTTTACATTGACCCCCTTACAACCACTCCACTTGGTCAACCAAAAACTTATCATTCTTTGACCTTGTCTCAACCAATCCCTAAGGCCCCTACCACTGCTCCAGTTCCAACTCAACAGGAACCCACTCAAGTTGCGAAAGCATCCAGATAGGGGGGAAAAGTCAAGAGGAAAGAACCTAAGGATGAGGCTCCCCAAGCTCCTCCAACCCCCAAGGCCCCAAATATATCACCTCCATGTGCTTTGTGTAAAGTTGTTGGGTATGCCACCAATAGTTGTCCTAAGGTTCCTCATCTCACACCTTTGGTTCATGAAACATTCTCTGAGTCAAATATCCTTGAGGTCCATGTTACCTTACCAGGTCCAGCCAAGAAACTCAAAACATTACACACAAATCACCCTTGTTCCTTGTGCATTCATCATGGTCACTATTCCCATTGTTTCCTTCATCTCAACAAATTTCGTGATTGCCTTGAGGCACTTCACGAATACAAGACCACTTGTAGTGGATCACCTACTTCTCTACCTATGGATTATGGTACCACTAGTAAACTAGAATAGGAGGACTTTGCTTCCACCATCTTGATCCCTCCCCTTGATGTCATGATGACGGACTCCATAGGCCATATCCTTTACTTGTCATCATTCTTGAGATTCTCGCAGGAAAACCTCCCTAAGGTTCCTGTGCCTGCTTCTATCGAGCCTCCCTTGTCAGAAGTCGAGGTCTCAAAATCAGTAGATTTTCCATCTACTAGCTCGTCGTCTACAATTCTAGATGATGTGTATGTGAACCTTCTTTCTTAGGATGATGCACCAGATACCGTCACTGCATCATGTAGTCAATCTTCCTCCCATGCCCCCATCTTCCATTTTGATGAGGACATCATGTAAGCCATGGCTACCCCTGATTATCCTTGGGATGATATGCACCATCATGCATATGTCCTTCCCTATTTAGAGTCCACCACTCTAAATACATCCAATACACCCATAGCATACTGGGGGGCACATAGGCCCATACATCTCCATATCATCCTTTGGAGGATCTCGTCCCAAGTTGGGTCAAGATTCTTGAATCCCTTTTTTTGAGCACTCAGAACACAATGGCACTCCACAAACTCCTCTTGCTATAGGGCATCATCCCCACCTTTTCATACTAGATTAGTCCCCTCTATCACATATGTTTGTGTGCAATATCCATGCTTGGGGGAATGATGGTTTTCCCTTGGCAATCTTCTCAATTGATTAAATAATTCTTAGCCTAGATCACCATCGGATCTAGGTATGGTCGATTATCCTCCCATTCCATGGATAGTCTGTCCTACCGCCCTCTTCAGCGAGCCATATTCACATCGCATATCGTAGAGGTTTGATACCATATCTTCAAATATTCTACTCTATGTCCACATAGTCCCCATGTTTCGCTTAATGGGTGAGAATGATTCTAGACCTCCTCTAGTAGTACAATCTCGTTTTCCTCTTCCCTTAATTCTTCACAAGGAACCATCGTTCTAAGAAGCATTAAGGTCATCTTTTGACAGGTAAGGCCACTTGCCTGAAAGTCGTAGATCCCAATTCTGATGTCCGGTTCAATCGCTATGATCTCCATAAGATTTAGGGCCTTCTCCTCCTCTCAAATTGGAGGGAAGGCACCCTTTTATATGAAAAAACACAGTTTTTCTATCGTACATTGTGACCCAACCATAGCTCAGATTGATGAACCATTAACACCATTAGAAATCTCTCATTGAGTACTATAATGGATATTTCTCAATTTTTTATGATTTGACACTGTTAGGACCTCATATTGTCCCTTTTTGACCATACATTTTATTATGATATCATCCCTTTCAACTTACATTTAAAAGCCTTTGTTAGTGTTTTAACCCAATTATCTCAATGGTATGTAATGATTCTTCTCATCGCTATACATTTAATTATTTAGCATATAATCACGACATCTTCATAGTTAATCTTTGAATTATTAAGTGCTAAACAGTTAAAGAATGATGTGCAGTCCGCGTTGCTGAAACAGCCTGGAAGACTATTTTTGCAGTTGTTGAAACAGTAGAAACGACACGCAAATCATGATGCTGAAACAGTTGAGATTTGCTTTCTAAATTTCAAAACAACAAAGGAACTAGAACTGATCACCGAGGAAGTTGTTACACTGGATGTAACGCTTATAATCTAAAGACAGCATTACTGTAACAACATTTTGTTGACAGGGAATTGATTTCCCTATTTTTGTATAATGGGTTAAAACAATGTAAATCTTTTGTAATAGATGTCTCCTCTTTATAAAGAGGAGACATCTACATTAGAGGGAGAGGAACAGACTGTGGAAAAAGGCTTAGCTAAAGGAACAAGACTAGAATTCTTTTTGTAATATGACATATTGATGGATGAATAAAATTTTGTTCTGAACATCTTTTTCTAGTTCTTGTTTCCTGGGGAATCTTGTGAGAAGGACAGGGCCCACCTTCATCACAAGATTCACCCATTATATTTCTACAATGTGTCAAGTGTGTCTTTTATTCATGCCTTGTTAACAAGTACTGTTTGTTGAATATTGTTTATAATACCTTTGCTGAAACTCTGTTTCTTTCTCAATTGATTGTTGTGTTATTCCAAGTTAATTCATGAGTGTTTCACTGGTGATTAAGTTACAGAGTGAATTGGCAAGCTAGTTAATTAGAGGCAGGTGCTGGAGATTCCCGCTCTGGGGATAGGGTCCTGACTCTCTGTTACGGCACAACCATTGTTTTCCTTTGCAGATTGATTCTTTTCCATTATATGATTCTTTGAGTGGAATTAAGCATTCTTTGATAGCTATCTACAATAGAGTGTAATTGTTGTAATGTAGAGTGGAGCTTCAGTTTGTTAATTTAAGGTGTGATTCGTTTGTACTACAACTTTTGTTGCTTTTAAAATTGAGTGCATATAGTACGCAGTTGCCTTTGAAATAACAAGACTTCCCTGGGTTGACAATTAATGTCGCACTTTGTTGTTTAATTCAATAAGCAATTAAAGTGACCAACATTTTGGTGCCGTTGCCGGGGAAGGCAATTATAGATTTTAAAAGTACTAATGATTTTCTTTTAGATATGCAGGATGCATGAGAGGACGCAAGAAAACTAATCCTACAGGTGGCAAGGGCAAAGGAAGAGGAGGTAGAAGAACCTTCATTGATGAGATTATTTCAAAAGCTGAGACTTCTCAGAGGCTAAGCTCTCGGAGGCCACAAACCCAGCATTCTTTCCAAACGGATCACGAAACAGAGGAAGTAGTGGGACCTGAAAGGATTATAGAAACAACAGAACATACTGAGGAACCAGTGGAGGAAGTCGAAGGACCAGTAGAAGATATTGAAGAACCAATAGAAGATATTGAAGTTGAGGAACCAGTTCAAGACATTGAGAGTCCAACAGAAAACACTGAAGACCGGGCAAGTGCATCAGGAAAACAATGAAGGACTCTTTGGTGGGGGTCGTAGAGGAGAAGGAAGAGGAGAGAATTCCCTCTCCACCTTGGAATTCCCTATTGGGGAACTCCCCAGAGGAACAACTCCTATGAAGAATATTCCACTTTCAGCATTACCCAACTTCCATGGTTTATCCTCTGAGGACCCTGATGAGTTTCTTTTCGAATTTGATATATTGTGTAGAAGCTATGATTATGTTAATAATTCTCAAAAATTGAGGTTGTTTCTAGCAACATTAAAAGGAAATGCACTAAGATGGTTTATGAGCTTGGGAGGTCATGTGATCACAACATGGGATCAGATGAAGGAGAAACATTCTGGCCAAATACCAAGACTATTTCCGGACGAGAGAAAAAAGGGAGGAATTATTCAAGATGGTTCAGAAAGAGGATGAATATCTGGAGGACTTTGTGGAAAGACTCCAGTATAATCTGCAGAGATCTGAGCACCCTGATGTAAGTAAAGATATTCTTAAAACAATATTGTTGAAAGGGGTAAGGGATGATTGTTTCGATATGTTAAATATGCTTGGTAAAGGGGATATATCTAAAGAATCGTATGACGAAATTGTTAACCTCCGCAAGAGGTGTTCAAGAGGAGCTGCAAATAAATCAAAGAGCAGGGATAGTACTTATTCAAGGGTCCAGAAATTAGCCAGTGGAGGAGAAATAAGGGTTGAAATAGGTAATCTACTTGAGGAATTCAAGACTGAAATGTTAAGTTCTTTCGCTTCACAAATTGATACCTTGCAGAAGAAGGCAGAGGCAGAAGCTGCTTTGGCCATCTTCTGCTCTAAATGCAGAGAAAAACATCCATTGAGGGAATGCCCACTGGACAAGGTGCCAATCTGTATATTTGTGAAAAGGACCATGAAACTCAACAATGCCCCTCTTTACTAGGGATAAAGGCAACGTTACAACAAATTGAGGAGGAAGCTGAAGCAGTTTATCTGCTGACACAAAGGAGGCAATGGAAACCACGAGGACAAGGTATGAATTCTAGTATGCCATTTAATCGTTGGAATAATTATCCTTCTTTTAATCAAGCAAATTACCGGCCCTTTAACCAAATGCAATATCCCCCCTTTAATCAAATGAATTTCCCACCCATGCAGCAAAAAAACCCTCCCTTTGTAGACCTTGCAATGTGGACTCCCTAGCTTCTACAACAATCCTATTTTAACCAATGGAACCCAAACTAGAGAGCTCAATAAACTCCATTCACAAACCAATTTCCTCAGTTCCAGCAACAACTTTCTCTCCCGTCAGGTACCCCACCGAATAATCAGACCATGAAGCCTCAGCTGCTTGTACAACTGAACCCTAACCCTAATAATAATAAAGTTGTGCAAGTCATTGACATTCAGAACCTGCCTACATCTCCTGTGCAATGTAATGATATTCATTTACGATCTGGGAGAGTAGTCGAGCCAATTATAGATGATATTACCTCTTCCAACTCTGATAAAGAAGAGACAAAACAGAGTAAATCATCTAATAAGGATGCTGAAACAGTCAAGCCACCCTCTAATAAAACTGCTGAAATAGTCAAGCCATCCTCTAATGGAACTGTTGAAACAGCAGAACCACCATTCCCTGAGCGCTTGGCTCTCACTAAGACGCCTGAGCCGCATGCTTTTAACCTTTTAGGGGAACTGCAGAATCTGTATGTTAAAATTCCACTTTTACAAGCACTCATAGATGTACTAATCTATGCCAGAACCGTCAGAGACATTTGTATCAAGAAACCTGGTAGGAAGGCTAAAGATCCCCTTACAGTTCATGTGATGGGTGATCTAGCTGCTTTATTGTCAGGAAAAGTTCCTCCTGTAAAATATGGTGATCTTAGTCACCCTACGGTCACAGTTCAGGTCAAAAAAACTATTGTTTCGCGAGTTCTTGTAGACCTAGGTGCTACTATAAACATTATGACCCTTGAAACTGCACAGCTACTACAATTGAAAAATGTAATTAGAGAAACACAAACTATCCTAGAATTAGCTGATCAGTCCACAATCAAACCAGAAGGGGTTATTGAAGATCTGATCATTTCAGTTGAATCTTGGAATTACCCAGCTGACTTTGTTGTGTTGTAGACTAAAGCAAAGTTGGGGGGGCATCCTCTAATTTTGGGGAGCACTTGGCTGGCTACAGCAGATGCTTTTATCAGCTGTAGATCAGGTTCACTGACAATTTCTAATGGTTGTGAAACTAAGCAGCTTACGTTGTACCCTCATGCTACACCTATGATTAATAATGATGATTCTGTATGGTTGGACTATGAGGATAATGATACTCAACCCATTTTGACCATTGGACAAGCCTTAACTCTTAAAGATACCATAGAAGATGAAGTAATTAGCAATTTTATTTCTGAACCTTCCTCAGTTACTTCTGAAGCACATAATCAGTTAACTGCAATTCTGGATCCTAAAACATAGCAAAAGCTTAAATCTGAAAATTTACCTCAAACATCAACTGCTATCTCCTCTAAAAGCATAACAGTAGAAATTGAACCTGGCAAAGCGTTGAACATAAACCCCAATTTATCAGATACTGAAACACAACAGCTAATGAAGTTGCTCTGTGAGAACAAGGAAGCATTTGCATGGGACTACATAGACATGAAGGGGATCTCTCCTGAATTATGTACTCATCGTATCTATCTTAAGGAGGGATCCCGACCAGTCTGTCAACCCCAGCGGCGAATGAATCCCAATTTGAGGGAAATTGTTAAGGAATAACTTCAAAAGTTGCTTGATGTAGGGTTTATATACCCCATATCTGACAGTGAATGGATTTCTCCATTGGTAATAGTACCGAAGAAAAGTGGGAAATGGAGAGTGTGTGTAGATTATAGAGCCTTAAATAAAGCCACCCAAAAAGATCATTTCCCCTTGCCATTTATTGATCAGGTGTTGGATAGTTTGTCAAGGAAGAAATTCTTTTCCTTTTTAGATGGTTTTAGTGGATATAACCAAATCAGAATTGCACCCCAAGACCAAGACAAGACCACTTTTACTAGTCCTTGGGGAACTTTTGCTTATAGAGTTCTCCCATTTGGACTATGTAATGCTCCAGCAACGTTTCAAAGAGCAGTAATAGGAATTTTTTTTTATATGCTTAATTATTATTTGGAGATATTTATGGATGATTTCACTCCCTATGGTGTGACTTTTGAAGTTGCGCTACAAAACCTTGAGAAAGTACTTAAACGATGCATACAAGCTAATCTTTCCTTGAGTACCGAAAAATGTCATATGATGATGAACAAAGAAATTGCACTAGGACACTTCATTTCATTCCTTGGGATTCAAGTGGATCCATCCAAAGTACAGGTAATTCAAACCCTTCCTATTCCTAAAACACAAAATGATGTAAGAAGTTTTTTAGGACATGCTGGATATTACAGAAGATTTATCAAATTTTTTTCTAAAATAGCTTCTCCTTTGTTTGTGTTACTTATGAAAAATGTTGAATTTAAGTGGACTGATGCCTGTCAGAAAGAATTTGATGAACTTAAGCATCAGTTGTCTACAGCTCCTATTCTGAGGGGACCTGATTGGGCACTTCCCTTTCATATATCCTTTGATGCTTCGGATACTACAATTGAAGCTGTCTTGGGTCAAGAAGAAAACAATCTCCCTTATGCTATCTACTTCATTAGTAAGAATATGACCCCTGCTGAGCTTATTTACACAATTACCGAGAAAGAATTTTAGCAGTTATTTATGCTATTAATAAATTTCGACATTATATTACTGGTTATCCTACTTTTGTTCATACTAACCACTCAGATATCAAGTATTTAATGAATAAATATGTTACAAATGCTCGAGTTACCAGGTGGTTATTGTTACTACAAGAATTTGATATTACAATTGTGGATTAACCAGGTAAAGAAAATGTAGTTGCTGATTTCCTTTCTCGGATAAAAAATTGATGATAATACTCCAGTAGATGATTCATTTCCTGATGAATATTTGTTTGCAGTATCTGCTCACTCACCATGGTATGCAGACATTGCCAATTATATGGTTGCAAGGAAGCTGCCATCACACCTATCACATAGGGAGAAAAGAAAGATCATTCAACAAAGTGCTCGGTACAGCTGGATAAGTGTGTCTTTTTCATACAGGACTTGATCAAGAGATCTGAAGATGCATTAGAGAAGATGAGGTTTATGATATATTGAAGGCTTGTCATGATGGCTCTTGTGGTGGGCATTTTGCTGATAAGAGAACAGCACATAAAATTCTTAGGATGGGTTATTATTGGCCCTCACTTTTCAAGGATGCAAAGAAATATGTCAGGGCCTGCGACAGTTGTCAAAGAATGGGCCAACCTAATCATAGAGATGAAATGCCACTGAACCCTCAGGTAGTACTTAAACCCTTTGAAAGATGGGCTCTAGATTTTGTAGGGCCCATTAATCCTCCATCCAACCAAAGAGTTTATATATTGGTTTGTACAGATTATATGACTAAATGGGTGGAAGCTAAGGCACTTATTAAAGCTAATGAAGAATCTGTTTTAACCTTTTTATTTCAAGAAATCTTTGTTAGATTTGGGGTGCCTAGAGAATTAGTCACAGATGGAGGACCTCCTTTCAATTCACATGGTTTCAAAGATATGCTTCAAAAATATCATATCAATCATAAAATGACTACAACTTACCACCCCCAAGCTAATGGTCAGGTGGAAAGTACAAATAAAGTCATAGAAGCTAATTTAAGAAAAACTGTGAAGGAGAATAGGAAAGATTGGTCTCAAAGACTACTTGAGGCATTATGGGCTTACAGAACTACTTGGAGGAACACTATAGGTTTTTCACCCTATGAATTGTTTTATGGTAAAAGTGTTGTTTTTCCTGTGGAATTTGAAATTAAAACCTTAAGAACTGCTTTAGCTGTTAACCTTGATTTGACTGATGCACAGACAGCTAGGTTGCAGTAGCTGCAGGAATTGGATGAAAAAAGGTTAGATGCCATCCATCAAACAACTATGATTCAGCAGCAAAGAACCAGGTGGCATGACAAAACTATTAAGCATAAGCAGTTCGAAAAAGGAAATTGGGCATTACTATATGATTCCAGGTTTGAAAATTTTCAAGGAAAACTACAAACAAGGTGGCTGGGACCTTACGAGATAGATACTGTTTTTCCCAATGGAATAGTAAGGCTCCTAACAATTGATGGTTCTAGAACTCCATTGTTAGTAAATGGGTATCGGCTTCGCCTGTACCAGCAACCAATTTCTAAGGAGGATTTTAAGGCCACTTGCATGGCAGATTCACATTACATCTTTTTGGGGGAGCCTCTTGCCCCTCATTGCATTTAATCTCTGCATTGTTCTTGTATTAGTATTAGATTAGATTACTTAACTAATAATCCCTGTCAAGGGCTGCCATATTACAATTTATTTTGCAGGTCTTAGATTCGGAGGCTGGTTGAAGGAATAATTGCATTACAAGCAGGATCAGGTTTCAGTTTGGGAAACATGGCCACTCCACTTCAATTCATAATCCATCCCCTCATACTACCCTTCAGCAACATTTTCCTATTCCTCTTTAACAGCAGCATCTCATTTTTCCCGTTGCTGAAACACCAGTTTCGGCCGTTGCTGAAACACCAATTTTTGCCCATTTTCCCCGTTGCTGAAACACCAACTTTTCCCCATCTCTCCATTGCTGATACACTGATTTCTCCATTGCTGAAACACTGACTTTTTCCATCTTTCCGAAAAAGCGTCAATTTTCCCATTTTTCCGTAATTAAGGCATCAACTTCTCTCAAAAATGATCAATACATAACACTTTCCATTTGAGAGAATCAACCATTCATCTTGATAATTGTGTTCCTTCACCATTACCTCCTGTGAATAGAGAAAGCCTTTTATATAAATACCCTCATATCTTACAACCCTTTCTAATAACCATTATTGATCTACTAAACGACAAAAATATACTTTCAGCACAGCAATCGAAGGTAAAACGTGAGGTATGCATGTTTATGTGTAAATATTAAACTATAGTTAATGAGAAGATTCTGATATGATTGTCGAAATCGTTGTACATTCAAAACTTATCATTTTAGCCACAGTTGGGGGGAATATCAAAGTTTTGAAATCATTACCCGATATGCCAATTACCGTCGTTTTTTATCATGATCGAGTCTCGTCACCCTGTCTCTGCCTTATTATGTCATAACCCCATTTGCAATATCTTACTCTGTCTCGGCTACGGTAACTCGGCTCTGTATTGTGCATTTTACTGAACCAGTAACTATGGGAGGTAACGTTGTTCGAAATGAACCTGGTTCAATGGCTCTATTGGAACTATACCCAGAAGCATATCAAAATTTTCTGTAAGCGGGCTAGGTGGATTACTTCCGGAGGCTCCAGGAATTTGATTCGCATGTAATTTAAAGGAAGGTTATTCTACTGTTCGGGGAGTGCGAATTCTAGTAACAGAGGAGGATATAGCACAGGTTTCAGGATTACCAGCCAATGGCATCCGTTGGTTCAGCCGTAAACACATAATTCTGAACACACAGCAAGATTTTCTTCTACCTAGGGAGCAGGTCGAACCTAAAGGCAGAGGTGTTACACTGCATTCATTACCGCCTCCATGGCCAAAGGTTGTAGAGCTTGTCAAGCACTACCTCACCTGCGAAGGACGTTACCAGGTAGTGTACCAGCATGACTTTGTGTTGTTGAATCATTTAAGACATGGTCGTTTATTAAATATGCCATACTATCTTCTTGGGTGTCTAAGGAATATGTCACACTATTCCAAGGATGAAAAGTATCCACTCATCTCCCTTACTCACCATCGCCTGGTTCAACTTTTAATCTTGAGGGGCTTTGCCCTGCAGAACCCTCCTCCCCTTAACAACCCACCCTAGGAGGCTGCTGAAATCGCTCAACCAGCAGCTGAAAACCCCTAGGAAGCTGCTGAAGTTACTCAACCAGCAGTCGAAAACCCTCAAGAAACTGTTAAATTTCTCAAGCAGCAACCGAGACTCCCCAAGTGAATGTTGAAAATCCTCAGCCATCTGTGACAGCCTGTCCCATAATTTACCTAAATCATCCATTCCCACTGTCCATATCCCCAGCGGTGATTCAAATGACGACATTCCCCTGGCTAGGCTAAGAAGGAAAAGGAAAAGGCAAGAAATGGTTGTTCCTTCATCAAAAATATGAACAAGGGCCTCAATTAAACAAGCTATTACCTCTGATGTTCCTCCTACCCCAGAGAAGGCCATCCATAAAAGAAAAACCACTGTTTTTCCTACCTCCTTACCTCGAAGACGAAGGAGGACGTCTTCTGCAGCAGCAACAGAGACCCCCACCCCAAATTCCCCACCCATTATCCTAAAACCCCATACCCCACCAAACCCCGAATCCTCACCTTCCTCACCCTCGGGTACCGAAATGCAAAATGTCCAGGATTTTGTGACATCATTCCTTTCAAAAGACGCAGTTGCTCCACAAGAACCAGCTACTAACTTATCAAAAGTAGACACCCAAGACGATGTACAACATGTAGCTGTTACACAAGAACCAGCTACCGAATCAACAGGTGTTACATAATAACCACTTGGTGAGGAGCTAAAGATAGACTACCTAGAAGTAGCTGCCCCACAAGAACCAGCTACTGACTCAACACCTGCCAAGGAACAAAAGATAGATGACCTAGAAGTAGCTTCCCCACAAGAACCAGCTACTGACTCAACAGGGGCTGAGGAGCAAAAGTTAGATGACGTAGAGGTAGTTGTCCCACAAGAACCAGCTACTAGTCCAGCAGGTGCTACACAAGAACCACCTACTGACGATCATGATTTGGAAACACATCAGGACATGGAAACTACTGATTCAGCAGGTGTTACACAAGAACCACCTGCTGATAAATAGGAAATGGATAATCAACATACAGCTGAATCAGCTACTGTCTCAGCAAGTGTCACACAAGAACCACCTGCTGATGACCATGATCAGGAAACAGAGCAAGACTTGGCTACTATTGACTTAATATTTGATACACAAGAGCCACCTGCCAACGAGCAAAGTGTAGATACCCAGGATACTGCACAAACCATAGCTGCTATAGAAGAATTAGCCACTCAGTTGGTTGATATGCAAAATTCGCATGTTCAGGAGGATATAGCTGTTACAGAACTAGCTGATCGCCCAACAGTTGTTACACAAGAACCACCTGCTGGAGATATAAATAATGAAGCTGCCACCAAGCAACCATCCTCCCATCCACTTGAACCAGCTACAAAAAGCCCTATTACATTAGATTCCCTTCAACAAGAGAATGAGTTTCTGAAAGCAGTGATTCAGGCTTATAAGCAGGAGTTAATAATAGCAAGGGAAGCTTATGAAAAAGAACTTAATCTGTATACTTTAGCTCAGGTAGCATCTACAGCCGAGAAAAGTGAAGATAAGGATCGGTATGATGAATACAGGGGCATCCAATGTGGTGACCTCTATTCTCGAGCTAGTTATAAGGTAATCGAAGTCCCATTATCTGGACCCACTCCTGCATTTACTCCTGTTGTAGCTAAAAAGGAACGCCCTGCTGTTACACAAAAACCAGCAGGGCATTCAAAGATTTATGATGAAGACCTTTAATTATTCTGTGTTCCTAGTAGAACACCTAGCATTCCTTCAGATAAAAGCAGTTAGAGATGGACGACCTCATGAAGTGTCTACACCCCAGCAGTTTATTGAAACCTTTTTAGCAGTGTCAGTCAGTGAACAAAATCTCTTATGTGAACTCTATCTCCATAATGAGGCCATGCCAGAAGATAGAAAGCTTAATTTGATTCATGTGGCTAGTGACATTCAGATTAGATCCTTGGTCTCTTTTATGGCCGATCAACTCACGTGGCAAAATGATTTTCTTTTAGAAAAACATAACAAAGAAAATCACCTTCTTTGGATCTGAGCTGAACCACAGAATGCTGTTATTTTCATTGTTGAACATCATTGGGTTATAAGAGAACCAGGAATGACTAAGTATATCAGGGAATTATAGGCAGTAGTGTTAGAAGAATGTCAACAATATATCAAAAAGAAAAGACCTCTTGCCATACAGGCAAACAATTTGTTCAGGGAACATCACCCTAAGGAGAGAAGGGAATACCATCCTTTTAACCCTCTTAATCTTCATGCAGCAATTTCACGAGTGCCTAATTATGTTAAATGTGTTCAGCAGTGTGGTGAAAAATGGTTGAGTTTCATTTCTCGCTTCTCTGGTTGCCAGTACAGCAATATAAGGCCTACTTCAAGGTGTCCAAAAAGGAGGAGCTTGCAGCATGGCAGAGATTACAAAGTGTCCAGGGTTTCAGAGATTCTTCTTATAGCACCTTCTATACTTACTGTATAAGTAATTTGCACTGTACATCCCAGTACTCCGATTCAGACTCAGAGTAGATGTTGCATGGGGACATGCAACTGCTTCAGTTGGGGGGATGTTAGGACCTCATATTGTCCCTTTTTTACCATACATTTTGTTATGATATCATCCCTTTCAACTTACATTTAAAAGCCTTTGTTAGTGTTTTAACCCAATTATCTCAAAGGTATGTAATGATTCTTCTCATCACTATACGTTTAATTATTTAGCATATAATCACGACATCTTCATAGTTAATCTTTGAATTATTAAGTGCTAAATAGTTAAAGAATGATGTGCAATCTGCGTTGCTGAAACATCCTGGAATACTATTTTTGCAGTTGTTGAAACAATAGAAATGGCATGTGAATCGTGATGTTGAAATAGTTGAGATTTGCGTTCTAAGTTTGACAGCAGCAAAGGAACCAAAACTGATCACCGAGGAAGCTATTACACTGGATGTAATGCTTATAATCTAAGCACAGCATTACTGTAACAGCATTTTGTTGACAAGGAATTGATTTCCCTATTTTTGTATAATGGGTTAAAACAATGTAAATCTTTTGTAATAGACGTCTCCGCTTTATAAATAGGAGACATCTATATTAGAGGGAGAGGAACAGACTGTGGAAAAAGGCTTAGCTGAAGGAACAAGACTGGAATTCTTTTTGTAATATGACATATTGATGGATGAATAAAATTTTGTTCTGAACATCTTTTTCTAGTTCTTGTTTCCTGGGGAATCTTGTGAGAAGGACAGGGCCCACCTTCATCACAAGATTCACCCATTATATTTCTGCAGTGTGTCAATTGTGTCTCTTATACATGCCTTGTTAACAAGTATTGTTTGTTGAATATTGGTTATAATACCTTTGCTGAAACTCTGTTTCTTTCTCAAATGATTGTTGTGTTACTCCAAGTTAATTCATGAGTGTTTCACTAGTGATTAAGTTACAGAGTGAATTGGCAAGCTAGTTAATCAGAGGCAGGTGCTGGAGATTCCTACTCTGGGGATAGGGTCCTGACTCTCTGTTACGGCACAGCCATTGTTTTCCTTTGCAGATTGATTCTTTTCCATTATATGATTCTTTGAGTGGAATTAAGCATTCTTTGATAGCTATCTGCAATAGAGTGTAATTGCTGTAATGCAGAGTGGAGCTTCAGTTTGTTAATTTAAGGCGTGATTCATTTGTACTACAACTTTTGTTGCTTTTAAAATTGAGTGCATATAGTACGCAGTTGCCTTTGAAATAACAAGACTTCCCTGGGTTGACAATTAATGTCGCACTTTGTTGTTTAATTCAATAAGCAATTAAAGTGATCAACAGACACTTCACCCGTAAGCCATTTTTCCAATAAGGGTCACTTTGTCGCCTCTCAAAATCGAATTTCTTCATATGCGACACTTGAACTTTGGGGACCACCTTCCCTTGGCACTTTTAGTCTCACATTTCAATTTTCATCATGAGTAACCACCATTTACTCATACTTTCAAGGTCCCCACCGGGCCTATTTTTTGTGTCAGCGTCATTGAGTCACCCTTGAATCCATGGAGTCTATTTCATATACCATTATATCATGTCACAATATTCCATCCATATTTGTATACCATTCATCCTGTCTTGCCCCATTTTGGCCTTCAGTCATACTGTCCCCCATCGCCTCCGAAGTCAAGTCAGTGGTTGCCAGGTCCACCATGCACTTTATGCTCTGACAAGGGAAGCCATATGTTTTTCCCTCAATCCCATCATTTTAAATTGTCCCTAGTGTTAGTCCATTAGGCACATTACTATTTTCCCTCGTGCCTTAGTTGAGGATCCTCATTGCCTCACCTATCGCGGGCCCTATTATTTCGACATCAGCTCATTTATTCCAGAAGAATGACCTACAAGGCAGTGTATCTTAGTTTGAGCTTCCATTTTTCTTTGGTGCCTCGGATCAAGCAAAGGAACTCATTATTTCCCTTTGAATTGGTCATTTCATGCTCTTGATTCATACACTTGATGGTCCAGTGATGCAGTAGATTGTACCATTGATTTCTGGGTGTGTGTGTGAGAAGTTTCAGTCCTCATGAGGGGTTGGCCGTTCGGGTAGTCCCCCACATGCCCAAATTCCTTCATATTATGCTACAACCTCAGATGTAGTTCTACAGATTTGATGGGTTCCATTACTACTTATCGCAGTGTTCATAAAATTCACATCTTCTTCAGAGGATCCATTCGGTTTTATAGAGACCTTCCCTATTTAGTAGTGCTTCTTCGGTTGTTCTACCCTCCCTACCACCCATTTTCGAGGGAAGGGCCATTATATCTCATGTAGTCAGATGATATTTTATTCAATCTTGGCTCATATTTTTCCAGGTGCATTATGTATGTGGGACACATTGTATTATTTTCTAGCTCAGTTATGCTAGCGTGTCATGTACCATTCAACATGTACTTCATTTCTCAGTTTTATGTTTCTGGGCGCATCATTATTTTTGTACTAAGTTATCTCGGTGGGTATAGGTATGCCTTCCCTGCCTCATTGAGATCCAATACCACAACATAAAATGATACTTGCATTGATCTCAACCCCTTTGTCCCTATCCTCTTTCACTTCAGCTCTATTGGTCTCTCTCTCTCTCTCTGATTCCACTTTGCTGTCTAGTGATTGTGTCTTTACAACATACTTCGATCATACATTTTTCTCCTAAGACTGGCACATTGGGGGGAAATCCATTATCACCAAAAAAATCATCATCTAGCCTAATTTACTAGATGGATCGAAGTACACCATGTAAGGCCAATTTTACCATGGTAAAATTGCTTTCACTGTGAGAAATTACTTAATAAACCACATTTGTTAAGTAATTTATAATTACAACAATGAAGAATAATTAAATAAATCACTATTTATTTAATAATCTTCTAGGAATAATTAATTAAACCACTTTTTAATTATTATTCCTTGTCATATTTGACCCAGTTATGAAAAACAAACAGATAAATCATTAATTATCTCATTTTTCTCTAGCAATAATTAATTAACCACTAATTAATTATTATTCCTTATCAAGTTTGATTAAATCCCTAAGGAATAACTAAATAAATCATTATTTGTTTATTATTCCTTAACCAATTTCTTGAGATGATACATAAATCATTTATTTATTTATTATTTCTAAATAAAATTTTAAATATTTTTTCCCTCCTAACCTAATATAATAAAATATTCCAAGTGGTTATTCCAAGAATGGGTTAATAATATTTTATTAATGCTCATTATTTGAGGATAAGTCAATATTTTGTTATAAATATAAGGTTTTTCCATTCATTATTCACTTTTGATTATTTTCATTGTTGCACTCATTGTTGTAACTCTTATTATTATCACCATCACACACCATTTTTCTTCCATTTTAGTTCCCATTGAGCTCAAACATTTTATTTGTTGGGTTTACACATTATAGAGGAGATAAACTCTATCAAAAAGTTGAAGACATTTGAGGATAACCAATAACCCATCCCTAGAGGGGGACTGGTACCATTTATTTGTTCCCTTCACAGGTGTTATAATAAAATTTATTCTTTGTATATCTAGTTTCCATTGGATGATTGGAGTTATTACTGCTTTTTTGCTATTTAACTATGATTGTGGCATAGATCAGGACTTTGGCAGGTTTTGTTTCTATCAGTTCCTGCAGATCTACAATGTTTAGCAACCATTTATATTGTTGAGACTGTTTGTCATCCACAGTCTTAAGTGTTTTCTTTTCATACATCTTTGAGAGGAAAACACTACAACAATAGATCTGAGAATGCAGAAGGGTGTAGAGTGGAAGCTAGATTTCTTCTCAAAGGGGAACACCTTACAACATAATTATAATTATTAATTTTATATTTTTATATTTATATTTATATTTTTATGTAATTTGACCAAGTCAAATGTTATATTGATAATTATCAATATTAATTTTTTTATTTTATTGTTAATTTTACTTTTACTTTTAATTTATTTTGACATAGTCAAAATGTTTACAGGGCATTACAACATCTCTCCGTAGGAAAAAAAAATTAATTTAGCCCACATGTAAATGTTTACAAATGTCTACACAACTACAACATATCCTCAATGCCTTTTTTCTTTTATATTTAAATTTAAAAATGTTATAAAATAAAATAAAAATAAATTATTTATAAATTATTTTGATTTGAGAGTTATGGTTTTTGGGAAAGTGGTATTGATAAGTCATGGTACTAGCCCATGGCATTGTAACAAAGCCTATTTACAAGTTAACAATATCCATGGTTAGGAATCTTATTATATTGTATTATTATTTTAAGTATTAAGTTTTAATTTAAAAAATGTTATAAAACTAACACAACTACATTAGTAAATGTGTTTGATATATGTTGAAGGCGTATAACTACTATTAATTAATTAATTAATTAATTAATAATTGATTGTTATTAATTAATCACTTAATTAATTAATTATTAAATATTATTAATAATTAATAATTAATATTAATATTAATAATAAACCCAAGGGATTAATATTAAAAACCCAAGGAAATAATATTTAACCCAAGGGATAAATATTATAAACCTAATGTATATAAACCCTAAGATAAATATTATATTCCCTAAAATAAATATGGTTGACCATGACTGATTTTCATATTGACACAATATTTGTCACAATGTGACATTGGACTATGTTTGAACATGATTGATTTTAATATTGAGACAACCTTTGGCACAATGCGACATTGGACCATGGTTGGGCATAGTTGACCATGGTTGATTTTCATATTGAGACAATCTTTGTCACAGTGCGACATTAGACTGTGGTTGACCATGGTTGTCACAATGTCATGTTGGACCAAGAGTCAATCTTTATCACAATGTGACCATGGTCGAGCATGATTGAGCATGGTTGACCATTTCGACAATCTTTAACAAAATGTGATGTTGGAACATGGTTGACCATGGTTGATTTTCGTACTTAGACAATCCTATCATAATGAAACATTGGTTGGTTTTCATATTTAGAGAATCTTTGTTACAAAGTGAAGTTGGATCATGCATGACCATGATTATAAACCCAATGGTTTTATATTAAGCCCAAATATTAATATTATGAACCCTATGAATAATATTAAACCCAAGGGAACAAATATTATAAACCCATGGTATAAAAACCCTAAGATAAATATTATAAACTCAAGGTATATGAACCCTAAGATAAATATTATAAACCCTAAAATAAACATGGTTGACCATGGTTCATTTTCATATTGAGACAATCTTTGTCACAAACCGACGTTGGACCATGGTTGATCATGGTTCAACATGATTTATTTTCATATCGAGACAATCTTTGTCACATTATGATGTTGTACCATGGTTTATTTTCATATTGAGAAAAATCTTTGTCAAGATGTGACATTGGACCAAGGTTTACCAAGATTATAAATGGAAGGGATTTATATTAAACCTAGGGATTTATATTATAAACACTATGAATAATATTACACCCTAGGAAAATTAATCCTTAGATTAATAAACCTAACAAAATAATATTATAAACCCAACAAAATAATAAACCCAAGGGATTAATATTATAAACCCTACGTATATAAACCCTAAGATAAATATGATAAACCTAAAATAAACATGGTTGACCATATTTTACCATGTTTCATTTTGATATTGAGACAATCTTTCTCACAATGTGATGTAAAACAATGTTTGACCATGGATATAAACCCAAGGTATATAAACCCTAAGATAAATATTATAAACCCTAAAATAAACATGGCTGACCACCACTGATTTTCATATTGACAAAATCTTTGTCGCAATGTGACATTAGACTATGTTTGAACATGATTGATTTTCATGTTGAGAGAACCTCTGGCACAATTAAATGATGGACAATGCTTGGGTTGACCATGGTTGATTTGCATATTGAGACAATCTTTGTCACAATACAATGTTGGACCATAGTTGACCATGGTTGACCATGGTTGTCACAATGTGATGTTGGAACAAGAGACAACCTTTGCCACAATGTGACCATGGTTATTGACCATGATTGGGAATGATTGACCATGGTTGATTTTCATATTGAGACAATCCTTGTCACAATGAGACATTGGTTGGCTTTCATATTGAGAGAATTTTTGTTACAAAGAGAAGTTGGATCATGGATGACCACGATTATAAACCCAATGGATTTATATTAAACCCAAATATTAATATTATGAACCCTATGAATGATATTATACCCTAGAAATATGAACATTTAGATTAATAAACCCAAGGGATTATAAACCCATTGGAAAAATATTAAACCCAAGGGATAAATATTATAAACCCATGGTATAAAAAACCTAAGATAAATATTATAAAGTCTAAAATAAACATGGTTGACCATGATTCATTTTCATATTGAGATAATCTTTGTCATAAATCGACGTTGGACCATGGTTGATCATAGTTCCACATGATTTATTTTTATATCGAGATAATATTTGTCACATTGTGATGTTGGGCCGTGGTTTATTTTCATATTGAGAAAATATTTGTCAAAATGTGACATTGGACCATGGTTGACCAAGATTATAAATGCAAGGGATTTATATTAAACCCAAAGATTTATATTATAAACCATATGAATAATATTATACCCTAGGAAAATTAATCCTTAGATTAATATATGCAACAAACTAATATTATAATCCCAGCAGAATAATAAACCCAAGGGATTAATATTATAACCCCTAAGATAAATATGATAAACCCTAAAATAAACATGGTTGACCATGTGTTACCATGGTTGATTTTCATTCTGAGACAATCTTTGTCACAATGTGATGTTGAACAATGGTTGACCATGTATCACCATGGTTGTCACAATGTGACATTGCATGAAGAGAATATTTCTCACAATGGGACTATGGTTGTCACAATGTGACATTGCACAAAGAGAATATTTCTCACAATGAGACCATGGTTATTGACCATGTTTGAGAATGATTGACCATGGTTGACCATGGTTGATTTTTATATCGAATATACAATCTTTGTATATCGGCATGCTTGATCATTTTTTGAAAAGACACAAAAGAAAAGATTTCTCAATCCTCTTTTTTTTCTTTTTAGCAAAATACATAACCACTGGAAATTAAAATTTAAGAAAATGTCACATAAAATAATGTCCAATTGGATCATGGATGGTCAAAAATATAAATTGTTATAATATTATTTTAGATTTTTAATTAAGTTATTTATTTCAATGGTAAATAAATAACATTTGTTTCTATTTTTATTTTTTAAAATGTGTGCAATAAATATTATTAATTTCTTAATCTTTCAATATTTGTTCGTTTTACAATGGAAATAAAATTTTAAAATTTTTTACTTATATTTTATACATATAAATCATCATATTATTTTAGACTTTTAATTAATTAATTTACTTCAATGTTAAATAATTAACATTTCTTTTCATTACTTTTTCTAAACGTGTAATATAATCTCTTTAAGTGTAATCACAATGTTAATCACTATCTCAAATTGCCCCTGGTTTAAGATTAAGTTATAATAAAAATTACCCTTTACCAATGTAAAAAATCATTACTCCCACTTTTAAATTCAATCACTTAGAACTATTATATAGCCATTTATTTAAAATTAATAAAATTAAGTATATTTTATAATTAAATTAATAATAATTTATTCTTTTACTTATATAGAATTTATATCTTAACTTTATTATTTTTATTTCTTTTTCGTAAGACTAGAAAAATCAGTATCAACTATCACTATTTTACAAACATGTATGATATCACTCTCCTTTATTATTTTTAATTTAAAAATTGTTATAAAATAAAATAAAATAAAATATTTATAAAATATTTTGATTTTGAAAGGAGCTATGGTTTTTGGGAAAGTGGTATTGATAAGTCATGGTACTAGCCCATGGCATTGTAACAAAGCCTATTTACAAGTTAACAATATCCATGATTAGGAATCTTATTATATTGTATTATTATTTTAAGTATTAAGTTTTAATTTAAAAAATGTTATAAAACTAGCACAACTACGTTAGTAAATGTGTTTGATATATGTTGAAGGCATATACTACTATTAATTAATTAATTAATTAATAATAATTGATTATTATTAATTAATCACTTAATTAATTAATTATTAAATATTATTAACAATTAATAATTAATATTAATATTAATAATAAACCCTTGGTTTACAAATCCTAAGATAAATATTATAAACCAAAGGGAATAATAAACCCAAGGGATTAATATTAAAACCCCAAGGAAATAATATTTAACCCAAGGGATAAATATTATAAACCTAAGGCATATAAACCCTAAGATAAATATTATAATCCCTAAAATAAACATGGTTGACCACGACTAATTTTCATGTTGACACAATATTTGTCACAACGTGACATTGGACTATATTTGAACATGATTGATTTTAATATTGAGACAACCTTTGGCACAATGCAAAGTTGGACCATGGTTGGGCATAGTTGACCATGGTTGATTTTCATATTGAGACAATCTTTGTCATAGTGCAACGTTGGACTGTGGTTGACCATGGTTGTCACAATGTCATGTTGGACCAAGAGGCAATCGTTGTCACAATGTGACCATGGTTGGCCATGATTTAGCATGGTTCACCATTTCAACAATCTTTAACAAAATGTGATGTTGGAACATGGTTGACCATGGTTGATTTTCATACTTAGACAATCCTATCACAATGAAACATTGGTTGGTTTTCATATTGAGAGAATCTTTGTTACAAAGTGAAGTTGGATCATGGATGACCATGATTATAAACCCAATGGATTTATATTAAACCCAAATATTAATATTATGAACCCTATGAATAATATTATACCCTATAAATATGAGCATTTAGATTAATAAACCCAAGGGATTATAAACCCGATGAAATAATATTAAACCCAAGGGATAAATATTATAAACCCATGGTATAAAAACCCTAAGATAAATATTATAAACTCAAGGTATATGAACCCTAAGATAAATATTATAAACCCTAAAATAAACATGGTTGACCATGGTTCATTTTCATATTGAGACAATCTTTGTCACAAACCGACGTTGGACCATGGTTGATCATGGTTCAACATGATTTATTTTCATATCGAGACAATCTTTGTCACATTGTGATGTTGGACCATGGTTTATTTTCATATTGAGAAAATCTTTGTCAAAATGTGACATTGGACCATGGTTGACCATGATTATAAATGCAAGGGATTTATATTAAACCTAAGGATTTATATTATAAACACTATGAATAATATTACACCCTAGGAGAATTAATCCTTAGATTAATAAACCTAACAAAATAATATTATAAACCCAAGGGATTAATATTATAAACCCTATGTATATAAACCCTAAGATAAATATGATAAACCCTAAAATAAACATGGTTGACCATGTTTTACCATGTTTTATTTTGATATTGAGACAATCTTTCTCACAATGCGATGTTGAACAATGTTTGACCATGGATATAAACCCAAGGTATATAAACCCTAAGATAAATATTATAAACCGTAAAATAAACATGGATGACCACGATTGATTTTCATATTGACAAAATATTTGTCGCAGTGTGACATTGGACTATGTTTGAACATGATTGATTTTCATATTGAGAGAACCTTTGGCACAATTAAATGATGGACAATGGTTGGGTTGACCATGGTTGATTTTCATATTGAGACAATCTTTGTCACAATACAACGTTGGACCATAGTTGACCATGGTTGTCACAATGTGATGTTGGACCAAGAGACAATCTTTGTCACAATGTGACCATGGTTATTGACCATGATTGAGCATGATTGACCATTTAGACAATCTTTAACACAATGCGATGTTGGAACATGGTTGACCATGGTTGATTTTCATATTGAGACAATCCTTGTCACAATGAGACATTGGTTGGTTTTCATATTGAGAGAATCTTTGTTACAAAGTGACGTTGGATCATGGATGACCACGATTATAAACCCAATGGATTTATATTAAACCCAAATATTAATATTATGAACCCTATGAATAATATTATACCATAGAAATATGAACATTTAGATTAATAAACCCAAGGGATTATTGCTAAAAACCCAAGGGATTATAAACCCGACGGAATAATATTAAACCCAAGGGATAAATATTATAAACCCATGGTATAAAAACCCTAAGATAAATATTATAAACCCTAAAATAAACATGGTTGACCATGGTTCATTTTCAGATTGAGACAATCTTTGTCATAAATCGACGTTGAAAATGAGTGTCCACAAATACCTTATCGGCATGCTTGATCATTTTTTGAAAAGACACAGAAGAAAAGACTTCTCAATCCTCTTTTTTTTTTTTTAGCAAAATACATAACCACTGAAAATTAAAATTTAAGAAAATGTCACATAAAATAATGTCCAATTGGATCATGGATGGTCAAAAATATTAATTGTTATAATATTAATTTAGATTTTTAATTAATTTATTTATTTCAATGGTAAACAAATAACATTTGTTTCTATTTTTATTTTTTAAAATGTGTGCAATAAATATTACTAATTTCTTAATCTTTTAATATTTCTTCGTTTTACAATGGAAATAATTTTTTAAAGTTTTTTACTTATATTTTATACATATAAATCATCATATTATTTTAGATTTTTAATTAATTAATTTACTTCAATGTTAAATAATTAACATTTCTTTTCATTACTTTTTCTAAAGGTGTAATACAATCTCTTTGAATGTAATCACAAGGTTAATCACTATCTCAAATTGCCCCCTGATTTGAGATTAAGCTATAATAAAAATTACCCTTTACCAATGTAAAAAAATCATTACTCCCATTTTTAAATTCAATTCACTTAGAATTATTATATAAAGATTTATTTAAAATTAATGATATTTTATAATTAACTTAATAATAGTTTATTCTTGTGTTTATAAAGAATTTATATCTTAACTTTATTATTTTTATTTCTTTTTCCTAACACTAGAAAAATCAGTATCAACTACCATATCACTCAAGCTAATTCCTCTCACTTATTATTTTGAATCTTAAAAAGCCATAGTTAATCAAATTAACAATTTTTTAAAATTTAAATCCAAAATCCATTACAACCCACTTTAAATTAGAGACACTTAAATTAACGAATCTTATTTTGACTTCAATGGATGAATATAAAATACCAAATACACATGTGAATTATCATATTAAGCTCACGTGCTTTAAGTTATTGTACACATTTGTATATTAAAAATGCATCGGAAACATTACTTACACAATTTATATATGACATCGATGCCCTTATTCTTTCGTGGTGTACCTTAAAATCCAAATTCCTCATTCCAATATCTCTGTTTGTCTTCGCTGAAATCGGAAACCCGAGAATTAATTATTATTTTGAATTTTATGTGTTCCGTAGAATTATAGCATTTAATGTCGTTGGGATTTTGGTTATATAAGGAATTTTAGAATAACATGGGGAACCTGGGGCACTCTATTCGGTATAAAACAATACTAGTTTGGAAGAACAACCAGATATTACCATATCACATATTTACATAACAAATAAGAAAAAGGTAATGTACATTTATTGCAACCATTATCAAGCAAATAACACTTATAATATTTCCTTTGAATGGTAGGGGCTTTATAATATTTTCTTTGAATGGTAGGGGCTTCAACAGATCCCAACAGATGCATTTCTTGACTCACATAATCTTTAAACAAATGTTGGTCGCCTTGATTAAAAGCAGTCATTCCTGTTGCTAATACTCAATAGTTTTACAAGGACGGTTTGGTTATGGTAAATTCTAAGAAATAGTATAAATGGATACCACTGGTTATATTCTCTCCTTGCAATCCCATTCTAACTTTTCTCTAAAAACTTGAGCACTCCTTCTTCCTGGTACAACCAAGTAGCCTCTGATATTATACATTATTATATTTCCTGGCTTTATGTATTTTCTATTTCGACTAAAATGGTTATTATAAAGTTATATCATGCGTATACATGTGACGATGAACCAATGTATTTAATCTTAGCTTTATTACGATAATGAAAATTGATCTATCAAGATGTTTTTTGAAGGCCTATTGCTCTCCAATTGTCGTTAAGGGGTATGGGTTAGGTGGTTCCTCTGCTACCGTCGATTTGAAGATGATCGATCTAATGGTTTGAACATTTTGGGAACCGGTTAGCGTACCGGCCACTCAAGCCTCGCTGCTTGATTTTTCCATTTGCGCCTTACTAGCTCCAAGAAAATGGATTTGCAACACTCTGGAACCCTAATCGTTGCTTCTCCTATACAGGTATGGCATTTTACATCTCTTGCTCCTAACGAGACAGTTCTTAAGTTCACTACATTACCCACTTAACAACTTGTCTCAGTTTCATGTCTATAGTGTTTCAATGGAGGGTTATTCCTCATGTTGTAGCATTCTACAAGAACTTAAGCCCGCTGGGAACAAGGTATAATCTTGCATACTCCATTCTCGTTGCCACTCAAGAATTATCATTATATGTTATCTATTTTTTTTCTTGATTGTAAAAATGATGGCATGGTTTGAATTCAAAGGGGAGCTTTACAACATATCAAGGTGATGGAATTTTCGGGTATTGTTTCTCCTTGTAAGCTATGTTCCTGCGTATTTGTCTCACCTTTTAGATCCAACTGAATCCATTTCATTAGGCCATGTTATCAACAGTCGAAAAGCAGTGGATACCGAGGATCCGCCACGTAAAACAAACCCTAGCCATAGATAAGTTTCTAACGAAAGTATATTCCCAGCACATTAAATCGTTGCCATTGATTTAAAAACTCAACCAACCTCCATCCACCCTAAAGTTGAAATATATATGCGTTCAGTGAATACAATATTTATCAAATATTTTGATTCTGAAATGATTTATGTTTTTTTGGGCATGTGATATTGATAAACCATGGTATTGGCCCATGGTATGGTAACAAAGCCTATTTAGAAGTTAATAATATCCATGGTAAAAGAAGGGTGAATATTCATGGTTAAGAATCTTGATATATTGTAAGTATTAAATTTTTATGTGATTATTGTAATAACCCTAGTTAAAAGTTCATGTAATAAAGTTAATAAGGAAAAAATAACACCAAGTTCATGAGGCACATATTCCAAGATGAATGTTGGGAAAAAACATAGTGATGGGTATCGGTGGTGATTAATTAATGGCTATAGAAATTGGAAAAGACAATGGCGAAGGCAAAATGGCATTAATTGGCACTTTATTTGTAAAATAATGGAAAATAGGAGAAAATAAAAGTGAAAGGTCACAAAATTGCATGTGTCGAAAATTGAAGGGAAAATAGAGGAAAATGAAGAAAATAGATGCCTCAATGATAAAAAGGCTTATGATGATAAATCTATAGCTTTTATTCATTTTTAGCTTGGAGATCTCTCTCTATTCTCTCTCTCTCATACTCTTGCACACACACAAAAATATTGGAGCATTGTTTAAGCACTCTAGGTTTCATTAGATTTGGAGAAATGAGGCAAAGGAAAGCAGGAAAGTGCAAGGGGACAATGGGATTAAAAACTTAAATTGGATTTATTTGTAGGTACCAAGTTGCATGTATGGTTTACTTGCTAGTTTTTGCATGCATAGTGTATGCATGTGGTTATTTGGTTATGATTTGACATTGGCATGAAGGATTATCTGGATTGACAATGTGATCCAGGTGGATATTGGTGGCCACCCACCAATTCCACTTGGACCCCCACCATTGTTTCTTTCAATCTTTCAGTTTCCTTATTTGTAGCGCAATTTACTATTTTTGGCAGTTTTTCGAGTCTTGAACTTCTGGAGCCGTTTTGAGGCCCTAAACGACATTTTTTGGGAACACTGGGAGCAGCATGGGTCCATGGATTAATGATGATCTTACCAAAGTTGTAGTCCTCGGATAGATGTTTCTAACGAGGTATTGTGCGCATCAAACAGAGATCGTATGCCAAAGTTATGACCCCGGGAAGTTGATGTACCAATTTACCCAAAACGGGGCCCATAGTTTGGCGCTTCATCTCCTATGGTTAGGGTTTTCGATGTTTAGGATTTTCCATTGTTTCTCAACAATAAATAGGCCTTTGAGTCTGATTGTAAGATAGTTCAGAGGCATGTATCCACCACATCTCTCCTCAAATATAAACTACCATCGCCCGAGACATCTCTCCTCAAATATAAGCTACCATTGCCCGAACTAGTTTATTTCCATTTCTGTTTGTAAGCATATTTCAATATTTTACATTAATGAAATGAAGTATTATTTCTGTTGTATCTCTGTATTTACGATTATCTCTATAATTTGTTGCGTTCCTGTTCAAATCTGGATCAGTGGTATCAAAGTGGTCTGCTCTTTCTCTATGTTTTCATTGCATGTCCCCAACGAGGTCGAGATATAAGGAGTTAGGGCTTGAACGGGTCAAACGTTTGCAAGACCAGCCTCGCAAATCCTGACGACCTCCCATGGCGGATGAAAAGAAAGATGAGGGGACAGGAGATCCTATCAAAATCACGCTTGAAGACGTCCTCGAGCGACAAAGGAACGTGATGATGGACAACTTTGCCTAGATCCTTCAGCGGCTACCCAGGGGCGACACATCTACTTCCAGCAGCTACTCTGGAAGTGCCACACCCTTTAAGGTACAAGTTAACTTTGACATTCCCATATTTGAGGGTCAGATAGATGCATACATTGTAGATAAATGGTTAAATCTGCTAGAAGGGTATTTTTCTGTTCATGATTTTTCTGGCTGGGAAAAGATTACTTTCACTCTTTTCAAAGGCGCCCCCCACGTCAAGGACTGGTCGGAAACCTACTGGAGTAGAATGATGAAAGTACGACATACTTTTTTCAGCCGCACCCACTTGGAATTCATTCTAGAATGCCATCAAGGAGCAATACTACCCTGTCAAAAGCTATGAGGATAAATACATAAAGTCGACCACGTTGCGGCAGGGAAGGGATCAATATGTGTCGGAGTTTACCAATATTTTTCATACCCTTCGCACAAAGTTGGGTATCAAGGATTCTAAGCTGCTTTTAGTACTCAAATACCGCATCTACCTACACAAGTACATCCAAGACAAGATGGAGTTCCTGGACATCTCCTCGCTTGGCACAATGTACCGATACACTGTCAAGATTGAGCAGAAGTTTAAATAGAAGAAGCGAGACTTTGGATCTGCAAATCCGAAGTAAGGGAAAGGCACCCCCAAACCACTGAAAAAAGGAAAAAGCTAAGGCATGGTAGCCCAGGACAACCCGCCAAAGCCGCAAGCAAAGAACAACACCGCGAAGCCGAAGATGGACACAGGAAAGTGGTGTGAGTTCCATAAGATCTCCACTCACAACACAAGTGAGTGTTGGGCCAAGCAGTCACTTGTGGCCGAGCTAAAGTATTCAAAATCATATGCATATTTAGACTCTGAGTCAGAACTCGATAAGGGAAGTGAAAAAGGGAAGTAGATTATCAATGTGGAGCCCAACGCCATCATTTCCACCACAAAGATCCAGAAGGAGGAACCAAAAGATCCAAAGGAGGAGGAGTGCCTCTTCCATTCCCAGATGTGGGTATATGTCTCCCCGCTACAGTTCATTGTCAATAGCGGGAGCCAAAAGAACCTCATTTCGGTAGATTTCGTTAAGCAATTGGGCTTACCGACCACAGCACATCCACAACCGTACACCATCGGATGGCTTCACCAAGGACAAGATCTTCGCGTGAACCAGCAGTGTCACCTTCCATACAATATCAAGCCCTTGATGAATGAGGTATTGTGTGACGTTGCTCCCCTTGATGTTTGTGATGTATTATTAGGCCAACCATACTTGTGGAAGCAACATGCTGTATATGAGTCAAGGCCTCGTGTTGTTATTGTTACTTTGGTAAATAAGTTGTACAGGATATCGGAGGTAGCACCACCTATTACCATCTCTTTGGTTACTGCAAAACAACGCAGTAAGCTAATTTCAAAAACTGGGAAATTTTGTTTTCCTGATGATACATCCTCAAGGAAGGAAGAAGACGGTGGCCATGACCTCTAGATAGGGCCCCTCTACAGGACAACTACAGATGGACAAGGCCATGGAGGAGTAAGAGGATGTCTTCACCTCCCTCGCAGGGGTTCCACTGCACTGTCAGGTCAAGCACTCCATCGATCTTACCCCAGGTGCACCGCTTCCCAATGGACCAATCTATCAGGGCTCTGCTCTAGAGAAGGATGAAATCAAGAGGTAGATTCAGGAGCTGATGCAGAAAGGTAACATCCCACTGAGTTCATCGCCCTTTGGGAGCCCGATCATGTTGGTATAGAGGAAGGGTGGGACTTGGAGGCTTTGTATTGACTATTGGGCGTTGAGCAAGATCACTGTCCGGGATAGGTACTCGATCCCATGGATTGATGACCTTCTGGACCAACTAAAGGGGGGAAAATATTTCAGCAAGATCGATTTGTGTTAGAAAATTATATATTACAGAGCAATGGAACACATAAAATATTGCAGAAATATAAACATAGAAAATGCATAAAACAAAAGAGACACAGATATACGTGGTTCACCCAGTTTGGGCTACATCCACAGAGAAACAGCCAGTCCTTCCTTTTATATTATCTAACAAACTGAAGAGATACAACCTACAGTAGATCCATTGTAACACCCTCTTCGCTCTCGATCTCCTCTCTCTTCCTCACTCAAAATACAGATCGACATAGACGCAATGCAATTCCCTCATATATAGTGAGGGGTTGCCTTCTAAGGTAAAAAACCCTAAACTAAACATAACTTCTACCGTCAGATCATCCACCTAATGAACGGCCCAGATTGACTAGAAATTACTAGACTTTTACAAGGCAATTTTACATCTATTTTTAGCTTTGAGGGTGATGCCCTCAAACCCCCGCCCGGGGACCACTGGCCCCCGAACCCCCCAGCCAGGGGGGGATCAGCCCCTCGCGTGGAGGGGTGTATAATCTTCTTGGCGTATACATTCGGCTGAAATCTTTGAATACAGAAGATAATCAGGCTCCACACCCAACAATTTGAAGTCAGGATATCACCAGGTACCAATCAAACCCTCCGATGTGTGGAAGACTACCTTCAAAGCCAAGGAGGCCCTTTTCAAATGGTTTGTTATGCCTTTCGAGTTGACGAATGTTCCTGCAACCTTCATGAGTGCTGGGTTGTGTTATATTCTTTCCATGACTAGCCCACGTAGTTAATCGGGGAGTTAGGGGGACGGGAGGGGGAACCCCCCTTTCGTTGCACCGATTATGTAGTGGGGGGGTCACAGGGGGTTTGAGGGGTGCAGGTAACCCCACTCTATGGGGTCCGGGGTAGTACCTCGGAAAATTTTGGTTTTGGAACCTATGTTAGGTTGGGTGGACCCACCCATGGTTTTGTGCATGATTTTCTCACATGTTTTTGGACGCGATGGTTTTCGGTCCATGGTATTGGATGCTTCGACATGTATAAATATGTATTATAACATTGAAAGGATCATAATGAAAAATAAAGCTAGTAGTCTCGGTTTTGGGATCTAGGGGAAAATCTCTGTGTATATGTGTTTTATGTGTTATTCTCTCACATTGTTTATTTTCTGTGTTTTGGAATTCGTATGCAGGTAATTTATGTATGGGGTTAAAACCTACATTTGGTATCAGAGCTGTTTTAGCTTCAAGGGGACGCCTTTGTTGCTGAGGTGTTTCGCTCGAGCCTGTGGTAGATCTTGTTCAGTGGGAGATCTGCGAGATCAATTCTGGTGGTGAAAGAAGATGGTGAGCAGTGGAAAGATAGAGATCGAGAAATTTAATGGTTAGAGTTTTGAGTTGTGGAAACTCAAGATGGAGGATTTGTTGGTGGATAAAGATCAGTGGATCACGGTAGATCCGAGTACTAAACCAACGGGAGTGTCCGATGAAGAATGGAAGAAGTTGGATCGGAAGGCAAAGAGCACAATACGATTGTGTCTCAGATTCAATATTGATGAATGTATCAGGGGAAGCTATGGCGAGGGCTTTGTGGGACAAGTTGGGGACTTTGTACCAATCTAAGTCTCTAGTGAATAAACTGTTCCTGTGGAAAAACCTGTATAACCTGAGGATGAAAGATGGAGACTTGGTGACAGAGCATCTGAACGCATTTAATACTGTGTTAAGTTAGTTAGCATCTGTTGATATTAAAATTTCAAATGAAGATAAGTGCTTCAGTTTGTTGTGTTCTCTACCAGATTCGTGGTATAGTTTGGTTATTGCAATAGGTAGCAATGCAACTGCCTTGCAATTTGATGAAATAATCTCATCCTTGCTGACGGAGGAGATGAGACGGAAAAATATGGAGAGCCAGAATGGTGATGTCTTGTCTATATGAGGACGGTCCTAGGACATAAACAAAACTAAGTCATCGAGTGGGAGATCTAAATCTAGAGGGAGAACTAAATCTCTAGGAAAACCTGTAAAGGTGGTGTGCTGGAAATGCAGAAAGGAAGGGCACTACAAAAGGGATTGTAAATCTAAAGCTCCTGATAAAGGAAAGGGACTTGATGATGCTCCTTCTGTAGAGGCGAAAACCACCTCAGATGAAGGTGGGGATGTGTACTTGGCTTCTTCAAGTACACATGTAGATCATGAGGCATGGTTGAGTGACTCAGGCGCATCCTTTCACTTCACTCCCCATAGAGAGTGGTTCTGCGAGTATGAGAAATACGATGGGGGTGATGTCTTCTTAGGGGATGATAGGAAGGTTAGAATTGTTGGTCGCAGAAAAGTAAAGTTGAAGTTGCAAGGTGGAAGGATTAGAACATTTCCAGGTGTTCTTCATATTCCTGAATTTGCCAGAAATCTTATTTCTGTAAGAAAATTGGATGATGCAGGTGTAAAAACAGTGTTCGAGAAGGATATCTGCAAGATGGTTCGGGGAGCACTGGTATTGATGTGGGGAGTTCGGATTGGAACTCTCTACAAGCTGAAAAGTAGCACGTCTTTTGATGGGTGCAACAGTTCTGTGGTTCCTGAAAGTGGAGAAGAAAATCTAGTGGTCTCTGGAGAGAAGACCATGCTGTGGCATAAAAGGCTTGGACATATTGGAGAGAAGGGCCTTCGAATACTTCATGGTAAAGGTATGGTAGAAGATATGAGTAATATCTCTCTGGATTTTTATTTTTGTGAAAATTGTGTGTATGGGAAGAAGAATCAAGTGTGTTTCCCCTCTGGTGGTAAGAGGGCGAAACATATATTAGAGCTTGTGCATAGTGATGTGTTTGGACTTGTGAAGATTCAATCACTGGGTAAGTTTGTGTACTATGTATCATTTATAGATGACTTCTCAAGGAATACATGGATATATTTCTTTAAGAAGAAATCTAAATTCTTTGACAGGTTTAAAGAATTCAAGGCTCTGGTGGAAAATCAGACAAAGAAGAAGATAAAGGTGTTGAGGACAGATAACGGTGGAGAGTTTTGCAGTAAGGAATTTGAAGAATTCTGTGAGAAGTGTGGTATAGCACGACAAAAGACTACTCCATATACACCTCAGAAAAATGGAGTTGTAGAAATAATAAACAAGACGTTGATGGAAAGGGAAAGAAGCATGCTCAGTGGTGTCGGGTTAGGATAGGAATTCTGGACAGAGGTGGTGGAGACAACATGTTACCTGGTCAACAGATCACCTTCATCAGTGTTGGAGGATAAAACTCCACAAGAGGTATGGACTGGTAGGAAACCCTCTCTTTCACATCTGAGGGTATTTGGATGTGATGCATATGTACATGTTCCAAAGGACAAACGAACCAAGTTGGAGAGTAAATCTGAAAAGTGCATCTTTATTAGGTATAAAGATGGTTTAAAGGGTTATAAGCTTTGGAACCCAGTAACAAGGAAGGTTGTGTACAACCAAGATGTGGTGTTCAGAGAGGTGAAAGATGTTATTAAAAATGAAGTCCAACCAAAGGAACCTGAGAAATAGAGTTTGAGCTAAAGGAGGAAAAATCAGACTCTACAACAGAGGAGGAATCAGAAGATGAAGAGCCACAAACTCCGAGTGTGAGAAGATCAGTTCGAGAAAGAAGACATCCAGAAAGGTATAGTCCATCTGCTTTCTATTCAAATTGTTCTTTATCTATTACTGATGATGATCCCAGAACTGTGAAGGAAGCAGTAGATTCATAGGATGGAAAACTATGGAAAGAGGCCATGGTTGATGAAATGGCATCTTTGCACAAAAATGAGGCTTGGGATTTGGTGGAGTTGTTGGCTGGAAGGAAACCCATTGGCAGCAAATGGGTGTTCAAGAAGAAGACAAATGCAGAAGGAAAGGTGGAGAAATACAAAGCTCAGTTGGTAGCAAAAGGTTATTCCCAGGTGCCGAGAATTGATTTTGGTGATATTTTTTCTCTTGTTGTCAAGGTAGCTTCTATTAGATTAATTTTATCTGTTGTTGTTGCTTTTGATTTTGAGGTAGAACAGATGGATGTGAAGACAACATTTCTTCACAGAGATCTGAAAGAGGAAATCTACATGAAGCAACCTGAAGGCTTTGCAGTGAAGGGTAAGAAAGAACTGGTATGCAAGTTAAAGAAGTCTCTGTATGGGTTAAAACAGTCACCAAGGATGTGGTATTAGAAATTTGATACATTTATATGGGGACTTGGCTTCACCAGAAGCAAAACAGATCACTGTGTGTATTTTAAATTAATTGGTGACTGTGTTATTTATTTGGTCTTGTGTGTGGATGAAATGTTTCTGGTTGAAAATGACAAAGAAATTATCCAGGGTTTGAAGACCGAATTGTCCTCCAAATTCAACATGAAAGATCTTGGTGCTGTAAACTATATTTTGGGCCTAGAAATTAAAAGGGATCAGGTAAAGAAGAAGCTCTCGTTAAACCAGAGGAAGTATGTCGAGACAATATTGCAAAGATTTAATATGCAGGATAGTAAACCGGTGAAGGTTCCTTTTCCTGTAGGTGTAAAGTTATCTCCTGAACATTGTCCCAAGACAAAAGAAGAGGAAGAGGACATGTCCCGTGTTCCATATGCAAGTGAAGTTGGTAGCCTGATGTATGAAATGGTTTGTATTAGACCAGACATTGCACATGCAGTGGGAGTATTGAGTAGGTTTATGTAAAAACCAGGAAAGGAGCATTGGACAGCAGTGAAGCGGGTTTTCAGGTATTTGTGTGGCACTAGTGATTATGGTTTGTGCTACCAAGGAAGACCAGGATTGGATAGAGTGTTGGATATTCATGGCTTTGTTGATGTAGACTGGGCTAGTGATCTGGATCAGAGAAGATCTACAAGTGGGTATGTGTTTAACCTATTTGGAGGTGCAGTCAGTTGGATGAGTAAGAAACAATCTGTAGTGGCATTATCAACTATAGAGGCAGAATACATGGAAGCCACTCATGCAAGCACGGAAATAGTTTGGTTGCAGAGATTGTGTTCAAGTATGAGGTTAGTACATGGAGCTATAAGGATAGACAGTCGCAGCCAAAGTGAAATTTTCTTGGCAAAGAATCCTGCATATCATTCAAAGAAAAAGCACATTGATGTTCAGTATCACTTTGTTAGGGATATGATAGAAGAAAAAAAGGTGTTTTTGGTAAAGGTGGACACTTTGAAGAATACTGCAGATGCATTGACAAAATCTGTGAGCTCTGAGAAATTCTCTTGGTGTAGAGAAATAATGGGCGTTACAGGGCTGGATAAATGACTAAGCTCTCTTGTGGCCCCCTGTGGAAAGAAAACAACATGTGGGAGGATGTTGGGTTCTGTTATATTCTTTCCATGACTAACCCACATAGTTAAACAGGGGGTTGGGGGGGGAGCCCCCCCTTCGTTGCGCCGATTGCGTAGTGAGCGGGTCACAGGGGGTTTGAGGGGTGCAGGTAACCCCACTATATGGGGTCTGGGGCAGCGCATTGTTTATAAACAATAAACGATGCATGTTACAACAATCATCAATAAAAGTAGCATAATAATGAGAGCCATCGAGAGATGATACCTGAGCAGGTCCCCATACATTTGTATGCACAAGATCTAATTTTTCACTCTTCTTTTCTTTCTCAATTCTGAGGAATCTGACTCTCTTATGTTTTCCATAAACACAATTCTAACAAAATTCCAAATCAACATGCTTCAAACCTGGAAACAAATTTCTTGAGTGAAGAATCTGCATCCCCTTCTCGCTCATGTGCCCGAGCCTATGATGCCACAATGTTGTATTTGCTCCTATAGAGGTTAAAACATTAAAAAAAAATAGAAATACATCAAAAAATCTCTCCTTGAACATAATCATGAAAATGTTTCCTCTTAGGTGTGGCATGGAATGAGACCCCTGAATCTACCACTCAAGCATCAATAATATTTTCTAATGAAAGAATCAAAGCATACTATAAGAAATCACCTGCCACATTCACTTCATGATTATTTTCTTGTTGCATGTCTCCTTATTTTCCCTACCTAAACTTATAGTCTTTCTTCAGGTGTCATTTCTTCCCATAGTTCCAGCACACTCTCCTCAATCTAGACTTGGATCTACCTTTCCTTGACTTACTGTGATATCTTGGGCTTTTTCCTCTTTCCATTTTTCTTCCCCTAGTCTCTACAGTCAAAGAATTATCTGATGTCTCACTGAAGCTTTTCCATCGCATTTCCTCGCTAAGAATTGCACCTGTAAACATCATTAAAATTTAAAGTACTAGATCTAGAGATAGAGTTACTAATGGCCATAACTAAACCATTCCAATTTTCTGGCAATGAGCATAGAAATAATAGAGCCCTAACATCATCATCATAATTTACCCCTACAGAACTTAACTCACTGGTAACTGTATTAAATTCATTTAAATGATCAGCAACAGATCCCCCTTCTGACATTTTGATATTAAATAAATTCTTCATGAGAAATACCTTATTTGAGGCCGAGGGGTTTTCATATCGTTTGGCCAATGCCCTCATTAAACCCTCTATTGTCATTTCCTTTGAAATATTAAAGGCTACTGACGCTACTAGGAACAAGCGTATTTTTTCAAGCGACCTTTTTGTTGAAAATATCCCATTTTGTTTCTGTCATACTCATTGGCTTCTTTGTCTCTCTGCTCAATGGTAGGTACATAGCTCTCTGATATAGATAATCTTCCATATGCATCTTCCACAACTGGTAGTTTTGGCCATTAAATTTTTGACACTAAACCTACCATCTTCTACTATTGCTCCCACTAGAACTTGGAACCCTTCTCTCCAGTGTGTTTATTAGTGAAATAGACCTTCGGCTCTGATACCAGTTGTTAGAAAATTATATAGTACAGAGAAATGGAACACATAAAATATTGCAAAAACATAAACACAGAAAATGCATAAAACAAGAGGGACACAGATATACGTGGTTCACCCAATTTGGGCTACGTCCATGGAGAAATAGCCAGTCCTTCCATTTATATTATCCATCAAAAGGAAGAGATACAACCTATAAGAAATCTGTTGTAATCTCCTCTTGTCTCTCACATAATATCCTCTCTCTTTCTCACACAAAATACACATCTACATAGCTGCAATACAATTCCCTTATATATAGCGAGGGGTTACCTTCTAGGGAAAAAAACCCTAAATTAAAAATAACTTCTACCATCAGATCTTAGCCTAATTAATGGCCCAAATTTACTACGAAATTACAACATTTTACAAGGCAATTTTACATCTATTTTTAGCTTCAGGAGCACTTCCCTCGAATCCCTACAAGGGGTGGGCTCATAATAATCATTGTTGCACCCCCCTAGACCCCCCTAGCAGCAATCATAATGGGTGGCATTGCCACCCCATTACGAACTGGGGTCCAATGTGGCGATACCTCTGAATAAAGAAGATAATCAGTCTCCACACCCAATAGGTGTTGTGGGTTTTTGTCTTTTGTTTTCTGATTGGTGCTCATGTTCCTTATGGCTGTCGGTTGGGCTCTTAGTTCCTGTAACCTTGGTTGGAAAAATGATCTAGAAGCCCTGGAACAACTTGGGTTGAATTAATAGTTCTGGAGCCTTGGTTGGACAAAAGTTTTGGATCCCTTGGGGGGTTGACTTACTAGTCCTAGAGCCTTGGTTGGACAAACACTCAGAGCTCTATAGCAAGTGTGGGTTGAGTTACTAACCTTGGAGTCTGGTTCAAACAAACACTATGGAACCCTAGAAAACTTGGGTAGAGATCAATCTGTTGATGTTAGTGATGTGTGACCATGAGGTGGAATCACTGGTTGAGGAGGCAATACTTAATATTTCAAATTGGTGTGCCTCACCTGGTGGCACCTTTAATTAGTATGTTTGGTGGAGAGAAGCCTCCTCAAGTTCTACCAAGGTTTTCCATGGAAAAGTTGGTCATGTAATAGGTTGCGTATCACATCTCCATAGGGTTATCAGTAGGACTGCATAGGAGGAAAAAAGCACCATGGCCTACTTTTACTTTGCGGATTGGATTGTACGATATCAAGAGCTTGAAGGATGTGGATGCAGAGGCCAAGGACTTAGAAAATTTTGAGTTTGGAACCAAGGAATACAATCCATATGATCCCTCAAACCCCTGCTAGGGGGCTCATAAAAATTGTTGTCACCCCCCTTGGACCCTCCTAGGAGTGATCATAATGGGAAACATTTTCGCCTCATTACGAGCTCAGGTCCAATGTGGTGATACCTATGAATAAAGAAGATAATCAGTCTCCACACCCAATAGGTGTTGTGGGTTTTCGCCTTCTTTTTTTTTATTGGTGCTCATGTTCCTTATGGTTGTCGGTTAGGTTATTAGTTCCTAGAGCCTTGATTGGAAAAATTCTCTAGAATTCCTAGAAAAATTTGGGTTGAGTTAATAGTCCTAGAGCTTTGGTTGGACAAACATTTTGGAGCCCTTGGTGGGTTGAATTACTAGTCCTGTAGACTTGGTTGGACAAACACTTTGGAGCTCTGTTGCAAGTGTGGGTTGGGTTACTAGCCTTGGAGTCGGGTTGGAACAAACACTGTGGAGCCTTGGATAACTTGGGTAGAGACCAATCTATTGATGTTAGTGACGTCTGACCATGAGGTGGAATCGCTGGTTGAGGAGGAAATACTTAACATTGTAGATTGGTATGACTCACCCAATGGCACCTTCACCAGGATGTTTGCTAGAGAGAAGCCTCCTCATATTCTACCAAGGTTTTCCATGGACAAGTTGGTCATGCAAGAGGTTGCATATCACATCTCCACAAGGTTATCAGGAGGGTTGCATAGGAGGAAGAGGGAACCATAGCCCACTCTTCCTTTGCGGATTGGATTATATGAGATCAAGAGCTTGAACGATGTGGATGTTCAAGCTAAGGACTTACAAAAGTTTGAGTTCGGAACCAAGGACTACAAGCTGTATAATACATCGAACCCCCGCCAAGGGGCAGGGCTCATAAAAATCATCGTCGCCCCCCACCCCCTAGACCCCCCCGGATTGCCCTAGCGGTGATCAGAACGAGCGGATTTTCAGCCCCATTATGAACTAGGGTCTAATGTGGTGATACCTCTAAATAAAGAAGATAACCAGTCTCCACACCGAATAGCTGTTGTGGGATTTTGTCTTTTCTTTTTCTGATTGGTGCTCATGTTCCTTATGGTTGTTGGTTGGGTTATTAGTTCCTAGAGCCTTGGTAGAAAAACGCTCTAGAATCCCTAAAACAACTTGGGTTGAGTTAATAGTCCTGGGGCCTTGGTTGGACAAATGTTTTGGAGCCCTTAGTGGGTTTACCTACTAGTCCTGGAGCCTTGGTTGGACAAACACTCTAGAGCTCTGTTGCAAGTGTGGGTTGAGTTACTAGCCTTGGATTCGGGTTGAAACAAACACTCTAGAGCCTGAGAAAACTTGGGTAGAGATCGATCTGTAGATGTTAGTGATGTTTTACCATGATGTGGAATCACTGGTTGAGGAGGCAATACTTAACACTGCAAATTGATATGCCTCACCCAGTGGCACCTTCATCAGGATGTTTGGCGAACAAAAGCCTCCTCATGTTCTACCAAGGTTTTCCACAGACAATTTGGTCATGCAAGAGGTTGCATTTCAGATCTCCACGAGGTTATTAGAAGTGCTGCATAGGAGGAAGAAGGCACCATGGACTGCTCTTGCTTTGCAGATTGGATTGTATGCGATCGAGAGCTTGAAGGATTCAGATGCCAAGGCGAAGGACTTAGACATGTTTGATTTTGGGACCAAGGACTACAATCCATATGATCCCTCGAACCCCTGCCAGGGGGGACTCATAAAAGTCATCATCACCCCCCCTAGACCCCCATGGCAGCAATCATAACGGGCAGTGTTGCCGCCCCATTATGAACTGGGGTCCAATGTGGTGATACCTCTGAATAAAAAAGATAAATTCTCTACACTTAACAAGTGTTGTGGGTTTTTGTCTTTTGTTTTCTAATTGGTACTCATGTTCCTTATGGATGTTAGTTGGGTTATTTGTTTTTAGAGCCTTTGTTGGAAAAATGCTCTAGAAGCCCTGGAACAACTTGGGTTGAGTTAATAGTCCTAGAGCCTTGGTTGGACAAATGGTTTGGAGCCCTTGGCAGGTTGAGTTACTATTCTGGGAGCCTTGGTTGGACAATCACTCTAGAGCTCTGTTGCAACTGTGGGTTGAGTTACTAGTCTTGGAGTTGGCTTGGAACAAACACTTTCGAGCCCTAGACAACTTGTGTAGAGACTGATCTATTGATGTTAGTGATGTCTAACCATGAGGTGTAATCATTGGTTGAGGAGGAAATAATTAACATTGCAGATTGGTATGCCTCACCTGGTGGCACCTTCATCATGATGTGTGGAAGAGAGAAGCCTCCTCATGTTCTACCAATGTTTTCCATGGACAAGTTGGTCATGCAAGAGTTTGCATATCACATCACCATAGGGTTATCAGCAGGGCTGCATAGGAGGAAGAAGGCACCATGGCTCACTCTTTCTTTGTGGATTGGATTGTACGAGATCAAGAGCTTGCAGGATGCAAATGCTAAGGTGAAGGACTTAAAAAAGTTTGAGGCTAACACCAAGGACTACAATCTGTATGATCCCCATTATATCTGTAAGAACTACTGTGTGAAGATGTATTATCCATGGATCCATGGGACATTTCATTGGCTAGAGGAAGATCCCTAGAGGTATTGTTACAACTCCTCCAAGCTCAATGAACTGGTCAGTATGGCTATAGAATTGAAAGCTTCTCTACAGGTAACAACACTGCATGAAGCAACAATAACAAAAACAATAAGCAATGAACCATTGTAAGAAAAAGGCAAGAGGAAGATTTCTGAGAACCGAGAGGTTGAGAAAAGCTACAAGTTCAAAGAAGATCCCCTCATTGAGAAAGCGACTTTGGAAGTGGAGAAAAAGAGGCAACAACGCATAAAGAGAGCAGAGCGTAGGAATAGAGAAAAGAAATGGTTGGAGGAAGTAGAAAGGATGTTGCAGGAAACAAAGAAGAAGCTGAAAGAAGAGCAGAAGATTAGAAGGAGATAGAGGGAAGAGAAGAAGAAATAGGAATAATAAGAAGAGCAAGGTGCAATGATAGAAAAAATTGTGCCAATATAGGTTGAAGAGTTAGAACAACCAATAGATGAAGAAGAGGGTGAGAAGTTGCAGGATCAGGAACTTGCTCAACCGATTGGGGAAATGGTTGAAGAGATGGACATGGAGTTGGCATAGGAGTCACAGGACCAAGATACTGGTGAGCACCAGTATTGCAGCAATAATGCTGCAACTCCTGGGCTTCCTACTTTACTTTTATCAACCTGGTAGTTTGTAACAAACTTGGAAGCGACGATGCTGTATGCACAATGACTAGTTCTTACTGCAGGCTGTCACTTGGTCAGCTGGCGCAAGATCACTAGGAGCTCAAGCCAACTTCTATGAATTTCAGAAGAAGCTTTATATGTGACGAAAGAGAGGAAAACTTACTCTACAGAGGCTACTCTACTTGCAAAAAAAGAAAGAAGACTGAAATGTAAAGTCAACCTAGCAAACCCTAATTAACCAACTAACCCTACTTTTGCAGAAAGAGAGATGAAAACCCATGAAATGAATGCCATTACCTACTTAGGAAGTAAACAACATCTATTCAATCTATTTTTAGAAGTAAATGAGGAAAAAACATCTTTTTGATTTTTTATGTATTTTTATGTGAAATTCTCATGCATGTAATTTATTTGTTTGAGGATGTGGCAGCGATTAGGTGGCGATTGAGAGCGACTTTTGGATTTGCAGAGGTGTAGAAAGGTATGGATGGGTCCTAGGAGGCCTCTGGTGGCCTTCTGGAGGCTTTCCCTCGAATCAGACTTCAAAAAGTCACCTACAAGAAAATCTACAAGAGGCTGCACGGGATCTACAAGAGGTCTACAGGAGGATTTACAGGAGGATGCTGAGAGCAATTTTGGAGGTTTTGAAGGCGGGAAAATGGGTGGAAAGGGTAGCTGAAGGCTAGAAGGATATATTAAGGTGTCTAGGGTTCATCAGGGATGATTAAGAGAGGGAGATATGGTTGGACTTGTTCAAGGGAAGGGAGGAAAGTTCATGAGAAAAGTGCAGAAAATCAGGGCAGATTCGTGAGGGACTATGGATGACCTATGAAACATGGAGCAAAAAGAGATGGTGCTAGCTGATTTATTGTGAGGAGAAGGTTTCTGCAAGAGAACTCTAACTCATCATGATATCAAGCAAGCAAAAACTAGCTATACCAAAAACAGAATTGTGCATCAAGCTAATCTAAATTCTGATCTAGGAAAATAAATGTTGAACAATGTTATATGGAAAGAAAACATGGAAGGGAATTTATTGCAAAGACAGAAATGACCATGGTGAAATAGATCTACAGCAAAGCATGAACTTACTAACAAGCTGCAACACTAGAAATCCTATGCCAAAGTCAAATCTGTGTTTTTTGTGGCAGCAAGAGGGTCTTGGCCTCAGTTCATGGTCCCAAAGGGAGGAAAGGAGGCCAAGGTTCTGTTGATGGCCTTTTTTGTATTTTTTCCTATCAATGTTCAACCTAATACAACAAAATAAAATGGAAACAACCTTTTAAATCACTAAAAGTAACATATCCTTAACTAAGAAAGAAATCTATCTAACAACAACTAATTCATAAACTAAAACAAAACATATAAATACAAAACAAGAGGTGATGGGCTACTTGGATCGGGCCCTAACCCAAGAGCTTTAGCACTGAGGTAACTCAGTGCTGGCTCAGAAAAGATCTCATATTCATTATCAAAATAATAATAACATTACATGAAACAGTCCACAAAAGTAAGCTCGAAATGAGCAGAGCAAAGCTGCAACAAAAGTGCGAAAATTTAACTAATATCCAACAACCTAATGGGGCCCTAGGCCTCTCTATTTATACAACTGGGGCTCTCAACAACTCCCTTAAATTTAGGGAGGCTTGGCTCCCAAAACTTGAGATAGACAACAGTTATCCTCCACTCGCTCGGTTGCCTTTTTGGTGCATTGATGTGGCTTCTTGTGCTCCGAGCTCTCTGAAGGAGAATTCAAAGTAGGGAGTCATAAATTAGGGGGACATCCTCCTATAAATCCTCTCCCTTGTCTTCTTTGAATATTTGCTGCCAAATGTGCATTAAACCTTTGACTTTGTCTCCCAAAATTGACAAAAAATCTGCGTTAAGCACACATTAGGATTCATGGCATAATGACCAACCCAACTCACTCTATTAGCATAAATATAATAAAAAACATGCAATAAACTAATGAGAATGGTCGATTAAGATAAGTTAGGAGGAAAAATGAGCCCATATAATTACCCATTTATGGGGCTCATCATCACCCCCCTACTGAATGTGTTGTTCATCCTCTGAGCAACTAGTCCATCTCCTCATCTTTGATGGCCCTGATGGCCTCCTAACATCCCATGCTTCTAATGTGAGATCCTCTTCTTTATCATGGAATCCTGCCTTTCTATCCACCTCTTCCCACTGTTGTTTCTCTTCTTCCTCTTTTTCACCCTCTAACAGCCCTAGCAGCAGTGGGAGACTCAATTTGAGGCCAATCCAATTGACCCACAACCTCTGCATAGAGTGCTTATACAATGGCACTCTCTTGAATGCTTCTTTCATCCTGTTTGGGGAGTGGTACTTCCTGATCTATAAGTTGTGTGGTAGTGTATTCCACCTCCTCCTACAAACATGAAGACACTCATCTCCAAACAATCTTTCCATGTCCTCAAAATGTGCAATGGCCTGAGCCTGATCATTAATGTATTTAAGGGAAATTTGAGGATTATTTGCAAGTAGTTGGTGAGTGTTGATGAGAGTCATAGGGTCTAATGGCTCAGCCCTAATCATTAAGGGTTCATTTTTCTCCCTTGCCATCAACTTTTTTATCTCTGTTTCTCTTTTCTCCTCATGATTCATCCAGGAGGCCATGGCCATGAACTGCAGGTCCCTTAGCCTAGCATTGGGGTCCCACACATTCATGTCTGTGAGGGCCATGTTATGAAAATAAAACTCTGCCATTTTTGCCTTGTCTTCTGAAGAAATTTGGTCACATAGGTCCATGAACTGTCTGTAACCCTGAAAAGGCATGGTGCCTCTCTATGCCAAAGTCTTGATCTGAAACTATAGCCACGGGTCTTTGAGGTATACTCCATATGATTTTGTTGGTGTTCTACACTATAGTTCCTCCATAGACTAGCTGGCCATGCATGCCAATTGTGTTTCTTTCTCCTGCAGCTGTCTTCTTGACATTTCATTTTCTGCTTCCAAGTATGTTCTGGCGATTGCCTCTCTATATCTTACAACGCTTAACTCCTTGCCCATTTCTCTCAGCTTGTTCTCCATGTGGCCAATATCTTCCAACCCCTTGGACTTGGTGATTTGCATCTATCTATGGCTCCTTATCCTTTCTTTTTCCATCTCAAAGAAAATTGGGACTGCAAATTTTTGTGGAATGATTTTTCCCCCTTCAAGAAGATTGTAGTAAGAGCCCAAACTAGGTTGGGGGTCAAGTTCTTGTGCTTCTGTTGTTTCCTCCTTCCCCTTTGCTTGCTCTTCTGCCCTTTTCTCAAGTTTTTTAGTCTCCTGTAGCTTTGTTAGGGTCTCCTGTAGTGTAGTTTGTGCCTCCTGTAGGACTGTTTTTAACCCCTGTAGTTGCACTCCTTCCTTCCAGGTGGAAGACCTAGGACATCCTCTTTCATATGTGATGGGGGTTTTTGAAGGAGATTCTTCCCTTTTGGCAGTGGGTGAATCTTCAATCATGATGGGCACTGTTGAAGGTGGCTATGGCTTTCCTGTTTTTATTCTTGTGCTTCTTCGAGCCTTGAAATACATCGATGTGTGCCTCTTTCTCTTTTGCTTTGGTTTAACTTGGGTGCTGAGGGTGGCAAGAGCAACTGCTGCATCCATTTCTAAGGTCTCAGGAGACACTTATGTCTTCTCTGCCCCTTTTTCCTCTTCTTTTGTCTTCTCTGTCTCTGTTGGTTTTGTTTCTTCTTGCTCTATTTTGGTTTCTTCCTCCTCTGGTTTAGTTTCTTCCTTTCCTGTTGTGGTGTCTCACTTCTCTATTTTGGTTTCTTCCTCCTCTGTTTGTTCCTTAGTTTCCTCCCCTTCTTCCCCTTGCTACTCTTCCTCCTCATTTTCAGAAGGACTGTGGTCATATGTGAGGTCCTTTATATCATCTTCTCTTATCATATTTCTGAAGATTTCCCATGCTATGGGGATTATGAAGGTGTGGAGGGCTTATTCCACTAATAGTTTATGTAACCCATGGTGAGCCAATTGATCTGGACCTCCTGCTTTCAATTTGATGCTGGAGTCTATAAGGGATTACAGGAGAAAATAGGGGATGTTGAGTTTTTGGGGTGTGGGATTGTCCATGCCATATCTCGGCTCATGGAGAAGTCTAAAATGGTAGCCATAAACTATGCTATACCTCCCTTCACAAGAAATATACTTGATGATTTGGTAACTTACCCCATCCCAAGGGTAAGGTATGCTTGTTCTTCTAATGCCATTTTTGTCTTCTACAAGATGTTGATTTGGTTAGAAGAAGGTTTCCTTGGCAACTTGTCCAATTGGCTTTTCATCTTTGCTCCAAGGTAATTCAAGGGGAATGCTGGTAACCCTACTGATAAATTCTGGGGTGATTTCCATGGTGAGACCTTTGAAAGTAATAGTGGCATGGGTCTTTGAGCGAGGTACTAAAGCAAGGGAAAACTCCTTAGCAACTTCTTCATCAAACCCTCAAAATTTTGAAAAATGGCATCCAATTTGCTCTCGTGAAAATGGCTACCACCTCGGCATGTTCATGGAGCCTGACTGAATTTATGGGTTCCTTCCTCATGAATCCCCCTGTCATTTGGTTTATGCCCCTTTTGAACTCCCCAGGTAGAGATAGAGACAATTTTTTTTGAAGAAACAGGAAACAGAGAAAAACTGTGTTTTTTTAAGAAAACAGGCAGAAATGTTTTTATGGAATTCCTCTCCTTCTACAGGCTCAATTCCTTCTTAAAATTATGCCATTCCTTGCACATATTAATATTCAAGGTGGGTCTGTACAGAACCTACCTCTTCAAGCCAGAATTTGAGCAAAAACCCCGTGTTTTCTCCTGAAAAACTGCTTACTGCCCCTCCTGTAGAACTGGTTGTAGGTGCTCCTGTAGGACCTGTTACTGCTCCTGTAGAGCCCGATACTGCTCCTGTAGAACGCCGATAGGAGGAGGATGGCTGAAAACGACAGAGAACAATGGTTTCGAGGCTATGGAGGTGGTATAGAGCTTGCTGCAGCTAAGTGGACGATGATGAAATGGAAGAAAAGGTGGTGAAGGAGTCTCGAGGAGGAGTACTTATGTCTTCTTTGAGATATTTCCAGTGATGAGGTGAGCTGGAAAAAAGGTACATTGCCATATTTGGACCGTTCGTCCCCACTACCCTGTCATCATGACTCCTTATGACTCCTTCCCGCAATCACTTCCTATCATTGCATCGGAGTTTGTATACTCTCCACTACTTGTCCTTTGGATTTTTCTGTGAGTTGACTAGGTACACGTGTAGTGGCATCTCCAGATGAGCGCAAGTAATTGGACGAGGGTGGCCAGTTAACTGGCCACCTTTTCTTGTTCAACCCTAACCATCTCATTTGTTTATGCATATTTCAAATTACACAGATGCAACAGAGGAGAGGGTTAGACACTTACCTGCAAGTCAAATGTTCGTGTTGTGGAGCATCTTGGTTCCTTTGTTGTTGCATGCTCGTATTTCAGTTGTTGCATACTTGTATTCTTCTCTGCTATAGGATTTCTACTCCCTGATGTGTGGCATGTTTGCTCTGTGTAGGTACCCTCTAGCTAGATCTAAGCTGCAGATGTCCTCTTCAATCCTATGGATGCACCTATTTTTCTGTTGTGGCTTGATTATAAGGGGATAAGCTACTACAGGAAATCCTGTAGGAGATCCTATAACTGATTCTCCCTTTAAAAATTTTAGTTGATTCTCATTCTGGGAGCTGTGAGGATGCTACCAGGGCTGTTGATAATGATGGAAAGGTATTTGGTAAGCTGCAGGTGAGATTTGGAGGTGTTGTTCTTTTCTTTTTTTTTAACTGGTTTCTATGCTTTTTTTTTAGCAAGAAGGAAAGAAATCAATGATGGTGAGGTGGTGTAAGTGTGGAATGGATGACTAGGAGGGTGGATAGTTGTAGGAGGGCCTACATTCTCTTCATGAAACTTCCCAGCTCACCAAACTACTTTTTAAAACCCATTTCGAGCTCTCTGTGATTTCTACAGGAGCCTCCTATAGAACACACAGGGCCTCCTGTAGGATACACAATCTTCAGAAAAAAACACAGTGAGGTGGAAGAAAGGTTAGAAATGATGGAGAAGAGTGTGGAGGAGGTGAAATAGGCCTTGTGGCATCTTCTCTTGCTTCCTGTGGTCCACCTGCAACCTGTAATGCATTTTAAAAGTCAATTCCCCTTCCTTCATTGCTCTTTCTTTTTTTTTGAAAGACAACTAGGGCGCCTCGGGTAGGTTTTCACCTTAATTGCTTGCCCTAGGTGCCTCCAAGGGAGGTTTTCACGCAGGGATATTATTCTCTTTTTCTTTTTTTTTTGTCATCAGTGGGCCACCTCTAAAGAGGTTTTCAACCCAATGATGGGACTCAAGTGCCTCATGGAAGTTTTCACTTGAGTTCTTATTATTGTTTCTTTTTTCTTTCTTTTTCTGCTTCTTCAGTTAGTGGGTGGAGTGGAGGCCCAGACCTGCTCCACTACCATCACTGTCTTGTTTAGATCCTCAATGAACTCTTGCTTGGAGAGGGGCTTCTTGTAAATTTTCAACCTATGTCCATTAACAAGTATGGGGATGGCTTCCTCATCAATGGTTCTGATCAGAAATAAACCATTGTCATTGCATTTTTCCACAGCATAGGGTCCCAGCTATCTTGTCCTCAACTTGCCTTTAAAGTCTTTATACCTTGAGTCATAGAGCAGTGCCAAATCTCTCTCTCGGAATTGCTTCTCCTTGATATTTTTTTCATGCCATATCTTCCTCTGAAGCTGGATTACCTCGGTGTGGAGAAGGGCCTACAATCTATGTTCATCCAACCCATTGAGCTAGAGTAGTCTTTCCCTCTGTGCATGGCTGAGTTCTAGGTCCAGCTGATCTGCCATCCTTAATGTATTGTATTCAAATTATATTGACAGTGAAGCCTTCTTCCCATAGACTAGTTCATAGGGTGAACCCTGTGATGGTCTTCCATGTTGTGTTGTAGGCCCAAGTGGCCTCAACTAGTCCTACCCATTAGCTTGTGGATGGTAAGGGGTGGAAGTCCTGTGCTTGCTTTTATGATGTGTGAGCAGGTCTTCAATCAAATTAGAAGTGAACTGGTTGCCTTGATCTGTAACCAGTTCTCTTGGATACCCGAACTTATAGAATATGTTTTCTCTTAAAAACTCAGCTACTTTTTCCTCTGTTGCTGTCTTGATTGCTTTTGCCCCTGCCCATTTTGTCAGATAATAGGTGCACACAATTATGTATTACTTCTGTTTTGAAGGAAGGTTGATAGGACCCACAAAGTCCACGCCCCACTTCTCAAATGGCTCAAAAGTCACTTGAGGTTACATGGGCATCTCATCCTTTGGAGTAGGTTTCCCCATCCTTTGGCACCAATCGCATTGGTTGGTATATCTCTTCACATCTTGATGAAGAGTGGGCCAATACTAGCCTGCTTGAAAGATTTTGAAGGCAGTCCTCTTTGCTGCAAAATGACCTCCACAAGGCTCGTCATGGCAGGTCAAGAGAATGTCAAAAGCTTCCTCCTCCCTGACACATTTTCTCAAGATCTGATCTGGGCCAAGTTTGAAGAGATTGCCCCCAATCCAGGTGAAAGGGGCAATTTTCCTCACGATCTTTCTCTTCTCTTTTGAGGACAGGTGTGGTGGGAACTATGCTGAAACTAAGTAATTTGCTATATCAGCAAACCATGGAGAGAGTACTGAGATATCAAACAGGTGTTAATTTGGCATTTGATCATCCCCCATTCCTTCTTCACCTACAGGAAAATTTACTCTAGACAAAAAGTCAGCAACAACATTTTCCTTACCAAGCTTATCAATAATGGTTAAATCAAACTGCTACAGTAAAAGAAACCATCTAATAATGCAAACATTTACATTTGTTTTATTCATCAAATACCTAATTGCAGCATGATCAGTGTGTACAAAGGTTTGATAGCCTGTGATGTAATGTCTAAATTTATTTAAGGAATGCACTATAGCTAGGAGTTCCTTCTCGGTTACTGTGTAGTTTAACTCTGCCTTTGACAAATTTTTACTTTTGAAGTATATGGAACAAGGTAAATTTTCATCAATTTGACCCAAGGTTGCTCCTATTGCTTTGTTTGAGGCATATGTGTGAATGTGGAAAGGTAGGGCCCAGTTTGGGCCTCTCAGAATTGGAGCAGTCACAAGTTTTCTTTTCAAGGTATCTAGGGTTTCTTGACAGTTTTCAGTCCATATGAACTCGGCATCTTTTCCCAAAAGACCAAACAACAAAGAGGCTAAATTACTGAAATCTTTAATGAATCTTCTGTAATATCCCCCCAAGCCTAGGAAAATTCATACATATCTCACCTTTTGAGGAGGTGGGACCCTTTAGATGATGACAACTTTGTTGGGGTCCACCTACAATCCTTGTTGAGATATCGCATGACCTAGCACGGTCCCTTTAGTCATAAAAAATTCACACTTTTCTGGACTGAGGAACAGGTTCATTTCAACACACTTGTCCAAAACTTTTCCGAATTTAGATAAAGCTTTCTGAAAGTTAGAACCATAAGGAGTAAAATCATCCATATATATTTCCACTACATCATGAACCAGTTCAGAAAATATACTCAATACTGCTCTCTGGAAAGTGGCTGGAGCATTGCACAAACCAAAAGGAAGGACCTGATATGCAAAGGTACCCAAAGGACAAGTGAAGGTGGTCTTATCTTGGTCTTCCAGGCTAAGTTGAATCTAATTGTAACCGCTAAACCCATCTAGGAAGGCAAAAAACTTTTTCCCTGCCAGACCATCTAACACTTGATCTATGAAAGGAAAAGGAAAGTGGTCCTTTATAGCTTCATGATCCGGATTATCCATAGTTTTCAGTTCATTCTGCCAACGTTTCAAACCCCAAAGGGGGTCCATCATCAGGACAAATCAGAAAGAATATGATTGAAAATTATTGAGAGAAGAGAGCCTTGCGACCTGGATATAAATAAACCAAGAACCCTAATTTTTATAAAGGCCAACACATGATTCCTAATTTTTATTAATAATTATTTTATTTTTATTTATTATTTTCCTTTATAATAATTACAAATTTTTTTAAAAAACTTTAATTAATTATTTAATTATTCCTTATTAGTCTAATTAATTAATTCCTTTTTTATTTAATTAAATAATTTACATTACATTATTTTAACCTTCCTTCAATTAATCAATTATTGATTAATCAATTATTGATTAATCAATTAATTAATTGATTAATTAATTAACTAATTAATTAATTAATTCATCAAATTAATTAATTAATTAATTTTTATTTTTTATTTTTATTTTATTTGATTAATAAATTGATTAATTAATAAATTTGTTTTTAATCAATTAATAAGACCCTATTAAATTTAATTAAAATCCAATTAAAATTGTTAAAGAAATTAATTTATAATACTAAAGCTTTAATTCTTATTACATTTAAAAAAAAAATATTTTATTTAAAATTTTTATTCCAATTGAATTTTTATTTGATTAAAATTATTATTTCATTTAAAAATTTTATTTCACTTAAATTTTATTTGATTAAAATTTTTATTTGATTAAAAGTTTTTATTTTAATTTCTTTCTCTAAAATTAATAGATTAAATCAAACTAATTTATTAATTTATATTGTTTAATTGATTTTGATTTTTCAATTTATTTAAAATCAATTAATTCATGCTACATCATAATGTTTTAATTTAATATAATTCTAAATTATCTATTGATTAATATTTATTCAATTAAAATCTTAATTACATCTTATTCTTATTAATTAAATTTTTATAATCAAAGTTATTTTTAGTTATATTTTTTCAGAAATTTATTAATCATTTGATTGTTATGATTAATTTCATATTTTATTTTAATTATTTTATTTAAGAATTAAATCATTAATTTAATTTAATTTAATTAATATAATTAATTAAATTAAATTAATTAGATTAATTTGTTTTAATTGTTTTAATTAATTAATTAAACTTCCGAAATGAAAGACCCCTTATTTCCGATCTTATGCTTCCAAGGGTCGGGGGGGGTTTATTTGCTTGATCAGAGGAAGCCAATTTCCACTGATTTCACTCCCATTGTCCCTGTTGAGGTTCTGAGGAAATTTCATAATTTCAATGGCCTCTCTGATTTTTCTTTTATGATAGTTGTCCTCTCTTGCAATTACCTTGGCGTCTTCCAAACACACATGATGTTTGGTCTTGGACGAGTGCTCTGCAAGGGCCGATGTGCGGGATCTTTCATTCTTTATGTCAGCGGCATGCTCTTTAAGTCTTATTTTCAGAGACCGACCTGTTTCCCCAATATAACTCTTGCCACATGAGCAATCGATCTTGTACACTCCCTTGAGTTGTTGTCGATCAATGTTATCCTTAATTGACCTCATCATTTGCCTTATCGTTCCACATGTTGTAAATTGAGTGTCTATGTTATTCTTCCTTAAAATTTTTGCGATCTTATCAATAATCCCTTGGATGAATGGAGGATGGTGTTGGATCAGATAGCTAGGATGTAATCCTCTCTTCTACTACTTCTATCAATAAAGCTATTTGAGTTTTCCTCCATATACTTGTATATCTCTGAATCTTATATTTGCTTATGAATGTGTATGGTTAATGTAAATCTGATCCTATATTGTTTATGGTTATAGATCTCTATGCTTTGATGGTATTCTGTTGCTTTGACTCTACAGGTGTTCTTTGAAGTGGGACAAGTGAGAAAAGAGTGGCGAAAGCTCTATCAAAGGATAGAGGAAACAAGTAAGGAGCCAAGGGAAAGACTGAGGTTGGTACTCTCTGCTTCTCTCTCATCTATCTCTCATAAAGGAAAACACAAGTAACTTTGAATTGTTTGTTTCTAAGATAGCTACCCGTCTTAGAGGGACTAGCAGCTCTAAATAGACACTAGTTTTCCTGAAAACAAAATGGCGACTCCACTGGGGAGAGAATGGTTTGTTTGTTTGTCCTTGTTGTTTGCTTTATAAACTACAGAGGGAGCCTGAAGTTAAGCTAGCTAGCCTTCGAACTGCTTTTGCTATGCAACTGCAAAGTAGATCAATGCTGCTTCAGTGAATCTCCGGGTTGGTTTATGAACTGAACATCTGACTTGCAAACATCCTAAGTGCCCTGGTGGTAGCTCAAATAACCTCATTAGATCAGCCCTTATACTTTGTGTTTAATGTCCATCATAAGCTTAGCCTAAATCCCTGAACTTAGCTGTAAACTGTGGGTGAGAACCAAGCTCATTGTCATCCCTAGACCATTGCACTGTCTCTCACTGGCAGTCTGGATGCATTGCACCTCCCATGTGCTTCAGGTGAGATGCATCCCTGTTTCCCTTAAGGATAGGTGCGATGATTGAGTGAGACTGTTTCTACCTCCAGATTTTTGTTTTTTCTCCATTGTTTTCAGCTCTATTCAGTAGTTTTGTTGTCTATGATCAATATATCACTGTTGAAACCTTCTTCCTTTACATTATTCAGCCTCCATTGATAAGGAATTATGAATTTTTTTTTATGTATTTTTCATCATTTATAGTCCTCCTTTGCAAATAGTAGCTTAATCGAACTGTCGTCTTTTGATTTGAAAGTGTCGCAGTTGTCATTTTCAGTCAAGAAAAAGATTGTCGTAAAGCCTTCCTCCTTTAGATATTCGATTACACTTTTGCCATTGTATTTGATTTGAGTTATCAATTCTTTGAAGTGTCGAAAGCAGTTTTCCATTCGAAATTGAAAGTATCGTCTTAGTCTTCCTTTCGTTTTTTGAAAAGAAATTGTTAAAGTGTCGCTTTGAGGAAAAGTAGTTCAGATCCGTACTTAGTTTTCTTTTTGTCATTCTCACATTAAGGAAATTTAAAAACAAATACATGCATGCGCATTTTCATTTAGACTGCATGCAGAAATTGATTTTGGAAAAGTGCATTTAGTGTATGCTCTCTGCTCTATGTTGAAAGAATTTTACTCTTCTTTCCTTAGTAGATAGGATTTTCATTGCTAAAAGAAAATAAACGATTGTTTATCATCTTAGATTTCATATTTAGGAATTGTATATCTAAATCACGCAGTGAACCTTGAAAGGCAAACGTCTTAAGAAAGATCAACTGTAAAATAAATCTCAATGAACATAAAAATGCTTTGGAACCTAACGCACAACATCTAGAAGTCAAGGCTAGAGAAGTATTCCGGCATTGTAAAGCATGGTAACTATCATTTTCATTGTAGGTTGGGTGATTCCTCCTCCTTGATATGACAAGTGCCAGTACGGACTTGTGCTCCCACGTACTGTCAAGTATATATTGAGAGACCACAATAGGCTATATCCTTTATCCTTAGGAAGCCGTGCTTGCCGCTTTATCGATCGCAATGCATTGAACATAGCATTCGGGAAGATTGACTGCCGTACGTAAAAGTATATTGCAGTTTTTTGATTGGTTTGGTAATCCCTCTATCTAGACTTCCAGAGTAGTTACTTTCATTCCTTTTCAGACTCCTTAAAAGAAAAAGTCCATCTGAGCACTTGTCACTTCAGGCTCATTAAAAATCGAAGGCGACTAGAGTCATCTTTAGCTTTTTCTCGACTCTTAAAAATTGAAAAAGCAAGTTGTGTCAAAGCATCATAAAATTTATTTTAATCAAAATAACATCATTGTTCCCTCGTTGGTCTTAGGTTGAGAAAATGGAGTCCACCAATTAAGGATTTCCCCTTAGGGGGAATCCTAGTCCTTTCTCTTCTTGGGGAGATATTGGTGCCCCTTACATGGCTACATTGTCCCTTTTAGGATTGACAATTGGCTTGCCAATATGGCTTTTCTCGACCTCTATCGTTCAAAACACCATAATTCCTGAGTAATCAAATCAGCAACCAGATGATACTGGAGTCGTCCCCCCGCCTTCTACTTCATTTGTTTCTCCCTCTCCTTCTTCCTCTTCGCTTGGTGAAGCTAGTAATGCCAAAAATCAAGTTATTGAGAAGAAGAAGAAAGGGAAGGAGAAGAAGAAGAAGAAGCCAACGACAAAAGGGGGCAACCATACATCATCTGGAGAAAATCCACACAGTGCACCATCCAAACCTAAACCTCCATGTGTCATTTGCAAAGGGGACCACTATCATCGAGATTGTCCTTGCATCCCACGGATCTTAAGGGACTGGTCTCCCCATTTGCACAATTCGGTGTCTTCAACCTCTGTCGATCATGTTGAGAGTACACCATCAACTAGTGAAAATGAAGTCAATGGAAAAAAAGGAAGATCTAAATTTCCTTGTAGGCTGTGTGAAGGCAACCATGCCCTCCACCGTTGTCCTTTCCTAGATGAGGCTAAAAGAGTCTTAGATAACCGTCATGCTTCATCGCAGCGACTTCCTCCTGGATACAAGAAACTCTTGCCGAGTCCATCTCTAGTTGAAAATCTAATTGACACACCTCTGTTGTCGGTCGAAGCGCCTATCATTGAAGATAAACCCTTTGAGTCCACACTGGACCAAAGTCAATAGGTCGAGAGGGTAGTCGACCCAGTCTTGCCTTCAGCAAGTTCTCCTTCAGATGATACAGTCTCCAAAGAGAATGAGAACGACACCATTCAAATTCTTTTTGTTAACAGAGAATCTGATGAACATGGGGTCAATCTACCCATTCCTTTATAGCAGGAAGGAAGTTCCTCAGTTCAAGAGATTCATCTGGTCTTTTATTCAGTCCCTCCTCCAAGCAATCTAGTCATTTCCTTTGATTGGAATCTACTAGCAAGACCCCGCCTACCATCTAATGTTCCATTCCAGATCATAGTACAAGTTTATAGAATGATCATGGCTGGCACTATCATAGATGAAGGGGCTTCCGTGAGTATCCTTTCCTCAACTACTTGGAAAGTGCTTGGTTCACCACCGCTTCTGCCTGAGATTCGAAATCTGTCAAGCTTCAATAAAGGAACCATTTGACTGTTAGGGATCCTTCAAAATTTTCCTATAACTTTGAGAAGGAAAATCATTCATCTAAACGTGATGGTAGTCCAAGGGCCTCTAGATTACAATCTACTCCTTGGGCGTGACTACATTTATAGCATGGGAGCTATTGTTTCCTCACTCTTTCGAGTGATGTGTTTCCCGTATGAAGGTAGAATGGTCTAGCTCATTGACCAAATTTCATTCCTTGGTTCAAACACGGCTACTAGTCAAATGCCATCCCTAACTGGTATTTTTGCACAAGGAATGTCTCATCAACCTCCAGTCCGTCCACCTAATGATCGCAAGTGATTCGGTGAATGTGAGGAAACCCAGGGGGCACGCGCCCTGGCCTGCTATGGCAGGAAAACCCCAGGTAAAAGATAGGTTTCCTCGTAGGATATATGACCAGGCTGACACACCCATCCGTTTAGGAAAATGGGATAAGTTTGGAATAGCATTCTCTCATCGAAGGTTATGTGATTGGAAGCTCACACCATTCACCTTTTTCTTTTTCGATGGACAAAGCCAAGGGAGTGTTTTGTCTGCTACGTGGATGAAACAATCTTGCTAATGCAAGGACTTTCATATGGTAACCTGGAAACTCTACTTTTCTTTATACCTAGGGGCATGCAAACCTTTCTTACACAAGTGAAAAGCGACCAATGTACCTCTAACACTGTAGTTTTTATTAACTTCAACTGCTTAAGTTAGGTGATTGGTCTGGTCAACCATTCACCTTTGCAAGGGCCGACGACACCGATAAAGTAAAGGAGATGTTTCTACGAAACTATCCTACCTAACCTTAGTAGTTCATTAACCCTTAGGACAGTAGTTGGTCGTTCCTAGCTTGCATACAAAAGGATCAGAGCAAAGTTTCACATGGGGCAATCTCCCTAAAAAATGAACCTACCAATGAGAGACATCCTTATTATACGACTGGAATGAAAAAGTTTACACGAAGTTCAAGCTCATTAAAAAATAAACCTAGCAATGAGCATATGTTCCCCCAGAGTTCAAGCTCATTAAAAAATGAACCCATCTTTGGTAAATAACCTTTGTGATCACATTGCAATCAGCTTTTGAGCCTTTGTCGTGTTCTTACCATCACCTCCACCTTTTAGCCAATCATATGCGTCCACTTGATTGTTTACCCTTTTGAGGAACAGCTGCAATGAGTGATTCTGTTAGCCACCTTCTTTACATTGCCGTGATTTAAAAGTTCCAAACTTACCTGGAACCAACTGCTACCCAAAAACTTCACTCGTTCCTCAAAAACCGAGTTTTCTTTAAACCCTTTTTAGACTCGTTAAATATGGAAAGATTGTCGAGCATTCCAGCTCATTAAAGTTTTTGGAAATAACGAGTTTTCTTTAAACCCTTTTCAAACTTGTTAAATATGAAAAGATTGTTGAGAATTACAGCTCGTTAAAGTGTTTGGAAATAACGAATCTCTTTTAAGCTCTTTTTAGACTCGTAAAATATAAAAAGATTGCTGAGCAATTGGCCTCTACAGCTCACCAAAGTGATTGGAAGTGCCATCCCTCCTCTAGATTTTAATCTTTTTGGACCTGAGAGATCATTACACAAAAAGATCGAGCGCTTGTCTTTTTCGGCTCGCTAAAGTGATCAAAAAGTCATCCCTTTCATATTATTTTATACTTTTTCGGACTTAAGGGATTATACTATGAAAAAGGACTACTGGAGTTTCCTTTCCGTCTCTTTTCAGAATCCCTAAAACTGAAAAGGACCGAGTTATCTTTGTCGTTAAACTCGTTAAAACAATAGCAACAAACTTGTCCATATAGACAAGAGCGAGTTTCACTATCGCTAGGCTCGCTAAAACCTAGCAACAGGTTTGCCCAAAGGGTAAATTATAGAACAAGCATATGTTATCCTCCTCAAGCTTGACAAAAATAAAGAGGTACTGGTCAACAATGATCGGGGAAAAATTGGGAAGAAAACTTGAAGAACTTTATTGGTAGTAGATCGCTCTTGAACATGACACTTTCACTCCATCACCATGATTGAGTCGGGTTGGGTTATTCCGTTCACCGGTCATATCACCATTGGTCCTCCGTACCATACATTTTTGGGGTTAACACTACCAATCCATTTCAGTGTCGCCGATATGTTCAAGAGAATTCACTCAGAGTATTCACCAACCTAGCTAATGCCTCATCCACTACAATACCTTCATGCTCCATTCTTTCATGACCGCCACCCTGAACCCTGTATCATCATATCGTTTTCACCTCCACAAAATCATTTGCTCCATTTCATGTCGTAGATGTGGGATTCATTAAGGCCCTCCTACGACGAGTCACTTCTTGTCAACATCAGCTCATTATCCAAGAAGTTGACTTAGGAACAACCCTTTCAGTACTTTGAAGCTTGCATGCCTCAATGGCAAGTTTCTCACTTCCAGTGATAGGTTTACATCAATGGCCTTTGACTGAAAGATTTTGCATGGTGTTCGACATCGAATCTTATATTCACACCATGTGAATTGTACTGCAGTACCTTGAGGGTCATTATCATTATTAGTGATTCCTCTCGTGCTTGTTAACAACATACATCATTGGCTGGTAATCAGGCGATGTCTTTCCATGTTTGACATCAGATCATCTTTTCACATGGATTGACTTGTAATTCGAGCGAAGATTGAATGAGTTTGAAGACCCCAGATCTAGTTTCATCCATATAGACTACGATATATTCAGGAAAATAAAGAAATCAAATGTACTCTATAGCTGCACAGATAATCATCCAAGCTAAAGGATGATGGCTCTACCAAAATCATCAGTCTGCCACACAGACGATTGTCTGTCCTATGTACATGAAAATGACTTTATAAAGTTACACATGGGAATGCCCACCTTAGCTAGATCATGAAAATATTATGAAGATAATGTATTGTATTGTATCTTATTACAGGTCATCTTCCAGTTCGAAAAACCCAGATCCTCATGATAAAGCATTTGACCCGACATCAGAAGATTTACGACCTCATGCTTTAGGGGGCAACTGTTATAGACATATTTGGGCACTGCAACCCCAATCACATATGTCCATAAACCAAGGGCTTCTAAACCCCTAAAAGTGTTGTTTCATACCCTAAAGGATCAAGGTTAGATGATTACATCATTTCCCAGAAGTTCTCCATGAAAAACTGCTCAGAATTGGTCAAAACTGGACCATACGGATTGCTCCATGCTGAGGGTGCGATGCATCTCACCTGTTACACACAGAGGGTGCAATGAGCGAGAGTAGACAAATGGCAGAGGTAGTTTGTTAGGGTCCCACCCTAACCCCCTTATTCATGTAATGGGATCACGTCATAGTCAAGAGTCAATAAAGCCCATATTAATAATTGTAAGTGGTTAACCCGCAATTAATGACGGGACCACAGTTAGTTGCAAATGGGCCGTAGTATTAGATAGATGGTATTAATAAAACCCACGGTATTGATCCGTGGTATTGCATGTATGAGTCACATATAAAGAATAGAGACTCCCTGCGAAGAGCATCGTGTCTTAATTTGTAATCAAGCTCTGCTCTATAGGAGGTTGCCCCCTCGAAGAGGCAAGTGAACATTACTCTCTGAATAATAAAATCATTGTTGTTCTATGTTCTGGGTATCTTCTCTTCGCATATTTTGTATTTGGGTATCGTTTTGCAGGTTAAGAGCATAACAAGTGGTATCAGAGCACTTTCCAGGGCCGGTGGGATCTCCATTTCTTAGCAAATTTTTTTTTGGCTAGAGACGTGTTCTAGCGTCTTTAAACCACGGGATCTGTCATTGAGCGCATAAACCTGCGGATTTGGGGGAGGCATGTACGCAGGAAATACAAGAGGTGGTCACGTCTGTTGGACTCCCTTGTAACCCCTGTGGGTACCCCTTCGAGTAGTAGCGCATTAGACAGAACCGCGCACGGACTGTCTTCCACGTACCCTCTGGGTATATCGGAAGCCCCCTATGCTCCCTTGAAACCTCGCCATAGATAAACCGTCGGCCATCTTGCGGCTACAGTACACCGAGAACAGCACTCAGAGAGATTACTCGCCCGTAAGATAGGGTAGTCGGGTTGTATGGCTAAGGGTACGGTCGATCCTCCTTAGTTAGAGCCCTGAAACATTGAGCCAAGTACTACTGCCAGACCCTTATGTATATTGCGATCTGTAGCACCTGACACTCCTCAAGACCATAGTTCCCTTTTCTATCAGGGGATCACACATCATCTCTTCCAGATCTACTTGTGCAAAGGGGTGTAGCAGCAGCAGACATCAGTCCCGCAGTCTCGAGTTCGCAGATCAGCCATTCCGATCTATTAGATCCATCAGATCAGCGGCAGGAGTCTGTTCTGCCACCCAGAGCTATCCAATCTGCCATTCAGATATCTCAGATCCACCAGATCGGAATCGTTGTGAAGGGTTCCTATACCAGGGTATAATTTTCGCAGGACTTTTGGCCGCATTGACATTTTGAGGAATTGGAAACTGCAGTATTGATAAGGAAGGAGTAAAACTCCACTAGGAGTTTAAAAAAAAAAAAAAAGAGTCTGAGATCTTCCGGGGCACTTATTGGTGATCTAGCCCATCAGAATTAGGACGACGAGCTGAGCACCGTGGTACCATTCAATTCTTAGTGAAAATTTTTTAGGCGGTCCCAACTTTCAAATCAGGTTGGTGTATGGTAGAAACTAGAGCTCAAGCGATGGCCAATGAAAGGATGGACAAACTTGAAGAATCCATGCAAACCGTCCACGTTCAGCTTAACCGACTAAGTAGCCTGGTCGAGGGCATGATCCAGAAGGGCAAGGAGCAAGCCCACGAGGAGGTGTATAATGGCAATGGACACAATGAGGGTGAGTCTAGCCACTCTCCTCACGTCTGGCACACCCACCAACAACCCCGTCAGCGACCTCCCAAGTAAAAAATGAACTGGCGCGACGCATTGAGATGGTGCGGCGCATTAGGCTAAAAAGATTGAAATCCATTCAAATCTTCCTCCAAAGACTCTCAAATTGCTAAATTCTTCATTGCCCAAGTAAGTTAACATCCCTCCATGACCAATGAATGAATTTCTCTTGGTGCTTATGGTGATTTAATGGATAAAAATTAAAACCCTACCTCCTTGCATTTTTTGTCAAAAAACAATTGCATAGGGTTTATGAGTTGTATTTCTTGCTGCTAATTCCACTCCTAGCCATTTCTCACTCCCTCACTCCTTCATTCCCTCAATCATTTTCTCCCTCTCGTTACATTCTCATCTACCCATTCCACATTTCCCATATCCCTAATCAACTAACCCTAAATCCCTAATCCCACTATCCCAAACCCTAGTCAAGTATCCCGAAAACCCTAATTGCCATCCCAAGCCCCATATATCATCCTCTAAACCATTTCATTCCCTAAAACCTACAGCTAGCATCAAACCCTCCCCTCATTAGTCCCACTCATCCATGGCACTCAAAAACATTAAGGCAAAACCGGCAAGCTGCCAAGAGGAGGAAAATCAAATTGACCACACTTGAGCAAGAAATTCAAAGCTGATCGTGAATCTTGGCTTGAGAGAACAAACATGCACCTAGAAAGGATGCTAGAGAAGACCAACAACGAGAAAAACATGTTGACGAACATGACATATCATTACTTGACGAGAAACAAATTGTGCAAGGCAAGAATCGGGAAATTGAAGGCCAAGTTGAAGAAGGCATCGAGGAAGCAAAAAGAGCAAGGTAGACTTCAGATCTTGTCTGAGGCTTCCTTGGCCTAGCATAACACTTAATGGAGAACACTCAGCCCAAATTTCAAAAAAAATGGGAGACTTTTTGTAATTTTGGAATTTTTGGGTCAAAATACAGGTTTTTCTGCTCAATGCGCTGTGCCACCTGGCGCTCACTTTTGATGGCAGTCTCCTTTTGAGGAAAAATCAGCATATTTGGATTTTTCGTGAAAAAATATGCATGCTCACAAATGGACAAGAAATTTTGACATATTTTGGGCTTCCAAAAAGGTCAAAAACACCTCAAAAATGACCTTTCTGCCCCTTTTTTGACACACAGGAAGCAGTCTTGGGAGAACTCAGTTTTGGAGGGGAAAATGGAGGAAAAATTCAAAAATTTCACTTGTTCTAGAAAGTAGAGAGGCCTGCCTTTACAACAAGCACACTTGGAGAAAATTTGGGCATCGCGAAGACCTCCAAAAGTAGCTGAAAAAAGGTGCTATGCATAGGGAAATCAGTGTGGTGCATTGGGGAAATTTTGCTCAGTTTGACAAAAAATGCTCTGTTTTTCGCCTAATTTCTTGACAGTTTGAATTTTCTTCTTCTAGATGTCAAACTCATGATGTAATTTAATGTGATTTGATGGATCTTGATGTAATTATGCTAAATTTTCACTCATAGAGGTAGATTCATCCATGAAAAAGTAGTTTGCAACTGAATGAATCAGTTCCCTAGTTTTTAGAGGCAAGCTATTCCACTGCCTAATTTTTAGTTCTTAGTTTAAAATTTATTGGAATAGCTCCTAAAATCATGAGCTCGACCCCTAGATGCTAGGATGAGCTTTTGTTTGCCTATATCTTGTGATTTTTCAGTCATTTAAAAAGGTTGGACTTTTGAGAAAGCTTGGAGCTTCTTTGTATATTCATATTAGCAGTTTTGGCTAAGGAATAGAGACCAGGGTTTGCAGCACTCTTTTGGATTCATGTGGCATTTTGTTTTGGTATAGTGCTCTCTTTTGTAATTGTGAGATTACTTATGTTTTATTTATGCCATTATCTATCTTGCTTTCTTCTTAACTAAATCAAACAAGGGTAAAGGTAGAATCCATTGAAATTGCAGTGCTCTACCTAGGGTTTGCTTAGTTATTGATGTTTTCAGCTATTTGAAGAGGATCCTTGAGGTTTTCTTGCCCTCTTCAACTCCTCACTTGTCTAATCTCTCCATTTCATTCAATTTTAAGTGCCAAATCATTTGCCTACCTTGCCCCATAGAGATCTCTGCAAAACTGAGCCTCATTCCCCAGACCCAAATCTGCCTTTCCATTTGAGCCAACAAAACATCATCAAATTCAACCAAACTCTTCTGCACACATACCTAGCCTAAAATCAGTCTTCACATCAGTCATCTCAAGCCTCATTGATCATATTTTGTTGAGATTGACAAGGAGAGAGCCCTCTCCCGACCTGGTAGGGCTAGCTACCAGGTTAAGCGTGGTTTGATGTTATCCTAGATCCTACCTTTCTTAGCCTGAGGTAGATTTAAGCGCTAACAGAAAGAAAACATGGAAGGAAATTTATTGCAAAGACAAAAATGAGCATGGTGAAATAGATCTACAGCAAAGCATGAACCTACTAACAAGCTGCAACACTAGAAATCCTATGGCAAAGGCAGATCTGTGTTTTTTGTGGCAGCAAGAGGGTCTTCGCCTCAGTTCATGGTACAAAAGGGAGGAAAGGATGCCAAGGCTCTATTGATGGCCTTTTGTATTTTTTCCTATCACTATTCAACCTTCTATAGCAAACTGAAATGGAAACAACCTTTTAGATCACTAAAAGTAACCTATCCTTAACCAAGAAAGAAATCAATCTAATAACAACTAATTCATAAACTGAAACAAAACATATAAATACAAAACAAGAGCTGTTGGGCTACTTGGATTGGGCCCTAACCCAAGAGCTTTAGCCCTCTGAGGTAACTCAGTGCTGCCTCAGGAAAGATCTCATCTTCATTATCAAAATAATAATAACATTACATGAAACTGTCCACAACAGTAAGCTCGAAGTGAGCAGAGCAAAGCTGCAACAAAAGTGCGAAAATTTGACTAACATCCAAAAACCTAATGAGGCCATAGGCCTCTCTATTTATACAATTGGGCTTCCAAACAGCGCCCTTAAAATCAGGGAGGCTTGGCTCCTAAAACTTGAGATAGACAACAATTATCCTCCACTTGCTCAACTGCCTTTTTGGTGCATTGATGTGGCTGCTTGTGCTCTGAGCTCTTTGAAGGAGAATTGAAAGTAGAGAGTCATAAATGAGGGGGATATCCTCATATAAATCCTCTCCCTTGTCTTCTTCAAATATTTGCGAGGAGCATCGTGTCTTAATTTGTAATCGAGCTCTGCTCTATCGGAGGTTGCCCCCTTGAAGAGGCAAGTGAACATTACTCTTTGAATAATAAAATCATTGTTGTTCTGTGTTCTGGGTATCTTCTCTTCGCATATTCTGTATTTGGGTATCGTCTTGCAGGTTAAGAGCATAACATAGTTTGCTAGGTGGAAACCCAGAGAATCTTCTAGAAACTGCTCATTTGACACTTGTCTCTCTAAATTCACCCAGGGATGAGTAAGAGATCATGAAATATCCAAGTAGAACCAAGAACTATCAGAGAAATGACACTAATCAAAATCCCAGAAGCTGACTCACCCCCCTGCAAATATCTATATATGGATCCCTCATCCTAGAGATCCAAAGGCTGGAATTTTGTATTTTGTAAGGAAGTGTTGTTAGTTTCTCTGTGAAACATTGTATTGTTTGGTGATATAGTCTTTTCATGAGGTGAAGAGGGCTTTCATGCTGGGAGGATGGCATTGGATCAAATAACTAGGTTGTAATCCTCTCTTCTACTACTTCTATCAATAAAGCTATTTGAGTTTTCCTCCATATACTTGTATATCTCTGAATCTTGTATTTGTTTATGCATGTGTATGGTTAATGTACATCTAATCCTATATTGTTTATGGTTATAGATCTCTATGCTTTGATGGTATTCTGCTACTTTGACTCTACAGGTGTTCTTTGAAGCGAGACAAGTGAGAAAAGAGTGGCGAAAGCTCTATCAAAGGAGAGAGGAAACAAGCAAGGAGCTGAGCGAAAGACTGAGGTTGGTACTCTATGCTTCTCTCTCATCTATCTCTCATAAAGGAAAACACAAGTAACTTTGAATTGTTTTTTTCCAAGATAGATACCCATCTTAGTGGGACTAGCAGCTTTGAATAGACACTAGTTTTCTTGGAAACAAGGGGATCCACAAGAGGTCTACAGGAGGGTCTACAGGAGGATGTTGAGAGCAGTTTTGGAGGTTTTGAAGGCGGGAAAGTGAGTGGAAAGGGTAGCTAAAGGCTAGAAGGATATGTTAAGATGTCTACAATTCGTTAGGGATGATTAAGAGAGGGAGAGATGGTTTTACTTGTTCAAGAGAGGGAGGAAAGTTCATGAGAAAAGTGCAGAAAATCAGGGTAGATTCGCGAGGGACTATGGATGACTTATGAAACATGGAGCAAAAAGAGATGGTGCTGGCTGATTTATTGTGAGGAAAATATTGCTGCAAGAGCACTGTAACTCATCATGATATCAAGCAAGCAAAAATTAGCTATACCAAAAACAGAATTGTGCATCAAGCTAATCTAAATTATGGTCTAGGAAAATAAATGCTGAACAATGCTATATGGAAAGTGTTAGTGTCAGTCTTTGCAGCCTTCCTCTAGTGATCAAACATGCTTTTACAAAGTGATTTTAAGTTTTCGAGGTCAAATTTTGTCATTTCAGTGAGTCTTTAAGTAAAATTTGGTCACTAGGTATTAGGTCTAGGGTTTGCTTTCACTCCTTTCAAAGTTGTCCAAATTTCAGTCCATGTCACCATTCATCTGAGTTTACCATCATTCATAGGGTTTTCATCATGATGTCAGGTTCCAATGGGTCATTTTACACCTCGTTCATGCTTCAATTGCACCTAGGTAAGGTTCATTTCCCTCTCCTAGGGTTTTGAGGGTAATTTCTCTTGGATGATAAAATCGTCAGAAAAACTTGTATCCTAATGTTCATACACCTTCCCCTATCCTTAATGTACCTTATTAAACACTTCCCATCACTGAGATCCCCCAAATTCCTCATTTTTCCACAAACCCTATTTTCTTGCTACAATTTGACAATTTTCTAGGTTGGGCCTGTGTTTAGCCCTTTTGGACCCCTTCCCCTAACTCAATCTTCAAAATTCCACTTTCCCCTGCTTAATAACATCCCTCCCTACTTCCCAAATTTTCTCAAGAATTTGGAATTCCCTTATCCCCTTCATTTCACTTCATTTCGACCAATCCCCTGTTCCACACATCGGGATAGGTTTTACTCCAATGATGTTTCTGAGCAATAAAAGATGAATTTGGGAAAACTGAGAGAGGTTTTCATCCAAAATAGGCCAAGGAAGAAAAAATTCCTTCACTTTTTACACAGGTGTCATGGTTTTAGAGAAATGTCAAAAATACAGTTGCCTCAGGAGAATTAATGCACCTCTAAAGTGACCTTTGGAAAATTGATATTTCGCCTAGCTTGGTTGGCCAAATGACTTTCTTTGATGAGTCAAATGATAACAAGACACAAAGAAAATTCCAATGAGCTATCATGAGCTCAATTTGGCGTTGAGGAAGACCTTCAAAAGTTGACTGCAATAGCACTCTGCCTTTAGGCAGCCTCATTTTGCACATTTTGACCAGTCTTGGGAGATTTGATTTTTGATAGGGCAAATGAACTCAAAATTGAAAAATTCCAGTTGGGTTGGAAAGTAGACTCAATAATATTTCCCACAATCTATCCTACACACAATTGGATGCCAAGAAGGCCTCCAAAATTCTCCTGTAAAAGGGCGCTATGCATTGAGATGGTGCGGCGCATTGGGCAGCCCTCTGCAATGTAAAAAATGAACTAGCGGGACGCATTGAGATGGCGCGGCGCATTGGGCTAAAAAGCCTGAAATCCATTCAAATCTTCCTCCAAAGACTCTCAAATTGCTAAATTCTTCATTTCCCAAGTAAGTTAACATCCCTCCATGACCAATGAATGAATTTCTCTTGGTGCTTATGGTGATTTAATGGATAAAAATTAAAACCCTACCTCCTTGCATTTTTTGTCAAAAAACAATTGCATAGGGTTTATGAGTTGTATTTCTTGCTGCTAATTCCACTCCTAGCCATTTCTCACTCCCTCACTCCTTCATTCCCTCAATCATTTTCTCCCTCTCGTTACATTCTCATCTACCCATTCCACATTTCCCATATCCTTAATCAACTAACCCTAAATCCCTAATCCCACTATCCCAAACCCTAGTCAAGTATCCTGAAAACCCTAATTGCCATCCCAAGCCCCATATATCATCCTCTAAACCATTTCATTCCCTAAAATCCTACAGCTAGCATCAAACCCTCCCCTCATTAGTCCCACTCATCCATTGCGCTCAAAAACATTAAGGCAAAACCGGCAAGCTGCCAAGAGGAGGAAAATCAAATTGACCACACTTGAGCAAGAAATTCAAATCTGATCATGAATCTTGGCTTGAGAGAACAAACATGCACCTAGAAAGGATGCTAGAGAAGACCAACAATGAGAAAAACATGTTGACGAACATGACATATCATTACTTGACGAGAAACAAATTGTGCAAGGCAAGAATCGGGAAATTGAAGGCCAAGTTGAAGAAGGCATCGAGGAAGCAAAAAGAGCAAGGTAGACTTCAGATCTTGGCTGAGGCTTCCTTGGCCTAGCATAACACTTAATGGAGAACACTCAGCCCAAATTTCAAAAAAAATGGGAGACTTTTTGTAATTTTGGAATTTTTGGGTCAAAATACAGGTTTTTCTGCTCAATGCGCTGTGCCACCTGGCGCCCACTTTTGATGGCAGTCTCCTTTTGAGGAAAAATCAGCATATTTGGATTTTTCGTGAAAAAATATGCATGCTCACAAATGGACAAGAAAGTTTGACATATTTTGGGCTTCCAAAAAGGTCAAAAACACCTCAAAAATGACCTTTCTGCCCCTTTTTTGACACACAAGAAGCAGTCTTGGGAGAACTCAGTTTTGGAGGGGAAAATGGAGGAAAAATTCAAAAATTCCACTTGTTCTAGAAAGTAGAGAGGCCTGCCTTTACAACAAGCACACTTGGAGAAAATTTGGGCATCGGGAAGACCTCCAAAAGTAGCTGAAAAAAAGTGCTATGCATAGGGAAATCAATGCGGCGCATTGGGGAAATTTTGCTCAGTTTGACCAAAAATGCTCTGTTTTTCGCCTAATTTCTTGACAGTTTGAATTTTCTTCTTCTAGATGTCAAACTCATGATGTAATTTAATGTGATTTGATGGATCTTGATGTAATTATGCTAAATTTTCACTCATAGAGGTAGATTCATCCATGAAAAAGTAGTTTGCAACTGAATGAATCAGTTCCCTAGTTTTTAGAGGCAAGCTGTTCCACTGCCTAATTTTTAGTTCTTAGTTTAAAATTTATTGGAATAGCTCCTAAAATCATGAGCTCGACCCCTAGATGCTAGGATGAGGTTTTGTTTGCCTATATCTTGTGATTTTTCAGTCATTTAAAAAGGTTGGACTTTTGAGAAAGCTTGGAGCTTCTTTGTATATTCATATTAGCAGTTTTGGCTAAGGAATAGAGACCAGGGTTTGCAGCACTCTTTTGGATTCATGTGGAATTTTGTTTTGGTATAGTGCTCTCTTTTGTAATTGTGAGATTACTTATTTTTTATGTATGCCATTATCTATCTTGCTTTCTTCTTAACTAAATCAAACAAGGGTAAAGGTAGAATCCATTGAAATTGCAGTGCTCTACCTAGGGTTTGCTTAGTTATTGATGTTTTCAGCTATTTGAAGAGGATCCTTGAGGTTTTCTTGCCCTATTCAACTCCTCACCTCTCTAATCTCTCCATCTCATTCAATTTTAAGTGCCAAATCATTTGCCTACCTTGCCTCATAGAGATCTCTGCAAAACTGAGCCTCATTCCCCAGGCCCAAATCTGCCTTTCCATTTGAGCCAACAAAACATCATGAAATTCAAACAAACTCTTCTACACACATACCTAGCCTAAAACCAGTCTTCACATCAGTCATCTCAAGCCTCATTGATCATATTTTGTTGAGATTGACAAGGAGAGAGCCCTCTCCCGACCTGGTAGGGCTAGCTACCAGGTTAAGCGTGGTTTGATCTTATCCTAGATCCTACCTTTCTTAGCCTAAGGTAGATTTAAGCGCTAACAGAAAGAAAACATGGAAGGGAATTTATTGCAAAGACAAAAATGAGCATGGTGAAATAGATCTACAGCAAAGCATGAACCTACTAACAAGCTGCAACACTAGAAATCCTATGGCAAAGGCAGATCTGTGTTTTTTGTGGCAGCAAGAGGGTCTTCGCCTCAGTTCATGGTACAAAAGGGAGGAAAGGATTCCAAGGCTCTATTGATGGCCTTTTGTATTTTTTCCTATCACTATTCAACCTTCTATAGCAAACTGAAATGGAAACAACCTTTTAAATCACTAAAAGTAACCTATCCTTAACCAAGAAAGAAATCAATCTAATAACAACTAATTCATAAACTGAAACAAAACATATAAATACAAAACAAGAGATGTTGGGCTACTTGGATTGGGCCCTAACCCAAGAGCTTTAGCCCTCTGAGGTAACTCAGTGCTGCCTCAGGAAAGATCTCATCTTCATTATCAAAATAATAACAACATTACATGAAACTGTCCACAACAGTAAGCTCGAAGTGAGCAGAGCAAAGCTGCAACAAAAGTGCGAAAATTTGACTAACATCCAAAAACCTAATGAGGCCCTAGGCCTCTCTATTTATACAATTGGGCTTCCAAACAGCGCCCTTAAAATCAGGGAGGCTTGGCTCCTAAAACTTGAGATAGACAACAGTTATCCTCCACTTGCTCAACTGCCTTTTTGGTGCATTGATGTGGCTGCTTGTGCTCTGAGCTCTTTGAAGGAGAATTGAAAGTAGAGAGTCATAAATGAGGGGGACATCCTCATATAAATCCTCTCCCTTGTCTTCTTCAAATATTTGCGAGGAGCATCGTGTCTTAATTTGTAATCGAGCTCTGCTCTATCGGAGGTTGCCCCCTTGAAGAGGCAAGTGAACATTACTCTCTGAATAATAAAATCATTGTTGTTCTGTGTTCTGCGTATCTTCTCTTCGCATATTCTGTATTTGGGTATCGTTTTGCAGGTTAAGAGCATAACATAGTTTGCTAGGTGGAAACCCAGAGAATCTTCTAGAAACTGCTCATTTGACACTTGTCTCTCTAAATTCACCCAGGGATGAGTAAGAGATCATGAAATATCCAAGTGGAACCAAGAACTATCAGAGAAATGACACTAATCAAAATCCCAGAAGCTGACTCACCCCCCTGCAAATATCTATATATGGATCCCTCATCCTAGAGATCCAAAGGCTGGAATTTTGTATTTTGTAAGGAAGTGTTGTTGGTTTCTCTGTGAAACATTGTATTGTTTGGTGATCTAGTCTTTTCATGAGGTGAAGATGGCTTTCATGCTGGGAGGATGGCATTGGATCAAAGAACTAGGTTGTAATCCTCTCTTCTACTACTTCTATCAATAAAGCTATTTGAGTTTTCCTCCATATACTTGTATATCTCTGAATCTTGTATTTGTTTATGCATGTGTATGGTTAATGTACATCTAATCCTATATTGTTTATGGTTATAGATCTCTATGCTTTGATGGTATTCTGCTACTTTGACTCTACAGGTGTTCTTTGAAGCGGGACAAGTGAGAAAAGAGTGGTGAAAGCTCTATCAAAGGAGAGAGGAAACAAGCAAGGAGCTGAGCGAAAGACTGAGGTTGGTACTCTATGCTTCTCTCTCATCTATCTCTCATAAAGGAAAACACAAGTAACTTTGAATTGTTTGTTTCCAAGATAGATACCCATCTTAATGGGACTAGCAGCTTTGAATAGACACTAGTTTTCTTGGAAACAAGGGGATCCACAAGAGGTCTACAGGAGGGTCTACAGGAGGATGTTGAGAGCAGTTTTGGAGGTTTTGAAGGCGGGAAAGTGAGTGGAAAGGGTAGCTAAAGGCTAGAAGGATATGTTAAGATGTCTACAGTTCGTTAGGGATGATTAAGAGAGGGAGAGATGGTTTTACTTGTTCAAGAGAAGGGAGGAAAGTTCATGAGAAAAGTGCAGAAAATCAGGGTAGATTCGCGAGGGACTATGGATGACTTATGAAACATGGAGCAAAAAGAGATGGTTCTGGCTGATTTATTGTGAGGAAAATATTGCTGCAAGAGCACTGTAACTCATCATGATATCAAGCAAGCAAAAATTAGCTATACCAAAAACAGAATTGTGCATCAAGCTAATCTAAATTATGGTCTAGGAAAATAAATGCTGAACAATGCTACATGGAAAGTGTTAGTGTCAGTCTTTGCAGCCTTCCTCTAGTGATCAAACATGCTTTTACAAAGTGATTTTAAGTTTTCGAGGTCAAATTTTGTCATTTCAGTGAGTCTTTAAGTAAAATTTGGTCACTAGGTATTAGGTCTAGGGTTTGCTTTCACTCCTTTCAAAGTTGTCCAAATTTCAGTCCATGTCACCATTCATCTGAGTTTACCATCATTCATAGGGTTTTCATCATGATGTCAGGTTCCAATGGGTCATTTTACACCTCGTTCATGCTTCAATTGCGCCTAGGTAAGGTTCATTTCCCTCTCCTAGGGTTTTGAGGGTAATTTCTCTTGGATGATAAAATCGTCAGAAAAACTTGTATCCTAATGTTCATACACCTTCCCCTATCCTTAATGTACCTTATTAAACACTTCCCATCACTGATATCCCCCAAATTCCTCATTTTTCCACAAACCCTATTTTCTTGCTACAATTTGACAATTTTCTAGGTTGGGCCTGTGTTTAGCCCTTTTGGACCCCTTCCCCTAACTCAATCTTCAAAATTCCACTTTCCCCTGCTTAATAACATCCCTCCCTACTTCCCAAATTTTCTCAAGAATTTGGAATTCCCTTATCCCCTTCATTTCATTTCATTTCGACCAATCCCCTGTTCCACACATCGGGATAGGTTTTACTCCAATGATGTTTCTGAGCAATAAAAGATGAATTTGGGAAAACTGAGAGAGGTTTTCATCCAAAATAGGCCAAGGAAGAAAAAATTCCTTCACTTTTTACACAGGTGTCATGGTTTTAGAGAAATGTCAAAAATACAGTTGCCTCAGGAGAATTAATGCACCTCTAAAGTGACCTTTGGAAAATCGATATTTCGCCTAGCTTGGTTGGCCAAATGACTTTCTTTGATGAGTCAAATGATAACAAGACACAAAGAAAATTCCAATGAGCTATCATGAGCTCAATTTGGCGTTGAGGAAGACCTTCAAAAGTTGACTGCAATAGCACTCTGCCTTTAGGCAGCCTCATTTTGCACATTTTGACCAGTCTTGGGAGATTTGATTTTTGATAGGGCAAATGAACTCAAAATTGAAAAATTCCAGTTGGGTTGAAAAGTAGACTCAATAATATTTCAAACACTCTATCCTACACACAATTTGGATGCCAAGAAGGCCTCCAAAATTCTCCTGTAAAAGGGTGCTATGCATTGAGATGGTGCGGCGCATTGGGCAGCCCTCTGCAATGTAAAAAATGAACTGGCGCGACACATTGAGATGGCGCGGCGCATTAGGCTAAAAAGACTGAAATCCATTCAAATCTTCCTCCAAAGACTCTCAAATTGCTAAATTCTTCATTTCCCAAGTAAGTTAACATCCCTCCATGACCAATGAATGAATTTCTCTTGGTGCTTATGGTGATTTAATGGATAAAAATTAAAACCCTACCTCCTTGCATTTTTTGTCAAAAAACAATTGCATAGGGTTTATGAGTTGTATTTCTTGCTACTAATTCCACTCCTAGCCATTTCTCACTCCCTCACTCCTTCATTCCCTCAATCATTTTCTCCCTCTCTTTACATTCTCATCTACCCATTCCACATTTCCCATATCCCTAATCAACTAACCCTAAATCCCTAATCCCACTATCCCAAACCCTAGTCAAGTATCCCGAAAACCCTAATTGCCATCCCAAGCCCCATATATCATCCTCTAAACCATTTCATTCCCTAAAATCCTACAGCTAGCATCAAACCCTCCCCTCATTAGTCCCACTCATCCATTGCGCTCAAAAACATTAAGGCAAAACCGGCAAGCTGCCAAGAGGAGGAAAATCAAATTGACCACACTTGAGCAAGAAATTCAAATCTGATCATGAATCTTGGCTTGAGAGAACAAACATGCACCTAGAAAGGATGCTAGAGAAGACCAACAATGAGAAAAACATGTTGACGAACATGACATATCATTACTTGACGAGAAACAAATTGTGCAAGGCAAGAATCGGGAAATTGAAGGCCAAGTTGAAGAAGGCATCGAGGAAGCAAAAAGAGCAAGGTAGACTTCAGATCTTGGCTGAGGCTTCCTTGGCCTAGCATAACACTTAATGGAGAACACTCAGCCCAAATTTCAAAAAAAATGGGAGACTTTTTGTAATTTTGGAATTTTTGGGTCAAAATACAGGTTTTTCTGCTCAATGCGCTGTGCCACCTGGCGCTCACTTTTGATGGCAGTCTCCTTTTGAGGAAAAATCAGCATATTTGGATTTTTCGTGAAAAAATATGCATGCTCACAAATGGACAAGAAATTTTGACATATTTTGGGCTTCCAAAAAGGTCAAAAACACCTCAAAAATGACCTTTCTGCCCCTTTTTTGACACACAGGAAGCAGTCTTGGGAGAACTCAGTTTTGGAGGGGAAAATGGAGGAAAAATTCAAAAATTCCACTTGTTCTAGAAAGTAGAGAGGCCTGCCTTTACAACAAGCACACTTGGAGAAAATTTGGGCATCGGGAAGACCTCCAAAAGTAGCTGAAAAAAAGTGCTATGCATAGGGAAATCAGTGCGGCGCATTGGGGAAATTTTGCTCAGTTTGACCAAAAATGCTCTGTTTTTCGCCTAATTTCTTGACAGTTTGAATTTTCTTCTTCTAGATGTCAAACTCATGATGTAATTTAATGTGATTTGATGGATCTTGATGTAATTATGCTAAATTTTCACTCATAGAGGTAGATTCATCCATGAAAAAGTAGTTTGCAACTGAATGAATCAGTTCCCTAGTTTTTAGAGGCAAGCTGTTCCACTGCCTAATTTTTAGTTCTTAGTTTAAAATTTATTGGAATAGCTCCTAAAATCATGAGCTCGACCCCTAGACGCTAGGATGAGTTTTTGTTTGCCTATATCTTGTGATTTTTCAGTCATTTAAAAAGGTTGGACTTTTGAGAAAGCTTGGAGCTTCTTTGTATATTCATATTAGCAGTTTTGGCTAAGGAATAGAGACCAGGGTTTGCAGCACTCTTTTGGATTCATGTGGAATTTTGTTTTGGTATAGTGCTCTCTTTTGTAATTGTGAGATTACTTATTTTTTATGTATGCCATTATCTATCTTGCTTTCTTCTTAACTAAATCAAACAAGGGTAAAGGTAGAATCCATTGAAATTGCAGTGCTCTACCTAGGGTTTGCTTAGTTATTGATGTTTTCAGCTATTTGAAGAGGATCCTTGAGGTTTTCTTGCCCTATTCAACTCCTCGCCTCTCTAATCTCTCCATCTCATTCAATTTTAAGTGCCAAATCATTTGCCTACCTTGCCTCATAGAGATCTCTGCAAAACTGAGCCTCATTCCCCAGGCCCAAATCTGCCTTTCCATTTGAGCCAACAAAACATCATCAAATTCAAACAAACTCTTCTACACACATACCTAGCCTAAAACCAGTCTTCACATCAGTCATCTCAAGCCTCATTGATCATATTTTGTTGAGATTGACAAGGAGAGAGCCCTCTCCCAACCTGGTAGGGCTAGCTACCAGGTTAAGCGTGGTTTGATCTTATCCTAGATCCTACCTTTCTTAGCCTGAGGTAGATTTAAGCGCTAACAGAAAGAAAACATGGAAGGGAATTTATTGCAAAGACAAAAATGAGCATGGTGAAATAGATCTACAGCAAAGCATGAACCTACTAACAAGCTGCAACACTAGAAATCCTATGGCAAAGGCAGATCTGTGTTTTTTGTGGCAGCAAGAGGGTCTTCGCCTCAGTTCATGGTACAAAAGGGAGGAAAGGATGCCAAGGCTCTATTGATGGCCTTTTGTATTTTTTCCTATCACTATTCAACCTTCTATAGCAAACTGAAATGGAAACAACCTTTTAAATCACTAAAAGTAACCTATCCTTAACCAAGAAAGAAATCAATCTAATAACAACTAATTCATAAACTGAAACAAAACATATAAATACAAAACAAGAGCTGTTGGGCTACTTGTATTGGGCCCTAACCCAAGAGCTTTAGCCCTCTGAGGTAACTCAGTGCTGGCTCAGGAAAGATCTCATCTTCATTATCAAAATAATAATAACATTACATGAAACTGTCCACAACAGTAAGCTCAAAGTGAGCAGAGCAAAGCTGCAACAAAAGTGCGAAAATTTAACTAACATCCAAAAACCTAATGAGGCCCTAGGCCTCTCTATTTATACAATTGGGCTTCCAAACAGCGCCCTTAAAATCAGGGAGGCTTGGCTCCTAAAACTTGAGATAGACAACAGTTATCCTCCACTTGCTCAACTGCCTTTTTGGTTCATTGATGTGGCTGCTTGTGCTCTGAGCTCTTTGAAGGAGAATTCAAAGTAGAGAGTCATAAATGAGGGGGACATCCTCATATAAATCCTCTCCCTTGTCTTCTTCAAATATTTGCTGCCAAATGTGCATTAAACCTTTGACTTTGTCTCCCAAAATTGACCAAAAATCTGCATTAAGCACACATTAGACTTCATGGCATAATGGCCAACCCAAATCACTCTATTAGCATAAATATAATCAAAAACATGCAATAAACTAATGAGAATGGTTGATTAAGCTAAGTTAGGAGGAAAAATGAGCCCATATAATTAACCATTTATGGGGCTCATCAGATACCAACCTCATGCCAATAGTATCTGAGCTTGCCCCATAGTCTCCACCACCTATAGTATCAGAACCAGTCTCGAGTGAGCAAGGAGAGGTTGTTCTCTTGATGATGATCCGGTGATGGATGTGTATGATATATACTTTGACATATTGTAGTAAAATATTGTACAAGTGCGGAGAAAGAATTTCCTGGATGATCACGCATCACCTACATTTAAGAAGGAAAGGATGATAGTGTTAGATGTTAGAAAGTATCCAGCGTCCATGGCCAATGCCACTACTGCTTATGCAGGATCCATGAGCTCAAATGTCAAGTTCCTATTAGTAGAGAATGAATAGATGAAAAGTAACTTGCAAGCATCCAGACAGAAGGAAGAAAAATTCATAGGATCTACTATGGCAGAGATGAGGAAAGTGATACTTGCTGAAGTATAAACACTTTAGGCTATGATGTGAAAACAGCATGAAGGATTTGCTACTGTGCATAGGCCGGTTGTCCATCTATATGGTTTTCAACATCGGAGAATAAAGATTGTCCAAAATCCCAAGGACATACATGTTTCTATTGTACACGTGCAGGAATGGACAATGAGGTACAAGGAAGCCTCACTTTACTTGCATAAGATGATGAAGTCGCGGGTAGAGCTAGACAAATCTTGGATCTAGATTTTGATCCAGAACTATGACCAACTCTCCCCATTTGTTAGTAGCATATATGCTTCCTGTGCATGATTGTTTAAGAGTTTGGATGTCATGGTGAGGAGACATAGGATCATGTCAATCGGTTCCCTCAGCCAAGCCATTTAGAAGAACCAAGTCCAACTAGAGTTCGACTAGTGCATGGAGCAGCTGAGGTGAGAGGCCACTAGTGGTGACTTGGAGCTTAGTGCAGAAAATATGGAGAAGTACATTGGTGGTCCCGTCATACTTAAGACCATGCTGTGGATGCTTCAAGATGATTTGGACAAAGGTTCTAAGACCATATACCTAGAAGTTATGAAGGCAAGACTCTGTTTCTAGAAAGACATCACGTAGTTTGGGGACACCATAGTGTAATACCAAGCTTGGTATCAGTTCATCACTGAATATCATCAAGAAGATCTGTTAAGGGAATAATTCCCCCAGGGCTTTGGGTCAAAACCCTAGCAGAGAAAGAGTAATCTATAGCAAGAAACAAGCATTCAACTTAGGCGACATGCTTAAACAAACTAACTATGTGAGGATGAACATACCTGGATGTCCTTCTTTTGGGTAGTTCCAGCCAGGGTTCAAACCCTCTGCAACTCCTAATGATATTTGAATCTTCACATCAACCAATTCGAATACACATAGTGGCATATAGATAAAGCATTTTAGTGAAATCAACTTTATATCATATAAGTAAATGGTTAGTTATGCATCCAAATACTCATTCATATATAAACCATAACAATAACATTAGATGCATAAACAGAGTCAATATTAGGAACAAGATTGCATTTATTTTTATTGTAGAAAACTATAATAAATATGGAAAGAGTTCATCTAGTCTTCCTCTTCCACCTCCAAGCGGAACCATCCTCCAGGTCCGTCCAATCCCAGTCTTCAACAACCTCCTTCCATAACCAATACCATGATATCTCAAGCAAGTGGGAGAATATCAACACTCAAGGAAACAAGGGTTTCCTGAACTTGGGGAAGTGCTTGAAGCACAGGGATACTTCAGACTTGATCAAGGGATAATCTCAATATAGTAATTCTATCCTTTCTCTCCTCCTTAAGGCCTTCCCATAGCAGTCTTTTTATACTTCACCCAATTAGTTTTTTAGTTGGGGAAACAGTTGGGAACAATTAGGCCATGTGCACTAGGAGGTAATCAATAGGTAAAACCCATGAACTCCGCCCATAGTTAAGGAGATTTAATTTTTTTAAGTGTTTTAACACATATATGCAGGTTGGGTATTGACTAACCCACGTGTACATGCTTTTAACACAGGGAAAAGTAGCGTACAGGGAGTAAAACATTTTTTTTTAAATATTTGGACCAAGTCGGAAGGAGGTGTTGCCCTAGGCCATAAACCAAGCATCACAAATACCAAGGGTGATATTTGGAGCTATAACAGATGCCCCCTAATATATAAGGTCAGAAGGGGTACATGATGGCCGAAATGTATCAAGTATATGGAAAGGAAACCTATCAAAAACTAAGAAGGAATTCACCAGATTTCAGCCTGCCAAACCAAAAAAGAAGATCAGAAAGAAACAACTGTCTGAGGTGTGAATACCCATGCTCAGAGAAAGTAAAGCATGTCCGCATATCAAGTGCAAGCAGATCCATTATGTATACAAGTATAAAGAACTGAAAGTACATAATGGATCATCTGATCATGATCAAACAAGTACATGTCTGTATATCACATATAAGAAGATGATCAATGAAGCTGAAAGATGAAGTTTATCACTGATGTCAAAAATTGATCCTAATAGTACCAAATGAACATGATGGAATAATATGATAGTACGTCGCAACTCAGATGCCAGCATATAGGATGTCGCTATGAAGGACTGCAACATATAATGTGGGTGGTGTCAACTAGCAACAATATGAGCAACTGACAAGTGAACCAAAGAATGTTGATGCAACCCAAGGTCTTCACCGACCACCGTGGTACATTTCTACACAATGGGAATAAATGATCTAAAGTCAACCATGTGAAAAATCATTTGATTACCGGCCATTGATGTATAACGTTAACAAATGTGAGACTACTCACTGATAATGAAAATGAGAGTCAAGGTACCTAGTACAATCTAACACGTGCGAATGAATGAGCTGAGGTTGAACACCTAGAAGAATCTACCAATCAGGGGACATTGATAGTTTCCCACTGTCGATAGTGAAGGATCTGCCACTAATGACTGCAAACCCCAAGGTACTCCCAAATGGACTCTAGATCTTTGCCCCAGAGCAATGAGTCGTAGTCGATAGGGAATGATCCACTAGAAGGAAGGCATTAAGGCATCCTTCATCAATCTAGCGCGAGTGTAACCTGTAGGCCAATAATGTGGAAGGAATCGGGCGAAAAAAGATGTAGTAAACCAACCGAAGCACGTTTCCGACGTACACAAGATGTAGCTAGCGCATGATAGAAACCCTCTGAACCAACCAATAATGAAAGCTGACATAGAGGCAAGGAATCCACCAATGGGGTCAAATGGAAACCAAGGCACTGCACGAATCCCAATGTGTGATAATGTAAGTTGAAGTCGAACATAAGGGAAACCACTCAGTCAAAGACCATGATACTGATCGATACTGAGCACAAGGTGACCTATCAATCATGAAAATAGGGCCAGGGTGTGGCTCTAGGCTTGCCCTCAGAGCAATATGTCGTCGTCGATAAGGACAAGACCTGCCAATAAGAAGCCAATGGAGACCTTCTCAAATCGGCATGAGCAAAGGAACAATATAACTAATGTGATGAAAAACAAGACATTGACAACCAGGGATGGCGGACTGAAAAATAGGTCAAGAGACACCGTAGAGAGGCCGACTCAAGCTTACTTCCCTTGAACAAAAGCACAATTCAATGATTACCATGTGGTAGCATATGATGACTCTGTGTAAGCTCGTCATGCAAGAGGCATGAATGAACTCTCCATATGATTAGAAGAGGTAACCAATCGAAGGAGAATTGACTCAATAACAAAGTTAAGGCATACCTAAGTCAAACTAAATCCCACCCAAAATGGAGGAGAGACTTTCTTTTGAGTGCTTTGTTCAAGGGGGACACAACTGACTCTAGCTGCCAACAATATATGGAAATGTTGTCTCGTTCCCACTCTTGTTTGGAATTTGTAATTTTTTTGTCTTTTTCTTTAAGCTGGAAAACGAATATAAGAATGCTATAGTCCAGTGGAAAGAACGAGTGTCATTGAGGCAGATGATCTAGTTCCTGGGATGGGAACAATCCTATGCTCAATGCAAGGAGGCAAAACTGGTCAAGGACACTCAGAGGAATGTTCCTTCCATGGATCAATGGGTGTGTCAAGTTGCAGAAGCTAAGTGATTGCAGGTTTGAGTTTGCAGAAGACATGGTCAAATAAGTGGCTTAAACATGAGTCCAAGTGAAGCCAACTCAAGGCCAAAAGGAGAAAATAGTCAAAATGCAATGCAGCAATACAACTCAACACAAAGGAGCCTCTAGGGTATAATGCTAGAATGAAGCAAAGCAGCAAAGAGGAATGAGTCTTCAATGCACAAGTCATGGCAGGACTAAAGAGGACTCCCGAGCCTACTCAAAATATCAACATGGGCAACAACTCTCAGTGAGGTGCTAACTACAATGCCCATGTAAAGGATGCCTCTACCACAAAAGTCATGATACTTCTAAGGAATGTGAAGGTTTTGCACCATAACTTGGTGGGGTCGATCCTAAGGAAAAAATGGAAAAGGAAACTGATAAGTGCACAATGTAGGTGAAAAACCTAACCTATATGCCAATTTCAAGAACCAATACCTATCAGAACAGAGCAACCATAAAAATTTCCAAAGGATAAATCTTCCAAGCTCTGTAGAAATCAATAGGAACACTAGACAAGAAGTTAATACATCCCACATATAAACTTCAAATAAAATCTTGTGTTATAGAATACAAAACCTGAAAATGCGTACCTTATATATACAATATGGTACAGGGAACCATGCAACCTTGCAGTTTATGCATAATAGTTCTTCTGGACAAACCCTTGCAGGGCTTAAGCCAAGGACTCCTTTGGTAGTCAAAACTCATGGCTTCAAAGAGTTCCTCCTGTGAAGGCAAATCAAATTCTAAGAAATCATGAAAACTACAAGGATCAAAAGAGGGAATTAAGGGGTCCCATGTCCCTATAGGAAGAATCTCTTGGTCAACTGTTGGGATCAAGTCCCAAGAAGGGGAACAATAGGTCAAAGCATCCTTCTCAAAAGTGATTGAACATTGAGGATTCAATGCCACATAATTCACCTGTGGCGGGGTAGAGTCTACTTGAACACTTGGAACAAACCAAGGGGTATTCTGCAGTAAATTCGAATTAGGGTGGTGATTATTAGATGCAAGTTGATCAATAGTGACAATATTCCCTTTATGAGGAAAACACATCACTCAAAAGAGTGAAGACACCAAAACATTCATAGCATAGACATAATCACGCCTAAGTAGCATATTAAAGTCTAAAGGGCTATCAACCACCATCATATCGATTAAGAAAGTCTTCCGACCTAAAGTAATAGGAAATTGAGGAAGAACACCCATAGAGTCACCAAGTCTTCTATCATAGGCTAACAACTGACTCTGAGTTGTCAACAACTTTGGGGAACCCAAAGCTTTCCAAGTTAAAGAGGATATAATACTTGCAGAGGATCCTTCATCCACCGTACATCGATAGACGTTTGTGGAATTAACTCTAACCTTTATTTGGAAAGGTGCAACGGAAGGAAGACAAGGCTTGACAATACTATCCCAATAAAAGGAGACACTCCTAGAACTTGGAGGGGGAACATTCGAAGCAACTAGAATGCCACCTATAGCAGAAGAATCTTTACTAGAAATCAAGTAGACTCTTTTGTTAGGCATTTCACCCCCCAAAAGAGGAGTGTAATCAGCCAGAGATTACACTGGCTCAACCACATTATCAACCAATGGTTGATGGGACTGATGAGAAACCATATCAGATCCAGGAGTAGAAGAAATTTCAGACTCAGACCATATCCTTTGTACCTCTAGAATACCAAGCATAGATGAGTAAGATGGTCTCCCTTGCATATCCTACAAGGGAACTTAGGTTTAAAAATTATATGTCCGGGCTTCTTATCAACATCCATTCCACCAACTTGACTAGCAGTGGTTTGCAGAGAGTCCCAAACATGACTTGCAAAGCTCAGTGACTCTTTGCTAGTATGACTTGCAGTGACTAGACTTATGCCCCCAACATGACTTGCAGCGGCTGACAGCTGATCTTCAACATGACTGGCAGAGGTTGATGATGGATTGCTAGTATGACTCGCAGTGACTAAACTTGTGCCCCCAACATGACTTGCAGCAGCTGAAAGCTCATCCTCAACATGATTGGAAGAGGTTGATGATGGATGGATAGAATTATTCTTCTTCTCTATCTTCCTCTTTCTCCTCTTTTTAGATTTCTTATTACAAGAAGGAGGAAAAAGAGGAATCCTAGATTTCTCCTTAAAAGAAGATGAACAATTAGCATCCATGTGATGCCCCTAAAATAAAGCATTCATCTGAGAAGCTTCAAGAACATCTGGAATATTCGGAGTGGACCACAACCAAACTGGTAGTCCAACATTCAATCCGGGAATATTCAAAGTGGCCATCAAGGGGGTACCAACGTTTCCAAAGAAAAGAAAAGTGCAAGGATCCCCTTTTGGGAGGGTACCTCGGTTGGTTTCCATTGGAATATCAGCCATATCTAACCGATTCACAGATCCTTCCCTTACGAGAATGTACAAATGACTTTTCAAGGAATATAGATACAAAATCAAAACCTTTGCCCTTGAGGAGGCAACTCCACAACTTTCGAAAGAAAGATCAAAATCCTTTCAAGATCGACAGAGTGGTAGGTCGGTCACTCAGAATCCAAAGTCCAAAAGTGACTAGACAAACATACCTAAAGCCAACTACATACAAGAAGCAAAGAGCACTCGACTATAAAGTCCCTAAATATACAACCAATCAAGAAACTTCCAAGTATTTCCGCTCCGGGTGATGAGGACCAGACACCAAAATACAAGAAAGTGTGTTAGGTCCCTATAATACTAGTGATTACCCCATTATTATTGTAGTTGTATCCCTTATTAATATTGGTGTGCCCCTATTGTCCCCATATTGTTATTACTGTGCCCCATAGAATCCCTCTATTGTTATTTTTGTGCCTTTATGTTATTATTGTTAGGTCGGCTGGGTTATATTGTGACTCCTTAGACTCCTATATATAGAAAGGAGGTTTTGTCATTTGAATCATCAAAGAATCATTCATTTGTGTAATGTAAAGGATTTTGCCCCCTCGAAGAGGCTAAATTCTAAGGCGTTGATCTATCTTTTCTATCTTTTTGTGAGCAAGTTTCATAACATTTGGTATTAGAGCTTTGGATTCTAGGGTTTCGCTGCTCCAAATAGGTCATCATGGCATTTTCACCATAACTTTTTTCTGTGATGTTTCAGAAGCAAAAAAAAAAAACCCCATTTGAAATGAAATCGCACTAAACCTCAGGTTAAAGTTTTAGAGCTTTTCGCGCTATATTTGTGGAGATATGATCTGAGGAAGTTGGTCTTTTTGCAGACTCCTGAATTACATTCCAAACAGGTGACCTGGGGAAAATCGTCATAACTTTCTCTCTGAACATCAGATTGAAATTTCGTAAGAAGGTGCAAAAAGAGGACGGACTTTAGTTTCTTGTATATATTTTTCAGAGCCAAAGGTCGAAACAAGGACATGTGGCATGTCATACAAGTTCACTCTATTGAACTATTCTATAATCAGGTCACTGTGGGAGATTTGGTAGAACTCTTCCTTGGAGAATCCAATTTGGATCAGAATGGTGGCATTGGAAAGAGGACATAGAGGGCTATTGCAAATCACAATTTTAGAACTGGATGATCTGAAATTACGAAGATACATCAGAGGAAATATTGAGCTCCTACAAAGTGAAAAAAGGTGTGTAGATTTTTTAAAATTTTTTCTTAAGCTTGGTTTGAAAAAATATTTTGAAGGAATTCAAAGGGCATAATAGAGCATTATTATTGGTAACTGATGCCCCAAGGAAAAAAATGCAAACAACTAGTAAGCAACCTGAATGCTCTAGCATGACTCATGAAGAAGAGGAAGGAATGCTACATGATATATCAAAATTACAAGACCAAGTGCAACAAATGTCACTCTCACAAAAGCTAACAGAAGCTAAGATAAATGGAGTGGAATCTAAGATAAAAGGTATGGAAGCTAAGATGAATGGAATGGAAGCTAAGATGGATGATTTGAAGATAGATTTGAAGACAGCTTTGAAGACATATTTGACAAATTTTCTACAAGAAATACTTACTAATGGTGAAAGGGTAGTAAAGGAAACTCATGATGCGAGCAAAAGAAATGTCAATCATGATTTCACAGACTCTAATGTTGGATTGAAGACCCACCATATTCCAAAAATCAATATGAGGAAGTTTGATGGCAAGGATCCCGCAACATGGATATTACAGATGGAGCAATTTTTCGATCTCAATAATGTGCAAAACACACAAAAGGTACGTATTGCAACTTTATATTTGGAACCAAATCAATTTGTATGGTATCAATGGCTTTGCTCTCGTAAAAAAATTATCACTTGGGCAATTTTTACGGAAGAATTGATAGCACATTATGAGGATACAAAAAGCAACACTTTTTTTAGCCAATTTATAAGTCTCAAACAAAAGGGTTCAATAATGGAGCACATTGAGGAGTTCCAAAAATTGAACATAAGGGTAAAAAATATTCTAGAGGAGCATAGGATTGATGTGTTCATAGGGACTTTAAAGGATAATATCCAACATGATGTTCACCTTTGGGAACCTGATTCATTAGAGAAGGCATTCAGGTTTGCAAGAAAATTGGAAAGCAAAATTATGGCAACCGGGAAGCATACTACTCACAACTATAAAGATGGAAGTGTTGTTGCCCCTAGTCTTCCACAAACTATAAAGTTGACACCACAATAATTGGAAGAAAAAAGAGTAAAAGGGCTTTGTTACAGTTGTGATAGCAAATACACTAAAGGTCATAAGTGTGCTGAGAAGAAATTATTCTACATAGATTGTGAAGAAGAAGAAGAAAAGGAGCAAGAAAGATAAAAAGAAGAGGATATACTCCAGGAACAAAGCCTAGATAAAGAAGAAATGAATCCTACCATATCTTGTAATGCATTGGCTGGAATTACCACTCCTCAAACCATCAAGATAGAAGGACAAATCAAGAAGAAAAATGTAATAGTGTTGATTGATTCAGGAAGTACCCACAATTTTATTCATTATAAGATAACAAAAGAATTGAATTGCTTCCTATATCCAGCACCAGAGTGTCAAGTGATGGTTGCAAATGGAGGAACGATAAATTGCTCTGGAAAGTGCCATAATATCAAGTTATCCATGGGAGAATATGTATTGACTAGCCCAATGCTTTCCATTCCAATGGGAGGTGTTGATGTTGTACTAGGAGTCCAATGGCTACAATCCTTGGGTACAATAGCTTTTAATTTTCAAGAACTTTCCATGAAATTTTCTGTGGAAGGAAAGGAAGTTGAATTAAGGGGTATTGTAGGGAAACCGGGAAAGATAATCAGCTCTAACGGTATGACAAAGCTTCTAAAAAATGAACAAAGAGGTGTAATTTCACAATTATGTTTGCTAGATGTTTCCACATCGAAATCATTTATTTCTCCAGATCTCCAAAAAGTCTTGGACAATCATTCCAAGGTATTTGAGACTCCCAAAGGTCTCCCACCTATTTGTGATCATGATCATGCTATTCATCTGATTCCAAGAAGTGTTCCTCCAAACATCAGGCCGTATAGATATCCCTATCCCCAAAAGAGTGAAATTGAACATATGGTTGCAGAAATGCTAGAGGCTGGTATAATTCAACCTACTCAAAGTTCTTTCTTTGCTCCAGTAGTATTGGTGCACAAGAAGGATGGATCATGGCGCATGTGTCCGGATTATAGGGAGCTCAACAAGCTCACTATTAAAGATAAGTTTCCCATTCCCGTCATTGATGAATTATTGGACGAATTGCATGGATAAATTTACTTCACCAAGTTGGATCTTCATTCAAGATATCATCAAATAAAAATGAAGACTGAAGACATTCCTAAAACAGCATTTAGAACTCATGAGGGTCATTATGAATTTTTGGTCATGCCTTTTGGCCTTACCAATGCACGTTCTACATTTCAATGTTTGATGAATTCCATTTTCAAACCCTTCCTTAGAAAATTTGTGTTAGTATTTTTTGATGATATACTAATCTACAGCAAGTCTTGGAAGGATCATGTTCAACATGTTGACAGGGTGCTACAACTATTGGAGGAGAAACAATTATATGCAAAATGATCCAAATGTTTCTTTAGAGTACAAGAGGTGGAATATCTGAGATATATTGTATCTCATGAAGGAGTTAAGGTAGACCCTAGCAAAATTAAAACCATTAAGGAATGGAAAATCCCCACACCCATAAAGCATCTATGAGGATTTCTTGGGTTGACAGGGTATTATCACATGTTTGTTAAGAGTTATTGGAGAATGGCAGCACCTCTAACAACATTATTGAAGAAAGATGCATTTTCATGGACTCCAGAAGCAACAAAGGCCTTCGAACATATTAAAGAGGAAATGTGCCAAGCACCGGTCTTAGCTACACCGGACTTCACAAAAACATTTATTGTGGAATGTGATGCTTCAGGAAATGGAATTGGTGTTGTTTTAATGCAAGATGAAAGACCCATTGCTTTTGAAAGTCGTCCAATCAAGGGAAAGTTTTTACACAAAGCTATTTATGAGAAGGAAATGTTGGAAATACTACATGCACTTAAGAAATGGTGACCCTACCTAATGAGAAGACAATTCAAGGTAAAAATGGATCATGATAGCCTTAAATACTTTTTAGGACAAAGATTATCCTCTGAAGAGAAACAAAAGTGGGTCACAAAGATGCTGGGTTATGACTTTGAAATCATCTACAAAAAAGGGAAGCAAAATGTGGTGGTAGATACACTCTCAAGAAAGGATGAGGATGTGGAAGCAATGTTGTGCGCCATTTCTATTATCCAACTAGATTGGATAAATGAAGCAAGGAAGGAATGGAAGAATGATGAAGAAGTGTGGGCACTTATTCGAAAGTTGCAACAAGATTCCAGTGCATCTGATACATTTAGCTGGAAAAATGATTTGTTATGGTACAAAGATCGCTTATACCTCTGTAAGAATTCCCAACTCAAACAAAAGATTTTTATGGAATTGCACACTTATCCCTTAGGAGGGCACTCAGGATTTTTAAAAATTTACCACAGGGTAAAGAAGGATTTTTTTTGGGATGGCCTTAAATCAAATATTCAAAAGTTTGTGGTGGAATGTTTGGTTTGCCAACAAAATAAAGTTGAAACAATTAAGACCCTGGGTCTATTACAACCTTTATCCAATCCAAGCCAACATTGGGAGGAGGTTTCAATGGATTTTATCACAGGTTTACCCAAGTCTGAGGGAAAGAGTGTCATCATGGTGGTAGTTGACAGACTTACCAAGTATGCACACTTTTGTGCATTATCACATCCATTTAAAGCCAGTACAGTTTCTACTGCATTTATGGAAACAATTCAAAAGCTATATGGAAACCCAAATATTATTGTAAGTGACAGAGATCCCATTTTCACTGGAAATTTTTGGACAGAATTATTTTCTTGTCTCAGTACTCAGTTAGCTCATAGCTCATCTTATCATCCTCAATCTGATGGGAAAACTGAGATAGTGAACAAATGTTTGGAAGGATATCTTCGTTGCTTTGTCTTTGATAAACAGACACAATGGGTCAAATGGTTGCCTCTAGCTGAATGGTGGTATAACACTTCCTTCCATACAACAACAAAAATGAACCCATTTATGGCACTTTATGGATATCAGCCACCATCCATCACATCATATTTAAGAGAAAATTCTAAGGTTCAAGCAGTGGAACATCACATCGAGCATCAACAACAAGTCCTCCAACTCTTAAAGGATAACCTCGTGTTGGCATAGAATAGAATGAAACAACAGGCAGATCAACATCGCAACAAAAGAAGTTTTGATGTAGGTGATTGGGTATTCCTACAGCTACAACTATATAAACAAATGTCCCTCAAGCAAGCTAAGAAGGATAATAAATTATCACCAAAGTATTATGGTCTGTACAAGGTGTTGCAAAAGATTGGTACTATGGCATACAAATTGGAGCTTCCTGCAACTTCTCGAGTGCACCCAGTTTTCCATGTTTCATGTTTAAAGAAGGTTATAAGTGACAAGCTCCCAGTTCAAAAAATATTACTATAACTTGATGAGGAAGGAAAAACTATATTGGAACCGGAAGCAGTCACAGAAACAAGAACTTGACAGCTACGAAATTGATCAATTTCAGAGTATCTCTTTAAGTGGAAGAACTTATCCACTAAAGATTCCACATGGGAGGATGAGAATTTTATACAGAAGCATCCAGAACTACTCAAGCATTGAGGACAACACTTTTTTGAAGGAGAGGGGCATGTTAGGTCCCTATAATACTAGTGATTACACCATTACTATTGTAGTTGTATCCCTTATTAATATTGTTGTGCCCCTATTGTCCCCATATTGTTATTACTGTGCCCCATAGAATCCCTCTATTGTTATTTTTGTGCCTTTATATTATTATTGTTAGGTCGGCTGGGTTATATTGTGACTCCTTAGACTCCTATATATAGAAAGGAGGTTTTGTCATTTGAATCATCAAAGAATCATTCATTTGTGTAATGTAAAGGAGGTTTCCCCCTTGAAGAGGCTGAATTCTAAGGTGTTGATCTATATTTTCTATTTGTGAGCTGGTTTCATAACAAAGTGAAGTAAGGGACGTTCCGAAGATAGTTTGGGATAATGACAACCCAGGCCTACCAGCGAAGGTTTCATAGGTAGTTACGCTGACCTCCAGACAACAGCCTTTTCCGGTGCAAGCCCCCAAGCTTCGCAAGGGTTCCATCCAAAAGTACTGTTGAACGTGATACAACGTTAACCTCAGGTGCCACAGGATTCCCCTCCGCAGCCACCTGTGTGGATTCCTAGGATAGGCAAATATGGACACCAACTCATAGCAGAAGCCAGGCAGAATAGTCGTGAGGTAGGATCTGACAAGTAAGAGAGGGGGTATCTCTTGTCCTTATCTTCACTAACCCTCATGCTTTACTCCTAGTCATGGAGCTTTCCTGGTCTCCCTAATGCTATTGGATTTCGCTCTTTAATCAAACTTCTATGTTTTACAATTTAGAACGACCTTGGAGAGTTTACTCTCCTCTCGCCTAATCCAAGGCCTTAAATAAACCTAAAACTTGTTGGTGTATACTGATTGATAATATAAAAAGTTCTAGTTTATTTTATTAAGTGCTTGATCTTAAGTGGTTGTTTTTTTTAAGTCAAAGGGATAATATGGAAGTGAAACTGATGGTGTTCGTATAATGAAAAATAAATTAATGAAAAACTAACTTATATGCAATGCACTTGTTTGTTATTCGATGAGAAACAACTTCTACCTGGGTTCTATGAAACTTCTAGAAAGCATAAAACTTTTTATTTTATTTTCTTGCAACACCCTTCACACATGCAAAAACTAAAAAGATTACTAATGCTTTAACAATGCAAACTATCCTAATGCAAGGTGTAATGAAGATGCAAGATCCTAAATCACTCTTAAAAATGAAAGCAATTGTTTATAACCATTAATAAGCCAACTTAAGTATTGAAGATAATATAAATTTTGAATGCAAAAAATTCTCTCCAAACAAGAAGGACAGATCGCAAAAGATCACAATTCACTTTCAAAAAATGAAAAAGGAACTAGAAAACTTGGCTAAAGAAAAGAAAAACAATGTTTTTGAAGAACTTTTCTTTTTCAAGAAACAATAAAACAACTTTTCAAAAGCACTCAAAATTCCACCAAAGACTCAAAGACTGAAAGCAAAGTACAAGGAAACTTTGTCAGTTACCAATTCAACATGAATGAAAACTTGAACAAAAAAGAGTTTCAACTTGCACTAAACGATCCAAAAGCAGCAAAAGAGCTTTGATAAATTGACCAAGAAGTCAGGAAAGAAACACTTTCAAATTCACCAAAAAGAAACTTTCGAAAAGCAAGAAAAGGTATAAGGCCACGAAACGACGGAAAGCAAAGCAAGTAGATCAATAATCAAGTTTAACACAAAGATTGAAGACAATCTGCTATTCTGGAAGACCAAAACAATCAAGAACCTTGATGAGAAGCCTTATGTGTTCAAACACAAATCATAAAACTCACTCAAAAGCAAAGCTAGGCCAAAAACTTTTCAAAGCAAGAGAGAATTCAAAACAATAAGCTCACTGAATAACTAAATTCTGAAGATAGAAACTCACCACTCAGAAACTAAGTAGACCAAGCAACAAATCTTTCTGGGCAGAAAGATTTGAAAAAAGAATGCAAAAAATGGTATACGCAACTGTGTCCCAGCACAGGTGCGTATACACTCGCTTTTGAGGAAAGAAACTCGTGTATATGCGGTTTCAGTTCATAGAAACAAGCGTGTGTACGCTTCTATAAATAGACACAGATGTGTATACTAAGTTTTACAAGAAAAATAAAAAATGAGGCCTGATGAAAAAGATCAAACTTGAAGTTTGAGTTCCTTCAGGAGTAGGCAATACAGTCACAGCAAGCAAACTAAGAACTGAGCCCTGATTGGCATTGAATAACCTAAACTAGGAATAACAACATTGTTATCCCCACTGGAGTCACCAATTTTGTTAAGGGAATAAGTCCCCTAGGGCTTTGGGTCAGAACCCTAGTAGAGCAGGAGTAATCTACAACAAGAAACAAGCATTCAACTCAGGCAACATGCTTAAACAAACTAACTATGCGAGGATGAAAATACCTAGATGTCCTTTGTTTGGGTAGTTCCAGCCAGGGTTCAAACCCTCTACAACTCCTAATGATCTTCAAATCTGCACATCAACCAATCCGAATACACATAGCAGCATATAGACAAAGCATTTTACTGAAATCAACTTTATATCATATAAGTAAATGATTAGTTATGCATCCAAATAGTCATTCATATATAAACCATAACAATAACATCAGATGCATAAACAAAGTCGATATCAGGAACAAGACGACGTTTCTTTTTATTGTAGAAAACTATAATAAATATGGAAAGAGTTCACCTGAGTCTTCCTCTTCTGGCTCCAAGTGAAATGGTCCTCCAGGTCCGTCCAGTCCTAGTCTTCAACAACCTCCTTCCATAACCAATACCATGATATCTCAAGCAAGTGGGAGAATATCAATACTCAAGGAAACAAGGGCTTCCTGAACTTGGGGAAGTGCTAGAAGCACAGGGATACTTTAGACTTGATGAGGGGATAATCTTAGTATAGTAATTCTATCCTTTCTCTCCTCCTTAAGGCCTTCCCATAGCAGTGTTTTTATACTTCACCCAATTAGTTTTTTAGTTGGGGAAACAGTTGGGAATAGTTGGGCCACGGGCACTAGGAGGTAATCAACAGGTAAAACCCGTGAACTCTGCCCATAGTTAAGGAGATTTAATTTTTTAAAGTGTTTTAACACATATATGTAGGTTGGGTATTGACTAATATGCGTGTACATGCTTTTAACACAGTGCAAAGTAGCGTACAGGGAGTAAAACACTGTTTTTAAAATATTTGGACCAAATCTGGAAGGAGGGGTTTCCCTAGGCCATAGACCAAGCATCACAAATACCAAGGGTGATATTTGGAGCTATAACAGAATTAGTTTCCGAGTTGGTCTTTCCCCAAGCTTCTGAGTCATAGTGTTTTCTCTTGTTAGACTAACTCTAGCCTATTTTGTGCCACATGGGTATATGTGGAAAATGTATATTATTTGTAAATATGTTTTAGGTGAAATTCCAAGTGTCATTAGTGGAATGTGAACAGTCACTATGTAATGTAAAGAGTTATTTGTAAAGAAGTCGAAGAGTCATTATAGTAGTCAAAGAGTCAAAGGGGAATGTCAAGGGTCACCCCACCCTTTGTTATAAATAGAATCTGATAACTCATAGAACATGCTTTTGGGAGCCAAGCTTTTGGCTAGGCTTAGCCCTAGAGAAGGCTCGAAAAGTATGGTGATGAGCCTTGGATTCTCCACAGCCTAGAGTGAGTATATTTCTTTGGAGGAGCAGGATTTGTTGACTGTAATGTTCCACTATTGGGGTTAGTGGTTGTCAATGGTGTATGTATGAATGAAACTTTCACTTATGATAATAATAATTGAGCCAACACGTTTTCATGTATATGTTGTTATTGTAGTTGGACTATTATGGTTGCTTTAGAAATGTATGTTCTTTAACTTACATATTTTCTTATGAACTATTTTGTATGTAATTGTATGAATCTTGTTGAAGGCATGTGGTGTTATTAACCTAACACTTTGGTTTGTTGAATATTCCACTTCCAGCTTCTAAAGCCATTCCGCTCGTGTGTTCCTTTAGGATGCATACTACTACATGCTTATAATGGGCACACTTCCTTTTACCCTCTATGTGTTAGAACCCCCATCCATCTCACTTGACTTGTTGCAAGGTCAGCACTTCTTTTCGACCAAAGTCATCATACTTATCTCTATGTGCTACCACAGTGAAGGCACTACATTACCACCCACTACTGGGACTCCTACTCCAAACAGTTTGAGGTCTAGTTGGGACTTCTTACCGCGGAGATCCCATCAAATGTTGGTAGTGATGAGCCCCAAAAATGGGTAACTTATTGGGCTCATTTTGCCTATTGTTCTTCATCAATCCACCATTTTTCATAAATTATGCATGTTTTTTAAGTATATTTATGTTAGTTGAACGAATGAGGATAGTCACTTGACCAAGAAGGTTAACACGTGGTTATTGCAGATTTTTGGACAAATTTTGGACCAAAGCAAAGCATTTATGAGCCAGATGACAGCCAAGCATGAAGGAACAAGGGTGAGGATTCGTAGGAAGGGTGTCTCCTACACTAAATGGCCTCTTCCTTGAATTCTCCACCCTCAACTCGGAGTTCAGCAGGCCACTGAAAAGGATTCCCAAGGGCAGCCGAGCAGTTTTGTGTAAAGTGACTGATCACTGGCAGTTTGAGCAGCTGAGCCCCTCGAGTTAAGGAGGGTTGTTGGAGACCCTCGTAGTGCATAAATAAGAAGGCTTCCAGCCTTCGTAGGTTACTTTTTTGAACAGTGGTATTCTGCACTATAGTGCTGCTAGTTTCTTAGCTCATTTTGTAGTTTCTACTGTACAACTTTCTTTGTGACATGGTTATTTTTGAATAATGGAAAGCAATTTCATTTGGCATCAGTTCTGAGCTTTTTCTTAGGAGCCTGTATTTCTTGGGGTTGGGCCCAACCCAAGTGCTAAGGCTTTCTTCGTGTATTGTTATATTTTTTGAATGTCTTTATCAAATAATTTCGGTTAAGTAGATTAAAAATTTTATTGATTACATAGGTCATTGTTGATGATTAAAAAGGCTTTTCATGTTCAGATTGATTTGATAGGTTAATAACAGAGAAGATATTCAGAAAAAGGCCATCAAGCACCCCTGATCTCACCTCTCCCTCTATGGGACCATGAGCTGAGACCAAGGTGTCCTTGCCGCTACCAAAAACATTGTCTTTTCTTCCTCATGCAATTCTTAGTGTTAGATTCTCATTTGCAGAAGTTGATACCAGTTGAGGTTACATGTTCAGGTTCATGATTGCTTAGTTTGCATAGCTATTTCACATGATTTCGTTGCAATAAACTTCTGTTCATTTGCTTTGCTGATATTCAGGTCAGATTAGGTTAAAGTAGCTAGGTCTTTGGTTTTCCGAGTCTTTGTTTGAATAGTTTGGAAAATAACTTGCAAAGCACCTGTGATACCTATTTGCCTACCCCTACTCCATCAATACCACCTACTCCATCCTCCAACTCTAATTCTTGCCTCACATTTGCTACGCTCCCTCACTTTGACCTAATTTCCATATTTTTGTGCAACATTGCTATACCCCTCCTCGAACAAATCCATCCATCCTTATCACTCACCCGCTTTGCTTGCCAGGTCCTAGACCCCTCCACATCATCATCCAACATCTTTACCACTTCTTCACCTCTGTTCCACCATCAACCCTTCAAAAATCTCCTTTCGAAACATCATGTAGAAACATCCTGTAGAAGCCACAGAACATCCTCTAGAACCCTTGCAGACTTCTTGTAGAAGCTCACGAAAGCGGTTTCTTGGAATCCGATCGCATTGAAACTATTTGGAAGGGTTCTAGGGACCCCTTAGGCCCTCTTCTAACCTTCCCAACCTCCTACACATGCCTCCTCCATTTCCTTTCGCCAGTCAACCTCTGCACAGTCAAAAAAACAGTTAAAGCATATACATAATAATCCTGACAAATTACTCAAAAATGCAAAAAGATGTTTTATTCATATTTCTCTTCAAAAGTAGCTTAGTCACATGCATTTTACCTTTCTAGAAGTCAATGGCATCCATTTCTGTAGCTTTCATCCTTTTACTTGCACTAGTAGGGTTAGTCAGTAAAATTAGGGTTTGTTAGGGTTTGCGTTCCTTTCTAGCTTTCAATCTTGCTGCAAGTAGATTAGCTTCCTTTGAGTTAGCTTTCATCCATCACCATTAAAAGCTTCTTCTGAGAGCTCATAGAAGTTGTCTTAAGCTCCTAGAGGACTTGTGCCAGCTGATCCAGTGACAATTGCGGCAAGAGCTAGTACTTGTGCATATAGCACCATTGCTTCCAAGTTTGTTACGAACTACCGGGTTGATAAAAGTAAAGAAGGGAGCCCTAGGAGTTGTAGCATTATTGCTGCAATATTGGAGTCCACTATCTTTTTGGCACCTTTGCTGGGGAAGCATCAGAGTATTTGTGATTACTGCTTTTCTTCTATTTCCTACTACAACCTTTTGCTAAGTAGTTTGTTTCATTTCCATTCTGCAATTTCATTTATGCAAAAGTAGATTAGACCTTTCCTAATTTCATAGATTAGCATTTCAATTCTGCAAGCGTAGCCTAGCATTTCATTCCTACAATTTCATTTCAGCAAAATAGATTAGTCCTTTCCTACTTTCATTTCAATTCCGCATTTTCATTTTAGCAAGATAGATTCTATTTAGTTGCAATTCAATCTATTTCAGTTTTGCAAGTACAAGCAGAAAAACAAAAGCAAACAAAAATATTTCATTTCATGCCTCGTAGGAATAGAGACAATACCAGAAAGTTCCTACCCAACACCCCCACCACATCACTGAGTCACCCTTCTCTCTTCTTTGGTGGCAGTGATCCAAAAGAACCTATAGGTGAACCTCCTGAGATATGCGAAGACCCTATAACAGAAGAAGAGCAAGAAAACATTCCTTTTGAGACCATGGCTGAAAATAGAAATGGTAGAGAAGATGAGAAGAGAATAGAAGGTGCCTTTCCCATCCAAGATACAAACGGGGACATGAAGATGAAAAACATAAGTCCCTCAGCCTTACCTCATTTCAATGGATCGACCACTGAAGACCCTGATACCTTCCTATTTGATTTTGATGTCCTTTGTCGAACTTATGACTATGCAGAAGATGAGAAAAAGTTGAAACTCTTTCCCTCTACCCTCAAGGATGCAGCACTACACTGGTTCATGGGGTTACCTGGAAACAGTATCACAACTTGGGCTCAGATGCAGCAAGACTTTAACAACAAATACCAGGACTACTGTAGGTCAAAGGAAACAAAGGGAGAGATCTTTTGGATGACCATGGGAAGTGATGAGTCTTTAAAAGACTAAGAGGAAAGGTTCCAACTTAGCTATAAATGGGCCAGGTGCATGCTTGACCTTGAATCTCTGAAGCTAGTTCTGCTCCGAGGAGTCCCTGAAGACCTTCTAGATACCCTCCATCTGCTAGCTGGAGGAGACATATACCAACTACCTTATGAGGACATAAAGACTGTGTTTAGAAACCACTCTAGGGCAACCCGGAAATGAGGTAGGGGGAATCCACTCTCAGCTAGTACCACCTTCTCCAAGCATGAGTTTGCTAATAAGATGGAAGACCTCAAAAGTGAGATGAGACAGACCATTACCATGCAACTGGATACTTTCCGAATTCAACAGAAGAAAGAGGAAGTTGAGAGGGCTTTGGCCTTTTTTTGTCCCAGATGTACAAGGAAGCATCCTAAGAACGAGTGTCCATTGCACTCAATGGAGGTATGTTTCGTTTGTGAGGAAGACCACCCCACGAACCAGTGCCCAACCTTACCTGGACTTAAAGCCATGTACCAAGGGGCTGAAGGGGCCACTGAGCCACTCTACTTCCTTAACCAAAGGAGGCCGCATGGGTCCAGACCTTACTAGCAAGGGATGGAAGGAACATCCCAAACTTATTACAACCCCAACCAATCGTAGCCACGCAACCAAACCCAGAGGAGACTGAACTTCTAGGAGAACTTAAACAGTTGTGTGTGAAAATCCCACTTCTCCAGGCCATAAAAGATCTACCAATATACAACAAATTGATCAAGGAGAAGTGTTTCAGGCACCCAGGCAGGTGAAAGAGAGATGCCCTGACTATCAATGTCTAGGACAATTGTCCGATCTGATGTTGGGACAAGTAATCTGTCTAAAATATTTGGACCCTTGGAGTCCTGTAGTTGATGTCCACATCAATGGCACCATAATCCCCCACACCTTGATCGATCTAGGGGATGCCATTAATGTGATGACCAGGGACACTATGCTTAAACTCAACCTTCAGAGTTCCTTAAGAAAGACCTCGACAGTACTGAAGTTGGAAGACCACTCCACCGTGACTCCCGAAGGGATTGTGGAGGATGTCCTAGTCTCTATTGATTCCTGGGAGTACCCTATGGACTTTTTGGTCCTTCAGCCAAAGGCAAAACTCACTGGATACCCCCTCATTTTGGGAAGGACTTAGTTAGCTACTGCAGATGCTTACATCAATTGTAGAGCTGGAAGCATGACCATCAAGAATGGGTCTATGTCCAAATAGCTAGTCCTATACCCTCATGCCCAACCTTTGTTAGAACATGACTTACCACTCTGGTTGGAGGAGGGAGATGAGGGTGAAGTCTACTCTACACCATTGTGCACAATAGAAGCCGCCAGGGGTGGTCCTCTGACTAAGGATGACTTGATCGAGAATCTGATTCAAAATCAACCTCCCAGTGCACTGTCGTTAGAGGAGTTTGTGGAATGTACCTAAGCTAGTGCTCTAGTGGACCTCTATGTGGCCAATCCGACCTCACCCAGAGTTAAAAATGTGGAATTTGGCCCTAAAAGAACCTTAAAGATCAGCTCATCCCTATCTCCCTCCCAGGAAAAGGAGCTCTGTAGCTTATTGAGCCACCATTTGGATGCTTTTGCCTGGAGCTATAAGGAAATGAAAGGAGTCATCCTTCGGTCTGTACCCATCACATTTACATCAAAGAGGATTGCAAACCAGTTAGGCAACCTCAGAGGAGAATGAATCCAGCCCTTAAGGACATCGTTAAAGAAGAATTACAAAAGTTGTTGGATGCAAGATTCATCTACCCCATCTCGGACAGCAAATGGGTTTCTCCTCTAGTGCTTGTACCCAAGAAAAATGGGAAGTGGAGAATCTGTGTAGATTATCAAGAACTTAACAAAGCCACCAAGAAGGACCACTTCCCTTTGTCGTTCATAGATCAAGTGCTAGATGGGCTGGCAGGGAAGAAGTTCTTTTCTTTCCTAGATGGGTTCAGCAGGTATAATCAAATCCAAATCAACCCAGAAGACCAAGATAAGACCACCTTCACTTGTCCTTGGGGAACCTTTGCCTACCGAGTCCTTCCCTTTGGGCTATGCAATGCTCCTGCCACTTTCCAAAGAGCAGTATTGAGCATATTTGTTGAGCTGGTTCATGATTCGATGGAAATCTATATGGATGACTTTACTCCTTATGGGTCTAACTTCCAAGAAGCATTGTCTAACCTGGGAAAAGTTTTAACCAAGTGTATTGAGATGAACCTATCCCTCAGTCCTGAAAAATGTGAATTCCTAATGACTGAAGGGACCTTGTTAGGTCATAACATTTCTCAGCAGGGATTGGAGGTGGATCCTAACAAAATTTCTATCATCCAAAAGGTTCCACCTCCCCAAAAGGTAAGAGATGTTCGGAGTTTTCTAGGCTTAGCAGGATATTATAGAAGATTCATTAAAGATTTCAGCAAGCTAGCCTCACCATTGTTTGGCCTCTTAGGGAAAGATGTGGAGTTTAAATGGACTAACGACTGTCAAGGGGCTCTGGATGAGTGGAAAGATAAGCTGGTGTCTACCCCGATCTTGAGAAGTCCAAACTGGGCCTTACCTTTCCACATCCATGCCGATGCCTCGAACAAAGCCATAGGGGCAGCCTTAGGAAAAGTTGAGGAGAAACTACCATATGCCATATACTTTGTCAGCAAAAACCTGTCCAAGGCATAGATGAACTATATTGTAAACCGAAAAAGAATTCCTGGCTATAGTCCACTCCCTAAACAAGTTTAGACACTACATCACTGTTATCAAACATTTGTACACACTGATCATGCTGTGATTAGATATTTAATGAATAATCCTGCTGTGAATGCTCGTATCATTAGATGGTTACTCTTGTTGTAGCAATTTGATTTGACCATTGTGGACAAGCCAGGTAAGGAAAATGTTGTTGCTGACTTTCTGTCTAGATTGGATTTGCTTGTAGGTGAAGAAGGGACAGTGGATGACCAAATGCCGGATGAACACCTGTTTGCTATTTCAGTACTCTCACCATGGTTTGCTGATATAGAAAATTACTTGGTCTCAGCACAGTTCCCTCCACACCTATCCTCAAGAGAGAAGAGCAAAATTGTGAGGAAAAGTGCCACATTCACTTGGATCGGGGGCAACCTATTTAAACTTGACCCAGATCAAATCTTGAGGCATTTTGTTAGGGAGGAGGAAGTTTTCGACATCCTCCTGACCAATCACGATGGGCCCTGTGGAGGTCACTTTGCAGTGAAAAGGATTGCCTTCAAAATTCTACAGTCAGACTATTATTGGCCTACTCTTCATCAAGATGTCAGAAGATACATCAGCCAATGTGACCGATGTCAAAGGATGGGGAAACCGACTCCAAGGGATGAAATGCCCCTCCAACCTCAAGTGACCTTCGAGCCATTTGAGAAGTGGGGCATGGATTTTGTGGGTCCTATCAACCCTCCTTCAAAGCAAATGTCTTACATCATTGTGTGCATAGAATACCTAACGAAATGGGCAGAAACCAAGGCAATCAAGGCAGCGACAAAAGGAAAAGTGGCTGAGTTTTTAAGGGAGAATATCTTCTTCAAATTTAGCTACCCAAGAGAGCTAGTCACCGATCAAGGAAGTTCACCTCTAACCTAATTGAAGACCTGCTCGCTCATCACAAGATCAAGCACAGAACTTCCACCCCTTATCATCCGCAAGCTAATGGGCAGGTGGAAGTTACTAATAGATCGCTGGAAGAGATTTTGACTAAAGTGGTGAGCAGCAGTAGGAAGGATTGGGCAGATCGCTTGGTTGAGGCCACCTAGGCCTACAACACCACTTGGAAAACTACAACAGGTTTCACACCTTATGAGCTAGTCTACGGGAAGAAGGCTCTGCCGTCCATAGAATTCGAGTACAACACATTAAGGGTGGCAGCTCAGCTGGACCTAGATCTCAACCATGCACAATGGGAAAGATTACTGCAGCTGAATGGATTAGATGAACAGAGAATGCAGGCCCTCCTCCAATCAGAAGTAGTTCAACTCGAGAGGAAGATATGGGATGACTGGCACCTTAATGAAAAGTAATTCTAGCTAGGAGATTGGGCGCTGCTGTATGACTCAAGATACAAGGATTTCAAAGGGAAACTAAGGACAAGGTGGTTAGGACCATATATAGTGGAGAAATGCAACGACAATGGTTCAGTCCTTATCAGGACCATTGATGAAGAAGCCATCCCCATAGTCGTCAATGGGCTTTGATTGAAAATCTATAGGAAACCCCTTTTGAGGCAGGAGTTCATTGAAACTTTGAACAAATCAGTGTTGGTAGTAGAGTAGGGCCCTGTCTCTACTCCACCCACACCTTGAGCATAAAAAATAAAAAAACTAAAAAAAAAAATAACAGAGAAAAGGAAAAAAACAGAGAAATGAAATAAAAAGATCCTTGGGTGAAAACTTCTTAGAGGTGTCGGGGGTAGATAGTGAGGGTGAAAACCTCATGGAGGTGCCCCAGCTATCTCTCAAAAAAAAGAAAAAAAGAAAAAAAAAAAACAGGCCTAATCTCTGTGGAATAATTGCAGGTTGCAGGGAATATATTGCAGGTTAGGAAGGTCACGCAAAATAAGGACGGGGGTCCGCACCAGTCTACAGGACACCCTCATAGGCATTTCCTCCATGACCACTCACCTTTCCTAGGATTTGATCACATTCGCATTCAGATTTCACCCTCTACAGGAAGCTCTACCTCTTCTATAGGAAGTCTATGTCTTCTACACGAAACATCCTGTGGAACCTTCGGGCAAGCAAAAATCGATTTTGGAGGGGAATCTAATGGTTGGAATATATTTGTTAGGCCTGCCACCACCCCTGTTTCCACCCATCACCATATGGTACCCTGCTCCATCTCTTTACGCCATCATCACCCACTTGGTTATATGTTCCTGCACAGTCATACCAGAAACCCCGTTTTCCTCAGATTACCAGCAATAATTTTTTTTCAGTGACAAATTAGACAATGATGTCTAGCTCACCCTACCTGTCAATCTCCATCTAGACTCTTCATCAACCAAATCCCTCATCAGCAATATAGCCATGCTCATTTAGCCTGCATTCCAGGAGGAGAAGCAGCTACAGGATATCGTACAGGAATCTTGTAGCCACTGATCCCTCTGGAAAGACATACTCTGAAGACAGGGACGACCGAAAGCAACAAAGGGAACATGCAGAGGGCTCATCTTGGATGTGAAAATATCCTCAACAGCTGAAACGAAGCCAAACCTATGCATGTAGCGATAATAACCAAATGATCGGGTTCCAAAACTCGTACATGCAGCATCAACGAATGGAGGAATGGGTTCTAATACTCGTGCATGAGGCAGTAGCAAGCGAAGTAGTGGTTCCAAGACCCGAATTCTGCATAACGCATCCACGGCCACGCAAGTAAGTGTCTAAACTCATTCGTCAATTACATAAACTATATTTCGAAAACTACATGACTGTGAAAATGGTTCAGATTGAACGGGATCCGTGGCCAGTCAACTAGCCACCCTCAGCCAGTTACATAGCTTCGTGGGATTCGAACAAGCTTAGTTACGTTCCAATTTGACGCCGAGATGTGCAGCCGACACGTGTGGAGTGTCCAGTCGGGGAGAATCGTCGGCACTGGCAGTGGTGGCGGCGGTTAATGGCAGAGGGGGGGTGATGGCAGTCAGGGATACATAGAGAAATGATGACCATGACGTTGGATCAACGGTTCGGTCTGGCCACCTCATCCCCTTGCCACAAATTATGTCGCAGTTAAAAAAATAATTGGCTGAAGACTCTCACCACTCATTGTTCATTTGCACTTGCAACGTCCTCGGCCGAAGTACGCGTCCTCTGCCCCTGAAATCTATTAACCCATCGTCCTCCACCGAGTTTTTCAGCCTGTTCAAAAAATATCCCGCATACCGGGCTCATTCAGAAGTGCAATGACATCCTGCAGAAGCCAACAAGAGTTCTACAGGAAACCGCTCTACAAGAAGTCTGGCACAGCTTTCCAGAGCAGAAAAGCCTGGACTTTTCTTTGTCAAATTTGGAGTTCCAAGATAGGTAGGCTTGAAAACACTCTTCCATGCATGGTATGTTTCGAAAAGGTGGTGAATTGAACTTTCTCAAATTGGGGAGTCTGAAAAATCCACCCGTGAGTTGGAAATAGCAGTTTTCCTGTGTGTTGCACGATATTTCTCAGTTGTTTGTGTGTCAAAATTCTCCTCCACAATTCCTGTTAAAAAAAGAAAATTCTCCTGTAGGAAAGATACGCAACTGTGAGGGCTAGCCTATGTATGAAGAATTTGAATTTGCATGTTTGAATGTATGATGGGAATAAAACATTGAGCTATGTACTCTGTCTGTGGAAACCCAATTTCTTCCTTCATAAATGGACAACTGAATTCTGGGCAGCAACAGTCTTAAAGCCAGGGAATTGGTGGTAATCGATAGTTGAAATCCCTTCTCAAAGTTCAGGGAAGAAATCCATAAACAACATTCCCTCTTCTGAACAGATCACTCTCACCATGCCAGGAGGGTTTATCAGGAAATAACCTTCAGATTCCAGCAAGCTGCATGAGCATCCAAAGGTGGTAGACCTCTTCACCCATGCCAATTGGATGTCCTTTTGTGACAAAATTCAAGGTAATGATGATGAGATAACAGAGGAATTTTTAATGTCCCTAAAACCTGAATCAAAGACACAAGCCACAGTGAATTTTAGGGGTTTGACCCTAGAAGTTACCCCTGAGCTCATCAGTCATGTTACTGGTCTCCCATTAGGGCTCCCTTGGAGCAAAGAAGAAAGGTCATTGGGCCAGGCAGCCAAGAAAGCATTCTTCCTGCCCGAGGAACATCTTGTAGAGGACAAGAACGGGGTCCAGAGAACCAGCTTACCTCCTCTTTAGAGCAAAGTCAATTTCCGGAGAACCAGCTTACCTCCTCTTTGGAGCAAAGTCAATTTCTGCCAGAACTAAGACATGGAATGGATTTACCGCCAGAACAAAAGTTGAGCATCCCCTATTTTCTTCTGCAGTCATTAAGTGAATGTGGCACGAAATTGAAAGAAGGGACACCGGATCAGTTAGCCCATCATGGGCTCATCAAACTTTTAGTAGAAGATGCCCTCCACACCTACACTATCCCCCTCTCTTGGGAAATTTTCTGAAACATGACCAAAGATGAAGATATTAGAATTATGGCCAAGGAGCTCACCTCATCCAGTAATGAAGAAGGGGAACACACTGAAGCAAGAGAGAAAACTAGTGGTAGATAAACATAGGACAAACAAGCACAAGCAGGACAAAAAGAGAAAGAGGAAAAGGGCCAAATTGTTGAGCCTAAAACAGAGCAAGGAACAACAACACAAACACCAAGGGAAAAGAGACTGCAGAGGAGAGCAGAGAAGGCAGAAACATCCCAAGTAAAGGCTAGCATAGCCACAGAAGTCACACCAAAACAAAAAGTAAAAGCAAATCCTGAAATGGCCACAATACAGGCAGAAACAATTGACATAGAGGCTTCTACAGGAAGCATGGAAATAGAACAACAAAGAGGAAAATCACCGGAAATATTGGCAAGAGAGGCAGCAGCTGTGTTGGCCACCTTAAAAACATCTCCAAAACAAAAATGGAAGCAAAAGAGGCAAACCTCCATGTACTTTAAGGCAAGAAGTAGCACACAGATCAAAGTAGGCAGACCCCAGCCACAGTCAAAGGAGCCAATTATCATTGAGGACACAACCCCTAAACCAAAAGAAGGGTCTCCTTCAAATATTTCTGTCACCTATGAATGTGGAAGCCCAAAAACTTCCACCTGGAGAGAAAGACTGAAGACAATGGACTCAAAGACAGTTCTACAAGAAGCCGAGAAAGCTCTACAGGAAAATCGGGCTAAGTTAAAAGAGGCCAAGAAATTGGAGGAAAAGGCGGCCAAACAACCACAGGAAGAAGAAAGGACAGAACAAATATTGGAGCCAAGCCCTCAGCCTAGTTTGGGCTCATACTATAACCTATTAGAAGCTGGGAAAATAATTCCCCAGAAATTTGCAGTGCCGCTATTTTTTGCACTGGAAGAAGAAAGAATTAGGACTCAAACTTGGATGAGGAATGTCAGGTCCAAGGGTGTGGCAGATATCGGCCCCCTTGAAGAACAACTTAAGGAGTCAAGGAAAGAATTGGCCATGGTGAAGCATGTGGAAAGCTATCAGAGGGTCAAACTACAGGAAGAGAACAAGCTGCTGAGACAGTAGCTACAGCTACAGGGAATCCATAAGGAAGACAGGCCCTCCATTCTAGGAGAATAGCAGAAACGGGAAAAGCCTCCAACAGACAAATAAACTTTGGATGAACAACAAAGAAAGGATGGGCTGCAGGCTGAGATCAAGGCACTAACAAAACAATTACAGGAGGAGTTGCAAGCAGCAGAGGAGATACAGTCTCTAAGGCAACAGGTACATGAGAAGGAATCCCAACTGGCCTGCATAGCCAGCTGGGTAATAGAGGCTATATAGTGTAGGAAGCCTGCCAAGTCATACGCTTTGTACCTTAAAGATCAATGGTTGCAGTTCCAAATTAACACCTTGGCCCAAAGGGGCACTACTCCATTTCAAAACTATCATCAATTTATGGCTTTATGTGACAATAGCTCATCAGAGGACAAGGCTAAACTATCAAAGTTTTATTTGCACAACTTGGCCCTTCCAAATATGAGTTCGTGGGATCCCAACGCTGTGGTAGGAGACGTGCAACTTATGGCCATGGCCTCTTGGATGAATCATGAGGAAAAATGGGCAGCAGAGGTCTGAAATATTATGCACAGGGAACTCAATGAGCCACTAATGATCAGAGCAGAGCTGAAGGATCCCTCAGCATTGATAAGATCCCACCAGCACTTGGCCAACAACCCTCAAGCTTGCACAAGGAGGTGGAACACACTGCCCCACAGTTTGAAGATAAGAGAATACCACTCTCCAGCCAGGATGAGGGAGGCCTTGGCAAAGGTATCCCTCTACAAACAGTCAATGCAAAATCTATAGGCCAATTGGATCGGCCTAAAATTCAGTCCTCCCTTGCTTTTGGGATTGCTGGAAGGAGTTAAGGAAGAAGAGGAAAACAGGCAGTGGGAGGAAGTGGAAAGAAAAGCAAGATTTCATGACCGAGAAGAAGACATCACCTCGGAGGCCTGGGACATGAGGGAGGCAATCAAAGCTATCAAGGATGATGAGCTAGATTAGTTGCTCAGAGGATGAGTAACCCATTTAGCAGGGGGGTGATGATGAGCCCCAAAAATGGGTAACTTATTGGGCTCATTTTGTCTATTGTTCTTCATCAATCCACCATTTTTCATAGTTTATGCATGTTTTTTGAGTATATTTATGTTAGTTGAACGAATGAGGATAGTCACTTGACCAAGAAGGCTAACACGTGGTTATTGCAGATTTTTGGACAAATTTTGGACCAAAGCAAAGCATTTATGAGCCAGATGACAGCCAAGCATGAAGGAACAAGGGTGAGGATTCGTAGGAAGGGTGTCTCCTACACTAAATGGCCCCTTCCTCAAATTCTCCACCCTTAGCTCAGAGTTCAACAGGCCACTGAAAAGGATTCCCAAGGGCAGCCGAGTAGTTTTGTGTAAAGTGACTAATCACTGGCAGTTTGGGCAGCCGAGCCCCTCGAGTTAAGGAGGGCTGTTGGAGACCCTCGTAGTGCATAAATAGGAAGGCTTCCAGCCTTCGTAGGTTACTTTTTTTAACAGTGGTATTCTGCACTATAGTGCTACTAGTTTCTTAGCTCATTTTGTAGTTTCTGCTGTACAACTTTCTTTGTGACATGGTTATTTTTGAATAATGGAAAGCAGTTTCATTTGGCATCAGTTCTGAGCTTTTTCTTAGGAGCTTGTAGCTCTTGGGGTTGGGCCCAACCCAAGTGCCAAGGCTTCCTTCGTGTACTTTTATATGTTTTGAATGTCTTTATCAAATAATTTCTGTTAAGTAGATTACAATTTTGCTTGATTACATAGGTCACTGTTGATGATTAAAAAGGCTTTTCATGTTCAAATTTATTTGATAGGTTAATAAAAAAGAAGATCTTCAAAAAAAGGCCATCAAGCACCCCTGATCTCACCTCTCCCTCTATGGGACCATGAGCTGAGACCAAGGTGTCCTTGGCGCTACCAAAAACACTGTCTTTTCTTCCTCATGCAATTGTTAGTGTTAGATTCTCATTTGTAGAAGTTGATACCATTTGAGGTCACATGTTTAGGTTCATGATTGCTTAGTTTTCATAGCTATTTCACATGATTTCGTTGCAATAAACCTCTGTTCATTTGCTTTGCTGATATTCAGGTCAGATTAGGTTAAAGTAGTTAGGTCTTTGGTTTTCCGAGTCTTTGTTTGAATAATTTGGAAAATAACTTGCAGAGCACCTGTGATACCTCTTTGCCTACCCCTACTCCATCAATACCGCCTGTTCCATCCTCCAACTCTAATTCTTACCTCACATTTGCTACGTTCCCTCACTTTGACCTAATTTCCATATTTTTGTGCAACATTGCTATACCCCTCCTCGAACAAATCCAACCATCCTTATCACTCACCCGCTTCACTCGCCAGGTCCTGGACCCCTCCACATCATCATCCAACCTCTATATCCACTTATTCACCTCTGTTCCACCATCAACCCTTCAAAAATCTCCTTTCGGAACATCCTGTAGAAGCCACAGAACATCATGTAGAACCCCTGCAGACTTCCTATAGAAGCTCACGAAAGCGGTTTCTTGGAATCCGATCACTGGGAAACTCTTTGGAAGGGTGCTAGGGACCCCTTAGGCCCTCTTCTAACCTTCCCAACCTCCTGCAAGTGCCTCCTCCATTTCCTTTCACCAGTCAACCTATGCACAGTAAAAAAAACAGTTACAGCATATACACAATAATCCTGACAAATTACTCAAAAATGCAAAAAGATGTTTTCTTCATATTTCTCTTCAGAAGTAGCTTAGTCACATGCATTTTACCTTTCTATAAGTCAATGGCATCCATTTCTGTAGCTTTCATCCTTTTACTTGCACCAGTAGGGTTAGTAGGTAAAACTAGGGTTTGTTGGGGTTTGCGTTCCTTTCTAGCTTTCAAATTCTTACTGCAAGTAGATTAGCTTCCTTTGAGTTAGCTTTCATCCATCACCATTAAAAGCTTCTTCTAAGAGCTCATAGAAGTTGGCTTAAGCTCCTAGCGGACTTGTGCCGGCTGATCCAGTGACAGCTGCGGCAAGAGCTAGTACTTGTGCATATAGCACCGTCGCTTCCAAGTTTGTTACGAACTACCGGGTTGATAAAAGTAAAGAAGGGAGCCTTAGGAGTTGCAGCATTATTGTTGCAATACTGGAGTCCACCAGGTAGGTCCAGAATCGTCAACATTTCTAGCTCTAGAAGGAGGGCTAGATGACAAGCTGAGCCCTCAAAGTCTATTTTGAATCTCTGCACACCTTTCATGAATTACATGACTCAAAATCTCAACTCTTGCATGTTTTTTCTCATTCTCATGATTTCGAAGTGTCGGAGGATGTCATAGATGACTTGTTACAACTCAAATATAATGGTGAAGGCTGAAAAGAGTCTCTAATAATTCACGCAGTTTCCTTTTTAGGTTTCTGCGATAGGAATGAAGTCCCCTCGGATGACATTGCTTGTGGGTTGTTCGCTTACACATTCGAAAGGCGCATTAAGAAATGGCATCTCACATTGCCCACAATATCTATACACTCTTTCAACCACATATTCAGAGATTTAAGCCATGCTTTCTTCTTTTATGATAAAAAAGCACTCAATCTCAAAATTTTGAAATCATGAAAAGCACCTGATGACTCTATTGTGCAATTGTATCAATGCTTCCATCATCTTTCTTTTGAATTTCCAAAAGATGAAGTTGATTTGGATTTTCTCATAAAAAGTTTTAAGTATCTTATTCACATATCTAACAATCCATGAATTAGAATATTTTAAACTCCTCCCAGCATACCTCAGTGTTAGAGTTTCCAAATTTAAGATGGACAAGTTTTCTTTCCCAAGTGACCCCCCATCCTCTTCTCATCAGATAGCTCTAGCTCCATAGGACAAGGTGGGAGAAGTTGCGAAGAAACCTGCTGAACAATCACCTCCTCCCACCCGACCTGCTCTGGATTTCTACACAACTTTTGGGTGCAACCCTGATGGTTGTCACGTGATCACATTTTATCAACCTCTATCCTTTGGTTCCTTTGATCCTCCAGATTTTGGTGTGTTGTGTTCATCCATTATATATTTCACATGTGATGTTCATGAGGATCAAGTTGTGGATGAAGTTGGTGTTGAGAATCCAACCTATGCTATCATTTTTTATGAGTATGTATGGCAATCTCAGGAAGAAGATGTGGTGAAGGATGACCTCCTTCTATCTATACCTCATCTGCTTTATCCTAACTTCTTATGTGATTCTACCATTTTTTACTTCCCGTGTGAAAATTTATCCCTGGATGTTTCCACTTCCAATCATTCACAAAACACACATGATGTTAGTTTGTCATTTCATTGGAGGGAGGACGAATCTTTATTCTTGAATCCACCGGATCTGACATATTTCATTTATGGAAACTTAGAGGAAGTTTTTTTTTCTTGATCACTCCCTCAATATGATTCGTCAGTTCATGAGGATGTCAATGTACATATCAAATTTTCTGATCGTGGATGTCGTGATATTTTCACTCATTCATTTGATCATGATTTTGATTCACATGTCGTTGATATTTCTAAGCCACTGATCTTTGATGATCTATTTGTCGATGAAGTGGAAACCTATCAAACTATCGAGATACTTCATCCTGAGCTGATGGTTACGTCAGGTTCCTGTAGCCTTAAGGTTAGTTCCACTTCTGATCAGAGATCTATTGAATCTTCCTAGGTTCCTCATCACTCTCTCGTTCATATTGAAAATCATTCTAGTTTACAGATTTCACATCCTCCACCAGAATCACACGAACCTATTGTTGGTGCATTGGAGGAGTCATACGTAGGAAGCACCATTGTGAAACAAAAATTTTCTTCCTTCTGCATGTTTTCTTGTTTGTCCAATTCGAAAGTGTGTACATTCTCATCATCCATGCACAATGTGACACAACACCATGATATGTCTACATAATGCCTTTCATATTATTTCAATATTTTCTTTTCTGTGGATGCATTCAAGCTTAGAATGTTTTGGTTTTCATTATTGTATCTTTCTTGTTTTCTAGTTTTCTTGAATATCTTTCTTGTTAACCATGCCAGCACTTACATGGGTCAACCAATGCGCCATTGGATGCATTGGAAATATCACTTCACATGAGTAAGCCCATGCTCTATTTAGCTTAGGGATAGGAGTAGTGTTTTCTTTCATGATTTTATTTTTCTTAATTTATTTTTCTTTTGTTTTACTTCTTTCCTTTGCTTGTTTGTTTGTTTATGCACCCGTAGGATTAGTTTCCCATGAAACCGTGTTTGACCTTTAAGGCAAGTAGGTTGAAATACAATAGGACTTGTACAACTATCAACATTTGGTTATCTGTCTATTCCCTCTGTTTATGAAGATCTTGTGTTTATTTGAGTCAATGATACCCTGATGGAAAATATGTTCCTTCCAGAGTGAGTCTTGGTGAAAACACTACGCTTTCCCTTTTAACTAGTACCGCCTACTATAATCGGTTTTTGATATTTAGTTAACCCTTGTCAACTCAATCGAGTAGAGTAAGGTAAGGGGGGAAACCTTAACATGTATGTCAAAAGTATATATAAACATATTTCTCTGAAGGGACAACCTCTTCTGCTCTCAATAAGTCGAGATCCCTCTTCCTCCTCATGAAATAAATAAGTGCCTATGCACAGTTCTTTGAAAAATGAAAAAATGAAAAAATAAAATAAATGTGAAAGAAGAGAAAATCTTCCTACGTAGAGATGTGAAGCAAGTAACTCCACCGGGGTACTATCAAGGCTCACTGGCAGTGGAACAATGCTTGTGTTTCTGAAGTGACTCCGCTGGCGTACTCTCCAAGCTTTCTAGTAGCAGAGAAACACCAGAGATGAAACGAAAACTCTGATAGTCTATATTACTTGTGCATAAATATACCCCTCATCCCCAATCAAAACAACTCAGTGTACTTGGCTTGGGATGTGTGTTTTTGATAAAAGAGAATGGCAGGGACTATATCTTTAACTCAAGCTTGTGAAGAAGCCTTGATGATCAAAGAATCAAACAATAATTCCAAAAGATTTAGAATCACTTTACATGAGACAAGGTCCATACAAAGATATGGATTTTCCACCAGAGCGTCTGGAATGTTGTAGCGGCTACAACCACCCTCCAGAATTTTTACCATGCTTTGTTTTGAAGCCTCCCTCCTAAAATCCAAACAACTTATCTTGCACTGACCCAAGTATTTGTGCTTTCATTGAGCTTTATCTTTTTCTTTATCACTTGGGTTTTCTTACTTGCCTTGTTTTCTAACCACAAGTTGATCTCTTGACTTGGTTGCAACCCAGTTCTAGGCATGCCTTAGTGAGTTGTGCAATCCTTGAGGGAAACCAACCTTTCTCTCAGGAAATGCGCAGTTCAAGTCGACAGTGAGCCTTCGCCTCTAGAATTTCACAGATCCAGCTAATAGCCTGCCTTTAGAGGGGAAACTACACAGATCATGAGAGGTAGCCTGAGCCACTCTGCAAAGGAATTGGGCAGAAGATTTCGCTTAGTAGTTGCTCGATGCATGTGCCATTGAGTAGCCTAGTTTTCCTTGGAACTACACAAGCTATCCTAGCATGCATGTGAAATTTTTCCCAAAAAATAAAAAAGCGAAAAAGGAATCCCTAGAAAATAGGGATCTATTTTTAGTAGTTTGGAGGTGGCACCTGAATTATTTTGGAAACTATCACTAACTGTCGATTTTTACTAGATTTTTTTCCTTTGCACCATAAACCCTAAATTGACCCAATCTATTTAATGGAAGCTATCAGATCTCATTTTCAAATTCAATCTTGGAGCTCTCACATTCCTGAGGAGATCTAGGAACCTTCGGCACAATCGTCACAACTTTTCAGGTAAGTCTTGCTTTTCTAGTCTTTTGCTGCTTTTTTCTATCGCTTTTGTTTCCTTGCCTTGTGAGAGTGTTGTTTTACCCATATAATTGAAACAACACTATCATTTTGATTTATTTTAGCACTTAAAAGTTATGCTATAAGTTTTTCATTGCCTTTCCTAAGTGTCGCATGGATTACCCAGTTTTTGCACTAACTTTCGTCGTTGCGGCGACTCTCTCCAAAAGCTTCATTATTCTTCAGTTTGATGGATTCCTACACTTGTTTATTTGCATGAATCATCATTCACTCAGATCTGCACCAACCATCACTTACACTTTCAGATCTTCTCATTTTCATGTTGCCATTGGGAAAATATGGGCTTCCCTGGCCCGAATCTTGCTCCTCTCGGCATGCACAACGCACTTCTAGATCTTAAGGCTTTGCCTTGGCTCCAGGAATTATGCAAAGGCTACCAAAGCATAGCTCCAACTATGCACTGCACAGTTCCAGGAGCCAGTCCCGAACCTTGTCCATTGGGATTGCACAATGTGCAATCCAGCCAGCCCAAGCTAGATTGAGGTGCACATTGTAGAGTTCCAGTTAGCATCACTTTCCCACTGGCAGCTGGGACTACGCAATGCGCAGAACCAACTGAAAATCAGTCACCTCTGAGAGCCATAATTGTGCAATTCTTCCCAACAGTTGCCGAGTTTGTTGCTTGGTTTATTCTTGAAGTTATTTTGGTTTCAAAGCTATCATTTTCATGCCATGAGTGTCCTCTCTATCTCCAAGTACAATAGTTGTTGAGCAGCTCTCCAACAGTACAGGTATCATGGCTTTGAAGAAAGATGCATCAAAGGATACTATCGAGAGTAGCAGTGGAGAAGTATTTGAGAAGCTGTCAATGAACTTGCTAGTATATGCATACACATAACTATTCATAGAGAACAGCATGAAGATAACATGGTAGGGAATCAAGGATATCTTTGCAGGTAACTTCAAGGAAGATCTAGAATATCTACAAGTCTATGTCAACATCCACCGATCAGGCTTACATAAGGTTGCATGCAGGTACCCCTCCTTCCCGTGTGCGGAAATCATTCAATGGATTGTCTCACATACAGATCCCGAGACTATGACATTGAGTAGTTCAGTGGAACACAACTTGCTACCTTCAGGATGGAGAACTACCATCAGATGTATCACTTACCACAGTCGGTGAACCACATAGATGCACTTTTCTATGCCACCCATAACAATTTGAACACTAGAGACATCATAAAACACTAGGTGAAAGGGTCATTGAAGTTCATATCAACATCCACTCATGTTTACAAGACTAAGTCACTTTGAAAGATGTACCAAATCTTGGTCATATTTGCATACGGATTGTACGATCAAGAAGGCATGAAGACCTTTCTGTAGAATTGGGTGGTTGTGTTGGTCTAATTAGTGAATGATGGAAAACCATTCAACTGGTCAAATCTGTTGGCTCTTTAGTTGAAAGTGCATGTAATTGACACCTCGAATCTTCCCAAAGATGAGCAAGCGAGATTCTATATGTTTGTTTATCTACTTGATGCAATCTGTGCCCAACATTAGTTTTCTTGCATGGGTTGGACATGGACACCATGAGATACTGCTATGAATATTTATTGCAAGTTTTTTTCTTATTGTAGCTATCGAGGAGTCATGGCAAGGCCAATTAACCATTTCATCATCCTGGTTTACAAGTTGATCTTTGAGAAGGATCCGCCTTGCATGTCTCGAGAAGTGATGGAGGCAATACTTAACATTGCATATAGGTATGCCTCACCCAGTGGCACCTTCATCAGGATTTTTGGCAAAGAGAAGCCTCCACATGTTCTACCAAGGTTTTCTAAGAACAATTTGGTCATAAAAGAGGTTTCATATCACATCACTACAAGGTTATTAGCAGGGATGCATAGGAGGAAGAAGGCACCATGGCCTGCTCTTCCTTTGTGGATTATATTGTACAAGATCAAGAGCTTGAAGGATGCAGATGTTGAGGCCAAGGACTTAGAAAAGTTTGAGTTCGACACCAAGGACTAAAATTCTTATGATCCTCACTGTATCTGCAAGAATCACTATGTGAAGTTGTTTTATCCATAGATCCATGGGACATTTCATTGGGCAGAGGAAGATCCCTAGAGGTATTGTTACAACTCCTCCGAGCTCAATGAACTGGTTAGTTTGGTTGTAGTATGGAAAGTTGTTGTGCAGATAGCAGCATCGACAGAAGCAACAATAATAACATCAATAAGTAGCAAAGCGACATAAGACAAAGGCAAGAGGAAGATTGTCATGAACCCAGAGATTGAGAAAAGATACAAGTTTAAATATGATCTTCTCATTGAGAAATCAACTTTGGCAGCGGAGGAAAAGATGCAACAATGCATAAAGAGAGCTGAGCATAGGAAGAGAGAAAAGAAAAGGTTGGAGGAAGCAAAAAGGAAGTTGCAAAAAATAGAGGAGGAGCGAAGAAGGAGAGAGAAGGAAGATAAGTAGAAAGAGGAATAAGAAGAAGGGAAAGGTGCAATGATAGAGAAAACTGGGCCAATACAGGTTGAAGAGTCAGAACAACCAACAGATGAAGAAGAGGGTGAGCAATTGCATGATCATGAACTTTCTCAGCATATTGAGCAAATTGTTGAAGAGATGGACATGGAGTTGGCACAGGTTCCAATGGACCAAGATACCAACCTCATGCCAAGAGTATCCGAGGTCTCCCCATAATCTCCACCACCTCTAGTATTAGAACCAGTCCCAAGCGAGAAAGAAGAGGTTGTTCTCAATGATGATGATCTAGTGATGGATGTGTAGAATATATCATTTCATGAGTTGCAACAAAAGATTGTACGGGTGCGGAGAAATCATTTCCTGGATGATCACGCATCATCGATATTTATGAAGGAAAGGGTGATAGTGTCAAATGTTAGAAATCATCTAGCTACCATAGTCAATGCTACTATAGCTTATGCAGGAGCCTTAAGCTCAAATGTCAAGTTCCTATTAACAAAGAATGAACATATGGTAAATAAATTGCAAGCATCTAGGCAAAAGGAAGAAAAATTTGTAGGATCCTCTATGGCAGAGATGAGGAAAGTGATACTTGCTAAAGTATCAACTATTCAAGCCATCATGCGGAAACTCTATGACGGGTTTGTTACCATGCATAAGGCAATTGTCCATCTATATGGCTTTTAGCAGCGGAGCATAAAGATTGTCCAAACTCTCAAGGACTTACATGCTACTATTGCACACATGCAAGAATGGACAATGAGGTACAAGGGAGTCTCTCTTTACTTGCATAATATGATGAAGCCACAGGCAGAGCGAGATAAAGCATGAATTCGGATGTTGACCCAGAACTATGAGAAGCTCTCCCCATTCATTAGTAGCATACATGCTTCCTATACATGGATATTTAAGAGTTTGGATGTCATGGTGAGGACACACAGGATCCCGTCAATCAGTTCCCTTACCCAAGCCATTGAGAAGAACCAAGTCCGGATGGAGGTTGACAGGTACTTGGAGCAACTGAGGTGAGAGGGCACTAGTGATGACTTGGAGCTGAGCATAAAATACATGGAGAAGTACAATGGTGGTCCTATCGTACTCAAGACCATGCTACGCATGCTTCAAGATGAGTTGGAAATGGGTTCCAGGACCATATACCCAGAAGCTATGGAGGCAAGAGTTTGTCTCTAGAAATACATCACCAAGCAGTTTGGGGACACCATAGCGCAATACCAAGCTTGGTATCATTTCATCACCAAATATCATCAAGAGGATGTTGGCGAGTTGGTCTTTCCCCAAGCTTTTGAGTCATAGTATTTTGCCTTGTTAGGATGACTCTAGCCTATTTTGTCGCATATGGGTATATGTGGAAAATGTATATTATTTGTAAATATGTTGTAAGTGAAATTCCAAGTGTCATTAGTGGAATGTGAATAGTCGCTATGTAATGTAAGGAGTTATTTATAAAGAAGTTGAAGAGTCATGATTGTAGTCAAATAATCAAAGGGGAATGTCAAGGGTCACCCCACCCTTTGTTATAAATAGAAACTCGTAACTCATAGAACATGCTTTTGGGAGCCAAGCTTTTGGCAAGTCTTATGCTTAGAGAAGGCTTGGTGAGTATTGTGATGAGCCTTAGCTTATTCACAATGTAGAGTGAGTATACTTCTTTGGAGGAGTAGGTGTTATTGACTATAATGTTCCACTATTGGGGCTTGCAGTTGTTAATGGTGTATGTATGCATGTAACTTTCACTTATAATAATAATTCCCGAGCTAACATGTTTTCATGCATATGTTGTTATTATAATTGGACTAGTCTAATTTATTTAGATATGTATGTTTTTTAACTTACACATTTTCTTATGAACTATTTTGTATGAAATTGTATGAATCTTGTTGAATGTGTGTTGTTGGATTAACCCGCCACTTTGGTTTGTGCACTATTTCACTTCCATCTTGTGATGTCATTCTGCTTGTGTTTTCCTTTCAGGCTGCATAATATTACATGCTTCGAAGGGGCACACTTACTTTTCCCCTTCGTGTGTTAGAAACCCCATGCATCTCACTGGTGAGCACTAGTATTGTAGTAATAATGTTGCAACTGCAATAATGAGCCCAGATAATTACCCATTTATGAGGCTCATCATCATCCCCCTACTAAATGTGTTGCTCATCCTTTGAGAAATTGAGTCCATCTCCTCATCTTTTATAGCCCTGGTGGCCTCCCTAGCATCCCATGCTTCTGATGTGGTCTCCTCTTCCTTTTCATAGAATCCTGCCTTCCTGTCTATCTCCTCCCACTGCTCTTGCTCTTCTTCTTCTCTTCTACCTTCCAACATGCCTAGCAGTAGTGAGGGACTCAATTTGAGACCAATCCAATTGACCTTCAGCCTCTGCATGGAGCGCTTATACATGGGCACTCTCCTTAATGCCTCCTTCATCCTCATTGGGGAATGATATTCCCTGATCTACAAGTTGTGTGGTAAGGTGTTCCATCTCCTCATACATGCATGCACACAGTCATCCCCAAGTAGCATTTCCATATCCTTAAAGTGTGCAATGGCTTGTGCCTGATCACTTATATATCTAGGGGCAATCTGAGGATTATTGGCAAGTAGGTTATGTGTGTTGATGAGTGTCATGGGGTCTGATGGCTCAGCTCTGATCATTAATGGCTCATTCTGCTCCTTTATCATCAACCTTCTTATTTATGCTGCCCTTAACTCTTCATGGTTCATCCATGAGGCCATGGCCATTAGTTGCAGGTCCCCTAGCTTGGCATTGGGGTCCCACACATTCATGTCTATGAGCACCATGTTGTGTAGGTAGAACTATACCATCTTTGCCTTATCCTCTAATGTGCTTTGGTCACACAGGTCCATAAACTGCCTGTAATCTTGGAAAGGCATTGTGCCTCTTTGTGCCAAATTCTTTATCTGAAATTGCAACCATTGGTCCTTGAGATATAGGCCATAGGATTTTGCTGGTGTTCTACATTGCAATGCCTCCATGGATAATTTGGCCATGCATGCCAACTGGGTCTCTTTCCCTTGCAGTTGTCTCCTTAGCAATTCATTTTCTATTTCAAGTTGGCTTCTTGTAATTGCTTCCCTATGTCTAATAGCACTCAACTCTCTGCCCATTTCTCTGAGTTTGCTCTCCATATGGCCAATATCCTCAACCCCTTTGGATTTGGCTATTTGCATCCATCTATGGGTCCTTATCCTTTCTTTCCTTAATTCAAAGAATAGTGGAATTGCAAACTTTTGTGGAATTATTCTTCCCCCCTCAAGAATACTGTAGTAGGAGCCAAGACTGGGCTGGGGATCAGGTTCTTGTAGCTCTGTTTCTTCCTCCTTTCCCTATGGCTGTCCTTCTACCCTTTTCTCAAGCGCTTGGGTCTCCTGCAATTTTGACAAGGTCTCCTGTAGAACTGTCTATGCCTCCTATAGGACTGTTTTTCGGTCCTGTAGTTCTACCTTTTCTTTCCATGTGGGGGATCTAGGAGTCCCCCTTTCATATGTGATAGGTGCCTTGGAATGGGATTCTTTTCCTTGGGCAGAGGGTGAAGCTTCAATAATAATTGGTACTTTTGAGGAAGTCTGGGGTTTCCCTGTTTTAATTATTATGCTCTTCCTAGCCTTGAAATACATTGAGGTCTACCTCTTCCTCTTCTGTTTTGGCTTAATTTGTGTGCTGAGGGCAGTGAGAGCAGCGACTACCTCTCTTTCTAGAATCTCAGGGGACACTTCTATCTTTTCTACCTCTTTTTCTGTCTCTGTTTGCTCTGTTTCCTCCTGCTCTGTTTCTTCAGCTTTCTCCTCCTCTATCTTGGTTTCTTCCTTCTTCCCTTCTTGTTCTTCTAACTCACCAGTTGCTTCACCTTCTCCCCCTTGCTACTCTTCCTCCTCACTACCAGTAGGACTGATATCATAGGTCAGGGTCTTTATGTCATCTTCAGCTATCATGTTTCGAAAGATTTCCCATGCTATAGGGAGTGTAAATGTATGGAGGGATTCTTCCACTAAAATTTTGATTAACCCATGGTGAGCTAGCTACTCTGGATTTCCTACTTTTACTTTAGTATTGGAGTCAATGAGGGACTGCAGGAGGAAGTAGGGATGCTGAGCTTCTGAGGTGCTAGAGTGTCCATGCCATACCTTAATTCATGAAGGATTCTAAAGTGGTAACCATAGAAAATGATGTACCTCCCCTCACAGGAAATATACTTGATTATTTGGCAGCTAACCTCATCCCAAGGATATGGTATGCTAGCCCTTCTTATGCCATTTTTATCTTCTACAGTGGTTTCATTGTTTTGGAAGAAGTTTTTCTTAGCAGCTTGGCTAATTGGTTTCTCATCCTTACTCCAAGGTAATCCAAGAGGAAGGGTAGTGACCCTACTGATAAATTCAGGGGTTATCTCCATGGAAAGGAATCTAAAGGTGATAGTGGCATGTGTTCTGGTGTGAGGAACCAAAGAGTGGGCAAATTCTTAAGCAATTTCCTCATCAAACCCTCGAAACTTCTCAAAAAAGTTCATCCAATTTGCTCTTGTGAATATGTCCACTACTTGGGGATGTGCATGGAGCCTGGAGGAGTTGGTGGGCTCTTTCCTCATCAAACCTCCTATCATTTTGTTAATGCTTCTTTTGGAAGTGAAATGAGGAGAAGGAGACAACATTTTTTGAAGAAAAACAGAGAAACAGAGAGACTGTGTTTTTTTAAGAAATAAGAAGAAATTCTTTTATGTATTTCCTCCACCTAAAGGCTTTATTTCCTCCTCGAAATTTAACCACTGCTTTCATATTTTGATATTCAATGGGGGTATGCATAGAACCTACCTCCTTAGCCCAAGAATTGTGCTAAAACTCGTGTTTTCTCGCTTCAAAACAACTCACTGGCCCTCCTATAGAAGACTGTTGTCCTTCCTGTAGAATTCCTGTAGGTTCTCCTGTAGAACCTGTAAGTGCTCCTGTAGACAACACCGAGAGCAAGAATATGGGAGAGATCAATGGAAAATGATGGTTGCAAGGCCGTAGGGGCACGAGGAGATTGTAGAATCGGAGTTTTGAGGAGAGAATGAAGGAAAAGGCAATGAGAGTGCTTGGGGAGGAGTACTTATTACTTTTTATGGATATTTCTGGTGATGGAGTGTGAGCTAGCCAAGTGTATGTTGGCCATATTCGGACCGTTGGTCCCCACCTGCCTTGTCATCATGGCCCTTTCCTTGTAATCATCCCTCATGATTGAATCAGAGTTCACACTTCCTCCACTACTTATCCTTGACAGCTTTCCTGAGTTGACTGTGCACACGTGTGGGTGACATCTTCGGATGAGTGGAGTCAACTAGCTGAAGGTGGCCAAGTTAACTAGCCACCTTTTCCTCATTCAACCTCAACCATCTCGTTGATGTTGGATGCCTTCTAATTATACAAATGCAAATAGAGGAGCGGGTTAGTTACTTACCTGAGATCCGAATGTATTTGCTGTGAAGGTTGTGGCTCTTTCTCTCTGCTGCATGCCTGTGTTTTTTTTTTGGTGCATGCTATCTGCTTGTTAATGTGTGGCAGTGCTTTGTGTAGGTTCCTGTCTGGTTGGCTCTAATCTTCAGGTGTCTTCTTCAACCTTCATATTTGCACCCTCCTACTGCTGATGCTGGATTTTAATGGGATCAGCTGCTACAGGAATTCTTACAGGAGCTCCTGTAGCTGCTTCTCCCTTTGAAACTTCAGCTTCTTTCTATGCTTGGAGCTGTGACGCTGATGCCAAAGATGTAGATAGAGATGGATAGGTAATAGGTAGGCTTCAGGTGAGGTGAATGATGTTGTTTCCTTTCTTATTTTTGTTTTTTTCTTTTTCCTAAAAAACTATTTTTTCTGTGTTTGCCTTGGGCAGGAAGAAGAATGATGCTTGAGATGTGATGCAGGATTGGAAATGATGGAAAGGAGGTTTGAAGACTGCAGAAGGATTTATAGATCTTTTATGAAGCTTCCCTGTCCCTCAAACTGCCTTTTATATCCATTTCTAGCTCTCTGTAATTCCTACAGGAGCCTCCTATAGAAAACACAGTTTTTGAAAAAGAAGCATAGTGAGGTAAAAAGAATGCCAAGAATGATGGAGAAAGGTGTGGGAAGGTAGGATAGGTGCTGGTATTGGTTTCAGGGCTCCCTTGGCACCTTCTACTGCTTCTTGTAGTCCTCCTGCAAACCTGCAATGCAACTGGAAATTCATTTTTCTTTTTCTCCCTTTTTTTTTTGAAAACAACTAGGGTGCCTCAGGGAGGTTTTCACCCTAATTGCCTACCCTGGGCGCCTCCAAGGGAGGTTTTCACCCAGGGATATTATTTTTCTCTTTTCTTTTTTGACATCATTGGGCCACCTCAGAAGAGGTTTTCAACCCAATGATGGGACTCAAGCACCTCATGGAGGTTTTCACTTGAGTCCTTATTTTTTATTTTTCTTTTTCTTCAGTGAGTGGATGAAGTGGAGGCCAAGACATGCTCCACTACCATCACTGTCTTATTCAAGTTTTCAACGAACTCTCACTTGGAGAGGGGTTTCTTGTATACTTTTAACCGATGTCCATTAACGAGCATGGGGATGGCTTCATCATCAATGGTTCTGATCATAACTGAACCATTGTCATTGCATTTCTTCAGAGTGTAGGGTCCCAACCATCTTGTCCTTAGCTTGCCCTTGAAATCTTTTTATCTTGAATCATAGAGTAGTGCCCAATCTCCCTCTTGGAATTACTTCTCCTTGATGTTTTTGTCATGCCATATCTTTCTCCAAAGTTGAACTACCTCTGTATGGAGAAGGGCCTGCATTCTATGTTCATCCAATCCATTGAGCTGAAGTAATATTTCTTTCTATACATGGCTAAAGTCTAGGTCCAACTGAGCTGCCATTCCCAGGGTATTGAATTTAAATTTTATTGACAGCAAAGCCTTCTTTCCATAGACCAACTCATGGGATGTGAACCCTATAATGGTCTTCCATGTTGTATTGTAGGCCCAAGTGGCCTCAACTAATCTATCCACCCAGTCTTTTCTGTTGCTGCTCACTACCTTTGTGAGGATCCCCTCCAATGCTCCGTTAGTCACCTCCACCTGCCCATTGGCTTGTGGATGGTAAGGGGTTGAAGTCCTGTGCTTGATTCTATGATGTGTGAGCAAGTCTTCAATCAGATTGGAAGTAAACTGACTACCTTGATCTATGACCAATTCTCTTGGATACCCAAACTTGTAGAATATGTTCTCTCTAAAAAATTCAGCTACTTTTTCCTCTGTTGCTACTTTGATTACTTTTGTCTCTGCCCACTTTGTCAGGTAATCAGTGCACACAATGATGTATTGCTTCTGCTTTGAAGGAGGGCTGATAGGACCCACAAAGTTCACGCCCCAATTCTAAAATGGCTCAAAGGTCACTTGAGGTTGCATGGGCATCTCATCCTTTGCAGTAGGTTTCCCCATCCTCTGGCAACGATCACACTGGCTGATATATCTCCTCTCATCTTGATGAAGAGTGGGCCAGTAGTAGCCTGCTTGCAGTATCTTGAAGGTGGTTCTTTTTGCTGCAAAATGACCTCCAGAAAGCCCATCATGACAGGTCAAGAGGATGTCAAAGACTTCCTCCTCCCTGACACATCTTCTCAAGATCTAATATGGGCCAAGTTTGAAGAGATTGACCCCAATCCAGGTGAAAGGGGTGCTTTTCCTCACTATCTTTCTCTTCTCTTTTGAGGACAGATGTGGTGGAAATTGTGCTGAAACCAAGTAGTTTGCTATATCAGCAAACCATGGAGAGAGTACTAAGATAGAAAATAGGTGTTCATCTAGAATTTGGTCATCCACCATTCCTTTTTCATATGCAGGAAAATTTACTCTAGACAAAAAGTTAGCAACAACATTTTCTTTACTGGGCTTATTAATAATGGTCAAATCAATCTGCTGCAGTAAAAGCAACCATCTAATAATGCGAGCATTCAAATCTGGTTTGTTCATTAAATATCTAATTGCAGCATGATCAGTGTGCACAAATGTTTGATAGCCTGTGATATAATGTCTGAATTTGTTTAAAGAATGCACGACAACTAGGAGTCCCTTCTCGGTCACCGTATATTTTAAATCTGCCTTTGACAAGTTTTTGCTTATAAATTATATGGCATAAGGTAACTTTTCATCAATTTGTCCCAAGGTTTCTCCTATGTCTTTGTTTGAGGCATCTGTGTGAATGTGGAAAGGTAGGGCCTAGTTTGAACCTCTCAAAATTGGGGCAGTCACGAGCTTTCTCTTCAAGGTATCTAGGGCTTCTTGATAGTTTTCCAACCATATAAACTCGACATCTTTACCTAAAAGGCCAAACAAAGGAGAGGCCAGCTTGCTGAAATTTTTAATGAATCTCCGGTAATACCTAGCTAAGCCTAGGAAACTTGTGACATCTCTCACCTTTTGAGGAGGTGGGACCCTTTCGATGATGGAAATTTTGTTGGGGTCCACCTACAGTCCTTGTTGAGATATTGCATGACCTAGCACAGTTCCTTCAGTCATCAAAAATTCACATTTTTCTGAACTAAGGGACAAGTTCATCTCAATACATTTGTCTAGAACTTTTCCTAGATTAGATACCGCTTCCTAAAAGTCAGAGCCATAAGGAGTAAAGTCATCCATGTATATCTCTACTGCATCATGAACTAATTCATAAAATATACTCAGTGCCGCTCTTTCGAAAGTGGATGGAGCGTTACACAAACCAAAAGGAAGGACCCGGTATGCAAAGGTACCCCAAGGGCAAGTGAAAGTGGTCTTATCTTGGCCTTCCGACCTGTTCTAAATCTGATTGTACCCGCTAAGCCCGTCTAGGAAAGAGAAAAACTTTTTCCCTGCCAGACCGTCTAACACATGATCTATGAAAGGTAAAGGAAAATGGTCCTTTTTAGTGGCTTTTTTCAATTCCCGATAGTCAACATAGATTCTCCACTTACCATTTTTCTTTGGCACGAGCACCAAAGGAGAGACTCATTCACTGTCAGAGATGGGATAGATGAATCCTACATCAAGCAATTTCTGTAGTTCTTCCTTAACAATATCTTTAAGTGCTAGATTCAACCTCCTTTGAGGCTGCTTGACTGGCTTGCAATCCTCCTTGATGTATATATGATGAGTACATACTGAAGGGTGCACTCCCTTCATCTCCTTATAACTCCAGGTGAAGGCATCTAGGTGTTTTCTCAACAGGCTACACAGTTCCTTCTCCAGGGAAGTGGATAGGGATGGATTAATTTTCAAGGTTCTTTCTAGGCTGAACTCTGTATTCTTAACACAGAGCGAGGTGGAGTCGGCTACACAGAGATTAGTTGAGGGGTTGTTCGAGGTTTTTCTTACTATGTCCTCTAATGGTGATACACTAGGAGGTGGATTCTGAATCAGATTTTCAATCATATCATCCTCATCTTGCTGTTTCCCCCCATGGCGATGCCTAATGCACAAAGCAATGCAGAATAGACTTCATCCTCATCTTCCTCCTCCAACCAGAGAGGTAAATCATGTTTTAACAAGGGTTGGGTAGGAGGATATAGGATTAATTGCTTGGACATATGCCTGTTCTTTATGGTCATGTTCCCAGCTCGACAGCTGATGTAGGCATTGGCAGTAGCCAACCAGGGTCTTCCCAGAATGAGAGGATACCCAGTGAGCTTTGCCTTTGGCTGGAGAACTAAGAAATCGGCAGGGTACTCCCAAGAATCAATGGAGACCATCACATCTTCCACAATCCCTTCAGGGGTCACGATGGAGCGGTTTGCAAGCTATAGCATGGTCGTGGTCTTCCTTAATGAGCCCTGGAGGTTGAGTTTGAGAATTGTGTCCTTTGTCATCACATTAATGGAAGCTCCCAGATCAATCAAGGTGTGTGGGATCATGGTTCCATTGATGTGGGCATCAACTACTAGGCTTCCAGGGTCCAGATATTTTGGACATATTACTTGCCCTAACATCAGGTCGGACAATTGCACTATGACATTAATGGTTGGGGAATCTCTCTTGCACCTTCCTAGATGCCTAAAGCAGTTCTCTTTGATCTACCTATTGTAGATAGGCACATCTTTTATGGCTTGGAGAAGTGGTATCTTCACACATAAATGTTTCAATTCTACCAGGAGATCAGTTTCTTCTGGGGTAGGATAGATTGTTGCGGATAGTCTCTTAGGAAAGGGTGGAATTGCTTTAGGTTCACTTTCCTCTTTATCATCCTCAACCTCCCTGGGTGGAGGCTAGCTATATGGGAGAAATTTCCCAGATTGCAAGTTAATTTCCTAAATCTCCACAACATAAGTTAGGCATGATAGTTTCCCACTATACGCCTACTGAGCTTGTCTGTTGTCCGGGTTCAGATTTGGTTGGGCAAGCATCTAGGGTTGGTTTTGTGGAGCAGGAGGTAACGGTTGTGGTTGGGCAGGTGGTGGAGGCAAAAGAGCAAGAGGAGAGTTGTATTGAGGCCTACACCCCTGATGAGATGCATTCCACTGAGGCTGCGGTGGAGCATAGGATTGAAATGAATGGGTGGCTAGTTGGGCATGGTATGGAGATGTGAAGGACCAAGGAGGAGGTGTGGACCAGGAAGGATGAGCAGGGGGGCCCCAAGAAGGTATGGAAGTGACTTGGTTGGGGTTGTAGTATGCCTGAGATGTCCCTTGCATCCCCTGCTGAATTATCTAGGTCCATGCGGCCTCCTTGGGTTTATGTAATCGAGTTGTTCAGTGACTCCCTCATCCCCTTGATATACAGATTTAAGTCTGGGTAAGGAAGGACACTTGTTCGTAGAGTGATTTTCTTCACAAATTGAACAAACTTCTATAGAGTTCAATGGGCATTCATTCCTAGGATGCCTCCTAGTGCATCTAGGGCAAAAAATGGCCAAAGCCCTCTCTGCTTCCTATTATTTCCTTTTGATATGTAAGGTATCCATTTGCATGGCAAGAGTCTACAACATCTCACTCTTGAAGTCTTCTAGCATGTTTCTAATTTCTCCTTTAATGGATGAGCTAGAGGAAGAGGTACTGGCTATGGGTTGACTCCCCCTACCTTTCTTTCTAGCTGCTCTAGAATGGTTTCTAAAAATAGTCTTTATGTCCTCATAGGATAGTTGGTAGATGTCTCCCCCAGCCAGTAGATGGAGGGTGTCTAAAAGGTCTTCCCAAATTCCCCTGAGTAGGACTAGCTTCAAAGACTTAGGGTTAAGTGTACACCCGACCCTTTTGTAACTGAGCTAGAACCTCTCTTCATAGTCCTCCAAGGACTCATCACTTCTTATGGTCATTCAAAAGATTTCTTATTTAGTATCTTTTGACCTACAATAGTCTCGATATTTGTTGTTAAAGGCTTGCTGCATCTGAGCCCAAGTTGTGATGCTATTGCTAGGTAATCCCATGAACCAAAGCAAGGATGCATCCTTGAGAGTAGAAGGGAATAGTTTCAACTTTTTCTCATCTTCCGCATAGTCATAGGTTCGACAGATAACAAAAAACTCAAGAAAAATGGTGTTAGAATATTCTGTAGTCAGACCATGGAAATGAGGTAGGGCATAAGGCCTTATATTCTTCATTTTGGTGTCCCCATTGGTCTCTCGAATGGGAAAGGTACCCTCTATTCTTTCTTCATTCCCCCTAGCATTTCTATGTTCAGCCATTGGCTCCAAAGGAATGTTTTCTTCTTCTTCTTCCCCTATAGGTTCCTCAAATATGTCTGTTTGTTCACCTAAGAGTTCTTCTTGATCGCAACCCCTGAAGAAGAGAGAAGGTTGGCTGTGTGAAGCAGTGGGGGTGTTGGGCAAACATTTTCCTGAATTATCTCTATTCCTACGAGGCATGAAAGGAAATCTTTTTGGTTTGTTTTTGTTTCTTTTTCCCCACACTGATAGTACCTGCAAAATTGAAATTGATTGAACAAAAAAAATTGCAACTAATTAAAATGAACTTGCTAAAATGAAATTTGCAGAATTGAAAAGGAAAGCAAGGAAATGTAGAACTTGAAAGGAAAGGAAATGACTCCTCTACTTTTGCTGAAATAACTATTAGCAGAATGTTGCAAGAAGTGAATAGAAGAGAGCAGTAATCACATAATACTCTGATGCTTCCCCGAAAAAAATGCCAAAAAGATAGTGAGCACCAGTATTGTAGCAATAATGCTACAACTCCTGGGCTGCCTTCTTTACTCTTATTAACCCAGTAGTTCGTAACAAACTTGGAAGCAATGGTGTTGTATGCACAAGTACTAGTTCTTACTACAGGTTGTCACTTGGTCAGCCGGCACAAGATCACTAGGAGCTCAAGCCAACTTCTATGGATTCTAGAAAGAATCTCTATATGTGATGAAAGGAGAGAAAGACTACTCTAACTGCATAATGGAGAAAGACTGAAATGTAAAGAAAACCAAGTAAATCCTACTTAACCAACTAATCTTACTTTTGCAGAAAGCACTATGAAAACCATGAAAAGAATGCCATCTAACTATTCAAAGAAGTAAACAACATCTAACTAAGCTATTTCTGGAAGTAAATGAGAAAAAAACATCTTTTTGGATTTTTAGGTATTTTTATGTGAATTTGACATGTATGTGATTTATTGTTTGTGAATGTGGTAGCGAATAGGTGGTGTTGAAAGGTCGTTTTAGGGCTTGAGAGCATGTAGGATGGTGTGGTTGGGTCCTAGGAGGTCTTAGGTGGCCTTCTGGAAGATTTTCCCACACTTGGCCTTCAAAAGAAAGCCTACATGAAAATCTACAGGAGGACATAGGAAATCTACAAGAGGAAAAACAACGTTCTATAGGAGGCCTACAGGAGGAGGCCGAGAGCAGTTTTGGATGTTTTGAGGGTGTGAGAGTGGGTGAAAAATGTGGATGAAGTTTGGAATGAGGTTTAAGGGTGCCTAAGGTCTACCAAGAATCATTAGGAGAGAGAAAGATGACTGGATTTGCTCAAGGAGAGAGGAAGGAATTCTATGGAAAATGCAGGAAACTAAGGTAGAATTGAGGGGAGACTTGGGTGACCTGTATGGCATGGATCAGATGGAAGATGGGATGGATGATAAGTTGACCTGTTGTTAGAATATATCTGATGCATAGACAGTTGATAGTCAACCAATGAGATGAAGCAAGCAATGAATAAATGCATCTAGAAAAACAGAGTGTTGCATCAAACTAATCTAAAATGTGATCTATGAAAGGAAATGTTGATAATTGCTGCAAGAAAGGAAAGCATGGAAGAAGACTATGGTAAATAAAGACATGAGCATGATGGAGAAGTTCTGAAGCAAAGCAAACTAGACTATTAACCAACTAAAAAGTTGTAAACACTAGAAGTCCTATGAATGAGGAAAATCTATGTTTTTGGGGCAACAAGAGGGTCTTTGCCTCAGATCATGGTCCCAAAGGAAGGAAGAGAGGCCAAGGCATTGTTTCTAGCCTTTTGAATATTTTCTTTACCACTGCTTAACCTGATAGAGAAAGCACAAATGGAAGCAAACTACTAAATCATCAAAAGCAACCTATTCTTAACCATGAAATAAATACATCTAATAGCAATCTAATCTACAACTGAAATAAAACATACAAATACAAGTAAAGAGGAGCTTGGCTGCTTGGATTGGGCCCTAACCCAAGAGCTTCAACCCTCTGAGGTAACTCAGTGCTAACTCAAAAAGGATTCCATCTTTATTTCCAAAATAATAACAAGATTACATGAAACTGTCAAAATAATAAGCTCGAAGTTGAGCAGAGTTTACATAAGCAAAACTACAACAAAAATCTGACCCTCGTGAGGCCCTAGGCCTCTCTACTTACACAAATGAAGATACCAACAACTTTCTTAAAAGCAAGGAGGCTTGGCTCCCAAAACTCGACATAGTCATCAGTCATCCTCCCCTTGCTCGGCTGCCTACTAATGCATGACTTGGCTATTTGTACCCCGAGCTGAATGAAGGGGAATTCGAAGTAAGGAGTAATAAATGAGGGGGACTCCCTCCTATAAGTCCTCTCCTTTGTCCACTTCGAGTTATTGCAGCCATTTTTCCACTGGATCCTTGAATTTGACCACAAAATTCATCAATAATCTGCATTAAACACATATTAGACCACATGGCATCATAACTAAGTCAACTCACTCTATAAGCATAAATATAATTAGAAAATCATATAATAAGCTAAGAGAGTGGTTGATTTGACTATGTTTGAAGGTAAAATGAGCCCATATAATTACCCATTTATGAAGCTGATCACTCACTTGACTCGTTACAAGGTCACACACTTTCTTCCAACCAAAGTCATCATACTTATCTCTGCGAACTAGCGTGGTTAAGGCACTACATTGCCATCCATTGTTGGGACTCCTACTCCAAACGGTCTGAGGTCTAGTTAGGATTTCTTACTGGGTGATCCCCTCAAATGTTGGCAAGTTCAACACCGTCAACAGGTGGTTATATAATACTATATAATATATATATTTGTATCTATGTGTCTTCTTCTTATTCCCTCTCTCTACCGCACCCACTAAAAATACACACTCTCTTTCCATATCTGTCTATCTCTCTCTCCCTACCTCTTCCTCTCCCTCTCTCTCTCTCTCTTCCCCTTCTCTCCCTTTCTCTCTCCCCTTCTCTCTCTTCTCTCCTGTTATCCTCTCCCCCTAACTATCTCTCCATCTCTCCCTTGTCACTCCCTCTCTCTCTCTCCACCTTTGTCTCTCTGTCTTTCTTCTCCCCCCCCCCCATGTCCATCTCTCTATCTTCCTCTCTCTCTCCTTATCTCTCTTGAGTCCTCTCTTTCTTCCTTCCACTCTCTCCCTTCTCTCCCACATCCCTATGTATCTCCCCTCATCACTCTCTCTCCCTCTCTCCTCCCTCCAACTCTATCACTATCACCCTCCCTCTCTTGTTCTCTCTCTCCCCTCAATCTTTTTGTCTCCCTCTCTCTCTCTCTTTCCATTGTCTCCCTATCTCTCCCCTACCTCTTCTCTCTCTTCCATCCTCTCCTATCTCCCTCGCTGTCTCTCCATCTCTCCCTTGTTACTCCCTCTCTCTCTCCACCTCTATTTCTCTCTGTGTTTGTTCTTCCCTTCCTCTCCCCCCTCCAGCTCCATCTCTCTCCCTCTCTCCTTCTCTCTCTCTCACCTCCTCTCTCTTCCTTCCTCTCTCTCTCTCCCTCTCTCTCTCCCCCTATCACTCTCTATGCTGTCCAACTCTATCACTATCTCCCTCCCTCTCTCTCTCACTCCCTCTCGCGCTCTCTCTCTTAAATTTGATCTCATTGTATTGTATTTAAGAAATTATCTAAATTAAAAAAAAAAACTCACTTTGGTTGTAAAATATTAAACCTATATTTTGGATCAATCATATCAAAGAAAATACAATAATGAAAAACCTAAAAAAATCATGCACTATATTTCCTCTATTATTGTTAGTCATTCTCCTTGCTCTCGTCGCTTGGATCCCTAGTTAAGATGGAGTTATGATAGTTCTTAATAATATTATTTATTTTTTGAGAAGATTTTTCGGCATGCGTTTGTCACAGAAGCCTAAATTCAACAATATTATCTATATTATATAAATTTCACATCTTTATATATAAAAATATTCTCACTTTTAATTTTATTAAAACCTGATTTAATTTCTATGAGAATATTTGTAGTATATTCATGAGGATAGAGGGTTTAGATATATCTCAAAATTAATTATAACATTTTACCTCTTAGACTAATAAAAAAAAAAAAAATATATATATATATATATATATATATTTACAAAATATTTTGATTGTGAAATAAGTTATGGTTTTTGGGCATGTGGTATTGATAAGCCACAATATTGGCCCATGGTATTGTAACAAAGCCTATTTACAAGTTAATAATATCCATGGTAAAGTGGAGGTCAATATCCATAGTTAAGAATCTTGTCATATTGTTATAAAATATTTTGATTGTGAAATATGTTATGTTTTTTGGGCATGTGGTATTGATAAGCCATGGTATTGTAACAAAGCCTATTCACAAGTCAATAACAAAATCAAAATATAACAAATTGATTTTTTTTTTTTAACTTTTTATTATGAATTGAGCCAACTTTTAAATGTTTACACTCATCCTCGGTTGATATTACTTTTAATTTTTTGTTTATTACTTTTAATTTTTTATTTTAAACTGAGTCCACATTTAAATATTTACACCCATCTTAACATGTTTTAATTTTTTATTATTCTTTTATTGAGACGGCATTTATAGTTGTTTACATACTTACATTACACCTACACTGTAAAGCAACTCTATGCCTAAAAAGTGATAATTAATTATAATGATATAAAAAGAAGTTGAGAAATTCATAAATATGAAGTATGAATGGAATAAAATAAAAAAAATTTGAAAAAAATAATATTGTAAAATATGAATAAAATAAAATAAAATATAAAAATATGTATTGAAATCTTTATGAAATATAAATCCAATAAAAAAATTTCAAAAATTTATGTTTAAAAAATATCTTTCACTTTTTTCATATCTCATATTTACAATCACTCATCATAATTAAATTAAATATATGAATGTCACGTATAAATTTACAAGAGGAGATTTAGAAATCTCCTTTTATTCCATTCATAGCTCACAACACAATTTATTTCCACTTATTTCATATATTATAATTTATTTCCACTTATTTTATATATTATAATTGTGATTATTAGTATTAAAATCATACTTCACTTTTTGTTAATTCTATAACATCATAAAATACATTTTTACATTCTTTTTCATATTATAAATTTTCACATTCTTTTTCATCTCATGAATATATTGTATTTGTATCTTAAGATGAGGTTGAAAATAATGATATGAAAATGAATTAAATATTTAAGAATCGAAGAGAAGAGAAAGATCGAATATTTTAAATTTAATAAAAAATATATATCAAAATAAATTTAATTTAATGATTACTAACTCATAATATTAACGTATAATATTAGTGTTTTAAACACAAATTTTTTAACTATAAAAAACATCTACTTGTTAATTGAAGTTAAGTTTATATTTTTAATATTTGAAATAAAAAATGGAAAAATATAAACATAAAAAATATTATTTTTATTTTTGTAAATATCGAGAAGAGGATCACAAGGTATGAGGCATCGAATTTGAAGGCATGGAATTTCAAATTCTGGCTGCCCGTCAAATGAAAATTTGATGACATTTTAGTATGAGGCATCGAATTTGAAGGCATGGAATTTCAAATTCTGGCTGCCCGTCAAATGAAAATTTGATGACATTTTAGTATTTTTCACACTTTTCATTTTACGTTTTAAGCAAATTTGTGAGTGTCGACTTCTCTTTATCAAAAAAATCTCTTTTAGCTACTTTTTGCATTTCAACCTTATTTTTCATGCCTCTCATTTTACGTTTTAAGCAAATTTGTGAGTGTCAACCTCTCTTTATCAAAAAACTGTCTTTCAACTACTTTTTTCATTTCAACCTTCATTAATCTCCACGTTTTAAGCAAATTTATGAATATCAACCTCCCCTTATCAAAAACTCTTTTTCAACTACTTTTTACATTTCAAAATTCATTAATCTCCTTCCGAGAGTACTTTGTTTTTTCCTAAATTAGCTAAACGAATCAAGGCTTATTTCAACATGAAGCCTTGTGAAAAGCTAAATAAAATGGTTATGTTAAACACACTAATTGTGAAAATTTTGCTTTAAACAAAGGAAAGGTAAATAGGAAAACAATAGGGGAGCACAACAACAATGTTGCAAGAGTCCATGAAGGTTAAATAATCTTTTCTCTGATATAGATAGGCTAATTTTGAAAATTTTGCTTTAAACAAATAAAAGGTGAATAAGAGAACAATAGGGGAGCACAACAACAATGTTGTAGGAGTCCATAAAGGTTAAATAATCTTTTCTCTAATATAGAAAGAAAAAGTAGAAATGAGAGGGTGGTGATTTAGATATTCAATATAAAAAAATTAATAATTGATTTTACTTTATAACTATGTAATATATAAAATAAATAATTAATATAAAATTACATATATTTTTTATACAAATAAAAGAATATATATATTTTATAATAAAAATGAAATGATATGAATTTATATAAATTTTAATTTTAAATATTTAATAAATATGTCTAAATATTAATCAGTTATGAGTTTATATATTTTGTTTTATAAATATTCAATAGATAAAGTCTTCAATCATCGTAAAATTAAATTATATCTTTTTGTCCTTATCTTTCCAAACCAAAACAGTAGGCCACTAAGTTTGAACTCTCTTCTGGATGGGTTCAGTCCATTCATAATTCTAGGCATTACAAACTCTTTTTCAATCTATTCTTAATTCTAGGCATTACATTTGTTTATAGAAGTATTATCAATTTTTACCGTTGAAATTTAAAATTAAATGTTATTTTGACAGGTTACAAGTATATAACACACGTCAAAATTGACGTGGAATATTTTTCAATGGCCGTCAAATACGTCTTGGAACACGAAATACGTCATGCAGGACGTCAACGTCAAATTCCAGCCCTGCATCCAACTCCGTCATGGCTCATGCTCTGCTTAACCGACCTTAATGCGGGGGCAGATTATGCAAGTTACAGAGCTAAAAGCAACTAAGGAAGAAGTTATGGACATGATTCTCAGATTACACAATGGACTGCATTCATTTAATTCATTTCAGGTACGTTCCAAAGATACACACAAACATAGCCAGCATAGGGTTTTTCCTCGTCTTTTCAGACTTGGAAAGTGTGGAAGTAGTAGTAGTGTTTTATTCAGTAGTAGAAAAACAGCATGTGTAGTGAAAGCAAGAAGCAGCCTGCTAGATCTCTTTCCAGAGGCCAAGAAGGAGAGCCTTGAGTTTGAGCTTCCCGAATATGATCCATCCAAGCAGTTGCCTGTGGACTTGGTGGTTGTTGGGGGTGGCCCGGCAGGGCTTGCTGTTGCCCAACAGGTCTCAGAAGAAGGAATTTCGATGTGTTGCATAGACCCATCTCCATAGAGCATTTGGCCCAACAATTATGGCATGTGGGTGGATGAATTTGAGGCCATGGACCTCCTAGATTGCCTAGATACAACATGGTCAGGTGCTATTGTTTATATAGATGATAAGACCAAGAAATTTTTAGACAGGCCCTATGGTAGAGTCAACAGAATGTTGCTGAAAGCAAAGATGATGAGGAAGTGCATATCCAATGGTGTTCAGTTTCACCAAGCCAAAGTTAGAAATGTGATCCATGAGGCTTCACGGACTCTTGTTTCGTGTAGAGATGGGGTTATAATGCAAGCATCTGTGGTGCTGGATGCCACGGGATTTTTGTGCTATTTGGTTGAGTACGACAAGCCCTATGATCCTGGGTATCAGGTGGCATATGGGATCTTGGCGGAGGTTGATAGTCATCCATTTGTGTTGAAACTGTAATTTCAACCGCTGCAATAGTTGAACTGTGCAACATTTAATTCCCGAAAACAGCTAGACTTTATTGGACCACTTTTCACGAAAAGTGGTTTTCCTCCAAACGTGCCCGATGCAATTAGAACCTGCCACGCATCAATTGTACTTTCTGCAAAACAACTTTCTATCGGGACGTAACATTCATTCTGTTTGGGTGAACGATGATCGTTGGATTGGAGTGAAGTCATCTCGTCGTCGATTGAAGTCAAAGATGCATACAAGCCTGACCATGGAGTTCGCATGAAGTTTTTGTTTTGACCAGAAAAGTAATTAATGTAAAGTTATTGTGATAGGTAAAAGTTGGTAGAAATTTTAAATTTTAATGTTTTTATTTCTTACGGAGGTATGGGTAAGTAAAAGCATGTAAGTTTTTTTTTATTTGGTTGCATATGTATCGTATGCGATATATATGTTTTTTGTTATGCGTTGACCTTTTGTAATGAAAAACCGTGGATCGCACACCAGTGTGAAAACGAAGTGAAACTAAACAGGGCATGTAATGTCTAGAGTGCTGGAGGTTTTGTAATATGCAGAGCACATAATGAGATTTTTTTTCTGCAGTATATGTAAAAGTTTTGTTTTTACAGCAATGAATGTAAAAGAGATTTTTACACACAGCAGTGTAAAATCTCAGGAGGAGACAGAGTAATGTTTTTGTTGTTGAAATGTTTTTTTTGGTGAATCCCTCTGAGAGAAAGAGGATGAATTTTGTATCAGGAATTTTATTTTAATGAATACAAAGCTTTTGTGGGTGTATGTAATACTCTGTTCTCAGAAATCAGTTATAGCTTCCCTGTGTTAAGATCCTAGAGAAAAACAGAGCATTGTCTCTGTGTTCAGTTAATTTGTTTTTGGAATTTTACCAGAAAAATTCCCAACAGTGGTATCAGAGCTTGTCCAGGCTCTTTGAAGGTGTCAAAGAAGCTGAAGGAAGGAGTTTTTTGCTGCAACAACTTCTCCAGCAGAGTGAAGTCTCAGGCAAAAGAATCCAAGGTATTTCTCAAAGTTTTTTTGTGATGCTGTTGTTGAAGACAGTCAGTGTTTTTTTTTTTTTTTTTTAAATACACAGTCAGATATTTGAAGCATAGCTGAGAGAGTGAAAGGATGGCTGGAACCAGCACAAGCATGGGTATTTTTAATACTTAGCTCCCATAGTTTAATGGGAAAAACTATGACTATTAGGCAATAGCCATGAGAGCCATGTTTGCCTCACAAGATTTATGGGAATTAGTTGAGGATGGTTTTGAAGAACCAGCAGATGAAAATGAGTTTAATAAGTTAACTCAGGTAGGGAAGGATCTGTTGAAGAGCAATAGGAAGAAGGATTCAAAAGCCCTTGTATTTTTGTATCAAGCAGTGGACCAGAGTGTGTTTCCAAGGATAGCAGCAACTAAGACATCCAAAGAAGCATGGCAAACTCTCAAGACAGCCTATCAAGGCATGGAGAAAGTGAAGACTGCAAAACTACAGTTGCTGAGGAAAGATTTTGAGAATCTGTGCATGAAGGAGTCAGACAATATTGACTCATTCTTCACACATGTAATTGGTCTGGTCACACAAATAAGATCTCATGGAGAAACTCTTGAAGAAAGGAGGATTGTGGAGAAAATATTGAGGGTCCTACCCTCAAAGTTTGATGTGATTGTCACCACCATAGAAGAGACAAAGGATCTCACAAACTTTTCAGTTGATGAACTTCATGCATCACTGATAACACATGAGCAGAGGTTGAGTAGAAATGAAAACTCATCTCTAGAGCAAGCCTTCAAGACCCAGATGTCCTTTGGAAGAGGAAGAGGTCAAGGCAGAGGAAACAAGAGAGGAAGAGGCAGAAGCCAAAACATAGGTGGAAGGAACAGTCCAGCAAATGCTCAAGGAAGGGGCAACAATCCAAATTAGGACCAAGGCCAAGGCAGTAGTCAACAAAGTGGACAACATCATGCTCAAGAACAAAGGTATGAAAAATCCAATGTCCAATGTTATTATTGTAAAAAATATGGGCATTATGCCAATGAATGTAGGAAGAAGCAGCATGATATGACTAATAGATCTAGTGCAAATATCACTAGAGAAAATATTAGCCAAGATAATGTGCTCTTAGCTTGTAACATGGCTGAAACAAACAGTGATGATATATGGTTTCTAGATTCTGGTTGTAGCAACCATATGACAGGAAACATAGCCATGTTTTCTACTTTAGATCAGAATGTGAAATCACAAGTCACACTTGGAACTGATAGTAAAATTTCTGTTATGGGAAAAGGAGAAGTAAAAATATTTACAAAGAAAGGTGAAAAGAAAACCATGGCAGATGTCTATTATGTTCCTGGAATGAGATGTAACCTCTTGAGTATTAGACAGCTTGTTCAAAAGGGTTACCATGTTTTCTTTGTGAATGATGTATGCACCATCATGGATAGAGCACCCAGCAAATGATGTATTGCTGAAGTGAAGATGACAAGGAACAGGATGCTCCCTCTCAGAGTAAAGGCAGATTTGAAAAACAAAGAAGTAATTGCAGCAGTTACCCAAGAGGCTTTCCAAAGTGTACCAAAAGATGAAAATTGGTTGTGGCACCTGAGATTTGGACATCTCAACTTTGGAGGTCTTAACTTGTTGAGTAGAAAATGAATGGTAAGAGGATTACCATTGATAGAGAAACCGGACAGCCTTTGTGAAGGTTGTATATTGGGGAAACTACACAGAGAAAGTTTTCCATCAGGGAAAAGCATAGGGGCAAAGCCACCCTTAGAGATTGTCCACTCAGACTTATGTGGACCAATGCAAACTCCATCACTAGCAGGCAGCCAATATTTTCTAACATTCATTGATGATTTTACAAGAAAGACTTGGGCTTATTTCCTGAAGAACAAAAGCGAAGTGTTTGAAAAATTTCGAAATTTCAAAGCGCTTGTAGAAAATCAAAGCGGGATGCATATCAAAGTTCTAAGAACTGACAGAGGAGGTGAGTATATCTCCAAGGAATTCCTATGGTTTTGTAGAGAAAATGGAATTCATAAGCAATTTACAGCTAGGTACACCCCGCAGCAAAATGGAGTAGCTGAAAGAAAGAATAGGACCATCATGGATATGGCGAGGAGTACGTTAAAGGCAAAGCATTTGCCAAATGATTATTGGGCTGAAGCTGTACATTGTGCAGTATATATTTTGAATAGATGCCCTACAAAAGCTGTGATGAACAAAGTGCCGAAAGAAGCATGGAGTGGGGGAAAGCAAGGAGTCACCCACATGAAAGCTTTTGGATGTGTGGCCTATGCACACATTCCAGATCAGCTAAGGAGGAAGTTGGACAGCAAAGGAGAGAAATGTATTTTCATTGGATACAGTGAGGAATCCAAAGCTTACAAGTTGTATATCCCATCTACCAAGAAGTTTTTTGTGAGCAGAGATATTCAGTTCATTGAGGAGGAAGCTTGGGATGGAAGCATAGAGAAAACAGTGAATGTTAAAAACTGTTTGTCTCATGATGAAGATGAAGAGGAGATGGCTGAAATACATCCCCAAAAAACAGCGCCAACACAAGGACAGCAAGAGACACCCTTGAGGAGAAATGAGAGTGCTTTTCCAAGCACACCACAAGGAGGAAATTCAAGTGCATCTTCAAGCACTTGTACACCAAATGAAAGAGGTAAAAAATTCAGAAACTTAAGTGACATTTATGATGAAGGTATGAACTCTTTGTTTGCATTATACTGTCATGTTGATGACCCTATTCACTTCGAAGATGCAATTAAAAATAAGAAATGGATAGAAGCTATGGATGAGGAGATTAATGACATAGAAAGAAACAAGACATGGGACTTGGTTGAATTACCAAAAGGAAAGGAAGTCATCGGAGTTAAATGGGTTTACAAGACCAAGAGTAATGCTGAAGGCAAAATAGAAAGACACAAGGCAAGGCTGGTTGTCAAAGGATACAAGCAGCAGTATGGGAGAGATTATGAGGAGATTTTCGCAGCGATTGCAAGAATGGAAACAGTGAGAGCAATGTTGTCCATAGCAGCTCAAAACAAGTGGAAAGTTTACCAAATGGATGTGAAGTTAGCATTCCTAAATGGAGTGTTAATGGAAGAGGTTTACATTAAACAACCTCTAGGCTATGAAAAGAAAGGCCAAGAGCACAAAGTGTGCAAGTTGAACAAAGCTCTTTATGGGTTGAAGCAAGCACCAAGAGCATGGTACAGTAGGATAGATTCCTATCTAGTGGAAAATGGATTTAAAAAATGTGAGGGAAAACCCACCTTCTACATCAAAGAAAGAGATGGTAAAATAATAATTGTTGTGTTATATGTTGATGATATTATCTTCACAAGTAATGATGAATATCTCATTGAAAATTTCAAAGCAGACATGAAAAAGGAATTTGAAATGATTGACATGGGTTTGCTGAGATACTTCTTAGGAATAGAAGTAGATCAAAATGAAAATGGGATTTTTATCTCACAAGCAAGATATGTAAATGAAGTGTTGGGCAGATTTAATATGCAGGACAACAAGGCAGCGATCACTCCCACAGTAATGGGATTAAAATTCAGCAAAGAGGACAGCAGCAAGGATTTTGATCCTAGTTTGTATAAGAGCATAGTTGGCAGCCTCATGTATTTGACTGCAACTAGCCGGATATAATGTTTGTTGTTAATCTAATTTCCATATTCATGGAGAGGCCAAAAGAAGCACATTGGCAGGCAGCAAAAAGAATTCTGAGGTATGTCAAAGGTACTAAAATGTTTGGCATTTTATATACTATCTCAGAATGTTCAGATTTAATTGGTACACTGATAGTGATTGGGCTGGAAGTGTAGATGATCGGAAAAGCACATCCGGTTGTGTATTTCACATGGGTTCAGGAGCCATTTCATGGGCTTCTAAGAAACAACCTATTGTAGCACAGTCTACAGCAGAGGCTGAATATGTGGCGGCTACAGCAGCAGCATGTCAAGCAGTTTGGATGAGAAGAATGTTAAGGAGCTTAGGCCAAGAACAGGCAAAAGGAACGGTGAATTTTTGTGACAATAGCTCAGCTATTGCATTATCCAAGAATTCAGTGTTTCATAAGAGAACGAAGCACATTGATACAAAGTTTCACTACATCAGGGAATTGGTGAACAATGGAGAAATTGTTTTACAACATTGCAAGACTCAAGATTAGGTTGCAGACATTTTGACAAAGCCATTGGATCAGAAGAGCTTTGAATTTTTGAGGAAGTGTTTGGGTATCACTGATAACCCAACAGTTGAAATTAAAGGGGAGTGTTGAAACTGTAATTTCAACCGCTGCAACAGTTGAACCGTGCAGCATTTAATTCCCGGAAACAGCTAGACTTTATCGGACCGCTTTTCACGAAAATTGGTTTTCCTCCAAACGCGCCCGATGCAATTACAACCTGCCACGCGTCAATTGCACTTTCTGCAAAACAACTTTCTATCGGGACGTAACATTCGTTCTGTTTGGGCGAGCGATGATCATTGGATTGGAATGAAGTCATCTCGCCGCCGATTGAAGTCAAAGATGCATACAAGCCTGACCATGGAGTTCGGGTGAAGTTTTTGTTTTGACCAGAAAAGTAATTAATGTAAAGTTATTATGATAGGTAAAGGTTGGTAGAAATTTTAAATTTTAATGTTTTTATTTCTTACGGAGGTATGGGTAAGTAAAAGCATGTAAGTTTTTTTTTATTTGGTTGCATATGTATCGTATGCGATATATATGTTTTTTGTTATGCGTTGACCTTTTGTAATGAAAAATTGTGGATCGCACACCAGTGCGAAAACGAAGTGAAACTAAACAGGGCATGTAATGTCTTGAGTGCTGGAGGTTTTGTAATATGCAGAGCGCATAATGAGATTTTTTTCAGCTGTATATGTAAAAGTTTTGTTTTTACAGCCGTGAATGTAAAAGGAGACAAAGTAATGTTTTTGTTGTTGAAATGTTTTTTTTGTGAATCCCTCTGAGAGAAAGAGGATGAATTTTGTATCAGGAATCTTATTTTAATGAATACAAAGCTTTTGTGGGTGTATGTAATACTCTGTTCTTAGAAATCAGTTATAGCTTCCCTGTGTTAAGGTCCTGGAGAAAAACAGAGCATTGTCTCTGTGTTCAGGTAATTTGTTTTTGGAATTTTACCAGAAAAATTCCCAACAATTTGATGTGGACAAAATGGTCTTTATAGACTGCAGAGATTCTCATCTTAGCAATAAAGCGGTGCTCAGGAGCAACAAGAAGAAGATTCCTATTTTTTATATGCAATGCCCTTCTCACCTACTAGAATTTTCTTGGAGGAGACATCTCTTGTTGCAAGGCCTGGTGTTTCTGTGGAGGAGATCCAGAAAAGGATGGTGGCTAGATTGAAGCATCTGCGGATTCAGGTGAAGAGCATAGAAGAGGATGAGATATGTGTTACCCCCTGGGAGGTCCATTGCCTGTGATTCCTCAAAGAATATTGGGAATAGGAGGAACTGCAGGAATGGTGCATCCATCAACTGGATACATGCTGGCGAGAACTTTGGCTGCAGCTCCGGTTTTAGCCAGCTCAATTGTTAAATGTCTTGGGTCTGGAAAAAGAATTACTGGAGACGAGCTATCGGCCGAGGTTTGGAAGGATCTGTGGCCCATGGATAGGAGACGGCAGAGAGAATTCTTCTGCTTTGGAATGGGTATTCTGCTGAAGTTGGATTTGGAAGGGACGAGGAGATTCTTCAATGTCTTCAATGTCTTCTTTGACTTGGAACCCTATTATTGGCATGGTTTTCTGTCCTCGAGGTTGTTTCTCCCTGACCTTGCTGTCTTCGGGCTGGCTTTCTTTGCCCATGACTCGAACATATCCAGGATAGAGATCATGACAAAGGGTGCTTTACCTCTATTAAAGATGATTAATAATTTGGTGAGGGAGAGGGAATAGGATGATTTGGCTCGATCAGCAAAGGGCTCTAGTTATATCTCGTCAAAAATGCCAACTGCTTCGCAGCATAAGCCGAAACAGTAGGCAGATTAGCGAGTTTCTTTATGTTAGTTTACACTGGAAATCTGGTACGTAAAGTATAATATAACGATACAAATAGTGCATGGAGCAACCGAGATGGTGGCTTTAGTTGCTCCTGCAGATTGTAATCTGAACAGTAATTTTGTGTTGAAATAGTCACTGCTCTCCATTTTTTAACTGCATTTAATCTTGAAGAACAAGGTTCCATTGTTTATTTGGTTAATTGTATTAGTATCTAATTACATTTGTTTTGAAGTTACCTGAAACAAAACAGGGGATTTTGTAAGAAAGATCAGTTTCAGCAACAAAGCCATTTGCTAAGGCTTTGTTGTGATGTGTGTTGTTGTTTCCTGCTAAGGTTCAAGTGGAGGAACAGAACATTCTGAACATCAGTTGCGAGCGGAAGTGAAATACATTCGCATGGAGTGCAAGGTGGGGAAGGAGCCCGCTGACTCTAAGCTTGAGGCCGTATGTCAGGATGGATTGTTGACAGTAAGCGTTCCTAAGCTTTCCCTCCCGAGCTGAAGAAACCGAAGACAATGGAAGTTTAAATTGCACAATTCCTTCGTTGTGTATGCAGAGTTCAAAATCTTTGGTAAAATTTGTAGAATTTCATTGTCCGTGTTTTAGTCTGAGTTTTGCATACTTTTACTTTCAGAAATGAAAAATATTGAGCTTCGTGTTACAGCAGAATACGGCTCTGCATCCCTTAAAGAGTATTCTAATTGTGAGTATGTTTCTGGTTATCTCAATATAAATTCTGTATTTGAAAACAATTTATGGACCTTGCCCATAGTGTAATTTGCGGAAATTGTGCTTTGTGGAATTTAAATTTAAACGTCTTCGCTATGTATTTAAAAATAAATGTATATTTTAAAAAACATTTTTAGAATACTCTCATAGTGTGTTTTCCTCGTTATCTTATTATAATTTTTGTATTTGAAAATATTTATGGACGTTGTTTATAATGTCATTCGTGAAATTTTTGACCCGGTGCAATTTAAATTTGAAAATATTTATGGAAGTTGCCCATAATGTAATTTGTGAAATTTTTGACCCTGTGCAATTTAAATTTAAATCTAAACATTTTCAGTATGAATTTAAAAATAAATGTATATTTTAAGCAACATTTTCTGCGTCTAATGGCCAAAGTGGGATGTATGGGAAATATTAGTTCCTACAATCACTCAGGGAAGCCTATAAGGAGGGATTGATTTGGAAATAAAGTTTAATGATTTCAATTAAACTAATTAGTTATGATTATTCTTTGGAAAATGTATTTATTATATGTAAATATTAAATTATAAAAGAATGTGAGAGTTTAGAAAGTTGTATCTATATGATATGGTGTGATTTCTCAATTTTTTTTAATGTCATATTGTCATATTTTTTTTTTAATATTTTTTTTAATAGTAGATTAATGTTATTGTATATTTTTAATTTTGTTTTCTCCAGATTTATGTAATAAAATTCAATTTTAATCTTGTACAAGGATATCCTAGTTATATTAATAATTCAGATATATATTTTAATAGTTAACAACAAAACATGGAAACAGATATGTTTTCTAAGTAAAAAATATCACACATAGCCAAACAAAAAGAGATAAGTGTTTTTTTAATAATAGAAAACATTTTTACAACATTTTGAGATGTAATTTAATATTATTTTCCATAATATTTATTGAGTCAATTTCCACTATATTTTGCATCATCTTGGTTTTCAAATATATGCATATTAGTTTGTCATTTTATTGTTGAAATCAATGAAACTTTATTATTTTTCTTTCCCACATCACTAAAATAAATGAGATATAAGCTTTCAAATATTTGGGAGCTATTAAATTTTAGTTGGAATTGATAATTTCACATCCCAATACTAGTAAGATTTCATGTTTGCAATTAATAATGCTATAGTCATAAATCCCAAATTCCTTAATTCTTTGTATTTTATAGTTACATTTCCTTGTACATTAACATTTTTCATATTGGCAATTCTAAATGTAATAAACATTTACAATGTTTAACGGTTTGGGAATAACCAATAGAATAAGATGATGATAATGTAATTATTAAGTTCAATGTATGTGGGAGGGGCCTTATAGAGACTAATTGACTAGATTGAGGAGCTAAGGTTCAATGTCATAGAGTAACTCAACCAAAGATGTTGTCAATGAGGTAGTTTAGTTGGTCAATTAATTGTTCAGGTCAACCAACAAGAATTTACAAGTCACAACTACCTTCATTTATGTAATGTATAATTAGACACAAATCTAAAATGTAAAAGATTTTTTTTATTGTTGACCATATATTAATAGTGTAACCTAACTAATAGATAAAATAATCATTTTTCCCTTTAATTTTGTCGAAATCCAATAGATATTTTTAAGAATCATATATTTAAGTTATTTGATTGGTTACTAATATATTTAAGTTGTTTGATTGACAAAGTTCAAGTGCATTGGATGTCCATGGGGCTTTGGATTGATGGTGAATGGGTGCACTATTAAGACACTCCTTGTGATAGGTCACTGGTTCAAATCTCCCATGGGTGCTTACCTCCCAAAAAAGAAATTAATATTTTGGTGCCGAATTTTATTTTCTCGCGCTCCTGAGACCTAGCCGCCCCCTGCTGCTGGTCCTGGCCGCCGGCCAGCTTCGGCTCTCTGGATCTTCTTTGGAGGGCTCTGCCTCTTCCTTGGGTGACTGACGCGCAGCGATTTGAGCTCTCGGGTGCCTGCCTGCGTGGCCCTGCGGCTGCTGCGCCCCTTCGCACAGCCCTGCAGTGCCTTCCTCATGGAGTCCAGCGGGGGCTCTGCCCCCCGCCCCACACCCTTCCTCCGGAGGTCTCCGCGTTCAAAGCCATGATAGCTGCCAGCTCGAAACGCCCTCCCTCTGCTAGCCAGCAGAAATTCGTCAAGAAGCTAGACTCTATCCCCACGGTTGCCCTTCCTGAAGAAGAAACATGCAAAGCTGCCATGAATCTAGCTGAGAGAGGGTTGATAGGCCAGTTCACGGGACTCTGGCCTTCCCCCAAGTCGGTGGAGGACTGGACACAAAGAAACTGGTCTCCCTTGATCAAAGAAGGGGTTAAAAGCTACTTTGTGGGCAAAGGATTCTTTGTATTCGTCTTCGAGAACTCGGATGATAGAAGCCTAATCTTCAGAAATGGCCCTTATTTTATGGGACAACAGGGTCTGTATCTAAATAAATGGTCCCCGGATTTTGATCCCTCCTAGGACGTCCCCTCTGCAGTTCCTGTTTGGGTGCGACTTCCCCATCTGCCTCTACACTGCTGGAACCAAAAAACTCTTCATATCATAGGTAATGCATTAGGAAAATACATAGATCAAGCTGTAAGAAAAGATCAGTACTCATGCACCCGAATCTGTGTAGAAGTCGATCTTGAAGAGGGTTTGCCTGAAGCAATAAAGCTTTCAGTGGCCGGGTGGACCCACGTTCAAGAACTGGATTACGAACAGCTCCCTTTCAAATGCAGATACTGTCATGAACATGGTCATTTCGCAAAGAACTGCAAGAAAAAGATCGAGGAGCAGGCAGACAAAACAAATGAGGATCAGTGGACTGTAGTCCAAAAAACTGCCCGACAAAAAAAAGGAAATGGCAAAGGTAACTTGTTCGGAGCTCCAAGCAGCTTCAAGCCCAATCAAGAAAAGGATGTAACCCCGAATGGCGCAGAAAAAACCCAGACCATCCCTGCAAGTTCGACTCAAGAAAATCTGGAACATATAGCAGCCCCACCCCCCATCAAAGAGGGAGAAGAAGCTATACAGGTCGAGCCCACGCAAGGTAGTCCCTCCAACCCCTCATATGCTGATGTAACAAGGAAAAAGCCAGAAGAAAGCTCAGGTTCTTCAGAGGACGAAACCTTCGAGCGACCTTCCAAAAGAGCAGGCAGGAAATCTCGCAAAGAATTAAGGGAAGAGGAGGCCGAACGACTCAAAGTTCAAGGAAGCCAGGCCACCATAGAAATGACCATGGGAAGAAACACCAGACCTAGGCCTTCTAAGGGAGGCCACACCCCCTCCCTCAAGTAAATTATGAAGCTCGCCTCTTGGAATTGTAGAGGACTGGGGAACGCATCTAAAGCCGAAGCAGTCATGGACCTTCTGAAAATAGAACCCTCAGATATCCTCATGCTCCAAGAGACGAAGATAGAAGGGCGTGCTCTTCTAGATATCAGCAAAACAAAATGGAAGAAAAGCGCAGGCAAAGCAGTAAGTTCAAGGGGATCCTCTGGAGGGCTGGCAACTCTCTGGACTGAAGACTTATTTCAGCTAAAAAAATCACATGAAACCCAGCACTGGATTTTCACGGAGCTGACACACTGTACAAGTAAGTTGTCCATCTCTCTGTTTAATCTTTATGTCCCTGTCATATACTCTGAAAAACGAGATTGCTGGAACTCCCTCTCAGCCTTCCTAGAACAGCATAATCCAAACAATATTATCATAGCAGGTGACCTCAATATAGTCCTGAAAACCAAGGAGAAAAGGGGTGGCTCCAGCAGCAGAGATCCTATGCTGGCCTTTGTCGAAGAGCTCTCACAGCAATGGGATTTAATAGACTTCAATCCAGTGCACGGTCTATTCACCTGGTCCAATAATAGATTTGGGCCGGATCACATTGCTGCCCGCCTGGATCGATTCCTGGTCCAAAGCTCTCTTATGATGAACAAAAAAATTATCAAGACCAAAATTCTGCCCAAGCTCACCTCTGATCACAAGCCAATCCAGCTTCTCCTAGAAGATGAAGAAAATCTTGGCCCTCTTCCTTTTCGCTTTAGCCCCCTATGGATCGAGAGAGAAGGCTTCATCAATACTGTGAAAGAAGCCTGGGCCAAACCCATCTCTGGGTCTTCAAGTTTTGTTTGGGAGCAAAAACTCAAGGCCACAAAGTATGCGTTGAAGGATTGGATAAGGAAACCAGTCCCCAATCCAACCAGCACAAGAAAAGAAGCAGTGCACACTTTGGAGAACCTGCAAGCTGATATGGAAAGTAATGAGATTACAGCAGATCTGTTGGAGCAAGAAACAAAGGCCCAATGCTCAACCTATCGATCCTTAAGAAAAGAAGAAGAATACTGGAGAATCAAATCCAGAAGTTTGTGGTTAAAAGCAGGGGATCGAAACACCTCCTTCTTCCACAGACAATATAGAGCTCGGCTGTCCAAGAATCATATCTCAGAAATAAAAACAGCAGATGGCCAAGTCAGAAAGGGCTTCACTCAAGTTAAAGCAGCTGCTGACAGCCATTTCAGGAATTTATATAGTGAGGAACCTCAGGACTGTGAGGAGGAGACAACAGACTTTCTCTCTAACATTCCTCAACTTATCAGACCTGAAGATAATGCCGCTCTCTCCAACGAAGTTACTGAGGAGGAAATAATCAAAGTCATCTGGTCCATGGAATCTGACAAGGCTCCTGGCCCAGACGGATTCACAATACATTTCTATAAAGTATGCTGGAACATCATTAAAACTGACCTCCAAAAAATGATAAAGGGTTTCATGAGAAAAGCTAAGATCGGCGGAGGCACCAACTCCACTTATCTAGCCTTAATTCCTAAAGACTCCAATCCTGAAACATTCACAAGATTCAGACCTATATCGCTTTGCAATGCATCTTATAAAATTCTGGCTAAACTTCTTGCAAATAGGATCAAGCCTCTGCTAAAAAGGCTGATCTCCAGTCCCCAGGGTGGATTTGTGGAAGGCAGGCATATCCTTGATAATGTTATCCAAGTCCAGGAGACAATCCACTCCAGCAAACAGCAAAATGAGAAAGGTATGTTGATAAAATTAGATATGGCGAATGCATTTGACAGAGTAAACCGCTCTTTCCTCATTAAAGTCCTCCTCTCCTTTGGCTTCTCTCCCCACTTTGTCCATCTTATAAAAGCCTGCATCGACAATCCGTGGATCGCCCCTCTTGTCAATGGTCGCCCTTCCAATTTTTTTCAAGCTCGGAGAGGCATCAGGCAGGGATGCCCTCTCTCCCCCTTCCTGTACATTTTAATGGCTGACTCCCTTAGCAGAAAACTCATAGCTGAAAGAACTGCTGGCTCCCTTCCTGGACTCAAACCCTCCTCAGGTGTCGATCCTCTGAACCATGCGCTTTTCGCAGATGATTCACTTCTCCTCGGAGGTGCTTCTACCAGAATCGCCAAAGCTTTTGACTCAGTCCTCAAAAGCTACTGTAGAGTTTCTGGAGCACAGGTCAACGAGAGTAAGAGTGAAATCTACAGCTGGAACATTGATCAACAAGAGCTAATAGGCATCTCGAATGCCCTGGGGTTCAGAGGTCATACTCGCTGGGATCGGTTCAAATACCTTGGTCTCCCCATCACAAATGGGCCTAACAGGAGGTCGCTCTGGTCTGACATCATCTGCAAAATCAAAACAAAAATAGCAGCATGGGGCGGCTTCTGGCTATCTAAAGGAGGCAAAGTCATTTTAATCAAGTCTCTGTTATCCGCGCTCCCAGTTTATCAAGCAGCATTCTTACTAGCCCCCAGAAACGTTATGGATCAGATTTCTAAACTCTTAAGAGATTTCTTATGGCAAGGAGGGAAAGGAAATGAAAGGAAAATGCATTTAGTTAATTGGGATTTGGTAAAAAGGCCAATCGCAGAGGGTGGCCTCCAAATCCGTGATCCCTCCCTTGTCAACCTTGCGCTGGGAGGTAAACTCCTATGGAAATTGGCTCATGAGCCCAAGCACCCGACCAGCGCTATTCTGCTGTCCAAATACGCACAAAACTCGTCCTTTAGTAATTTTCAATTCGAACCTCCTGTCAACAGCTCGCAGGTATGGACTCTCTGCTGCAAAAGTAGTTCATTCTTCAAAAAATCTCTGTATAAAGTCCCGGGCAACGGCAAGCGAATCAATCTGTGGAAGGATCGAATCATGGGGCACGACCTTTGGAGGAGATTGAGGAAATAGCAGACCTCAAAGACTGGTTGATAAGCGCAGGCATCAACAGGTTACGTGATCTCTCTGTTTGGGATCACCGGGGAGAATGGGCCGGTTGGGATCTCCACGACGCTCCTGGTTGGTTATCCGCCCAAAAAAACCTGCTAATCGAGCTATTGGAAGACTCGACACCTGAAAACTGGCATATAAAAGACAGTTGGGCCTGGGGACAGTCAGGTGTTTACTCCACTGCAGCAGGTTACAAAGCCCTTCAGGAATCAAGGAACAACAATCACAATCCAGCCTTTTGGAAACTAGTTTGGGACAATCTTGCACTCCCAAAAGTGAATTTCTTCTTCTGGACATTGATCCATAACAAAATTTTAACTGGCGATAATCTAGAGAAGAGGAACATAGCAGGGCCTCACAGGTGCGCGCTATGCAGAAGTAACCAAGAAACAGCCCAACATTTATTCTTGGACTGCCAATACGCTAAGGAAGTGTGGGGCCTCACTCTTTTGGGTCTTCAGATTCCCCCCTTCCCTCAGAGTACTGTAGCTGACCTTTTCGCCTCTTGGAGCAAGCTCTACCCGCAAAGCATTCCCATCAAATCCTTCTGGAACAAGGTTTGGACAACTATTCCCAAATTTGTCTGCTGGCAGCTTTGGTTGGCCCGCAATGATCAGATCTTTAATGGACATCGACTCTCCCCTCTTCAGGTTGCAGCTAAAGCCAAAGCCTTCCTCTTGGAAGCAGCCCAACAGCAGTTTTATAAAGATGATTCTCTGCTCCTCCCTGAAGAAAGGAGATGGCTATGCCCCCTGGAGCCTTCTCCCCGAAAGTCACTTCTCACTCCTCAAACAGTAAACCCGGAATGGCGTAGAAGAGACTCCGAGGATTCTTTCTCAAACTGGTGGAGATCCAAAAATCTAACCACAATCTTCTTTGATGGGGCCTCTAAAGGAAATCCCGGGACTGCTGGTGCAGGAGGGGTCATTTATTCTACGGATGGGACTTCAAGAGACTGTTTTTGCTGGGGTTTAGGCCAGAAATCCAACAACCAAGAAGAAATTTTTGGCCTTCTCAAAGCTTGCCATATAGTAAGAGATCAGGGTGTCAAAGACCTGCAAGTTTTCGGAGACTCTGAGATTCTAATAAAAAAATTAAATACGGAAGATCTATTCAGCAATGCTACTTTAAACAAAATCTTGGGCAGATTGAAAAGAGTGCTTCAAGAATTCAACACCTATAAGTTCTACCATATTCTCAGAAACTTGAATGGTGAAGCGGACCAAATGGCGAACAAAGGGTGCTCTCTCTTGAAAGGGCAGCTTATTGTAAATGACAACAACTCCTTTCAAATTCCATGAAATTGATGTAATTCAAAATCTGAAGCCGCAGGATGCTTTCTCTGTAATCGGGGCTGCCATGGCAAAGTCCCCTCCTATCTTTTTCAAATAAATAAAATTTATAACCGTTTCAGTTAAAAAAAAAAAAAGTTCAAGTGCATTGGGGCTTTTTTGAGGGTGTTGAATCCATTTAAGCATTCAAAAACACATTTTAAACAATATAAGAATATGTGATTTTTAGGGTGTTGAATCCATTTATGCATTAAAAAACACATTTTAAACAAAACAAAATTAGAATCTCACCTAAAATTGTATTGCCAATTCCTGTGAAACAAGTCATTTTGTATATTAATTAGATCATACCCATATTAATAAAGAATACTTGTTGTTGACTCCATAATTACTCTCCATTTTCTTTTCTTCCATATATGTATGCATGTATATTCTATATTTTATCTTGTGATTGAATTGTTGCATTATTGGTAACAACTTTTATTATATAATCCCCAAAATTACCACAATATATTTTACATGGTTTAATTAATCTTCATGGAGATAACTAATCATTCTGAAATGCATTATCACTTAAATTAATGCAACTAATTAATATTTCTAAAATTAATGTAATTGGCTAATTCCATTTTGTTCAAATGTTCAATGAATAATGGCACTAGGAAATATTGTAAAAGGCTTATGGCTTGTATTTAATACATGATTGTACTATTATTGAAATCAATATTTGTGAGCCAATCATTTGAAGTTAAATTATTGTCAAAATGAATTAAATATAACATATTTGTCATATATATTACCATTAAAGACAATGAAAATTATTATTTTCCGCAATATCATCAAGAAACCAATGCAACAAAAGAATATCCCATTTTCAAATGCTTATTTATTGATGACATATGCCAATATCAGTTGATGCAATTTTAAAGTAATTTTGATAGTTCTCAAATCTTAAACGTCATTTTAAGGATTTAATCATAAGATTTCTTTTAGATTCTACAATCACTTTAAGTTGTTTTCTTAAATACAACCATATCCTCAAAGATTAGGGATTTCTTTTAGATTCTACAATCACTTTAAGTTGTTTTCTTAAATACAACCATATCCTCAAAGATTAGTTGCCTGATGAAGAACTCTAACTAAAAGTTAATATTAATATTGGTGAATACATTTTTACCCAAAATTTTCTTACAAGATGTTATATTGTTTAATTTACATAGTACGGTAGTCATGGTTGACCAAAGGTAGATATACAATGGTCTACTAACAAGTACAAATTTAATTATTTGTTATTACAAAAAACTAAACCATATAGATGAGTTATTATGTTTCAGAATCGGGAGGAGACTAATGGTAACATGATCAGAGTCCCTTACAACATGACTAAATTTTAGTTTTGTTTCTATTAGCTATCAATTGGTTGATTTGATTCATTATCTTGTAATATATTTACTAGTTTAATAAGTAATTAATTGCCACCAAATTGTAGTGTATTTTCCAGTTTAATGAGTCATTAATTGCCTTCAATTTATAACATATTTACTAATTTAATGAGTCATTAATTTCCTTCAATTTATAGCAGATTTACTAATTTAATACATTTTAGTTTTGTTTCTATTAGCTATTAATTGGTTGATTTGATTCATTATCCTATAATATATTTAGTAGTTTAATGAGTAATTAAATGCCAACAATTTGTAGTGTATTTTCCAGTTTAATGAGTCATTAATTGCTTTCAATTTATAGCATATTTACTAATTTAATGAGCTGTTAATTATTATCAATATGTAGTATATTTGCTAGTTCATATTGGTTCCTTTTTAATGGTTTCAAATTCATTTCATTTTTATTATTAAATTTTTTCAATATGAATAATTTATTAAATGCCATGAATTTGTGTAATTTCATTGTATAATATTGAGCTTAATCCAAGTTCAATGAAAGAACTTTATAAAATTATATGTTTAAATATTAAATAAAAATGCCATATGTGTGAAATGGATAGTATTAAATTATATGCATGTAAACGTGCATTAAACAATAGTATACACAAGTACAAACACATGATATATGTGTGGGGGTGGGGGTGGAAGCCAACTACAATATTTAGTTAACCTATTGAGAGTAGGATGGGATACATTGCCCCCAATTTGTTTGCTACTGCAGGGAGTGTGGTTGCAACGGAATTGATGGGTACTGCAGGGGGTCTCTCTTCACTGGCTAAAATGCCAGCTTGTAATGTGCAGCTTCTAGGTGCAAAGAAAAAGAATTTGGCAGGATTTTCAACAGCGACATCACAGTTTCATGTTGGATACCTTGAACAAACAGATATTTTCTAGAGCACGCCACCTGATTTGAGAATGCGTGCATGTCGATTGTTAGTTGCTAAATTTTTCTCCATGGAAGAGTTGAACCAGGGACTGTTGGAAATACTGAGATGGGGGGTGAATCAATATTTCTTTTCAATTTTTATTTTTACCAGTTAAATTATTTATATTTAGAACACAAAATGAGCAATAGGAATAAATGTGTTTATTAATATAATCTTTACAATAAATCAGGTACAATATATATAAGGCTCCAATCTATTGCCAAGAACCAACTTGGTCATTTGTGAGGCTCCAACCTCAAGGGCTCCAACCCTATCTTCTCAAGGCACCAACCTTGTGTTTAGGAGCACCTACTCCAAGGACACCAATCCTTCCAATTCTGAGGCACCAATCCCAAGGGCTCCGACCCTATAGTTTTTCTTTGCAAAGAAATGTTTTGATTGTATTAAACTGCTCTCAAAATCTTCTTCATTGTGTTTTGTCAATCTACAACTTCACTGCTACATCAATGACAACTTGTCTTCATATGAAGGAGTCTTCACAATTCTTCATATTGCCCACACAAAGTCTGCAAAGTTACCTTATGATGATTTCAAATAGCCATCATGATCTCCAATAATGTCTCCAAGATCTGTGTTGTGGTAACTGTTTCGGGAGTGACTGCTTCTTATTGTTGCGATATCTTACTTCCAAGAAACAAACTCACAATTACTTGAATGCTGGTGCTGTCTACTGCTCCCTCCAAACGATGACAGATGAAACATTATTTCCTTTCACAGAACTGTTCTTCAAACATTACGTTCTGTACTTCCTTCATCAAATTAATTTTATCACATGCCTGAGCCTAATCAACAAAATGTTTTTACCTCTATGTTCCGCTTGCCCTTCGGCTTCCTCTGCGCTCACTCAACTTTCAACTTTATTTCTACCATTCGCTCGACCTTTGGCTTCCTTTCTTATGCTAATTCACATTCACGAGTTGTGAATTGTCCTTCTTCTTCACATGGAGGTCCCACATGCCACATCATCACCTTTAATCCCGCAACCACAATCGACGGTATGCAGGACTTCGACTGGCACATGGATTAAAAATGGCCTTAACCCCCATAGTTGACCATGATATAGGGGTTGACTATGAGATCGATAGCTAGGATTGACTACGAGACTTCAACCATGATCAAGGACGTCCGTACTTTCTTACTCCCGCTCTTCCGATAGTTGTTGCTCCTTTGACTTCTCTTCACTCTTCCGCTCTTCCAATAGTTTTCTTCTTTACATCTCTGTTATCGCTGTTGTTCTTTGTTCTTTTGATAACACTTACCCTTGGGCATATGCGATAACCTGCTTCTCTTGCTCCGATGACTTGTTTCTTTGATGTCTTTCGATAAACTCTTCATCTTACTCTTTGGCTTCTTGCTCCTGTTGCATTACTGAATCTACTGTGTCATTTGTGGTTCAATTGTTGTTTAATTGACCTCCCACGTCATTTGTTGTTCAATTGCTGTTCAATTGACTTGGGTCCTCCATCTCATCATATCATCACTATGAGCATTATGATCAATGGGAAATCATGTATCAAATAATTTTCCATCACAAACACTATTGTTCAATTGAATTGGGTCCTCCATCTCATCATATCATCATTATGAGCATTATGATCAATGGGCAATCATGTATCAAAGAATTTTCCATCACAAACAATGTTGTTCAATTGCTGTTCAATTGCTGTTCAATTGACCTCCTGCCTCATTTGCTGTTCAATTGACTTGGGTCCTCCATCTCATCATATCATCACTATGAGCATTATGATCAATGGACAATCATGTATCAAAGAATTTTCCATCACAAACATTGTTGTTCAATTGACCTCCCATGTCATTTGCTGTTCAATTACTGTTCAATTGACTTGGGTCCTCCATCTCATCATATCATCACTATGAGCATTATGATCAAAGGGCAATCATGTATCAAAGAATTTGCCATCACAAACACTGTTGTTCAATTGACGTCCTACCTCATTTGTTGTTCAATTGACTTGGGTCCTCCATCTCATCATATCATCACTATGAGCATTATGGTCAATGGGAAATCATGTATCAAAGAATTTGCCATCACAAACACTGTTGTTCAATTGACCTCCAATGTCATGTGTTGCTCAATTGTTGTTCAATTGACTTGGGTCCTCCATCTCATCATATCATCACTATGAGCATTATGATCAATGGGCAATCATGTATCAAAGAATTTTCCATCACAAATACTATTGTTCAATTGTTGTTCAATTGACCTCCTATGCCATTTGTTGTTCAATTGACTTGAGTCCTCCATCTCATCATATCATCACTATGAGCATTATGATCAATGGGCAATCATGTATCAAAGAATTTTCCATCACAAACAATGTTGTTCAATTGCTGTTCAATTGACCTCCTGCGTCAATTGTTGTTCAATTGATGTTCAATTGTTGTTCAATCGACTTGGGTCCTCCATCTCATCATATCATCACTATGAGCATTATGATTAATGGGAAATCATGTATCAAATAATTTGCCATCACAAACACTGCTATATTGACATCAATGACAACCTAGATTGACAGAGACTTTGCATTTCCAGTTTCTTTAAACTTAACAGTTCAGGTATATAACTTGTGGGCTGCAATGAGAAGATATATGACACCTGAAATTGGATCTAAACTTTGTAACCAGATACTACCAATAGGCATCTCCTAGAAAATCACCTTAACAAGTGACAAACTCCTTTCGTTCGTTGAACTTTAATCAGGGATTGAAAGTTGGCTTTGTCCAAGGCAAAATTATTGGCAACCCCCACAAATTAAACTGGGATTCTTGGTCTTTAAGTTTCTATTGTTTAAGGTATAATTGCGCTTGATATATTAAAGCTGTTTATGTTTATCATTCAGCTGTAATGTGTATGGTTGTTTCAAAGTTGGAAATTTGTTTTCGTTCTGCATTAGATATGGTTCTTTTGGTACACTGCAAAATTGAGAGTATTGTGTTATTCTAATTTTGATGATCAGGTTGTTTATTTGGTTAATTGTATTAGTATCTAATTACATTTGTTTTGAAGTCACCTGAAACAAAACTGGGGATTTTGTAAGAAAGATCAGTTTCAGCAACAAAGCCATTTGCTAAGGCTTTGTGTGTTGTTGTTTCCTGCGAAGGTTCAAGTGGAGGAACAGAACATTCTGAACATCAGTTGTGAGCCGAAGTGAAATACATTCGGAAGGAGCCCGCTGACTCTAAGCTTGAGGCCGTCTGTCAGGATGGATTGTTGACCGTAAGCGTTCCTAAGCTTTCCCTCCCGAGCTGAAGAAACGGAAGAGTATGCAGAGTTCAAAATATTTGGTAAAATTTGTAGAATTTTGTTGTCCGTGTTTTAGTCTGAGTATGTTTGTGGTTATCTCAATATAAATTCTGTATTTGAAAAGAATTTATGGACTTTGCCCATAGTGTAATTTGCGGAAATTGTGCTTTGTAGAATTTAAATTTAAACGTCTTATCTTATTATAATTTTTGTATTTGAAAATATTTATTATAATTTTTGTATTTGAAAATATTTATGGACGTTGTCTATAGTGTCATTCGTGAAATTTTTGACCCAGTGCAATTTAAATTTGAAAATATTTATGGAAGTTGCCCATAATGTAATTTGTGAAATTTTTGACCCTGTGCAATTTAAATTTAAATCTAAAGGTTTTCCGTATAAATTTAAAAATAAATGTATATTTTAAGCGACATTTTCCAAGCCTAATTTTTAACATGGCCCAAGTGGGATGTATTGGAAATTATTAGTTCCTACAATCACTCAGGTAAGTCTACATGGAGGGATTGATTTGGAAATAAAGTTAAATGATTTCTATCAAACTAATTAGATATGATTATTCTTTGAAAAATGCATTTATTATATGTAAATATTAAATTAGGAAAGAATGTGAGAGTTTAGAAAGTTGTATCTATATGATATGGTGTGCTTTTTCAAATTTTTTTTTTATATCATATTGTCATATTTTTTTTATATATTATTTTTAATAGTAGTTTAATGTTATTGTATATTTTTAATTTTCTTTTCTTCGTAAATGTAATGTAATAAAATTTACTTTTAATCTTCATTTTTTTTAAATTGTACAAGGATATCTTAGTTATATTAATAATTCAGATATATATTTTAATAGTTAACAACAAAACATGGAAACATACATGTTTTCTAAGTAGAAAATATCACACATAGCCAAACAAAAAGAGATAAGTGTTTTTTTAATAATAGAAAACATTTTTACAACATTTTGAGATGTAATTTAATATTATTTTCCATAATATTTATTGAGTCAATTTCCACTATATTTTGCATCATCTTGGCTTTCAAATATATGCATATTAGTTTGTCATTTTATTGTTGAAATCAATGAAACTTTATTATTTTTCTTTCCAACATCACTAAAATAAATGAGATATAAGCTTTCAAATTCTTAATAGAATTTGGAAGCTATTAAACTCTAGTTGGAATTGATAATTTCACATCCCAATATTCGTAAGATTTCATGTTTGCAACTAATAATGCTATAGTCATAAATCCCAAATTCCTTAATTCTTTGTATTTTATAGTTACATTTCCTTGTACATTAACATTTTTCAGATTGGCAATTCTAAATGTAATAAACATTTACAATGTTTAACGATTTGGGAATAACCAATAGAATAAGATGATGATAATGTAATTATTAAGTTCAATGTATGTGGGAGCGGCCTCATAGAGACTAATTGACTAGATTGAGTAGCTAAGGTTCAATGTCATAGAGTCACTCAACCAAAGATGTTGTCAATGAGGTAGTTTAGTTGGTCAATTAATTGTTCACGTCAACCAACAAGAAGTTACAAGTCGCAACTACCTTCATTTATGTAATGTATAATTAGACACAAATCTAAAATGTAAAAGATTTTTTTTATTGTTGACCATATATTCATAGTGTAACCTAACTAATAGATAAAATATCATTTTTACCTTTAATTTTGTCGAAATCCGATAGATATTTTTAAGAATCATATATTTAAGTTATTTGATTGGTTAATTATATATTTAAGTTGTTTGATTGACAAAGTTCCAAGGCATTGGAGCTTTTTTGAGGGTGTTGAATCCATTTATGCATTCAAGAACACATTTTAAACAATATAAGAATATGTGATTTTTAGGATGTTGAATCCATTTATGCATTAAAAAACACATTTTAAACAAAACAAAATTAGAATCTCACCTAAAATTGTATTGCCAATTCGTGTGACATAGGTCATTTTTTATATTAATTAGATCATACCTATATTAATAAAGAATACCGGTTGTTGACTCCATAATTACTCTCCATTTTCTTTTCTTCCATATATGTATGCATGTATATTCTATATTTTATCTTGTGATTGAATTGTTGCATTATTGGTAACAACTTTTATTATATAATCCTCTAAATTACCACAATATATTTTACATGTTTAATTAATCTTCATGGAGATAACTAATCATTTTGAAATGCATTATCACTTAAATTAATGCAAATAATTAATATTGCTAAAATTAATGTAATTGACTAATTTCATTTTGTTCAAATGTTCAATGAATGATGGCACTAGGAAATATTGTAAAAGGCTTAGGGATTGTATTTAATACATGATTGTATTATTATTGAAATCAATATTTGTGAACCAATCATTTAAAGTTAAACTATTGTCAAAATGAATTAAATATAATATATTTGTCATATATATTACCATTAACGACAATGAAAATTATTATTTTCCACAATATCATCAAGAAATCAATGCAACAAAAGAATATCCCATTTTCAAATGCTTATTTATTGATGACATATGCCAATATCAGTTGATGCAATTTTAAAGTAATTTTGATAGTTCTCAAATCTTAAATGTCATTTTAAGGATTTAATCATAAGATTTATTTTAGATTCTACAATCACTTTAAGTTGTTTTCTTAAATACAACCATATCCTAAAAGATTAGTTGCTTGATGAAGAACTTTAACCAAAAGTTAATATTAATATTGGTGAATACATTTTTACCCAAAATTTTCTTACAAGATGTTATATTGTTTAATTTACATAGTACCATAGTCATGGTTGACAAAAGGTAGATATACAATGTTCTACTAACCAGTACAAATTTAATTATTTGTTATTACAAAAACTAAACCATATAGATGAGTTATTATGTCCCAGGAATCGGGAGGAGACTAATGGTAACATGATCAGTCCCTTACAACATGACTAAATTTTAGTTTTGTTTCTATTAGCTATTAATTGGTTGATTTGATTCATTATCATGTAATATATTTACTAGTTGAATGAGTAATTAATTGCCACCAATTTGTAGTGTATTTTCCAGTTTAATGAGTCATTCATTTCCTTCAATTTATAACATATTTACTAATTTAATGAGTCATTAATTTCCTTCAATTTATAGCATATTTACTAATTTACTAATTTTTAGTTTTGTTTCTATTAGCTATTAATTGGTTGATTTGATTCATTATCCTATAATATATTTACTAGTTTAATGAGTAATTAAATGCCAACCATTTGTAGTGTATTTTCTAGTTTAATAAGTCATTAATTGCCTTCAATTTATAGCATATTTACTAATTTAATGAGCTGTTAATTATTATCAATATGTAGTATATTTGCTAGTTCATATTGGTTCCTTTTTAATGGTTTCAAATTCATTTTGTTTTTATTATTAGATTTTTTTCAATATGAATAATTTATTAAATGCCATGAATTTGTGTAATTTCATTGTATAATATTGAGCTTAATCCAATTTCAATGAAAGAACTTCATAAAATTATATGTTTAAATATTAAATAAAAATGCCATATATGTGAAATGGATAGTATTAAATTATATGCATGTAAACATGCATTAAACAATAGTATACACAAGTACAAACACATGATATATGTGTGGGGGTGGGGGTGGAAGCCAACAACAATATTTAGTTAACATATTGAGAGTAGGATGGGATACATTTCCCCCAATTTGTCTGCTATTGCAGGGAGTGCGGTTGCAACGAAATTGATGGGTACTGCAGGGGGTCTCTCTTCACTGGCTAAAATGCCAACTTGTAATGCGCAGCTTCTAGGTGCAAAGAAAAAGAATTTGGCAGGATTTTCAACAACGACATCACAGTTTCATGTTGGATACCTTGAACAAATAGATATTTTCCAGAGCACGCCACCTACTTTGAGAATGTGTGCATGTTGATTGTTAGTTGCTATTTTTTTTTCAAAGAAACAGTTGAACCATAGACTATTGGAAATACTGAAGGGGGGGGGGGTGAATCAGTATTTCTTTTCAATTTTTATTTTTACCAGTTAAAATATTTATATTTAGAACACAAAATGAGCAATAGGAATAAATGCTTTTATTAATATAATCTTTACAATAAATTAGGTACAATATATATAAGGCTCCAATCTATTGCCAAGCACCAACTTGGTCATTTGTGAGGCTCCAACCTCTAGGGCTCCAACCCTATCTTCTCAAGGCACCAACCTTGTGTTTAGGAGCACCTACTCCAAGGACACCAATCCTTCCAATTATGAGGCACCAACCCCAAGGGCTCTGACCCTATAGTTTTTCTTTTCCAAGAAATGTTTTGATTGTATTACACTGCTCTCAAAATCTTCTTCACTATGTTCTGTCAATCTACAGCTTCATTGCTACAGCAATGACAACCTGTCTTCATATGAAGGAGTCTTCACAATTCTTCATATTGCCCACACAGAGTCTGCAAAGTTACCTTATGATGATTTCAAATAGCCATCATGATGTTGTTGTGGTAACTATTTCGGGAGCGATTGCTTCTTATTGTCGCAATATCTTACTTCCAAGAAACAAACTCATAATTACTTGAATGTTGGTGCTGTCTACTGCTCCCTTCAAACGATGATAGATGAAACTTTATTTCCTTTCACAGAACTATTCTTCAAAAATTATGTTCTGTACTTCTTTCATCAAATTCATTTTATCACAGGCCTGAGCCTTTTTAAAGATTAACCTAATCAACAGAATGTTTTTACCTTCGTCTTCCGCTCACCCTTTGGCTTCCTCTACGCTCACTCGACTTTCAAATTTCTTTCTACTGTTCGCTCGACCTTTGGCTTCCTTTCTTATGCTAATTCACGTTCACGAGTTGTGAATTGTCCTTCTTCTCCACATGGAGGTCCCACATGCCACATCATCACCTTTAATCCCGCAATCGCAATCGACGGTTTGTGGGACTTCGATTGGCACATGGATTAAAAACAGCCTTAACCCCCGTAGTTGACCGTGATCTAGGGGTTGACTATGAGATCGACAGCTAGGATTGAGTGCAGGACTTCAACCATGATTAAGGAAGTCCGTACTTTATTACCCCCGCTCTTTTGATAGCTGTTGCTCCTTTGACTTCTCTTCACTCTTCCGCTCTTTCGATAGTTTTCTTCTTTACTCTGTTATTGTTGTTGCTATTTGTTCTTTCGATAACACTTACCCTTGGGCATATGCGATAACCTGCTTCTCTTGCTCTGATGACTTGTTTCTTTGATGGCTTTGGATAAACTCTTCATCTTACTCTTTGGCTTCTTGCTCCTATTGCTTTACTGAATCTACTGTGTCATTTGCTATTCAATTGTTGTTTAATTGACCTCCTACGTCATTTGTTGTTCAATTGACTTGGGTCCTCCATCTCATCATATCATCACTATGAGCATTATGATCAATGGGCAATCATGTATCAAATAATTTTCCATCACAAACACTGTTGTTCAATTGACTTGGGTCCTCCACCTCATCATATCATCACTATGAGCATTATGATCAATGGGAAATCATGTATCAAAGAATTTTCCATCACAAACACTGTTGTTCAATTGTTGTTCAATTGACCTCCTGCCTCATTTGTTGTTCAATTGATGTTCAATTGACTTGGGTCCTCCATCTCATCATATAATCACTATGAGCATTATGATCAATGGACAATCATGTATCAAAGAATTTTCCATCACAAACACTGTTGTTCAATTTTTGTTCAATTGTTGTTCAATTGACCTCCCGCGTCATTTGCTGTTCAATTGACTTGGGTCCTCCATCTCATCATATCATCACTATGAGAATTATGATTAATGGACAATCATGTATCAAAGAATTTGCCATCCAAAACACTGTTGTTCAATTGACCTCCTGCGTCATTTGTTGTTCAATTGTTGTTCAATTAGCTTGGGTCCTCCATCTCATCATATCATCACTATGAGCATTATGATCAATGGGCAATCATGTATGTTACCGGGAAAAGTGTCTATTTAGAATTGCTCTATCCCACTAATTGACAGCTGCCTTAGAAACAAACAGAAAAAACTACTTTTGTATTTCCTTTATGAACTATAGATAGAGAGGAATAGAAAGAACCAACCTGTGTCTTGCGCTAATCCTTTGATCCAATCCCTCTCTTCTTTGACAGCTTCCAGCTACCTGCTCCCTTACTTGCCTAGCTTCACCAACTACTTGTAAGATCACAGAAGAAGAAAACTATACAAAGACATGGATCTATATTCATAAACAACTTAGGATCAGATTTAAGCTAACCATACAAATGTAACAAGCATCAATGATACAAAAGAATGGAGGAGAAACTCAAATAGTTTTTATTGATAAACAAGAAGATCCAGGAGGAGTTACAACCGATGATTCCTGACCCAGCATCAACCTCCCAGCAAAGAAGCCCCTCTTCACCTCCAACAAAGCATAGATCACCCAATTCTCTGATGTTTGTCTCAAAACCAACAGCAATTCCTTACAATGTGCAAAATTCCAGCCTCTGGATCTCTGGGATGAGGGATCCATATATAGATGTGTGTAAGGAGGATGAGACAGCTTGTGATTTGATTAGTGTCTTCTCTCTGTCAGTTCTTGCTTCCACTTGGAGACTGAAGGCCTCTTACTCATCCTTGGTCGAATTCAGTGAGGCAAATGTCATAGGAGAAGATTCTGGAAGCTTCCATTGTCTCTCCACCTCGCGGAATGACACTGCCATTTGTCATTTCTCGCCCAACGCACCCTCATAGTGCATTTAGGTGCGTTGCAACGCACCTAGCCAGTGGATTTAGGTGCTATGCAACGCACTTAGCTAGTGGAGCAGCTGAAATGATCTTGTTTTGACTTATTCTGAGCAGTTTTTGGTGGAGAACTTCTGGGAGAAGCTGTAATTTGTTGACCTTGTTCCTTTAGGGGTTAGAACAACACTTTTAGGGACTTAGGAGCCCTTGGTTTATGGACATTTCATGCTTGGAGCTGTAAGGCACAAAAATGTCTATAACAGTTGCCCCCTAAAGTATGAGGCCGTTAATCGGGTGAAATGCTATTTAATGAGGATCCAAAGTTCTTTCAATGCTGGGAGGAGACCTGTAATAAGACACAATACAATACGTTATCTTCATACTGTTTTCATGATCTAGCTGAGGCGGGCATTCCCATGCTCAGCTTTATAAATTCATTTTCATGTACATAGGATAGACAATCGTCTGATTGTAGACTGATGATTCTGATAGAGCCATCATCCTTTTGGTAGGATGATTATCTGTGCTGCAATGCTGTACATTTTAATGTCTTTATTTCCCTGAATATATATCGCAGCCCGGATGGATGAAACTAGATCTGGGGTCTTCAATCTCATCCGATCTTCACTCAAAGTACAAGTTGATCCATGTGAGAAATGTTTTGAAGTCGAACATGGAAAGACATCGCTTGATTACCAGTCAATGATGTAAACTATTAACAAGCGCGAGAGGAATCACCGATAATGATAATGATCCTCAAGGTACTGCAGTACAATTCACGTGGTGTGATTAAAGGACTTGGCGTCGAACACCATGCAAAATCTTTCGGTCGAAAGTCATTGATGTGAACCTATCGCCGGAAGTGAGAAACTTGCCATTGAGGCATGCAAGCTTCAAAGTACTGAATGGGGTGTTCCTAGACCAACTTCTTGGATAATGAGCTGATGTCGACAAGAAGTGATCCGTCATAGGAAGGCCTTAATGAATCCCACATCAATGACATGGAACGAGCAAATGATTTTGATGGAGGTGAAAACGATCTGATGATATACGGTTCAGGGTGGTGGTCATGAAAGAATGGAGTATAATGTATGGTAGTGGGTGGGACACAGGTGGCCTTTCTGGATGACTTCTCTTGAACATGTCGGCGACACTGATGTGATGGATTGGTGGCATTAACCCCAAATGTGGATGGTATGGTGTGACCATGGCGATGTGACCGGTGAATGAAACAACCCAACCCGACTCGGACACGGAGTGGAAGTGTCATGTTCAAGAGCGACTTGCTACCAATAAATATTCTTTGAGTTTTCTTCCCAATTTTTCCCCAGTCATTGCTGACCAGTACCTCTTTATTTTTGTCAAGCTTGAGGAGGATAACATATTCTTGTTCTATAATTTGCCCTTCGGGCAAACCCATCGCTATGTTTTAACGAGCCTAGCGATAGTGAAACTCGTTCTCGTCTAAAGACAAGTTTGTCGCTATTAATCTTTTTAACGAGTTTAACGACAAAGATCACTCGGCCCTTTTCATTTTTAGAGAGTCTGAAAAGGTACGTAAAGGTAACTCCAAAATTCCTTTTTCGTCATCTAATCCCTTAAGTCCGAAAAAGTATAAAACAATACAGAAGGGATGAATTTTCAATAGTTTTAACGAGCCGAACAAAACAAGCGCTCGATCTTTTTGTGCAATAATCCCTCAGGTCCGAAAAGATTAAAATCTAGATGAGGGATAGCACTTCCTGTCCCTTTAATGAGCTGGAAGGCCAAGAACTCGACAATCTTTTCATATTTTATGAGTCAGTTGAAAAGAGCTTAAAGAAGACTCGTCTTTTGAGGAACGAGTGATAAAATGGGTAGCAGCTGATTCCAGGTAAGGTTTGGAATTTTCCAATCACGACAGTGTCACAAGGATGGCTAGTGAAATCACTCTTTGCAGCTATTCCTCAAAATGGGTAAACAATCAAATGGAGGTGAATGATTGGCCAATGAAAAAGTGGAGGTGATGGTGCAAACACGACCAAGGCTTTAATGGCTGAAGTACTACATTCACGGTGGTTATTTACCAGGGAATAGTTCATTTTTTAACGAGTTTAAACGCGGGTGGAAACATTTGCTCGATGTGGGTTTATTTTTTAACGAGATTGAACCTTGCGGTAACACTACTCGATGCGGGTTTATTTTTTAACGAGCTTGAACCTTGCGGTAACACTGCTCGATTAATCCAGTCATATGATAAGAATGTCTCATATAAAAATGACAATTTTTAGAGTTTTGCCCCACATCCTTTCTTTATGCAAGTTAGGAAACGAACAATCCAAAAAACAGATAAATGATCGCTCTTTGCTTGCACTCCAAAAGGTTTGCATGCCCCCAGGTATAAAACAGAGTTTCAAGGTTACCTCTACTTCCATCTGCCAAAACATTTGTTTTACCGAGAGAGGCCTACCTCTTACAGGTTACCCAAAGATTGTTCTATTCGCGGCGCAAACAAAACACTTCTTTGGCAATGTCTACCGAAATAAACAAAGGTGAGTGGCGGCGCTCGCCAACTCACATAACTTTGACAAGAGAATCTTGTTCTAGAATAACCCTCTTTTCCACTCATGGACGGGGTACAGACTAGTCATATTCTCCCGCGGAAACCTACCCTATACCTGAAGTTTTCCTGCTGAAGCAGACCAGGATGCATGCCCCCTGGGTTTCAGTCATATCCCTCTGAATTACTAAAGCTCATCGGGAGGACGGACTGGAGATTGAGACATTTCTTGCATGAAAAGACCATTCAGGGATGGTATATGACTATTTGCTCTGTATGATCCGGGAAATGAAAGCTGGTCCATGAGCTTGACCACTCTTCCTTCATGCGGAAAACACATTACTCTAAAGAGTGAGGAGATAATTGCCTCCATGCAATAAATATAGTCTCGTCCAAGCAGTAGATTGTAATCCAGGGGTCCTTGAACTACCATTACGTTCATGCGAATTGTTTTCCTTCTCAATGTTATGGGCACATCGGGAAGGATCCCTAAAGGTCGACTGGTTCCTTTATCAAAGCCCGTCAGATTTCTCATCTTAGGCAAAAGCGATGGCGAACCAAGCGCTTTCCAAGCAGTTGAGGAAAGGATACTCACAGAAGCCCCCTCATCTATGATGGTACTAGCCATAACCATTCTATATATTTGAACGATGATTCGGAATGGTACACTTGCTGGTAAACGGGGTCTGCCTAGTTGATTCCAGTCGAAGGAGACAACTAGGTTGCTTGGAGGTGGGACCGAATAGACGGCCGGGTATGGCTCTGACGAACTTCCTTCCTGCAGTAAAGGAACGGGTAAATTTCCCCCATGTTCGTCGGAGTCTGTGTTTATGAAGAGAATTTGGACGGTGTCATCCTTGTTCTCTTCAGTGACTGTATCATTTGAAGATAAAACCTCTGAAGGCAAGACCGGGTCAACTGCCACCTCGACCTTTTGACTTTCGTTTGGTATGGATCCGGATGGCTTATCTTCAATGATAGGTGCTTCAGCCGACCACCTGAGCGGGCCAGCCGGATTTTCAACTAATGACGAACTTGGCAAGAGTTTTTTATATCCAGGAGGAAGTCGTAATGGTGAAACCGGATGATCATCCAAAACTCTTTTAGCTTCGTCTAAGAAGGGACAACGATGGAGAGCATGATCGCCTTCGCACAGTTTACAAGGAAATCTACATTTCCCTTTTTGTCCTGGGGCTTCACTTTCACTAGTTGATGGTGTGCTTTCAACATGATCATCAGAGGTTGACGACACCGGGTTGTGCAAACGAGGAGACCAGTCCCTTAATATCCGAGGGATGAAAGGACAATCTCTGTGAAAGTGGTCTCCTTTGCAAATGACACATGGTGATTTAGGCCTGGTCAGTGCAGTGTGTGGATTTTCGTTAGACGACACTCGTTTTCCCCCATTCGCCTTTGGCTCCTTCTTCTTCTTCTTCTCTTTCTTCTTCTTTTCCTTCTTCTCCTTAGGAACTTGACTTTTGGCTTTACCATCCCCATCAAGCGAAGAGGAAGGAGGAGAGGAAGAATTAGAGGAAGTAGAAGGTTGGTGGGCAACTCTGGACTCGTCTAATTGCTGATTCGATTGTTCCGGAATAGTGGTGTTCTGAACGACAGAGGTTGAGAAGAGCCATACAGGAAAACCAATTGTCAGCCCTGGAAGTGACAATGTGGCCATATGGGGTGCACCAACATCTCCCCAAGAGGAGAAGGGACTAGGATTTCCTCCAAGGGGAATTCCTTGGTTGGTAGACTCCATTTTCTCAACCCAAGATCAACGTAGGAAAGGGTAATGAATATTCCGTTTAAAATAAATTTTTATACGCTTTGACACAACTTGTTTTTTCAATTTTTAAGAGTTGAGAAAAAACAAAAGATGACTCTAGTCTCCTTCGATTTTTAATGAGCCTGAAGTGACAAGTGCTCAGATGGACCTTTTCCGTTAAGGAGTCTGAAAAGGAGCGAAAGGGACTGCTCTGGAGGTCTAGGTAGAGGGAGTACCAAACCAATCGCAAAACTGCAGAATACTTTTTACGGTACGGCAGTCAATCTTCCCGAATGCTATGTTTAGTGCATTGCGATTGATAAGGCGGCAGACACGGCTTCCTATGGATAAAGGATTTAAGCCTATAGGGGTCTCCCAAAATATACTCGACGGTACGTGGGAGCACAAGTCCGTACTGGCACTTATCGTCTCAAAGTGGAGGAATCACCCAACCATCAGTGAGGACAACAGTTACCAGGTTTTACGACGCCGGAATACGTCTCTAGCCTAGACCTCTAAATGTTGTGCGTTAAGTTCCAAAGCGTTGTTAGATTCATTGAATTTATTTTAAGTTGATCTTGCTTATGAAGTTTTCCTTTTGGGTTCACCACGAGATGTAGATGTAATTCCTAAAATGCAATCTAAAGATGATAAACAAACTTTTATCTCTTTTCTGCAATGAAAATCCTAGCTACTAGGGGAAAAGAAAGACACAATCTTTTCACAAAGAGCAAAGAGCACACTGTAAATGCACTTTCCTAAATCAAGCCAAACATACTATCTATATGCAAATGCACATGCATGTATTTGTTTTCCACTTTCTTAGTATTGATGCTAAAAAGAAAGTTGATGTACAAATCTGAATTTGCTTTCAAGCGACAAACACAAACAAGCTTCTTTTCGAAATCAAAAGATAGATATGATTACGACACTTTAGGATTTTGAAATGAATACTCGTTTTGACACTAGAAAATCACAAATTTAGACCAAAGGCAATAGTAAAAGTATAATCGACCATCAACAGCAATTAAACTTTCTCCTATGATCGAAATCGACACTTGCGACAGATCTAAATCAAAGGACGATAGTACGATTATTCTACTTTTGCAATGGAAAACTGTAAACGACTCAACAAACACACAAAAACATCTACAGTTCTTTTGTACAAATGAGGCAGAATATCAGTAAGGAAAAGGGGTTTTAAACAGACATAAATTAATCACAGGCTGCAAAATTCAGAGACAAAACTGGAAAGAATGAAGCACAAGAACCTCAGCTGCACAGGGCTAGGCTGATCAGCACACCTGTAACACAGAGAAACTGCATTGCAGCGCAGGTTTCCCTTTCGGGAAGTGCGTTGAAATGCAGGATCTCTTCACAGTACCTGCGCTGGGCCAGAAACGAGAATCTGTCCGGGTTCTGGGTCACAGTTTGCAGTTTAGTCTTTGGTTTTTGGCCGAGTAAAAGCAATCAGTAATGCACAATCAGGGGTAGATCTAAGGAGGGTCTAAGAGCTATCACAAGGGAAATCAGATAGTCTGTGAATCAGCTGTTCAAATCATAAACAGATCCAGTGAATGGATTGAAGCAGCAGATGTCTACTTTGCATTTGTTATGGCAAATGCAGTTCGAATGCTACTTATAAGTTTATGAAACAAACAACAAGAGATACACAAACAAACTAATTAGACATTCTCCCCAGCGGAGTCGCCATTTTGTTACCGGGAAAAGTGTCTATTTAGAACTGCTCTATCCCACTAAGGTGTGACAGTTGCCTTAGAAACAAACAGAAAAAACTACTTTTGTATTTCCTTTATGAACTATAGATAGAGAGGAATAGAAAGAACCAACCTGTGTCTTGCGCTAATCCTTTGATCCAATCCCTCTCTTCTTTGACAGCTTCCAGCTACCTGCTTCCTTACTTGCCCAGCTTCACCAAGTACTTGTAAGATCACAGAAGAAGAAAACTATACAAAGACATGGATCTATATTCATAAACAACTTAGGATCAGATTTAAGTTAACCATACAAATGTAACAAGCATCAATGATACAAAAGCATGGAGGAGAAACTCAAATAGTTTTTATTGATAAACAAGAAGATCCAGGAGGAGTTACAACCGATGATTCCTGACCCAGCATCAACCTCCCAGCAAAGAAGCCCCTCTTCACCTCCAACAAAGCATAGATCACCCAATTCTTTGATGTTTGTCTCAAAACCAACAACAATTCCTTACAATGTGCAAAATTCCAGCCTCTGGATCTCTAGGATGAGGGATCCATATATAGATGTGTGTAAGGAGGATGAGTCAGCTTGTGATTTGATTAGTGTCTTCTCTCTGTCAGTTCTTGCTTCCACTTGGAGACTGAAGGCCTCTTACTCATCCTTGGTCGAATTCAGTGAGGCAAATGTCATAGGAGAAGATTCTGGAAGCTTCCATTGTCTCTCCACCTCGCGGAATGACACTGCCATTTGTCATTTCTCGCCCAACGCACCCTCATAGTGCATTTAGGTGCGTTGAAACGCCCCTAGCCAGTGGATTTAGGTGCTATGCAACGCACTTAGCTAGTGGAGTAGCTGAAATGATCCTGTTTTGACTTATTCTGAGCAGTTTCTGGTGAAAAACTTCTGGGAGAAGCTGTAATTTGTTGACCTTGTTCCTTTAGGGGTTAGAAAAACACTTTTAGGGACTTAGGAGCCCTTGGTTTATGGACATTTCATGCTTGGAGCTGTAAGGCACAAAAATGTCTATAACAATGTATCAAATAATTTGCCATCACAAACACTATTGTTCTATTGCTGTTCAATTGACCTCCGACGTCATTTGTTGTCCAATTGACTTGGGTCCTCCATCTCATCATATCATCACTATGAGCATTATCATCAATGGGAAATGAATTTTCCATCACACACACTATTATTCAATTGACCTCCTGCGTCATTTTCTGTTCAATTGTTGTTCAATTGACTTGGGTCCTCCATCTCATCATATCATCACTATGAGTATTATGATCAATGGGCAATCATATATCAAAGAATTTTCCATCACAAACACTATTGTTCAATTGTTGTTCAATTGACCTCCTGCACCATTTGCTGTTCAATTGCTGTTCAATCGAATTGGGTCCTCCATCTCATCATATCATCACTATGAACATTATGATCAATGGGCAATCATGTATGAAATAATTTTCCATCACAAACACTGTTGTTCAATTGCTATTCAATTGACCTCATGCATCAATTGTTGTTCAATCGACTTGGGTCCTCCATCTCATCATATCATCACTATGAGCATTATGATCAATGGGAAATCATGTATCAAATAATTTTCCATCACAAACACTGCTATATTGACATCAATGACAACCTAGATTAATAGAGACTTTGCATTTCCAGTTTCTTTAAACTTAACAGTTCATGTATATAACTTGTGGGCTACAATGAGAAGATATATGACACCTGAAATTGGATCTAAACTTTGTAGCCAGATACTCCCAATAGGCATCTCCTAGAAAATCACCTTAGCAAGTGACAAACACCTTTTGTTCGTTGAATTTAAAGCAAAGTGGCATGAAATCCTAACTTATTGGAACTAAACATGTGAATGTTTAGGACCTTCCCTTCTCTTCTACTTACCTCCACCTACATTTCCGGGGAGAGGATATTAAAAGGGATTCTCTTTTTCAACCAATCACCATTGATTAGATGGTTACCTAAAAGAACTCAAAAAGAAACCACCAATGACAGAGAAGCCTTGAAGCTTCAAAATAGAAAGAGATTGGTTGGCAACTATGACATTCCAATGTGATCAACAATAGAAGATTTATAAAATTTTATGAAGGGTAATATGAAAAACTTGAACTTGCTGATTGACAGAATTTCATCTAAGTCACAATGGTCTACCAGTGGGCCTATCTAACCCAAAAAAATGTGGCAAAGGTTTTTCTTAAAAAATGGTCTCACCTTGGTCACCACACATCTAGCTATGTCTATGCACTTCTTGCCTTCATTAAACCACCAACTCCAACTTCACCTCAATTTCTACATTTTCCATTAATGCAATTATCTCACATGTATTGTTGTCACATGCCAATATAAAGTTGTCTCATGTGTTATGGGCATGCAGTCAGTACCACACCAAATAATTTCATACTCAACTGACTTATATGAGTCTTGTGCCAACAAACTCCAACCATAATGCCCCCCAAACCCCTTGTCACACCAACAACCCAAATGCAACACCTAATCCAATGTGGCTCACCTAGTTAAGCAATTAATTCATGACAAGATAAGTAGAACCATCATAAGTCGTTACACTCATGGTTATCCCTTTACTCATGGTTGAAGTTTCCTGAGTTAGAATCTCTTGTACACCATCCAATTGATTATGCTCGAGTTGTAAAGAAAATTGGAAATGAGATCGATTTATCTCTGGTTGATATTGAGGGTCTTTTACCTTCGAAAATCATTATGGTTATTTCTGTCACTGCATCTACCACTAGTGGTAAGCCTCTATCAGAAGAAAACTTGCAAAAGACTTTAGATGCCTGTGATAGACCGCTTGCACTTGATGCAGCAAAAAAGAAGATTTTGGATTTTGTTGAGAGTAGGATGGGATACATTGCCCCGAATTTGTCTACTATTGCAGGGAGTGCGGTTCCAACGAAATTGTTGGGTACTCAGGGGGTCTCTCTTAACTAGCTAAAATGCTAGCTTGTAATGTGCAACAACTAGGTGCAAAGAAAAATAATTTGGCAGGATTTTCAACAACGACTTCACAGTTTCATGTTGGATATCTTGAACAAACAGAGATTTTCCAGAGCACATCACCTACTTTGAGAATGCATTCATGTCGATTGTTATTTGCTAATTTTTTTTCTATGAAACAGTTGAACGAGAGACTTTGCATTTCCAGTTTTTTTAAACTTAACAATTCAGGTATATAACTTGTGGGCTGCAATGAGAAGATATATGACACCCGAAATTGGATCTAAACTTTGTAGCCAGATACTCCCAATAGGCATCTCCTAGAAAATCACCTTAACAAGTGACAAACTCCTTTTGTTTGTTGAATTTAAAGAAAAGTGGCAGCTTCTTAGGATCAAACTCCTCTACTTGATTTGGAACAAAAGAAATGAAGCACTTCGTAGCAATGCACAAACTAAACAATTAGTTTATTGGTATGTCCGTACATTGATATGTGTAAATATTCACTTGCAGAACATTGTCCAAGTCCAAAAGGTTGAAATGAAAGTGGTAGACTTGTGCAACAAGGAGCCCCCTAATCACTATGTTTTCCCCCTAGCCCCCTAATCACTCTGTTTTCCCCTTAGCTTATTATAGGCAATCCTAGTGCTTAGAATCAAGGCACAAACATTGGGTTTGTTGGGCTATTCAATAAAGAATGACATGGGAAGAATGGCCTCACAATTAGCCTCCCCTGCTTCGACAACACACTGAAAAGTTCCCTCAACTAGTTCTCATTTTTTTTTGAAGCCAAGAAGCTATCCTTTAATTGAAATAATTTATTTTTCAAATTTGGAATGTTGAAGCATAGAAAAAAAAGATGTGCAACAAAAAAGGAAAGCACAACATTAACTTACAGTGGTAATATTATGATTGAAATCTTTGATTTGACCTAGAAACTAACTAAAAAATACGCCACTAATTTTCTTGAATGATGAGAGAATAATGACCCACAACTAAATTTCACTCATGAATTGGATTATACATTGCCCTAGAATTATTAAACTTAAACCCTTTTAAAAGTTTGACAACTTGAATTTATTTACCAATCAAAATTTAGTATATGCTATTGACACTAAGTCTTGATCTCTATCGGATCATAGTAGCACTTTACAAATTGACCAAAATAATATAAAATACTAAGATTTACTTTGATTACTATAAAATAGGACACTAACACATCGACCAAATTATATGCTTTGGAAGATGAATTTTGAAGCATATCTTTTAACTCTTGATGTAAATATTTTCTCTCTCATTTGAATATGGCATGTAGGATGAATTTAATGAGGAAGACAGGAATATAATATTAAAAGGACTATCATATCATGATGTGGCTAAAGTGAGACATTGTGTGACTACAAAAGAAATCATGGACAAACAAGCTACATATTTTTTATGGAAGAGAAAGGGTTCATGATTTATAAATTGTTGGAAAACCCCATTGCATTGTTGAAGAGAAATAGAATGGTAAAAATGACTCCACATTCATAGCAGTAGAGGATCCAATTTTAGCTCAAGAAGATAGTGAGAGTAGCCATGAGAGTAATGACATGAAAATCATTGATCTAAAGATACAACACGAGGAAGACATCAAGGAAAATGATAATTTTTGAAATCAGATGCAAGGCAAAGAAACCTATTGGGTTGATGAGAAGGGGTGTTTAAGTCGAAGAGACATCCCTAGGATCTGCCTTGTTACCAAGCACTATCTTATTGTTTTTGTTTAGATAGTCAAAGGCAATATGTAAATTCATCACCAATGAGAGTACTAAGTTTAGAAGGCATAGAAAATCCTACTTTGCAAATCCTGTAACATCGACAAGCTTGGATGAAATCACTGCACATCCTACTACAAATTGTTGTATTTCTCATCTTCATCCTCTTGAGATGGAAAAGTCAAGGTGATACTTAGTAGATGCTTGATCGTGTTTCCAATCCCATAGGTAAGGCTAAAATTTGGGAAAATCTGCAATCACTTATTGAAGCTTTCGACACAACCCTGATACTGGCACAAGTCTTTGCACTTCGATTCTACACACTTTATGGACACATGAGAGGATGACCTGCATGCAACAACAAGGAAATACAATGCAAAACTTGAAAGGATGCTTCTACAAGATAACATGCATTAAAAATAAAGCAAGCGTTAAATAAAACCAAGCAAACAACACTCACACAAAGTGAAATACAAAAAGCGACATAAAAGAAGCAAAGGACATGAAAAGCAAACTTTCCTAGAAAAGTTGTAATGAATGTGCCGAAGGTTCCTAGATGCGTTGGGAATGTCATAGCTCCAAGATTGAAGTGAAGAATGAGCTCTGAAGCGTCGAATAAATACTTTTGACAAGATCAAGGCTTATGATGCGTATGCCACAATTCTATGAAAAAGTGACACTTGGCAAGAGGTTTCTAAAACGGTTTTTGCATGTAACCCCTAGCTGCTAAAAATAGATCCCTAAAATCTAGGGATGTTTTTTTCTTTTTTCTTTTTCCTTTTGCTTTTTGAGGAAAAAGTCGCCCATGCATGCAAGGCAAGATTGCACAGTCCTAGAGGGAACCGGTCAACTTGTGAGCACATGCAATAGACAGCAAGCCTTGGGATGAATTCTATGCAGTTTCTGGGTTGAGTGGCTTCCCCTCAAGCTCTACGCAATTTCTGGACTAAACCCAAGGTTGCCAGCCAGAACTGCGCAAATTCTGAGAGGAAGCCCAGTGATGGGCTACATTGTGCAATTTTCTTGGGGAAGGCGGTCACATGCTCTACACAATTTTCATGGGGAAGGTGGTCACATGCTCTGCGCAATTTTGGAGAGTAGCTAGCTACCATGATGCATTGCACAATTTCGGAGAGCAAGGTTGGTTTCCCTCCAGTTCTGCATAATTCTCCAAGTTAGCACAAGAACTGGTCAAAGACCAAGTCACGAGAAGTCAGTTTACGGGTGAAAGGAAAACAGGTTAGCAAACACAAGATGATAAGCCAAAGAAACTCAACTAAAAGCATAAGTTCCCGGGCAGTGCAATACATGTTGCTAAGGATGGTTGGTAAGGATACTCCAAAACGAAGCCAAGGAAAAATTTTGGAGGATGGTTGTAGCCGCTACAACATAGAGGGAACATCACAGGATCAAGAAGAACTAGAGAAGAACTCTAGGAAATAACGTCAAATATAACAACCTAGTTCACATGCCATGAACCATTCACGTTCCTTGTTCAATATGGAAGTGAAGGGAATCAAGACATATCAAGGTGAGATTGATTCCTTTGAAATTAAATCACCAGTTGTAGTAGTTAGAAGTTTATTTTGGTGTCTATCACATAGAGGAAGATGAAGTTAGAAGTTTCTTCCTCATTTAAGGTATGAGGGATATTTGTAATTGTTCAATGTTTAATATGGAGTTTGACATGTAACATTTATATTTATTTTCATATATATAGAGAGATGGTTTCTACTTCCGAATATGAGTGAGCATGCATTAACATTTTAATGTGAAAATTGTGAATCATAAATAAAATATTTGAATTCCAACATTCTATATATAAAATAAAATAAAAATCCTTATAATTAAAACATTTTATCAGCTTATATTCTCCATATCTACCAAGAGTTAAGAGGAATCAAAGCTCGAGATGTGAACTTTTTTTCATGTTTTGCACTTAAAAAGAGGTTTGCATATTGAGAGAATCGATCGATGCTTACTAGATCCAGAGTTAAGATGGATTTCTGGTATTGAATCATGGTATTATAAAGATTCATATTGATAAGTTAAAAATCTCCATATTAAAATGAGGGTGAATTGAAAAATATTCATATTAAAATAGGGGTGAATCTCAATGATAAAAAAAATATTAATAATAAAAATAATTGAATGTATTCCAACCACTTCATCAAGTATTACATCTAATCATTGGTGGGTACTCTTGCACACGATGTATTGCTCACCATGCACACGACCAAGGATGTGTTGTGGGTACCCTGTATCAGAAATTATACATTTAACTGATACCCTGAAAACAACATCGTCTTTTTTCCAAGAAGGTCATCCTCTCATGTATCCATAAAGTGTGAAAATTTGAACTACAAATACTTGTGCCAAAATCAGTGTTGTGTTGAAAGCTTCCAAAAGTGCTTGCGAATTTCTCCAAATTTTAGCCTTACCTATGGCACTGGAAACATGATTGGGCGTCTACTAAGTGTTGTCTTGACTTTTCCATCTGAAGATGGACAAAGATGATAAATATGACACTTTGTAGTAGGATGTTCAGTGATTTCATCCAAGCTTGTTGGTGTTACAAGATTTGCAAATGAGGATTTTCTATGCCTTCCCACCTTATTCCTCTCATGATTGATGAATTTATGTATTGCCTTTGACTGTCCCAGGGATTTCCCTTTGACTTACACTCCCCTTCTCATCAACCCAATCTAACCTACTTTCTATTACCTTGGTCTCAAAGGAGTGAGTTGTTTTATTAATATTCTTTTAAATTTCATGTGTCAACTTCATGTTGATCATGGAAGAAATTGCACATCTATTTCATATTAAATTATAAAAAACACATAATCATAATAATAAAACAACTTTTTCACACCAATATTTTATAAAATTAACTCTTAAATGATAAACAATAATGTTTTTTTATTAAATAAATATATATTTTTAATACAAATACATTGTAACATTAATTTCATAAACCATAAGAGAAATAAATATGTTTGCTAATGATTTCAAATTGAATGTGTTTTGGGATATTTTTATATTTTTAATAAATCTAAGATTAAAGTAAATGTATATGAATAATTTTTTTAATTAAATTATAAATAGTTATATCTTTTTTTAAATTTATAGAAATAATTATATTTCTATGATTTTTATTGTCAACAAAAATAAAAAAGTTCTTATGAGTTTTAAAGTGAAATAGAGTATTGCTTATTTCTCAAAATTATTTTGAAAGAGCTTATTGCTTTTGTGACACTAAAAAGATTTAAAATGAAAAACAAATTCTCACCCAAAAAAGATTGAAGATAAATAAACAAATTCTCTTCAAATCTCGTGAGTATATAGAGGTTATATCCCATTTTCAAAAGATTGGTCAGATGGCCAATCCTCCTAACTTTTTAAGTCAACAAAATTATGGGAATTTTGAAACACTACCCTTAATCTTTTTGTAACATAAAAATAAAATTCTAAAAAATTCTAATTGAACATTTAATTTGAGAAACCAAATTGATTTCCAAAAGAAAATCCAATAATTGAAATAATTTCCCTAGTGCACGAGTTTGACCTCAATGGATATTAATCATCATAATCAAATATTAAATTTTTCTACTACCAAATTCATAAGTGAGACTCCCTTGCTTTTAGGAAAAGGGATCCCCACCACACAAAAATTTTATTGGTAAAGTTTATGGAGAATTTAAACAACTAATCTTCTATAGAGAAACACGTATTCTTACAAATAGAGTTTTCTCAAATACTTTTTTACCTAAAAGCTCACTCCATACTCTTTACATAATAATTAGATATAAAAAAACTTATTATTTTATTATAATAATAATTTAATCTTAAAATAACAATAAAATTTAAAAATAAAATTCCATACAATTAAAAATATATCTTTTTACCATTAAAATTAAAAAATTTATATAATATTATTTTAAATTTGTTTGAAATTAAATATATAACCTCTTAGTAATACTAACGAAACATTAAACTTTCACTATAACCTCTTACTAACCCCATTAAGTTTTCCATAGGAAAGTTGTGAAATTCCCTCTCCTCCTCGTCATAAGGAAAACCATAAAAGCTTCCATTTCGTGTTTGATTTGGCCACTAAAATGTCAAATATGAATAATCTTCATATTATGCCAATTGTATATTACATGACAAAATAGTTACTTCTTAATTATAAAATAATTGAATTGTTATTGAATTTTACCGTATGATTTTACAAAATAAGACACGCACACAGGGCCAAATATGATATTCCAACACATTGGCAAAATCATGCAGAAACATATTACAATCATGCGCAGGTTTTACATTCACGCTCACTGACAAACCATTGGGCAAGTGCACAAATCACAAATCCATAAATCTATGAAATGGAGTACAGGGACATATTACAATCATGCGTAAAGTCATCGAGGGACATATTACATTCATGCTCGCCGACAAACCATTGGGCAAGTGCACAAATCCATAAATATATGAAATAGAGTACATGCATGCCACATATGATATTCCAAGACATGTAGGCAAAATGCATCATGTTTATTGCACAGATTTTATTGATTAAATGCCCGAATGTCTCAACTTCACCGTGAAGTTTTATTGAACTTATGCACAAATCCATAAACCAAATAGAAACCAAACCACTGCCTTTGTCTCACCTCCACCGTCGGTCGTGGAGACCACATGTTCCTTGCGTGAAATGGATATGTATCAACTAGACAAAATTCTTGTCTAATTCACTCACTGTCTTCTAGTTTCTTCAGCGTCCTTCCTCTTCGCTCTTCTGAAATATGCCAGGATTGCAGTTTTTTATTTCTTCAATAAAGCTTCTTGCTCCCAAGTTTGGGCGTTCACTTCATATATTTCTCGCTATCTCTAGGTTATATGTGCAACAAACATAAGCTACAACTTCATGAACCCATTCCATTAACTTATCATTCAATAATCTGGATCCTCCATTCTAGTATCTATCTTAAGATTGCCATTGTGATTCCATGGGAATATTTTCTCAAAATAATTTAATAGTGGGTAATCATTGGCAAGCAGCGGGAGGCCCGCTATGTTTGATAGTAACCTGTAATTGATAGAAATGACAATTGCACCTGCAGCATTGGCCATTATCACATAGCGTGTGAAAGCAACAACACTTGGTTGGCGAACCCTTAATGAAGGAACATGCTGTCATTGTAATCCGTTTGAATTCCAGGATGAATGACCCTCCCAGTTCCATGGATAGCTCCACTCGCTTTGGTTGAGGCATTAGCAAAAAAATTCAAATGGGTGCCGAGAAATAGCAAAATTGAAACCACCCACTGCAGGTTTTAAATTTTGAAATTTTGATAGTAAACTGCAAGTTGAATTTTTTTAAATTTACCGCTTATAGGCGCATTGGTTGAGTCTGTTTACAGCGGTCGGCGTTAGATTTACACAGGTCGGGACGAGATTGGGTAGAAAGTAGGCTGGAAATGGCGACAAGGTGCGGACATCGAAGCATTATCAGAAACTACGTCGTTGTCGTAATATCAATGTCATGGATGTATGGAGTATCTGTTGCTGCTGCTTTTGATTTTGATGTAGAACAAATAGATGTGAAGACAACATTTCTTCATGGGGATCTGGAAGAGGAAATCTACATGAAGCAATCTGAAGGCTTTGCAGTGAAGGGTAAGAAAAAACTGGTATGCAAGTTAAAGAAGTCTCTGTATGGGTTAAACCAGTCACCAAAGATGTGGTATCAGAAATTTGATACATTTATACGGGGACTTGGCTTCACCAGAAGCAAAGCAGATCACTGTGTGTATTTTAAATTAATTGGTGTCCGTCTTATTTATTTGGTCTTGTATGTGGATGATATGTTGCTAGTTGGAAATGACAAAGAAATTATCCAGGATTTGAAGACCCAATTGTCCTCCAAATTTGACATGAAAGATCTTGGTGCTGTAAACTATATTTTGGGCATGAAAAGTAAAAGAGATCAGGCAAAGAGGATGCTTTGGTTAAACCAGAGGAATTATGTCGAGACAATATTGCAGATATTTAATATGTAGGATAGTAAACCAGTGGTTCATATTCCTGCGGGTGTAAAGTTATCTGCTGAACAGTGTCCCAAGACATAAGAAGAGGAACAGGACATGTCCCGTGTTCCATATGCAAGTGTAGTCAGTAGCATGATGTATGCGATGGTATGTACAAGACCAAAAATTTCACATGCAGTGGGAGTATTGAGCAGGTTTATGTCAAAACCAGGGAAGAAGCACCAGACAACAGTGAAGCAGGTTTTCAGGTATTTGCGTGGCACTAGTGATTATGGTTTGTGCTACCAAAGAAGACCAAGATTGGACAAATTGTTGAATATTCGTGGCTTTGTTGATGCAGATTGAGCTGGAGATCTGGATCAGAGAAGATCTACAAGTGGGTATTTGTTTAATCTGTTTGGAGGTGCAGTCAATTAGATGAATAAGAAACAATCTGTAGTGGCACTATCAACTACAAAGGCAAAATACATGGCAGCCACTCATGCAAGCAAGGAAGCAGTTTGGTTGCAGAGATTGTGTTCAAATATGGGGTTAGTACAGGGAGCTATAAGGATAAACTGTGACAGCGAAAGTGCAATTTTCTTGGCAAAGAACCGTGCATATCATTCAAAGACAAAGCACATTGATGTTCAGTATCACTTTGTGAGGGATATGATAGAAGACAAAAAGGTGTTGCTAGTAAAGGTGGACACTTTAAAGAATACTGCAGATGCATTGACAAAATCTATGAGCTCTGAGAAGTTCTCTTGGTATAGAGAAACAATGGGCATTGGAGGGCTAGATAAATGACTAAGCTCTCTTGTGGCCCCCAGTGGAAAGAAAACAAGAAGTGGGAGAATGTTGGGTTGTGTTATATTCTTTCCACAACTAGCCCATGTAGTTAACCGGGGGGTTAGAGGGAACCCCCCCTTCATTGCGCCGATTGTGTAGCGAGCGGGTCACAAGGGGTTTGAGGGGTGCAAGTAACCCCACTCTATGGGGTCCGAGGCAGCGCCCCAAAAAATTTTGGTTTTGGAACCTATGTTAGGTTGGGCAGACCCACCTATGGTTTTGTGTATGATTTTCGCACATGTTTTTGGACGCAATGGTTTTCGGTCCATGGTTTTGGACGCGATGGTTTTTGGTCCATGGTATTGGATGCTTCAACATGTATAAATATGTATTATAACATTGAAAGGAACATAATGAAAAATCAAGTTGGCAGTCCTGATTTTGGGATCCAGGGGAAAATCTCTGTGTATATGTGTTTTATGTGTTATGCTCTCGCATCGTTTATTTTCTATCTTTTAGAATTCCTATGCATGTAATTTATGTATGGGGTTAAAACTTACATCAAGTGCAACAAACATATAAACCACAAGCATAAGTAACACATATGAAATCGAGATGTATGCATGACAATCACACACCACCCATCCAGTCCAAGTAGTGAACCATGCTCTGATACCACTATGTAACACCCTCCTCCCAAAGCTAACTGGTCCATTAGGGTAAACATGTGATGAGAGGCTGCTATCATGTGATTCAACTCCCCATGTATAGTTAAGGGAGTAGAAGCGACAAAGCTAAACCAATTTGACCTTCCACACATGCTACAGAACCTTCAGGAGCTAACCCACCCTTCCATTTGACCAACCCTTGAGGCGACTTGACATTAGCCTTGCATGCGATTGAGTCCTTCTAGGCGCTCCCATAGCAAGACATTCCAACGACTGGGGACGATTTCAGGCAGTTCTAAGCCGACGACCCTGGATTCTGTGCCACTTTTTTAGGGTCAAGACTCAGGCATCTGCCCATAACTTCATGAAACCTTCAGAAATGATAAATAACCATGGAACAATGCCAGTAATACAATCATTGGTACAAGTACTTGATTTGACCCATACTAGCCATGACATGAATTTCGTCAAACATGTCACAAATATGTAATCTACAGGTCATAACAATAGATCTAAGCATAAGGGTCTCATATTTATCTCAGAGTTTTAAAGAAGCATTAATGCATTATCACAATAGCTACATTATCATCTATTAGGTCATATATTCATTTTACATTAATTTGCAAATCAAAACATGATGAGAGTCATACATTAAAATAGTCATAAAACATACTCATAACTAGCATATAACCAACAAAAACAATAAGGATATAACAACCATGAAAATCACATATGAACCAATAATTTTACCCATCAAATACCAAGGAGAAAGAGATCTTATTAATGAATGCATAAGCCAGCCAAGTCTGGGACTTCCATGAACCACCCGACCATAGATTGTCTAAACCAAATCTTTCTTTCATCTAATCACCCTCATGTCATATTCCAAGTATGAATTTGGGACTTACAACAAAACCAATTCAAGTTTCCTCAGGGTTTACCGCAATCCCCACTGGATCACTAGGCCCTAAAAAAACATGGATGCCTCCAGATCTCTCCACCTACACCATGAGTAATTTGGATGTCTCCTAGTCTCTAGGATTTACTGTATATCTCGCCATTCAACTGTCGAGGATTGCTAGGCCTAATCAAGACTCCACCTTCCAGGCTTTACGGTGCATTCCACCATTCACTGGTCAAGGATTCCTAGGCTTGATCGAGGGCACACACATCTAGGCTTTACTGTATATCGCACCATTCACCGGTTGAGGATTCTTAGGCCTACTGAGGTACAAAAAATATGGCTTTACCGCAATCCCACACTCTCCAGTCCAGGGATTCCTAGGCCTTGTTTGATTTATTTTAGAGAACACCTCACCTAGTTTTGAAACCATCTAGAAATCCAGCTTAACTGAGTAAAAGAGAACCCATCACACCATGGCTATCCGAAAATGGCAAGGGAAGTCTGAAAACACTGTCACACCTAGAAAAACCCATGCCAATGAAAATTTGAGAACCGAGAACACACATGCATAACCATGCATGCCAAAACTAGCAAGGAAATCATACATGTAATTCGATACCTGCAAGTATTTCCACTATAGCCACTTGATCCTACTCTTCCTTGTTTGATCTCTACTTCCCCTTGCCTTCTTTTCTTTCCTTGACAAAATGCAGAAGTGGTCCAATAAAACTTCAAGTGTCCAAGAGTGTGTGAGAGAGATAATAGAGAGTGAGCTCCAAAACTGAACTGAAAAAAGGTTGTGAATTGATGCTTAGATGAATTTTTATTAATGAGGCCTCTATTTTCTTCAATTTCTATTATTTTCCATCATTTTCCTTGTCACATACAACCCGTGACCTTTCACCTTCCTTTTCTATCAATTTTCTTTAGTTTCATAAATAAGTGCCAATTAATGTCTCATGCCTTTGCCAATGTCTTTGTCAATTTCCTTCGCCATAAGAAACCAAATGAACACCCACTAGAATGTTTTCTCCAACATTTAGCTTGGAATAAGTGTCCCATGACTTGGCTATTATTTTTCCCTTATTAACTTTATCTACATGGAATTTTGACTAGGGTTGTTGTTGGCATTATGATGCATGTGTTGTACTTGATGGCAACCCACTCATAGAAGAACTACAGAAGAGATATCAGATGGGCCATAATACATGGGATGTAGAGCAGATTCATCATGAAAGCCAAGCCATAAGCAAAGAGGCGTAGATGGAGCAAGAGGAGCCAAGAGGAGCCAAGAGGAGAAAAGAGGAGCCATATATATGTATATGTCACATATATATGCCAAAGAAGAGGAGCATACACAGCTATCAGGAGCCTATCGGAGTAAGAAAGGCACTCTCATATGCAAGGAGGTCTTTGGAAGACACTACCAAGCCAGAAGAGCATATCGGGAGCTTATTGGGAGCAACAGACAGAATTATCGGGAGCGCAGACAGAGCCATCGGGAGAACAGAAGCAGTTATCGGGAGCCATTGAGCCATTGGGAGCTTATCGGAGCAATAGAGGCACATTCTCATATATAAAGAGCTTATCAGGAAGAATCAGGCTTACATAACCCTTAGATGCATGCTTAATCATTATTGGGAGTCATCATGCCATATATGCATGTTTTAACTCTATCGGGAGTTGTTCGGGCGATCAAAACCCATATATATATGTATTATATAATAAACAATAGCATGTATGCATTTCCCCCTTTCGGCGGATAAACACAGTTATATGTGTTAATACATATATTTCGGCATATATGCGCAACGAGGGTTCGGGTATGTAACACCATTGAAACCTCCGATTGTAATGGACCCAATGGCATATCGTTTTTGGTTTATAATAATATCGCATCCGCAGTATATCGCAATGCATAAAGGGTTGCCCATCCTAATCCTCTGATTGCGATAACATATGGACCCGATGGCATATCAAATGTGGTTTATAATAATATCGCATACGCAGTATATCGCAATGCATAAAGGGTCGCCCACCCCAATCCTCCAATTGCGATAAGAGGTGGCGGACCCGATGGAGGGATTAAAGGCATCATATATTAATATCGCATCCGCGGTAATCGCCCATTTTTAAAGGCTTCCCACATCTAATCGCCGATAGCGATGAAAGGAGCGGACCCGATATATTTATAAAGCAAGGTTAATTGCCGTAATGCATCCGATCCATCGGATCGGCCATCGGAAATAGACGATGTTATATAGCGATAAGGAGCGGACCCAACATTTATATAAAGCATGGTTAATGGCCATGTCGCATCCGATCCATCAGATCAGCCATTGGCAATAGACGATTTTATACAGCGATAAGGAGCGGACCCGATATATTATTGTTATGGGTGCATTAAGTTTAAAGTCCACCTTTTGTAGTTTGGACCATTTTCATCATTTTCCTGCTATTTTTATCACTTAAATCATTCCTTAAGAGATCGGTCAAAGCAAGCGAGCCCCAGGATTTCGGATCCTCTGGTTTCGACTCATGGTTTTATCAAAAGCGTGACTATATAAGAAGAAAAGAGATCCTTTGGCAATGCATTGAAAAAGGATTGAAGATCTTAAGGAGGTATAGATCGGATTTCTTGAGTGAAGCGATTGCAGAATCTAAATCGAGGAGAAAGTGCGCAGATTAGAGATCAGAGCGAAGGATCGCAGGCTTGAAATGGGCAACCCGTAGCAGTAAGTGCAGATATTCTTCGAGAAGGAAACTATGCAGCCGCAGACACGCATAAGACAGAAGTTTCCTTTAACAAAGATGCATTCATTTCTTAACTATGCTCTAGCCGCCTCTGCTGTTTACTAAAGGGTTCTGGGTGCGCAATATTAAGTGTTTCCTGTGTAGTAATAATGTTTAGCCTCCGTGTGCGCAGCAGTAAGTAAATCCTCTGTTTGGGTCTTGATATCAGCCTCTGTTGACTAGATCGGGTGATAACTGTCATGTATATTGATCTGATGCTTGGGTAATTCTATACTTGATTTGCCAAGAAGAAGTTTGTGCAGCTGCGGACACTTGCAGCATTCTAAGAAGTGATTGATTTGGTTATGTTCATAATGGCTTATCCTTATATGATCTGATGGACTAGATCTGATTGCTGACATACATACTATCCTTGTAAAGTGTATTGATTTGGTGATTGGGTGATTCAAAAGATTGATTGATTATGTGCTTCAATGATATTAAAGGGTCCAATATGAAAATTGGATGAAACGTGGCCTTTCATATTATGTATTGTGCTTCAGGTGTATCCAGCCTAAAAATGTATGAAACATGGTACCCGGAAGAAAGAAGATTGTAGGCTGGTGCCTACGTACTAGTATCTTAGCTAGTACAAGAGCATTGTAGCAGGTAGCAGCCTGCGTACTAGTAAATGGATCGGCTAGTACAAGATCTATGGGAGTTCTAGCTCTCTGCAGGTAGAAGCCTGCGTACTGGTATAAGACTGCACCAGTACAGAAATATTGTAAAAGGATTTTCTTATTAAGAAGAAGATTGAGATGACTTGCAGCAGGTGGTTTTCTCCCACATTGGGTTTCCACCTTATATCATGGTGTTCATGTGTGTGGCTTATGTGTGATGATCTGTTGTATTTTACTGCACCTGTTTACTGTTAATATGGTTGATAATGTTCTAATGCACTCATTAAGGATCAACTAACTGAATCATAAGAAGTTGTGGAAGTAGCATATATGAATCTGAATATGGAAATGAAAAAGTTTTATTGATGTGATAATACTGATTCACCCCCCCCCCCTCTCAGTATTATTTCCAACAATTGGAATCAGAGCAGGTCCTTTGGTAGAAGCTTGATCGCTTGAAGGAGATCCGTGGAACTATGGGAAAGAAGCTTAAGAAGAAAGCACCTAAGAAGAAGAAGACATCTTAGAAGAACTATGACAGTGGGAGAATCGATTGGGGATTAGGTGTAAGAAGCTCTTCAGATTCAGAATCAGATTCAGAATCATTTCAGAATGAAGATGAACTATCAGGTATGAATTTGCTATCCTCTGATGCTCCAACTATCTATCCATTTGGAAAAGATGAAAGTGATAGCGAAACAACTGAATTTGCTCTTATGGGTGAACAAGAAAGATATCAAATAGAGGCAGAATTTAAAAGGCTTTCAGATAAAATCAGAGATCAACAAGATCTATTGAACAAAAGGGAATGTGACTTCAAAGAAGAAGCTACCAAACTAAAAGCCCAACTAGAGGAAGGAAACAAGGTAAGGAAGTTATTCAAGGACAAATATCAAAAGTTGCAGGATGAAGTAACATCTCTAAGAGATGAAGTCAATGAAAGAAGCACAACCATCAAGAAACTCAAAGATAGATCCAGTTACTATGAAAGTCTTGAAGCCACGATCCGCTCACTAAAGGAAGATCTTGAAGAATCAAAGAAGCAGAATAAAGATCTACTCCAAGCTATTGAAAAACAGGTAAATGAAGTTATCAACTTAAAATCTCAGCTGGAATGTGCCTTCAGAATTCGTCAAATGCAGCAGGATCTGAATGAAGAACAAGAAAAGGAGATTCTCAAACTAAGGCATCAGTTGGAAGAAGGAAGGAAAGCTGAAGAAGACATGAAGAAGCAATGTCTAGAAAAGGAAGAACAACTTCAAGTTGAGGTAAATATCTTGAAAGGTAATTAGAAGAAAAGGATAAACTGTTACGATTTCAAGATAGTACTAAAGCCTTGGATGATATTCTTAGTTGTCAAAGGTCTCCTGCTATCAAGACTGGTCTTAGTTTTCATGAATCTGTTGAAGGTCAATCTAGTTCACAAGGTGAGGCAAGGAACTCTAAAGAGAAATCTAAAATGATCAACAAGGAGATAAGAGAGATGAGAGGTCAACCCCATCAACAATCAAGGAAAGAGATTCTTCAAAGAAAATCTTTTACTCCTAATTATGGAAGTAATAGTCGGCCATTTACTCAGATGAATAATATTGAATGTTATGAATTTCATAATCTTGGACATGTTGCAGCTAGATGTAGAAGAAGAATGGTTCAAGATCATCACACAGAAAGATCATCACATTCCAGGTACTTTAATGGATATTGTTTTTCCTGCAATATGTTTGGTCACAAAGCTGCTGATTGCTACAGGAGGAATATGAAACATGTAAGATGTTATGCATGTAACAAGCTTGGACATATAGCAAAGGAATGCAGGAACAAAGGATGGACATCACACCAAAAGGAGAAAACATCATCACACTTGAAGATATGAAAGAATAAGGAAGTACAGTTAGAAAGATGTGGCACAGCACAATGTACTGAGACACAACACAACACAGACATAACGGACTTAGGGGGAGCTGAAAGTGTAAAACTTCAGTGTCCTGAATCTCATACGCAAGTTTCTTAAAGGGAAGTCGTGTATATACGCGAATTAGACACTGCAAAGTCGCGTATATGTCAGTCTGAGGAAAAGCAGTGGGGACAGGCTCAGAAAAAGGATCTGATATGATTCAGTCCATTATTTGCTCTATTGGATTAATAATTACAGTCTGCTGAGGATGTGTGGAAATAGTTTTGATTCTTGTAAGATGTTTAGAGGTGTTTTGATCCTAACTTGATGATGATGATGTCTTGATGCTTATTGCTGATTTATGCATGATCAGATCTAACAGTAAACAGATGAGGGGGAGCATATGCCTTTAATAATGCATTGTTGGCATTATGGTTAATAGTCCTTGGTGATGATGCTTATATATATATATCTTGCTATGAGTTGTCCATCTCATATGAGTCTTGGGGTTACATAGTAGATGTTCAGATCAGATTTATGGTTGATTCTTTGATGATGCATATATGGTGCTTCCATGGTGATCTTCATCAGGATAAGGAGAAGTACAAAGCTTGAATACAGAATTTCATTACTTGATGATGAGTCTCTCATATGCTGCTGTCGTCATATGCATAAAGATCATGATGCAAGGATCATGTAGATCTTGATGTTGATAAAATGGCTATGGTGGCTTCACAAATGATATAATGGGAATGACTCTGTATGACATATGCAGAATTCTGTTCAAAGGGATGAATTGATGCAGACATACCTTGTTATAGGTTGATGACTTATACTTTACAGGACGTTTACAGGTTGCTGATCTGAAAATGGGTGTACGCGAGTTGCCTGAGGAAGGATCCGCGTACATACGCCGATTTTTGCAGAGACAGTCGCGTATATGTTGGTTTGAATAAAATCAGTGGGCCAGACTCTGGGTGAGAAGAGTCTGATATGGGTCTGACAAAGACCATCTGGCACAGATTCAGGGGGGGCAAATTAACTTCTAATAATGCATTGTTGGCATTACCTTAGAAGCTCTTGGTTCGTGTACACAAGCTGTTTTGGTTAAAACAGGTGCAGAAGGAGAACAAAAGGAGATCATGGTTGCTGATCTGAAAAGTGTTTGACAGATGCTGCTGCTATCAGTTATTTGTGACTTTCATAAGTCTTGTTCTAGATATTTCGTCTCTATGTCATGTATCTCTTTTGTGGTATCTCTTTTATGGTGTCAAGGTCATGTAACGACCTATCTTGGTTTCCCCACTATGCCTGGGATAAACATGTAATGAACTTGGTTGTCATATGTAATTTTCTGATGATCCCCACTTGGTTGGGAGATAGATGTATGTATGAATCCTTGGTGATAGAAAGGTCATTCATGATAGAGTCATGTTCTTCTTGTAAGAACATCTTTTTGCAGACCTTGCCTACAGTCAGAGGGAGCATGAACAAACATATTCAGCAGAGCAGAGATTTCAGCATGTTCTCAGAAAGAGCATGGTCAGATTGGTACACCCTGGCACATACAAAGGGGGAGCTCATTCAGAGACTTCAGCAGATACTCAAGGGGAGTATGGACAGCCGAATGTATATCAAGGAAAGAGTATGTCTTGATCTACCCTTTGCCCTTGATGTCAAAGGGGGAGAGTGATTTTGGTGTTGTTACCATCAAGTCCAAAGGGGGAGATTGTTTGCATTATGATGCATGTGTTGTACTTGATGGCAACCCATGCATAGAAGAACTACAGAAGAGATATCAGATGGGTCATAATACATGGGATGTAGAGCAGATTCATCAGGAAAGCCAAGCCATAAGCAAAGAGGCGCAGATGGAGCAAGAGGAGCCAAGAGGAGCCAAGAGGAGACAAGAGAAGCCATATATATGTATATGTCACATATATATGCCAAAGAAGAGGAGCATACACAGCTATCGGGAGCCTATCGAAGTAAGAAAGGCACTCTCATATTTGGAAGACACTACCAAGCCAGAAGAGCATATCGGGAGCAACAGACAGAATTATCGAGAGCACAGACAGAGCCATCGGGAGAACAAAAGTAGTTATCGGGAGCCATTGAGCCATTGGGAGCTTATCGGAGCAATAGAGGCACATTCTCATATATAAAGAGCTTATCGAGAAGAATCGGGCTTATATAACCCTTGGATGCATGCTTAATCATTATCATCAGGCCATATATGCATGTTTTAACTCTATCGGGAGTTGTTCGGGCGATCAAAACCCATATATATATGTATTATATAATAAAAAATAGCATGTATGCATTTCCCCCTTTCGGCGGATAAACACAGTTATATGTGTTAATACATATATTTCGGCATATATGCGCATCGGGGGTTCGGGTATGTAACACCATTGAAACCTCCGATTGCAATGGACCCGATGGCATATCATTTTTGCTTTATAATAATATCGCATCCACAGTATATCGCAATGCATAAAGGGTTGCCCACCCCAATCCTCCAATTGCGATAACATATGGACCCGATGGCATATCAAATGTGGTTTATAATAATATCACGTACGCAGTATATCGCAATGCATAAAGGGTCGGCCACCCCAATCCTCCGATTGCGATAAGAGGTGGCGAACGCAATGGAGGGATTAAAGACATCATATATTAATATCGCATTTGCGGTAATCACCCATTTTTAAAGGCTTCCCACATCTAATCGCTGATAGCGATGAAAGGAGCGGACCCGATATATTTATAAAGCAAGGTTAATTGTCGTATCGCATCCGATCCATCGGATCGGCCATCGGCAATAGACGATGTTATATAGCGATAAGGAGTGGACCCGACATATATATAAAGCATGGTTAATGGCCATGTCACATCCGATCCATTGGATCGGCCATCGGCAATAGACGATGTTATACAGCGATAAGGAGCGGACCTGATATATTATTGTTATGGGTGCATTAAGTTTAAAGTCCGCCTTTTGTTGTTTGGACCATTTTCATCGTTTTCCCGCTATTTTTATCACTTAAATCATTCCTTAAGAGATTGGTCAAAGCAAGCGAGCCCCAGGATTTCGGATCCTCTGGTTTCGACTCATGGTTTTATCAAAAGCGTGACTATATAAGAAGAAAATAGATCCTTTGGCAATGCATCGCAAAAGGATTGAAGCTCTTAAGGAGGTATAGATCGGATTTCTTGAGTGAAGCGATTGCAGAATCTAAATCGAGGAGAAAGCGCGCAGATTAGAGATCAGAGCGAAGGATCGCATGCTTGAAATGGGCAACCCGTAGTAGTAAGTGTAGATATTCTCCGAGAAGGAAACTGTGCAGCCGTAGACATGCATAAGACAGAAGTTTCCTTTAACAAAGCTGCATTCATTTCTTAACTATGCTCTAGCCGCCTCTGCTGTTTACTAAAGGGTTTTGGGTGCGCAATATTAAGTGTTTCCTGTGTAGTAATAATGTTTAGCCTCCGTGTGCGCAGCAGTAAGTAAATCCTCTTTTTGGGTCTTGATATCAGCCTCTGTTGACTAGATCGGGTGATAATTGTCAAGTATATTGATCTGATGCTTGGGTAATTCTATACTTGATTTGCCAAGAAGAAGTTTGTGCAGCTGCGGACACTTGCAGCATTCTAAGAAGTGATTGATTTGGTTATGTTCATAATGGCTTATCCTTATATGATCTGATGGACTATATCTGATTGTTGACATACATACTATCCTTGTAAAGTGTATTGATCTGGTGATTGGGTGATTCAAAAGATTGATTGATTATGTGCTTCAATGATATTAAAGGGTCCAGTATGAAAATTGGATGAAACGTGGCCTTTCAAATTATGTATGGTGCTTCAGGTGTATCGAGTCTGAAAATGTATGAAACGTGGTACCCGGAGGAAAGAAGATTGTAGGCTGGTGCCTACGTACTAGTATCTTAGCTAGTACAAGAGCATTGTAGCAAGTAGCAGCTGCGTACTAGTAAATGGATCGGCTAGTACAAGATCTATGGGAGTTCTAGCTCTCTGTAGGTAGAAGCCTGCGTACTAGTATAAGACTGCACCAGTACAGAAATATTGTAAAAGGATTTTCTTATTAAGAAGAAGATTGAGATGACTTGCAGTAGGTGGTTTTCTCCCACATTGGGTTTCCACCTTATATCATGGTGTTCATGTGTGTGGCTTATGTGTGATGATCTGTTGTATTTTACTGCACTTGTTTACTATTAATATGGTTGATAATGTTCTAATGCACTCATTAACGATCAACTAACTGAATCATAAGAAGTTGTGGAAGTAGCATATATGAATATGAATATGGAAATGAAAAAGTTTTATTGATGTGATAATACTGATTCACCCCCCCCCTCTCAGTATTATTTCCAACAGTTGTTACATCATGTTCCTTATGGTTGTGTGTTCAGTTTTTAGTTCCTGGAGCCTTGGTTGAATAAACGCTCTAGAGCCCTTGGTGGGTTGAGCTAATAATCCTAGAGCCTTGGTTGGAAAAAGGCTTTAGGGCCCTGGGATAGTTGTGGGTTGAGTTACTAGTCCTGGAGCTAGGTTGGAACAAACGCTATAGAGCCCTGGACAACTTGGGTAGAGACGATCTGGTGATGGTTAGTGATGCCTGACCGTGAGGTGGGATCACTCGTTGAGGGATAAGGTGGTTTGGCATCTAGAAGCCTTGGTTTGGTTTTGCTTGTTTTATTACATGAAACCCCACATTCCTGCTTGGAATATGGAACAAGGGTGATTGGTTGAAAGAAAGATTTGGTTCAACCCAATCTATGGTCGGGTGGTACGTGGAAGTCCCTGACTTGATTGGTATTTTCATATGATGATAAGAGGTATTTTCTATTTTGATATATGAGGATATGTATTGATTATGGTGGTGATATTATGGATGAGTTTCCATGATTTATATGGTGGTTATTTGTTGGTTTATATGATGGTTATTAGCTGGTGATATGATGTATATTGTTTGCCTCTTGACATGTCTGATGAATATATGAATGGTTGATGAATGCATGGACTAGTAAATGTTATGGCAGTGATTATGAGAGGGAATTAGAACTTCTTAACAATTCTCATATAAGTATGAGACCCCTATGTTCATATATGTAATTATGACCTATAGATTACATGTTCATGATGTGTTTGACGAATTGGCTATCATGTTTAGATCGAGTTAGGTCAAGACCTTTAATATTTCTATGTTATAGGTTTTGTTAGTGTGTCATTTATTGATTTAGAAAGTTCCATTAAGTCTTGGGCAGAGGCCTGGATCCCATCCCTGAAAAAGTGGCTTAGACCTTGTGGCCACTAGCATAAAACTGAGTGAAAAAGACTGCAGTCACTGGGAAGTAGGCTTGTGGGAGTGACTAGAGGGTTTCAGTTTCATGGAGGCCTTTTCATGGGAGCGACTGGGGGTCTAGTTCATTGAAAAATAAAGTTAACTCAGGGGTTGGACACCTAGAGTGGTTGGCTAGCTCCTAGGGGCCCTATAACACCTGAGGGAAGTTAGTAAGGTTTTGGTTTGTCGATTCCACTTCCTTAATTGTACCTAGGAGGTTGATTCATGTCATAATAGCTCTTCCTCTCATGTTTACCTTGGCTGGTTGGTGAAAGTGGGTAGCTATGGGAGGGGGTGGATACATTTTTGTGCTTTGAATGTTTCTCTAGCTATTAGAACCATATGTTGTAGGATTTATATAGTCTTCTCTTTTTCTCATAGTGCACTGATATAACTAATCTAAAAGGTTAGGTTCTTCTTTGTAGTCTGCAGGTTTTGTAAACCTCAAACCTTAATAAGGATCTAATGGTTGTATAACTCGAACTTCGTCTACTTCAAAAGTCATTGTCTCTCACTTAAGATCAATAACAATGTAGTCTCAAATGCCCAATCTATTCCCAATGAAGATGGATATGAGTCTTTATCCCCCATGATATCTATAACTTTGAAATATGCATATGTTTTTACTCCTGCAATGTCAACTTCAACATCCTCGAGATGTCTGATTGGGAGAATACAATATTGATTGGCCATACACAATTGAATCAATGAAAATGCTAACATAGGTTTTTGCAATGCCTCCCAAGTCTTCTTGGGTAAAATATTAACATCAAATCCCAAATCTAACATGGATTCTTTAATCTAAAATATTTCCATTTGAGCATCAACACATAATTCTCTCTTTGTTCTTATCTTATTCCAATGGACACGTATGTAGTGTTGTTCAGGCAGGTTTGTAGAAATTAGTTAGTTTGAAAATTCCTCATCCTTAACAATTGTTTTGAGCTTTTTGCATAGCTAGCCAAATATTTTCTCATCATTAATAATTTGCAAAAATAATTTAAACCTGTCCATAACAGGATGAGATGTTTCTTGAGAAGACCTGGAGATCCTCATTCATATTTGTTCATATTGTTCCTCATGAGGACTATAAGATAAAGTGAACTACTTAAAAATTTCAGCCGCATCCCTATAATGTTCCTTATGTTGATTAGAATCATAAGACCTCTTAGGTGATGTAGGTTTTATTATTGTCTGTTGCTTATAAGTCTCCTTATCCACTCCAATCCTTTTTCCTCCTCTACTAATTATATTAATATTAGGCATTGGAGTTGGTTCAGACCCCTTGGGTTTTGCATTGATTATGTTTTCTCCTCTTTGTCAATTATCATTCTTCCCACCAAGTGATTATTTAAGGACAATCTTATGTCGATGTGTATTAACGCTACACTAGGAACACCAAGGCCTTCTAGGTAACAGACAATCATGGGAAACATGTCCTTCTTGATTAACCAAACCTCTTCCTATAGTTCTTCCTCTTAAATTTCTTCCTCCTTGTCCTCGAGTAGTTTCATTAACTCTAAATGTAGTACAATGAAGGCGATTGACTAGAGCATCCAAAGCAATGCACTTATTTGTGGGACCCACAAAATTAACAAAAGATTTTGTTTGCGACATTTGAGTATTTTTGTAAAATAAGATAAAGAAGAGGTGAATGACCAAAAGTATGAAAAATTTCACAAATATTCATTTGTAGACATACATTGTTGGTTGGGGAATGCATGAAATTGAGTATGTCTTTGATATAGAGCATTTGTGCCAACTTGCACAACTCCAATAGTAGGAAAAGGTGGAGTTGATTTCATAGGCATAGTGGATGAATCTGATGCATGAGCATCCAGCTCCGAGGAGACAGAAGGTGGTTGACTGTCTCATGGAGAGGACAAGAACAAGCAAAGAACACATGCATAGCTGGACAGGTTATCAAACTTGTCATTTGTTTTACTTTTCTTTATTATTTGTTTTATTTCCCAGAAGGTCGTTAGAGACCATAGAAATTGCAAAACTGTGAATTGTTTTAGTTTAGGAATTAATTAACAATAAATTAGCATTTTAGTGAAAGAAACTGGTTGACAGTTGTAATAATTCTGGTTAGACAGTTCAACTAGAAGTGGAAGCAGTTATGCTTCCCAGATGTTAAAAACAGAGCGAAAAAGATAGTGAAAAAAAACCCCTCGCGAGAAAGAAACACAGATACATTCCTCTGAAATAAAATTGTTTTTTTTTAAGAACCACTGCTAAATTAATTCATCTGGTTGATATTATCTATGATTAACATCCATTGAAATAAGAGTATCGTAAGCATACAATTACAGTGGGCATATAATTGAAGGTAGTAAGCTGTAACGAATAGAGCACGCGCTGCTACAGGAGGCTATTTCCACACAGAAAGGAGGACCGACAACTGACATCGACAAAAGTGACCAGGTAACGAATATACAAGTTTTCATACCCTTTTTTACAAAACATATAATTGTTGGAAACGAAAGTACAGTGATTTCATTTAATTGAATTACTACAAATAAAGCGCATAACAGAGGTTTTCTGAGCATAAAACGCTCACCAAAATGAGTTTCATTTACAAACGAAACCGCTCCAAGCAAATAGATGCCACAAACAGGCTAACAGAACCGTAAACGACAGAGGACAATACAGTTCATTTGCAAACCCAAGTAACAGTGAATATTTACAGACAAGCATTAAATGACAGAGCAGAATATTGTTCGTCCATAACCCAGGTGACTGTAACTATTTACAGACGAGAACTTCAATTTCTTTACAAACTAACAAGCGAAACAACGCCGGAAGGACCCTACCCGATATATAAGGCTTGAGGGTTTCGGGTTATCTCCAGCAAACGTAGGGAGTATAAACCCTCGGCGGCCAGACACCTGAAACAACCTGCAAGAACGAATGTGGACTCGGATTAGCACAAACCGAAGCGAGAAAAACAAATAAGAAGAAAGCCAGCAAAAGAACGAGCCATAACCTATGGCTCTCACCTGAAGTTGTAAAGTCAGCGTTGCAAAACCAACCGATACCCATAACCTGAAGAACAAGGAACGAATTTGTCATAGCCTGAAACAGAAGTGAAGACAGAGTCTGGCATCGAACCAGAGCTTACCTCCGAGACAAGGTTGAAACGAAGTGGTTTACTGAAGCGTGGAGCCGAAGGGAGCCTGTCACAGAACTAGTCACAAGTTAAGAGTTTGTGGAATGAACCCATTTGACAGAAAACAATTAAAGAAACAGTAAATAAAATGCATGACGGTGTAAGGAACCAACGGCACAGGAATCCCAACGCGCAGAATAGCGAGAGGCCAGAGGCACCAGAGTAACTCGACGCCAGAACGAAGAAGCTGTAAGCGCAAAAACCCTCTGCAGAGCAGAGCAGGGGTTTAACACAGTAAACAATGAAATGACCAACTAAACCAAGGATTGGTTTGACAAAAGGCGGGAGTGACTTGACGGACAGAACCCACAGGTGGAGTTTCACAACCGGTACCGCCGGTTAAAACCCTCCGAAAAATCTAGAGGCCTGTACATTCGCATTTACACCAACGTCAATCGCATTAACTATTGCACAGTGAAACAGCTACGCCACGTTGGAGGGCTGGGCCATCAAAAGTGGTATCAGAGCAGGTTGACGAATAGGAGAAAATGGAGGGTGGTAGAGGAGGAAGAGGAAGAGGAAGAGCGATCCGGAGGATAGCAGAAGAGGGACTCCACGAGGAGATTCGCGTTTTGCGAGAAAGATTAGCAGTGGTAGAAGCTGGGGGAAGGAGGAACCCAGCAGATGATAGTGATGAGGATGTGGCAGAACTAGAAGATGAGGTTGAAGGGGTGACAATGAAACTCCGGTTATTAAAGTCAGTTTTGCTGTCCAGTCATAAGCCAAAGCATGAGCTACCCACTTATGACGGAAGTCTGTCTGCAGATGTGTTATTGGATTGGTTGAGTGAAGTGAATAAATATTTTGAGTTTGAGGAAACCAGTGAGGATAAGCAGGTGAAGTTCACCGCCACAAAGCTGAAAGGACATGCACCCTTGTGGTGGGACAGCGTTCAGGCGGAAAGGAAGAGGCAACACAAACAGCCTATAAAGAAGTGGGCCAGGATGGAGGCAAAACTGAAGGAGAAGTTTCTGCCGAAAGACTATCAGATCATGTTGTATAGATAGGTGCAGAATTTAAAACAAAGAGGGATGACTGTTAAGGAATTTACAGAAGAATTTTATAAGTTGAACCTGCGAGCAGGGTACGTGGAAGATACCCCAGAAAAGACAGCCTGGTTTGTAAATGGGTTGAGGGGGGAAATCCTGGATGAAATCGGTATCCTCTCGCCCAGAACTTTGGACGAAGCTTATCAGTTTGCACTAAAAGCAGAGGAGAAAATTAACAGAAAACAAAATGCCAGGAGAGGAGGCGGAACTGGCAGAGGGAAAGGTAAGGTTTTTGGCAGAGGTAGAAGTACAGGTTCCAGTGAAGAAGGTAGCAGTTCTAAGTCTGCTGGCATAGCAGAGAGGGACAATAGCACTAGAGGAGGACGACCAGCTCAGCAAGGGCGAGGAAGTGGTCGGGGCAGGGGAACTGTCCAGTGCTATCATTGCCACAAGTTAGGACACAAGTCGTATGACTGTCCTGAAGGTGAACCGGTAGGTGGAAGAGGAGCTTATGTTGCTCAGCCAGAGGATGCTGAGGCAACACCTCAGGAGGTGGAGAACACACCAGAGACGGGTGAAGCTTTGGTGTTGAATAAAGTGTTGTTAAAACCAGCAAAGGAAAATGCAGAACCTGACCAGCGAAAAGCTCTGTTCCGAACTGTTTGCAAGTCACAGGGTAAGTGCTGCAAGCTGATCATCGATAGTGGAAGTACCGACAATTTGGTGGCAGTAGAGATGGTGGAGAAACTGGGATTGAGAAAGTTGAAACACCCCACTCCATATAAAGTGTCATGGCTGCAGAAAGGACACCAACTGTTAGTTGATGAACAGTGTGAGGTGGAGTTTCAGATAGGCAGGTATAAGGACAAAATTATCTGCGATGTTATGCCGATGGATGTCTGTCATATATTGCTAGGACGACCCTGGCAGTTTGACAGAAGTGCAGTCCATGACGGGAAAACAAATTGTTACAAATTTGTCAAAGACGGGATCAAGCACACGCTTGTACCCATCAAAGAGGAAAGTGCAGCTGAAACCAGTGGGGTAAAAGCATTGTTGATGGCAGGAAAAGAATTTATAAAACAGATTGAGGACAGTGATGTAAATTTCATTGTCATAAGAAGACCAAAAGCAGTGATATTGCATACACAGATTTCAGATTTGCCCGAGGAAATCCAAAAGATGCTGCAGGAGTTTGGAGACATTGTGGTGGATGACCTTCCGGATGAACTTCCACCCAGGAGAGGTATTAGTCACTGCATTGACTTTATACCAGGGGCAAGCCTGCCAAATAAAGCAGCTTATCGTATGAGCCCTAAGGACCATGAAGAAATCAGGAAACAGGTCCAGGAGTTGTTAGACAAAGGATTGATTAGAGAGAGCATGAGCCCCTGTGCAGTACCAACCGTTTTGGCTCCAAAGAAAGGAGGAGAGTGGCGAATGTGCACGGACTCTAGAGCCATTAACAAAATTACGGTTAGGTACAGGTTTCCCTTACCGAGAATGGACGATATGATGGACTGTTTGAGTGGGGCGGCTTATTTCTCGAAAATTGACTTGAAAAGTGGATATCACCAGATCCGAATTCGGGAAGGAGATGAGTGGAAGACAGCTTTCAAGATGAATGAAGGCTTATATGAATGGCTGGTGATGCCATTTGGGTTGAGCAATGCCCCCAGTACGTTCATGCGCTTGATGAATGAGGTACTGAAGGAATTCATTGGGAAATTCGTAATAGTTTACTTGGATGACATTTTGATTTTTAGTAAAACTAAGGAAGAACATTTCAGGCATGTTCGCAGTGTGTTGAGGAAGCTGCAGCAAAACAAATTGCTGATCAATCTGAAAAAGTGTACTTTTTTTCAGCGGGAGTTAGTGTATCTGGGTTTTGTAATTGCAGAAAACGAATTAAAGATGGACCCAGAAAAGGTGGCAGCTATAGTTAGCTGGCCTTCTCCGGGAAGTTTATTTGAAGTCCGCAGTTTCCACGGACTAGCAAGTTTTTACAGGAAATTCATCAGGAATTTCAGTGAGATCTGCGCACCTATGCTGGATACGATTAAGAAAACAAATCAGCCTTTTCACTGGACTGAAGCAGCGGAAAGAGGTTTTCAGATTTTGAAAAGGAAGATTACCGAAAGGCCGATATTGAGGCTGCCTGACTTCAACAAACCCTTTCAGGTTCGTTGTGATGCCAGTAGTACGGCCATTGGGGCAGTACTAAGTCAGGAGGATAGACCAGTCGCATATTTCAGTGAAAAGCTGAACGAGAGTAGACAGAAATACTCAACCTATGACAAAGAGTTCTATGCAATTATACAAGCGTTAAAGCATTGGAGACATTATCTATTAGGTAATGAGTCTTTTTTATTTACGGATAACTCTGCATTACAGTACATTATGCAGCAACATAAATTGAACCATAAGCATGCAGCATGGGTTGAGTACTTACAAAATTTCATGTTTGTACTAAAACATATTAGTGGGCAAGCAAACAAGGTGGCAGATGCGCTGAGTAGAAGGACTCTACTCTTACAGGAAGGTACGATGCAGGTTTTAGGCTTTGAGCACCTGAAAGAGCTGTATCAAACAGATGCCGATTTTAAGGAGGCCTATGAGGCTTGTCAAAACCCTCTGTTGAGAAACATCAGTCTGTGGTTGGACTATAATTTACAGGAGGGATTGCTGTTTAAGGGAGGACAGCTATGTATTCCCAACTGCTCTATGCGAGAAAACATTATTCAGGAAAAACATAGTGGAGGTTTGGCTGGACACTTCAGTATAGACAAGACAGTAGCACAGGTACGACATTTCTATTTTTTGCCAAAATTACAGCGGGATGTGCAAAGGTACGTGAGTAGGTGCAAGGTTTGCCAACTGGCAAAGGGCCACAGTCAGAATACAGGTCTATACTTACCATTACCCGTTCCGAGCCGACCATGGGACTCCGTCAGTTTAGATTTTGTTCTGGGCTTGCCTAAGACACAACAGGGTTTCAATTCAGTAATGGTTGTGGTAGATCGATTTTCAAAGATGGCCCACTTTGTACCTTGCAAGAAGACCAGTGATGCTACTTATATAGCACATTTGTTTTTCACTGAGATTGTTCGACTACATGGGCTTCCAAGGTCCATCATTTCCGACAGGGATGTAAAGTTCACCGGTCATTTTTGGCGAACTCTGTGGAAAAAGTTGAACACCCAATTACAGTTTAGCTCCGCTTATCACCCGCAGACAGATGGCCAAACTGAAGTGGTAAACAGGAGCTTAGGAAATTTGCTTCGGAGCTTAATAGGTGAGAATGCACGGACGTGGGACCGTGTACTAGCTCAGGCGGAATTCGCATATAACGATTCACCTAATCGCAGCACCGGTTATAGTCCTTTCCAGATTATGTACGGCATGCATCCACGCAGAGTGCATGAATTACGAGATTTGGGGAAGCTCGAAAAACGAAGTGCTGATGGGGAAGATTTCGCCCAAGCAATGAGTAACTTACATGAGCAGGTAAAGCTGAAATTACAGGACAGCAGTCAAAAGTACAAACAGCGGGCTGATTCAAAGCGTCGGGAAGTTCAGTTTAACGTTGGGGATGACGTCCTTGCGTATTTACGGAAGGAGCGATTTCCGAAACGGGAGTACAACAAATTGAAGTATAAAAAGATCGGTCCCTGCAAAATCATTCGCAAATTTTCTGCAAATGCCTATGAGCTGCAGTTGCCACCAGGGATCGGTATTTCTCCCATTTTTAACGTGGCAGATCTGTTTCCTTATGTCGCTGATCCGAGAGACGATACAGCAGCAAAGCCACCGCGGGACACCAGTTGTGAGGAAAGTTCATGGATGAGGCAGATGCCAGTGGCACAACCCCTGGAGATCGAGAAGATCCTTGACACACAGGTAGCTAGGTGCACACGTAGGAAGGAATATCTGCGGTATTTGGTCAAGTGGAAGAACCATCCGGTAGAGGACAGTCTATGGCTTAACGCAACGCAGATACAGAAAGCAGGCTATTCTGTCGACGATCTCATGGAACGGAGCCATGACTTTTTGCCACCCCGGAAGCCTGATGTAGGATCATCCAGCTCCGAGGAGACAGAAGGTGGTTGATTGTCTCATGGAGAGGACAAGAACAAGCAAAGAACACATGCATAGCTGGACAGGTTATCAAACTTGTCATTTGTTTTACTTTTCTTTATTATTTGTTTTATTTCCCAGAAGGTCGTTAGAGACCATAGAAATTGCAAAACTGTGAATTGTTTTAGTTTAGGAATTAATTAACAGTAAATTAGCATTTTAGTGAAAGAAACTGGTTGACAGTTGTAATAATTCTAGTTAGACAGTTCAACTAGAAGTGGAAGCAGTTATGCTTCCCGGATGTTAAAAACAGAGGGAAAAAGATAGTGAAAAAAAACCCCTCGCGAGAAAGAAACACAGATACATTCCTCTGAAATAAAATTGTTTTTTTTTAAGAACCACTGCTAAATTAATTCATCCGGTTGATATTATCTATGATTAACATCCATTGAAATAAGAGTACCGTAAGCATACAATTACAGTGAGCATATAATTGAAGATAGTAAGTTGTAACGAATAGAGCACGCGCTGCTACAGGAGGCTATTTCCACATAGAAAGGAGGACCGACAACTGACATCGACAAAAGTGACCAGGTAACGAATATACAAGTTTTCATACCCTTTTTTACAAAACATATAATTGCTGGAAACGAAAGTACAGTGATTTCATTTAACTGAATTATTACAAATAAAGCGCATAACAGAGGTTTTCTGAGCATAAAACGCTCACCAAAACGAGTTTCATTTACAAACGAAACCGCTCCAAGCAAATAGATGCCACAAACAGGCTAACAGAACCGTAAACGACAGAGGACAATACAGTTCATTTGCAAACCCAAGTAACAGTGAATATTTACAGACAAGCATTAAATGACAGAGCAGAATATTGTTCGTCCATAACCCAGGTGACTGTAACTATTTACAGACGAGAACTTCAATTTCTTTACAAACTAACAAGCGAAACAACGCCGGAAGGACCCTACCCGATATATAAGGCTTGAGGGTTTCGGGTTATCTCCAGCAAACGTAGGGAGTATAAACCCTCGGTGGCCAGACACCTGAAACAACCTGCAAGAACGAATGTGGACGCGGATTAGCACAAACCGAAGCGAGAAAAACAAATAAGAAGAAAACCAGCAAAAGAACGAGCCATAACCTATGGCTCTCACCTGAAGTTGTAAAGGCAGCGTTGCAAAACCAACCGATACCCATAACCTGAAGAACAAGGGACGAATTTGTCAGAGCCTGAAACAGAAGTGAAGACAGAGTCTGGCATCGAACCAGAGCTTACCTCCGAGACAAGGTTGAAACGAAGTGGTTTACTGAAGCGTGGAGCCGAAGGGAGCCTGTCACAGAACCAGTCACAAGTTAAGAGTTTGTGGAATGAACCCATTTGACAGAAAACAATTAAAGAAACAGTAAATAAAACGCATGACGGTGTAAGGAACCAACGGCATGTCGCCCTCACAGGAATCCCAACACGCAAAATAGCAAGAGGCCGGAGGCACCAGAGTAACTCGACGCCAGAACGAAGAAGTTGTAAGTGCAAAAACCCTCCGCAGAGCAGAGCAGGGGTTTAACACAGTAAACAATGAAATGACCAACAAAACCAAGGATTGGTTTGACAAAAGGCGGGAGTGACTTGACAGACAGAACCCACAGTTGGAGTTTCACAACCGGTACTGTCGGTTAAAACCCTCCGAAAAATCTAGAGGCCTGGACATTCGCATTTACACCAACGTCAATCGCATTAACTATTGCACAGTGAAACAGCTACTTCACGTTGGAGGGCTGGGCCATCAGAATCTTGGACATTATGTAGCACGATTCCCTTCAATATGGAAATTAGTGCACCATACCTAAGGACATCAAGGTTGTGCTACATGTATATCTTTCAATCTTTTAGTCAAATCAATAAATTTTTTATTTTAATATGTATTATATTTATAATATTTTTATATTCAAAGATGTATCTTGATCCGAATTTAAATAGGATCGCAACAAATTACAGATATAACCATAAATACAGAGATGCAATAGAAATAACACTTCTTTTCATTAATATCAAATAATGAAATATGCTTACAAACAGAATGGAAATGAGACTAGCTTTGGCGATGGTAGCTTATCTCTAAGAAGAGATGTGGCAGCTACATGTCTCTGAACTAATTTACAATGAGGCTCAAGGGCCTTTTTATTATTGAACAATAAGAGAAAACCCTAAACAACCAAAACCCTAACCAGGGGAGATGTAACACCGAGAATTTATGGGCTCTGTTGGGGTTATTTAGGCAGCCAACTTCCGAGGGTCATAACTTGGTCATATTATCTTCGTTTGATGCGCATGATACCTCATTGGAAAGATATCTTTGAGGACTACAACTAAAAACATGATTTCGTTGAAATCACCTAAAATATTGCGAAAAAAAAAGAAAAACATTGTTTAGGGCCTCAAAACGGCTTTGGAAGTTCATGACCCGAAAAACTGCTAAAAATAGTAAACTGTGATACAATTAAGGAAAGTAAAAAAGAAAAAACTGACAAAACTGACAAAACAATGGTGAGGGTCCAAGTGGAATAGGCGAATGGCCACCAATATCAACCTGGATCATAACCACATTTAATTAAATATATTATATATAAAAGGTGATATTGAGGTATCATAATAATATATAAAGAAGTGTGGAGAAATGTCGTGCTATGAGTATGTATGAGTATGAATGGAATAAAGGTGTTATGAGAAAAAAGATGGGTTGAGATGTTTTGGGATTCAATGAAATATATATTATTCAAAGATGTAATCACATGTAATCAAAGAAAACTCAATTTATATAAAAAGTTCTATTTAATTATCAAAATAATGATATAAAAAGAAATTCCTGGATGTGGGGTATGAATGGAATAAAGAATGTTGAATAAACATGTGCTAAAATGTTGGGGTATGAATGGAATAAAGAAGTTTGCAAAAAAATGTGCTAAAAAGTTGTGCAGCGGGGACGAAATTTGATGAGTAAGTTGCTTGTTACATGATGATTTGCCCATCAAATATTACCAACATTTTTCTATGTTCTTCAACATTCTATGTTAAAATAATCAAAATTGGAAGTTACAAAACATGTCAAATTTGAAAGGTGCTTCAGATTTGAAATTCTATTATAGATTTTGCAAGTCATCACAATGAGCCTTCTTAAATGGACCCTTCTCACATCTAGTTAGACATGTGGGCTTGCTCAATCATCCTTTACCTCATATACTTATGATTATTAATGTGTAAAAATCTTATAATCGTTGATGTGGAGAAATATTAAGCATAATACACTAAATTTAATTTTTCCATATTTAGTTATAAAATATCACTTGATTAGTTAGACAAAATGTAAAGATACGATTAAATCATTAACTTAAACGTCATTTGGATAATAACTCATTAAGTTAATATGCATTGTATTCTATAGTAGTGGGCATTACTTCAGCTTGAGACCTTGACATTACAGACATCCACTTATCATTAGGGTGAATATAGATGACTTGGGTTGGAATTTGATGGGGGTAATTTACCCATCAATTTTTTTTTGAAACTGTAAAGACGGATAAGGAGGTATGAAAATTATCAAATTTAATATGTAATATATGAAAACTATCAAATTTAATATGTGATTATGTTTTAAAATTCTAACCCCATAGATGAGGAGGAATGAAAATTATCTGAAAACTATCAAATTTAATATGTGATTATGTTTTAAAATTCTAACCCCATAGATGAGTGTTTCTAGTGTGTACGTGACAGGTAAGGCAGACTTAGTGTGTACGTGACAAGTAAGACAGACTTTTCGTATTGCTCAAGTTGGAAATTGGAATTGGTAGTGGAAACATAAAAATTTAATACTTGACTTTTTTAGGTGTGGGGAGAATTTCAAATTTCCTCTACACGTGAAATGAAAATTTCATGACATTTTTACATTTTACATGCCCTTTACTCTATGTTTTATGCTAATAAACCACCTTTCATACTAATAAACTAAATTAGTAGCATTGGATCTTCCCTCTTAACACTTCTATGTAATAATCAAGAAATAATTCTATGTTTGTTCATAAAGCTTCAAAGTAGAATCATATAATTTTCACATAGATGCTAGTGAGCAGTGTACAACATCCGCCATGTGAGCATGGTCATCCAAGCCTCCAATATGAGTATAATACTAATCATCTTACACTTTATGATGTTGAAAATATAGTGAAGTTATGGTAATTTACTAAAATTAACAGCTACTAGCATGTATTCATGCCTAACACAACATTCTTTAAACCAAATTACCAAAGTTGTTCTTATAATTGCAAACTTTCAGACTTCACATAAATATATCCATCTCTAACAAAAACAAATGGCTGAAATATCAACAGGTGATCCCCAATCTGGACAATCTTCAAGCAGCAGAAATCCTGAAAACAAATATGGACAGTGATCCCCAATCTGGACAATCTTCAAGCAGTAGAAAACTTGAAAACGGATATGGACAGTGTGGACTTTTAGTTAACCATTCAACTATAAATTTTCACCATTAAAGTAAGAGGATTGAACAATTACAAATCATTCTCGTAAATTTATCATTGGGTTGACAATTGGATTATCCCAAATATGCTAGAACATTAATTTAGGATTTTTTACACACATAAAGACTAGAGTTCAATTCATAAACGGTTTAATTCATAAATTATTCTCATGCGTGTACAAACCAGATTGAAGCGATTTTCCTCATAAACTCTGAAACAAGGAAGGGAAAATTATAATCACTAACCTTTTTCATTTTTCTAAAAAGGCTCAGAAAATTCTAATCACAGACCTTTTTCATTCTTCTAAAAAGGCTCAGAAAATTCAAATCACGCACATTTTTCATTCTTCTGTAATATTTTATGTAATCACGCACATTTTTCATTCTTTTGTAATATTTTATGTAGTTTTACCATTAACAACACATCTGCAACAATGTACTCGAATTCTAGTTTTATTACAATTTCCAGATCCAAAAAAATAGGATCAGTTTGACTAAAATTAAAAAGAAATATTTGTTTTTCATTTTTTTAATTTAAGTAAATAAAAATAAAAATACAACTAACACTAGTTAGTTTTCAAACTAGTTTTATTATAATTTCCAGATCCAAAAAAATAAGATGTCTCACTAAAAATAGAAAACAAATATTTGGTTTTCATTTTTTTAACTTAATTAAATAAAAATAAAAATACAACACAACAGTTAGTTTTCAACCAATCATGTGGATTTTAGCAGAAGTCATTTATTGTTGTGCACCTCACTACCATACTCAAACAAATATAGCATTATAGAAGTCAACAAACAAAATAAAGAAATTTAAGGATACCATGCATTATTTTACGTGGGTAAAAATAGTGGAATTGTAGTCTATCATATTTATAGTCCAAATTTATAGTGAGACTATTTAAACAATGAAAACCATGCAAATGTAGTGTAAATAAAACATTTAGTGGAATTTCCAAACTATAGTGTATTTCATTGAAATTCAAACTTGTTAGAGAAAATACAAAAAAGTTTTTAATAATAGATCGTAATTATACTTCATTTAAAGTCAATCTTTCTAGAGAAACTACAAAAAACTTTTCAATAGAGATATCTTAACATAACCTAGAAGAAATTTCAAAGCTCAAGAATCCTTCTTGACTTTGTATCACTCCATACCTCATATACTACATGCCAATCAACATTAGATGATTCAGGTCCATTCAAAGATATTCTCATTAAAGCATCGAGTGTATCCAACCCTAGCCTTGATTTTCTAATGTCCTTGATGATGTTTTGCTTAGAAAATCCCCTTTCACAATCTACTATACTTGCAGGAATAGTGAGCACGGCTTGCCATAATTTCATCATATTAGGATAAGTTTTGTGCCATTGTTTTGTGTTACAAAAGACTTTCCATGCTTCTTTCATAGAAAAACCCTCACAATCTAGATTTAATGAATCAACAAAAGGGTGCAACTCTCTTTTAAAAGCTTTAACATCAAATAAAGCTACAAAACCAACATCACTTGATATGATATGTTGCAAATGTTGAAAAATCTTTAAAAGCCAACGTTCTGAATTTTTCTCACGATTACGATGCTCTTATGGATAATAGCAAGGGCTGAACAATTTTGCTGCATTAAAAAGATGAAGGTCTAGAAATCTTTCATTTAAAGAGACTATGAGAGTCTCTATATAACCTTTTGTGAGTTGCTGACAACTCTCTTGTGTACCTTCAATACAAGGTTTCGTAGATTGTTTCCTTGCTTCGTTGCATTCAATATCCATGGTTGAGATAGAGATGTATCGTAATTCATGTCTATCTATAAATGTCCCTTCATCTTTAATATCAATGTATCCATTTTGAGAATCACTTAAAAATTTTGAAAGATAAATTGTGTCTTCTACAAATGTCTCTTTTCTCAAAAACCATCTAGATAATGTGCTTATAGTTACTTCAAGAGCCAACCCAAAGTTTTAATGTCTACATTTTCTTCTTGAAAAGTCATATTCAACATGTTCAATTCCCCTAGAACATCAGCAAGCATATGTAAACAATATTGGATAGAATATATTCGTGCCTTATCATACCATGATGAAGTTCTTTTTTTTCATTTTTCCACAATGTTAAAATTGTTGGCATAAGCTTCATAAGCCTTATAATAACTTCCCCTCTTGATAACCATCTCACTGAATGTATTTGTAGAACATCAAGAACATCAATTTGCATGACTCTAAGCAAATCATTAATTTCATTATTTCTTTTTGGGGAGTTTTGAACCCATGAATACACTTTGTTTGCAATTTTTCAACATATAATAACTCAGGTATTTTCTTAGAAGCATCTGCTGCTACTAAAGACTCACGATGAGCCAGACAATGAACTATAATAAGGTTTGGATTGTACTTTTTCAAAAATGAAACAAGACCATTTTCATGTCCAATCATTGTTGAAGCTCCATCTAGAGAAACAACTATCAACTCTTTATATTGAAGGCCCCTAACATTTATTAATTGATTGGCACTATCATATATTGTTTTCCCTTTTCCATCCACTACATCATTGAGCTTCATAAACTGTGGGATAGGTGGCCCAAGACCCTTTGAGTCTAAATATCTTGCATAAACAACAAGGTGTTGCTCTAAAGTTCAATCAATGCTTTCATCAACCATTGATGAGAAGAAAGGGCTTTCCATCATCTTTTTTATCTGAATCTATTCAAGATGTTTTGATATGCAATATATAAAATCATTTGCAGACTTACGATTTGTGTATGAAGAGTACTCTTGAGACTTTGGCATATATGGAGTTTTTACATCCATTAGAAATTTGCAAAGTTTCTCATACTTTGAAAGAGAAATCTTCTTGACAGATGAAATATGCTACTTTCATTGTAGAAATCACTCTTTCCTTATTGTCATCTTCAAGCTGTCTAATATGATCTAGAATTGGTTGCATCTTTCCCTCTAGAGAATTTATCCATCTTGCCTTCGCATCTTTATGCACCAATGATTTTTTATGAGTAACAAGAGCAACATGTTGTAATGTTGTGCAACCATTACCTAAACCCCATGGTCCATTCATCTTATACTTCTCACAATAACTACACTTCATAGCTATTTTATCATCAAACCTCACATAATTCAACCAAATAAACTTATCTAACCATTCCATACGAAAGTGTCTTTTTGTTTGCACTTTCATTTTTGAATTATTAGCAACTTCTTCTTCAACTTCATTTCTTTCTTCATCTAGATCACGATCAGAAGAACTTCAAAAAATTTCATGTAATTGTTGTTCCACATTAGCGTTATGGGTTTCTTCACATGTTTCTAAATTGTTTTGAGCCTTGGAAGTTTTCCCTTTTGTCCATACATACATTTCCCCAATTGTAGCTTGTAGTTTTCTCTTTTGAGACATTTGTAGATTTGTAATCACCTATATAAAAAATATTTATGAAAATTAAAGTTCATTAAATCATACAATTTGGCCAAGCTAATACTTTCTAATAATGCATATTTATTTATTACCTAAAAAAGCATAAACATTATAAACCCATAACCCAAAAAAATATTTGTTAAAAAAACATTAAATGTTAAAAAACAAGGTATTAAAAATTGCATTGAGAACAAAAGAAATTGTTAAATAAAATTTAATTATTATATATAACTCAATTCAACAACCTCAACGGCCTTCACATGCAAATCCATAATCACGTAAAGTTATACCATCACATCTAATTATAAAATAAATTTATATTCATTTCAAACTATTTAAAGCTGTACATGAAAATTTGAAATGACACTCTCGCAGTTCTAAATTTTATTAATACAATTTTATGAGTTAATAAATAAAATAATATTCATGGCGAATATTTTCAAAATCTTAAAGTCAAAGTTTAGGATAGAAATTTTTCAGCTCCCTTACAAGATCATGGTCCTAAATTTTACTAATATAATTTTATGAGTTAATAAATAAATTAATATTCTTGCAGAATGTTTTCAGAATCTTAAAATCATAGAAATGATAAGCTTTTGGATAAGAATAAGATGATGAATGATAATGAATGGTTTCAATTTTGAAGTCACGTGTAAATATAGAAAGGATAAGCTTTCAAATAGAAATTTCATATCACATTATAAGATGATGAATGATAAAGAATGGTTTCAAATTTCAATTTTGAAGTCATGCCCCTGTAAATTCAAAATCTTCAACTTTTACCAAATAACATTGAACCTCTTATCCACTGCAATTTTGAAAATTCAAAATCGTCAACTTCCAAAATTACCAAATAACATAAAACCATAAAATACATAATAGATTAGAATACAAAAAATAAAATACACCTTTTTTTTCTTGAATTTGAGGGTTTATTGGGGTACCAACCTGAGTTTGAGTTGCTCCCCAAGCTGGTTGGAAGAAATCACACCTTAATTTACTTCAAAATTTCTTTAGGGGCTCCCTAACCTGGTCAGAAGAAATCACGCCTTAATTTACTTCAAAATTTAGTGAAAAGTTGTATACCATATCAAAATGTACATATAACTTGTAAGTATTTTTCAGGTTTTACAATAACTAACTACATAAGTAAATAAAACAACCACGCCTTAATTTACTTCAAAATTTCCTCAGGGACTGTATACCATATCAAATTTGACATAACTTGTAAGTATTTTTCAGGTTTTACAATAAATAAAGAGTACATACCTCATAGGCTGATACCACCAGTCTAGCAGTTTTGAATGAGAAAGCATGCCATATTCAGAGGCTAACAAATTCAACACTGCAGTAGAGTAAAAACAAATTCAAAAGCAACCACCCCTTAATTTACTTCCGTAAAAACAAATTCAAAAGCAACCATGCCTTAATTTACTTCAAAATTTCGTGAGGGGTTGTATACCATATCAAATTTTACATAACTTGTAAGTATTTTTCAGGTTTTACAATAAACTAATGACATAAGTAAATAAAGAGTACATACCTCATAGGCTGATACCACCAGTCTAGCAGTTTTGAATAAGAAAGCATGCGAGGCTCAAATTCAACACTGCAATACCATAAAAACAAAATCAAAAGCAACCACTCTTTAATATACTTCAAAATTTCCCCATGGTTGCATATCAAATTTTACATAACTTGTAAATATTTTTCAGGTTTTACAATAAACTAACGACATAAGTAAATAAAGAGTACATACCTCATAGGCTAATACCACGAGTGTAGCAGTTTTTAAGCATGCCATATTCAAAGCCTAACAAATTCAACACTCAACACTACATTAGAGTAAAAACAAATTTAACAGTGAAGTTGTAGGGATGTTATTGCTTTTCCCAATTAGCAAGAAAGAGCAATCACAGAGGAAAACATAAGACCATAAAACACATAATTCATCAAACCACATATGGTTAGATGTCAAAGGCTAAAGTGGTAACTACTGAATGTGGTAAATTCTAAAGGTGAAAGTGGTAACTGGACCCTGGTAAATTCTAAAGTTGTTTTGCAAGAGAGTGAAATCCAATGCTAGTAAATAGGTCATTAAATTATGTCATCAACAACTAGATCTTGAAATAATATTGCAGGCTATGTGCCCCGTGCCATAGCCTTGTAGTCCCCAATGCTCATAATATTCCAGTAATTCTTAACAACCAGATCTTGAAAGAATATAGCAATCTAACCATAGCCTTTCGCAAGAGAGTGAAATCCAATGCTAGTAAATAGGTCATTAAATTATGTCATCAACAACTAGATCTTGAAATAATATTGCACGCTAGCTAGTTGTGCCCCGTGCCATAGCCCTGTAGTCCCTAATGCTCATAATGTTCCATTAATTCTCAACAACCAGATCTTGAAAGAATATAGCAAGCTCGCCATAACCCTGTAGTCCGGACTCCGTAGGTACAGAGCAATCCCATTGGATCACCCATGATTAGATTTTTGTAAACTCAATTTTGGGGATTAGTAAATTTCGGTACAATAGATTTTTACGGTTTAATAAATAATTTTGGGGATTAGTAAATTCCAATACAATAAATTTTTACCATTTGGATTTTTAATGGACCCCAATATATTTTAGACGTTTTTCACCATAAAATACACGCTGAAACTTAAAATACGTCAATTTCCAGGGATGCATGCACTCCATGCTCAAGCCTTTTTTTCATCACATGGTAGTTCGAATTATTTTCATCAATTTCAGACCCCCACAAAAGAACACACTACTTTACCTCAATCACTCTAAGACACAGGTCATTAAGTTTGGTTACAAAACTCGACTCCGATCATAATTTTGCGCAGAGAGTGTAAAACTTCTATTTCCACAACACATAATAATTTAAAGAAGTTTGATCCATCACTAATTTGGACTATATAAACTTATTAATCGCACTCCACCAATTCACATTGTCAACACATCAAAACAACCAAATCGATCGATCAAGGAAAATTTAACTCCATTACACTTTTTGGATGACCGAATCAAAACAACCAACCGTGACCAGACTCGAGGCATACTTCAGTCATTTTCGCAAGGGAATATATGCTCTATTGTAAATTTGATCCATCACACAACATGTTGGCACAAGACAATGACAATCACATAGTGTAAATCAATTCATTCTACTAAGACTATGATCTATCAACATGAAAATTTGGGCATCGATCAAATAAAAGCATGACCACCACCATCAATGTGTCATCATCAATCATCATCAAGGTGATACAATGATCGATTGGGAGTCGGATGACCTTGGAGATTCATTCATGCGAACCATACAACGATATTCCTCGTGACTACATGCATAGATTGCAAGGAACACACAACGCATCATTTATTGAAGGTGTTACAATAATCAAATGAGATCAATACTCCAATGATTCCAACATGTTCCTCGTATCCATTCACATTTCCAAACCGCATTTATATGCATATGCCATTAAGACTCACTTGATTTTCATTTTATTTGTTGTCATCGAGGCTCAACCACGATCCATATCAGTTGACAAATTGCACATTCCCCGACTGGGTCATATCTGCAGTAATCGTACAATACGCACCATACACACCAACATTCCTCAAGTCGTGTGCAATATTAATCTTACAACACATCATTCCAAACATGTTAATGCGTAAGTGCGTGCTTGCTATAAAATTACCATTTACTTCTGCAATTCTTCCACTCGATGCGCATTAACTCTGGGGACTCGTGCACATATTACTTCTGCTCACTATGAATTTGATCTTAGAACTCTTGAAATCAATCCACTCTAATTATTAATTTTTATTTATAATCATTATCTATTGTTTGTAGCACTCATTGCGCTTTCAACAAGATTTTGCTTTAGACTTCCATCGGTTTCCAATTGCTCTAGATTGTGTCAACAACAAAGTTAATAGAAACATCTTTCAAAAGTATGAACAAGAGATATATCGAATGATACTGTTGCATACTCTCACACAGTATTAGAATGAAAAGATACAACAACTCAATTCAAATGATAAAGCTAAAATAAGGAAAATATTTTATACTAAAACAACTTCTATCAACGCTGGAAGAACTTTCTTTTCTTGGAGGAGCTCCCGTGAGCTTATGCACCTTTTGTTACAAGCTCTCCCCCAAGGCCGAGACGGCCTCAATTTTTCTTTGGGGTTTCTTGATATTCCTCCTTCTTCCAGACCTTGATATGTTGTTTTACAGTCTAATCTCTTCCTAGATTTTATTTTCTTCTCCAAATTATTCTTTGAATAAACTTCTTTTGACTAGATTCCTCAAGAATTTGTGGAAAAATTGTACTCTTTGGAAATATGGACAGAGTTGTCGCATGTAAAGCATATTGTGTTCCCAATAAATAGAGGAAAAGGTTCAGATATTTTCCTCACCTACTTTCTAATCTTCTTCATCTTTGCATCAACCCTGCAATCCTCGTTACAAAAATAACAATATACATAAACGATATTTTTATACCTAAAGACTCATGAGAGACATATTGCTTGACTTATATGTTCATTATTTGGCTTTTTTTAAGAATATTTTATCCTTTTACTCCTGTAATCAGCTAAAATGTGTCCACGTCTTGGCAACTAAAACATCTAATACTTTTTCTTGACACATTCTTTGGCTCTTGGTTTTGATGTTCGTGCCCTTTCTTGATGCTACATTCTTCTACTTTACGCTTTTCGATGGTTTCTTCATTAGCTCCCTTTGAGCTAGATCTGCACTTTTTGAACTCTTGTCCTGCTGAAACCATCTTCGCCTTTAATTTTTCACAATGGTTGATATAATCTTTAAGCTAGCTTCTAATCTGTTTTTCAGATTTCTTTACTTCCTCCAACTAGGTTTTTAGATCCTAAATTTCTTTGTTGATATTGTACTATGTTTCTTCAATTATTTCGAAACTATTTTTAATATCTCTATTTTTTGTTGATAGATTCTCTACTTCTTCCAAAGTTGAACTAAGTCTAGCCTGATCTTCAACTGATTTCTTCTATTCTTCATCATTTTTCCAAATTTCCTCTCCATGGAATGCATGCAACTTATCCCAGAAATCTCTTGCAATATTGAGATCCATTATTTTCTCAACATCCAAATATTGAATATTATCATACATTACACATTTATCCTATGCATCCCATATTTGAGCTTGTTTTGAAGGGGGTTTATTGCCACAACCTTTTGTGATCCTTGAATAGTTATTTTTGACTCCACCTTCTCTCTCCACATTTGAAAATGTGTAACATTGAGCAATGGAGAAGCTCGATAACTCATGATTCACCCAAATCCACCTTCAGTAATTAAGTTGCAATAAAGACACTAGATCTGATACCACTTGTTGGAAATCGGGTAACTACTAAGAGCTGGTGAATCAGTAGTGCTAGGGCTTATAAAAAAAAATCACCAAAATCAGTAGTGCTAGGGCTTATAAAAAAAAAATCACCAAAATGCTAAATTATCTGTAGCCCAACATATCAAAACAGATCTAAATATGTAAACTCAACACAAATTAACACATAAACATCATCAAGATAAACATACACATGAAGACACAAATATTTCTAGTGGAAACCCTCAAGGGACAAAAGCCACCCTGCTACTGGGCTACTCATAATTTTCTATTATTTTTCAAGAAAATATTTACATAGAGCATTCGACCACTGCTATCTAAGAGACACAACCCCAACTACAGTATGTTGGCCACTACCATCTAGAAGGGACTAACCTCCTCTCAACTATTTGTTGGTCACTACCATCAAGAATCCATACTCCTATCTTACCAAGCCACCACTTGTCAGAGGTCCCAACCTCCTCAACCTCTATAGGGACCTAGTTTTAGAATATTTCACATTGGACCCAATAATCTTCTCAACATGCACACAACAACAGCATCTCAAATATACTATTCAATCTATGACACTATATCAATCAATGATACAAGTATACAAGAGACATAAGTATGCATTGTAGCTCTCTCTCACACTCTAACCTCCAATAAAACCATAATACATTTATAATATTTCTTCTAACTACAACAAATCAAATTAAAATTATTAATTACCTACCATACTCTAGGATGTCCATAGCAAATAAAATAAATTAATTAACCATTAAAATTCTTACACCAAATACTATGGGAAAACCATTATATTTTGTCACGGTTTTCCTTTCCACTCTTCAACACTCAACACTGCATATCCAAACACCTACAACCATAACTCGCATCTTTCTCTCATCATGTGCATTATAATGCACCCGAGAAGGCTAACAACCAATGTTATAACACTTTGCCTTCAATTGGGCAGATGTGTTACTCCTTATAAGTATGCCTTCTCAACTGCACTTGCAACTCAGTTTCAAGTATAAGCTTTGACCACTATAAACATGCATAAGACCGAGTACAAAACATAAGACTTCATGAATACAAGGTAAATTCATGAATACCAGGTAAACGAAGCTAAACACGTGTTGACATCGAACATCAACGGCAACATTATATTGAAAAAAAATATACTTTGAGCTAAAATCATATTCAAAATTCTTTGGTTAAGTATGAAAATGTTAAAATAAATCATATGCATTTTGAACATGCTTATTTACTTTGTAATATGTACATTTTTGCACAAGATTTTGTACCAAAATATAAAATTCTAAATGATCGATGGTATGCTTCACGATGAAGATGTTCTGCTACAGGTACAACTGATCTTTATTCATGTTGCTTCTTTGGTGGCCTTAAAGTCTTAGACACTTAAACATTGCTTTATTCTTCTCGTCTTTATGTTCTTGTTTATGTTGTTCATATACTTTTTGTATCTTTTCCTTACTTATTATTGCTTATATAGAGTCTCCCCCTGAGATAAACCATTATTTTTCATATTCTCTATAGTACTTTGAGATTCCTTTTGAAATCAAGATAATGAGAAGAGGGAAAAAGAACTATCCCTAATTTTCTCCTTAGATATTCAAATGGTTCTCTTTTTAGTGGCTTAGGAAATAGAGTTTGTTATATTCTCTTTTATTGATTTGTATTCCAACTTCTTTGTTTTCTCATCCACTTTTTCTGTGAGGAAGTGATAGTTTATAGGGATATTTTTAACCTTCTAATGAAGCACTGGATTTTTTGAGATGCTTATTGTACTAGTATTATTGCACTTAATATATATGGGTTCACTGAAAATTACTTGCATAACTTGTAGAGTTTGTTTCATCCATAACAATTGTGTGCAACAAGCTACAATTGCTATTTATTTGGCTTTTGTTGTAGATAGAGATCCTTAGGATTTATTTTTTCTTAACCATGCAACCAATGATTCTCCTAAGTAGACTGCACCACCAATCACACTTTTCATGCCATATATACAACTGGCTTAGTCTGCATCTGTGCATCCTATCAATGTGAAGTCCTTTCCTCCTGGGTACATAGTCTATAATCCATTTAAAATATATGAATATCCTTTTTGTTGCTAGAATATGACTTTGTTTAGGTGTTGACTAATATTTTTCCACCAATTCGACTACCAACATTATATATGTGTGTGTGTGTGTTTGTTTATAAATTCCTATCATACATATGTAAATCTTATGATGAACATCAGGTGATTCATATGCACACAACTTGCATCCAATTGCCATTGTGGTTTAGACAAGTTTTTTTGTCTTCCACTTTTAACTTTTTCAACATATCCTTTTGGTACTTCTCTTGAGAAATGAATATACCTCTAAATTTTGTAAAATTTGCAACCCCGGTAAAAAGTAATCTCCCCAATCATCTACATCTCGAACTCAGACTTTATCACGTTAGAAAACCATTTCTATAAATAGTATTTGTTGCTTCCTAACATAATATCATGCACATACACCACCACAATTAGGATTTCATCTTCAATCGCCTTTATGTATAAGTTACTACCAAGTGCACCTCTCTTGAAACCCTGCTTTTGAAGGTACTTGTCAAACCTAGAGTACCATGCATGTGGTGCATGTTTAATCGAACCTAGAGTACCATGTATGTGGTGCATGTTTAATCGAACCTCGAGTACCATGCATGTGGTGCATGTTTAATCGAACCTAAAGTACCATGGATGTGGTGAATTTTTAAGTCAATATAATTCCTTCTTTAACATTCATACATCATCAGGATTATATGATGATAAGGAGCCTTAAATTTGTTCTATATAGAATTATTCCTCAAGTTCTACACTCAAAAAGGTAGAATTTACATCCATTTGGTACACTTTGAAATATTTATAATAGGTAAAGGGAAAAAACATTCAAATTTCTTATAACCTTGCTACTAGAGAAAAAAAAAATTCATAGTCTAGTCCTTCAACCTGTGAGTAACCCTTGCATACTAGGCTTTCTTTATTTCTGACAATCTTCCGATTATTCATTCAACTTATTTTGAATACTCATTTTGTACTAATGATATTCTTTCCTATTGATCTAGGTGTTAGTTCATAGGTATTATTCTTCTCAATCTAATCTAGTTCCTCATTAATAGCATCTATCTAAAGTTTGTCTTGCTTGCTTTTGAACAATTCTTTGGTTCAATGTTCGACAACAATGAAATTTAGTCTTTGATATATTGTTTCTACAAGTTTCCTCCTCGTTTTAACTCTTGCATTTTTATCATCAATTATTTTACTATCAGGATGGTCCTTCTACAGATACCTTAAGAGATCCTTTGAATGAGTATCTGTTTCTTTTGAAGCTTCAATCTACTCTCCTTATTCTCCACTATCATGTTGATTTAGAGGATTGATAAAATGTGTACTCTTGTTCTTGTTAGGAAACTCTTCATCAAACTTTACATCTATACAATCCATAATCTCATGCATCCATTTATTATAATACCTATATCCTTTAATTTTTGTTGAATATCCCAAAAATATTCCTTCATCTAACCTCAAATCAAACTTCCCTAACTTTTCATCATTTTTTTTTTTTTTTATGTAGCACTTACTTCCAAACACTTTCAAATGTTTGATAGATGCTAACTTACCATGTCAAAATTCATATGGTATCTTATCACAATTTGGTCTAAGGTGTGCCTTCTTTAGAATGTGAATTGTTGCATGAAGTGCTTATACCCAATAGGTTTGAGGGATATTTCTCTCTTGCATCATGATCTAGCCATTTGTTGTACAAACCCATTATTTCTCTCTGCAACAACATTTTGGTGAGGAGTGTCTACAACAATATACAATATTTTTATACCAAGTTCATCATAGAAGTCTAAAAATTAATCATATGTAAATTCACCTCCTCTACCTGATCTTATACTCCTTGTATTGCACCTTGTTTACTTTTCTGCCAATGTGTTTAAAATTTTGAACTTCTCAAATGCTTCTAATTTGTTTCTTAGGAATGCAACCCATGTCAATATGGAATAGTCATCAATTACTAGCATGAAATGTAATTGGAAGGGCTTCTTGGAGGGATGAGTTGGTGCTTGGAGGAAGGAGTTGGTTTAGGGTTTGGGTCTTCGTTTTCTCATTTGAAGCAGATTTTATAATAAAAGGAGATTCCTTCCAGGTTTTCCACTTATAGGGGTTTTTCCATGTCTTGGAGCCTAATACTTGTGTCCATTGTCTTTACTTTTTTTTGTTCTTGATAGTTGTTTGGTATTAAGATCTAATAAATAAATGCAAGAAGATAAATAAATTTCACAAGCAATTATTAAGTTTAAGGAGAATTTGAATTAATAGTTTCCCTATTGCATTCTCCAAGATGGTATCAGACCTAAGGTGAACAAGAGAAGGAAGCTAAAGGATCATCTTGAAGGGTTTTTTTCAAGGGGAATCATTTGCAGAAGGACACAAGGAAGAAAGGAAGGACAACTATTGGTTGAATATTCTTTGGTGCATCATCTTGAAGAAAATAAAGCATCAAGGAATCTTGGTATCATCTGTCACTCTTGAAGTTGTTTGGAGAGACTGTTGTTGAAGGCATCCTAGAAGCCATCTTTCTAGGGCATCTCTTGGGATGGGGTCCCATGGGTCAATTTTGGGGTTAAGATAACCCAAGTTTTGATACAATTTTGTAATTAATGTGAAGTCTCGACAATTTTTGGATGTGGAGCGCATAGATAATTAAGAGTCAAAGGGGTTTAGCCCAATGTTTTATGTAGAGTTTGAGTCGGTTTTGAATCCACCCATGATCCGCAGACCATGGGATTGTATGAAAAAGGCTATAAATAGGCATGTCTTAGAGAGTCTAAGGAATAACAGATGGAGTCTTAGAAGTGATAGCAAGAAGAAGTGGGTCAGATAGGAGAAGAAAGGCTCTGCAGCTGAGTGCACAAAGGCTTAGGTAGAGTCTGCAGAAGAGTGCGCGGACCCCTGCAGCTGAGTGCACAGGGTAGTTTTGAGTCTGTAAATATAAATTGAAGATCAATAACGACAATTACTGAAGAATTCCTGCATTTCTATTTATTGTTGTTAATATTATATGTTGTTGACACATAATGTGTTTATGGAATATTGATCTAATGATGCGTGATTCTCTCGAATAAATCTTCATAAATGTACACAATGCATGTTCATTACTTTCACGAAGACTCTAATGAATTCTGTCATGTTTACTAATAACTTCAGTAGATCTGCGTGAACACTAATTTAGGGTTGTTTTCTAGTGTGCCTAAGAGGATAAGTCGATTGTTAAGGGTTTGCAAAGACCAATTGTAGACCTTCGTGAAAATCTAGAGGTTGTTTTAGTAGAGTTGCAGTATCGAGCATTAAGGGCTTATCGATTTGTGCGAAGGAAAATCTAGGGCACTAAAATACATCACATTGATCTTTGGATGTGAAATCTTGGTTCCGGCATCCCCTCATACTACTTCAGGTGAGAACAACCTGTGCTATGCAGGTTTTTACTGAAAGGCCTAGTAGTATAGGGTTTTGTTGGTTGGCACAACTAACTCTAAGCCTGGGTTAGGACCCCCTAAGCCAACAACATCTTCAAAGTGTCCTTGAAGGTATTGAAAACATCAAGATAGTTGGAGACATCATCAAAAAGGGAAAACTCTTTATTGACAAGTAAGTGTCATATTGTTTTTTATGTCTCAATCTACAAATCATATGGCTACATTTTAAAAGGAACACAAAAATCTTGTTAGATCAACAAATTTCCTAGCATGGAAGAAGAGGATTAACTTGGCAATCACAGATAATCAAGTCATAGAATATTTTCTTGGTGAAGTTGTTGAACCAAGAAAAGACAAAACTCAAGAGCCAGAAAAATACAAGAAGGGAGAAGCAAGGGAACAAAGCATCACTGTTGAATCCATTAAATATCATCTTGTTCCCTTTATTTTGGATTTAAATACATCCATGACTATGTATGACAAATTGGTAAAGTTGTACTCTATAAGTACATGAAGTCAAAATATTGCCTTGAGGAATCAACTGTATAGAATAAGCAAATCAAAAGATGGAGACATATCCACTTATTTCTTGAAGATGTCACAAATAAGAGACAAGTTGTAAAGGCTTGGAGAAACTCTTTCCAACTCTAAAATGACCATTTATGTATTAAATTCTTTTCCACCAGATTAGAGAATTTTTTCAACAAGTATCTACTCTAAGAATGATACTACACCTTTTGATGAGTTATGGGTTCAATGTATCTTGGAAGAATCGAGATCAAGGCAAAGGATGTCCCCAAATCAAATGAAAGTTCTCACACCTTTATTGCAAGGTACAAGAAGTTGAAGAAAGGGAAGTTTGGAAAGTCCAAGAAGAAGATAGATATGTCCAAGGTGCAATGCTTTGAATGCAATGAGTATGGACACTTTAAGAGGGATTGTCCAAACAAGGTGAAAACAAAAGAAAGGAAAGAAGTGAAACTCATATATCTAATAAAAAGGAGAACCTTAGAAAAAGATGAAAGGAGGAGACCCCAAAGGATTTATACTATTAAAGGAAGTCTCATCTCTGTTATGTTCTTTACGAAATTTGTCATTCTTTTATCAAGTATAAAGTAGAGTAGCATGCATTATCAAAGAGTCTTGGTTTTATAAGAAGCATGGCATCATGGATAGAACCATCTGATAGTAGAATAATTAGAGTCTACATAATCAAGTTGCTTTGGGTCATCTAGCTATCAAAGAATGAGAATACTCAGACCATATTGCATATTATTGTTCATCCAAGCATTTTCTAACATCATGTTAGAGGTAGCCATTTTGCAATGATGGATCATCAAGTTCCTATAAGAACCATCATTTTAGAAGGTTCCTAGAAGGAGCATTATGTTATGACTAGTATATATTCCATCTTGTATGGAAACAATGCCTCTAAAGGATGAAGGAATGTAGATGGTCAATTTGTAATGTGAAGGACATAATGAAAGCATTTCTACTTCTGGGAAAAGAAACCCAGTTATGACAGGTTTAAGAAGCAAGATCGTTCAAGAAAGGATGGCTAGATTATTGTATGGAAGCAAAGGTATACATGTTTTAAGTAACTCTACTCTAGGGTAGGGTTCATATGTACAAAACCTTGTAGAAGGATTTGGTTATAAAAGTGTGCTTGGTAAGTCTCCCATATGGTTGCACAATGATCAAAAGAATAAATTTGACATGCTTTAGAATGAATGGAGATTAAAGCTCTCTCACAAGATTACATGACATAACAATGTTGATCAGCATCAAGTATATTCTCCAGAAGAAAGAAAGGGAGTGAACAATAACAACTCCAAAGAAGATATTGTAGTTTGGTAATCAAGTTTGATCCGTTGGAAACCTGATTAAAATTAAAATGTAAAAGGATTCTTGCATGTTATGGAGATGAATCATGTGAAAGGATGTTGATCTCAAAGGACTCAAATAAACAAATACTTTGATGAAGGGGACATCATGATAAGGTAAATATGATATTTAATATTTTATGTTATCTTGTTAACATATTTCTTTTATACTTGGAAAGACACTACACGATACACAATGACATTTAGGGCAACTTCAATTGTTGGTATTGATCGTGATTCAAAAAACATATGGATTGAGTGACTATTTCCAATAATCCTTAAAGGACTGTGAACTCAATATGTTTATATCATCATCTTGGAATTGTAAGGTAATACTGTAAGAATATAACCTAATGTTCATGTTCCTAGGTCAACAAAGATCACTTTTATGTTTAAAGGAAGATATGACTAGCTTGAAGTTTGATAAGGCTCAATATAATGCGTTCATTGATGATAACTTGAGGAAAGTGATATGCAAGATTGATGGTCTCCCTATCACAAGTTTGAAGAGAGAAGTTACAATAAAAACCAGGGAAAAAAATAAAATGAGAAAAAAAATGTTATTAAACACTTAATTGCAATCTCAAAATATAATTTTGCATATAAATCAATACAATTCATTTAGGAAAACACAATTTTAAACGAGCATAACATGAAACATCGCTACTTAGTACCTGCCTCTTATGCAAAAGTAATTGATAATTTTAAATAATAATAATAATAGTTTTATTTATAATTTTAAATTAATATACTATTAAAAACTAATATAATTCATATTAAACATATATATATTAAACTTACTTTAATATTAAACATCATTTAATTTAATTTAATTTTAAATAATATAATATTAAAAACCAATATAAAAATTCAGCATAATAAGAGCTTAATAAATTTCATAGAAATAAAAGACAATATAAGGTCCGTTGGGGTATAAAAATGTTATAAAATATTAAATTAAATTAAAATATTTGTAATGTATTTTCATTTTGAAATGAATTATGGTTTTTTGGCAAGCGGTATTGATAAACCATAGTATTGATAAGCCATGGTGCTTGTCTTTAGTATTGTAACAAAACATCTTTACAAGTTAATAATATCCATGGTAAAATGGAGCTAAATATCGATGATTAAAAATATTGTTATATTGTAAGTATTAAGTCTTAATTTAAAATTTGTTACAAAATTAAATTAAATTAAATATTTATAAAATAATTTGATTTTGAAATATGTCATAATTTTTGGGGCATGTGATATGGGCTCATGGTATTATAATAAATCTGCAAATGATTTTCTTTTTAAGAATTTTTTTAATATAATTTTTATATCTTACAATTCAATTTAAAACCATATAAAAATAATCAACAATACATAGAAAAACACAATTTACATTTAAAAAAATTAAAATTTATTAGTCATCAACTAATAGAAAAAAGAAATTTACGTTTTACAATTTTATTTTATTTTTTATTTACAAATTTTTTAATTTAATATTTTTTTTGAAAATTTTAATAAACTTTAAAAATGTGTTTAAAAAATTTAGCATTAATTATAAGCTAAAAATTTAGCAAAATAAAAATTATAAAATTATAGAAAAAGTTTACATGAAAAATGAAAAAACAAAATGATTTTAAAAACACTCCAAAATATATAAAATAATGAAAAAGTTAACGTGAGATGCATTGACTTGTTGCAAGCTTGAGGCCGAGGTTCCTAACAGCCGGTGATATGTGTAACTACATAACAATTTCAAACACAGGTTGCAAATAGCAATTATTGCAGAGTCGTCACACTTATAGTGATTTAGAACCCAGGTTGCAAATAGCATTTAATACAGTCATCACACTGGTAGTGACAAGATAAAGAAATGAGCATTAGAAATGACATCACATAAACCTCCATATTATAATAGACCTACAAATATAACGGACACCTAATGGGTTTTTAATAAGATAGATGGGCTTAACTCATTTATTTATTGAAATGTTATTACAAATATTTCATTGTATTTATTGAAATGAGGTCATAAATATGTCATTGTTTTGGCACGGTGAAGTTACAATTTGGATTTGTTCTAATCTTTTGGTATAGTGTAGCATTAAGGAATGTTAAGATTATAAAAACAAGGGGGTTTCATACACCAATGTGGTGTTTGGATTGGCCGTGACCTTAAAATTGGATAATTGTCTCACAAACAAGTTTTGATCTTGCAATAATGATCAAGTTGTATGATTTTAACATGCAAATTTGATTTTTGATTGGTGGGAATTCTTCAATAATGGTTAATTTAAACTTGGATGTCAGGAGTTGTTGTTATTTGATCCTGCAATAATGATCAAGTTGTATGATTAATAATTCACAAAATTGACTTTTGGTTGGTTGGAATTCTTCACTAATGGTTAAGTTAAGCTTGGATGTCAGGTGTATGATTTTAACTTGCAAAATTGGTTTTTGGTTAGTGGAAATTCTTCACTAATTGTTAAGTTAAACTTGGATGTCAGGAGTTGCTTTATTTGATCCTGAAATAATGATCAAGTTGTATGATTTTAACTTGCAAAATTGATTTTTGATTGGTGGGAATTCTTCACTAATGGTTAAGTTAAACTTGGATGTCAAGAATTGTTATTATTTCCTCTCCATCTAGATCATGGCTGGCCTAAGCACCCCTAAAACATTCACTACAATGATCAATTGGAAGCAAAGTCAAATTAAGAATACAAGTGTCCCTCTAAAAATTTGATGACTTACCCCAAAAGATGAGGTGGGTGCCTTCGTGGCAACTGGCCCACGTGATCCCTTCCCGCACTCGTATGCAACTAGGGTGTTGGTGAGGTTTTAATGGAGATTTAACTCCGCCACCTTCTCGAGGTGGTCTTGGTTACCGTGCTATGGTTCTATGGCACAGGTCTTTGTTTGTCGCTTGGTCATTATTGCTGCTGGTTTTTCTCTGCTCCTTCATGTCCTTACTTGGTTCCTTCTGCCCAATGGTAATGACTCTCTGCTTCGCATTGTTTGTTGGTTCCGGTCTCGGCTCTGGTTCTATGTTACTGGGTAATGTTAATATGTCGTACCGACGAGTTTGGTGGTTGCTTCTTGCATGGTTTCACGAAACAATGCTAGGTTTCGTGGCCGTCCTAGGTATGTGGTGATTTCTCTGTAATTTTAGTCAGTTTGCTGCACTTATAGTTTGTCTCTGCTATGTTTGACTGTGTCTATGGTGCGCATTCTTGTCAGGTCCTCAGCCCGACTTCCCTGGAGACAGTTCGGCTCGAACATAAGGTAACCTCTCTGCTCTGATTTTAGGCTCCCTCTTTGCTTTTCTTCTGCTAACAATTCCGCTCCTTGTGAGCAGCTGGGGTTTCATGGCTCTGTGGTCATGGCTCGAACGTTGTTGGTCTTGGGTTCGGCTCTGGAATGTGCTCTCCACTTCAAGTAACCTTTAGGGTACTCTTCCTTACCCTTCTCTCAGTTTATTCTCCATATAATTGGTTATGCTGCCTCTCTAATCGTTGTTTCTTGACTGTGCAGGTGATTTGCTCCTCTGTGGTGGCGGCAAGGGTTTGGTCCTTGACGGTTTATATTTCTCCACTCTTCCGTTCCGTTCTCCACTTGTACCGAGTAGGGTCCTTCCTGTTTAACTTATACAGCTCTATAGGTTGGTTTTGTAGAGACGTAGCCTCGTCTTTGTTGGCCCTCAGTGTTGTCCGTCTGTTGAAAATTTTGGGTCGTTAATTGGTCATTGGTGTCCGTGGCTCTGCTGAGATTTTGGTTGAGAACTTGAATGTGATTTTGTGCAGTTCGGCTCTGGTTGTTGAATGTGGTCCCGTCTCTATTTGTTTGGTTGGTCCTGGGTCACAGAAACACTTTTTGGTTTGCAATGAAATATCTAAGGACTATTTGGCGATTGTATATTTTTTGGAAGGCACTATACCTTATGCTCTGAACCTGTGTTGGGTTACAGGATGCTGTCTCTGGCTATAACAAATGTTTATGCAATATATGTGTATATATTTATAGAAATGATAAATCTTCTACTTGTAAGAATTTCAATGATTTTCTTTCGTAAAGTACCTGAATGAATTCGCTTGCAGTGTTTAGTTGCTTGATGTGATGCTCAGTCTCATTAACAGTCCCTCAATCATGTAATTAATTTCATACACATTACCAAACTATAGTCATTCATAATAACAACTGTTGGATACCTGAAATGCTTCTCTTTACTATTTTAAAATATTCTGTCAGTGTTTACATTCTCTGGTGTCTATTCTCCTTTTTGGCAGCAACCCTTGGTTCATCTTTTGATTGTGTATTTAAGCTACTGCTAGCCTCATTCAGTTGAAGAACTACCTACAGTTGCAATTTGCAGTTACATTCCCTTTTGCTGTTATTCAAGTATTAATCTATTTAAGACTATTCCCTAATCTATTTACTTTCAAAAATAAAAAGTAACAACATTGGCCGTGACAACGTTCTTGAAAAGAAATAACAATAAAAGTAAACTGAGAAAGTAAATTTAAAAAAAACCTTCTTAAAACAGCCTGTCCAATTGTCGCCTCCCTAATTGCATGCTCTTGAATCAAAATTCGTGAAAACAGAGGGATCTTTTTTGGTTTTTTTCAAGGTTTCAATAGTTTTAATTTTGGTTTCTTTTTATAAACATGGTATTATTTTTAACCAGCAATGATCCATGTGAATGGATTTAATTCCAAGTCCGTTAAAGCAACCAAAGTCTAAAACTATGTGGACCTTTAAAAAAAAACCAAAAAATTTGTCTCCATATTCAAGGATTCTGTAAAAGACACTTTTATTCTTAATTTAATTTTGCTCCCAACTAATCATTAACTAAGTGGCCCAGTCAGCGATAATCAAGATGAAAAAGAAATAACTGCAACAGCTACACCAAAATTTAATTTAACTATCATTGAAAAATTCCCACAAACCAAAACTCAGTTTTCCATATTAAATAACAAAACCTAAGACATCATGATCTCAATAGAAAAATCAAAACGGGCACAGAAACTGTTTCGACTTTGCTATTGAATAAACCAACCCACAGAAACTGTGTAAGACTTTTCTATTGAATAAACCAATCCACAGTTCAGCTCTGCGCATTGTACCATGTAACGAATCATAGAGTGTTTAAAATCTCCAACAATTCACCATAAATCTGGAATTCCCATGATCAAATATGTAAAAATATTAAGTATCTGACTGATCACTTTCTCACTCGAATAGGAGGGCAATAAGAAGTTTTTATTGAAAAACAATACATGACAAGACTAAGAAAGAGACAAGAATATAAGAATGCCCAGTGAATAGGAAAGAAGTGTTTATAGAAAAACAATAGAAGAATAAGAAAGAGAGCAGAATAAGAAAGAAAAACAATACATGATGGGAATACAACTTTCTTACTTTGCGGCACACTGATATGGCGTGCTCTCAGTTGCTCCTACTCCTACTCTGAACACATCTGCGGATATAACAAAATATCACTTTTCATGAGATTGGAAAATAATATTTGTGAATATGCTTGGAAAATAACATATGTGAAGCTTTTGACAAAATATAAAGCATTTGAATTTCAAAATTAAAAAATAAATAAATAAATATATATATATATATATATATATATATATATATATAAAGCATCAAGGAATCTTGGTATCATCTTTCACTCTTGAAGTTGTTCGAAGAGATGGTTGTTGAAGGCATCTTAGAAGTCATCCTTCTGGGGCATTTGTTGGGATGGGGCCTTTTAGGTCAATTTTGGGGTTAAGATAACCTAAGTTTTGATACAATTTTCTAATTAATGTGAAGTCTCCACGATTTGTGGATGTGGAGGCGTAGATCATTAAGAGTCAAAGGGATTTAGCCTGTTGTTTTATGTAGAGTTTGAGTCGGTTTTGAATAATAGGCATGTCTTATAGAGTCTAAGGAATAACAGATGGAGTCTTAGAAGTGATAGCGAGAAGAAATGGGTCAGATAGGAAAATAAAGACTTTGCAGCTGAGTGCGCAAAGGCCTAGGTAGAGTCTGCAACTGAATGCACAGACCCCTATAGCTAAGTGCACGGACTCCTACAGCTGAGTGCACAGGGTAGTTTTGAGTCTGTAAATATAAATTGAAGATCAATAAAAACAGTTACCGAAGAATTCTTGTGTATTTATGTTTACTATTGTTAATATTATATGTTGTTGACGCATAATGCGTTTATGGAATATTGATCTAATGATGTGTGATTCTCTTGAATAAGTCTTCACAGATGTACACAATGCATGTTAATTACTTTCGCGAAGACTGATGAATTCTATCATGTTTACTAATAACTTAAGTAGATTTGCGCGAACACTAATTTAGGGTTGTTTTCTAGTGTGCCTAAGAGGATAAATTGACTGTTAAGGGTCTGCAAAGACCAATTGTAGACCTTTGCGAAAGTCTGGAGGCCACTTTAGCATAGTTGCAGTACCGATCTTTAAGGGCTTATCGATCTATGCGAAGGAAGATCTAGGGCACTAAAAGACATCACATTGATCTTTGGATGCGAAAACTTGGTTCCAGCATCCCCTCATACTGCTTTAGGTGAGAATGCAACCTGCGCTACACAGGTTGTTGCCGAAAGGCCTAGTAGTATAGGGTTTTGTTGGTTGGCACAACTAACTTTGAACCTGGGTCAGGACCCCCTAAGCCAACAACATCTTCAAAGTATCCTTGAAGGTCTTGAAAACATCAAGATAGTTGCAAACCATCAAAAAGGAAAAACTCTTCATTGAAAAGTAAGTTTCATATTGTTTTCTATGTCTCAATCTACAGATCATATGCCTACATTTTAAAAGGAACAAAAAAACCTTGTTGGATCAACAAACTTCCTAGCATGAAAGAAGAGGATTGACTTGGGGCTCACAGATAATGAAGTCATAGAATATTTTCTTGGTGAAGTTGTTGAACCAAGCAAAGACAAGACTCAAGAACCAGAATAATACAAGAAGGGAGAAGTAAGGGCACAAAGCATCATTGTTGAATCCATTAAATATCGTCTTGTTCCCTTTATTTTGGATTTAAAAACATCCAAGGTTATGTACGACAAATTGGTAAAGTTGTACTCTATAAGTACATCAAGCCAAAATATTTCCTTGAGGAATCAACTATATAGAATAAGTAAATCAAAAGATGAAGATGTATCCACTTATTTCATGAAGATCTCACAAATAAGAGACAAGTTGCAAAGGCTTGGAGAAACTCTTTCCAACTCTAAAATGACCATTTATGTATTAAATTCTTTTCCACCAGATTGGAGCATTTTTGCAACAAGTATCTACTCTAAGAATGATACTACACCTTTTGATTAGTTGTGGGTTCAATGTATCTTGGAAGAATCGAGGATCAAAGCAAAGGATGACACCAAATCAAATGAATGTTGTCGCGCCTTTATTGCAAGGTACAAGAAGTTGAAGTAAGAGAAGTTTGGAAAGTCCATGAAGAAGATAGATATGTCCAAGGTGCAATGCTTTGAATGCAATGAGTATAGACACTTTAAGAGGGATTGCCCAAACAAGGTGAACAACAAAAGAAAGTAAAGAAGTGAAACTCATATATCTAAATAAAATGGAGAACCTTAGAAAAAGATGAAAGGAGGAAACCCCAAAGGATCTCTACTATTAAAGGAAGTCTCATCTCTGTCATGTTCTTTATGAAATTTGTCGTTCTTTTATCAAGTATAAAGTAGAGTAGCATGCATTATTGAAGAGTCTTGGTTTTATAAGAAGCATGACATCATGGATAGAACCATATGATAGTAGAATAATTAGAGTCTACATGATCAAGTTTCTTTGACTCACCACTTATATGTCTTTTACGACGAACAATTTGGATAAAAAATTTCATGGCCTAAAATAAATATTACATGCATGTTTTCAATATCTACCCTAGGTAAGGGAAAAACCCATGAGATAATTGTATTGTAGTTTTTCATTAACAAGTGGATGGGAGGGAGCGGAATCGAAGGAGCGGAGAGATGATGGCCGCTGCAACCATGAATGGTAAAGATTATCCTGCAATGATTGTTTGTGTGCTCGGAAAGGGCTACACTGTCCATGCTACAGTGAGCGATCTAGAATACAAGGCAAAGGTGAAGCATCTCTTGGACATTTTAGAAGGTGGGGAGAAGCTCAGGCTCTTCAAAGCAGATCTAATCGAAGAAGGAAGTTTCGACGCTGCCATCAATGGCCATGTGGCCAGTCCTGCCGACTTCGCTCCCAAAGATCCCGAGTTTCACTCACATTGGGAAGGAGGAACGAGGATGGCACGTGGAGCTAGGGTTTATCAAAGCTCTGAACCTGAGTTGGGTGCCGACACACTAGTCGATCTCGACATAGTAACCCGCGACAACCTTGCATGCGGCCAGAGCCCGGTCCTGTACATTCTGGTGGCTGGAATAGGAGCGTACATTTGGGCCTCTTCTAGGAAACACATGAAAGGCCACTTTGAACCCCCAAAAGAACTCAGGAAAGGTGGAAGGATTAGATTAGCAATTGACAAATCGTTTTGGGCGTGCTCTGAACCAGAAGAAACCCTTCCAATCACCCATAGGCCTCTCTTTGAGGACTTATGGGTTTGGTTTTCCTCAACAGAGATGGCAGAAAAGGAACATGACGACTATGCAAAGTAGGTAACCGGCAGGTTGCACCGTGAGCCAGAGCATGAACCCTCAGAGGCAGAAAGATACCCATAGGGGACATGGATGACCTATCCCTTTCTGAAACAAGGCATTCCTCATAGATCTGAATGGGGGATCTCTAAATTGGGCAGCCAGATGATAGATCGGCCCATGTACTGGTCAGATCCGGTCAATCACAACTGCATTCTCCCTGTCCTCTACCAGCTCGACGGATCTACAACAAATGTCTTCTCTCTGGTGGACTGGGCACAACAAAAGAGTGCCTGGGATTTTCGCCTGGGTACTCTGACTACAGAACTATTAACACTACGCCCTAAGGAACCCCTTCTGTGTAAAAGAGAGCCAGTTTGGTTGCCAACTCGTGAACAGGATCACAATGAACATAAGAGCTGCATAGACACAACACTGGGATGGGCAGAGCCCTACTCGGGAGGCCACATGGAATATGCAGGCGGGCATCGGACAAAGGGAAATTCCAGGCACGCTACTAAGGCAGATTCGATAGAGATCTTCATCAAAACGTTGGAAGGCAATCATCTCTGTTGGATGCTCCGAAAAGGGATGAGGATCCAAGACTTAAAATTAGAAATACAGCTTTACCACGGGATACCAACAAGAAATCAAAATCTGATATATTCAGGACACAGTCTACAGGACAATCACACACTACAGGATTATGGCATCGTAAGAGATTCAACTATCATAATCAATCTGCGTCTGCGGGGCGAATGTTCTGGAACCAGCACAAGAAACACAAGCTCTTTTAAAGATGCAGTCAAAGGAAAGGCAAAAGCACAAACCAAACCAACAACAATGGCCGAGCTGCCAGGGCCTTACATCGTGGAACAAAAACCTGAAAATCCTATTCTCACAGTCTCCTCAATGCCTGAGGTAAATAGCTTATATTTAGATCTCTATAACAATGCAGTTATATGTAGATTTAATGGCTTTTGGCCAAAATATGATGTTCTGCACCAATGGATACATGATGCATGGTCACCAAATTGTGAAATCTATCTATGCCCCAAGGGGTTTTTCATAGTCAGATTCAACACAACACAAGAACGGGAACATATCATCAATAAGGGACCATGGTTTTGGGGCAATGCTGGGCTCTTCATGACCCCGTGGTTCCCAGATTTCGATGCCAACACTATGGTGGTATCAAAAATACCAGTTTGGGTCAGGTTGCATAACCTCCCATTACACTTCTGGCATCATAATGTATTAATTGCCATTGGGAACTCCCTGGGAAAATTCCTAAAGATTGATGGGGACAGACTTACAAGGGGAATATTCACTTTTGCCAGGATATGTGTTGAAATAGATCTCAACAAAGGGTTACTAGACAACATCACATTGAATTTCAACAACTCACAGTGGACTCAACCATTAGACTACGAAAACACAACTTTTCGGTGTCATGGATGTTTACAAATAGGCCACCTACATAACACCTGCCCACTGGCCAAAAAAGACCCCAAATGGAATAAGAAGCAATAGAAAAAGCCAAAAGGTTGGCAGTACACAGACCCCCTAGAAGAAGAAGCAGAAATAGCAGAACCAATAGAAAACAAAGCAGAATCGGATGCTCAAAAGGGCCAAAACAACACACAAAAGGAGGATCCCGACAACCCCCCCTTAGCAACAAGAGACCCAAATGGAAATAAGTGGAAGCAAACAAGCACACAGATCAGAAGGCTCGGACTCAGACAAAGAATACCCCACAAATTCCAATGAAAAACAGTTGGCCATTGTAACATCCACTCCCAACACTGGAGGTTGGAGAAAAGTGGAAAAGAAGAAAGGTAGAAAAGAATAGGCTCAGCTGTAATTTTTTAATTTTTTTTTTGTATCCTGTAAAACAGGAACAACTCATATGCATATGCAATTAGCATCTACAACATGTAATTTTGTCTTATGAATAAAATTACGATATTTCCAAGGGGAAAAAAGTTTCTTTGAGTCATTAGCTATTAAAGAATGATAATAATCGGACCATATTGCATATTATTGTTCATCCAAGCATTTTCTAACATCATGTTAGAGGTAGCCATTTTGCAATGATGGATCATCAAGTTCCTATAAGAACCATCATTTTAGAAGGTTCTTAGAAGGAGCATTATGATATGACTAGTATATATTCCATATAGTATGGAAACAATACCTCTAAAGGATGAAGGAATGTAGATGGTCGAGTTGTAATGTGAAGGATATAATGAAAGCATTTCTACGTTTGGGAAAAGAAACCTAGTTTCGACATGTTTAAGAAGCAAGATTGTTCAAGAAAGGATGGCTAGATTATTGTATGGAAGTAAAGGTATGCATGTTTTAAGTAAGTTCATATGTACAAAACCTTGTAGAAGGAGTTGGTTATAAAAGTGTACTTGGTAAGTCTCCCATATGGCTGCACAATGACCAAAAGAATAAATTTGACATGCTTTAGAATGGATGGAGATCAAATCTCTGTCACAAGATTGCATGACATAACAATGTTGATCAACATCAAGTATAGTCTCTGTAAGAAAGATAGGAAGTGAACAATAACAACTCCAAAGAAGATATTGTAGCTTGGTAATCAAGTTTGATCCATTGGAAACCTGATTAAAATTAAAATGTAAAAGGATTCTTGCACTATATGGAGATGAATCATGTGAAAGGATGTTGATCTCAAAGGACTCAAATAAACAAATACTTTGATGAAGGAGACATCATGATAAGGTAAATATGATATTTAATATTTTATGTTATGTTGTTAACATATTTCTTTTCTACTTGGAAAGACACTACAGGAATAAATAATGACATTTAGGGAAAGTTCAATTGTTGGTATTGGTTGTGATTCAAAAAACATATGGATTCAGTGACTGTTTCCAGTAATCCTTAAAGGATTGTGAACTCAATATGTTTATATCATCATCTTGGAATTGAAAGGTAATAGTGTAAGAAGATAACCTAATGTTCATGTTCCTAGATCGACAAAGATCACTTTTATGTTTAAAGGGAGATATGACGAGCTTGAAGTTTGATAAGGCTCAATATAATACCTTCATTGATGATAACTTGAGGAAAGTGATATGCAAGATTGATGGTCTCCCTATCACAAGTTTGAAGGGAGAAGTTAGAATAAAAACCACGTGAAAAAAATAAAATGAGAAAAAAAATGTTATTGAACACTTAATTGCAATCTCAAAATATAATTGTGCATGTAAATCAATACAATTCATTCAAGGAAAACACAATTTTAAACAAGCATAATATGCAACATTGCTACTTAGTACCTGCCTCTTATACAAAAGTAGTTGATAATTTTAAATAATAATAATAATAGTAGTAGTAGTAGTTTTATTGATAATTTTAAATTAATATAATATTAAAAATAACATAATTCATATTAAACATATATATTAAACCTACTTTAATATTAAGCATAATTTAATATAATTTTAAATAATATAATATTAAAAACCAATATAAAAATTCAACATAATAAGAGCTTAATAAATTTCATAGAAATAAAAGACAATATAATGTTTGTGGGTATAAAAATGTTATAAAATATTAAATTAAATTAAAATATTTGTAATATATTTTGATTTTGAAATGAATTATGGTCTTTTGGCAAGCAGTATTGATAAACCGTGGTATTGATAAGCCATTGTACTTGCCCATGGTATTGTAACAAAACCTCTTTACAAGTTAATAATATCCATAGTAAAATGGAACTAAATATTGATGGTTAAAAATATTGTTATATTGTAAGTATTAAGTTTTAATTTAAGAATTGTTACAAAATTAAATTAAAATAAAATATTTATAAAATAATTTGATTTTGAAATATGTCATAATTTTTTGGGCATGTAGATGGGCTCATGGTATTATAACAAATCTGTAGGTGAAAACTTTTTTTAGATTGTTTTAATATAATTTTTATATCTCACAATTCAATTTAAAACCATATAAAAATAATCACTCAGAAAAATACAATTTACATTTAAAAAAATTAAAATTTAATAGTCATCCAGAAAAAGAAGAAATTTACATTTTAAAAATTTAAATTTTTTTACTAATAAATTTTTTAATTTAATATAATTTTTTCAAAAATTTTAATAAACTTTATAGAATTTGTTTAAAGTTTTTTAAATTAATTAAAAGCTAACACTTTTTACCCCAAGAAAAATAAAAATAAAAAAATTACATAAAAAACAAAATGTTTTTAAAAACACTCCAAAATATCTCCAAAATATATAAAATATTGAAAAAGTTAACGCGAGAAGCATTCACTTCTGGCAAGCATGAGGCCCACATCGACGAGGTAGAGTATCACGAACAACCTGAACCTCAAATTCATGTCCTAACAACCGGTGATATGTGTAAATATCATTTATTGCAGAGTCATCACAGATTTCAAAACCAGGTTGCCAATAGTATTTAGTGCATAGTCATCACAGTGGTAGTGACAAGATACATGAATTCCAGATAAATAAATCAGTATTAGAAATGACATCACATAAACCTCCATAAGCCCACAATTATAATAGACCTACAAATATAGACCGACAACTAATGGGTTTTTAATAAAATAGATGGGCTTAACTCATGTATTTAGTGAAATGTTATTACAAATATTTCGTTGTATTTAGTGAAATGAGATCACACATATGTCATTGTTTTGGAACGGTGTCATTGTTCTGGCACGGTGAAAGTACAATTTGGATGCCAAGAGTTAGTGTTATTTCTTCTCCATCTAAGGTACTTTTAAAACATTCACTACAATCATCAATGGGAAGCAAAGTCAAATATGATATATTTCATATGTATACTATGGGTCAATACCATGGATTCTCATAAACTACAAGTTCAAAAACCACTAATAACTTGATTCAATTATGTTTACTTTAATTACCCAACAAAAAATTACACAAATTAATTTTATTTTTATTATTTTAATTAGAAATTATTTTTATTTTAATGTCACGTTCATGAATAAATGGTGATTATTGGATACTTTGTTAACACACTCATTGATGTGAATGACCCGTTTACAAATAGAGAAAATGTAGTTAAGATTGAAAGTCTCAACCTTATTAGTATGGTTAAGTTTGAAGTTATGGAGACTCGAATGAGTGACGTGTAAAGTGGAACCAATATCCCTCCCTCATTTACTACGACCACAAATGTTTTTCTTTTAAATTATAATATTTTAGGTTATTATTAATTCGACTCTCTTTACACATAATCTCAACAAAAGTTTTTAGCACATTTACAGAGGTTTTTTTAATCAATTATGGGTTATTCAATAGGGTTCATTAATCAAATATGGGTTATTTGGTCAAACCTATTAGTGTGGTTAAGGTTAAAGTTGTCAAACTTATTAGTGTGGTTAAGGTTGAAGTTGTGGACCATGTGGTGAAGTGGTACCAATATCCCTCCTTTTAGAGATATCGATGTGAAATTTTGATTGTAACATTTTATGTTGTTATCCATTCAACACTCTTTGTGTGTAATCTCTATCAAAAGTTTCAAGTCCATTTATAGAGGTTTTTCATTGAATATGGGGTTATTCTATGAGGGTTTTTACCAAATATGACTTGTTTGTTCAAAATAGAAAGTAAGTACGAAGCATGTTTATGGAGGATTTTTTTTTAGGAAATGGATATGTATGTATTTATATTAATAAACAAAAGCGCAAGAGGACCCAACACCTTTACATAGAATCTTAGTTACATCATAATGTAACAACCTTGGTGAAAATTCCATGTAATAAAAGTTGATAACCACGGTTGATGGGACACTTATTCCAAGCTGAATGATGGGCATTAAGACATCTTAGTGTGGGTGTTCATTGGTTTATTATGTCAAAGGAAATTGGCAAAGGCAATTGCAAAGACTCTCGAAAGGAAAAATGACATTTTTAGCACATTTAATTATGAAAATAATGGAAATTAGGAGAAAACGAACGTCAAAGGTTGCATGTGAGGAGGAAAATGAAGAAAAATAATGGAAAATGAAGAAAATAGAGGCTTAATTGATAAAAAAAACTTATGAGGATTAGTTGGTGCTTTTTGTCAATTAAGCTTATAGTTCTCTCATTATTCTCACTCTCTCTCTCACTCTTCGACACTTAGATTTTTCTTGGAACACTTTGGCATTAGATCAAGAAAGGCAAACAAGGAAAGAGGAAGGAAGGAGCAAGAAAGGAAGAGCAAGATCAAGCAGCTACAACATGATTCTTTGCAAGTGTCGATTTTATTGTGTGTTTTCCTTGCTAGATTTTGCATGCATGGTATTGCATGTGGTTTTTTGTTGTTATGGCATGGGTTTTGCCAGGTGTCATAGTGTTTTCAACCTAGCCTTTCCATTTCTAGATAACCATGGAGTGATGGGGTTCTCATGTTTTGGTTGAGCTAGATTTCTGGATGGATTCAAATCTGAGTGAGTTGGATATCCGAAAGAAAGAACACATGGCCTACTAATCCCTGAACCAGATTGTGGATTATGGTAAAGCCACTAGCCTAGTGACCCTTAAACTAGACTGTGGGTTGCAGTAACGCCAGGTATCGTGTGCCTCTTTGGACCTAAGAATCCTAGACCGGTTAATGGTGAGATATATGGTAAATACTAGAGGTAGTTTCCCTTGATTACGCCTAGGAATCCTTGCCAATGAATGGCGGGATATATGGTAAATCCTAGAGGGTCGAGTCTTAGTTTAGGGCCTAATGATCTCTGGATCATACTGTGGATTGCGATAAGAGATTTTAGTTGGTACTTTTTGTCAGTTGAGTTTTAGAGCTCTCTTATTACTCTCTCTCTCTCTCTCTTCGACACTTAGAGTTTTCTTGGAACACTTTCGCATTAGATCAAGAAAGGCAAAGAAGGAGAGAGGAAGGAAGGAGCAAGCAAGAGAGAACAAGATCAAGCAACTACAACATGATTCTTTGCAGGTATTGATTTGATTGTGTGTTTTCCTTGCTAGATTTTGTATGCATGGTATTGCATGTGGTTCTTTGTTGTTATGGCATGGGTTTTTCTAGTTTCCATAGTGTTTTCAACCTAGCCTTTCCATTTCCGGATAGCCATGGAGTGATGGGATTCTCATCTTTTGGTTGAGTTGGATTTTACGATGGATTCAAAGCTGAGTGAGTTGGATCTTCGAAAGAAAGAACACATGGCCTACTAATCTCTGAACCGGTGTGTGGATTATGGTAAAGCTACTAGCCTAGTGACCCTTGAACCAAACTGTGGGTTGCAGTAAAGTCAGGTATTGTGTGCTTCGGTGGGCTTAGGAATCCTAGACTTGTTAATGACGGGATATACGGTAAAGCCTCGAGGTAGTTTCCCTTTATTAGGCCTAGGAATCCTTGCCAGTGAATGGCGGGATATATGGTAAAGCCTAGAGGGTGGAGTCTCATTTTAGGGCCTAATGATCTCTGGATCGGACTGTGGATTGTGGTAAAGCATGAGAGACTAGGAGACATGAAAATTCCTCACAGTGTAGGTGGAGAAATTCAATGGAATCCATGCTTGTTTTGGCCTAGTGATCTAGTGGAGATCATGTTAAATCTTGTTATTACATGTTTATTGTGTTGGCCTAGTGATCTGATGTGGATTGCAGTAAAGCTTGGTTTGTATTGATGATGGTGAGGTGGGTTAGCCTCGGGATTCCCTAGTTGGTTCTTTTGGTTTAAATCCCACATTCATGCTTGGAATGTGGCACGGGGGTGATTGGATGAAGAGAGACTTGGCTCAACCAATCTATGATCGGGTGGAACGTGGTAGTCCCATCTCAAGTTAGATTTTACATTCATTAATAAGAGGTTCTTTCCTTGGTATATTATGTGTAATTGTATTGGTTTATATGTGCATTCTATGGTTGATGTATCCTTGATACTTTTGTTGCTATTATATAGTTTTATCCATCCTTTGTTCTCTATTTGTTCCATCCTTATAAGGATGTGGTTGCCTCAATACAGGGAACATATTCCTCCATGCAGGATAATCAATGATCCAACAACCCAACATTGACAATGTTACCATTCTCCTCTTCTTTAGAACACCATAGTTTAACCTGACACAACGAAAGAACCTCCTCCATCTTTTTCACTTACATTTGGTGATCTCCACAACCATAGATAAGAAGTTTCTTTTACCTTGGCTCCATCTCATATCAAACCGACAACATTTTTTCTTTCTTCCTGATGGATCCTTCATATCACGAAACTCTCTCACAATTTTCGTGAAGAGTAGAATGTAGGAGGCGTCTCAACTCTCAATGTGCTTAACGACGACGAGCTCCTTCATTATTTTGTTGCACATCGTCGAACTTCTGTCGATAACAAGTTCTTTGGGCTTGTCCACATAGCCAATTTCACTCCCTGTTCATGAGCGGGAAACCTTCTGTTGATTGTAGGAAATGAGAGAATTCTTATTCGTGGATGGAAGCTACTTTCTCGTTGCTTCATGGAAACTAGGCACTTACAAAGGCCAGATTCAAAGCCACTTGTTGGTTGCTATGTCCAAATTTGGGCGTTTCTTTGTGGGAGTTGTGCGAGTTGCGAGGGAATGAGGATTTATTGAGGTGGGAGACCAATGGGAGAATTGTTGAGAAAAGGAAAACAAAATTTTTCTAACTAAGGCTCGATCCCTTCGTAGATACAATACCGACTCGGTGAAGGACATCGAAAATACACACATCGACAGGGCTTCGTAATTGCAAAAATTTCGTGAGTTTCTCGACTTTAACAACATCCTTTTAAGGATGGAGAAAACAGAAAAATTGGTATGAAGTGACTCATTTGGTTCATATTTAGCTTTTTTTGAGCCATAAGGAACCCTTTTTTCTAATGTGTCAACCTATGAATTCAAGATTCGAAGGATGTGAAAAATTTTTACTCCTTCAAACTTTGGCAACAGGTAGAGGATTAGATATCATTTTTTGGGATTCAACTGCATTAAGTAAGGCATTCATCTATGACCATTTCCATGAGAGATAGTCGTAACTGACTAATTTCTCATGATTTTGAATAGTCCACTTAACACTCATTGCATCGAGTGATGCTCACAGGGATGAAGAAGTTGGATTGAAACTATTGAAATGAATCACATAGCATCAATCATCACTTCCGGGGCTTACACCTAGTAATCAGGACTTCCCGAGAGGTCACCCATCCCAGATCGCCTTTGGCTCAAGCGCGCTTAAGCCAAAGGATTCTTTGATTGGTTGGAGCCAAGTCATTGGCGATTAATGTTTTCCCTTTCATAAATTAGCAGATGGCTAATAAAGAATCTAAAAAAACATTTAGCTTTGAGATTTTATAATCACATGAAATTTTGAGCCCTTTCCATAATGCCAAAAACTCTGCTTGGTTATTGGTGGTTCTTGTTGTAGCATTTTTTAGTTTTGATAAGATAGAATATTTGTAAAAAATGTTAAGCTAGGATATGGACATAACAATAGTGAATAAAATGTTATTAAAAGAAAATATCTTGATGATAATGTCCATATCAAAGAAAATGTTAGGGTAGATGCTCTAAAAAATCAAGGCAAAAAGAAAATGTTAGGTTAGAAAGAAAAGAAAACAAATAAACTCTGAAAGTGAGCAAGTCTAAATGTCGCTACTATTTTTTCTGCAAAATAATGGTTGTGTGCAACTTGTCATAAATTCCACAACCCATGACAGTCAAACTATTTAATCTTGATTGCTTCATGTTTTAAATTTGATGTTATAGTTAGAGAATAAAGATCTGGCGAAACTGTTTAATCTTGGCAGATCAGTAGTTAGGTAGAGAATAAGAAGGTGCTCATTAGTTTAATCTGAGCCCTTGGAGGTTATAAGGGTATATTTAGATAGTTTGCTTTTGTAAATAAAAAGAAAGGAAAAGGGTTTTTTAGCATAAATGCACCCATTAAGTTAAGAAAAAATGATAGGATAAGCAAAAGGTAAGTAGAGAAAGGTTGCAGAAGTTTGATTATTCATTGGACAAAATGTACATTTATCATGTTTTTATGTGCATGAGGCAATTACACAAGGCAAATGAAGTTCTACTAAATAAATTAATTAACTTCCCATTCATCCCCATTCACCTTTATATTCATTAATTTCCCCTTCCTAACTTTATACATTCATATTCATTCATTTTCCACTAAGAACCTCTTTTCCTAATGTCAAAACCCTTTTTTTTTTAAGAAAAGTGAAAATCGCATGTAAAATCCCTTTTTACATGAAAAACCCACAAAAATACGTTTTACCCTAAGTATTATGCATATATGAAAAGCAAATAATCCCATTAAAAAACATTTATATTTAGCCCATTTTCCCCTTTTCCATTCATATTTCATATTAATACTAACTATAGTATTAAATCCTTAAAATATCCCTTATATTAACTTCTTATTTAAATATCCCAAAACCTTAGTTTTATAATAAAACTATGTATTTTAATATCGCATCGCAAAATGTTAATGTATCGCAACCTTTCATATGAATGCACTCTTCCCCGTTTGTGATATACGATCAACGATGGGCCCGGACCTGACCAAATATATATCATATTTCATAGCCATTTCGTGTCCGCCTCCATCGCAAGTCCTAGCTATAACATATATCCTTCACATTCCGATATGCGATGCACGATGGACCTGACGCAATATATATCATAGTTCATCGCCACTTCGTATCCATCCTCATCGCAAATCCCAATCGAAGCACCAACCCTTTGCCATTGCGATCCTCGATTGCGATGGGAACCCGAACCCGATCATATATCATACATGATTTATTCCTACGTCGCATTCGGCCCTTATCACACTCCTTGCGATGGGCCTTCCCTTGCCAAACTGCGATAGTCATATGCGATTAGCGCGGACCCGATATTATTATCCACCTGAGTTCATAAAATTTCAAATCCGCCATATGTGTTTTTGCGAAGGTTTTCTTTGTTAAATCGTTTTTACGATTTAAACAAAGAATTAACCTTAAACCTCCATTTCATCGTAATCACATTTTTAACCCATAATATAGCCATTACCGCCATAATTAATCCCTCCATACTCCTCCTTTCGCTCCACCACTGTTCACCTTTATCCGATAGTGCAAAAAGTTAATTATTTCTCCATTTAAATGCAAAAAACACCATTTTTGCTCTGTTTTTGCCTATTTATACAGAGAACCCTCCATAAGCCTCTACGACCAAATAAAGGCATGGATTCACCCTCTGATACGCCCTAGACTCCTTCCGATAGCCTTTTTAGCTCAATAAAGCTAATGAAGACCTCCTCTGTCACCTATTTTTCTTAATAGTTTTTGTGCTTTGCAAGTAAAAGGATTTTATTCTAGGCTTACAGAAAAAAGGCCTGCATAACATTTTGAAGACAAATATGAGCGATTTACTGTGAAAAACATAGTAAAACTTGAAACGCACAGTAAATTCTACTTAGCAAGGTTAAAGAATATTTGCATAGTTTAAAGAAGTCAGATCAAAGATCAAAATGAAGAAAACGACTAGCATAGAGGATACAAACAATAAAGTAGCATAAAAGGCAGAATATTAAACAACAAAGCCAGCATAGCCTGAATAAAGGGGACAACAAGAAGCAGTTCAAACAACTGCCCCTATCTTCTTGCATGAAGATCTTTTCCTTTCCTAGAATAAATCTTAAACAGTTTTAAGATATTTCTTAGTTTTATTATTGTATAAATAACTCTCTTCTTGAGATGTTATGGGTTCAAAGTTCATGGTTGATTGCTCATTACTTGTTAAGTCATGACTGCTTCATTCCATTTTGAACCTGGTTGCACCTTTGAAGGAAGCTTTTCTGGACACTTGATGTAATTAGTCTTTCTGGAACCTTAATACAAAGCAGAGGATTCTGAATTTGGCCTTACACAATTTGTGTTACCCTGTAAGTTTTTTCCAATTTTCAATCATCATGTTTTTCTTCATATGCTTATGACTTACAGAGATATCTAGGTAGGAACAATTTGTGTCTCAATTGATTCCTATAAGCTCATGAAGTGATCATCTATTAAGAGAATGGATTAATGAACTGTCTATTTAGCTAATCCCCTCTATTCAATAAATCATCAGCATCTTGTGTAAGCTTAAGTATACTGCCTTGAACCTTTGGAATGTAGTTTAGAAGGTTTTCTTACTTATGATTGTTCTGTTTCACAGTCTAGAAACTGTGATAATCATATTATTTTCTATCTTCATCTCACTACTATTTTGACCTATATCACTCTGTAAAGCTTTATAGTAGCCCTTTGTTGAAGTATTAATATTATCCAAAGGATTAGTTATTTCAATTCTAAATCTGTCTTCTTTCATTGGTCTTCCAAAAAACTAAAATAAAAAACCCCAAGACAAATTATTTTAGATGCTCTGGCATTGGTCGCCTGACCTACTACTATGTCAGAGGAACAACATTAGACTTGCACCATTGTCGGGGACTCGAATTTCGTTTTAAGTTTCCCTTGGGAAAACGATATCCATTCATTCTTTCTGATGAGCCCCATAAATGGGTAATTATATGGGCTCATTTTGCCTCCTAACTCAGCTTAATCCACCATTCTCATTAGTTTATTGCATGTTTTTTATTATATTTATGCTAATAGAGTGAATTGGGTTAGTCATTATGCCATGAAGTCTAATGTGTGCTTTATGCAGATTTTTGGTCAATTTTGAGACAAAGTCAAAGGTTTAATGAGCATTTGGCAGCCAATATTCGAGGAAAACAAGGGAGAGGATTTGTAGGAGGGTGTCCCCCTCATTTATGACCCCCTACTTCAAATCCTCCTTCAGAAGGCTCAGAGCACAAGCAGCCACATCAATGCATCAAAAGGGTAGCCGAGCAAGTGAAGAAGAACTGATGTCTATCTCTAGTCTTGGGAGCCAAGCCTCCTTGATTTTAGGAGAGTTGTTGGAGGCTCCAGTTGTATAAATAGGAAGGCTTAGGGCATCAATAGGTTAGTTGGATGTTAGTCAAATTTTCACACTTTTGTTGCAGCTTTTGCTCAGCTCATTTCGAGCTTACTTTTGTGGACAGTTTTATGTAATGTGACTATTATTTTGATAATGAAGATGAAATCTTTTCTGAGTGAGCAATGAGTTCTTCCAGGGGGTTGAAGCTCTTGGGTTAGGGCCCAACCCAAGCTGCCCAACACCTCTTGTTTTGTATTTATATGTCTTGTTTCAGTTCATGAATTAGTTGTTGTTAGATAGATTTCTTCCTTAGTAAAATATGTTGCTTTTTGGTGATTTACATAGTTGTTTCCATTTCAGTTTGTTGAAGTAGGTTAAATAGTGGTAAGAGAAAGATATAGAATGGCCATCAGCAGAGCCTTGACCTCCTTTCCTCCCTTTGGGACCATGAGCTGAGGTTAAGACCCTCTTGCTGCAACCAAAAACACAATTTTGCCTTCTCCATGCAATTTCTAGTGTTATAGTTTGATTTAGAGGTTAATGCTTTGCTTCAGATCCATTTTGCCATACTCATTTCTATTTCTGCAATAAATTGCTTTCCATTCTTTCCTTTCCATATAGCATTGTCCAGCATTTTATTTTCCTATATCAGAATTTAGGTTAACATGAGATACAATTATGTTTTTTGGTGCAGCTAGTTTCTTTGCTTGCTCAGTTTCAAAGTTTGATTTGCAGCTCTCTTGCAATACATCTATGCTCATAATAAGTCAATAAATCATCCATCACTAAATCTCTTTGCTACATGTTCCATAGGTCATTTACAACCCCTCATAAATCTGCCCTAATTTTCTGCACTTTTCTCATAAAATTTCCTCTTGTCCCTTGAACAAGTCCAACCATCGTTCCCTTCCCTAATCCTCCTTGATGAACCTCAGACAACTTAACACATCCTTCTAGCCTTCAGCTACCCTTTCCAACCATATTTCCACCTTTAAAACGTCTAAAACAGCCCTCGGCATCCTCCTGTAGATCCCCTGCAGCCTCCTATAGAAATTCCTGTAAGTGACTTTTTGAAGTCCGGTTGCAAGGAAAGCCTCCATAAAGTTTCCAGAGGCCTCTTAGGACCCCTCCACACCTTCCTACACCTCTGCAAATCCCAAAGTCGCCCTCCATCACCACCTAATCACTGCTACATCCACAAACAAATAAATTACATGCACAACAATGTCACATAAAATACATAAAAATCCAAAAAAGACAATTTTTCCTCATTTCCTTCTAGAAATAGCTTTAATAGGTGTATTTTACTCCCTCAGTAGGTAATGGCATCCATTTTATAGGTTTTCATCTCTTTTTCTGCAAAAGTAGGGTTAGTTGGTAAATTAGGGTTTGCTAGGTTTTGCTTTACATTCCAGTATTCTTTCTCTTTTTGCAAGTAGAATAGCCTCTGTAGAGTAAACTTTCCTTTCTTTCATCATATTTAAAGCTTTTTCTAGAATTCATAGAAGTTGGCTTCAGCTCCTAGTGATTTTTGCGCTAGTTGACCAAGTGACAGCCTGCAGTAAGAACTAGTACTTGTGCATACAACATTGTCGCTTCCAAGTTTGTTACAAACTACCGGGTTGATAAAAGTAAAGTAGGAAGCCCTAGGAGTTGCAACATTATTGCTGCAATACTGGTGCTCACCACTTTTTTTTAAAGGTATTTAAAGGATTTAGAAAGGTTAAAATCATTCATCTAGGCGACTCCACACTCCCAAGCTAGCACCTTATAAACATACCAGATCTCATTCGGACACTGATATAGTTAGCCCTCTGTCAGATCCTGAAAGGATTATGAGAAAAGCCAGTTCTAAAAGGGGACACATACTATCTTCTTCTTCTTCAGTCTTGTTAGCCTTGTTGGAAAATGGCCCAAAAATGGATCCAAATATGCTCTTTAACACTTCGAAAGTCTTCAAAATTTGCCTAAGGATCATTCAAAGTAAAAACCATCGCATGCCAAGAGCCTTTGGAATGGCGAAAAAACACTATCGGGAGGCTAAAACACATTAAAGCAGTCAAAAAACCAAGTATCAGAGGCTTAAACTGAGCAATGCACAACAGCTGTTAGATCTAGTCGATCAACGACCCAGATCTAAGTGGCAAATCGCAATCAGCTAAGGCAAGCCGGCGGAATAAGTAGGGACCAAGTGGATATGCGATTGTGATCAACGATGCAACGTGGACTGTCGATCAAGCGACACAGATCGACAACCCACATCGCGTCGCAAGATCGCTATCGGAAGTACAAGGAGTGCGCTAAGTAAGGGCCCTGGGCATGAGCGATAAGCAATTGCGATCAAATCGCATCGCTATATCACAGCGGAGCAGCACCAAGGGGCGGAGCCTTTACACCTTCATATGTGGATGCGATAGGTCCAGGACCCGAAAGGGTTCGGGAATGAAATATATAATATTTTAGGTCTGTAAGGAAGTCGATTTTTTATGCATTTTCAATGTATTTCGTTATTTAATGAAATACAAAGAGAACATGGGAGCAGCGTCGATGTGACATTACGGACCTGAAAGGGTTTATTAAGGCAGTTGAACAACATTTCAAATCCGATAAAGCAGGATTTTCACATTTTAATGTATTTTCCAATATAAAGGGAAAATCACAAAACCGACAAGATTTCGAGAGAGCCAAAGGCGATAAGTGGTTTAGGATGAGCTCCGCTCGATGCCATACAATAGCTGCCATGTGTCCACAATGAGGAGAGAGAAAACCACCCTCATCGGGAGGTTAACTGCAGTACAAAAGAGCCGCTTGAAATGGATCACAACTGTTGGATCTAGAACTTCCAGATCAGCGATGGAGATGTGATATCACTACAAAGGTGGACCCAATAGGAAGATAGGCCATGATTAAGGACTTTTGAAGTCTGAAAGAACAAAGCTTGGCGGGATTTTTACAGTGTTGCTGTGTTTTCTGTATTAAATAGAAAACAGTCATTATAAACGTTTAAAAGATAACAGAGGCCCGAAGACCCATTCTATCACATAACAGAGGCCAGTAATAACTACCGAGGGGTAGAGGCCGAGAAGCGGTCATGGAGCAGACAACACAACTTTCCCAAAACAAATAGAAACATCATGGGGCATCGACAGTGCTGAGCCCAAAAACAACAGAATCGATTATGGGGCATCTCTTTCATGAGAGAGCTCCCTACTAGCACAATAAACCACCTGAATTTGGTTACTCTTCTGTCATAAGAAGGAACCTCTGAAGCCCATGCTTGCCTAGTCAGGGCGTTAGTCAGTTAACAAGACAGATAGGATAGATTAAGACTCCAAGCCTTTGAGAGCTCAAGAGCATTGTAAAAGGCCTATAAAAGGCTGAAAACTAAATGTAATAAGGGTTCAACTTCTGGAGACTGTTGAGACTTTCCTACTCAAGCTTCTCATCTTCATTCTAGCAATATAAGCTTCTTTTGTTGTTATATGTTCAATGTCCATTTTCATATGAAGATAAGTGCATCAGTTTGTTGTGTTCTCTACCAAATTCATGGGATAGTCTGGTTATTACAATAGGTAGCAATGCAACTACCTTGCATTTTGATGAAATAGTCTCATCCTTTCTGACAGAGGAGATGAAACGGAAACCTTCCATGTTGTACAATTATATGCTTGATACAGGAGCATCACACAACCTTATGCCAAAATTTGTCATGGACCATTTCAAACTCGACATCACTAAATCCTACCATGACCTGTACACCTTTGATTCTAAAAGGGTGCCCGGTTTGGGATTGATCAAGTATTTAGTGGTTATCCTTGCCCAAATTCCAGTAAAAAGCATAGTAATTGATATTGTTGTCACATATATGCCTCCCAAGTTTGGAATGCTCCTTTCTAGGTCTTGCTATGCCAAATTAGGGGGAACTCTATAGATGGATGTGTCATATGCTACTATTCTTGTTTATGGAGGAGAGCAATTAAGATTATATAGAGAAGTAAGATTTGTACATACTATTTGTAAGACTGACTAGCCAAGGAACCATCCAATTTATGCAATAGATCAAGACTTCGGTTGTTTTCATCTCACTTCAAACCAACATAAAACTTAGGTCAAAATTAAAGAGGTAGTTTAAAGTCATGAACCAAACCAAACTGATATTTGGAAACTATTCTTTGATGGTTCTTGCACAAAATATGGGGCAGGAGCTGGAGTAGTTTTACTTTTGCCTGAAAAGGAAAATATAACCCAATCATGTAAATTAGACTTCGAAGTTACCAATAATGTTACTGAATATGAAGCTTTCCTTTTAGGATTGCAACTAGCTAAAAGCCTAAAAGTTCAAAACTTAAGTGTGTTTACTGATTCAGAACTTATTGTTAAGCAAGTAAAAAATGTTTGCCAGAAAAAACACCCTAGACTCAGGTGTTACAGGGAAAAGTGTCTATGTAGAACTGCTAATCCCACTAAGGTGTGGTAGCTACCTTAGAAACAAACAAAGTAAAACTACTTTCGTTTTCCTTTATGAAAGATAGATGAGAGAAGAATAAAGGAGACCAACCTCTGTCTTGCGCTTGGTTCCTTGCTCGATTCCTCTCTCTTCTGATAGTACTTTGCTACTTGCTTCCCTGTATACCCAGCTTTACAGAGTACCTATAGAATCAAAGCAGCATAACACTATACGAGAACATGGATCTATTATCATAAATAATCTAGGATCAGATGTAAATTGACCATACAAATGCACAAAACATAGATTACACAAGAGTATGGAGGAAAACTTGAATAGCTTTATTGATAATCAAGAAAGAGCCAAGAGAGTTACAACCAGTTGTTCTGACCCAGCATCATCCTCTCAGCAAGTAAGCCCTTCTTCACCTCATGCAAAGCTTAGATCACCCAACACTATGATGTTGCCTCAAGAAACCAACAACAATTCCTTACAAGATGCAAAATTCCAGCCTCTAGATCTCTGGGATGAGGGATCCATATATAGATATCTGTAAGGGAGATGAGTCAGCTTGTGATTTGATTAGTGTCTTCCCTTTGATAGTTCTTGCTTCCACTTGGAGATTGATGATCTCTTACTCATCCTTGGTCGAATTCAGAGAGGCAAGTGTCACAGGAGAAGTTTCTGGAAGATTCCATGCCTCTCCACCTCGCGGATTGACACTGCCATTTGTCTCTTCTCACCCATCGCACCCCATAGAAGGGATTTTTGAAATAAAATGCACCCACAGAGTGTACTTAGGTGAGATGAAACGCACTTTTCCTATGGAGCAGGTGAAATGATCCTGTTTTGACCAGTTCTGAGTAGTTTTTCATGGAGAACTTCTGGGAGAAGCTGTAATCAGTTGACCTTGTTCCTTTAGGGGTTGGAACAACACTTTTAGGGACTTAGGAGCCCTTGGTTTATGGACATTTTATGCTTGGGGTTGCAGTGCCCAAAAATGTCTATAACATCAGGTCCTACCGAAATGAAATATGGGACTCAGTTGAAAACCTTTTTGATGCTTTTAATTTGAATCATATTCCCAGAGATCAGAATATTCACGCAGATGCCTTAGCTGTCTCTGCTAGCTCTTTTAAAATTCCTGATCATACTAATGTGCTTTATTAGATACAAGTCAAATATAGGCCATCTATCCCAGATAATCTGAAACTGGCAAATATTCGAAGATGATGAACAATTGAAATTGTTTGTACAGGTAATAGATGATTTTTCATTTCTACAAGTCGATGATGTTAGAACTGAAATAAGTGAAAATGCAGAAGGAAATGATAATTCAAATTTTAAAGCCCAGATTGTGAATCACGACATTATTCAATTATCTAATAATTTTATTCTAAAGGGACTCATTCCTTTAGAAAAATTATTCGATCAAAATGATATTTTCGGAAACCCGCAGTCCATTTCTTCAGAGCATGACGTAGAAGAGATTAACATTGGAACTGATCAAGATATCAAAAACGTCAAAATATGTGCATCTATAGACCCACAAAATAAAGATCAATATCTGAAGTTACTGCAAAATTATAAGGACATTTTTTCTTGGACTTACGTTGATTTAAAGACCTATGATACTTCATTAATACAGCACAAGATTCCTTTGAAGCCAGAAGCAAAGCCTTATCAACAGAAACTTAGAAGGATAAATCTAGCCCTTCTACCAACTGTAGAAAGAGAGATTAAGAAAATGCTAGATGCCCAAATTATGCTCCAGCCTATATATTCTAATTGGGTTGCAAATCTAGTTCCTGTTAGAAAGAAAAATGGAGAAATAAGACTCTGTGTGGATTTTAGAAATTTGAACAAGGCTTCATTAAAAGATAATTATCCTTTGCCCAAAATGGACCAGTTACTGAAAATGGTTTCAGAAGAACAAAGAATTTCTATGCTTGATGGTTTTTCAGGCTATAATCAGGTGAACATTGATACAACATACAGAGAGAAGACAACCTTTACTACACCCTGGGGTACATTCATGTATGCTAGGGTGCCATTTGGCTTAACCAATGCTGGAGCGACATTTTAGAGAGCTATGGACATAGCTTTTACGGGCTAGGCAAATAAATTTGTGGTTATTTAACTTGATGACATAACTGTTTTTCTAAATTAGATCAGAAACATCTAAGGCACTTGATGAAGGTTTTTGACCAGTGTAGAAAATTTGGAATATCATTGAACCCGAAGAAGTCCTTGTTTGCTATCAAAGAAGGGAAACTGTTGGGACATATAATTTCAAAGGAGGGAGTAGTAATTGACCCCAAACGAGTATCTGCCATTGAAACATTGACCTTACCTAGAAACAAGAAGGAGATTTAAGCTTTTCTAGGCACGATAATTTTTTTAAGGTGATTTATTCCAAATTATGCAGAGATTGTAAAAGATATAATAGACATGCTCCGAAAGGACCATGAAGTCAAATGGAATCCCTCTTCTAGGCATGCATTTGAACAAATAAAAAGGGCAATCTCTGAAGCTCCCACCTTAGCCAGCCCCGATTATACTAAGCCATTTAGTATTTTCTCTTTTGCCTCTGAAACAACCTTTGTTCTTGTTTTATTACAGAAAAAATAAGATTCCCATGAACAACCCATAACCTTTTTCAGAAAGGTTAAGAGAGATGCTGAGCCTAAGTATGACATCATTAAGAAGCAAGTCTATGCCCTTATCTAAGCCCTAAAATCATCTAGCATGTATATCTTACACTCACCTATTACTGCTTATGTCCCTAATAGTGCTGTGAAATTTGTCTTAACCCAACCAGACACCAATGAGAAAAGAGATAGATGGATCTCAAATTCTAGAGTTTGATCTAACTATCAAGACTACTAAGCTAGTAAAAGGTTAAGGATTAGGTAAGCTTCTAGCTGAATCCAACTGCAAAGTACTTGGAATCAATTCTATTTTAGAAATACAAGGGAAGAATACACAAGAACCTTCTGTCCTTACAGAAGGGGAGAATCTACAAGATTCTTCTCTTCATCCTAGAGGAGAGAATCCACAAGAAACTCTACCTTCAGAGCAGATCAGTCCTATACACATTGATGAAAAATTCACGCTGTCAAACTAGTATCAAGATATAGTAAATTTCTTGATCAATTTTGAGTGTCCAACATCATTCTCCAAAACCCAGTGTAAAAACCTTAAGTTAAAATCAGTCAAGTACTACATTATAAATGCAAATTTATACTGGAAAGATCCACTGAATATTTTGTTATTCAGAATCAGAAACTGAAGGAATCATTGATCAATTTCATAAAGGATTTTGTGGGGGAAATTATTCTTGGAGAGAAACAACGTACAAGACTTTGAGGGGAAGATTTTATTGGCCCACATTGTTCTTACAAGTTGGGGCAAAAGTCAGAGGTTGTGTTCCTTATTAAATGTTTGCTAGAAAACATAAGTTAGCAGCTCTTCTACTCATTCCATCAATAGTTTCAGCGCCTTTTTCTCAATGGGGATTAGATTCTATTAGAGAGATTCACCCCACTTCAAGTAATCAACATAGATGGATCCTCACTACAACAGATTACTTTACTAAATGGGTGGAAGCAATTCTAGTCAGAAATGTTACCGATTCAATAGTAATTAAGATTATTGAGGAGAATATCTTATCTAGATTTGGTTGCCCAACTCAAATTGTTACTGATAATGCAACATCTTTTTCTAGTGTTAAATTGATTGATTATTGCCAGAAATATCAGATTCTGTTACATCATTCAACTCCATATTACCCTCAAGGTAATGGCCTTGCAGAATCATCAAACAACATTCTGGTAAAGGTAATTAAAAAGACTCTAGTTGATCATAAGAAAAGTTGGGATCCACATTTGATTTACGCATTATGGGCAAAAAAAATTACTCCAAAGAGATCAGCTGGAAAATCTCCATTTCAATTAGTCTATGGGAAAGATGCAATATTCCCTACTAATTTGGCCTTCCCTGTTTTAAATTTTTTGCAGGATGCAACAGATGAACCTGATGATTTTTCAAGAAGAATAAATCAAATTATTGAGCTTAATGAAAATAGAGATGAAGTTCAATACAAATTGAATAAATATTAGAATAAGATGAAGGTCCTATTTGACAGAAGAGCAAGGGAAAGGGATTTTAAAGAAGTTGACCTAGTTCTAAGATGGGATGCCAGGAGAGAAGAGAAAGGAAAGCATGGCAAATTTGATAATCTATGGTTTGGACCTTTAGCAATTGATTAAGTGAAGGTAACAACACTTTTGTTTTGTAGAATCTTGAGGGGCTATATTCCACTTATCCTGTAAACGGAAGGTTTCTCAAACATTACATTCAGTACTAAGAAGTTGAAATAGTTTTCATTGTAAATACTCTAGTTTTCTTTTCCTTTCCAAGATGTCAGTGTCATATTTTTTACTGCAAGGACTCCATAGCCCGAGGATAAGGCACATGGATCTGTAGGTTCTCTGCATTCTACAGGAGAAAACAGTCCCCAGTTGGAGCCAATGTTGTAGCATTTTTTGATTTTGATAAGATAGAATATTTGAAAAAATGTTAAGTTAGGATATGGACATAACAATAGTGAATAAAATTTTAGTAAAAGAAAATATCTTGATGATAATGTCCATATCAAAGAAAATGTTAGGGTAGATCCTCTAAAAAATCAAGGCAAAAAGAAAATGTCAGGTTAGAAAGAAAGGAAAACAAATAAACTTTGAAAGTGAGCAAGTCTAAATGCCGCTACTATTTTTTCTACAAAATAATGGTTGTTTGTAGCTTGTCATAAATGCCACAGCCCATGACAGTCAAACTGTTTAATCTTGACTGCTTCATGTTTTAAATTTGATGTTATAGTTAGAGAATAAAGATCTAGCCAAACTATTTAATCTTGGTAGATCAATAGTTAGGTAGAGAATAAGAAGGTGCTCATCAGTTTAATCTGAGCCCTTGGAGGTTTTATAAGGGTAGATTTAGATAGTTTGCTTTTGTAAATAAAAATAAAGGAAAAGGGTCTTCTAGCTTAAATTCACCCATTAAGTGAAGAAAAAATGATAGGATAAGCAAAGGGTAAGTAGAGAAAGGTTGTAGAAGTTTGATTATTCATTGGACAAAATGTACATTTATCATGTTTTTATGTCCATGAGGAAATTACACAAGGCAAATGAAGTTCTACTAGATCAATTAATTAACTTCCCATTCATCCCCATTCACCATTATATTCATTAATTTCCCCTTCCTATCTTTATACATTCATATTCATTCATTTTCCACTAAGAACCCCTTTTCTAAGGTCAAAACCCTTTTTTTTTAACAAAAGTGAAAATCCCATATAAAATCCCTTTTTACATGAAAAACCCACAAAAATATGTTTTACCCTAAGTATTATGAATATATGAAAAGCAAATAATCCCATTAAAAAACATCTATACTTAGCCCCTTTTCCCCTTTTCTGCTCATATTTCATATTAATACTAACTATAGTATTAAATCCTTAAAATATCCCCTTTCCCATATTATATTAACTTCTTATTTAAATATTCCGAAACCTTAGTTTTATAATAAAACGATGTATTTTAATATCGCATCACAACCTTTCATATGAATGCACTCTTCCCCGATTGTGATATGCGATCAACGATGGGCCCGGACCCAACCAAATATATATCATATTTCATAGCCATTTCGCGTCCGCCTCCATCGCAAGTCCTAGCTATAACATATATCCTACGCATTTCGATATGCGATGCGCGATGGACCCGATGCAATATATATCATAGTTCATCACCATTTCACATCCATCCTCATCACAAATCCCCGCCGAAACACCAACCCTCCACCATTGCGATCCCCGATTGCGATGGGAACCCAGACCTGATGATATATCATACATGATTTATTCCTATGTAGTGTTTGACCCTTATTGCACTCCTTGCGATGGGCCTTCCCTTGCCAAAGTGCGATAGCCATATGCGATTAGCTCGAACCTGATAATATTATCCACCCGAGTTCATAAAATTTCAAATCCGCCATATGTGTTTGTGTGAAGGTTTTCTTTGTTAAATCGTTTTTACGATTTAAACAAATAATTAACCTTAAACCTCCATTTCACCGCTAATCACAGTTTTAACCCATAATATAGCCATTACCACCATAATTAATCCCTTTGTACTCCTTTTTTTCGCTCCACCACTGTTCACCTTTACCTGATAGTGCAAAAAGTTAACTGTTTCTCCATTTAAATGCAAAAAATTCCATTTTTGCTCTATTTTTGCATGTTTATACAGAGATCCCTCCATAAGCCTCTGCGACCAAATAAAGCCATGGGTTCACCCTCCGATACACCCCAGACTCCTTCTGATAGCCTTTCAAGCTCAATAAATCTAATGAAGACCTCCTCTGTCACCTAGTTTTCTTAATAATTTCTGTGTTTTGCAGGTAAAAGGCTTTTGTTCCAGGCTTACAAGAAAAATGCATACATAACATTTTGAAGACAAATATGAGCTATTTACTATGAAAAACACAGTAAAACTTGAAATGCGCGGTAAAGTCTACTCAGCAGGGTTAAAGAAGATTTACATAGTTTAAAGAGTCAGATGAAAGATCAAAATGAAGAAAACAACCAGTGTAGAGGATACAAACAATAAAGTAGCATAAAAGGTAGACTATTAAACAATAAAGCCAACACAGCCTAAATAAAGGGGATAGCAAGAAGTAGTTCAAAAAGCTACCCCTATCTTCTTCCATGAAGATCTTTTCCTTTCCTAGAATAAATGTTAAACAATTTTAAGATATTTCTTAGTTTTATTATTGTATAAATAACTCTCTTCTCGAGATGTTATGGGTTCGAAGTTCGTGGTTGATTTCTCATTACTTGTTAAGTCGTGACTGCTTCATTCCATTTTGAACCTGGTTGCACCTTTGAAGAAAGCTTTCCTAGACACTTGATGTAATCAGTCTTTCTAGAACCTTAATACAAAGCAAAGGATTCTGAATTTGGCCTTACACAGTTTGTGTTACCCTGTAAGTTTTTTCCAATTCTCAATCATCATGTTTTTCTTCATATTCTTATGACTTACAGAGATATCTAGGTAGGAACAATTTGTGTCTGAATTGATTCCTATAAGCTCCTAAAGTGATCATCTATTAAGAGAATGGATTAATGAACTATTTGTTTAGCTAATCCCCTCTAATCAATAAATCATCAGCTTCTTGTGTAAGCTTAAATATACTACCTTGAACCTTTGGAACATATTTTAGAAGGTTTTCCTACTTATGATTGTTCTGTTTTGCAGTCTGGAAACTATGATAATCATATTATTTTTTGTCTTCATCTCACCACTATTTTGACCTATATCACTGTGTAAAGCTTTATAGTAGCCCTTTGTTGAAATATTAATATTATCCAAAGGATTAGTTATTTCAATTCTAAATCTGCCTTCTTTCATTGGTCTTCCAAAAAACTAAAATCAAAAACCCCAAAACAAATTATTTTAGATGCTCTGGCATTGGTAGCCTGGCCTACTACTATCTTAGAGGAACAACATCAGACTGGCGCCGTTGCTGGGGAGTCGAATTTCTTTTTAATTTTCCCTTGGGAAAACAATATTCATTCATTCTTTCCTTTAAAGGTGATTAAAGGATTTAGAAAGGTTAAATTCATTCATCTAGGCAACTCCACACTCCCAAGCTGGCACCTTATAAACATACCAGATCTCATTCAGAAGTTGACATAGTTAGCCCTCTGTCAGATCCTGAAAGGATTTTGAGAAAAGCCAGTTCTAAAAGGGGACACAAACTATCTTCTTCTTCTTCAGTGACACGGTCTAAAGAATTAGAGTCATTTGACTTCTATAGTAACACCCCATCTGATCCCGATTATTCCCATTTATCACCTAGGGTTGCTGAGCTTCTTGATAGAGGAGTTGATTATAAGTCAACATACCTTATTCATTCATTAGAATCTAATCCAATACCCACATTACCACTAGGATCACCTAAAACTGAATCTGATTTGGGTGTCGATCTACCAGAATATAAACCCACAAATTTTATATCCCCTACCACCTATCCATTTCCTTCCACTTTTGACCGATCTCAAGCTTCTTCTTCTAAACAACCTGAGGAGACCTTCTCTATATATACCAATCCTCTCTTTTAAACAAACGAAGATATTTCTTTACAGGTCCCAAAGTTAGTTCTTAAGACTCCTTTGAAGTTTTTTAGGAGATCTCCTCCTCTTTCACCTCAGATTAGTTCATCAAACCCTAAATCACGATCTTCTTCTTCTACATCTTCTTCATCCTCTACATCCACACAGATACCTCATACACCTTAAACACCTCATACACCACCTACTGTCATGGCTTTCTGACTATTGTACAGGCTAGATATGTTGCCTTAGTCTTATCTAATAACCTTGATGCATTCCTAGTTGGATACTTAAAATAACTTCTCAGATATAATGGAGAAACTAGTCCCTCAGCTGAGTACCATCTTCAAGCTTTCCTAGACTTTGTAGACAACATGAATATTGAAGAATAAAATGTTTATATGAGATTGTTTTTGCAGTCACTTGAAGGAAATGTGAGGATTTGGTTTAGGAAGTTACTAGCAGCTTCCATTAGAAATTGGGAAGAGCTTACAACCATATTTAAAAATCAATGGGGTGTCAAAAAGGATCCTCTTTACTTCCTCACATAATTTGAAGAGCTTAAAAGGAACTTCGGTGAATTAGTATCATATTTTATTAAAAGATTCAATAAACTCTATCACAAAATGCCTGCTACTTGCAACTTCGAAGCTAGTGTGATTTGATGGAGGAATATTCAAATGAGTGAGGATTAAATGAGGAAGATCTATCTCCTACAATCTCTCCTCCTTGTATCATTCGAGTTTATGCCCTTAATTAGCGAAAATTGCCATGATTTTCTCTCAAAATCTTGCAATCAATGCACATTAGTCCACTGGACATAACATCTTACTTTTACTCATTTCATTAAGTAAAATATAATCAAAATATGTAAGGAATTATGAGAAGAGTTGATTTAAATAAGCTTGGAGGTGTATTAAGGTCCATATAGTTACCCAATGATGAGGCTCATAAATCTCCCCCCCTGATCCACCCTAAAAGATCTAACATAAGAATCTCCCTATGTACCTGTGGGGGTGTCCCTAACATGCTACTCCTCGGCAACCATTGTGCTGCATGTGTACATGGGAAATCCTCCTCTCCATACAAGGAACTATCCAGTGGCTTTTTGATGCCACCACCTCTAAAAACCTCCTTCCAAGGTACACTGATAAACCTATTCCCCCGTGCACGACCAACATGCCAAGACGACTCATGGAGTCTTCCTGCCCCTCTGTCAGCTCAACCTGTCATAGGTGTTGCCCAAAAATATGGTGGGAATATGAAAATGGGGGTGATCCTAATCATTGGATCCACCATCCTGTTACTACCCAAACTGATCCAATCCTTGTAGTGGTGGGGAGTCCCACCCAGGTCCCAACGATGATCCAACCCTCGAGCCCCTCTAGAAAACCACGACCCCTACTGAACTATGCTCCCGACTATGGATGTATCCAAAAAACTAGACATCCCTATTAGGTACCAACTAAATAACTCGTGCTAGCCAACCCCATGAGAGGTATTAAATGCAAGGGTCCCTAAATACATAGCAAGTCCATCATGCCAGTGTTGCACCCGACAAAACTCATGTCACCTCATCTCACTGACCCAGTCAACATATACAATCTGTCTATGTAACTTTGGAACTCTCCCAATTAAATAGACAGATTCGTTTAATGATTCGTTTTCCAAAATTCGGTTTGTATTAAGAGAAACAGAAGGTTCTTCAAAGATTATTTTCTCATATTTGCTGTTGTGGTTGTTTTCCAAATTATTCCAATTGCAATACCAAATTCGACTTGCTCCTGCTGAATGTTGATGGAAATATCTTTCAGATATGATGTTGTTGATAAAAAAATTTTGTACAATCCAAATTTGTAATGGAAATTAGTTTGTAATCAACTTTGTTGTAACTTCCCTCTGCTCTCTATATATTTAAATGAAAACAAAGATCAAAGAGGAGGAGGGGAGAATTATAGATCTCGAGGATAATAGAGGAGATCATGAAAGATAATTAGGAGATAGGAGATGGAAAATTCTTAGATAGGATGTAGGGGAAGAGATAAGAGATGACAGATGAGAGATGAACAATTGTTGAATTTGAGGCAAAGCTAAGAGCTTCATTATGCTATAATTATTTCTCTCATATGTTTTAATGAAGGAAGTTATCCATTGAGTTCTAAATCTATTATTGTAATCTGATCTGAGTTATTTCTCAAGGTAGAACTAAGTCTTGAATAGTTGGGCCCACTACCTTGGAAAAGGTGTTGCCTTGAACATGTAAATTAGTTTACTTATGTGATTGTTTATTTGAATTCCAGTTGTCATTCGTTAAAGTATATTTGATTTCTTTGAACTAATTTGTTGTTTGCTGCATTTTCCAGATTTGTTATTTCATGCAATTTCTAGATTTCATTTGATTTGTTGTTGTAGATTAGTATTTAAATTTTGTTGAGTGCAATAGCTTAAATTTCCAATTCAGCAAGGTGTGATTTAATTTAGTAGTGATTCAAGCTGTGTGATTAGCATAATTCCTTTCTTGTCATTTCCTTTATGCTTTTTAAATTAGTATTGTTATTCAAGTCTTACACTTTATTTCTTGTTGAATGAGCTTGATAGTATAGAACACAGTTATATAGAACCAGTGTGATTTGTTGGTATTCTTATGCATATATTTTTCCAATTTCCTTGAAATAAAAAGACTCTCCTCGGGTTAAATAATTAATGTCTAGGAGATTAGTTGTTTTATTTATTTATTTATTAAGCAAATAATTTTACCCAATAGTACCCTCCTGCTCAGCCATCCCTAGAACATGACCTACCTTCATGGCTAGAAGAGGAGGAGGAAGATGAAATCTACTCAACCCAACTCTATACCCTAGAAACTACCATGGGTGGAGGACAGTCGGATGAATATGATTTGATTAAACACATACTCCAAAGTCCAACTCCCAACACCTTGTCCTTGGAGGAAGTAGTAAAGGAAACCAAGAGGAACCATCAGATTGATCTATTCTTAGCTAATTCACTCTACCTATGTCAAAACGATATAATTCAGACTTGAAATAACTTTTAAAATCAACCCCTCTCCTTTTGTACACCAAGAAGAATCGTTGTGCAACATGCTAAGGGAACATCTAGATGCCTTTGCTTGGAGTTACAAGGAAATGAAGGGAGTGCACCCCTCGTTGTGTACTCACCACATTTATATCAAAGAAGGTTGTAAATGAGTCTGACAACTCCAAAGGAGAATGAACCCAGCTCTCAAGGATATAGTCAAATAAGAACTGCAAACATTGTTGGATGCAGGATTCATTTACCCTATCTCGAACAGTGAGTGGGTTTCTCCTTTGGTGTTGGTTCCAAGGAAAAATGGGAAGTGAAGGATTTGTGTCAATTACAGATAGTTAAACAAAGCAACAAAGTAGGACAATTTCCCTCTACCTTTCATTGACCAAGTACTAGATGGCTTGGCATAGAATTTTTTTTTCTCTTTGCTAGATGGTTCAGCAGGTACAATCAAATCTAGATTAGCCTAGAAGACTAGGAGAAAACCACCTTCACCTATCCTTGGGGTACTTTTTCTTATAGGGTCCTTCCTTTTGGCCTATGCAATGCCCTTGCCACTTTCTAAAGGTCAGTCCTGAGTATCTTTGTCGAGCTAGTCCATGATGCAGTAGAAATTTAAATGGATGATTTTACACCCTATGGGTGTGATTTCCAGGAGGCTCTGTCCAACTTGGGTAAGGTGCTGAACAAATGCATTGAAATAAACCTGTTCCTTAGTCCTAAAAAATGTGAGTTCTTGATGACTTCAGGGATTGTTCTAGGTCATTCAATTTCCCAGAAAGGACTGCAGGTGGAACCAAATAAGATAGCCATCATCCAGAGGGTCCCACCTTCGTAAAAATAGAGGGATGTTAGAATTTCTCTAGGTTTAGCGGGATACTATCGAAGATTTATAAAAGACTTCAACAATTTAGCTTCTCCTTTATTTGGGTTATTGGCCAAAGACTCTGAAATTTTATGGTCAGAAAGTTGTCAAGAAGCCTTGGACATCCTAAAGGACAAGTTGACCACTGCACCTATTCTCTGAGGCCCAAATTGGGCCCTTCCTTTCCATATACATGTTGAAGCCTCTCACAAAGCCATAGGAGCAGCTCTAGGCCAGATAGATGACAAGTTACCTTATGCCATTTACTTCATCAGTAAGAATATATCAAAAGCTGAGTTGAACTACACAGTGACTCAAAAGGAGCTCCAAGCTGTTGTGTATTCATTGAACAAGTTTAGGCATTACATTACAGGTTACCAAACATTTGTACATAATGACCATGCTGCAATTAAATACTTGATGAATTAACCTAATGTAAATGCCTAGATTATTAGATGGTTAATTTATTTACAACCATTTGATGTAACCATTATTGATAACCCTGGCAAGGAGAATGTTGTTGCAATTTTTTTATCCAGATTAAATTTTCATGTAGGGGAGGAAGGAACGGTTGATGACCAGTTACCAAATGAATATTTATTCGCCATTTCAGTTCTCTCTCCATGGTTTGATGACATAGCAAATTACTTGGTGTCTGCACAGTTTCCACCAAATTTGTCTTCCAAAGAAAAAAGCAAGATTGTGAGGAAGAGTGCCCCATTCACTTGGATTGGGGGAAACCTCTTCAAAGTAAGCTCGGATCAAATTCTGAGAAGATGTGTCAGGGAGGAGGAAGTCTTTGAAATCCTTCTAATCTGTCATGATGGGCTTTATGCAGGTCACTTTGCAGCCAAGAGGACAACATTTAAGGTGCTACAAGCTAGTTATTACTGGCCCACGGTTCACTAGGATGTGAGGAGGTATACTAGTCAGTGCGATTGATGCCAAAGGATGGGGAAATCTACCCCAAGGGATGAAATGCCTCTGCAACCTCAAGTGTTGACAAGTGGGGCATGGATTTCATTGGACCCATTGACACCCCATCCAGGAAAAAGCAGTACATCATTGTGTGAACTGACTATTTGACCAAGTGGGTTGAAGCCAAGGCCATCAAAGTAGCAACAAAATAGAAAGTGGTTGAGTTCTTAAGGGAAAATGTATTTTATAAGTTTGAGTACCCTAGAGACAGGTCACTGATCAAGGCAATCAATATACATCTCACATGATTGAAAATCTGTTTAGTCAGCACAAGCTCAAGCATAGAACATCCACTCCTTACCACACACAAGCTAATGGGGAAGTGGAGGTAACCAACAAAGCTCTGGAAGAAATTCTGACCAAGGTGATTAGCAACAGCAGAAAGGATTGGGCAGATAGGTTAGTTGAGGCAACTTGGGCCTACAATACCACCTGGAAGACCACCACTGGATTCACTCCTTATGAGATGGTCTATGGGAAGAAGGCCTTGTTTTCCATTTAATTTGAATATAATACCTTAAGAATGGCAACACAACTAGATCTATATCTCACCAGGGCACAACAAGAGATATTTCTCCAGATGAATGGGTTAGATGAGCTTAGAATGTAGGCCCTCCTGCACATAGAGGTGAGTCAAGTTCAAAGGAACATATGGCATGAGAAGAACATAAAGGACAAACAGTTTCAAGAAGGTGATTGGGCTTTGTTGTATGATTCCAAATACAAGGGTTTTAAAGGCAAGTTAAGGACTATATGGTCAGGGCCTTATGTCATATAAAAATGTCATGATAATGGTTTAGTACAGATAAGAACCATTGATGCAAAGGCTATTCCTTTACTTGTTAATGGGTACAGATTGAAGGTCTACAAGAAGCCCTTGTCAAAGCAAGAATTCATCAATGGCATCAACAAGACAGTGATCGTGGAGGAGCAAGTCTCAACTTCTACCCCATCAAGTCCCTAAAAAAAGAAAAAAGAAGAAAAATTTAAAAAAATAAAGAGACTCAAGTGAAAACCTCCATGAGGCATCTGAGTCCCACTATTGGGATGAAAACCACTTGAGGTGCCCCAATGGTGTCAAAAAAAAAAGGGAAAAAAAAATAATAAAAAGATCTTTGGGTGAAAACCTCTTGGAGATCGACTAGTTGTTTTCAAAAAACAAAAAAACAACAAAGAAATAAATAAATAAATAAATAAATATATATATATATATATATATATATATATATATATATATATATATATATATATATATATATATATATATAAAGGAGAGAAAAGGAAAAAATTTGAAAACGTTGTTTGTAGGTCAGCATGAGGAGGATCATAGCAATAAGAGAGGAGCAGAAGGACCTATACTCTCCACATTTTCATTCCTCCATCCCATATCCTTCATTATATATATAAAGGAGAGAAAAGGAAAAACTTTGAAAATGTTGTTTTCAGGTCAGCATGAGGAGGATCAAAGCAATAAGAGAGGAGCAGAAGGACCTATACACTCCATATTTTCATTCCTCCATCCCATATCCTTCATTATCCCATTAGTCCCTCCATTTATGAACTCCTCTAGCTCAGTTTATACATCCTCTGTGTTTCCTACGGGATTCCTTGTAATCCTACAGAATTCCCTCAAAACCTACAGGAGGATCCTATAGGAATTACAGTGAATTTGGAATCCCAAGAAAAGTGACCCTAGAGCAAGGGGTTTACTAGCCTGTGTCAACATATAAAATGTTACTCCACCACTTCATGATCCAAGATATTTTTCTTATAGATTTATTAAAGAATTACACGGATAAATTGTAGTTTAACCATAGAAATTTAATGTGCACATGAGAGAAGAGGAGAAACACATAAAAGTATGAAAGAAGAAAAGAGACTTGATAATGGAGTTCGTCCAATTTGGACTATGTCTCTGGGCCCTTCTCAATCAATGGGGAGGCATTCATTCATTAAGTGGCATCAGAAAGAAGAATTAGAATCAACATTTACAAAAAGGAGTCTTATACCTCCAATCTAGAAAATGGTTGAAACATGGAGAACTCTGTTGTAGAAACTGGCACCGCCATTGAGTTCTTGTCGTCGAGAGGTGCAAAATCGATATAAAACTTGCCTGATTCTAACATTGGACGAAAACTGACCCCATGGAAAAAGTGCTCAGGCAAGGTTTTGCTCCCTATCATAGGCCTGTTCATGGTTCTGCCACCTGCAATTTATCCACCTCAAAATACGTGCACTCTCTCTCCCCCTGGCGCACTGTACAAAAAGTTTGATATAATGTTTGCTAGGCAGATCAACGAAGGAAGGTCATTGGTCACATTAGTAAATAAGGAAACTGGTTGAGGAGGGGTCGGGGGATCAAATCCCATCCCTCCTGAATTAACATACGTATATTTTTTTGATTTGAATGTTGGGTGGCAGGTCCACTGTTTTGGTGGCCCACCCCCCATATCTGCCGACAACTTCGTATCAAAGGTGAGGTGGAGGGGCGACAGGGTTGATAGTTGCACCCCACCATAAATACGTGTTGGTTTTGACTCTGGGGGTGGTGGACACCCACCCCAATTCATACATACTTGGTTATGGTGGTTCCAGGGCGGCAGGGTCATGGCCACCTGCCACTTTTTTCAATTATAATATTGTTGTGGCGGTTCCAGGGTGGCGGTGTCATGTCCGCCTGCCCCATATTTTTATATATTTTTTTATTAATAATAAATAACCACCAAATTTTCCAGAACCTTAGGCGATATTGGAAAAATTAAAGGACCCACAATTTTTCCCAGAAAACTGGCCCAATTCTTGCCAAATTGCACCCTCCTTAAGCCTGCCACATGGGTAAGTCAACCCACAACTTTGACTGCTTCTATATTCTTCATACAGACTTGGATTGGAGTGTCGTTCATGCCGTTAGAATCAGGGTGACGAGAACTTCAATTTGATGTCATGTTAATCGACTTTATGCCACTTTGAATTTTGAGTCTTTTTCATGTCACTGGTGTCTGGAGATCCACCTGGATCAATCCTCCCCATTAAGGAGCTTTTGGACCGCCAAAAGCTTTATCAGTCAATTGGAAAGTGAGAGAATTTTTCCCTCGCTCTTTCTTTTCCAACCATTTTGCCTTGTTAGGGTGCATCCCTTTGAAACCAACTCGAAGGTGTTCCACATCTCCCCATCATGAAGTCCTGGTTATTCTGTCAAGGATGATATCCTCAGGAAACTCATTGATATACTCTAGTGCAAAATCATAAACTATGGGAACTGATCCCACCTCTTCATTGTACATAATCAATGGTGGCTCATAAAGCTTTAATTTTTCCACATTCACTATGGAGTACATTTGCATATATGTTGGAAAATCGAGACGAAAGGCATTGTCTCCAATCTTCTCCAAGATGGTGAATGGACCACCCAGATTGGTCACAACTTCTTCCCTTCTCCCTTCATTCTATCCTTGCTTATATGGAACCACACTTTTTAACCGACTTGAAATTGATAGTCAACTTGGTGTTTGTCATGTCGAGCCTTGTACCGGGCTTGAATTTTCTCCAACTTCTCCTGTGCTGCTTGATGAATCAACTGGATCCGTTGAATGAACCACTGCGCTTTGTCCCTATCATTACATCCACCGGAGTCATCTTCCCTTCCAAAGACCATATCAAAAGGATCTTTGGGTAGCTAACCAAAATATGTCTCAAATAGTGAACAATGCATAGATGAGTGCACTTCTCGATTGTAGGAATGTTGAACATATGGAGGATTCTCATCCCACAACTTAGGATGTTTTCCACAATAGCCTCGCAACAAGTGTACCATGGTGTGGTTGACAACCTCTGTCTGTCCGTCAGTCTATGGATGAAATGGCGTGCTTCTTTTCAACTTGGTGTCCATCATCTTCCACAAGCTGGTCCAAAACTCTCCAAGAAAGTGAGAGTCTTGATCTGACACAATCGATGTGGGTAACCCAAAATGGACCCAAGCATGCTGAAAGAAAAGATAAGCAATATTCTTTGCAGCGATTTTCTTTTTACAAGGAATTAAAATACACATCTTACTAAAATGGTCAACGACAACATACAAATAGTCGTGACCTTTTCTAGACAAAGGCAAACCTCCTACAAAATCCATCGACACACTTTCCCATGGACGACTCGGAATAGGGAGTGGTGTGTAGAGCCTGAGTTTTCTATTAGAGGGCTTTGAAACATAACACATCACACATCCCTTTACATAGCGAGTCACAATGTTCTTCATATGAGGCCAAAATTAAAAATCTTTGTACATGACACAAAGTTTTTTCAACACCAAAATGACTAGATGCAAGGGAGGTGTGGGCCTACCGGATTACATGTACCCTTTCCCCTGTGGGTATGCACAATTTTCCAAGGTGATACAACAATTTTCCTTGCAAGTGATAGTTGTCCACCTATGAATCATGGGTTAGTTTTGCATAAATCTCCTTAAAGTCATCATCATTAGTATATTGTTCAACATAACTTTCAAAAGATAATGAAGCATTATGCAAAATAACAGAAGCATAAATAGAAGGGCGAGATAGCATATCAGCCACTTTGTTGCTAGTTCGCTTCTTATAATTTATTACCATATGAAACTGCTAAATAAAACCCATCCACCTGAAATAATGAGCTTGCTGCAACTTGGTTTGTGTCTGAAGATACTGTAAGGGCTGATGATCCATATGGATGATGGTCTCCTTGCTGATCATGTAGTGTTTCCACTTTTTCACACTCTGGACCAAGGCATATAAGTTTTTGTCATAAGTGGGATAGTTTATCACAGCTTGAGAGAATTTCTCTAAATGGTAACATATCGCCTTCTTTTGTTGCATCATTACAGCTCCCATGGCATATCTGCTAGCGTCCGTCTCGATCTCTAATGGATGTTGGAGATCTGGTAAGGCCAAGACTGGTGCAGTGCTGATCTTTTCTTTCAATGCTTCGAAGGACTTTTGTTGCTTTCCTCCCCATTGAAAGACTTGCTTTACACTTGTCAGTGTGTGTAAAGGTGCTACAATAATAGAGAAATTGGCAATAAATCTCCTCCAATACTGTACTACACCCAAAAATCTACGAACCTCAGTTACACTAGTAGGCTTAGGCCAATTTACAATTGCTTCAACTTTAGAAGGATCAATTTTTCACTACCCATGGCCAACAATATGACCTAGGTAAACCAAAGACGTTTTCCCAAACTCACACTTTGTCAATTTTACATAGAGTTTTTCTTTTTTCAATACATCAAGAACTTTCTTTACATGGCATACATGTTCAATACAACTTTTACTAAACAAAAGAATATCATCTAGATATACAAGAAAAAATTCATCAATGAAAGGCCTAAAGAGATCATTCATGACCCTCATGAAAGTGGTTGGAGTGTTGCAAAGTCCGAATGGCATCACCATCCATTCGAACAACCCCTGTTTGGTCTTGAAGGTGGTTTCACACACATCTTGCTCCGCAATTCTGACCTGGAGATAACAACTATGCAAATCCAATTTGGTGAAAAAGATAGCATTGTTTAATTGATCTAGTAAATCAACAATGTGCAGGAGAGGGTAATGATTTTTCACCTTGATTTTGTTTAGTGCTCGGTAATCCATGCACATCCTACATGTGCCATCTTTCTTCGTCACTAAGACAATCGATGAGCCACACAAAGAAGTGCTCGGTCTGATGACCCCTTGGTTCAATAGTTCCTGCACCTGCTTTTTGATCTCCTCCATCTCAAGAGTTGACATCCTCTATATGCCAATATTTGGTAAAGGAGTGTCATGTTGCAAATGGATCTCATGTTGGATTTCCCTCTTCGGAGGTAATCCCCCTGGTTCCTTAAACATCTCATCATAGTTAGAAATTAATTCACATAATTCCTTTTTATGAGCATGATCACAGCCATGGAAAGCATCAAATAATTCTGCATCTTTCCCCCTTACAACCATAAGCATGAAACTCTTACTGGAATTCACCAACCTCTTCATTTGTCCTGCACTTACAAGGCTCGCATTGATTTTAGTTTGATGAGCTCTTACAATATATTCTACCCCATCTTTTGTGATTTGGTATTTGTTTTCATGACAGAAGAAGATTGCCTTTCTATCATACAGATATGGACTCCCTAACACCAAGCCAAAAATATCCAATGGTATCACATCAAGTTCTACCTCATCCACTAACTTAGAAGTGATCACAAATTTTACCTTGCATTGCTTAGTTACATTTAATTTTTCTTTATCATGTATCCATCCAAGCGGGTAAGGTTTTGGATGTGGTCTGGTTTCTAAGCCTAGCTTCTTTACCAAAGACTCTGAAATTAAATTTTGTTGGGATCCAGTATCAAATAGAGTTTACACTTGTGTATGATTTATGAAAACTCTAATATGAAATAACTCAATTCTCTCTCATTCATTAGGAAGAGACTCATCTATTGAACTAGTGCCTTCATGTGATTCAAAATTAACATGAGGTGTAAGAGTACCTTTTGTTCCTGTTGTCGTGATCAATGCTTAATCTCTGGAATCAAATCCAAGGTCTTGCTACATAGTTGCCACTGTCTTCTTCTTGCCTTTCGTCCATACTTCTTTGGTCTCTTTTCCAGGTACAATTTCCAATAATGATCATCGTCAAGACCTTCCTTTTTGCAGTGAATGCATTAAGGCCTTTCTCCTTTATCTTTCTTGGTTGATGTCATCCTCTTCTCCTTTCCCTTTCCTTTCATTTGGGATTTTCCATTTGGATCTTTGAAAGGTGGTACCTTGGAATGATCATCTCTTTCATTTTTTCCCCTTGTTCTCAAGATAAATGGCCTTTACACTGGCCGAGTCAATAGTAGTTGGTTCAAACAATAATAATGAATGTCTATTGTAACTATGCAATGATCCAATATACTTAGTTACTACTTCAGGTGAGTCAAGTGCAATGCCCAAATTAAGTGCTTTTTTTCTAAACTCCTCGGTAAAGCTTTGAACATCTTGACCTCTGCCTTTCCTTAAATATTTCCAATCCATTAAGGCATTTTTCTTATAACCCAAGGGATAAAATTGTTCCTTTAATGCAGAAATAAAACTAGGCCATGAGGAGAGAATATTACCCACACTCTTATTGCTTCGCAATTTTCTCTCCCACCAAACGAGAGTAGTGCCACTTGGTCGAAGAGAGGCCAACTGGATCTTTGCCCCATCCTCTTTGATCTGCTGAATCCTACCATATATTTCAATCTGCCTAATCCAGTTATTAATTTTTTCTGCATTACTTTCATCATTATACATGGGAAGATCAAATTTGACATCTAATTTAAAGAAAGGTTTCTTAGATTTATCCCTTAAATTTCTATGATGATGGTGATGAGAGGAAGAAGAAATTTCACTCGTGGAAGGAGAAGGAGGGGGTTCTTTCCATGCATTGAACCTTGTTCTTCTATCTTTCTCCCTTCTTCTTTCTCCAGCCTTGAAAAGCAACTGATCAACCTTTTATGGCATTGTATAGAAGGTTTTGCAGTAGTTGCACTCCTCTTCATCATCCATGTTTCTCCTTCGATGTGCACACCCCGCTTCGAGATCAAAACACTTTAGCTTCCCTTCGCCTCTTCGGACCCTATTTCTTGTTAGCATACAAACATGACCCAAGATCTTTTGCTTATATATGTATTAAAGAATTATATGGATAAATTGCAGCTTAACCATAGAAATTTAATGTGCACATGAGAGAAGAGGAGAAATAGATAAAATCATGAAAGAAGACAAGAGACTTGATAATGGAGTTCATCCAAATTGGACTATGTCTCCAGGTCCTGCTCAATAAATGGGGAGGCCTTCATTCATTAAGTGGCATGAGAAAGAAGAAGTAGAATCAACATTTACAAAAAGGAGCCTTATACCTCCAATCTAGAAAATGGCCAAAAAATGTAGCTTTGTTATAGAAACTGGCATCACCATTGAGTTCCTGTCACCGAGAGGTGCAAAATTGATATAAAACTTGCCCAATTCTGACACTAGACCAAAACTGACCCCCTGGAAAATGTGCTCAGGCAAGGTTCCACCCCATGTCACATGCTTGCTCACAGTTCCTCAAAGGTGAGGTGGAGGGGCAGTGGGTTTGTTGTTTGGGTGGCCCATGCCCCATCTCCGCTGGTAGCTTCGTATCAAAGGTGAGGTGGAGGGGCGGGGGGGTTGACAACCCACACCCCACCATAAATACATGTGTTGGTTCCAACTCCGGGGTTGGCGGGGTCATCGCCGCCCACCCGAATTCATATATACTTAATTATGGTGTTTTTGGGGGTGGCGAGGTCATGGTCACCCGCCCCTTTTTTTAATTATAATATTGTTGTGGCAGTTCCGGGGCGGCAGGGTCATGTCTGCCTGCCCCATATTTTTATATATTTTTTATTAACAATAAATAACCACCAAATTTTCCAGAACCTTAGGCAATATTGGAAAAATTAATAGACCCACAATTTAGCTTGGAAAACTGGCCGGATTCCAGTTCCAAATTCTTTCCAAATTGCACCCTCCTTAACCCTGCCACATGGGTAAGTCAACCCACAACTTTGACTGCTTCTAGGTTCTTCATACGGACTCAGATTGGAGTGTCGTTTGTGTCGTTGGAATCAGGGCGATGAGCACTTCGATCTAATGTCAAGTTAATCGACTTTCTGCCACTTTTAATTTTGAGTCTTTTTCATGCCATTAGTGTTTGGAGATCCACCTAGATCACTTCACCACCATGCCTCTCACCATCATGATTACCCCTACATTCATCCAATAAGTCAGTTCCAAAAAGGTTACAATTTTCAGTAAGAAAAAAAATAGAAGAAGGTGAGAACAAAGAACAAGGGGACAATACCTGAAGTCTATACCTCTCACCTACAAATCACTAGACCCCTTCTCTACCCATGACAAAAATCCTCATGTGTTGGCATTATGGCATAGATTTGGCACTATGACACAGGTGTTGTCCTTGTTGGCAACTCACTCAGAGGACAGATCTCAGTTCATACTTTCTGAATGAAGAAAAACAAGTTATACGCAGGTTCCCTATTAACCAAGTCACGTATACATGCGGGTTCACAGACCAAAAGGCGTGTATAGCATACACACGGACTTTCACGGAAGGAAAGGCGTGTACATGGTGGAAAACTTAGTTTTGGTCTGTGGTATTCGGTCCATGGTATTGGTCCATGGTATTGGTCCATGGTATCTTGTCCAACGTGTTTACCCCAGGTATTTGGCCCAAGGTATTGGGTCTAAGTGGTTTTGGTCCATGGTATTCAGTAAGGCCTAAGACTATAAAAGGAGGAGAAGATCATTTGGCAAAGGCACTCAAGCATTGAATATCTGATGAAGGAGAGGATCTAGCATACAGGTTATTGGGTTATGGTGCATAGTTGGATCTGGATCGTGGGTGAACCTTGGTGCTTGATGAAGATCTAATGATGGGTCAAGATCTTAAGGCTTGAAGTAAAGTATCATTACATGATTTGATCTTGAACATCCTAGATCTAAATACTGACGCATGTTTTTACTATGTAAATGTGATGATCTGGGTATGAATGAAGCCTGAAATAATTGTGATGCTTTAAGTTAGCATTTAGAGATCTGTACGTAGGTCAGCCTTGGTAAAACAACATATACACGCTGGTTCAACATACGGAAGTTGCATATGCGTAGGTTATGTTTAATAAAAGTGCGTATGCACGCTGGTTTGGCACAAAAAATTACCATATACAATATAAAATTTGATAATTGAGGTTGCTATTGGTTCTAGTGGTTGTTGCAGAGTTCTGGTTTCTACTCTGTGTTCTAGTGACTGTGTTTTGATGACAGGATTTCAGTGATTCAGACATTGATGATAGTTATGTTGCAGTGATGATTATTTTTGTACTTTGATGTTAATGGATCGAATCTGAAAATTTATGAAACGTGGTCCCTGGAAGAAAATAGAAGGTTGTAGCCTTCTGTAGGTTAGCACCTACGTAATAGTAAACACTTCAGCTAGTACAAGAGCTAGGGGGTTGTAGCTCCCTTCCAGGAGAAGCTGGAGAACGAGAGAAGGTTGTAGCCTTCTGCAGGTAGAAGCTTGCGCACTGGTATTAGACTGCACCAGTACAAAAATTGTAAAAAGAAGTTTCTTATTAAAAGGAAGATAGAGACAATTGCAGTAGGTGGTTTTCACCCACATTGGGTTTCCACCTTATATCTTGTGTTCATGTGTGTGATTGTCTGTTTTTATTGCTCTTGGTTACTGTTTATATGGCTCTAATGCACAGATTGAAGATCAACATATTAAGAATTAACTAAATTATAATTTTACTAGGTATATGCTCGTTGCCTTACATACAGTTTCATATACACGCAAGTTTCATTAACTGAAGTAGTGTATATGAATCTAAATATGGAAATGAAATATTATTGACTTGCTAATATTGATTCACCCCCCCCTCTCAGTATTATTTCCAACAATTGGTATCAGAGCAGGTCCTTCAAAAGAAGCTTGATCGCTTGAAGGAAGATTTATCATCATGAGTAACTGCAAAAGAGAGGGATCCATTAGACCACAAATCTTTGATCGGAGCAACTTCGTTTATTGGAAGGTAATAACCACATCCTACCTTCAATCTCTTGGAACGGATGTTTGGGAAATTGTGGAAGGAGGATATACATTTCCATCAGCAATTCTTATAGATATAGCAGGTAAAAAGCAATATGAAACCAATGCGAAGGCTGTCAATACATTATTGGGGAGTCTGTCACAATCAGAATTTGTCAAAATTATGCAGCTCAAAACCTCTAAGGAAATATGGGATAAGATCATTCTAAGCTATGAAGGATACAATCAAGTAAAACGTGCAAAACTGCAAACTCTTAGAATTCAATATGAAACTCTCAAAATGCACAATGATGAAAGTATAGCTAGTTACTTCTTACGTATAGATGAGATTGTTAACTGCATGAAGAACTTGGGTGAAGAGATAAAAGAAGTTACTTTAGTTGAAAAGGTTTTAAAATCCTTGTCTACTAAGTTTGAATCAAAAGTATCTGCCATAGAAGAAAAGCAAGATCTTCAGACTCTCACTATGACACAACTGCATGGAATCTTGACTAATTTCGAAATGTGAAAAGGAAGTCCATCAGATATGAGAGAAGCCGCATTCAAAGTTTCAGGAAGAGAAGAATTCAATGAATCAAGACACATTTCAGAAGGAGAGGAAGAAGCAAACTTTGTCAAGAACCTTCAACAGGGTTCTGGAAGATTCAGAGGTAAACTACCTTTCAAATGTTTTTCTTGTGGAAGAGTCGGTCATTATGCTACCAAATGTCCTCACAAAGATAAGCTTGATAAAGGTAAAGAATCAGCAAACTGGAATAGAAAACCAAGTGTAAGTAATAAGAGTTATTATATGCATGAAGATAGCGATGGTTTATCAAATAGTGATGAAGATGAAAATAGTAATGATTATAAACTTCTGATGGCTTTTGAAGATGACGATTTATTGGATGCTTTAGATGAATATAATCTTTATGAAGAAATCTTAAACTTAAAATTTGTTTAGAAGAAAAGATTATAGATACTCTGACATTCCAACTTGCTGAAAGAGAAAAACACAACGAAAAATTAGAATGTGAAATTGTGGGTCTAAGAAAAGATATTGAGAAAACAAAAGCTCTCAATCTCAGATTTGCTAAAGGATCAGAAACTTTAAATGAAATTATCAAAGTGCAGTGTTCTCCTATGATAAACACAAGTCTTGGATATACTGAAGAAGCATCTCAAGCACAGAAGCCATCAACCTCCACTAGAAGCTAACTTGATGCAGCAAAGAACAATGAACAGTTTGACAATCGTCAGCAAAGGCATAAAGCAGATCACTAGGTAAATCAGTTTCAATCTACTTCAAGGATGAACAGAAGCTACAACCATCCTCAAGTAAATCATACTCAATCTACTTCAAGAATGAATGTCAATGGAAACTACAATCACCAGGTTAGTGGGTTCGATAATCGCAGGAACTTCTTTAATGGCCAATGTTTTTCATGTCATAACTTTAGACACAAAGCTGCCCAATGTGTTGCCTACAAGACAATCATGACTAGAGAAGCAAGAAATCAAAGGAATGTGACAGGGATCATGAAAAGGACCTACAATAACTTTTTGCTTCTTGAAAATGAAATAGAATGCTCTATCTGTAACAACTTCGGTCATGAAGATTCTGAATGTAGGAGTAAATTTTGGCAAACATCTCGGGAGGAGCAAACTTCATTGAGTCCCAAAATATGGAGAAATAAAGAACCACAAACAGAAAGATGTGGTATAGACTTGTATGCTGAAGGACAAGAAAATCAGTGGTACATCGACAGTGGATGCTCGAAACACATGACAGGTGATAAAGAAAAACTTCAGTCATATAATGCCTGAGAAAAGGGAAAGAAGGTCTCATTTGGAAATGACACTCTTGCTGTCATAAAAGGTAAAGATTTTTTTATCTTAAAAGAAAAGGTTAAAGCTGGGAATGTTATGTATGTTGATGGTCTAAAGCATAACCTATTGAGTGTTAGTCAAATGTGTGATCAAGGAAATGAAGTAGTATTTCGATCAAATGGATGTGTTGTTCATGAGCTTGATACAGAGAAACTGTGATCAAAGGCATAAGAACTCCAAACAACTTATACATACTCAAGGGAGGACAACAACAGTGCTATTTAAGAAAAAATTATGAACACTGGCTATGGTACAGAAGATGGGGCATCTAAGCTTCTCTCAAATAAGGAAAGCATGCAAGTTCTAGGGTGTTCGTGATCTTCCTAATATCAACATTCCAGAAAATACAATATGAAAATCATGTCAATTTGGTAAGCAAACCAGAGCACATTTCCCTGAGAAGGAAGGATCAGCTAGTAAGCCTCTTGAACTTGTTCATACTGATTTATGTGGTCCATCATGGAAAAATTCACCTCGTGTAGAAGAATACTTTATATTGTTCATTGACGATTTTTCCATAATGTGTTGGATAGGACTTCTAAAGCATAAATATGAAGCATTTGAAAAGTTCAAAGCCTTCAAAGCTTTGATTGAAAATGAATCAAATTGCAAAATCAAATGCCTCAGATCTGATCGAGGAGGGGAATTTACCTTGGATGAATTCTTCGACTTTTGTGAAGAGCTTGAGCAAATTGAAAAGAATAATACTTGGGAATTAGTTCTTAGACTTCATGATAAGAATATCATAGGAACCAAATGGATATTCAAAAACAAACTGAATGAAAATGGAGAAGTTATTAGAAACAAGGCTAGACTTGTTTGTAAGGGATATGCTCAACAAGAAGGTATAGATTTTCAAGAAACTTTTATATATGTTGCTAGACTTGAAGCCTTAAGAATGTTCCTTGTTCTTTCTAGCTTTCAGAACTTCAAAGTATACCAAATGGATGTAAAATCTGCCTTTCTTAATGGAGACTTAGATGAAGAAGTATATATTGAGAAACCAGACAGATTCATCCTTGGAAATGATCCAAAACTTGTATGCAGACTCAGAAAGGCTCTCTATAGTCTAAAACAAGCTCCAATGTCCTGGTATTACCATCTTGACAAATACCTCCATCAACAAGGTTTTTCAAAAGGATCAGCTGATAGCAATCTATATACAAAGATTGACAATGATAAATTATCCTTTTTGGTAGCAATGAAGAAGCCAAGAGTCAAAACTTTTCTTTGGTAATGTAGAAAGAATTTGAAATATCCCTGCTTGGTGAGCTCACATATTTTCTTGGTTTACAAGTTCAACAAAATAAAGATGGTACTTTTCTATCACAATCCAAGTATCTCAAGCAGATCTTGAAAAAATATGGCATGTAAGATTCTAAACCAGTATGTACCCCTATGGTAACAAGATGCAGTCTCCGTTCAAATGATGAATCAACAACAGTACATCAACCAACCTACAGACCCATGGTTTTCACCCACATTGGGTTTCCACCTTATATCTTGTGTTCATGTGTGTGATTGTCTATTTTTATTGCTCATGGTTACTGTTTATATGGTTCTAATGCACAGATTAAAGATCAACATATGAATAATTAACTAAATTATAAGTTTACATGGTATACACTATTTGCCTACATATAGTTGCGTATACATGCAAGTTTCATTAACTGAAGTAGCATATATGAATCTGAATATGGAAATGAAATATTATTGACTTGTTAATACTAATTCACCCCTCCCCCCCTCCTCTCAGTATTATTTCCAACATCATGCTCCAGAAGTGAAAAATAATAATGAAAAGTTTAGGGGAGAGGAAGCTACAGGACATCCTGTAGGAAATCCTGTAGCAGCCTATCCCACAAAATGAAATTTCATAGGTTGCAGTCATCTTCAGCATAGAGATCCCAATGTCAAGGAAACTGTTATAGATCTGATATGAAAATATAAGACAATGCAAATAAACCCAAGAAATAATAAGATTGAATATATAGAAATGATTCTTTATTGATCAAACCCTTAAGGTAGGGCAACACCATACATTCACTCCTTAAGGAATGAGAACACTCCACAAGCCATATGCCTGTTCATACAATAATCCTTCACATCTCTCAATGGGGAGTCTATAGCCTCTATATAGGCATCATACATACAATACCATGGGTAATTACCAAGGTTCCCTCAATACCATCTATCTAATACCATGGGATTATTACATTATTGCTAACTACTTGTGGTCCCTTACATGATACAGGTTAACCACCTTATTTATTACTATGGCCCATCCCATTATTACATTATTCCCTTGGGTACCTCCCTTTGTACCCCATATTATCCCCCCTAGGTATACTACATTCCACCCCCCTTAACATGTTTCATCCCCGAAACATGGGAAAAACACAAATAATAAGATCTACGCAAAAGAGTAGTCCACTGGTACCATGCATGTGCAGCTAACCATCCTAGAGAAAGGTGAGCTCTCGATCTAGCTAGTGCCTCACTCGCTTGAGATGGAAGTTGATCCTCGTAACTCTTCTGTGTTAATGTATAGTAGGTGGATTGTCGCCCCTCTCTATATGCCATGTGGGGGTTGTTGTCCTTGTAGCTAATTTGTTGCCAACTTGTTGGTTGTTTTCTTGCTGGGTGATGTGGGTGGTGATATGTTGATGGTGTATCTTTCTTTAATTCACCACCTAATGGAGCCTGATTGGTATTTGGTACATGTAGTGGTGCCTACTGTTGTTTCTTATATTCCAATATTACTTCAACCATTGAGTTCTCATCTGATGTAACATTTTCTGCTTCAGCCTCCTTGGACTCTACTTGCTTTTCTGGTACCTGGTTTGATGTTTGTGTTTGGTGATCAACCATCAATGGCTCATCATCTGATATATCAGTCCCTGGAACATCTTCTGCTTCAGCCTCCTTGGACTCTACCTGTTTATTGATGGAAATATCTTGTAATGTAATTTTCTTCTTTTTATACCAGAGCTTCAGGAATTTCTTCTGCACATTAATATTTATAGTACCCACCGATTCCATCCAAGGTTATCCCAAAACAACATCCTCATTAGCCATATCTGAAGCATAAAAATCAGAATGCAATTGTTATAGACAATTTTGTTCCTTGCAGCATCAGGCATGAATTGTCAATAATCCAAGGGATCCAAAGTCCCTAAACATGATGTTCCTACCCCTAGAGGAACAAGGTCAGCAAACCAACAGCTCTCAGATCAGTTCTCCACCTGAAAACACTCAAAAACAAGCAATCCTGAAATCAAAGCAGGTGCTCCACTAGGCTTCTGCGCTGAAACTCAACTCCTCCATGGTGTACCTGCGTTGCAAAGCAAGTGGAACAAAGGCCACCTGCGCTGAGCGAGATGGGACAAGTGGAACACTGAGTCATTGCTCTGGAATCTTCCAAAAATGACACTTGGATCAGGGATTTCGCCTTGTGATGAGTCAGAGGCTCTGTTTCTCCAAGTGGAAGCAAGGTTCTCCAAGTGGACTCAAGAACTGAAGATCAACTGAAGAGAGAGAGGACACAAGGCAGCTACACATCAGTTGCAAGCTGACTCATCCTTTCTCAATTCATCTATATATTGAGCTCTCCCCTATGAGCTCAGGAGGCTGGAATTTTGTGCAAAGTAATGATATGCTGTTGGTTTCACTATAGAACTATTGGGTGATTGCTTGAAGGAGGTGAAGAGGAGAAATTCTTTCTGCTGGGAGGTGTTGCTGGATTGGGCCTTCAATGGTTGTAACACTCTCAGAACTTTACTTCTTCTATTAATAAAAGCTATTGAGGTTCTTCTATATACATTTGTTTCAATGATGTGTTGTGATAATTGTATATTTGATTTATGCTAATCCTTGAATCAGTTATGATTGCATGCTTCTTGTAGTTTCCTTCTTTGTTATTTTGCAGGATCTCATTGTAGCTGGGCCAGTAAAAGAGCAAGGAGCTGGGAGCAAGCAAGCAAAGAGAAGAGTTTGGATTTGACATTAAGCGCAAGGCAACGGTTAGTGCATTTCTTCATTCTCTCTTGCTTTCATAAAGAAGTAAATCTTAAGTAGTTTTCTTTACAGTTGTTGCTGAGGTACTATCACCCTTAGAGTGGGATAGGGTCATCCGAATCGGATACTTTTCCCTACAACAAACTGGCGACTCCGCTGGGGATCGTATTGTTTGATTGTTTGTAGCATTTTGCTATTCATTTCCTGAACAAAAGAGTACCAAATCGAAAAGCTTTTGACTATATCAAAAGCGAAGTAGAGAGCAGCTACTCTAGCTCATTTCTGAGCATGTTCATGATTTGAAGAGCAGATCTACAAGGATCCTTGTAAGCTCTTAGTGATAGCTTTTCATCTTCCTTGTCATCCCTTTGTGTGTACTTGACTGATAGCTTCTGATTTGAGCAAAAACTGTGAATTTTTGAGAAAATTGTGACCCGGAAACTGAGAGAAAACGAAACTTTCGTTTTCCAAAGCAGGTAGTACAGAGGCTACCTGCTTTGCAACGTAGGTCCCGAAGGGGCTACCTGCGCTGAGAGCCAGACTGGCTGTGCAGCACCTGCGTTGGCCCAATTTTTCCTTGTGCATTTGGGGTTTCCTCCCTTTTTCTTGCCTGTTTTCACTATAGATTTTGCAGCCAGTTACCAGTCTTGTACCTGTTCTGAAACCAACCTTACTTGCCATCATTCCGCCTTTGTTATATAATGAAATTGCACTTGTTCTTTTGTATTTCTTACATCATTTACAATTTCCCATAACGAAAGTGAACTAGTCTTGCTTTGGCCTCTTAGATCTGAACCTGTGTTAGGCATTTTGCTGGTCTAAAGAGTTAGCTTGTTTGCTGTCCATAATTGATTAGTCTTTTTACTTTCGTCATTATGGTTTGATTTCATGTATTTCTAGTGATTAAACAAGTAAAACTTAAGGTGTCTTTTGATTTTGGACAAGCTTGTTTGTTTTCGCTTTAAATCGAAATCAAAGTTATATAACAACTTTCTTTTTGTAATACATCAACATTAAGAAAGGGAAAAGAAAATACATGCATTGTGCATTTTGCATTTGAAAAAGTTTGCATGATGATTTAGGAGAAAGTGCATTAGTTTGTGCTGTATGAACTGTGTGAAAAGATTTGCCTTTCTTCTCCCTCAGTAGTTAAGATTTTCATCAGTCAAAAAGATTTGAAAAAAGCTTGCTTCTCATCTTAGGCTGCATTTAGGAATTGTCATATACATCTCGTGGTGAACCTTGAAAGGAAAACTTTAAAAAAGATCAACTTAAAATATACTGAATGAACCTAACAACGCATTTGAAACATAACGCAAACACATAGAGGTCTAGGTAGAGACGTGTTCCGGCGTCGTTAAACATAGTGACTGTCGATCTCTACGAAGGTGGGTGATTCCTCCTGAGAGTCGGTGGCACTAATACGGACTTGTGCTCCCACGTACCGTCGCGTATATATTGGGAGACCCCTATAGGCATTTATCCTTTATCCTTAGGAAGCCGTGTCGGCGCCCTACTGATCGCGATGCAGTGAACACAGCATTCACGAAGATCGACCACCCGTACCGTAAAACGTATTCTGTGGTTTCGCGAAAGGTTTGGCACACCCTCTTGCCTAGATCTCCAGAGCAGTTTCTTTTGGCCTTTTTCAAACTCTATAACTGAAAAGGTCCAACCGAGCATTTGTCACTTCGGGCTCGTTAATACATCGAAGGAGACAGAGTCATCTTTAGCTTTTTCTCGACTCTTAAAACATGAAAAAGCAAAGTTATGTTTAAAAGCGTCTAATAAATTCATTCAAATCGAAACAAACACAAATTTTCCCCTTTTATATTTTAGTTGATCGAGTAATCCGCAATCATGGAAGAAAGTCAATTGAATATCCGTCGTTCTCGGAGGCTTGCGAGTCAACCATCTTTGTCTCTGGAATCGAAAACAATCGGACAAAGCGAGCTCGTCGAACCAGTTCAAAATCTCCTTTAAAAGTTAGAACAAGTGTTCCACAACATCTGAGATTCTGGTTACTCCAAACATTTCGGAAACCCTGCCTCTATGAAGAAGTTCAACCGCACAGAAGGACAGTAATACTGATCCTAGTTGGGGGCAAATACTTGTATAACTGAACCAGTTCCATCTATAACTGGTCCAGAGAGTTTTGTTCCTCAAACATCTGTCGCTGTTGATTACAACCCTTCTTCGGCACCGGAAATCTTTACGGACCTGACGGGTCTTCCTCTTCCACCTGGTCTGATTGCGATAGAAGAAATTATAGTGGAACCGCAGTATCCACTCCAACTCATTTTGGAGTAGGGGGTCACTCTATTTCCTGCTACAAACAGAAGTTATTGTCCATCACCAGTGAAGTTCTGTAGAATCACTAGGCAATCAATTGGATAGACTCAAAATGTTTGAACAACCGGTCGACATCTAGGACTGTGTCAATTGACCGGCGACAGGCAGAATTACCTGCTGCGAATTCCAACAATGTTCGCGGCATACCATCTGTCCCAACTAGCTCTCAATCGCTGGAAGGAGTCCACCAAGGGGACTATCTCGACAGTATGGTCTGTTCCTGTCTGTTCCAGAGTAATGTCTGGTAACTCTTATGGTGAGACTCATCAAAATTGACCCTTTTGGGAATCAATTTAGGCCATCCAGTCCTCCAGGACAATCAATTGCCTGAGTTCTGGATTACCACCGTATGGGGGGCAGTATGCCTTTTCATTACCCCTCCGGGAGGGTACACATAAGGGAGTTCTCACCTTACTCAAGTTATGGTGGAATTGCAACGAAGTAGTTGGGTACTATGCTATCCCAGCCACCAAGAGTTGTATATTCTATGCAACTGTGTGTACTTGTGAAGACATCCCACTACACGGCTATCGTAACCGTGTCGCAAGTTCAAACGATGCTGTTGTATGTCAACCTCATATTTCTCAGGTTCTCATGCAACAGCCCTTGACCCTGCGACCCAACTACAATTGCCTACTGGTGGGGCACACAAGTACAATCGGGTACAAGTACCCCACATCTTGGTCCAATGGTTAGTGTAGCACAACAACCCATGGTATCGCAACCCGTGGATAGTGCAATACCAACAGCCACAATTCCAGCAAGTGTACCAAGGTTCTGAATAGCAATCTTTGTGAATACTGGAACAAACCTTATATCCAAAATGGTCAAAATCAACCACTTTATAGTGGTCAAGTCCATCAACCGTATCAGTCATACCAACATCAACTCCATTATGCTGGTATGCAAAGACCAACTGTTCAGGCGATTCCATCGTTCCCTGGTTACGCTTCCCTAACTTGAATCAACAGTTACCATTCGTGGCGACTTTAGAGTTGCCTGATTTACATCGGTTAAACAATGATCCAATGCTTACGCCCATTGGTGGCCAGTGATCCCGCACAAACTTCCATCGTCATTCCTAAATTCATGGGAAATCCAGGTGAAGACCCGTCGAATCATGTGATGACATTCATCTGTGGTGTTCGTCGAACACTTTAAATGATGATTCGATATGGCTTCGCCTTCTTTCAGAGGACATTCACAGGTCCAGCGGCAAAATGGTATATAGAATTGCCAAGAGCTTCGTTCGACAATTTTAGCTCCCTTTGCCACAACATTCTTAACCCACTTTCAATACCAATAAGGTATGAACTCGGGAACGAGAATTGACTAAACTTCAAACAGAACAACCGCAACCAACTCATATATCAGATCATATACATGAGTGGCGACGTCGACGAAGAATGGTTTAAAAATACGTTCCTGATCAACTTTTAGCTGAGTGGTTTATAAATTCGTTACTTCCGGCCATAACGGAAGATGTGGCAAAGGGGGGAGTCGTAACAGAAGAGCAGGTTATTGCTCGTGCACAATATTTGGACTTAGTAATACTCAGTCCGGCACGCTCTATGACAAAATACCAGACGCCCTAGACAGAGTTTCAATCCCTCCTCCTCCTAAATCAAATAGTGATCTCATGCGGGCGATGGCGTGATTGGCACGCAAACACGAATCCGAAAAGAACCAATCAAAAGAAGGCCGTAAGGATTCGAATCAAAATGCGCATGAAGAGGTTCTTTCTTCGGAGAGTAAATGCCGTATCAACAGATAAAGGCAAAGAAACCAATCAACCAGGAAGCAAGAAGAAAACAAACAAGGGAAGAAGAATAAACAGGTGAGTCATCTCCTAAGAAAAAATTCTTCAAACCTCCTGGGAATAGGAAACGGTATCCATGTCAAATATGCGATGACAAAGATCACAACACTAAGGATTGCCCATTAAAGCTGAGTAAAGAAGTTCTTTAAAAGTCCTATACCTAAAACTGTGTCAAGTGATCAATTTCCTAACCCAGGTCAAAATCTGGTTGGTAGCGGAAACGCTTCCCCATCTCAAGTGCTTATGTTGTCGGTTCAAAACAGCAAAATGATGCTTTGATTTCGACAAGGAACAAAGATTACGGGAATCCACAGGTGTCGAACGATAAAGGTAAAGATCAACCTAGCAGTTGACAACAACTTCGGCAGAAGTTGTACCCCCACCACTCATGAATTAACGATTAAACGCCAAAGGGAGTAGTACACAAGTCGACCTTTAATCCTCGTGCCAGAGCGGCTCAGCATTATAACATAGTGGAAGATTTGGCGCAATCGCCATCTGCTATGTCGACTCTTGAGGTACTACAACATTGCCCATCCCAAAGGCAAGCATTGTTATCAGCAATTGGTGGGGTGGATCCTAAAGATTCCAATCTAGTGTCCTTTGATCACAAAGGGTATGATCCTCAGTTACCAGCTCAACTAGCTTTCCTCGTCCAAGTGAAAGCCCTCAACAAAACAGTTCATAGAACGATTATTGATGAGGGGGCATCAACATGTATTATGTCGATGAGTTGCTGGAAAACTTTAGGATCTCCAACCTTGTCGCGATCATCGACAACATTAAAAGCATTCGACGGAAGGATATATACCCCTTACGGTATCCTTAGTAACCTGAAAGTTGAACTAGGAGGAAAAACAGTAGAAATAGATGTTGAAGTCATTGATGGCAATCTTGACTATAACATCCTACTGGGAAGGCCATGGATTTATGCCATGCAAGCTGTTGTGTCGACTTATTTTAGGAAGATCGCATTCCCCTTTGAAGGAGGGATTACGGTCGTCGATCAACAAAACTTCCTCCCTAATGGTTCACAAGTTACAGGAAGCGTTCCCATGATCCATGGCAGCGACCGGTCGATTCAAGATATTGGAGTAGGTCTGTTGAAAGATCCCACTATGATGGGAACTTTCGCGCTACCACCTCCTAGTTGCATAGGAAATGTACCATTTGTAGCAACATGCAATATGGTATCCACCTTGAAGGACACAGAAGGCAAAGTCGCTATGGATCATGCAATGGTTTTGCCACCAAGCCCCATTGAAATATTGTAGCAATCAATGTTTCAGGCCTGGGAGGCGAACCCCAATCAGCGCTCATCGAGCGTTTGGGTAGATAGATCTAGAGAATATGGTACCCCATTAGATCCTTGGTCAAAAGTACATGGGACTGACGAAGGAATCTTACAATCAATGATGATTGAGGGGGCACCATGGAATGACCACCACCATCGTTCCCTTCTTCCGGAATACGAAGAAGATACTCAAAAAGATCTTTACCACCCTTCAGTCTTTGAATTCCTAACAAATACTGTAAACACGGTGGATTCCGAGCGAAACTTATCCAATATTGAAGAGACTATAGCCATAAATATCTCGACCAAAACAGGTGTTGTAGAGAATATTCATGTTGGCAAAGGTTGTTCCCCTTCAGAACTGGAAATATATAACGCTCTTTTTCGCGAATTTAGAGATGTCTTTGCTTGGTCATATGATGAAATGCCAGGCATCGACTCGAGTATCGTTGAACATGAAATTAAAATGTATCCTGATGTCAAACCAGTAAGGCAACGGCTTCGACAGGTTCACCCTAAGAAAGCCGCTGCCATTAAGACAGAAGTTGAGAAACTTCTCCATGCTGGATTCATCTACCCGGTTCCACTAACTGATTGGGTATCGAATATTGTACCTGTTATGAAAAAACAAGGAACAATACGAGTGTGCGTCGATTATAGGGATGTAAATCAAGCTTGTCCAAAGGACAACTACCCTACGCCCTTCATCGACCAGATAATTGATGAATGCGCCAGATGTGAAATCTTTTCCTTTATGGATGGATTCTCCGGGTACAATCAAATTAATATCCGCCCACAGGACCAGTCAAAGACTGCTTTTATATGTCCGTGGGGCACATTCGCCTATCGAAAATTACCCTTTGGTTTAAAGAATGCAGGGGCGAAATTTCAGAGGGCTATGAATTATGCCTTCCATGACATCAAGAGCATTGTTCAACCATATCTCGACGATCTTCCGGCTCATTCGCGAAAGCGGACTGATCATCCGCAGCATCTAAGAGCGATATTTCTACGTTGCCGACACTACAAAATAAGACTCAATCCACACAAATGTGTATTTTGCGTCGGTTCTGGTCGTTTACTTGGCTTTGTAGTCTCCCAAGATGGGATTCGTCTCGACCCCTGTAAGGTTCAGGCAATCATCAACTTGCCTCCACCTTCGAATTTGCTTCAGATTCAGAAACTCCAAGGGAAAGCAAACTTTCTGAGGAGGTTCATTCCTAATTACGCAGAACTTGCTAAAGGTTATACACGTCTTTTGAAAAAGGACGTACCCTTCGATTGGGACCAGGTTGCGCAAGCTTCCTTTGACGCTTTGAAAGAATCTCTAGTAAAAGCATCATTAATGTACGCCCCAGATTATCTTAGGGATTTTAACCTGTATCTAGCTGCAGCGGATACAACCATTGCGATGGTTTTAGTTCAAGAAATCGATGGAGTTGAACATCCTGTATATTATTTAAGTAAAAACTTAAATGATACAGAAAGTAAATATTCTTACGTTGAAAAGCTAGCACTTGCTGCTGTTCAAGCGGTACAGAGATTTCGACATTATATCCTCTTTAGGAAAACTACAATTCTGTCAGATTGCAAACCCATGACTTATATACTGTCGCGACAGTTACTGGGGGGCAAGTATTCCAAATGGATAGCGATCCTTCAAGAGTTTGATCTGGAATTTGTGAAATCCAAGTCAAAGAAAGCTCTGGTATTCGCAGAATTATTATGTGATCTCCCATCGTCATCCAACGAAGAAACTTCCAAGGAATCAATCGTGGACGAGACTTATTTTGATATCTGCGAGCGATGAATGGTATGGAGATATAATTATCTATCTCCAAACCCAAAAATTTCGGCCAGACACCTCACACTCCGAACAGAAACGTATACGATACCAGGCAAAAGACTACGTGATCGTCGGTGATACCCTTTACCGTCGTGGTATCGATACAGTTCTGAGGAGGTGTCTCACCCATGAAGAAGCCGAAAAAGCCCTGAATGAGTGTCATTCAGGCGCGTGGGGGAGGGCATCAATCCGGTTTCGCTACAGCCCAAAGGATATTAAGAGCAGGATATTTTTGGCCAACCATGTTTAAAGATTGCATAATCGCAGTCCGAAGTTGTCATTCCTGCCAAATCTTTGATAGCAAAACCAGAAGACCACCCGCACCACTACAACCAATAGTTGCAGTTGGGCCTTTCGCCAAATGGGGCATCGATTTCATGCAATGTAACCCCACCTCGACCGGGGGGCATGGGTATATTATAGTCGCAGTTGACTATTTTACCAAATGGGCCGAGGCGATGCCTACATTGGACAATACTGGTGAAACAGCTGCCCTATTCTTTTTCAATCATGTAGTCGCCAGGTTCGGCGTACCCCAGGCTATAGTTACAGATCATGGATCGCATTTCCGCAATCACATGATGGTCGAATTAGCTGCCAAACTAGGGCTATCTCACGACAGCTCTACTCCGTATTATCCACAAGCCAACGGACAAGTTGAAGCAATCAACAAGGTCCTGAAGCGTATGTTGCAAAGGATGATCGGAGTTCATAAAAGAAGATGGCACCTAATCCTGTATGCAGCCTTGTGGGCCTACCGAACCTCGGTAAGAAACGCAACCGGATTCACACCTTTCTAGTTGGTGTACGGTCTAGAAGCAGTCTTACCGATCCAGTGTGAAATTTCGTCGCTTAAACTCGCAATTGATCTCCTCCCCGGAACTTCGGAAGAAGAGGCTCGTTTCTTGGAATTAATCCAATTGGATGAAACCCGTCGTGATGCCGCTTTGGCTAACGAAGCCCATAAGAAACGAGTCAAGGCTCAGTTCGACAAAAATGTCAAACCCCGTGTCTTCTCAGAAGGTGATTTGGTCTTGCTTTATGACCAAGAATCCGATAAATTAGGAGCAGGTAAATTCAATTCCTTATGGATGGGCCCCTATATTGTTAAAAGAGTGTTAGCAAAAGGAGCCTACGAGTTAATAGATTACGACGGAATTCCACTGGCACAGCCCCGGAACGGGCTGTACCTCAAGCGTTACTATGCTTAAATAGTAACCTGCATGCTTTTGTTGTATTTTGTTTTCGCCAAAGTTCTTGTTCTGGTTGAGTGATTCCCCTTTTTCATTCGTTGCAGATGTCAAACCTTATGGAGACATGTGTTGGATACGCCGACAGAGCGAGTCGTAGTTCGCGGAACCTATCCTCCGCAGCCTGGGCCATTTTTGATCCAAGCAGCGAGTTAGTAAGTTTCAGAGGTGTATGTATTGGGCAATCAACGAATAACATCGCTGAGTATAGCGCGTTGATAGAACTACTCTCTGATGCCATCACACGTGGCATATGCCGACTAATCGTCAGGCTAGACTCACAGCTCATAATACGACAACTCAATGGTATATATTCTGTTCGCAATCCAGCTATTTATCGCATGTTCCTAAGAGTAAAGATCTTGGAAAGACGATTTGATTCAATTCAATATCAACATATTTCAAGAATTTTAAATACATTAACTGACTCATTAGCAAACTATGTGTTAGATAGACATCTGCAACATTTATAAAAGGGACACATCATAAAAAGTGTACATATGAATCATCCAAATCAACCAGAATGAAAATCGAAAATCAAAATATGTATAAGCTGTTCATAAAGTTCATACATAATGCTCTGTAACCGAGACAAAATTGGTCATATGACCTAAAAACTCCAAAAGTGCTAGGGGGCACCCTAGCCTAGTGATGCTCCTGATAGTAAGCCACAGTCTGTGCTATCATGCGCAGAAGACGGGTCCATCGTCTAGGTACACCGATAGTATGCTGCTGCATCGGTAAAGGTAACTCGTCAATTTGTACATCCGGAAGACCACGGGTAAGGTTCTCAACCTGCCCCTGCACAGCTGCAAGAGTCTCAGTATCGCTAAGATCACGGATAATAACTCTCCGAGCAGGTTCCTCTGCCGGAGCAGCAACAGGTGGTCTCAGACGAACTGCCGGACGAACAGGACCGACATCTGCAAGCACACATGAGTTCAATTAAAGTCTTGATAGAATAAAGCACGAGAACATTATAAATGAAAACAATGAACAGTAATATGGTTGAAGTTCTTACCAGTAGCATCCCACTGAGCACCGTCTGGCAGTACCATATCCGGATCACCCCGGAAATCCATACCAACATATGGGTACTTGGAAAAAGCCATCTCCTGGCGATCGAACCACCTGAAGAAAGCGGCATTGAAAGAAATCTGGGATTGACCTGCATGTCTGGACATGTGATCGACCCATCGCTGCATACGTGGCTCGGTAGGAGAAGGCACTCCGAGATCAACATACTGAGGTTGCATCAGAGGGATCTTCTCCAAGGCGAAGGCAGTCAGAATCAAACCAAAACCAAAGTTCTTCAGCTTCCCGTCCTTCACTTTGTTCAGTTGATTTTTCATCTGAGTAAGCACTACGTCACTCCAGTTGAAGATCTTCGGTTGGAGACACTCCAAGGCGTGCTGCATATGAGACCTGTTGGCAACATGTAAAGATGCGCTACCGGCCATCCTACCAAGAGTATACAGAATGGACCTGAGAGGCCTGCTAGTAACATCACGGATGACTACCTTGCCGTCTCTGCTCGGCTGGGATCCCTCCCTGCAATACTGGCGGACATAATCTCTCACGGAATCATTCCCCCGAACTGTACCAGATAAAGAAATGGGAGCACCCCGCCTTGACAAGCCAGTCAAGAAGTAAATGTCTGTCACGGTCAATGGAATAGGTTTGTTCCTGATCTGGAATACTTGGTTAACAGGATCCCAAGCATCAAGCATATACTGCAGTAGTGAAATCTGTGCTCTCATGCTTGAGATACGGAAAAACTTCAGCATACCACAGTCTCGTAGCGCGCCCACCGTAACAGGATCATGAAGGGCAATCATATCTTCTTCTTCATGTTCTCGTTCTCGCCATGTGAGGGCCATCTTGATCAAGAATCCCTGCAAAACAAACAAGAGAATGAGTCAGCTCCTGAAATTGATGAAAAACTGGCGAAAATTTCATCAAAATCTGTGAAAAATTGTTGTTTTTATGCCCCAACGCAAGTGCCCAGTGTACTACCTGCGTTGGGGGACAAGCTGCCTTCAAACAGCTTGAATCCCAACGCAGTTTTCGAATGGGGAACCTGCGCTGATCAGAGGGCGCCCTGGCAAAACCCCAGAGGCTCAATAGAACAACAAAACAGGCATAAAACAGGAAAATGAAACCATGAAAATGAAGAGCTAAGGTTTAGCTCCTACCTGGTCCAAACAGCGCCGAAAATCGTCCGCAGAATCTCCCGGAATCAGCTGGTGAAAATCAAGGGGAAAGAGGCTCCTCCAAAGCTCCAACAAGCAAAATACAAATGAAATGGTAAAGTGAGAGGTAAAAACCCTTTTTATTTGCTTTTTACGTAGTTCAAGGTAAATATTAATGTGTTAATCTCATTTTCAAGTAAATATTACTCATTTCTAACTAGTTTGTTGCAGCAATTTGAAAATGCAGTGCTATCAGTGAAAAAGAGAAGCTAGTTATGGTAAAAAATCAAAAGTAAACCATATAATCGAGCAGTTTTAGCACACAGTTCATGCTCGTTAAAAAATAAACGCAAGATCCGAGCAGTTTTAGCACATAGTTCATGCTCGTTAAAAAATAAACATAAGTTGTGAGCAATCTTCCCCTAGAGTTCAAGCTCACCCAAAAAAAATGAATCGGTAAATAACCTTGAGAAATGTAACCTTTGACTGCCATATTAAAAGCCATTGGTCGTGTTTATATGCCATCACCTCCATCCGTTCATTTGGCCAATCGTTCATCTCCATATGTTTGTTTACCCATTTTGAGGAACAGCTGCGAAGAGTGATTTCACTTAGCCATCCTTGTGACACTGCCGTGATTGGAATATTCCAACCTGTACCTGGAATCTGCTGCTGCCCTGTTCATCACTCGTTCCTCGAAAGATGAGTCGTCTTTAAGCTCTTTTCACTGACTCGTAAAATATGAAAAGTTTGCCGAGTTTTGGCCTTCCAGCTCGTTAAAGCGACCGGAAGAGCTATCCCTCCTCTAGATTTTAATCTTTTTTGGACCTGAGGGATTATTGCACAAAAAGATCGAGCGCTTGTTTTGTTCGGCTCGTTAAAGCAATCGAAAATTCATCCCTTCTGTATTGTTTTATACTTTTTCGGACTTAAGGGATTAGATGACGAAAAAGGAATTTTGGAGTTGACTTTACGTACCTTTTCAGACTCTCTAAAAATGAAAAGGACCGAGTTATCCTTGTCGTTAGACTCGTTAAATTCATTAAATAGCGACAAACTTGTCTTTAGACGAGAACGAGTTTCCCTATCGCTAGGCTCGTTAAAACATAGCGATGGGCTTGCCCGAAGGGCAGGTTATAGAACAAGCATATGTTATCCTCCTCAAGCTTGACAAAAATAAAGCGGTACTGGTCAGCAATGACTGGGGAAAAATTGGGAGAACCTCACAGCTTTAATGGTAGCAAGTCGCTCTTGAACATGACACTTTGTCCTCCGTATCACATCGGGTTGGGTTGTTTCATTCACCGGTCTCATCACCATGGTCCTCGCCACACCATCCACATTGGGGTAATGCTACCGATCCATCACATCAGTGTCATTATATGTTCAAGAGATGTTGTTCTGCAAAGAGTCAACCGTGTCCCATCCACTGCCATACATTGTCCTTCATCCATTTCATGACCGCCACCTTGAACCATACATCACAGTTTGTTTTCACCTCATCACAATCACTAGCTCCGTTCCGTGTCACTGATGTGGGATTCATTAAGGCCCTCCTTTGACGGATCACTCCTTGTCGACATCAGCTCATTATCCAAGGAGTTGATCTAGGAACAACCCCTTCAGTACTTTGAAGCTTGCATGCCTCAATGGCAAGTTTCTCACTTCCGGCGACAGGTATACATCAATGACCTTCGACCAGAAGATTTTGCATGGTGGTCGACGCCAAGTCCTTTATTCCCACCATGTGAATTGTACTGCTGTACCTTGAGGGTCATCATCCTTATCGGTGATTCCTCTCGCATTTGTTAACGGTTTACATCATTGACCGGTAATCAAGCGATGTCTTTCCATGTTCGACTTCAAGAAATTCTCACATGGATTGACTTGTACATTGAGTGAAGATCGGAAGAGATTGAAGACCCCGGATCTAGTTCCATCCATCTGGGCTGCGATATATATTCAGGATATAAAGACATTTGATGTGTACATCATTGCAGCAGATGATCATCCTTCTCAAAGGATGATAATTTCAGCAGAGAATTATCAGTCTACCATCAGACGATCATCTGTTCTATGTACCAAAATGAATTTATAAAGCTGAGCATGGGAATGCCCACCTCAGCTAGATCATGAAAAAGTATGAAAAATAATGTATTGTATTGTATCTTATTACGGGACACTTCTCAGCAGATTGAATGAACTTCGGATCCTCCTAATAAAGCATTTCACCCGATAAACGACCTCATACTTTAGGGGGCATCTGTTATAGACAATTTTGTGCCTTGCAGCATCAAGCATGAATTTTCAATAATCCAAGGGATCCAAAGTCCCTAAACATGATGTTCCTACCCCTAGAGGAACAAGGTCAGCAAACCAACAACTCTCAGATCAGTTCTCCACCTGAAAACACTCAAAAACAAGCAATCCTGAAATCAAAGCAGGTGCTCCACTAGGCTTCTGCGCTGAAACTCAACTCCTCCATGGTGTACCTGTGTTGCAAAGCAAGTGGAACAAAGGCCACCTGCGCTGAGCGAGATGGGACAAGTGGCACACTGAGTCATTGCTCTGGAATCTTCCAAAAATGACACTTGGATCAGGGATTTCGCCTTGTGATGAGTCAGAGGCTCTGTTTCTCCAAGTGGAAGCAAGGTTCTCCAAGTGGACTCAAGAACTGAAGATCAACTGAAGAGAGAGAGGACACAAGGCAGCTACACATCAGTTGCAAGCTGACTCATCCTTTCTCAATTCATCTATATATTGAGCTCTCTCCTATGAGCTCAGGAGGCTGGAATTTTGTGCAAAGTAATGATATGCTGTTGGTTTCACTATAGAACTATTGGGTGATTGCTTGAAGGAGGTGAAGAGGAGAAATTCTTTCTGCTGGGAGGTGTTGCTGGATTGGGGCCTTCAATGGTTGTAACACTCTCAGAACTTTACTTCTTCTATTAATAAAAGCTATTGAGGTTCTTCTATATACATTTGTTTCAATGATGTGTTGTGATAATTGTATATTTGATTTATGCTAATCCTTGAATCAGTTATGATTGCATGCTTCTTGTAGTTTCCTTCTTTGTTATTTTGCAGGATCTCATTGTAGCTGGGCCAGTAAAAGAGCAAGGAGCTGGGAGCAAGCAAGCAAAGAGAAGAGTTTGGATTCGACATTAAGCGCAAGGCAACGGTTAGTGCATTTCTTCATTCTCTCTTGCTTTCATAAAGAAGTAAATCTTAAGTAGTTTTCTTTACAGTTGTTGCTGAGGTACTATCACCCTTAGAGTGGGATAGGGTCATCCGAATCGGATACTTTTCCCTACAACAGCAATACATACTTGTCCATAGAAATCTTCAAATCTTTATAAACTTGAATTTGGTCATTATTAACCTGTGTGTGCTCCATGTGTTTTGCTGGCACTTGTAATTTTTTTGCCAAATTGACATTTATGAGATTTTGCTTGCAACTAGGATTTATGGACACAACGATCTTCTCCTTTTGAACGAATCCATGAACCTGCAATAAGGAAATACTAGTAGAAAATAACCCCTTACATGTCTCATTCTCCTGTTTTCTAGCATGAGACCATTTGCTAAAAGGACTCTTTCAAATTCTTCATCTGAAAGTTTGGACAACTGCTTGCGGTCAAGTGAGAACCACCATCTGGCAGCCTCATCTTTCATACCAAGCCCTAGGAAACTTGTCCAATTTTTTGGCCATAATGACTTCTCTCTTTCTATGAATTCTTCAATAGTAGGGCCATTATCTTTCCCTGTAAAAAACATCTTGCTAAACGGCACGAAAAAAAATCACTTGGCGAAAATTTAAAATGGTCGCAGTTTAGTCATTATTGCTCAGAATCTTTATTATGACCTGTTTTCGGAAATGGAACAACCATTCTGCATCTTCCCATGTAGTAGAAATCCCAATCTAGACACTGGAATTTCCGATTCGCACTGCAACTGTCCCCTGTCACAAAGAAATTGAAAAACACTGATTTTATATCAGCGATATCTCCCTCATCCGGACTCTGATTCGACTGATTTTTTTTTGAAATTGGGTATGTTTTCACAAAAAAATATAGATATGCAATTAGATTCTATAGATTTTTCACCAAAACATACAGATTTGAGACGCAAACTTGCCGCCCCAAAAAAATGTCTGCAACACCACTGATTTTTAGATCAGCAATATCTCCTTCATCCGGACTCTGATTCGGCTAATTTTTTTTTTAGAAATTGGGTATTTTTTCACGAACCATCCAGATCTAGAATTAGATTTTGCAGATTTTGCACCAAAACCTACAGATCTGATTTGCAAACTCGTCACCCCGAAAAATGTCTTCAACACCACTGATTTTTAAATCAGCAATATCTCATTCATCTGGACTTCGATTTGGCTGATTTTTTTATTTTCAAATTGAGTATTTTTGTGTCAAAAATTCAGGTCTACAATTAGATTCTGTAGATTTTTCACCCGAACATACAGATCTAATCTGCAAACTCACCGCCCAAAAAATTCTCGCAAAAAATTAAAAAATAAGAATAAAAATTCTCTGCTTTGCACAAGAAAGTGCTCTGATACCACTTGTTATAGATCTGGTATGAAAACATAAGACAATGCAAATAAACCCATGAAATAACAAGATTGAATAGATAGAAATACTTCTTTATTGATCAAACCCTTAAGGTAGGACAACACCATACATTCACTCCTTAAGGAAGGAGAACACTCCACAAGCCATATGCTTGTTCAAACAATAATCCTTCACATCTCTCAATGGGGAGTCTCTAGCCTCTATATAGGCCTCATACATACAATACCATGGGTCATTACCATGGTTCCCTCAATACCATCTATCTAAAACCATGGGCTTATTACATTATTGCTAACTACTGGTGGTCCCTTACATGATACGGGTTAACCACCTTATTTATTACTATGGCCCATCCCAATATTACATTATTCCCTTGGGTACCTCCCTTTGTACCCCATATTATCCCCCCTAGGTATACTACAGAAGTTCCTCCAGAGCTTATCAGTAGTAGCAGGAACATGAGCATCAGTCTCCAGTACCTGCACATCAAAGGAAACAAGCATCAAAGGAGGCCAATAATAAAACAGTATGCAGCAAATACACAGCACAGGGACATCATTCTCCAACAAGTAGCATCATCAAGGCATATTACCCATAGGTATGTCATCTTGCTTAAGCTCTCTCATTAGCATAATATGACTAAAAATGTAGGATTGTGTAAGAGTTGGCTTTATAAGAAAAGGTGTCCAGTTAACTTGGCCACCTTTGACCAGTCGACAAGGAGCAGGGGAAAGTTTAAGGATGTAAATTTATCTTAAAGTTTAAAGAACTTGGCGAATCTCACCAGTCCATAATATGAAATCACTAAAATATTTGATGATACTTTTGTAGAAATATTCAAATTTATGTAGTCTTTATATAAAATTTTGGCGATTTTTAAAGTAAAATAGTTTTATACTATAAAATTTAGGCGAATCGTTTTTAGGGAAAACGAGAAATTACCGAATATTTTTTTTGTAAAAAGCATGAAAAATTAGCCCACTTGCGAATATTAGCCCCTAAAATTTTTCATGATGAGGAGAATACAGTTAGATCATGCCACACATGGCAACAGTCAAATCAGAAGAAAAAAGATATGAGGCCAAAAATGGTTAAGTTACGAATGATCAAAGTGGGAGATGATTACGAGGTAAGGAGGAATGATGGAGTGGTAGTGGGACCAATGTCCCAAAGGTGGGTGCTCATACTTAGGTAGCCAACACACCATCCCACAAAATCACCAATATGAGGAAATAAAACACATATTTCCATGCAAAGGAGGCATTTGCAATCTCAAGGATTCTTCTAAGCAAGGTTGCTATCGGCTCTTGAAGTAGTGTCTACAAGAAAGACAATGAGCAGCGCACATACAAGATCCTACATGAAAACCTATAGGATCCTATAGGGAGATTGACAGGATACAAAGCAACTATCTACAAGATTATCATTGGGAATTTAGAGATGAAGGATCAAAGGTTGGATTTATCAGACAGTAAACAGGAGGTAGGAGATACACCGTCCCACACTTTTCAGTTAAAAGAATATAGGAAAACCCTCCATTTGGTTAAGGAATTTGCAGTCTAGGGGAATTATATCACAGGGTTGTCATTTAAAATCTCTCACCCACTAGAATTTGGAATTATACCCATACAAGCCTCCATAATTACCAAAGGAAAAATGACAGGGGGATTTAACAAGAGTGAACCCACAAACATAATGAGAAATCATCAACACCCTCCTATAATATAAATCTTCACAAGGTACAATTGGATGGGTTTCTTTGAAAAAAAGAGGGGATGTGATGATGAGGTGGCCAGAGACTTTTCTCTCTCACTCATCCCACTAACTAGCACCCATGCCACTACTGTGCTGAAAGGCTTCTCAGTAGAAATCACCCCTAAAGTCATAGGTAGAATCACCACACTTCCTTTAGGGTTGCCTTGAAGAAAGGAAGATAAGGGTAACAACACCCTTGCAAAGAAGAAATTCTTTGTGGAAGGTGTTATCACTCAGATTTTCCTTGAAGTTGTTGGGAAGAGGAAAGAGGTCTGAGGTAACCACAAACCAATCTTTTAGATACAGAATCTAGCCAATCTGTATCCAGAGAGGGCTCTCTCTTTAAGTTTTAGCTTTTTTTTAAAAGATATTAGGCTAGTTGCGAAGTTTAGGAGTTTTGTTTGAGTTTGGGTGGTGAGATTCAGTAGCAGAGGGGTAAGACTGAGTAGTTTAGGCCATTGTGCAAATGGAGTCAAAGAAGATGGCTTAACTAGACTTGGTTTCTTGACAAAGGATGGTTTCACAGGGCAAGATGGTCAAACAGGGAACAAATAAATACTTGGAATAGATGGAATGGGTTCAAAAATGGGTGAAGGGCATTTAAGAATCCTTCAACCTGTTGGCTAGTTGAATTGTTTATTGATTAAACAATCAAGTACCACATTAATTTGTCAACCCGGGAAAGTCCTTTTATTTCAAAGGTGACTGCGTACCATATGTACTTAATTCTAAAAGCATCAAAAGCTGTAGTATACACGATTCTGTTAAAACTCCTTACTCTATGTTATAACAGTGTATTGCAAAGATAAAATGAAAGCAGTTAACTAAGAATACAAATCTGAAAAGAGAAGTAATGGATGCTCTGTTAGCAGAGGATCAGGACCCTATCCTCCAGGTAAGGATGTTCAGCACCTGCCCCTGTAACCAGATTGCTAATACACACTGCAATTCTAATTCACCGGTGAAGTATTCTTTTACAGCTTCAAACGATTAACAAAACAAAGTACCAACAAAAAGGAAATTATCAGATGTAATGCTACAGAATCCAAATAGAGTACCAGCAAAAAGAAAATTACCAGACACACTTACACACTGACAGGAAATAAATGGGTGAATCTTGTGAAGAAGGTGGGCCCTGTCCCTCTCACAAGATTCCCCAGAACACAAATGCTGGATTAGGTGCTCAGAACAATCTTCTATTCATCTGCCAAAAGGTCTAGTTACAATAAAAATTCAGACTTGCTGTTTGTCTTTCAAAACTTCCCTTACAACTTGTTTTTCTCCCCCCCTTTCTAATGTAGATGTCTCCTCTTTATAGAGGAGACATCTATTACAATAGACTATCATCGTTCATTCAGTTAAACCTTTTTTTGTCAAAAATAAGAAATCCATCCTTGTTACAGGATGTTGTTACAACAGTGTGACAGTGTATTCTTTCTTGGGTCTCTTATTGTTACACAGCTGGTAACCAAACTTCAACCGTCTTCTTGGAATCCTCGCACTATCCTTTGCCGCTTCCCCATTGTTGTTGATTTAGTAAACTCATGTTGTTCCTGGTGTTTTAGCAACTGTAACCGTGTTTTACCCTTTTTGGACAGTTGCTGATCATGCTGCGTCAGCATGGAACTCTGGCGATCTTCTGATAGTTGCCGTTTGTTATTTCCGGTATTCCAGTTGTTTGCAAAATAACATTTCCCCGCTTTAGATAGTTGTTGTTGCTGGTGCTGTAGCAACTGCGTAGTTGCTGTTTCTGGTGTTGCAGCAACTGCGTAGTTGCTGTTTCTGGTGTTACAGCAACTATGAATTATAATTTCTGCAGACTTTAGACAGTTCAACGGTTACTTAGCAACTTGGTTAACTTTTCCAAAGATAAATATAAAGATAACATGAATATGTAATGAATAATTAAACATATAGTCATGCGGAGAGTTACTTCATACCTTGGGATGATTAGGTCATTATATAATCAAAGCTTTCAACTTATGGACTGAAAAAGGGTAATATTATAGCAAAAATACAAGGTCGAAAATGGTCAATTTGGAGTCCTAACATCCCCCCCAACTGAAGGGATTGCATGTCCTCATGCAATGCTTACTCTGAATCTGAGTCGGAGTACTGGGATGAACAGTGTAAATTACTGAGACAGTAGCTATAGAAAGTGGTATCAAACTTGTCTCTGAACCCACAGACAATCTGTATTTGCCTCCATGCTGCCACCTCTTCCTTTTTGGATAATCCAAACTGACCCTTATATTGCTGACCAGATAACCATAGAAGTGGAAATTTAAATCTGTAGCCAATCCAATTTTCAGCACATTGTTCCATACATCTAACATAGTAAGGTACCCTTGAAATTGCTGCTTGTAAATTGGGTGGATTATAGGGATGATACTCTTGCCTTTCCTTGGGACAGTTTTCCCAAAATAGGTTGTTGGCCTTAATAGCCAAGGGTGCCTTGGTCCTCACATAGTGTTGGCAATCTCGCAGGACCACTGCTTGTAGTTGCCTGATGTGATCCTTCATTGCAGGCTCACTTAACATTCTTTGGTGCTGTGCAATGAAAGTGGCTGCATTTTGAGGTTCAGCCCTGATCCAAAGAAGGCAGTTCTGTTCATTATGTTGTGCTGAGATGAAGGCGTTTTGCCAAGTGAGTTGGTTGGCTAAAAAGGAAATGAAAGCTCTGAGCTATATGTCGCCAACAAGAGGGAGTATATTCATATTTCTCTCTTCAGACATGGCTTCATTGTGGAGATAAAGCTCGCACAACAAATTCTGATCATTTTTGGGTGCCTCTGCAAAGGTTTGAATAAATTGTTCTGATGTAACCACCTGATGAGGTCTACCTTCTCTAACTACCTTTATCTGTAAGAATGTCAGTCGTTCCCTCAAAAATGTTGCATAGTTGAAAGAGGGTTTCCTTGTGGCAAGTATTCTTTGAAACAACTCAAACATCTGGGACAGTCTAGCTTTTAGTTCCTTAATTTCTTTGTACTGAGCTCTAGACTACTCAAGTGCTTCCCAGTTCTTATATGCATAATTGAACCAGATCCCCTTTTGCTGTTGGAATGCTTTGCCTTGTGACAGCTCATATTCTCTCCACCATTTTCCTTTTAATTCTTGAAAACTAGCTGTCTCTGTGCATGCATCACTAACAGAGGGAGGTTCTGTTTGTGTAAAGGCATAAACAAGGATTTTCTGCTCTGTGATAATTGGAGTAGGCCGGGATGATTCGATGTCTTCCTTTCCATTTCCAGCTACTGTTTCTTCTTCTTGTTCTATAATAGTTTGGGTAGGCCGGGGTGATTTTACGTTTTCTTCATTCTGTACTGATTCCTGTGTAACTGCTTCTTCTTCTTGTTCCATTTGGGTAGGCCGGGGTGAGTTTATGTCTTCTTCTCCATTTCCAGTCAATGTTTCTTCTTCTTGTTCAGCTTGGGTAAGCCGGGGTAACTTTATGTCTTCTTTGCCATTTCCTCCTGATTCCTGTGTTACAACCAATACTTCTTTTTCTTTTTTCATAACAGTTTGGGTAGGCCGTGGTGACTTTATATCTTCTTCTTCATTTCTTGCTGATTCCTGTGTTACAACAAATCCTTCTAGTTCTTTCTTCACACTTTTTAGAGATCCTGCTTGTTCTTGTGTTACAGCAGGTTGTTCTATTTCCACCTGTATAGTTTTTGGAGAACTTGCTGGTTCTTGTGTTTCAACAAGTTCTTTTGTTTGCTCCTGTGCAGTTTCTGGAGAACCTACTGGTTCTTGTGTTACAACAGGTTCTTCTGTCTGCTCCTGCACCTTTTCTGGAGAGCCTGCTGGTTCTTGTGTGACAGCAGGTTGCTCTGTTTCAGCAGAGGGTTGTGGTGGTTCTGTTTTTGCTTCTGCATTTTGTGTAACAACAGGTTCTTTCGTTTCAACCACAACAACAAAGACTTCAGTCATTGGTTCTGCAACTATCTTGTATCCTGCTTGAGTGTATATCTCACCACAGTTGGCGCACATGTATTCACTCTCTTTACTCTTCTCTGCTGCAGATGCTACTCGTGCTAAAATGTGCAGGCTAAATTCATTTTGATAGGCTTCCTTGACCCTTATTATTTCCTCCTGGTAATCCTGAATTTGGGATTTCAGAAATTCAATTTCTTCCTGCAGGGCAGATATGGTAGGCTGAGCGTGTGGAACGGCAGGTTCCAGTGGAGGTAGAGGTTGTGTTTCGGCATTTTGATCACTTATACCCCCAACAGGTGGTTCTTGTGTGTCACCTGGGGTAGTGGCTGTTTCTTGTGTTGCAGCCACTTGGCCAATATTACCTTGGGTGTCGGCAGCTGGTTCTTGTGTGACAGCTGCCTTAGAAGATAATGTCACGACACTGTGAACACTCTGCATCTCAGCCTCCGAGGGTGAGGGAGAGGAGTTTCCAGGGCTGGTGGGAGTACGAGTTTTTAACATGATGGGTGGTGAGCTGGGGAGGGTGTGGCTAGGAGATTCAGCTATTACAGACGACCGAGTCCTTTGCTTGGGTAGAGAAGCAGGGAATTCAGATATTTTTCTTTTCAGGCTGGCTTTCTTTAAAATAGGGGCAGTGGCGGAAATAACAACTGCTTTAGCCGAAGCCCTAGTTCTTCTTCTTTTTGGTGGGGTTTCATTTTTCTGCTGCATTTTTCATTGAGGAGGGTAATAGGGATGTTATCATCAGAGTCATCGGTAGAAATACCAAGTATGGGAATGGATGGGTTGGTTCTATTGGGGGATGGGGTTGTTTCCATGGGTATTTCTACTGCTGATTGTACATTTTCAGCAACTTGTGGGGGCGTTTGCTGTAAGATCTCCTCGGGCATTTGTTCTGGAATATCGTCTGTTTGCTGAGGGATTTCTTCAGGTATTTGCTCTGGGATATCCTCTGTTTGCTGAGGGATTTCTTCGGGTATTTGCTCTGGGATATCCTCTGTTTGCTGAGGGACTTCTTCGGGTATTTGCTCTGGGATATCCTCTATTTGCTGAGGGATTTCTTCATTCTGCTGAGGTATGTCCTCAGCTTGGTGAAGAATTTCCTCTTCCTGATGAGGAATTTCCTGCTCTGGCTGAGGGATTTCTGCCTCTTGATGGGGATTAATGGGGGGAGGGGGGTTATTTAAGGCAAAGCCTCTATTTATCAGCAATTGAGCTAGACGGTGGTGTTTTAAGGAAAGGAGCGGACGCTTTGCGTTGACAGTGTAACGTGACATATTTTTAAGACATCCCAATAGATAATATGGCATATTTATCAACTGACCATGCCTCAAGTGATTTAACAAGACGAAATCGTGCTGGTAAATTACCTGGTACCGGCCTTCGCACGTCAGGTATTGCTTCACAAATTCAGCAACTTTCGGCCACGGTTGAGGTAATGACTGAAGTGCTACGCCTCTGCCCTTGGGTTCCACCTGCTCGCCTGGTTGAAGAAAATCCTACTGCGCATTAAGGATCAAGTGCTTCCTACTGAACCACCGTGTGCCATTAGCTGGTAGCCCGGTAACTTGAGCTATCGCTTCCTCCGTGGCTGGAATTTGAACTCCCTGAACGACAGAAAACCCTTTTGTTAAATTGCATGCAAACTTGAGGACTTGCTGTGCGTCAAAGTCTGGAAGTCTCCTAAAATAATCTAGCCATCCCGCTTGCAGAAAGATTTGATAAACTTCGGGATAGAGCTCAAGAAGTGTTGTTGTGCCAAGTTCGTATGTGATGAGATTTCCTCCCATAGCTGTTGTTTTAGTGAAAATTCTCAGTTTAGAGTCGAGCCTCCTAGTTCAGTCCAGAGTAAATCGTTGCAAATGGTAACATGCCGTGGTGAGATGACGTTTTACATGATACCGGGAGAGTTAAGGGTGGCGGCAGTTGGCGTACTATACAATTATGAGAACGCTTTGGTAATCCCCCCCAAAAAGCTACGCGTAAGTGATATGATTGGAAGTACAATTATTCGGTAGTCCTATTAACGTCTCCACATTAACTATTATTTAATGTCCATACATAATCATGCGTACCTTTATGTTTTACCTTTTTGGTTGCTGCGTCAAAAAGTCTTGTCTTATCCTTTGCTGGATCCATAATGATTAAAGCGGGTCTAAAAGTATGGGAATACCGACGATTTTTTTAATAATGATGGGAAGTAATAGTGGAGAATTGTAATCATCATAGCCTATGGCTGGTTCTTTTGGTAGGAAATGGTATATTTTATAAAAATTCGTTTCTTTTGGGAGCTGAAGTGGAGAGACTGGTGCTTTTATAAATGAGAGAAATAGTGGAAAAGGTATTACGGGATCGGGAAGTGGTGTTACAGCAACGGGGATTGGTGTTGCAGCCACTGGAAATGATGCTACATCAATGGGAAAAGGTGTTGTAGCAACGGGAAGTGGTGTTGCAGCAACGGGAAAGTGGTGTTGTAGCAACGGGAAATGGTGTTGCAGCAACGAAGAGTGGTGTTGCAGCAATAGGAAATGGTGTTGCAGCAACGGGAAAGTGGTGTTGTAGCAACGGGAAATGGTGTTGCAGCAACAGGAAATGGTGTTGCAGCAACGGGAAAGTGGTGTTGCAGCAACGGGAAATGATGTTGCAGCAACAGTGTTCCCAAGTCCCCAAAGTGATTTCTTTGAAGCTTTTGTTCTCAGCTATTTTCTGAAACTAAAATCTGCAAGATACTGAAATGTAATATGGCAACCCTTGGCAAGGATTATTAGTTAAAAAGAATATCTAATCTAAAAAAATGCATAAATAAACAGAAATTTAATTACCTTGAGGGACAGCAAGTTCCCCTAGGGAAGCATAGTGTTTATTTGCCATGCAAGTGGCCTTAAAATTTTCTTTAGAAACAGGCCGCTGATATAAATGGAGTCGATACCCATTCACTAGTAGTGGTGTTCTGCTTTCATCAATTGTTAAAAGTCTGACTGTCCCATTTGGAAAAACAGCATCCACTTCATAAGGCCCTAACCACCTTGTTCTTAACTTACCTTGGAAATTCTCGAAACGGGAGTCATAGAGTAGAGCCCAGTTACCTTTCTGGAACTGCTTTTGCTTGATGGTTTTGTCATGCCACCTGCTTCTTTGTTGCTGTATCATGGTTGTTTGATGGATGGCATCCAGTCTCTTCTCGTCCAATTCTTGAAGCTGCTGCAACCTGGCTGTCTGTGCATCAGTCAAGTCAAGATTAACAGCTAAAGCAGTTCTTAAAGTTTTAATTTCAAACTCTACAGGGAAAACAACATTTTTTCCAAAAACTAATTCATACGGTGAAAAGCCTGTAGTATTCCTCCAAGTAGTTCTATAGGCCCATAATGCCTCAGGCAACCTTTGAAACCAGTCCCTCCTATTCTCCTTTATCGTTTTTGTCAAAATGGCTTCTATGACTTTATTGGTGCTTTCTACCTGCCCATTTGCTTGGGGGTGATAAGGTGTAGTCATTTTGTGCTTAATATGATATTTCTGAAGTGTATAATTGAAGCCATGAGAGTTGAAAGGAGGTCCTCCATCCATGACTAATTCTCTAGGCAATCCAAATCTAACAAAGATCTCTTCAAATAAAAATGTTAGTACTGCTTATTCATTAGCTTTAAGGAGTGCCTTAGCCTCTACCCATTTAGTCATATAATCTGTGCATACTAATATGTACACTCTTTGATTGGATGGAGGATTAATGGGACCTATAAAATCTAATGCCCATCTCTCAAAATGTTCAAGAATTACCTGGGGATTGAGTGGCATTTCATCCCTGTGATTACGCTGGCCCATTCTTTGACAGCTATCACAGGCCTTCACATATTTCCTTGCATCTTTGAAGAGTGAGGGCCAATAATAACCCATTCTGAGTACCTTGTGTGTTGTTCTTTTGTCTGCAAAATGCCCTCCACAAGGTCCATCGTGACAAGCTTTTAATACATCATAAATTTCATCTTCACCAATGCATCTCCGGATTTCCTGATCAATTCCTGTGTGGAAAAGACACCCGCTTATCCAGCTGTACCTAGCACTTTGCTGGATGATCTTTCTTTTTTCCCTGTGTGATAGGTGCGACGGCAATTTTCCTGCAACTAAATAGTTGGCAATGTCTGCATACCAAGGTGAGTGAGCAGATACTGCAAATAAATATTCATCAGGAAAAGAATCATCTACTGGAATATTTTCATCAGTTTTTAATCGAGAAAGGAAATCAGCAACTACATTTTCTTTTCCTCGCCTATCTACAATTGTGATGTCAAATTCTTGTAATAATAATAACCATCTGGTGACTTGGGCATTTGTAACTGATTTATTCATTAAATATTTAATCGTCGAGTGATCAGTATGCACAAAAGTAGTGTAGCCAGTAATATAATGTCGAAATTTATTGATAGCATAAATGACTGCTAGGAATTCCTTCTCAGTGACTGTATAATTTAGTTCAGCTGGTGTCATATTCTTACTGATAAAATAAATGGCATAGTGAAGACTATTTTCTTCCTGGCCCAAGACAGCTCCAATTGTAGTATCTGAGGCATCAGAGGATATATGAAAGGGTAGTGCCCAATCAGGTCCTCTCAAAATGGGAGCTGTAGACAACTGATGTTTAAGTTCATTAAATGCTTTTTCACAATCATCAGTCCACTTAAATTCAACATTCTTTGTTAATAACACAAATAGAGGAGAAGCTATTTTGGAAGAATTCTTAATAAATCTTCTATAGTATCCAGCATGTCCTAAAAAGCTTCTTACATCGGTTTGTGTTTTGGGGATAGGGAGGGTCTGAATTACCTGTATTTTGGCTGGATCGACTTGTATTCCTAGGAATGAGATGAAGTGACCCAATACAATACCTTGATTCATCATCATATGACATTTTTCAGTGCTTAAGGCAAGGTGTGCTTATACACATCGCTTAAGTACTTTTTCAAGATTCTGTAGTGCATCTTCAAAAGTCACTCCATAAGGAGTAAAGTGATCCATAAATATTTCTAATGAATCATTTAGCATATCAGAAAAAATCCCTATCACTGCTCTTTGAAATGTTGCTATAGCATTACATAACCCAAATGGAAGAACCCTGTAAGCAAAGGTCCCCCATGGGCTAGTAAACGTGGTCTTGTCCTGGTCTTGGGGTGCAATCTTAATCTGATTGTATCCACTAAATCCGTCCAAAAATGAAAAGAATTTCTTACCTGCCAAATTATCTAATACCTGATCAATGAATGGTAAAGGAAAATGGTCTTTCTGGGTGGCTTTATTCAGAGCTCTGTAATCCACACATACTCTCCATTTGCCATTTTTCTTGGGTACAATTACAAGTGGGGAAACCCACTCACTATCAGATATAGGGTATATAAATCCTGCATTCAAGAGTTTTTGAAGTTCCTCCTTCACAATTTCCCTTAGATTGGGATTCATCCTCCGCTGGGGTTGACAGACTGGGCGGGATCCTTCTTTAATATATATGTGGTGAGTGCATAGCTCAGGAGAGATCCCCTTCATGTCCGTATAATCCCACGCAAATGCTTCTTTATTTTCCCGAAGTAACTTTATTAACTGCTGTTTTTCATTATCAGTTAAGTTAGGATTTATATTTAATGTTTTGCCAAGTTCAATTTCTATTGTTGTACTTTTGGAGGGGCTGCCTACTGTTGTCTGATATAAATTTTTATCTTTTAGGTTCTGCTGAGATTCAGATTCCAAGATTGCAGTGAAGTGATTATACATTTCTGGGCTGACCGAAGAAGGTTTAGAAATGAAACTGCTGATTAATTCATCTTCGGTAAGAGTCTTTGAAAGTTAAAGCTTGTCCGATAGTCAAGATAGGTTGGGTTTCTTCATCCTCATAATCTACCCATACAGAATTGTCATTATTAATCATGGGTGTAGCATGAGGATAAAGGGTAAGCTGTTTGGTTTCCTTCCCATTAGAGATGGTCATTGATCCTGATCTACAGCTGATGAAAGCATCTGCTGTAGCCAGCCAAGGTCTTCCTAGAATCAGCAGATGACCCCCCAACTTTGTTTTAGTTTGTAACACCACAAAGTCAGCTGGGTAATTCCAGGATTCTATAGAAATTATTAGATCTTCAATGACCCCTTCAGGTTTAATTGTAGAGCGATCAGCCAACTCTAGGATGGTTGGAGTTTCCCTAATAAAGTTTTTTAACTGAAGCAATTGTGCTGTTTCAAGTGTCATAATATTTATTGCAGCACCTAAATCTACTAGAACTTTAGAGACAAAGGTTTTTCCAACCTGAACTGTTACTGTAGGGTGACCAGGGTCACCATATTTCACAGGAGGATCTTTTTCTGTCATTAAAGCAGTCAGCTCTCCCATCACATGAACTGTGAGGGGGTCCTTAGTTTTTCTTCCAGGTTTTTTTATGCAGATATCTCTAACAGTCCTAGCATAAATGGGAACATCTCTTAGCGCTTGCAACAATGGGATTTTAACATATAAATTCTGTAGTTCACCTAAAAGGTTAAAAGCAGGTTGCTCAAGCATTTTAGTGAGAGCCAGACGTTCAGGGAATGGCGGATTTGCTGTTTGATCATTGTTGTTAGATGCTGATTCGACTGTTTCAGCATTATTTTTAGCTGGTTTTTCTTTTCTAACTTCCTCTTTATCAGAGTCAGTAATGTCATTAATGATGGGTTCAACAATTCTCCATGAGTGAAGATGGATATCATTACATTGCATGGGGGAGATAGGCTGATTTTGAATATCAATTACTTGCAGGGATTTATTGTTATTTGGGTTGGGGTTGGGTTGCACAGGCAGCTGCGGTCTAATTGCCTGGTTATTCGGAGGAGTATTGGATGGTAAGGAAAGAGACTGTTGATGCTGAGGAAATGGCATCTGTTGGCCTGCCCAGTTCGGATTCCATTGATTAAAATACGGTTGCTGGGGAGCCCAAGGATTCCATATGGTAGGATCAGGAAAAGGAAGATTTGGTTGCTGCATAGGTAGAAAATTCATTGTGTTAAAGGGTGGGTACTGCATTTGGTTCATGGGTGGGTAATTTGTTTGAAAAGGAGAATGATTATTCCAACGACTAAATGCTGTGTTAGAATTCATACCTTGTCTTTGTGGCCATTGCCTCCTCTGTGTCATTAGGTACACTGCTTCAGCCTCTTCTTCAGTTGACTGCAATGCTGCTTTAATTCCAGGCAGAGAGGGGCATTGCTGGGTCTCATGGTCCTTTTCGCAGATCGTGCAGATTGGTACCTTATCTAGTGGGCATTCCCTGAGTGGGTGTTTTTCTCTGCATTTGGAACAAAAAATAGCTAGGGCAGCTTCTGCTTCTGCCTGTTTCTTCTTTACCTGCAGAGCATCAATTTTTGAAGCAAAAGAGCTTAACATCTCAGTTTTAAATTCTTCCAACAAATTACCTATTTCAGCCCTTGTTGCTCCTCCACTTGCTGAATTCTGGACTCTTGAGTATACATTGTCCCTGCTTTTTGATCTGCTTACTGCTCCTCTTGAACATCTCAGGCAGAGGTTGATAATTTCATCAAATGGTTCCTTGGAAATGTCCCCTTTTCCTAGCATATTCAACATGTCCAAGCAGCCATCTCGTACCCCTTTCAGCAATATTGTTTTCAGAATATCTTTACTCATGTTAGGGTGGTCAAACCGCTGCAGATTATACTGCAGTCTTTCCACAAAGTCTTCTAGATTCTCGTCCTCCTTCTGAACCATTTTAAACAATTCTTCCTTCCTTTCTCTTGTTCGGCAGTAATCCTGATATTTGGCCAGAAAGCTTTCTTTCATCTGATCCCAGGTAGTGATTGCCTGAGCTCCTAAGCTCATAAACCACCTTAACGCATTCCCTTTCAGTGTTGCTAGAAACAGTTTTAGTTTCTGATTAGGGCTCACATAATCATAACTCCTACATAGTATATCGAATTCAAAGAGGAATTCATCCGGGTCTTCAGAGGATAACCCATGAAAGTTGGGTAATGCTGAAAGTGGAATGTTCTTCATAGGGGTCGCTCCTCTCGGGAGCTCCCCAATAGGGAACTCCAAGGTAGAGAGTGAGTTTTCCCCCCTTCCTTCTGTTCTGTTATCCTCCATTGGTCTTTTTCCTGAATCACTTTCTTTATCTTCTGTATATTCTGTCTCTTCAGGTTCTTCTACCGGTTCCTCAATGTATTCTGGTACTTCCAGCTTCCTTTCAGGTCCTAGTACTTCCTCCGTTTGTCGATCTGTTTGTGAGGAATACTGAATCTGAGGTCTCGGGGAACTTGTCCTCTGTGATGCCTCAGCCTTTGAGATAATTTCGTCAATAAAGGTTTTTCTTCCTCCTCCGCCTTTGTCGCCTGTGAAATTAGGTTTCTTGCGTCCTCTCATGCACCTGTTATTCTTTAAAAAGAAATCATTAATGCTTTTAAAAATCTCTAGTCACCTTCCCCGGCAACGACGCCAAAATGTTGGCTAGTTGAATTGTTTATTGATTAAACAGTCAAGTACCACATTAATTTGTCAACCCGGGAAAGTCCTTTTATTTCAAAGGTGACTGCGTACCGTATGTACTTAATTCTAAAAGCATCAAAAGCTGTAGTATACACGATTCTGTTAAAACTCCTTACTCTATGTTATAACAGTGTATTGCAAAGATAAAATGAAAGCAGTTAACTAAGAATACAAATCTGAAAAGAGAAGTAATGGATGCTCTGTTAGCAGAGGATCAGGACCCTATCCTCCAGGTAAGGATGTTCAGCACCTGCCCTGTAACCAGATTGCTAATACACACTGCAATTCTAATTCACCGGTGAAGTATTCTTTTACAGCTTCAAACGATTAACAAAACAGAGTACCAGCAAAAAGGAAATTATCAGAGGTAATGCTACAGAATCCAAACAGAGTACCAGCAAAAAGGAAATTACCAGACACACTTACACACTGACAGGAAATAAATGGGTGAATATTGTGAAGAAGGTGGGCCCTGTCCCTCTCACAAGATTCCCCAGAACACAAATGTTGGATTAGGTGCTCAGAACAATCTTCTATTCATCTGCCAAAAGGTCTAGTTACAATAAAAATTCAAACTTGTTGTTTGTCTTTCAAAACTTCCCTTACAACTTGTTTTTCTCCCCCCCTTTCTAATGTAGATGTCTCCTCTTTATAGAGGAGACATCTATTACAATAGACTATCATCGTTCATTCAGTTAAACCTTTTTTTGTCAAAAATAAGAAATCCATCCTTGTTACAGGATGTTGTTACAACAGTGTGACAGTGTATTCTTTCTTGGGTCTCTTATTGTTACACAGCTGGTAACCAAACTTCAACCGTCTTCTTGGAATCCTCGCACTATCCTTTGCCGCTTCCCCATTGTTGCTGATTTAGTAAACTCATGATGTTCCTGGTGTTTTAGCAACTGTAACCGTGTTTTACCCTTTTTGGACAGTTGTTGATCATGCTGCGTCAACATGGAACTCTGGCGATTGTCTGATAGTTGCCGTTTGTTATTTCCGGTATTCCAGTTGTTTGCAAAATAACATTTCCCCGCTTTAGATAGTTGTTGTTGCTGGTGCTGTAGCAACTGCGTAGTTGTTGTTTCTGGTGTTGCAGCAACTGCGTAGTTGCTGTTTCTGGTGTTACAGCAACTATGAATTATAATTTCTGTAGACTTTAGACAGTTCAACGGTTACTTAGCAACTTGGTTAATTTTTCCAAAGATAAATATAAAGATAACATGAATATGTAATGAATAATTAAAATATAGTCATGCGGAGAGTTACTTCATACCTTGGGATGATTAGGTCATTATATGATCAAAGCTTTCAACTTATGGACTGAAAAAGGGTAATATTATAGCAAAAATACAAGATCGAAAATGGTCAATTTGGAGTCCTAACACAACCTATTTCAAGAGGGAACTTGGATGATTACTACTAAAGAGCAGTTAAGTATTCTTTAATAAATAATCAAAATGAAAGAACTAGAAAACAGGAGCAATTAAGATTTCACTGTTTATTCTAATTCTAAAGAAAACATAGAGAATAATAACGATTGAAAACAGAGTGCAATCAAGCATATTCCGAATTAATCTTTTTCGTTTATCATTTAGATATGAAACATAGATGATATAAGACACACAGAAAACTTTAAAACACAAGCTATAGAGGACTTATTGATCCGGTGTTCGATTCAAGAAATCTATGGAAGGTCCTTTGCTTCAATTCTTCATCCAGCAAGCCATACAAGAGTTGGTCCAATTAGCACTTTATTCCAAAATAATCAATATTACAGCAATGTCTAAGAATCCACCCCCAATACTCCAATTGAGGGAGTATTTATACAAAAAATTTACAACAAAATATCTCATAATAGAGAGATATATTCTAGGGTGACTAAGAATAAGTTACATGAAAATAGAGACAACTAGTCTCGAGGATAGGAGAAAACTAAACTATTGTTGTGCTGTTCCTATTCTTGCTGGGTGTGCTAGAGATAGGCCCTATGATTTGGCTTGCTGCTGTCTTTTTAGTAACTCTATGTTGGCTGTCTTGTTTTGACTGATACTCTTTACCTGTTCTGATACACTTCGACCTGTTTGATCTCTGTTCATCTTTGCTCACCTTTATTCATCTTACTACAATAAATAGCCCAAAATTTACATTTTACCAAGGATAAATTTACAAATTTTCCAACATGTCTTCCCAACATTTTGGCTCTGGAAATCTGTGTTTCTAGAGTTTCCTCAGGGTCTCATCAGTTTCTGTATATGTAAAAAAGGTAGGCTGGATTGGGAACAAGTGCTTTATCTCATGCTCAACATAGAATAAGTTCTCTAAGTTGTCATAGAGAACTCGGCCTGTGGGGAGTGCTTTTATTCCTGATGCACTTGTTGATGAACTAGCTTGATTTCCAACATACTTATTCAATTTATCTACATAATCTATGTGCTTCATTAATTGACCATTAATCACTAGAGTACTTGGTATCCCTTTATTCTGCAAAATAGTAAACCTCTCCATGAAAGAATTAATCTCTACCTGCATATCCTGACATCTTCTTTCTAGATTTTGCATCAAAGTTTTCTTGGTTAGCACCCTTTTGATTTCCAAAATAGTGTCTATCCTGTCTGAGATGCCAAGTTCTTCTAGGTGTTCCTTATTTCTGTTATTCAAAAAATGTATGAGCCAGTTGGCTTGTTCAGGCATTTCTCCTAACTGTGCTCTAGTCTTTTGAATTTCTCCCTGTGCTGCTTTCACTAAGTCAATCTGCTCAAAGATTACTTGGATGGATGGCCAAACATCATTTATGGATTGAGAGATGTTGGCCCAAAGATTTTTCTTGATCTCTGACAGAGGCTTATCAAAAGTGAGATCCTTTTCTAATTTTTTCACTTTATTTTCTAATGCTTTAATTTCCCTTGTTTTTTCCGCAACACTTACTTTTGAAAGATCATAATTTCTTTCTACCTTAGCCAACTGTTCTTTTACCTATTTTAATTCTGAAACTTGTAGGCTCATGTCTTTCATTGCCTTTATCAGCTCTTCTGTGCTCAAATTAGCACTGTTGCCCTGTGTCGTTCCTGCTGTTGCTGTACCTATGACCACCTTTGTTGTGGCTGCTGGGATGTTTGGAGCTAATGTTGTTCCAAGTGTAGAAAGGACTGTTGTTGAGACTATGGGAATTACATCAGGAGGCTGAGAGGTCGACTCTCCCTGCCTGTCCTTCAGTGCTTTTTCTAATGCCTGCTCTATGTCATTCAATCTTTCATTGAGTTTCAAGAGTAGGTCCATCATCTCTTCTTCAGATTTCTGTTTTATAACCTCAGCAGTTTGTGGATGCCTTGAAGGAGGTAGCTTTAGCTGTTTCCTTAAAGCAACAATGTCTTCTTCTTTCTTCTTGATTAGTGCTTCTACACCTTTCACATCTTTGGGATCATGTCCCAATCCAATGATGATTTCTTCTAATGATTTTATTCTGTTATCCTTAGCCTGAGAGGACGCTTTTTCTAAGTTTAGTTGGGCAGTTGTATTATCCAAAGAATTTTGTAGCCTGTGAGCCATCAATGCTTTACTAGTTAAGGTTAAATAGACCATTTCTCCAGTTTGCTTGTGTAATTCAATCTGATCCAAAGGATTAATATCCTTTGCCAAGACTTCCAGATTTTTCCTGATATAACCTGATGCTGTTTGAGGTTGTTGTACCTTTGGCTTGAAGTAGCTCATTATCATCTTGCCCTCTTGAATGTCATAGGCTGACATCAACCTCTGTTGGTTTGTGGGGGCCATTTTCAAATACTGATTGTAAATTTGAAGTCTCACTGGATCATTTCTGGCCTTTATTTCTGTGAATGTCTTCTTGATATCTAAGGCCTCTTTACTTTGTGGCCTGAGGGATGATACTTCTGCACTATGTTGTCTTTCTAGCTCTTGCCTCTGTGAGCTAGTGGATGTTCCTCCCAATGTAAAAGTTTGCTGGCTAACTGCTCTTTCTTCTCTTTGGCTGTCTGTAGTCTCTTCAACTATTTCCTCTTCTGACAGAGGGTTCAGTCTTTGTCTTTTTGTCCCAGGTTGTCCTGTAGGTCCACTGGTAGGGGTAGTGGTTTCCCTATCCCTCTTTTTATTTCTTTCCTCATTTAGAGGAGTTTGCAAAACTAGATTTCCTACAACATTGGTTTGAGCTGGAGGAGTTGGCACTTAACCCTGTTCTTTGGAAATTCCAGGCTGATCTGACATTGTAGGCTGTTCTATGGTATCTACTTCCTTGCCTTTGGATGTTCCTATGGCTAGTATATTTACTTCTTGTGGAGGCTACTGAGAGGTTCCAGCAATGGATGCACTAATTGCTGATTTCTGAGGCAGCTTGAATGGTACCTGCCCAAAAGAATCCAGGTCAAGGGTTTTCTCAAGATCTCTCATAGCATTTTCTATATTGATCTGCTCACTAACATCTTCTATTAGGGTCCCCTCTATCCATTCATCCAAGTTTGCAAACTGCTCAATTTCTGGGATCCTATGGTGAATATATGGGGATAACCTGTTCTTTGTCCTTCTGTCACATATAAAATTGTTGGGGTCATATGGCACCCACCTAAAACTCTTTCGTAATCTAAGGTGATCTTCTAAAAAAATTTCAGCTTCTTTCCATGCATCCCTAGTGTTGATGATAAAAGGGCCTAGCTGGTTCTTAATTCTTAGCTGAGCTTTCTTCTTGGCACCACAAAAATGGACTAAATCTGCATTTATGATCTGCCTGAAATACTCCAATGCAAATAATCTCATGGGAACATACTTGGGTAACTTAAAAGGGCAAAGTTCACACCCATACATTCTGATTTCTATGTGATTTTTATATAGGTATCAGTCACCTATCCTGTACTGCTTAGAGAGCTGGAAAATTTTCTTCATGTCACCATTAATCCTAGGAGGAGAAAATCCTATCAACAGAGTGGTTTCTGGATGTACAAATAAGTCAATGAACTCACTATAAGTGTAAGGGGACTCACTGGTATCATGAAAGATTGAACTCCAAAAGATAACAGACCTTGGATTTCCTTTGGTGTCAAGTTTCTTGATAGGGAAAGGAAAGTTATCTGACTGATGATATAACATAAGATGGTATATGAAAGAGGTGTATTTGAAAACTCCTTCCCTTTCCAAATTCAAGAATTGATCATGGATTTTGTTGGCAATATAGGTGGCATAGTCATATCTGACAGCAGGGGGTTGTCCTGGAGTAAAGATTGATAATAAGACTAGGGTGATATCATCAACATATTCACTAGAGTTAAATCCCATAATCAGGGATATCATATCAACAATGAGTCTTCCAGTTTCAGTGAAGAAAGTTTGCAGATAAGGAGGTGGACCTTTGGGCTGGTGCTTTGGTAACATGAAGGTTTGACCGATACGGCTTACTTCTGATTGGGACAACTGAGATGCTTTTTCAAGTAAATATCCCATGGAAATAGGAGTGAGGGGCTGACTGGAGTGGAATTGCAACATTTCATTGATGGATTGAGCAGTTATGGGAAAAATGACTGTTTGGCTTGGGGACATAACAACTCTATGGTTAGGATCATAATTAGCACAGCATTGATGAATTATGTCTCGGAAAACATGGACTGAGGGGAGGAAATACATGGGAAGGTTAGATTCCCATAGTCCAAAAATGTCAGACTTATTCAGATAACTCTCTAGCTCAGCAAAATACCTGAAGATGGTATTTATCACCAAATAATTCTTTTATCTGAAAATCTTTATCGGCCAGAGGAAGATAATCTAAGTCTTTGTGAGGAGTGTTCATGGGCACGACATTCACGGCTATAGGGGTTTCCATCTTTGGTTCTTGTGGATTCAAAAATGGAATTGGGGGTATTCTGTGGAAAATAGACAAGATAGTAGGTTGGGAACTTTATATGGCAAACACAAACTAGACTAGAACTGAATTTGGCCCTTTCTTGTAGAATTTTCAGTAGAAAACCAAAATTACAGGTTTTAAGTGTAGATTGAATAAATACCTGTATCAAGGAGGTGAACAGGGCCAAGACGGAAGGATTACAGGTTCTGGGCTGCGTCGCTGCAAGTTTCTTAACCGGGTGGTGGTCTGAAAGCTCGAACAGTTGACTTGGACGTTATTTTGCATGGGAGCACGGGTCGCAGTGTATAACAATGAAAATGACTTTTTGTTCGCTTATTTAAGAAAATCAAGGTTAGCAGGGTATTTTGGATTATCGGGAGACTGACGTAAGTGGTGACATGACGTTTTGTCATTTTGTGGAGGGTGGTAAGTGGTATGTGATCGCACCGCTTTTGGAGTTGAGCAGTATTCGGCCAAGGGCGAGCAATCATAGAGACTCCGCAACGCGTGGCGGGAGTATGGGTGGAAAACCGCCTGGCGAACACGTGTTAAAGCGCGGCCACCAAGGGGGGAACGATATCAGCGATGATCGTTGGATGATGGGGGAGTGATTGTGCGGTGGACGGGAAGTGAGGTATGGCGGGAGTTTACCTGTGGTGGGCCCAATACATTTAACAAGTTAATAAACCGTATCAGGGTAATTTGTGAATGGTGGGGAGGTTAGGCTGTTAATGAATTTCAAATAAATTCATTAATCCTTTTAACTGTATTTATGGTTATAATTAACCGGGGTGGGATATATAAGATTTTGGGTATTTTTATGTATATCTACATATTACGAGAAGGGGGAATGTTTATTCGGGATTTATATAATATAAGTTAGGAGTTAATATGAATAATGAAATAAAGAGCTAAGTTTAAGTATTTTAGATATACATTTACACTTAGACTTAAAGTGGAGAAAGGGGTTTTTTAGGTGATATTGTGCATTTTTCACTTTATGAAATGAAATGTATGGTTTATGAATCATTCTAAGTACTTAGGCTTTTTAAATTATTGAGCCGAGGGTCCGGTCCCTTCAGAAGTCAGAGAAATGCTCTAAACCCCTTTAATTTTCAAAGACCTTAATACCCTGGGGGAATTAGTGAAATCTTTAGAGAAAAAATGTGAATGGAAGTTAGTTATTTGACCTTGTCTTGCTTGAACTGCATTAAGTATAATGTATGCCTTGCACTTGTGATAAAAGTAAAAGTTAACACATTTACAGACATGATCCATCACAAGTATCATTCTACAACACCATCTACCTACCCTACTTACTTTAACCTAGCATTTTTTCCTTCTTTATTAAGGTGCATTTAGACTGGAAAACCTTTATCAATATCATTTTTCATTTACATGGCAAGCCTACCTAAGTCTGCACGTATTACATTGAAGGGCTTAGATTACACTATTGAGCTCCTTTTTATTTACTCTACCTATCTACTTATCTGCCAAGATTACACTGTTTGGTCAGATATTTATTCTCTATTCTATAGCATGAAATTGAAAAATGAATGAGCCAAGTTTAAACAGTTTGACTATTCATCAATTGTGGCATAAGTTTAACAATCTGCGCACAATTGTTTATTATAGAAAATTAAAAAGTGGTGCATTAAGACTTGCACACTTTCCTGGTCTATTTTTGTTTGGGTTTCATTTCTTCTCATTTTTTGACCATTTGATTCTTTTTAGCCTTTGATTTTTCTTTTAAGGTATACTCTCTTTACATTTTTTAAATTTTTTGATTTTTTGAAAATATGGAAAACCTTTGTAACAAGAAAATGTATGAACATATTATAGAGCTCATCAAGTCAATCATGAAATATGACACCTATTGGTATAGGAGCATAACAGAAGGGGAGGAGGCAATGGAGGACCAAAATGGGGTTAGAAGAGAAAGCCTTCCAAACCCTTGGAATGAAATTAGCTACCACCTCATTAAATATATATCATGTGAAGGGAGATACAATGTCGTGTATAGATACCATTTCAGGCTTATCCAAGAACTGAGATTTGGAGCAGACACACCTCCTCAAAACAGACTAAGTATACCCTAATTTCTTATTCAATCAATGATAGATATGAGCATCAAAGTGTAGGAAGGGAAAAATCAATAGCGAGCCCATCATGGGTTAATCAAGCTTATCCTAGAAGATGCTCTCCAAAACCTAAGACGCCCTATTACATGGAAAATTTTCAGGGACATGCAGGAAAGGGGAGAAATAAAAGCTCTTGAATATGACAAAAGCCCCAATACTAGTGAGAGGGATGAAGAAGAAACAAAGGAGGAAAAGGAGAAAGAAAAGGAGGAGGAAAATGAAGAAGAGATAGAAGAAAAAGAAAAAGAAGAAACATAGGAACTGAGTGAGGAACTGGAGGAATAAGAGTAAGAGAAAGACAAGGATGAGAAGGATAATGGAAAAGACGAAAGAAAAGGCAAGGAAGAACAAAGGTCTATAGTTCAAGGTAAAGAAGGGGAAGAATCACCAAGGGTATCTCTAGAACCCACTGAGAAAGAGGTAGCAGCTGCTCTTACTGCCCTAAGTACACCTATCAAGCAAAAAGGGAAGAGACAGAGACAAACCCCATTGTACTTTAGGACAATAAAAAACACAAGAATCAGGCAAGGAAGACCTCAAACACCCACCAAATTCCTATTGTCACTGAAGACTCACCAAAGCAGAAAGAAAAGGTAGCTCCTCTTGACAAAAATTGGGGAGAAGGATCATCAGGACAAGGCTCTCCCAAATCTCCCATCACTTATGTTAGGAGGCCCATCACTAGGTCTGCCTCATCAAAGGGAAAGGGCCTCCTACAGGATACACAAAAGGACCTACAGGAAGCATAGGCCATCCTATGAGAAACTCTACTAAACCTACAGGAAACTCAAATAATGGACCAAGAAGGTATCACTCAGCAAGAAACAAAGAAGGAAGACCAAGAACTGAGAGAACCTAGTCCTCAACCCAACCTCGACTCTTACTACAAGTTCATTCAAGGGGGTAGGGTCATCCCACAAAAATTTTCCATCCCCATATTCTTTGAGCTTGAGGAAGAAAGGGAAGAAGACACAGGTGGATGCAAATTGCCAAGTCTAAAGGATTGGAGGATGTGGGCCACATCGAGGAGAAAGTAAAGGAGATGGGCAGAGAAATGAGCAGCGTAAGGGACAGAGAAGCAATGATGAAAGCTCAGTTGGAAGTAAAGAATGCGTGGCTAAGGGAACAACTACAAGAAAGGGAAATCCAGTTGGAAACTATGGCCAGTTTATCCTTAGAGGCAATCAAGTTCAGGATGGCAGCAAAGTCTTATGCCTTGTATCTTAAGGAGTAGTGGCTACAGTTCCAAATTAAGACTTTAGCATAGAGAGTCACTATTCGCTTCCAAAAGTATAAAAAATTCATTGATCTCTGTGATCAAAGCACCTTGGAGGATAGAGCTAAAATGTCTGAGTTTTACCTACACAACATGGCCCTAACAAATTTTAATGTTTGGGACTGTTGTGGCCACCAACAACCCCCCTTCTTATTTAGTGTTATTACTAATACTAAATAAGTGGGCACCCTTAGTCAAAAATTTAAAAAAATGAATTAGTGATTGTATTTCCTTTTTAATAAAACTTACCATCATAAACATAAGAAAATACCCTTGCAAAATCTAAAAAAGCTTAAGTTTCGTGATGAGGAAAGATAAAATCACTCCTTAAAGAATATCACATCGCAGAAAAAGATAATAGGATGCCTCCTTACAAGCTAAACTCTAAGATCGCGAGATTGTGATGCAAAATTGCATAAGGATAAACAAATATCGCATCGCATGCCTTCAAACGCACTTACGCTGGAGAAACCGCAGAAAACGCCAATATGCGATAGCGCATATCGCAAAATCGCACCTCGCAGGAAACACATTAACACAAAATGGGCACATACTACGATTATGCGATATTGCGATATTGCGATAGAGCGACAAAGCGATCTTACGATAGAATAACATAATGATCTTGTGATACAGTGATCTGTGATATTGCAAAGCAAATTGCAAAATCGCTCTATCGCATATTTTCGGGCTCATTGTTCAAGATTTTTTTTTTCCATAAAACGAGACTAGTTATGCGATTTAATGCTAATTAATGAAGTAGTTGCGAGTTGTTAATGAAATATGGTTTTGTGTTTATCGAAGAGCCAGTTCATGTAAGGTGGTATACTTTGGCATGTCTTCGGCATTTAAAGCTTTCTCATCACCATTCCTTATCATTACTCTCACCTCACTTGTAAATTGCAGGAACGAAGAACAAAAAGCTATACAAAGCAACATACAGGAAATTATTGGGAAGAAAGGCAAGGCTCCAATGTCTGAAGATAAATAAATGGCGCCCTTGTACACAGACACCGCATGCAACAGAAACGCGGGTATTTCCACTTGGGAAGGCATGTATAATCTACTTGAGGAAGAGAATCCTAAGGTAATGGATTTTACGGCTACTGCAGGCTCATCGAGGTCTTCTAAAGCATCAGTTGCAGATTTAGCTTGTTCATTCCTGCACCGGATAGTAGCAAGACCCAAAATTCTCCCCTACATGGACATGATTAAACGGGTATTGGACAGCGCTAACATTAAAAACAGACAGTTTAAGACTTAGGGTCAAGAGCTCACGGGATCATTATCTTCACAAAATTTCAGCTTTACATCCGCTAAAAGAAAGCACGCAAGAGGCAAAAAACGCACCAAGGAAGCCCGGATCGAGAAACGGAGGTAGTTTTTGATGCGTGATTAGCGCTAATCGCGCATCGCCAAGCAAAACTTCTTGAAGAGGAAAGTCTCTAATTGTTCAGTCTCCTGGAAGCTCAAAAATTTGTAAGAAAAAATAGTAAAAGTAAACAAATTGAAATCTAAATCCCAAAAAACAATGGTAATTGTTGTAAATATTTTCAAAATAAGTCTGCCAAAAGTACAACAGCTACAAGCAGACTAGAGACAAAAGGCTGAAGAAAAGGCATAATCGAGTAGAAGATTAACTAAGTTGAATTGGGATTCTTACTGGGCTTACTTAGTGAAACCATATAGCCAATGTATGACTCTCAAAAGCATCATCAATTCTGTCGAAAAGATGGCACCAGCTCTAGCAGATTCCATTTTCACAGGGCAATTAAAGGCTAAACTCAGCCAACCAACTCTGCTCAAACAAATGTTGAATGCTTGCGATGTTAAGGAGCAAATACAGAAATAGTTAGATGTTAGTTTTAGATTTAATTTTAGAAATAGTTTTGCTTTATTTTTGCCTAGAGAAAGGACGGTCATTTAAACCGTATCCTAAATTTTTGTAATAAGTTATTTTTAGATGTAGTTAGTAGTATTTAAACCCTTCTCATGCATTTAGAGAAGGGTCCATAAATTTATCAAAAACTTGTCCTCAGAACATGCACTTTTTCACCCTCCGAGGAGGTTTTGATGAATGAATGGAACAGGATTTATTGATTTTTGCATTTAATATCTGCTACTAATGTTGCACTTCTGTACTCTTAGTGGATGTTGGATTAAGAAGAGATAAATTGTTATCGCTTGAAGCTCATGAGTAGAACTCGTTATAAATGGTACTTCTATCTCTTAACTGTTTCTATCTTCTGTGTTAAAGCGATATTCAAGTTCAGTTATTTATATATTAATGCTTGAATGCCTGAGTTATCATTTGGCACTTTTGTACGGTGATAGCTATTTATTTATGCTTAATGTATGAATAGCTTATTTTGCGATATGTTTTTCACAACTGTTTCATCTAACTTTTTATATGAAGTGGTTCATCTATATTGAATTCTTTTCTCATAACAGTTGAATGATCTTTATTACCGATTGTTATTTGAAATCATTTTAGATCGCATAACAGAGACATTATACCCCGGTTAGTGTAGATTTAGATGTTCTTGCTTTTTAGAATACAATTGCATGTCATTAGATTAGAATTAGAATTAGAGCATCTTAATTAGGAACTTTTAAAACCAGGAATATCAATCAATCTCACACACACACATAAATTGGGAAACTGGTCCCATATCCCCAGTCGGACCCACCATACCAAATGGAAAAGGAGATGCCAACCAAGGTCTGGACCGGGTGGGTATCCCCCTTGTTGTAGACCTGATTTTCGGGGCTTCAACATATTTGGCGCTAGAAGGAGGGCCTGTAACTATGAATGGAAAGTAAGTCTAAATCAAAATACCATTCTGAGAGTAAATCGCCCTCACCATCTCCCCCGACTTCTCCACTGCCTTTAGAATCTTTAAATCCACAGTTAGAAGTCGTAGGATCAACAGCCGCTGCTACAAACCCTGACATTTCAGAACAATCTATTTTTGAACCTCCTGAAGTTGAATCTCTGATTCACAAACTTCAGTGATTTTCTATATCTCCTCAAAGATCTGATAAATCTCAAGGCAGCGTGACTTCGCAATATAACCCTGCTCATCCCTTAACCAGATTAAAAAGCGAAAATTTTGGTGTTCAACCAACTGAATTACCCCTACCCACAAGGAAAAGGGCAAGGAAATCACCTAAAGGGTCTGATAGTGAGACTCTTTCACCATCATCATCCATCTCAACTTCTTCACCGCGAAGTCAACCATCCACTCCACCACTTCAGATCATTATCCACCAGCCTACTGGTACTTTTACATCCCCTTCTCAATCATCCGGAGTCATAATACCCTCATTTCCTCAACCTTAGGGATCATCTTCTGCATTTCCTTCCGTTAGTAGATCAACGATGGCCCAATCTCTATGGAATAACCCTGGGGCAGTCTTAATGCCTGCGCCCTTGAGTCAGCTACCACCCCATCCTGAAAAATGGCTGCCTAAGTTTAATCTTGAAGAAGGCATGCTAGCGGAAGAGCATATTAATAACTTTATGCTATCCATAAATCTTAATGGAGTTACTAATGAAGATGTTGTCGTTCGACTTTTTCATTATACTCTTCAGGGAACAGCCGGATCATGGTATTTCTCATTACCATCTGGATCTATCACTAGTTGGGATATCTTCCAAGAGCAATTCCTCATTAAATTTGGTGATGATAGGTCTACAGCGACGTTAATCAGTGACCTGTCAAACCTTAGGGCCCAGTCAAAAGAACTTATCAAAGATTTCAATTCACGTTTCAATAAACTGTTAAACAAAATTCCTACTGCTTCCAAGCCCAGCGAAGAAGTGAGAAGTGAATGGTATATCACTGCTTTACCATCAAACATTGCAATCTTCGTGGACAAGGCTAACAAGACAACTTTAGCTGAAAATATGAAAGAAGCAATAGCTGTAGAGAAGTGTATTATAGCCCTTGAAAAGAAAACCGCTTTGGAAGAACGGAAATCCAAGAAGGTAACGTTCAAAGAAGATCCCAAGAAAAAACAATCGAAATATCCTTTTGATTTAGAAGGATTGCAAAAAGTTTTGAAGACCATGTCTAACGAGATGGTTGACATTAAGAAAAAAGTGGCAGAAACTTCTTCAAAAAAGCTGTATGTACCTTTTAAAAGAAATCCTTCGACTGATTCAAGGCCCCCCAATGCTATTATGAGCGCTGAATTCGAAGAAGAAGAAGAGGAAATCGCTATTGAAGAGCAAGCCGATGAAGAAGAAGTTGTAGAGTTATAAGGAATGTGGGATTTCATCCCACAATAAGAAGATCAAGAAGCATTCCTGGTTAGTACACGAAGTAGAAATCAGCTTGATCCTCCTCAAACTACCCCTAAGCCAAAGAGCGCAAGCTCGGCGACGAAGGATAAAGTCGCAGCCAAGAAGACGACACCTAAAGCGACTCAAACCAGCCCAGTCCAAACAGATTCATCTACTCCATCTAAAACGCTGATCATTTCGGATGAAATGGAGTACAATATTATAGAAGACATGAAAAAGACTAGGGCCAACATCACTCTTTACGAATTGAGCAAGTTAAAACACCAGCAAAAGATACTTTTGAAAGAATTACATGCTGTGCCAGTTGCACCTTTGCCTGCCGCTGTAATTTCTCAAGCTTCCCATGATATGGGAAGACCTCTGACTAATGTGATTAACAAGATTGATCCAAATGACATCGCGTTAATTGGAGGAAGATCAAGATCTCATACTCCCCCTTTCTTCTTACTTATGAAATTTTTAATAAAAATGTGCATAATTGCTTAGTGGATTCGGGAGCTTCATCGAATATTTTACCAAAATCAATATGTAAAAAATTGAGCATTCAACTGCAAAAGTTTGTTGTGTGCATAGTCCAGCTAGATCGATAGCAAGTCGAAGTGATTGGAGAATTGAATCAGGTTACCATAAGGCTGTCATCCAACCCAAAGGTATGTCAAGTTATCGACATTTTAGTTGCTGATATTCCAAAATTTTATGGCTTAATTCTTAGCAGAGATTGGTCAGAAAAACTTCATGGATACTTCGCAACTGACTGGTCACACATGTGGCTCCCTTTTAATGGTAAACCCAATCAAATAAAAGTTGAATGAGAAAGACATCAGAAATACATAGTAACGGAGCTAGAGGGGGAAAATGAACCGGTAGCATATAACAATAGTATTATTGGCAATTACTTAGTAGATTCTTTCCTAGGGAATTTTAATGCTCATACGTCACCTTATTTAGAACATTCTATTTTATCCCAAGTCGAAATTTTTTCTCAAATAGATAGTTCTAAATGTATTAATTTTTTAGATAGTCCTGTAAATAAATCTTTATTTTGGAAATTATTTTTTGATGGTTCTAAATCTAACGAAGGAGGAGGAGCATGATGCATGCTAGTTAGTCCAGAAGAAGATAAAACTATGTTAACTTGCAAACTCGAATTTGATTGCACCAAAAATACCGCAGAATATGAGGCTTTAGTCCAAGGGTTGTACAAAGCAATCAGATTAGATGTCAAATACCTTCAAGTTTTTGGAGATTCTGAAATTGTAATCAAATAGGTATGTAATACTATACATTGTTTATCAGCTCATTTAAAACATTACCAATCTTTAGTTCAAGATCTGACTGAACACTTTATAGCATTTAATATTTCACCAATTCCTAGACTCCAGAATGCAAGTGCAGACCTCTTAGCTAACGTAGCTTCCAAACTTATCCCTTTAGAAGATTTTAGCCCTGATAGATTCTCAATAGAATTAATCTTTAGACCTTCTATTCCTGATAACATTACAAATTGGAGAATTTTCAACGACGATCCTAACATCGTGATTTTTCTCACATCTGAAGGATCCTACACTAATAAAATAATTGACGAAGACCAACATGACCGACAATTGCAACAAGATAGCACTAACAATGTTATACCTAAATCGGTAGTCAAGTTAGAAGACCTTTATGATTTGAAAGATCGATTTAAAAGATCTACCAATTCGAAACTCCAAAGTTCAACTTTGAACTACGAATTAATAAATCTAGGAACCGATACCAAACCACAAAACATCAATCTAGGCTTAAGCCTAGCTCCTGAAGAAAAATTAGCATATATTCGTCTTTTGAGACAATACAAAAATGTTTTTGCTTGGAACTATGATGAACTTAAAACATATGACACTTCCATCATCCAACATACTATTCCAATGATAGACGATGAAAAACCAGTCCAACAGAAGTTGAGAAAAATCCATCCCAATCTAGAAAACCAGATCAAATCTGAACTCAACAAGTTATTGAAAGCCAAAATAATCTTTCTCGTTCGACATTCCAAATGGGTCTCCAATATGGTTCCCGTTAGAAAGAAAAACGGAGATATTAGAATCTGTATTGACTTTCGAAACCTTAATAAAGCCTGCCAAAAGGATAATTTTCCTTTGCCTCCTATGGAACAAATTTTGCAGGCAGTCGCTGGGTCAGAATTAATGTCCTTTTTAGATGGATTCTCAGGATACAATCAAGTGTTGGTACATCCTAATGATCAATTAAAAACCACCTTCAGAACCAAATGGGGCACCTATGCATATCAAAAAATGCCTTTTGGCCTGATTAATGCTGGTGCCACCTTTCAGAGAGCCATGGACATCGCATTCAAAGGTTTAGTTAATAAATCTGTGGTAATCTATTTGGATGATATAACTGTCTATTCCAAGAAATGAAGCAAAGATTTAAAACAAATATTTCAACATTGTTTGAGGTATGGAATTTCACTTAACCCGAAAAAGTCCTTTTTCGCATTAAGTGAAGGAAAACTTCTAGGATTCATAGTGTCAAAATCTGGAATTCACATTGACCCTGACAGAATCAAAGAAATCTCCGAAATATCCCTACCTCACAACAAAAAAGCCATGCAATATTTCCTTGGTCAAATCAACTTTGTAAAGAGATTTGTTCCAGATTTTTCAAGAATTGTGTCTCCTTTACAAGCAATGATAAAGAAGAACTCAAACTTCAAATGGGGCCAAGACGAATATGAGGCATTCAATCTAATCAAACAAGCAATTGTGAATGCTCCATCTTTAGCAACTCCAAATTTTTCAGAGCCTTTTATTTTATATACATTTGCCTCTGATAGATCATACGCGGCGATACTTACTCAAGCAAATCAAGATAAGGCAGAAGCCCCGATTGCTTTTTTCAATTCAAATTTACAGGGGGCTGAATTAAATTATTCAGATGTGGAGAAACAAGCTTATGCTGTTTTCAAAGCAATAAAATATTTCAGACCCTTTCTACTCAAAACTCATACAAAAATCATTGTATCATTTTCAGCGGTAAGAAATATTTTAGTACAAAAAGAGGTAGGTGAGAAAAGAGCCAATTGGGTTACTGCCTTACAAGAATATGATGTAGAAATCAAACCAGCAAGTATTGTAAAAGGTCAAGGCTTTTGCAAAATGCTAGCTGGAGCATCGTTGATATCTAAAATTCCATCTGTAGACATACAAATGTACGAGGTCAACCTAAATGATAATGAGTCATTATATGCCGATATCATTTATTATCTAAAGAATGGATATGCTCCTTCACACCTTGATCATACCAAGAAAAGAGCTCTAAGGATGAAAGCCAAACAATATCAGCTCCTGAACGATGTTCTTTTTAGAATAAATTATGATTTTGTTCTCCTTAGATGTCTCGAGGAATCTGAAGCTAAAAAAGTTTTGCAGGAACTCCACGATTGGCCAGTAGGCGGACATTATGCTGGAGATGATACTGCACATAAAATCTTACGCACAGGCTATTACTGGCCCACATTATTCAAAGACTCTCACAATTACGTGAGGATGTGTCAAGTCTTCCAAACCGCTGCTGGAAGACAAAAGAAACCATCCTTGCCACTACAACCAGTCAACATTGAGCAACCTTTTGATCAGTGGGGATTGGACATAATAGGTGAGATCGTTCCTCACTCTTCTAAACAGCATAGATATATCCTTACAGCAACAGATTACTTTACTAAATGGGTAGAAGCAATTCCACTCAAGACGACTAATGCTGAACATATCATTGAGTTCATAGATCAATTTATAATCACCAGGTTTGGGTTGCCTTCCGCTTTAATGTTTGATAATGCATCATACTTTTCTAGAAATGCAATGACTGAATTTGCACTCAAAAGAGGTTTCAAACTTAAATATTCTGCCAATTATTACCCACAGGGGAATGGGTTAGCTGAATCTACAAATAAAAACCTAATCAGGATTATCAAACGAACAGTTGACCAAAATCATAAAAATTGGCATAAGTCTTTAATATATGCTTTATGGGCAGATCGAATAACGCAAAAAGCCTCCATCGGCACTTCGCCATTCAATTTAGTTTATGGGAAAGAAGTAGTTCTTCCGACTCGTTTAGCAATTCCCTCTCTATCTTTAGTTCAATATATTGATGAAGTACCAACTTCCTCCTTACAACTAAGGAAAATGGAAATAATTAAGTTAGAAGAACAACGAGAACAGGCCAAAAGAAATCACGCTCATCATCAAACATTAGTAAAATCCTCTTTTGATTCAAACATGATGACCAGAAAAGATTTTTAGATGGGAGATCTAGTTTTAAAATGGGACAAGGCCCATGAGGAAAAAGGGAAACATACAAAATTTCAACGAATGTGGCTTGGCCCTTTCCAAATCATAGAAGTCATAGGTCTGTCCACTTTTATGTTGCAGGATTTAACGAGGAAAAGAGATTCTTTACCTGTTAACGGACAGATCCTCAAGAAATATTTTCCTTAGAAGATTATTCTTCTATTTTGTAAATTAGCTTTTATTTTTATAATAAAACGAGTTGTGAATGGTTACATTAGGAATTTACGAAAAAGATACCAATTCTCTTTTAGATTTTGATTTTTCGCTTGTATAAATAGCAAATCTTTTGGAAAATTGATCTTTATTATTGAAAGATACAGTTAAAGACTCTAGCCTAGAAATGATACTAGTTTCAACTTTGAAAAATTTGATGAAAACAACCTTTAGTGAAAAATTGTTTTATATTAGTGCAATGAAAGGTATCAACAACAAAACAAAGATTCTCTGTAGAACATCTCTTTTCAAATAACTCTACTATTTTCATCCAGAGCTATCTTAAGGAAACAATGACTTCCTCCCTACTAAGGAAATTACAACTTTCAGAGAAACAATCCAAGGATACACTTTATCTTAAAGAGTGAGAGGTCTCATCACGAGCTGGCTTATCATAATCACAGATATTATAACTTGCTGACTTTGCCAATACTGCATACCACAACAGGGCAATGACTCAAGATTGTTGCAATCAAAAGGCAAGGGGTCTCATCACGAGCCAGCTTGTTCAGCAAAGTTATAAATCAAGTGAATGACTGTGTCATAAATTGGCTATCAAACCAAGACATTGCTCTTTAAGAGTAAAAGAAAATCAAAGCAATAAGTGTGGATATGGATTCTTCTTTGAAAATTGTATGTTTCTCTAAGTAGGATACAGGATCATTGCTGGGTAACAGGTAACCCTATCGAGGCTATGAACGCCTGTTGGCAGCAGAGGCTCTACCTACGACAAATGAGCATATTTAAAACTCGTTTACAGAGAAGGATTTGTTTTATCTTTATAAAACAAGTAATGACTGATGTAGATACAAGGACTAGCTTGAGGAAGCAAATAATCAAAGTTGAAAATAGATGAAAAATAGGACAGGTTAAAGCATAATGTACTTTATCTTTCTATAATAAAGTTTAACTTTCTGGAAAATTTTCTGTTTTGGAAGTTTAGAAAATTCAAAAGAAAGACAGAGATAACTGGTTCTTCCAAGTGAATCGCCAATTGTTGTGGCCACCAACAACCCCCCTTCTTATTTAGTGTTATTACTAATACTAAATAAGTGGGGACCCTTAGTCAAAAATTTAAAAAAATGAACTAGTGATTGTGTTTCCTTTTTAATAAAACTTACCATCATAAACTTAAGAAAATACCCTTGCAAAATCTAAAAAATATTAAGTTTCGTGATGAGGAAAGATAAAATCACTCCTTAAAGAATATCACATCGCAGAAAAATATAATAGGATGCTTCCCTACAAGCTAAACTCTAAGATCGCGAGATTGCGATGCAAAATTGCATAAGGATAAACAAATATCGCATCGCATGCCTTCAAACGCACTTACGTTGGAGAAACCGCAGAAAACGCCGATATGTGATAGTGCATATCACAAAATCGCACCTCGCAGGAAACACATTAACACAAAATGGGCACATACTACGATTATGCGATATTGCGACAGAGCGGCAAAGCAATCTTACGATATAATAACAGAATGATCTTGCGATATTGCGATCTTGCGATAATGCGATACAACGATCTGTGATATTGCGAAGCAAATCGTAAAATCGCTCTATCGCAGATTTTCGGGCTCATTATTCAAGAAAAACATTTTCCATAAAACGAGACTGGTTATGCGCTTTAATGCTAATTAATGAAGTAGTTGCCAGTTGTTAATGAAATATGGTTTTGTGTTTATCGAAGAGCCAGTTCACATAAGGTGGTATACTTTTGCATGTTTTCGGCATTTAAAGTTTTCTCGTCACTGTTCCTTATCATTACTCTCACCTCACTTGTAAACTATAGGAAAGAAGAACAAAAAGTTATACAAAGCAGCATACAGGAAATTAAGGGGAAGAAAGGCAAGGCTCCAATGTCTGAAGATAAAGAAATGGCGCCCTTGTACACAGACACCGCATGCAACAGAGACGTGGGTATTTCCACTTGGGAAGGCATGTATAATCTACTTGAGGAAGAGAATCCTAAGGTAATGGAGTTTACGGCTACTGCAGGCTCATCGAGGTCTTCTGAAGCATCAGTTGCAGATTTAGCTTGTTCATTCTTGCACCGGATCGTAGCAAGACCCAAAATTCTCCCCTACACGGACATGATTAAATGGGTACTGGACAACGTTGACATTAAAAATAGACAGTTTAAGACTCAGGGTCAAGAGCTCACGGGATCATTATCTTCACAAAATTTCAGCTTTACATCCGCTAAAAGAAAGCACACAAGAGGAAAAAAACGCACCAAGGAAGCCTGGATCGAGAAATGGAGGCAGTTTCTGATGCGCGCTTAGCGTTAATCGCGCATTGCCAGGCAAAAATTCTTGAAGAGGAAAGTCTCTAATTGTTCAATCTCCTAGAAGCTCAAAAAATTGTAAGAAAAAACGGTAGAAGTAAAAAAAATGAAATCTAAATCCCAAAAAACGATGGTAATTGTTGTAAATATTTTCAAAAGAAATCTGCCAAAGGTACAACAGCTACAAGCAGACTGGAGACAGAAGGCTCAAGAAAAGGCATAATCGATTAGAAGATTAACTAAGTTGAATTGGGATTCTTACTGGGCTTACTTAGTGAAACCACATAGCCAGTGTATGACTCTCAAAAGAATCATCAATTCTGGCGAAAAGATGGCACCAGCTCTAGCAGATTCCATTTTCACAGGGCAATTAAAGGCTGAAGTTGGCCAACCAACTCTTCTCAAACAAATGTTGAATGCTTGCGATGTGAAGGAGCAAATACAGGAATAATTAGATGTTAGTTTTAGATTTAATTTTAGAAATAGTTTTGCTTTATTTTTGTCTAGAGAAAGGACGGTCATTTAAACCGTATCCTAAATTTTTGTAATAAGTTATTTTTAGATGTAGTTAGTAGTATTTAAACCCTTCTCATGCATTTAGAGAAGGGTCCATAAATTTATCAAAAACTTGTCCTCAGAACATGCACTTTTGCACCCTCCGAGGAGGTTTTGATGAATGAATGGAACATGATTTATTGATTTTTGCATTTAATATCTGCTACTGATGTTGCACTTCTGTACTCTTAGTGGATGTTGGATTAAGAAGAGATAAATCGTTATCGCTTGAAGCTCATGAGTAGAACTAGTTATAAATGGTACTTCTATCTCTTAACTGTTTCTATCTTCTGTGTTAAAGTGATATTCAAGTTCAATTGTTTATATATTAATGCTTGAATGCCTGAGTTATCATTTGGCACTTTTGTACGGTGATAGCTATTTATTTATGCTTAATGTATGAATAGCTTATTATGCGATATGTTTTTCACAACTGTTTTGTCTAACTTTTTATACGAAGTGGTTCATCTATATTGAATTCTTTTCTCATAACAATTGAATGATATTTATTACCGATTGTTATTTGAAATCATTTTAGATCGCATAACAAAGACATTATACCCCAGGTTAGTGTAGATTTAGATGTTCTTGCTTTTTAGAATACAATTGCATGTCATTAGATTAGAATTAGAATTAAAGCATCTTAATTAGGAACGTTTAAAACCAGGAATATCAATCAATCTCACACACACACATAAATTGGGAAACTAGTCCCATATCCCCAGTCGGACCCACCATACCAAACGGAAAAGGAGCTGCCAACCAAGGTCCGGACCGGGTGGGTATCCCCCTTGTTGTAGACCCGATTTTCGGGGCTTCAACAGGGACCTAAATTCAAAACTTGGGGACTTGTAATTGATGGCCTCACCATCATGGATGAATCATGATCAAGAGGCAAGAGCTACAAAGATGAAGAAGGTAATGGAAAGAGAAGAGATAGAACCCCTCATGATAAGAGATGAGCAATCTAACCCAATGGTTGTCATCAGTACCCACATCCTAATTGCAAATGATCCTAAGCTTGCACCTAGGTACCTTGCTGCCCAAGAGAATGTAGTCACACACTTTGAAGACATGTTTAGGCTGTTAGGAGATGACAACATGCAATCTTACCAAAGGAGATGGAACACCTTGCTCTACAGCCTGAAAATCAGAGAATACCATTCTCCTCAGAGAATGAGAGAGGCACTAAAATGAACACCCATGTACAATCAAGTTCTACAAAGACTCAAAGTCAATTGGATTGGCTTGAGACTCAGTGTACCACTACTCTTAGGAATGTTGGAAGGAAGGAAGAAAGAGGAATAAAGAAAGTAGTGGGAAGAGATAGAGAGGAAGGTAGGATTCTATTCACAGGAAGAAGAAACTACAACAGAAGCATGGGATGTCAGGGAGACCACTAGAGCAATGAAGGACATGGATATAGATTGAGTTTCTCATAGGATGAGCAACACTTTCAGTAGAGAGGTGATGATGAGCCTCGTCATTGGGTAGCTATATGGACCTTAATACACCTCCAAGCTTATTTAAATAAACTCTTCTCATAATTCCATAGATATTTTGATTATATTTTGCTTAATGAGATGAGTAAAAGTAAGATGTTATGTCCAGTGGAATAATGTGCATTGATTGTAGGTTTTTGAGAGAAAATCACGGCAATTTTGGCTAATTAAGGTCATAAAATCAAATGAGACAAGGAGGACAGATTGTAGAATAAATCCTCCTCATTTAATCCTAACTCATTCAAATATTCCTCCATCAAATCACACTAGCTCGGAGTTGCAAGAAGCCGAGTAATGAAGATCAAAAGGTAGCCGAGCCAGTGACAATTAAAGCGGCAGTTCATTTAGAGTTTGGGAACCAAGCCTCCCTAGATTTAAGGAAGTTGTTGGAGACTTTAGTTGTATAAATAAGGAGGCTTAGAGCCTCATTAGGATTCGATTTTTTATGTACAAGCACTAAGCATTTTCGAGTTTAAGACTTGTGGAAGACATTGTTATGTAATTTTTCTGATATGATAATGAGAATGATCATTTCCTTGATCCAGCGCTAAGTTGAATAAGAGGGTTGAAGCTCTTGGGTTAGGGCCCAACCCTAGCAGCAAAGGCTCCTCTTCTTTTATTTGTATGCTTAGTTGATTTCATAGATTAATGGTTGAATTGGTTTTAGCATTATTTTATTGCAAGTAGTTGTGGATTTGATTAGTTTGCTTCCACTAGTGCATTTCTTTAGCAGTAGCTTAGAAAGATAATGGAATATCAAAATTTTGATCATAGGAAGGTTTGGCCTCACTCCTCCCTTTAGGGACCATGGCTTGAGGAAAGAACTTCTATGCAGCCCCAAAAATATATAATTATGTTTTCGTATGGAATTTAGGGTTTTCTGCTACTTAGGCCAGCATATTTTTAGTTTTCAAGAGCAGGATTCAAATTTAATTTCTGATATCTTTAGCCTTCCATTAGATATCATAGTGTTTCACATTATTCTACAATTTTTTCCATGCATGAAATAGGCAACTAGATGATGGAATTTTGTTTTCTTAGTTTATTGGAAATATTCTTTGTTTGACATGATTCATAGATAAATTCCAGTGATTGATGTCGTGCATGAGTTTCAATAGTGCAGAGAGATCTCATGACCAACAACCCCAACCTAACCTCATCCATCCATGATAATTCAAATCCATTAAGTCCCTCACCCAATTCATCATTCCATAAGAATAACTTTCCGGGCTTGTTAGGCAAATGCAACCATCTTACAAACTCTGTTTTGAGCTCTGAAGAATTCCTAGCCACTCCCTTGACTTATTTCTCCCACCATTCACCTTCCCTAAGCCCTACACCACCTTTCAAATCACTCCTATTTCTCTCAAACACATCCTGTATGAATACAGAGGAACCTGTAGGAGCTTTAGGACATCCTATAGGAAGCATTAGGACATCCTGTAATATGGCCTGTAATGGCATGTTTTGAGGTCGAATTGTGGAAAAAACATCTAGGAAGATAGGAGAAGACCCCTACTTGGCTCCTAAGCCATCTGACCTTCCACCACCATCTCTAACCCACCTGCCACATCACCAAGAGGATTTAGCATTCACATTTTCACACAAAAAAGACAAAAAGGAAGCAAGAGTTATTGTGTTCATTTACAGGAACATCAGTAGAATGTTTGGTTATTTTAGATTGCATGCCTAGGATAGTAGGATTACACACATGTTAACTTAACATTATTTTGAAGCAGATCCTTTTAGTAGTTTGTTAGATGAATGGTGTGTTAAAGCATTTGATTTCAGTCTTTCCTTACTACAGTAGACAATATTTCAGTTAATGCAAATTTCCCTTTTCCTCATTGGTAATCAAGCTTTTTCTGAATCAATAGAAGATTGGTTTGAGAAACCATAGTGGTCTACCGCCAGCTTAGTAGTGACAAAGAGTGGAACCATCGCATCTACTTTTGTATACAACACTGTCACCTCCAAGTTTGTATGAACCCTGGGTTGATAAAGTAAAGTTGGTAGCCCCAAGAGTTGCAACATTTTTACTGCAATATTCGTGCTCATTAGAGATCCAATTATCCGAGATTATGGAGATCCATTCATTAGAGGACATGGTAATTTGACTATAGAGATCATGATTTTGGTTAGGTGCATGCCAGAGTGTACTATCACAACTTTAGGCCATGACACCCAGGAATGTGTATGATCATCCAACCTTGAGCAGTGGTTGGCAGGAGGACATGGAGGTGCATTGTGGTCTATCTTAGTGTGTTGGATTGCGTTGTGGAGTAGGAGGAGCAGCTCACATCGCATTGAGTATAGGGATACATGGTGGTATACAATGACATATGGTGTGACACAATGGGCTCTTGGAGTGTTGCCTCCAAGGAGACTTGTGGGCGTGGACGTTATATTTACCATCAGGAGCAGCTCACCTTGGACCAATGGGGACGTTGTTGAGAATCTAGGGACAACATGTTTAGTGGAGACATGTCTTCAATTAGGTTATCAGTAGACCCAAGGTGAAGGGAAGGATGTCCATAGGGTTACTCTTCAATATCCCAATAGACTCTTGGTGACACCCTTGGGGACTTACCCACCTATCACTCTCTAGTATTTCTTATAGTTGCAAGGCATTTTGGTGTTTCCCTTTGATCTTCTCAGTACAGGAAGCAAGACATGGGAGGCTCACCCTATGCAGATGGATGAGACAAAATGTGTCATGGGCAAGAGGGAGACTCTTCAATTGAGACATTTGGTGGGTGCATGAGCCAACAGATACAGGCTTAGGTATGGTGTGGTTTACTACTGAGGTAGCATATGTTCCACCCTTAGGCTCACACTTGGAGGGATGATTGCGAGGGAGTTGGATGATGCACTTTCAGCGAGACAATCTAAGGAATTATATGAGCATGAGGTGTAGTGGATGATAGACCTCGTCTACAGGAAGATGTTTGGACTCTAGGTAGTATCAGGGTATGCTTTCAAGAGGTAGAATCACAGATTTCACGATGTGGCATGGCAGGCGCAGGGAAATTTTGGGTTCACTTGGTTGATTCATGACATTCAGAGTCTATACATTGATTACATACAGGGAGAAAAGATATGGAATAGGAGGGTTCCAACAATCATCGGGACCATGTCGCAGCGAATCTTGTTATGGAATCTAGCGATTCAGTGAGCTGATAGGTCACTCCACTTTGTGGTGATCAAGGACATGGTAGAGGGTGATCTATTTCACCTTGGATTCGAAACATTGGGGATCATTGAGACCTCCACTATATGGCGAGGCAGATTTATCCTGTTGTTGCTCAGGACTAAGATTGGCAGTGGACGGGTAGACATTGGCATCATGGAGATGCCTGGGCATGATCAGTTTGGCCTTCACAGATTTTTCACCATCAATTTCCAAGAGAGGAGGGTATAGTCTGGTCACAATGGGGAGTATGTCATAGTCAAAGTGGTGCAGCGCCAGCATGGTGGCACCCTTCTGAGACTAGAAAGGGACCTGAGCAAGACAATACTTCATAGCTCAGTGACCTTTAGGTATGAGCTAGCTACTACATGGGGAGATCATCCAGATCTTCCATTAGGTTTTAATGAGTCATTGATGGCATCGGTAACTTCATTAGCATGAAAGGTTGGTCACCAGGATGATATCTGGTGAATCTCATGTGAGCGAGACTTTATCTCCACAGGGATTCAGTGGTATCTTCAAGAGTTTACTCTTAGAGTGTATGAGATGGACTACTTGGTAGGGCCACCTTGTGAGGGGTTGGACATGATGCCACATTATCATGATTCCCAATACTCATTGATGGTATGCAGAGGGCTTTAGGTACTTATACTTGGCAGTGTAGTGAATGGAGCAAGGGGAGATTCATGTTGGATAGGATGGCTTGGGATCCTGGTATGGAGTGATTCCTTCATGACAGGAAAGTGCAGAGGTCGAGGACGATTTAGTGGCGCATCTGGGACCCTGACATATTTTGCAATGATAATGGGGATCAACAACCAAAGAGCATGACTGTTCAGGCATTGCTTGAGGACAAGAAATATTTTGGTGGGGAGGACTGTGATATCCCCAATTTTGATTTTTTATTTAACATGATTAACTAAGTTTATTCGGGAAGTGCTAAGCATAGCAAAATTTTGTAATCTAAGCATTGGAGACATTTTTGGTACATGGGACTTAGGAGAAATTGAAAACTTCAATATTAGTGGGATATGGGGGGTATACGCACCCCTTGGAGAAAAATCGATTTTGTGGAAAGGAGGTCGAAATATTTGGATGAGGAACACACAAGGAAAGATGAGGCAACAATTATAAATAGAGGGTTGAAGGTAGCATTGGGAACCTTTAGGTAATTTTACATTTACACATTGTTGCTTTAGTTGTTCAGCTAGTCACAACTATTGTTTAGCACTAGAGGTTTGCAAGGGAAAATCTCACCCTCTTTTTCAGTGGACCACAAGCGCCACCCTAGGGAGGTATTTTCACGACTTTGTGGAGACTTGGGGGACCAGTTCGAGGTGGTACAACTTGCCTTAGCTTCAGCCTCGACACATAAGAAGAACCACCTAGTTCTTGGGTGAAGTGGGCTACTAAAATTAGAGGCTATACCATTACTAGGAAATTCCTTGTCCAAATTGCAGGTGAAGGAAGAGAATTTATGGGAGTTGAGAGTGCCCTTCTTAGAAATGAATATTTCTTCAGTTGGGACTACATAGACTTGTCCCAGGACTACGCAATCATTGGTGGAGTTGATTGTGGGGAGGCTTGAGAGAAGGATTTAGGAGTTAAGATATTGGGATTTCATTTGGAGGGTCATTGGAGGAGGATTGTTGTAGTTTGGAGGGCAGAGATTAATAGGAGAAGCCACAGTAACAAAATTTGAATTTTCTGGAGGACCAAGCTATGAAGGGTCAAATTTTGAAGTTTGGAACCAAGGGAAACCCTTTATAGGATTTTTTGGGTTTTTCACAAGGATCTCATATCTAAAATTGCATAATTTTATGGGCAGATTTGAGGGGTCAAACAGGGGTCCCAACTAAGCCAACAATAAGAGGAGCTAGGGGAAAATTGGGCCGAAAATCTGAGGTCAACATTTTCCCAATTCCTTCATAGGTTTTTGGTAGAGAGCGTGAGGTTAATTTCCCAGAATTTTCTGAGCACCAGAGGAGGTCCTAGCAACAATTCTTCACAACCAGCAACATATTTCTTGACAGTTTCAGTGCAAAGCCAAGAGAGAGCAGCATCAGATTTGGGAGGGACTTCTTATTATTCATTTGGGCTTAGCTAGCTTGCCTTGAGAAATCCCATGTGCACTCTTTGCAACACCTCATTGTACCCTCTTCATATTATAATAAAATGGCTCAGCAAAGCCGTTTTTGGTGCAATTTCATGGACTGATTCATGTGTTTGATTTTCATTGTTTTTATGTCTATGTTTTCTTTGTTATTTACTGTAAAGATTCCCTAGGAATATTATAGTGTTATCAGAGCATGATCTTAGCTAGCTGTGGGGAGGCTAGTAAGATCATGGAGGAGTCAATGAGGCAGAGCAAACAAATGGTGAGGCAAAACTAACAGATTCTAGAGGGGATGTAGTGACTGATACATAACCAACACAGAATCCAAATACATACACGCGCATCCCAACAATACAACACCCATACGTATGGTCAGTCTGACCATCCTACCATGCCTCATTCCTTGGATGAATAGGAGAAGGAGAAGTATAGTTCAAGGGTTGGACCATTATGTAGAGGTGGGCAGTTAGAGGATGAGACCTGGAGGCGATTTTGTTAGTGGAGACCTGGTTTTAGACATCAGGAGGCTAATGAGGAGGTCGAACATGAAAGTGAGGCCACACAAGGTTGTGAGTAGCACATAGATACACATAGAGTGACACATGAGATGCCCTTGTGTGATTTTCCTTTGTTATACCCAATTGACACATTGCTGGAGATAGTTGAGCACACACCCATGGGGACCATCCATTGACAGGGTGCCACTAGGCACAGAGGTACCCAGATTTGTGAAAAAGGTCCCAGATGATAGCTACATACAACAACATGGAGAGGACCTTGAGAAGCGTGAGTTAGACAAGGATGTTATGCTAGAGGAGGTATCTGTGGTGGGGCAACTCGAGACTCCGGTTGACTCCATCATGGAGGAGGATGGGCAGTCATATTTTGGGTCTTCCATCAAAGTGGAGCAGATAAATGCACAAGAAGCTAGAAGAGTTGTAGTACTTCCATTCAGTAGCTCTCTTCAAACTTATCTAGATGGGGGATGTAGTATTGTTAAGCTACCTATGCATGTTGGAGGGAGAGTGCCTAAGTTACATAAACAGATAGTATATGTTGACCGGGTCAGTGAGACGAGGTGACATGAGTTGCACAGGGTGCAACACTCGAATGATGGACTTGCTACATATTTGGGGACCCTTACATTTGATACCTCTCATGGGGTTAGGTGGCACGAGTTATTTAGTTGGTACCTGATAGAGTTGACTAGTTTTTTGGATGCATCCATGGTCGAGAGCATAGTTCAGCAGGGGTTGTGGTTTTCTAGAGGGGCTCGAGGGTTGGATCATTGTTGGGACCCAAGTGGGAATCCCCACCACTACATGGATTAGGTTAGTCAGGGTAGTAACAAGATGGTGGATCCAATGATTGGAATCACCCCCATTTCATATTCCCACTAGAATTTTGGGCAACACCCATGACAGGTTGAGCTAATAAAGGGGCAGGAAGACTCCATGAGTCATCTTGGCATGTTGGTCATCGGTGGGGGCATAGGATTATCAGTATACCTTGGTAGGAGTTTGCCAGAGGTGGTGGCATAGACAATCCACCAGAGAGTTCCTTGTATGGAGAGGAGGATTTCCCATGTATATATGGGGCACAATAGTCACCAAGGAGTAGCACCTTAGGGACACCCCCACAGGTACATAGGGAGATTCGCATGTTAGATCTCTTAGGGAGAATTAGGAGGGCAGATCCAATTATTCGAGATTATGGAGATCCATTCATCAAAGGACCTGGTGATGTGACTATAGGGGTCATGGTTTCAGTCAGGTGCAGACCGAAACATAGTATCACAGCTTTAGGCCATGACACCCAGGGATGTGTAAGAGCATCCAACATTGAGAAGTGGTTGGCAGGTGGACATGGAGTGCATTGTGGTCCGTCGCAGTGTGTTGGATTACTTTGTGGAGTAGGAGGAGGAGCTCACATCGCATTGAGTACAAGGATACTTTGTGGTATGCAGTGGCATATGGTGCAACATGATGGGCTCTTGGATTGTTGCCTCCAAGGAGACTTATGGGCATGGATGTTATATTTACCATCAGGAGTGACTCACCTGGACTAATGGAGACATTGTTGAGCATATAGGGACAACATGTTCAATGGATATAGGTCTTTGATTTGGTTATCGGCGAATCTAAGGCAAAGGGAGGGACGTCCATAGGGTTACTCTTCCGTATGCTGAAAAACTCTTGGTCACACCCTTGGGGACTTACCCACCTATCACTCTCCAGTATTACTTACAGTTGCAGGGAATTTGGTTGTTTCCCTTTGGTGCTCTAAGTACAAGCAGTAGGACATTGGAGGCTCACCCTAGGCAGATGGATGAGACACAATGTGTCTTGAGACATTTGGCGGGTGCACCAGTTGATAGATACATGCTTAGGGATGATGTGGTTTACTGTTGAGGTAGCATATGTTCCACCCGTGGGCTCACACTTGGGGGGATGATTGCGAGGGAGTTGCATGATGCACTTCAGTGAGACAGTCTAAGGCATTACATGAGCATGAGGTGCAGTGGCTGATAGACCTCATCTACAAGCAGATGGCTGGACTCGAGGTACTATCAGTGTGCACTTTCAAGAGGTAGGATCACAGATTTATGATGTGGCATGGCAGGCTCAGGGAAATTTTGAGTTCACCTAGTTGATTCATGACATACAGAGTCTATACATTGATTACATATAAGGAGCAAAGATATGGAATAGGAGGGTTCCAATAGTCATTAGGACTATGTCGCAGCGAATCTTGTTATGGAATCGGGGATTCAGTCAGCTAACAAGCCACTCCAGTTTGTGATGATTGGATACATGGCAAAGGGTGATCTAGTTCACCTTGGATTTGACACATGGGGTATCACTGAGACCTCCACATTATGGTGAGGCGGATTTATCTTGTTGTTGCTTAGGGCCGTGATCGGCAGTGGATGGGTAGACATTAGCATCATGGAGATGCCTGGGCATGATGAGCTTGGACTTCACATATTTTTCACCATCAGGTGCTAGGAGATGAGCATACATTTTGGTCACAATGGGGATTATTTCATAGTCAGAGTGGTGCAACGCCAACATGCTGGCACCCTTCTAAGACTAGCAGGGACCCAAGCAACACAATACTTCATAGCTCAACGACGTTTAAGGATGAGCTGGCTACTACTGATGAGCCTCATCATTCGGTAATTATATGGGCCTTAATTCACATCCTAGCTTAGTCAAACCAACTATTCTCACAACTTATTGCATACTTTTGATTATATTTTGTTTATGAGATGAGTTAGAGTTGGATATTTTGCTTTGTGGTCTAATGTGCATTTAATGCAGGATTAAAGGATAAAAGCAAGGAATTTTGGCAAATACCTTGTAAGCATATTTCAGTGTTTTACATTAATGAAATGAAGTATTATTTCAGCTGCATCTTTGTGTTTATGGTTATCTCTATAATTTGTTGCATTCGTGTTTAAATCCAGATCACCTTACCTCCTCCCTCTGGGACCATTACTTGAGAAAGAGACCCTTCAGCAACCCCAAAAACACAAATTTCTAGTTCTTGCATGAGGTTTGGAGTTTGTTGTCTTGATTCAATACTTGGTTCATTTCATTGTCATGTTTTTCCATCACTCTCTTTCTATAATAAGATCTCACTCATATTCTCATTTCCTTCAACACTTTCTTCATGCATAATATGGGCAACTGATTCATGCTTTTTTAGTTTATGAGAATGTATCTTGTTGCATAGTCCTTGGAAGACACACACATTTTAAGCATTGCAGGTACTTCAGGAGGAGGTCTAGACTTCATCACCAGCATCCATCTTTCACCTCATCCACCTCAACCATCTCTTGGTCCACCCTCACCCTCACTAGTTTTTTTGTCCTTTTTCATTGAAATTCCCCTAGACACATTGAAATGCTTAAGCAGAAGCTAATAAATCACCTATTAATTAGATTATACCCATGGATTTCCTTACTATCCGATCCACAACAAACATGACCAATCACCATCAACCGTGTGTCGCATAGCTGACGTATTCATTTCAACGTTTGACTTTATGTGCTCCAAATATCCACCGTCAATCTATCTTGCTTGATCCAACAGCTATCGCGTCACCCGCTTGCCGACTAGCTTGGCCAATATCCATTGTTGATCAATCCCACATGATCCAACGACTATTGCGTCACCCTCCCACCAACTAGCTTAGCTGATCTCCCCAGTTGATCAATCCCGCATGATCCAATGGCTATCACACAATCTCGCATGGATTCTTGCACGACCGATATCAGATTGAGAGCGCATGAGAAAAGTGGTTTTCCCATGCTACGTGTCACCGACTTAGGCTAATCGTGTGAAATTTAGGAATTCCTCTTACAACTTTTAGGGTGTGCGAGATACTGCTTACCACCTACGAAGACCGCTCCACCATTATTCACATTTTCCACCCTTCTGTCAACACATGACTTGATGTGATTCATCCTTATATTAACTTAATCTCCTACAATAAGATCCCCGTGCTCATCTTCCATTAATCTTGTTCATTGATCTGATTGATCCAAAGGTTCTTGTGCACTGCAGCTTCATTACTTCTTCCTCTCACTAATTTCGGTCTTCGATTTCTCTTCTGCTTGACTCCTTCCTGAAATTTTTTCTATGTATTATTTAAACACTGCCACTCATGAGCTTTGATTTGGTTATTCAATTAGACTCCAACACTATCTAATCATCACAATACTCCCTTGAGCATTGTCCTCTCTCTTAGATTCTTTTTGAATTCTCCGCACACTTATGTTATGCAGAATTACTCTAATCCACACACAGTTTATAATTCAATTACTCAATCCACACCATCCAACAACTCCATATACCTTCTAGCGATCCTCAACCACCTTCCATCCACCTGTCACATCCACAAGAAAAATTAAATTGCATGCTTTATTTTACTAAAAAATACCAAAAAAAGTGAAAACAAATTTAGTTTAGTTTCCTTGCTTACACATTAGTATGGTTTGAACCTCTTTACTTCTGTAACTTCGATAGCAACATTAGGTTAGTGTTGATTTATCAATTCTGCTTAGCATAGCTATTTAAATTGTTAATTAGGAAATGGTGTGATTTACCATTACATGTTTTTTTCTTCATTACTGTAGTAGAGTAGCTCTCTTAGAATAGATTTTCTCTTCTTCCATCAAAGAATCAAGCTTCTTTTGACTCTATAGAAGTCTGGCTTTGAACCCCCGGGGTCTCTCGCCAGATGAACAGTGACAACAAGTAGGACCTTCACTTGTACTTGTGCATATAGCACTATCATCTCCAAGTTTGTACAAACCCCAGGTTAATAAGTAAAGCTGGTAGCCTAGGAGTTGTAGCATCCTTGCTGCAATATTGGCGCCCATCACTTTTTGGTGCCGTTACCGGGGAGGTGTCTAAGTAGAATGTGGTTGCTGCTTTCTTTTCTTCTACTTCTTATCTTCAATTTTCTGCTATTAGTTTATTTCTGCAAAATTAATCTAGTAGCTTCCTTTCTTTCATTTGTCATTATCTGCTTTCCTTTCCATTTTGCAAGTAGAATTTCAATTCAGCAAGTAGTTTTTTTTGTTAGTGGTTTTCATTCAATCAACAGTTTCATTTCTGCAAAGTACTTTCCTACTAAAAAAATATTCCAAAAACCAACCCAAAAACATTTCCTTTCATGCCTCATAGGAATAGGGACAATTTAGGGAAATTCTTGCCAAATACCCCCATTGCATCCAACAGCCAACCTTCTCTCTTCTTTAGTGGTTGTGAACTGGAGGAACCTTTAGGTGAACAACTTGACATATTTGAAGAACCTACAAGGGAAGAAGAAGAAGAGGAACCCATTCCTACTGAACCTACGGCTGAAAACCAAAATGATAGAGGAAATAGAGAGAGAATTGAGGGTTCCTTCCCCATCAAGGAAACCAATGGGGACACTAAGATGAAGAATATAAGCCCCTCTTCTCTACCTCATTTCCATGGCCTGAACACAGAGGAACCCGACACTTTCTTATTTGAGTTTGTTGTTATATGCCTAGCCTATGTCTATACAGATGATGAGCAAAAGTTAAAATTGTTTCCATCTACCCTCAAGGATGCAACATTGCACTGGTTCATGGGTTTACCTGGCGATAACATCACAACTTGGGCTCAGATGTAGCAGGCTTTCAACAACAAATATTGGGACTACTGTAGGTCAAAGGATACTAAAGAAGAAATTTTCAAGATGACCATGGGCCAGGATGAATCCCTAGAAGACTACAAAGAGAGATTCCAGCTCAGTTACAAAAAGGGCCAGGTGCACACTTGACCTTGAGTCACTAAAGCTGGTCCTACTCAGAGGAGTAAGGGAAGATCTTCTGGATACCTTACATTTGTTAGTAGGAGGGGATATCTACCAATTACCCTATGAGGATATCAAGACTGTCTTTAGAAACCATTCTAGGGAAGCCAGGAAAAATGGTATGTGTAGTCAACCTATGGCCAGTACCTCATCCTCCAACTCATCCATCAAGGGTGAAACTGGAAATATGCTGGAAGATTTCAAAAGTGAGATGCTGCAAACCCTTACCTTTCAATTGGACACCATGAACATCAAAAGGAAGCAAGAGGAAGCAGAGAGAGCTTTTGCCATCTTTTGCCCTAGATGCACTAGGAGGCATCCTAGGAACGAATGTCCATTGAACTGTATTGAGATTTGCTCGGTCTGTGAAGAAAACCACTCCACAGAAAAGTTCCCTTCTTTACTCGGACTCAAAGTTGTATATCAAGGAGCTAAAGGGGTCACTGAGCAGCTTTGCTACATTAACCAAAGGAGACCTCCTGGGCTTAGACAATACCAGCAGGGTCTGCAAGCGTCATACCATGTATATTACAACCCCAACCAAACCACAACTATACCTTCTTGGGGAACCCCTGGTCATCCTTCCTAGTCTACACCCACTCCTTGGTCCTATCCATCTCAATATCATTCCCAACCAACCAGCCAGTCAATTCAACCTTACATTCTGCCACAACCTCAGTGGAATATCCCATTCCAGGGGTGGAGGCCCCAATACAACAATGCCCCAGCTCTATTGCTTCCACCACCTACCCAACCACAACTCCTACACTCTGCTCCACCCAAGCAACCCCAGATTCTTGCCCAGCTAAATCTAAACCTGGAAAATAGGAAAGCTCAACAAGTATACAGTGGAGAGAAAAGAAACCTTAAATTAAATCCACCCTTTCCTGAGAGATTATCCCAAGCACTCCAGCATACCCCAGAAGAAAATGAACTTCTAGGAGAATTGAAAAATATATGTGTAAATATCTCCCTTCTCCAGGAAATAAAAGATGTTCCCATTTATAATTAGTTGATTAAGGAGAAATGCTTCAAGCATCCAGGAAGAAGAAAAAGGGATGCCCCTACCATTAATGTCATTAAGAAGATGTCCGACTTAATGCTAGCGCAGGTAATATGTCTAAAATATTTGGACCCTGGAAGCCCTGTAGTAGATGTGCACATCAACAGCATCATCGTCCCACACACTCTGATCGATCTTGGGGTTGTCATTAGTATGGTGACCAAAGACACCATGCTCAAGCTCAACCTCCAAGGGTCATTGAGGAAGACCACAACAGTTCTGCAGCTTGCAAACCATTCCACAGTCACCCCTGAGGGAATTGTGGAGGATGTGATGGTCTCCATTGACTCCTAAGAGTATCCTGCAGATTTTCTAGTTCTCCAGCCTAAGGCTAAGCTTACTGGTTACCCTCTCATCCTTGGGAGGCCATGGTTGGCCACAGCCAATGCTTACATTAGCTACAGAGCTAGGAATATGACCATCAAGAATAGGCATATGTCCAAATAGTTAGTCCTATACCCTCCTGCTCAACCTTCTCTAGAGCATGTTTTACCTTTATGGTTGGAGGAGGAGGAAGAAGAAGAGGTTTATTACGCCCAACTTTATGCTTTGGAAGCAACCATAGGAGGAGGATTGCAATATGAGGATGACTTAATTGAACACCTACTCCAAAGTCCAACTCCTAGTTCGTTACCATTAGAAGAAGAAGGGAAACCCAGAAAAATCATCCAATTGACTTATGCTTGGCCGATTCCAACCCACTCTATGTCAAAACCATAGAATTTGGCCCAGATAAAACTTTGAAGATTAATCCATCTCTTTTTGCTCTCGAAGAGGAAAAGCTATGCAACACGTTGAGAGAAAACCTAGAAGCCTTTACTTGGAGTTTCAAGGAAATGAAGGGAGTACACCCCTCAGTGTGTACTCACCACATATACATCAAAGAAGGTTGTAAGCCAATCCGACAACCACAAAGGAGGATGAATCTAGCTCTTAAAGATATAGTCAAAGAAGAACTGCAAAAACTGCTAGATGTAGGATTCATTTACCCTATCTCTAACAATGAGTGGGTCTCTCCTTTAGTGTTAGTTCCCAAGAAAAATGGTAAGTTCAGGATTTGTGTTGATTATGGGAGTTGAACAAAGCCACAAAGAAGGATCATTTTCCCCTACCCTTCATTGACCAAGTGCTAGATGGCCTGGCAGGGAAGAAGTTTTTTTCTTTCCTAGATGGATTCAGTGGGTACAACCAAATCCAAATCTTCCCAGAAGACCAGGATAAGACCACATTCACTTGTCCTTAGGGTAATTTTTCCTATAGGGTCCTTTCTTTTAGCCTATGCAATGCTTCTGCCACTTTCCAATGAGCAGTCTTGAGTATTTTCGCCGAATTATTACATGATGCAGTGGAAATTTATATGGATGATTTTACACCTTATGGTTGTGATTTTCAAGAAGCCCTGACTAACCTAGGCAAAGTATTGCACAAATGCATTGAAATGAACCTGTCTCTCAATCCAGAAAAATGTGAATTCTTAGTGACTGAAGGGACTATGCTAGGTCATTCAATATCTCAGCAAGGACTACAAGTGGACTCGAACAAAATAACAGTCATCCAAAGGGTCCCACCTCCGCAAAAGCATACGGATGTCAGTAGTTTCTTGGGTTAGTCGGATACTACCGAAGGTTCATAAACGACTTCAGCGAGTTGGCCTCTCCTTTATTTAGGTTGTTTTTGAGTTTATATGGTCAAAAAGTTGTTAAGAGGCCTTAGACATTTTAAAGGGTAAGTTAACCACTGCACCAATTCTTTGAGGCCCAAACTAGGCCCTCCCTTTTCATATTCATGTTGATGCCTCCCACAAAGCCATAGGAGAAGCCTTAGGTTAGGTAGAGGAAAATTTCCCTATGCCATCTATTTTATCAGTAAGAACTTGTCAAAGGCTGAGCTAAATTATACTGTGACCAAAAAGGAACTTCTAGTTGTTGTGCATTCATTAAACAAATTTAGGCATTACATTACAGGCTACCAAACATTTGTGCATACTGAGCACACTGCAATCAAATATTTAATGAACAAACTAGATTTGAATGCTAGAATTATAAGATGGTTGCTTTTATTACAACAGTTTTATCTAACTATTGTTAACAAACCTGGTAAGGAAAATGTTGTTGCAGACTTTCTATCTAGGATGAATTTGCCTATAGGTGAAGAAGGAATGGTGGATGACCAATTACCAGATGAGAATTTGTTTTCCATTTTAGTTCTCTCCCCATAGTTTGCTAATATAGCAAACTATTTGGTATCAACACAGTTTCCACCAAACTCGCCCTCCAAAGAAAAGATCAAGATAGTAAGGAAAAGCACCCCCTTCACCTGGATTGGGGTCAATTTTTTCAAACTTGGACCAAATCAAATCTTGAGAAGATGTGTAAGGGAAGAGGAATTTTTTGACATCCTTCTAACCTATCATGATGGGCCTTGTGGAGGTCATTTTGTAGCAAAGAGGACAACATTCAAAGTGTTACAAGCGGGATATTATTGGCCCACTCTTCATCGGGATGTGAAAAATTACATTAGTCAGTGTGATCGGTGCCAGAGGATGGCAAAACCTACTCCAAGAGATGAAATGCCCCTACAACCTCAAGTGACTTTCGAGCCATTTGACAAGAGGGGCATGGACTTCATTGGGCCTATCAACCCTCCTTCAAAGAAAAAACATTACATTATTGTGTGCATTGATTATTTGACTAAGTAGGTTGAAACCAAGGCAATTAAGGCGGCAACAGAAGAGAAGGTGGCTAAGTTCCTAAGGGAGAATGTATTCTACAAATTTGGGTACCCTAGAGAGCTAGTCATAGACCAAGGTAGCTATTTTACCTCCAACATTATTGAAGAATTGCTCAGCCATCACAAAAACAAGCATAAGACCTCCACTCCTTATCATCCACAAGCTAATGGGAAAGTGGAGGTGACCAACAGGGCACTGGAGAGCATCTTAACCAAGGTAGTGAGTAGCAGCATGAAGGATTTGGTAGAGAGACTAGTTGAGGCCACCTGGGCCTATAATACAACATGGAAGACCACCACTGGATTTGCACCCTATGAGATGGTCTATGGGAAAAAGGCTTTGTTGTCCATTGAGTTTGAATATAACACATTGAGGATGGAAACCCAACTAGATTTGGATCTCAATCATGCACAGAAAGAAATATTGTTCCATTTGAATGGCTTGGATGAATTCAAAATGCAAGCCCTCCTACATACAGAGATAGTTCAACTTCAGAGGAAGATCTAGCATGATAGACATATTAAGGAGAATCAATTTCAATAGGGTGATTGGGCATTGTTATATGCTTCTAGGTATAAAGACTTCAAGGGAAACCTAATGACAAGATGGCTCAGACCTTATGTGGTGAAAATATTCCATGATAATGGTTTAGTGTAAATCAAAACTATAGATGAAGAATCTATTCCATTGCTTGTTAATAGACACCAATTGAAAATGTACAAGAGGCCTTTATCAAAACAAGAGTTCATTGACAATATCAATAAGATAGTGATGATGGTGGAGCAAGTTCTAGCTCCTCCCTCACCAGGTCACTAAAAAAGAGAAAAAAGAATAAGAATTCAGGTGAAAACCTCCATGACGCACCCGAGTCCCATCTTTGGGTTGAAAACCTCATGAGGTGGCCCAATGATGAAAAAAAAGAATAAGAAGATCCCTGGGTGAACTTAGGGAACCTAGGGCAAACATCTAGGGTGAAAACCTCTCTAAGGTGGCCTAGGTGTTTTTCAAGAAACAAAAAAACAAAAGGAGAAAAAAGACATAATTGTTACTTTCAGGTGGGCGAGAAAGACAATCAAGGAGCAAAGAGAAGATCCAAAGGGAACCCTGCCTCACATATATTCATCCCCTCCACTCCTTACCATGCATCCCTCCATCAATTCGATTGTTTTTTTCACTTCATTGCTTCAATTTAGGCGAAGACTGTGTTTTCTATAGGATCCCCTGTATTTGTACAGGATCCCCTGAAAACATACAGGATGATCCTATAGGAAGTACAGTCATCCGAAAAACCTACAAGAAGTAATTCGAGGGTGAATGGTAGGTTGGTTAGGTCCCCAAAATTAATTATAGAAATGATCTAACCCCTCACCTCATCCATTACCATCATCCTTGCACTCACTATTCAAAACAAAAAGAGATTAGTTTTTGCCAGTTATGAAAAAAAAATGAAAACAGAGGAGAGTAAGAGCATTACCTGAATGTCCCTTGCTCCATACACACTCCTACTCCCTTTTTCCATTCATTGCAGCATCCTCACAACCCCCACCAACAACATGATTAAGAAATTCTAAGGAAGAAGTAGCTACAGGACATCCTATAGGAAATCCCATAGCAGACTATCCCACAGAATATCAATCATCAGCTATAGGCCTTCACTAGGATGATCCAAGAGCTCCACATCAGTAGCAACATCAGATCTTCAGTCACAGACACCTGTAAAAGCCAAGAAACCATCAGCAGACAACAGAGGAGGAATAAGAATGACCATGCAACAAATAAACAACGCAACACCTCTGATCTTCGACAACTGCAGCCTGGCATCGAGACCATAGGTAAGTATCTCGCTCACTCACTCATATGCATCATTTGATCAAAATTTGTAAGGGTTATGAGGTAGTTGGTTTATGAGTGAAAAGGTCGCTAGTTAACTTGACCACCTTCGTTCAGTCATCACATACAAAACCGGGTGTCCTCTCACACGTGCCTACAGTCAACTCAAAGATAGAGGAGGAGTAGGACAAGAAGTGGTTAACTACGGATCTACGAGGTGGGAGTTGATTACGAGGAGTGGGAATGATGAGGTGGTAGTGGGGACCAACGGTCCAAAAATGGCAACGTACCTCTGCTGCCAGCACACCACCTCACCCCGAAAAACCATAAAGGGAAACAAAACATTGTTTTCATGCATTCATGTGTTCCACCTCCTTGAAACTCCCTCACTCAAGTCGCTCTCATAACTCTGGCTACCCACTAGAAGCAAGGATCCATCATTCTGTAAGAGAATTTCTACAGGAGCATGCATAGGAATTCCTATAGGAACAATCTACAGGAGCATTCTATAGGATACACAGAGGCAATCTACAGGATAGGCAGAGAGGGGTTCAAGAGGGAATATCACGAGAATTGTCCACTTCGACCATTCTAAAGAGGTAGGATCTAAAAATCCATCCCAATTTACAAGCAAATGAACTAGAAATGCTCTAAAAGCTAGTGAATTTAAAAACTATGGTGTAGGTTTTAACCCCGTACAAAAATTAAAACCTACATTTGGTATCGGAGCTGTTTTGGCTTCAAGGGGATGCCCTTGTTGCTAAGGGGTTTCGCTCGGGCCTATGGTAGACCCTATTCAGTGGGAGATCTGCGAGATTGATTCTGGTGGTGAAAGAAGATGGTAAGTAGTTGAAATATAGAGATCAAGAAATTTAATGGTCGGAGTTTTGAGTTGTGGAAACTCAAGATGGAGGATCTGTTGGTGAATAACGATCAGTGGATCGCAGTAGATCCGGGTACTAAACCAATGAGAGTTTCTAATGAAGAATGGAAGAAGTTGGATCGGAAGGCAAAGAGCACAATACAATTGTGTGTCTCAGATTCAGTATTGCTGAATGTATCAGGGGAAGCTACGACAAAGGCTTTGTGGGACAAGTTAGGGACTTTGTACCAATCTAAGTCTTTGGTGAATAAACTATTCCTGTGGAAAAATCTATATAACCTCAGGATGAAAGATGGAGACTCAGTGACAGAGCATCTGAACGAATTTAATACTATGGTAAGTTAGTTAGCATCTGTTGATATTAAAATTTCAGATGAAGATAAGTGCATCAGTTTGTTGTGTTCTCTACCAGATTCGTGGGATATTTTGGTTATTGCAATAGGTAGCAATGCAATTGCCTTGCAATTTGATGAAATAGCCTCATCCTTGTTGACGGAGGAGATGAGATGGAAAAATATGGAGAGCCAGAATGGTGATGCCTTGTTTGTACGAGGACAGTCCCAGAACAGAAACAAAAATAACTCATCGAGTGGGAGATCTAAATCTCGAGGAAAACCTGTAAAGGTGGTGTGCTGGAAATGCGGAAAGGAAGGGCACTAAAAAAGGGACTGTAAATCTAAAGCTCCTGATAAAGGAAATGGATTTGATGGTGCTCCTTCTACAAAGGAAAAAACCACCTCAAATGAAGGTGGGGATGTGTACTTGGCTTCTTCAAGTACACATGTAGATCATGAGGCATGGTTGATTGACTCAGGTGCATCCTTTCACTTCACTCCCCATAGAGAGTGGTTTTGCGAGTATGATAAATACGATGGTGGTGATTTCTTCTTAGGGGATAATAGGAAGGCTAGAATCGTTGGTCGCAGAAAAGTAAAGTTGAAGTTGCAAGGTGGAAGGGTTAGAACACTTCCAGGTGTTCTGCATATTCCTGCATTGGCTAGAAATCTGATTTCTGTAAGCAAGCTATATGATGCAAGTGTAAAGACAATGTTTGAGAAAGATACCTGCAAGATGGTTCAGGGAGCACTGGTATTGATGTGGGGAGTTCAGATTGGAACTTTGTACAAGCTGCAAGGTAGCACTATTATTGATGGGTGCAACAGTTCTGTGGTTCCTGAAAATGGAGCTGAAAATCTAGTGGTCTTTGGAGAGAAGACCATGCTGTGGCATCAAAGGCTTGGACATATTGGAGAGAAGGGCCTTCGAATACTTCATGATAAAGGTATGGTAGAAGGTATGAGTAATAGCTCTCTGGACTTTGATTTCTGTGAAAATTGTGTATATGGGAATCAGAATCGGGTGAGTTTCCCCTCTTGTGGTAAGAGGGTGAAACAGATATTAGAGCTTGTGCACAGTGATGTGTTTGGACCTGTGAAGGTTCCATCACTAGGTAACTCTGTGTACTATGTATCATTTATAGATGACTTCTCAAGGAATACATAGATATATTTCCTTAAAAAGAAATCTGAATTCTTTGACAACTTTAAAGAATTTAAGGCTCTGGTGGAAAACCAGACACAGAAGAAGTTAAAGGTGTTGAGGAAAGATAACGATGGAGAGTTTTGTAGTAAGGAATTTGAAGAATTATGTAAGAAGTGTGGTATAGCACGACAGAAGACTACTCCATATACACCTCAGCAAAATGGAGTTGCAAAAAGAATGAACAAGACGTTGATGGAAAGGGCAAGAAGCATGCTCAGTGGTGCTGGGTTAGGACAGGAATTGTGGGCAGAGGCGGTGGATATTGCATGTTACCTGGTCAACAAGTCACCTTCATCAGCGTTTGAGCATAAGACTCCACAAGAGGTATGGACTAGTAAGAAACCCTCTCTTTCACATCTGAGGGTATTTGGATGTGATGCATATGTACATGTTCCAAAGGAGAAACGAACCAAGTTGGATAGTAAATCTGAAAAGTGCACCTTTATTGGGTATAAGGATTGTTTAAAGGGTTATAAGCTTTGGAACCCAACAACAAGGAAGGTTGTGTACAACCGATATGTGGTGTTCAGAGAGGTGAAAGATGTTATTAAACATGAAGTCCAACCAAAGGAACCTGAGAAGATAGAGTTTGAGCTAAAGGAGGAAGAATCAGACTCTACAGCAGAGGAGGAATCAGAATATGAAGAGCCACAAACTCCGGGTGTAAGAAGATTAGTTCGAGAAAGAAGGCAGCCAGAAAGGTATAGTCCATTTGCTTTTTGTTGAAATTTTGCTTTATCTATTACTGATGATGATCCAGAACTGTGAAGGAAGCAGTAGATTCAGAGGATGGAAAACTTTGGAAAGAGGCCATGGTTTATGAAATGGCATCTTTGCACAAAAATGAGGCTTGGGATCTGGTGGAGTTGCCAGCTAGAAGGAAACCCATTGGCAGCAAATGGGTGTTCAAGAAGAAGACAAATGCAGAAGGAAAGGTGGAGAAATACAAAGCTCATTTGGTAGCAAAAGGTTATTCCAAGGTGTCAGGAATTGATTTTGGTGATATTTTTTCTCCTGCTGCCAAGGTAACTTCTATTAGGTTACTTTTATCTGTTGTTGCTGCTTTTGATTTTTAGGTAGAACAGATGGATGTGAAGACAGAATTTCTTCACGGGGATATGGAAGAGGAGATCTACATGAAGCAACTTGAAGTCTTTGCGGTGAAGGGTAACAAAGATCTGGTATGCAAGTTAAAGAAGTCTTTGTATGGGTTAAAACAGTCACCAAGGATGTGGTATTAGAAATTTGATACATTTATACGGGGACTTGGCTTCACCAGAAGCAAAGCAAATCACTATGCATATTTTAAATTAATTGGTGACCGTGTTATTTATTTGGTCTTGTATGTGGATGATATGTTGTAGGTTGGAAATGACAAAGAAATTATCCAGGATTTGAAGACCCAATTGTCCTCCAAATTTGACATGAAAGATATTGGTGCTACAAACTATATTTTGGGCATGGAAATTAAAACAGATAGGGAAAAGAGGAAGCTCTGGTTAAACCAGAGGAAGTATGTCGAGACAATATTGCAGAGATTTAATATGCAGGATAGTAAATCGGTGAAGGTTCCTATTCCTATAGGTGTAAAGTTATCTACTAAACAGTGTCCTGAGACACAAGAAGAGGAAGAGGACATGTCCCGTGTTCCATATGCAAGTGCAGTCGATAGCTTGATGTATGCAATGGTCTGTACTAGACCAGACATTGCACATGTAGTGGGAGTATTGAGCAATTTTATGTCAAACCCAGGAAAGGAGCATTGGACAGCAGTGAAGCGTGTTTTTAGGTATTTGTGTGGCACTAGTGATTATGGTTTGTGCTACCAAGGAAGACCAGGATTGGACAGAGTGTTGGATATTCGTGGCTTTGTTGATGTAGACTGGGCTGTAGATCTGGATCAGAGAAGATCTACAAGTGGGTATGTGTTTAACCTATTTGGAGGTGCAGTTAATTGGATGAGTAAGAAACAATCTGTAGTGGCACTATCAACTACAGAGGCAGAATACATGGTAGCCACTCATGCAAGAAAGGAAGTAGTTTGGTTGCAGAGATTGTGTTCAAGTATGGGGTTCGTATAGGGAGCTATAAGGATAGACTGTGACAGCCAAATTGCAATTTTCTTGGCAAAGAACCCTGCTTATCATTCAAAGACAAAGCACATTGATGTTCAGTATCACTTTGGGATATGATAGAAGCCAAAAGGGTGTTGCTGGTAAAGGTGGACACTTTGAAGAATACTACAGATGCATTGACAAAATCTATGAGCTCTGAGAAGTTCTCTTGGTGTAGAGAAACAATGGGTGTTTCAGGGCTAGAAAAATGATTAAGCTCTCCTATAGCCCCTTGTGGAAAGAAAACAACAAGTGGGAGAATGTTGGGTTGTGCTATATTCTTTCCACGACTAACTTACGTAGTGAACTGGGGGGTTAGAGGGGGGGCAAAGCCCCCCCTTTATTGCACTGATTATGTAGCAGGGGGGTCACAAGGGGGGCGGCAGCCCCCCCTATTTGGGGGTTTGAGGGGGGCGAGTAGGCCCCCTCTATGGGGTCCAGGGCAGCAGCCTGGGAATTTTTTTTTTTGGACCCTATATTAGGTTGGGCGAACCTACCTATGGTTTTCTGTCCATGGTTTTGGATGCGATGGTTTTTGATCCATGGTATTTGGTGCTTCGGCATGTATATATATATGTATTGTAACATTGAAAGGAATATAATGAAAAATCAAGCTCGTAGTCCCGGTTTTGGGATCCAGGGGAAAATCTCTCTGTATATAACTCAAAGATAGAGGAGGAGTAGGACAAGAAGTGGTTAACTATGGATCTACGAGGTGGGAGCTAATTACGATGAGTGGGAATGATGAGGTGGTAGTGGGGACCAACTATCCAAAAATGGAAATGTACCTCTGCTGCCAGCACACCAGCTCACCCGAAAAACCATAAAGGGAAACAAAACATTGTTTTCATGCATTCATGCATTCCACCTCCTCGAAACTCCCTCACTCAAGTTGCTCGCATAACTCTGGCTACCCACTAGAAGCAAGGATCCATCGTTCTGCAAGAGAATTTCTACAGGAGCATGCACATGAATTCCTATAGGAACAATCTACAAGAGCATTCTATAGGATAAACAGAGGCAATCTACAGGATAGGCAGATAGGGGTTCAAGAGGGAATATCATGAGAATTGTCCACTTCGACCATTCTAAAGAGGTAGGATCTAAAAATCCATCCCAATTTACAAGCAAGTGAACTAGAAATGCTCTAAAAGCTAGTGGATTTAACAACTATGGGAGGTGAATTACATACACAGGAAACTTTGTTTTCTCTTGAATTTAAAATTCTTGTGTCAAACCTCTCATTTCCTCCTCAAGCCTCACAAGCAAGATGATAGGAGCGTTTAATAGGAGAGAACCCACAAATGCTGTGAGGATACAACAAAACCCCCAAGTGCTTGAAATCTTTACAAGACACCAATGGATGGGATTTCTTGACAAATTCATAGGGTATGATGATGAGTTGGCTCAAGAATTCGCTCATTCCCTCACTCCACATAGCAGAATCCATGCCACTATTATAGTTAGAGGGCTCACTACATATCTCACCCCAAAGCTCATTAGTAGGGTCACCACACTTTCCTTAGGAATTCCATGGAGAAAATAAGACAAAGAAGACAGTCAGGTGGCAAAAAGGAAATTCTTTTTAGAAGTCGAAGAACCCACAGAGGATAAAAATCGAGTAAGGAGGGATAGTCTGCCATACCCATGGAGTGAGGTAGGTTACCAACTCATCAAATATATCTCATGTGAGGGTAGATACAGTGTTTTTTATGGCTACCATTTTAGGATGCTTGAAGAATTAAGATTTGGGGTAGAAACACCAGTTCACCAAAGACTCAGCATACCCTATTTCTTGATGCAATCACTCATAGACTCCAGCAACAAAGTAAAGGAAGGGAATTCCCAACAGTTGGCTCACCATGGGTTGATCAGGATCCTCATTGAGGATGCCCTTCAATGCCTTAGGATCCCTATAACATGGTCAGTCTTCAGAGACTTACGAGTAGAGGATGACATCAAAACCCTCACCTATGATGTTAGTCCTTTTGTCAATGAGAAGGAGACAAAACAAGAAGCAGAAGATACAGAGCTATATGGGGATGAGATGGATGAAGAAGAAACTAATACAAAGGAACATGATGAAGTAGAAGAAGAAGGGGGAGAAGAGAAGGAGGATGATGTTGAAACAGAGGAGGAAATGAAGGAAGAAACTGATGGAGATGAGAAAGAACAACAAGAGGAAGAAGATAATAAAAACAGAGAGGAAGAAGGCATTGAAACAAAAGGGGAAGAACACAAGGAGGAGTCACGTAGGGTGTCTCCAGAGGCCCTTGAGAGGGAGGCAGCGGCTGCCCTCACTGCTCTCAGTACCCCAGTCAAGAAAAAAGGGAAAAGAAGGAGGAAAAACCCTCTATATTTCAGAACAAGAAAGAGCACAAGAATCAAACAAGGGAAGCCACAAATATCAACAAAAATTCCTATTGAGATTGAAGATTCCCCTACCCAAGAGACAAAATGCCTCCCACTAAGTCACCAATCACCTATGTAAGGAGGCCTAGTACCAGATCAACTTCCTTAAAGGGTAAGGCCATCTTACAGGATCCACAGCAAAAACTACAGGAATCATAGAAATTGGAAAGCAAGGTAGGGGAGCAGCAAGAAACAAAAGAGGAATACCTTGAAACAAAGGAACCAAGTCCCAAACCTAACCTAGACTCCACATATCGGTTTATTGGAGGAGGCAGGGTGATACCTCAAAAATTTGCCATCCCATTGTTTTTCGAACTTGAGAAGGAGAGGTCCAAAACCCACATATGGATGCAAATCACCATGTCAAAAGGGGTTGAAGACATTGGGCACATGGAAGAGAAGCTCAAGGAAATGGGAAAAGATCTAAGTGGCTTAAGGGACAAAGAAGCAATAATGAGAGATCAAATTGAGAGGGAAAATGCATGGCTGATAGGATAGCTACAGGAAAGAGAAAACCAACTAGCATGAATGGCCAACCTCTCCCTGGAGGCCATCCAATGTAGGATGCCAGCTAAATCCTATGCTCTTTACCTCAGAGAACAATTGTTGCAATTTCACAAAGGGGCACCATGCCATTTCAGGACTATAGGCAGTTTATTGATCTTTGTGATCAAAGTACACTAGAGGATAGGGCCAAAATGGTTGAGTTTTACTCGCACAACATGGCCCTCACATACATGAATGTTTGGGATCCTAATACCAAGCTATGAGATCTACAATTAATGGCTTTGGCATCATGGATGAACCATGAGGAGTCAAGGGCTGCATAGATGGAAAGAATATTGACCAGAGAGCAAAATGAACCTCTTTTCATCAGAGCTGAACAATCAAATCCCATGGCCCTAATCAGAAACCATAATCTAATTGCAAATTATCCTCAACTAGCACCTAGATATATTTTTGCCCAACAGCAAGCAATTTCACATTTTGAGGATATGTTAAGGCTGCTAGGAGATGATAGTATACATGCATGCTTAAGGAGATGGAACACACTTCCACACAGCTTGAAGATCATAGAATATCAGTCCCCTAAAAGGTTGAGAGAGACACTCAACATGACACCTATGTATAAGCAATCAATGCAAAGGTTGAAGGTCAATTGGATAGGCCTAAAACTCAATCCACCACTACTCCTAGGGATGCTATAAGGGAGAAAAGAAGAAGAGGAAAAGAGGCAGTGGGAAGAAGTAGAAAGGAAAGAAGGCTTCTATGAACAAGAAGAAGAGACCACAATAGAGGCATGGGATGTTAGACAGGCTACCAGAGCCATGAAGGACATGGACATTGACTAAGTTGCTCAGAGCATGAGAAACACTTTCAGTAGGGGGGTGATGATGAGCCTCATCATTAGGTAATTATATGGGCCTTAATTCACCTCCTAGCTTAGTCAAACCAACTATTCTCACAACTTACTGCATACTTTTGATTATATTTTTTTTATGAGATGAGTTAGAGTTGGATATTTTTGCTTTGTGGTCTAATGTGCATTTAATGCAGGACTAAAGGATAAAAGCAAGGAATTTTGGCAAAGACCTTGGTCAAAACTCAAATGGGACAAGGGAGATGAATTATAGGAGGTAAATCCTCCTCATTTACTACCCCTCCATTCAAATATTCCTCCATCAGCTCGGAGTGCAAACAACCAAATCATGAGGACTAGATAGCAACCGAGCAAGTGAAAGTCAAAGCACTTGTTTATCTCAAGTTTTAAATCCAAGCCTCCCTAATTTTAAGGAAGTTGTTGGAGACTTCAAATGGATAAGTAGAGAGGCCTGGGACCTTAGTAGGATTCAGATTTTTGATTGTAAACCTCTACTCTATTTTCGAGCTGCAATACTTGTGACAATTTTTTATGTAATCCATGGTTTTGATAATAAGAATGAGTTTTGTTTTGAGCCAGCACTGAGTTGACTCAGAGGGCTGAATCTCTTGGGTTAGGGCCTAACCCTAGTAGCCAAGGCTCCTCTTTATTGTACATGTATGCTAGCATAGATTCATAGTTTAATTGTTCATTTGCTTAACTAGCTACATTTCCATTACAGGAGTGTAGAGTAGATTGGTTGTGTTTTAGTTTGCTTCCATTTGTGCCTTCTTTCAATTAGCAGGTTAGCAAGGAGAAAAAGATCACCATAAGGTTGTCAGCAGGTGTCTCGGCCTCACCTCCTCCATCTGGGACCATGACTTGAGGAAGAGACGTTCCAGCAACCCCAAAAACACAAAATTCTAGTTCTTGCATGAGCTTTGGAGTTTGTTGTCTTGATTCAGTATTTGGTTCATTTCATTGTCATATTTTTCCATCACTCTCTTTTTGTAATAAGATCTCACTCATATTCTAATTTCCTTTGGCACTTTCTTCATGCATAATATCGTCAACTAATTCACGCTTTTCTAGTTTATGAGAATGTATCTTGTTTCATAGTTCTTGGAAGATGCACATGTTTTACTCATTGTAGGTACTTCAGGAGGAGGCCTAGACTTCATCACCAACATCCATCTTTCACCTCATCCACCTTAACCATCTCTTGGTCCACCCTCACCCTCACTAGTTTTTTTTTCCTTTTTCATTGAAATTCCCCTAGACACATTGAAATGATTAACTGGAAGCTAATAAATCACCTCTTAATCAGATTATTTCCATGGATTTCTTTACCGTTAGATCCACAACAAACCTGACCAATCACGGTCAACCGCGTGTCTCATAGCTGACATATTCATTTCAATGTTTGACTTTATGCGCTCCAAATCTCCACTGTTGATCTATTTCACTTGATCCAATGGCTATCGCGTCACCCGCTCGCCAACTAGCTTGGACGATCTCCACTGTTGATCAATCCCACATGATCCAACGGCTATCGTGTCACCCGCTCACTAACTAGCTAGGCTAATCTCCATCGTTGATCAATCGCACATGATCCAACAACTATCATGCAATCTCGTGTGGATTCTTACACGACTGATATCAGATCGAGAGCACACAAGAAAAGTGGTTTTCCTGTTCTACGTGTCACCCACTTAGGCTAATCACATGAAATTTAGGAATTCTGCTTACAACTTTTAGGGTGTGCGAGATACTGCTTACCACCTACGAAGACCGCTCCATCATTCTGCACATTTTCCACCCTTCTGTCAACATGTGACTTGATGTGATCCATCCATCTATTAAGTTAATCTCCTGCGATAAGATCTTCACCGCTCATCTTCCGTTAATCCTGTTCATTTATCCGACTGATCCAATGGTTCCTGTGCACTGCTACTTCATTACTTATTCCTTTCACTGATTTCGATCTTCGATTGCTCTTTTGCTTGACTCCTTCCTGAACTTTGTTCTGTGTATTATTTAAATGTTTCCACTCTTGAGCTTTGATTTGGTTATTCAATTAGACTCCAACATTGTCCAATCATTACAATACTCCTTTGATCACTATCCTCTCTCTCAGATTCTTTTTGAATTCCCTGCACACTTATGTTATGCATAATTACTCTAATCCACACATAGTTTATAATTCAATTACTCAATCCACACCATCAAAACACTCCATAGACATTCTAGCCATCCTCAACCACCTTCCATCCACCTGTCACATCCACAAGAACAATTAAATTGCATGCTTTATTTTACAAAAAAAAAAAAACCAAAAAAGTGAAAGCAAATTTAGTTTAGTTTCCTTGCTTACGCATTAGTATGGTTTGATGCTCTTTACTTCTGTAACTTAGATAACAACATTAGGTTAGTGTTGATTTAACAATTCTACTTAGCATAGCTTTTTAAATAGTTAATTAGGATATGGTGTGATTTAGCATTACATGTTGTTTTCTTCATTACTGTAGTAGAGTATCTCTCTTAGAATAGATTTTCTCTTCTTCCATCAAAGAATCAAGCTTATTCTGACTCTATAGAAGTCTGGCTTGGGACCCCTTGGGTCTCTCACCAGATGAACAGTGACAACAAGCAGGAACTTCACTTGTACTTGTGCATATAGAATTGTCACCTCCAAGTTTGTATGAATCCCAGGTTGATAAGTAAAGATGGTAGCCCAGGAGTTGCAACATCCTTGCTGCAATACTAGCGATCATCAACTACATGGGGAGACCATTCATATCTTCCATTGGGCTTTAATGAGTCATTGGTGGCATCGGTAACTTCATTAGCATGGAAGGTTGGTCACCAGGATGATATCTAGAGAAGCTCACGTGAGCAAGACTTTATCTCCACAGGGATTGGATGGTATCTTCAAGAGTTTACTCTTGGGTGTATGAGATGGACTACTTGGTAGGACCACTTCGTAAGGGGTTGGACATGGTACCAGATTATCATGATTCCAAGTACTCATTGATGGTATGCGGAGGGCTTTTGGTGCTTATACCTAGCATGGTAGTGAATGGAGCAAGGGGATATTCATGTCGGACAGGATGGCTTGGGATGCTTGTATTAAGGGATTCCTTCATGACAGGACAGTGAAGAGGTCGGAGATTATTTAGTGGAGCATCTGGGACCCTGACATATTTTGCAGTGACAATGGGGATCAACAACCAAAGAGCGTGCTTGTTTAGGCATTGCTTGAGGACAAGCAATTTTTGGCGGGGAGGACTATGATATCCCCAATTTTGATTTTTTATTTAACATGATTAACTAAGTTTATTGGGGAAGTTCTAGGCATAGGAAAATTTTGTAATCTGAGCATTGGAGGCATTTTTGGTAGATGGGACTTGGGAGAAATTGAAAACTTCAATATTAGTGGGAATATGGGGGCCACTCCTCATGGAATACACACCCCTTGGAGGAGAAATCGATTTTCTTGAAAGAAGGTCGAAATATTTGGATGAGGGACCCACAAGGAAAGGTGAGGACACAATTATAAATAAAGGGTTGAAGGCAGCATTGGGGACCTTTTGATAAATTGAAATTTACACATTGTTGCTCTAGTTGTTCAGCTAGTCACAAGTGTTGTTTAGCACCAGAGGTTTGCAAGGGGAAATCTCACCCTATTTTTCATTGAACCACGAGTGCCACCCTAGGGAGGTATTTTCATGACTTTGTGGAGACTGGGGGACCAGTCTAAGGTGGTACGGCTTGCCTTAGCTTCAACCTCGACACAAAAGAAGAACCACCAAATTCTTGGGTGAAGTGGGGTACTGAAATTAGAGGCTATACCATTACTGGGAAATTCTTTGTCCAAATTGCAGGTGAAGGAAGAGAATTTATGGGAGTTGAGAGTACCCTTCTCAGCAAGACATATTTCTTTGGTTGGGTCTACGTAGACTTTTCCCAGGACTACACAGTCATTGGTGGAGTTGATTGTGGGGAAGCTTGAGAGAAGCATTTAGGAGCTGAGTTGTTGGGATTTCACATGGCGGGCCACTGGAGGAGGGTTGTTGTAGTTTGGAGAGCAGAGATTGATAGGAGTAGCCACAGTAACAAAATTCGAATTTGGTGGAGGGCCAAGCTGTGAAGGGTGAAATTTTGAAGTTTGGAACCAAGGGAAACCCTTTTTGAGATTTTCTGGGTTTTTGACAAGGATCTCATATCTAAAATTGCAGAATTTTCTGGGTAGATTTGAGGGGTCGAACAGGGATCCCAACTCAACCAGCAACAAGAGGAGCTAGGGGAAATTTGGGTCGAAATTCTGAGATCAACATTTGCCCAATTTCTTCATGGATTTTGGTGGGTTTTTGGTAGAGAGTGCGAGGTTAATTCCCAGAAATTTTCCGAGCACCATAGGAGGTCCTAGCAACAATTCTTCATAGCCAACAACATATTTCTTGATAGTTTCAGTGCAGAGCCAGGAGAGAGCCACATAAGATTTGGGAAGGACTTCTTATTATTCATTTGGGCTTAGCTAGCTTGCCTTAGGCAAGCTCATGTGCACTGTTTCCATCACCTCATTGTACCCTCTTCATATTATAATAAAATGGCTCAACAAAACAGTTTTTGGTGCAATTTCATGGATTAAATCATGTGTTTGATTTTCATGGTTTTTATGTCTATGTTTGCTTTGTTATTTACTATAAATATTCCTTAGCAATATTACAAATATACATCTATCACCTTATATCAACCACCTCTCAATGACTTCATGAATATCTCAATTATTAATTGTGAAAGTATTGAAATAAAAGTGAAATCTTATAATGGAGCATAGATTACTTAGAAAACAATGGTAACATCTTTTCCCTTCACAAGGAAATGATTGACATGGAAAATTTAAGAGGAAGCAAAGTTTGGACAAATTATTATACCTACAAACTCATACAGATGTTGAAAATTTTTCTAACCAACCCGAGGTTTTATCACCTAGCAAATATGATAGGTTATTTTTAACTTCAATATGGAAACAAACATATAAATGAATTTGTTGAAGAATAATTTGAAAAAGGTTAATACCGAATGATGGGAGACTAAACCGAAATGGGGTCACTCACATACTTAATGTCTATTGCAAGAAAAAATAATACAACGACCAAACATGAAAGTTCATGGAAAATTTAATTAAAATGAAAAAATAATATACTCACCAAACATGAATGGAAAATTTACCACAAGACCTTGAGGTTGGAATGGTTGTGGAACAAATAGACCAAGATAATTGAAAGGGGAATAAGCCCCAACGTTAAGCCATCAAGAAGTTAAGCCATTGTTCACCAAGAATAGGTTGTTTGATTACTTTTGTTGACACCTAATCATAGGGATTGGGTGAACAGCTATAATTAGTGTAAATAAATAATAGGGAAGATGGAGAGTCACCGGGAGATGAACTGAACAGTCACTCCCTCTTGTATATAATAACGAACAACCTGAATGAATAATATGATTTGATTTGAGGAGTTACCTCCTGGTATGACATGGTATCAGAGCTCAGGTCTCTAGGTTAGGCATTCTGCATGCACCTTTGTAACTCCTCTTTGTTCGGGCTCTTCTACTCTGTTATCACAAAATCAAGCACTGGAAGGCTGCTGACCAGATAGACTCTGTGTAACTATTTCAAACCAGACTTTTGACTAAGGCTTAGCCTCCTTAGCCTGATAGGGCTCTCTCAAAAGGTTATAGATTTCGAATATTGATAAGATGGCTAACTCTTGTAAGGTGAATTTAACAAACATTCTAGCTGGACAGACATTACAAAGGCTTCCATTGGGCTCATGGAGTCAATCATGTTACAGTAAACCATAAAACTACTCATTCATAGAAGTCAGGGCATGTAATGTTTAAACACTCAAAATACCTCTCCTAGAAACCTCAACTTACAAATACACACAGGAAATCAGAGCAGCAAAGTGAATTCTGAGTGATTGTGTATCTATACAGTTGTAAAACATAAAAGATAAAACAAAACCACATATATCTTGAGCATTTGAAACACTGTATGAATCCTGAGAAGAAAAAGCAGTCATTTGTATTACTGAAAATAAGTTTGTACACAAGCCAAAATAACACTCTGTTTTCTCAAATATCCAACCCATATTACATCACTCTCTTAGCTATTTATAGAGTGCTTATTCTATCTCATTCGAGCTTCCTCCTCCAGCATGAGGGGAGCTCGAAGACTGCTACTAATTACCCCTATCTACTGTTTAACTAACTCATTAAATACATTAAGTGCTGAACTGTAATTACAAAGAGTCCTAATTAAACTAAAACTCTAATTCTATTCTCCTCGTATCATGATCCTTCTTTGCTCTTTGACATCTGTCTCCTTTCAGTTTGGCCGAGATAGCTGAGAGGAGGATGCAATGAACAAGCTGGCTTTGGATACTGAATGCGCTGATGGTTCATTAATATTAGGATAGAACCTCTGTTTTTCCGGTCCTTGCCTTCCACCACTCTTCGAAAATGTAGCAGCATGTTCCCAGCTCTTTAATAACCCAAGGTATGGAACGCTGCCATGTTTCTGATGTGCTGTAGGCTGTATTGATGGACAGGTGTCTCTCTTTCAAAATTCCCGCTCATAGTATCACAATAGCTGCTCTGCGTTTAAAATCACCACCTACAGCAGTTTCGTAGCACGCTACGAAACTGCTGTGTAATTTAAAAACACAGTCTTTCTCTCTGGTTTTCTGCTAACACTGTGCTACATTTATTAATGATCTCCTCAACTGGATCTTGACTATCATTTTCCAGCACAGAACAAGCAATATACTTGCATGTTGTAGACACATGACCTTGAAATTTATCTTCAATCCTCAGGGTATGCAATGTCATCCTTACAGTCCAATCATTCTCCTGCTGTACAAGGTTCACCTTTTGGATATCAAAGCCTCTGTTGCTTATGGCTGCACTTTTCCTAACAGTGGCATCCAATGAGACTTGTAACACATCAGGAGGCCACTCCAATCCCTCTAACTTTATCAACAACTTGGATTGCATGCTGAGCCTGTGGTATTGCCAAACCTGTGAAATAGGCCGTTACTTCCTTAATGAACCTGTACAGAAAAACCAATCTGTACATTTGAAAGTCTGGCAATAAGACTGTAATCATGGCCTTCAACATCATCATTATCTACACTGAAAAACTGAAACTTCTACTTTACAAGTGAATCAGAACCTGTATCCCGTATGTCACAAAGCCGGCCCCTGCTTTTGGTATTTTTAGTTTGACAGAGTCATCATGTTGATATGTGATGTCAACAGAGTCTGATGAGTCTAATCTCAAAGTAGATGTAGGAAGAGGTCGAGTAATTGGATCTGGAACCTTGACTCCATGTTTTTTCACACCAACTAACAATCAGACCTTTGATACAGTAGTTAGGAGTAATGGAAAGATATGACAATTTTTTGCTGAGATTTTGGGCATGGAATCCTCGCCTCCACTGAAGCAGGCTTGTGATTTCTGCAAAACTGGGTGCCAAACAATGGAGAACTTGCTCAAAAATGCTTCTTGTTGGGCAGCCAAAACGGGCATCGTTGTGCTTGCTCCATCCTCAAGCTGTATTAACGATTTTTCATTGCAAGACATCTAGTCACCTTTAATTTCACTCATATCAACCAAATGAGGACTGAATTCTTTGTTTTCAATTCTAGTTTGAGATTGACTAGAGCTGAATTAACTGACAATAAAGAGCGCGCATGTTCTTCATTAATTTTAGTTTACATTAGATGAGCAACAATGCGTTCACTATCTGATCTTCTATCTGTTAATATGATTTCATCAGACACCTCAGACGCATCATCATCAGATATAGAGCCGCAAACGGATAAATGAGATGAAATTGGTGCCAATTGCTCAAAACCTGAACGATAGTCATGCTCAGTAACTGGACCATCCACAATTTCACACTCACTATCAAGTTCTGCATCTGCCATTTGATCATTTTGGTTAGGAACCACCTTATTAAGGATAAATTCCGCAGCTGAATCAATATCATTGCGGCGCTCCAGGGCAAATGCCTTGATAATACGTTCATCGACCTGTGAGACTTAGCAGAAAACCCCCTTTTTTAGTACTCTTTGCGTCTTTTGCTGGAATGACTGTATGGCCGATTGTTAAATGGCGGAAGAATAATAGAAGCATAACTGTATGCGGTTTTTTTTTTAACCATGTGTCTGTGTCCTTTCACGGTGGAAGAACTAATGAACGAACAGCTAGTACCGTTTGCCAAATCTTAACATTTCGTTTGTCAAAAGCTCATCACTGACACGTACACGATCCCACAACCATGTATACTTGAAGATGACATATGCACTACCTTTTAGTCGATAACCAGCTTCTACTTCATGAGAGGAATTCACACTTATACAAGCATTTTTATTCTGAGAAACGTTCTTATCATCATAAAGAGCCTGAAGAACCTCAGACAACGGTGGAGCTGACACCATCGCCTTGATATCTTCAATCTTATCTGAAAGATCTGACATTAGACCTTTAAGCACATCAACCTCATCATCCACGGCAGTTGTAGCCAGTGTACCAGTATGGAGATCTCCCTTGGGAACATTATTTGTCTGTGCATATTTGCCAGAACTTTCACCTTTGGATGTCTCAGCTTCATTTGTATACAAGCTAGGATCTTAAATAACTTAGTGCATCTGGGATCTTGTTCTGCATCTGTAGAGCCAAACATATCTTAAAACATAGTTGTGCAATATGACGACTGTTGGGTTCTTCCAAGCGTTCTAATATAGAAAGAGCTCTCAAGTAATCACTTGCAGAAGTCTGAAAATCCTCTCTTTCCAATGATGCATCTTCTAAGGCACTATACCACGACCAGCATCTTCTAAATCTTGATATGCTTTCCTTCTTATGATTGGCACCTTATTCAAAAGCCACCTTTCTATTAACCTCAGCTGTCATTGACAGTGGAACTGATTGAGGACTTTTATCCTGGTTAACAAGCTTTAAACTCTCACTAGAAGGCAAGCAAGCCTGTAGCCATAACTCAGATGAATTACAAACTTCACTATCAATTTGCAGAAACAGGCATTTCTATGCATATTTCATATTCCCACAGAACCCATAGGAGACAAAGGTGATATGGGTGAGCTATGATTTCGGACAAATCCCCAATTTCGTAGCGCAGCCAGTGCTTACTATGAATTATGCGCTACGAAACCACCTAAACATTTTGCACTACGAAACTGCTAAAAGGGTTCATGTGCTTATTTGCAGACATTTAGCATTGAAATTTTGTCAGTGATAACAGTGGCTCCACTTGGGATAGTGTGCCCTTGTGGTGCACTAAGAACCTGCAGTTCCAGTGCCTTATAAAATTTATTTGACAAACAGAAATTTGCTTGACAAGCATGACTGTAGGAGAAAGAAAACTACTTCTACTGAAAAATGCTCAGTTGACCTTGAGCTTATTTGCATTTACCTACCTACCTACCCTAACAATTTCATCTTCTTTCTGCTCAATCAATATGAAATTTCCAATGTAGCCAATCCTCTGTTTTATCTGATACTTGATTTCTTTGACTGCATCAGAGTTCAGAGCCAATATGATAGTATGATGACCGCTGCCACTGAAATTGTCTCTGATCTTTATAGGAAAACTGAAACACTGGAGAGTAAAACTCTTCCATGTAGTCAGCTATAGGATCCCAGAATACATGATCAGCTAGATTTTTCTTGTAACTTTCCGGCTGTGCAAACTGATCTTCAACAGTAGTGAGCATTTCTTCAAGCGTAAAAGAGAAAGGAAACAATACTCTCTCCTTATGTTCTGCCATCGAAAGCTGCTGAAAATAATGATCATGATTATGAAGACTATATGCCTGAATTTGACCTTCTAAACCTTCAATTTCTTTCTCAATGTCCTCAGCAAATTCATCCAAAAATCTCATCTTATCCTCTGCCTTGCAGTCAAAGGATTTTAGATATGAGGACAAGGACAAAGAAAAATATTCATTTGTTTCTTCTTTACTATGATCATTATTCCACTGTTTAAAACCTTCAACTGAGGGAGAGTCTGCCACCACCTCTGACCTATCTATCCATTCCTCCAAAAACATGAGCCAAAGGTCTTGAAATGACTTAATGGATTTGGCAGGAAAGCTTTCAATCCACCGTTTACATTTCCCTTGAAGTGAATCATAGAATAAAATAATGCAAACATCCTCATGTTTAACTCTAAGAAGCTCTGAAAATTCACAAAAATCTGTTATATGCTTCAAAGTTAAACTCAAATCTTCTCCGTTGAATTTTGGACCATTCTTTAGAAAATATGCATCCTTGGGAAAATGATTTGGGAAACCATGAATTCCTGAAAAATCTATGCATGCATACCTTGAAATAAGAATGGTAGCATCTGGGTCCTTCATAACTCCAGTGGAATCACCATGAATGTATGAATTTCAAATTTTTCAACAATGGAGTCGCCAAGGTAGTTTTGCAGCCTTGAAAACCTTCTCTGAGCTCCTGCTACCTTCAGAAGTTCAGCTTCATAATTTCGGGAAAGAATAATCTTCGACTCCCGGCAGACGCACCAAAATGTTATCACAAAATCAAGCACTGGAAGGCTGCTGACCAGATAGACTCTGTGTAACTATTTCAAACCAGACTTTTGACTAAGGCTTAGCCTCCTTAGCCTGAGAGGGCTCTCTCAAAAGGTTATAGATTTTGAATATTGATAAGATGGCTAACTCTTGTAAGGTGAATTTAACAAACATGCTGGCTGGACAGACATTACAAAGGCTTCCATTGGGCTCATGGAGTCAATCATGTTACAGTAAACCATAAAACTACTCATTCATAGAAGTCAGGGCATGTAATGTTTAAACACTCAAAATACCTCTCCTAGAAACTTACAAATACACACAGGAAATCAGAGCAGCAAAGTGAATTCTGAGTGATTGTGTATCTATACAGTTGTAAAACATAAAAGATAAAACAAAACCACATATATATTGAGCATTTGAAACACTGTATGAATCCTGAGAAGAAAAAGCAGTCATTTGTATTACTGAAAATAAGTTTGTACACAAGCCAAAATAACACTCTGTTTTCTCAAATATCCAACCCATATTACATCACTCTCTTAGCTATTTATAGAGTGCTTATTCTATCTCATTCGAGCTTCCTCCTCCAGCATGAGGGGAGCTTGAAGACTGCTACTAATTACCCCTATCTATTGTTTAAATAACTCATTAAATACATTAAGTGCTGAACTGTAATTACAAAGAGTCCTAATTAAACTAAAACTCTAATTCTATTCTCCTCGTATCATGATCCTTCTTTTCTCTTTGACATCTGTCTCCTTTCAGTTTGGCCGAGATAGCTGAGAGGAGGATGCAATGAACAAGCTGGCTTTGGATACTGAATGTGCTGATGGTTCATTAATATTAGGATAGAACCCCTGTTTTTCCGGTCCTTGTCTTCCACCACTCTTCGAAAATGTAGCAGCATGTTCCCAGCTCTTTAATAACCCAAGGTATGGAACGCTGCCATGTTTCTGATGTGTTGTAGGCTGTATTGATGGACAGGTGTCTCTCTTTCAAAATTCCCGCTCACAGTATCACAATAGCTGCTCTGCGTTTAAAATCACCACCTACAGCAGTTTCGTAGCGCGCTACGAAACTGCTGTGTAATTTAAAAACACAGTCTTTCTCTCTGGTTTTCTGCTAACACTGTGCTACATTTATTAATGATCTCCTCAACTGGATCTTGACTATCATTTTCCAGCACAGAACAAGCAATATACTTGCATGTTGTAGACACATGACCTTGAAATTTATCTTCAATCCTCAGGGTATGCAATGTCATCCTTACAGTCCAATCATTCTCCTGCTGTACAAGGTTCACCTTTTGGATATCAAAGCCTCTGTTGCTTATGGCTGCACTTTTCCTAACAGTGGCATCCAATGAGACTTGTAACACATCAGGAGGCCACTCCAATCCCTCTAACTTTATCAACAACTTGGATTGCATGCTGAGCCTGTGGTATTGCCAAACCTGTGAAATAGGCCGTTACTTCCTGAATGAACCTGTACAGAAAAACCAATCTGTACATTTGAAAGTCTGGCAATGAGACTGTAATCATGGCCTTCAACATCATCATCATCTACACTGAAAAACTGAAACTTCTACTTTACAAGTGAATCAGAACCTGTATCCCGTATGTCACAAAGCCGGCCCCTTCTTTTGGTATTTTTAGTTTGACAGAGTCATCATGTTGATATGTGATGTCAACAGAGTCTGATGAGTCTAATCTCAAAGTAGATGTAGGAAGAGGTCGAGTAATTGGATCTGGAACCTTGACTCCATGTTTTTTCACACCAACTAACAATCAGACCTTTGATACAGTAGTTAGGAGTAATGGAAAGATATGACAATTTTTTGCTGAGATTTTGGGCATGGAATCCTCGCCTCCACTGAAGCAGGCTTGTGATTTCTGCAAAACTGAGTGCCAAACAATGGAGAACTTGCTCAAAAACGCTTCTTGTTGGGCAGCCAAAACTGGCATCGTTGTGCTTGCTCCATCCTCAAGCTGTATTAACGATTTTTCATTGCAAGACATCTAGTCACCTTTAATTTCACTCATATCAACCAAATGAGGACTGAATTCTTTGTTTTCAATTCTAGTTTGAGATTGACTAGAGCTGAATTAACTGACAATAAAGAGCGCACATGTTCTTCATTAATTTTAGTTTACATTAGATGAGCAACAATGCGTTCACTATCTGATCTTCTATCTGTTAATATGATTTCATCAGACACCTCAGACGCATCATCATCAGATATAGAGCCGCAAACGGATAAATGAGATGAAATTGGTGCCAATTGCTCAAAACCTGAACGATAGTCATGCTCAGTAACTGGACCATCCACAATTTCACACTCACTATCAAGTTCCGCATCCTCCATTTGATCATTTTGGTTAGGAACCACCTTATTAAGGATAAATTCCGCAGCTGAATCAATATCATTGCGACGCTCCAGGGAAAATGCCTTGATAATACGTTCATCGACCTGTGAGACTTAGCAGAAAACCCCCTTTTTTAGTCCTCTTTGCGTCTTTTGCTGGAATGACTGTATGGCCGATTGTTAAATGGCGGAAGAATAATAGAAGCATAACTGCATGCGGTTTTTTTTTAACCATGTGTCTGTGTCCTTTGACGGTGGAAGAACTAATGAACGAACAGCTAGTACCGTTTGCCAAATCTTAACATTTCGTTTGTCAAAAGCTCATCACTGACACGTACACGATCCCACAACCATGTATACTTGAAGATGACATATGCACTACCTTTTAGTCGATAACCAGCTTCTACTTCATGAGAGGAATTCACACTTATACAAGCATTTTTATTCTGAGAAACGTTCTTATCATCATAAAGAGCCTGAAGAACCTCAGACAACGGTGGAGCTGACACCATCGCCTTGATATCTTCAATCTTATCTGAAAGATCTGACATTAGACCTTTAAGCACATCAACCTCATCATCCACGGCAGTTGTAGCCAGTGTACCAGTATGGAGATCTCCCTTGGGAACATTATTTGTCTGTGCATATTTGCCAGAACTTTCACCTTTGGATGTCTCAGCTTCATTTGTATACAAGCTGGGATCTTAAATAACTTAGTGCATCTGGGATCTTGTTCTGCATCTGTAGAGCCAAACATATCTTAAAACATAGTTGTGCAATATGACGACTGTTGGGTTCTTCCAAGCGTTCTAATATAGAAAGAGCTCTCAAGTAATCACTTGCAGAAGTCTAAAAATCCTCTCTTTCCAATGATGCATCTTCTAAGGCACTATACCACGACCAGCATCTTCTAAATCTTGATATGCTTTCCTTCTTATGATTGGCACCTTATTCAAAAGCCACCTTTCTATTAACCTTAGCTGTCATTGACAGTGGAACTGATTGAGGACTTTTATCCTGGTTAACAAGCTTTAAACTCTCACTAGAAGGCAAGCAAGCCTGTAGCCATAACTCAGATGAATTACAAACTTCACCATCAATTTGCAGAAACAGGCATTTCTATGCATATATCATATTCCCACAGAACCCATAGGAGACAAAGGTGATATGGGTGAGCTATGATTTCGGACAAATCCCCAATTTCGTAGCGCAGCCAGTGCTTACTATGAATTATGCGCTACGAAACCACCTAAACATTTTGCGCTACGAAACTGCTAAAAGGGTTCATGTGCTTATTTGCAGACATTTAGCATTGAAATTTTGTCAGTGATAACATACTCATCGGATCTGCCACTCTATCTAAGCCTGGTAGCTCTATTGTTGAATCTTCTCTTGTCATTGCTCGATACCTGCATACAAAACGTTCATTGTTTTTTGCACTCTCCCCACCGGTTGCCATACCCGATATATATGGTATCGTAACTACTCCTAGTTCCGTTGCTTTAATACATGCATTTTGACGGAGGGCACAACCATCTGGAGTGAAGCAGTGCTAAGAGTACCGTTATTTCACCTACTCTATGCCACTTTGATACGAACGAGGAAGTCGTTTCACTGCGCGGTGAAATCTCTTACTCTGCGGCTAGCAAGTGCTTCGTCTACATGGCAGCCCTTGGCATATGTGAATCTGCTCAAGTATAACGCTGTCCAAATAGAGCAACAAAAGGATTAGAGCCCAAGTCATTCCCAAATGGTGTCGTGGAGGGCCGACTATGGAGTGACATGAGAAAGGTGATGGCGTGATATGCATATGCTGCTCCTCGAGCCATACATTGCTCCTCATCCCATACGCTACTACCATACACCCATGGTATGACAGCCCATAGTCTTGTCCCTGCTCCCATACGACTGCTCTTCGATACTTTGTAACGCGTAGGTTATATACATTAACACTGTCCAGTATCAGAACGTTGTCCTTCCTTCATTACCACAGTTAATGCAGTTGGTAGAGATAGTATAACGCTGTCCAAATTTCAGCTTTTGTTGTCTGTCTTCATATACAAGTCTCATAGAACACTGATATACATTATATTGTTTCATAATTTCATTGTCTTTGAATTACAGTATAATGTTGTGTCTGCTTCAAACTGGTGGCCTATGTTGGTATTGTTTCAACTGTGTTTCCCTTTTTATATCATAATACGCTGCTATCATAATTAACTCCTCCCATAACGCATGTGCCTCTCCATCATAATACCTCTGTCTTCTTATATCAGAATTAGAATTTTTTTAGGAGTAAAATTTTGCAGCAGAAGTATTTTTTTTCCACAGTACATAGATTTTACAATGCATTCAATAATATCTATTGTAGGAGTGGTTCTCAATGGGAAGGAGAATTATCCTGAATCGTTGTGGAAAATCAAACATGCTCTCATTTTTAATGAGTTGTGGAAAGGAGTGTGTGTTGGAGACAAAGACAAAAAGCTAGAATAGCCTACCTCAGACAAAGAATTCATCATTTGGGAGAATAAGAACAACAAGGCTTATGCATTGATTACAACATCAATAAATGAAGAGGTGAGTCACCATATTTTGTCATTTTCAAATGCTTTCAAAGCCTTACAAAAACTGAAGGAACTCTATGACTCACACTCTGCACTTGAAGTTGTTCAACTCACGATTAAACTCTTCACCCTTGAATTACAAAATAATGATCCTCTTGCTCTTGCATCAGAAGTAAAATCTATAATGCATGATATCAAAGTCACTAATGTTGAGCTGGATATTCCTCTAATAGCTTTTCTCAAGGCACTTTATCCCACTTAGTAAAATTATCTTGAGTCATTGCAAGCAAATGGAAACCTCAAAGATATTACCTTTGATTCCCTTGTGAAAAAATTTGCTGAAAGAGAGAAAGATTTTGGGAAGAAGATAGCTTCTGAGTCTTCTGAAGAGGTTGTATGCCTTGCTCATAGAGAAAAGAATCTTACTCAAGATTCTTCCAGAGGAAGAGGTGGTTGAAGAGGAAGAGGAAGAAATTTCAGAGGCAAGGGGGCAGACACTCTCAAGGAGAAAAGTCAGAATTGCACTATATATGCTGCAAAAGAGATGGATCACATGATGCATCCACATGTAAGTTGCCTTGGGACAGAATTGAGCAGGGAAGAAACCAACCCAAAGGTAAAAATAATGACAAAGAGAAAGGTAAAGCACCTGAATCCACTCACTATGTTGTGGCGCACTGTAATATTGGAGTAAATTAAGGCTTACTTAATGCTTCACCTACTTCTTGGAAAAATGACTAGTTGCTTGATTCAAAAGTGACTTGCCACATGACTTTTAGAAAATATTTTTTTGAAGAATTCACTGACAATGTTGATGGAGCAGTATACTTTGTAGACAAATCAAAACTCAAGTCATCAGGGCTTGGCACAATCAACCTTAAATTGTCCGGTCTTCCAGACTTTCTTCTGCATCATGTTCTATATCTCCCGCAGTTAAGAAGAAACTTGTTGTCCTTGGTCCACATCCGCCAGCAAGGACACTCCATTCATATGTTTGATGGCAAGCTTGAGGTGAGAAAAGAATCAGACCACTTACTTGTCATGACAGGAATAGAAGAAGAAAGGCTTCTCAAGCTACAGGGTACCTCTGCTCGTGCACAAAATTTCTCATACAATTCTTATTATGAAGAAGGTACGTTTCCATCAAGTTTATTATGGCATGCTAGATTTGGACACTTGAACTATGACAACCTCCGCTTTTTGAAGAAAAATGGTGTTACTGGTTTGCCTACAATTCCTAGGAAACTTAAGCAATGTGATTCTTGCATTCTAGGAAAGCATAGAAAACAATGTTTTCATGATTCACATTCCAGAGCCATAGAAAACCTGAACTCATTCATTTAGATTTATGTGGTCCAATGATTGTTCCTTCTGCAAATGGAAATAAATATATGATGACATTTATTGATGACTACACCATAATGTGTTGGGTTTATTTATTGAAGAACAAATCTGATTCTTTTCAAACGTTCAAGAACTTTCATACATGGATTGAAAATGATACACAATCTCATATTGGCTCTATTTGCACTGATAATGGAAAAGAATACACTTCAAATGAATTTGAAAACTATCTTCATCAACATGGGATCAAACATCAAACAAATGTGCCTTATGATCCCCAACAGAACGAAGTAGCTGAAAGAATGAATAGGACAATCTTAAATATGATACGCTCCATGATGTTTTTCAAAAATGTAAAATTGATGTTTTGGACTGATGCAGTTCTATGTGCTGTATATGTAAAGAATAGATGTCCATCTAATGCTATTAAAAACAAGACTCCTTATGAAATGTGGTATGGGCACATTCCTTCGATAAAGCATCTCAGGGTCTTTGGTTCCATAGGTTATGCTTGGATACCAAAGGTACATAGAAACAAACTTGGTGCAAGAAGTTGTAAGTGTATATTCCTGGGGTATTCAAACACCTCCAAATCATACCATCTCTATGATGAAGTCAATAAAAAGTTTGTTGTATCTAGAGACATGATCTTTCTTGAATCATCCAAAACTGACAATGTTATTCATCAACAACTTGATCGCTTGGATAGATTCGCAAATGAAAAATCATTTCAAGAATTTGATAATTAGATTCCACATCTTGAAGGGGGGATTCCTATACTAGATCAACCTATGGAATCTTCTTCTGAAGCACTCTCTCCCCATCATGAAACTCCAACAGCGGATGATACTTTGAGTGATGTGATTGATAGAATTGGGAGACTCAATCTTGATTCAGTCCCAACTCAATCAACGGAGCAGCCTGGACCATTTGAGAAAGGTCCCAAAGTGGCTGACAAAGACACTTGAAAGTGTTCATCCTGATGAGGTTGGGAAGATAGGAACTAGAAATTCAAACCGACAAAATGGAGGTGATGTAGATGACTATGATTCACCTGTTGATATGGATGTTTCTTATGATTGTGAATTGAATTGTCTACAGATTTTGAACCAACTTCCTTTAAAGAAGTTGCTTCTCATGATGAAGGGAAAGAAGCAATGCAAAAGAAGTATGATGCCCTGATAAAGAATGGCACTTGGAAGCTGGTTGATCCTCCATTGGGAACCAACCCAATTGGCTACAAGTGGGTCTACAAGAACAAGTATAAAGCTGATGTCTCACTTGATATGCACAAAGCCTGGCTTGTGGAAAAAGGTTTTGCACAGAAGGAAGGGGTCGATTATGATGACAATTTGCCCCCACAGCAAAATGGGCTACCATCTGGACACTCTTTTCCCTAGCGGCTCAGAACAGTTGGAAAGTCCATCAAATGGATGTAAAAACTGCTTTCTTGAATGGAGATCTAAAAGAGAATGTTTTTGTGTCCCAGCCTGAAGGATTTGTTGTGAAAGGACATGAACATAAAGTATGCAAACTTGTGAAATCCTTGTATGGCCTCAAACACGCACCGCGAGCCTAGTATGAAAAACTAATTGAGCATCTTCTGAAACTCAATTTCAAACATTATGATCTTGATGATGCAACTTTGTTTGTCAAGAAGGTTGGCAAAATAGTTGTATATCTTGTGGTATATGCAGATGATCTTTTGATGACAGGGAACAATGAAAGCTACATTGCATCCATAAAGAAGGAATTGAGGAAAGGTTTTGAAATGACGGTTTTGGGCTATGTTCATTACTATCTTAGTATTGAAGTAACTCAACATCCGAAGTCCATATTCCTTTCTCAAAAGAAGTACATTGGATATCGGTTGAACAGGTTTGGCATGACTAAATGCAATCTTCTGACTACTCCAGTGGAACAAAAATTAAAGCTCACATCCATTGAAGGAAAAGAATTTGAGGATGCAACACAGTATAAACAACTTGTAGGAAGTCTCAACTACCTAACTACTACCAGACCAGACATTTCGTTTGCTGTTGGAATCCTCTCCAGGTTTATGCAAAGGCCTTTCGAGGGACATTGGTCTGTTGCAAAAAGAGTTCTAAAGTACTTGAAGGGAACTCAGGACTTTGGAATCAAGTATACATAGGTGGGCAACTTCAACTTGATTGGATACTCTGATTTAGACTTTGATGGAGACAACAAAACTTGGGTATCTACTTCAGGTTATGCATTGAGTCTTCGATTAGGAGATGTCTCCTGGAGATCACGCAAACAATCAGTTCCAGCAGATTCCACAACAGAGGTAGGAATATGTGGCAGCAGCTGAGGCAACAAAAGAATTGTGTGGCTTAGGAAAATTCTTCAAGATTTGCAGGTAAAACAAGTACAATCGACTCCACTCATGATTGACAATACCTCGGCAGTAAAGTTGGTCAAGAACCCAAAGTTCCATGATCGAACGAAGCACATCAATACTAAATATCATCTGATTCGACATCATGTTGAGGCCAAAACAATCCATCTCCGCCATTGTTCCACTAATGAGCAAATTGCAGACATCTTCACCAAAGCACTTGGAAGAGAAAAACTTGAAAGATTTAGAATGATGCTTGGACTCACCAACATCCCTTTAAATTAAGGGGGGGAATGTTGACACCTAATCATAGGGATTGGGTGAACAACTGTAATTAGTGTAAATAAATAATAGGGAAGATGGAGAATCACCCGGAGATGAACTGAACAGTCACTCCCTGTTGTATATAATAATGAACACCTTGAATGACTAATATGATTTGATTTGAGGAGTTACTCCCTGGTTTCACAACTTTAAACCAGTTGTTTGATTACTTTAAACACTATAACTATTGGTTTTCTCTTAATTATTAACTATTAATCGGATGACCTAACCTAAAATTATTCAATCGTCTAACATTCCATAAGTAAGGGAAATCATTATCATCATTAACAAGTATATTTTCTATTTTTAGTAAATAGTATTTACCTTCACCACTTTTTCACCTTCAACTAATTACACGGAAAAACACTCCTCTAAATACTATTTTGTACTATCATTAACAAAACACTTGATAAAAACGTTAACTAGCATTTGCACCTTATGTTGCAAAGGAAACGCCGTAAGGCATAGAGTGGTGAAGAATAACATAGAGTGGGGAAGAATAGCATAGAGTGGGGAAGAATAGCATAGAGTGGGGAAGGATAGGGACATGTGAATGGACATTGTTGAAAGCAAGGGTGGATGATAATGAGTTACAATTGCAATAGTTAGTTATGTGTATTCTGAAAATGGATATTTTGTAAATAATAATAGTTTGTGAAAGAATAGCGACATGTAAATGGACATTGTTCAAAGAAAGGGTGGATGATAATGAGTTAGAGTTGAAAGTATTAGTTATGTGTATTTTGAATATGGATATTTTGTAAATAATAGTAGTGTGTGGAAAAATAGTAACATGTGAATGGACATTGTTGAAAGCTAGGGTGGATGATAATGAGTTATACTTGAAATGATTAGTTATGTGTATTCGAATATGGCTATTTGGTAAATAATAGTAATGTCATGTAGAGGTTATCTATTATCCATGTAGTTGTTTTTGTTTATGTGAACATGTTTTTGTACATTATTTTTTTATATTTTTGTCTTCCGAGATGTAATTTTTCCATATGCTACCTATTTATGGTGTTATTAGAAAATACTATTATATTGTAATGGAAGAGGTGAAAGAAATGATACGACCTTGTGAACAACATCATGGTCGTCGTTCCATATTTGACAATGCATGAAAAATTGTTGGAGCCATCATGATAATAATAAAAATTCCAGCATGATTTTGAAAAAATTTAGCTAAATTTTTTGAAAAAGTGGATTATAGTTGTCAAGTTTTAGAATTTTGAGTGCCTTAATTTTGCATAGAAAATGATAGAAATTACAACATGATTTTGAAAAAATCCAGCTAATTTTTTTGAAAATGTCAACTACAGCGGTCAAGCTTCAGTATTTTGGGTACCCAGGCATTCAGTATTTTGGGTACTCTAGCCTTAGTCCATTGAAGGCCATCTTCTCAGCTCCGAATAAATCTCGCTACACTGATCTTCAAATTTGAACCTCTGAGAAACGACTTTGAATTTGTTGTTTTAATGTGAAGCCTGCTCTAATACCATGTAGAAATTAGGTTGTATATTTGCAATTGCTCATGAAGTTTTAATCAAAATCACAAGACACAAACCTACTCTACTGCTTTAAGGATATTAATTTAAAATTTATAGCAAAAATCTTAGACATACAAGAAAAAATAACACACATGCAACAAGTATTTTTATCTGGGGAAATAAATTTGCTAAAAGCCCAATGCTTGCTTGCATTAATCAAATGAATAGATATGTATTACAATTGCTTTGCACAACTGACCTCACCCTGCAAGTGCACAATTTATTTCATTCTTCATTGAAGCCATCTAACCCAGACTAGGTCACATTTTGCCTCGTCTTGAGCTCATACTTCCTTGTGTTGTTCCTTGAGGAATTAAGCTCCATTATTTAGGAAATTCCTCTAATTAAATTGTGCAATTCCTTAGGTTGATAATTTGACTGCATGCAACACCTGTACACTCAAGACTAGTCTACTATTGATGTTACATTGCCTTGGAATCTCCACCTCAACTTGGTAACTCGAATTCTCTGGATGCACTAGATATTTTGGGATGATTGATCAGTTACTAGATGTTCATTAAGTTTGACTGAAGTCCCACTGCTTAACTTGACCCTCCACTAGTTCGTCCAACAGTTGGAACTAGTTTAGCTAGAAATGAGATAAATGGCCTTGATTGCTACAAATTAGCAATCACACATGAAAAATTGAACTCTAACTCCTCCAACTCGAATTTACTGAGTAAACTGGGTGACATAAGCCATGTCACACAAGTTAACATCATTCAAGTTGTTTGTTGATGTGGAAATTCAAATTTTATCAATTTGATCAAGGAAAAATCAAATTGAGAATTTCTTGTTGCAATTTTCAACACCTAATTGTTATAGTACATTGAGAACAATGTTTGGTGAGGCCAATCTTTAGTGCATAGGTAGTTGAGTAGTACAACTAAGGGCATGATTGAACCAAGCACTACTATTGAACCACACATGTATATCAAACGACTATAATGCCTAACACTCCTTTTCCCTCAGAACCAATAACTTTCTCCAGTGAGCTCACCATAGTTGTGATAAAGAGATAAAAGAGGAGCATTATTTTTCTCACATGGCTCCAAAGAAACACTCAAGAGTTACTTCACCAATTAAACTTCTAGAAAACTCAATCATGACTGATGAAGAAATAGAAGACGTGCAACATCAAGTATTCAATTTAGATATTCAAATTAAGAAAATAATTAACACTATGTTAAGAAAGGTTGAATTGTCACAAATACAAGAATCAATTAAAAAGGATATGGAAAAAACGAAAACAAAAAAACAAAAAAAAATGGTGGAATGATTGAAACAAAAGATGGATGAAAATAAGGAAATGGAGAAAAAGATGGAAAATTGGAACATAAGATCGTACAAGCCCTCTATGAAAGGATCCCTAAAATTGATAATGTTTGAAGTGATTTATGAAAATAAAGGTAATATCCATGTTGTTAAAGTTTCTAAAAATAAGCAGTTGTCAAAAAGATTTAACTCTAAATAGTGGAGTTACTTATGGATTGTCTCCAAACAGTATGAAATTTCTTGAGGTTGAATTAAAGAAGTTTGAAGGAACAAATATCTTTACCTAGGTGAAACAAATAAATAAATATTTTGAATTGCATAATATTATAGATGATAAACAAACGATTCACATAACAACTTTGAATTTTGAAATATAACGCTATCAATGGTCTAAATGGGTAGTTAAAAGAAAGCCTTTTTTTTATTCTTAAACTTTGGGTTTATTTACAATAGACTTAGAAGCACAATATGGAAAAGTTTGGGAACAAGACTACTTTAGTCAATTGACAAGAATCAAGTACTTAGGTGATATTGAAAATTAAAATTCAAAATTTTGAGTATTGGCCACAAGGATGGATAACATAAGTGATGAAAATTTGTTGGAAGCTTACATGGCTAGATTAAAATAAGACATTAAACATGAGATTTTCATAGAACATCATGAAAATATTATGGAAGCTATGCAATTGAATAGTCATATTCAAGCCAAGAATAACGCTACAAACAAGTCTACTAGTGGGACCATATGCATGAAGTAAAGATTGTTTGAGATTCATAAGACAACCCTAACTCAACCTACTTGAATATCACAGAAGAAAATAAAGGAAATAAGAGCAAAATGTATAGCCTTTGGTTGTAACAACAAAGGATCAAAAGAGGATAAATGCCAAGAAACAAAAGTGTTCACCTTGAAAACTAATGATAGAGAGAAAATGAAAACATCTACACAATGAAATGAAAAAGAACTTGTCAACTTAAAAAAGTATACATAGAAGTTGAAATTGTGCACAATATTGTTTTATCCATGTGTGAAATATCTATGCATGCATTGGCAAGTTTGTCATCACCTCAAACCTTGAAGATTGTAGGTTACATTGAGAAGCAAAAGGTCACGGCGCTTATTCACTAAGGAAGTAACTATCACTTCATTGATAAAATATTAGCAAAGTGTCTCAATAGCTTGGTATATCCAAGCTATTAAGTATGGGAAAAATGCCACCACATTAAACTAAGTATGGGAGAATATAATTTGGTAAGCCCAATGTATGCCATTTCCATTGGAGGTGTAGATGTTCTATGGATTCCATGGTTGTGAACATTAGTTAAAATTTCTACAAACTACAATGAATTATTCATGAGATTTGAATTGAGAGGAATTCAATATGAATGGCAAAGAGTTAAAACAATATGAGGATCCACTTTAACTCCTTCCTTTGAAACAATATGACCTAAATACTCTACTTCTTGTTTCCCACAAGGACATTTGGATATTTTTACATACATTTAATTGTTCTTGAGAATTTGTAGAACTTTATCCACATGGTTAATGTGGTCTTCCTATTATTTTCTATAGATAAGTATATCATCAAAGAAAACCAACACAATTTTTTCAAGATGGGGTCAAAAAAATTTGATCATAAGGCTTTGAAAAGTAGAAGCATTAGTCAACCCTAAAGGCATGACCAAGAACTCACAGTATTATTTGTGTTCTAGAAGTTATTTTTGGAATGGTTTCTTTTCTTAATTTGATATAGTGGTATCTTTTTTTAAGATCAAGTGCATGTCTTCTATACCAGTATTGGCAATGCCTAAGTTTTGTAAAACACTCACAAAAAAACATGATGCATCAGGACAAGAAATTAGAGAAATATTGACACAAAAGGAAGACTATTGGTTTTTGAAAGCAAACAATTCAAGGGAAAAGACTTGGTGAAATCAACGTGTAGTAGAAATAGAAGCAATTTTACATGCAATAAAAAATGATGACAGTGTCTCATTAGGAGAACATTAAAGTCAAGACAAACCATGATATCCTAAAGTACTTTTTGGAGCAAATATTGTCATTAGAAGAGTAGCAAAAGTAGAAGGGTTTGATTTTGAAATAATCTCCAGAAAATGGAAGGACAATGTAGTAGCAAATGTTCTTTATAAAATAAAAGAAACCTCAAGTTCATATTCTAATACACATTCTATCCATAAGTGGCTAGCAAAAGCTCACCATAAATGGAAAACTGACAACAGTTCTAAACAAAAAACACAATGGATAAAGGGATGAACTATATGGAGCATTGTGAGTGGAGGGGAGATATACTTTAGTATACAAGGGTAGAATGTTTTCATACCCTTAATCATAGTTGAGGCAACAAATATTAAGAGAATTACATGATCCAAGATCCAAGACATGCAGGGTTTCTTAAAACATATCAAAAGATCATTTTTTTTAATGAATAAAGAAAGATATTCAAAAAATTGTAAAAAAATAAAGGGGAGACAATAAAATCTCCAAGGCTACTTTTGCCATTACACATACTTAATCAAAGATGGAAGAGATATCAATAGACTTCATTTCAAGGTTACCAAAATTTAAAGGCAAGGGCGTCATTTTTGTGCTTGTTGATAGACTCACAACATATGCACATTTTTGGAATTCAAAGTACATATATAACAAGCCATGCAACGAAAGTGTTCATGAAAGAATTTCATAAACTTCATGGTTTTCCGAAAGTAATAGTAAGTGAAAGAGACCCAAAATTCATTAACTTTTTAAAAGGATTATGAAAAATGAGTGGAATAACACTAGATATGAGTTCAAAGTTTTATTCACAAACAAAGGGTCAAATAAAAATAGTTAACACATGTTTAGAGAGTTATCTACGATGTTACGATTTAGATAAGAAAACTCAATGGATGAAGTAGTTGCTTTTGGCAGAATGGTCATATAATTCCACCTATCACACATCTACTAAAATGTCCCCATTTGAGGTCATTTATAGATATACATCTCCTAGTATCTCATACTTTTTGCAAGATAAGTCCAAAGTACATGCAATAGAGTTACACATAGAAAAGACTAGAAACTTTAACAATTCTCAAGTAAAACCTTCAAATAGCGTAAAACAAGAAGCAAATCAACATGTAAATGAAGAACAATTTGAGAAAATTGATTGGGTGTTTTTGAGACTACAACCTGACAAACAATTTATATTCAAGCAAAAGAAGAAAAAAAAACATAGCTACAAAATTTAATGGAAATCTACAAGATTATTCATAGGATTGGACAAGTGGCATATCAATTAGATTTGTGTTCGCACATTCATAGGATGTATATTGTCTAAAAAAAGGTTTTGAGATAAACTATGCTAGTGCAAACAAAACTTCTAAAATTGTATGAAGAATGAAAATTGATCTTAGATTAGAAAAAGTTATAGATCAGCATTCTATATCACTTTAGACTAGAATTGAAAAGCTAAAATCAGTAGAAGAACATGCATTTAGAAAAGGCTAAATGGAAAATGAACGGTTCATGAAGACACAATCTCAATTACAAACTTTAAAGGAAAAACATTTTTAAAAGATGAGGGCTATATTAAAACTCTAATAAAGATTTATTATTACTTTATTTATTATGATTAAGTTGAAGACACAATCTCAATTACAAACTCTAAAGGTAAAACATTTTTAAAAGATGAGGACGGTTAAAACTCTAATAAGCATTTATTATTACTTTATTTATTAGGACTAAATTGACCTACTAATAGGTTACATCATGTGGCGTTGTCTCCTATTCTCCTATTTATAATAAAAGAGATAGAGATTCATTTATATAAATATCATATTTGTCTTTGCATTAAATTTATAGTAAAAAAAAGATTTCCCATTTGATATTTTCAAAATATTTAGAAAATCAAAATTTGAATTTCCATCTCTTTAATATATATATATATATATATATATATATATATATATATATCTATATTCTGATATTTTTAAAATATTTAGAAAATCAAAAAAATATATGAATCTTGTCTTATGCCTTCAACAACAAGAACAAAAAAAATTGATTTTAGACAATAAAGTAAACGAGATTCACTTGTATAGAGATCATATTTGACTTTGCATTAAATTCATTTATAATAAAAAAATATTTTCATATTCTCCTAACTCTGCATTAAATTCATTTATAATAAAAAAATATTTTCATATTCTCCTATTTATAATAAAAAGAGATAAGATTCATTTATATAGACATATCCTATTTATAATAAAAGAGATGAGATTCATTTGTAAAGACATCATATTTGTCTGTGCATGTCTGTGCATTAAATTCATTGTAAAGTAAAATATTTCTTTACATCAAAATTCGACTTTTGATATTTTTTAAATATTTAGAAAATCAAAATTTGACTTTTTGATTTTTTTTAAATATTTAAGAAATAAAAAATAAAAAAATTAAAAATATATATCTTTTGATCATTTTTAAAATATTTGGAAAATCAAGAAAATATATGAATCTTATCTTACGCCTTCAACAAAGAATTGATTTTGGACAATAAGATTGTCAAATGATTATGGAGATTATCGGTCGCGTGAACAATATCATGCAACCAGGCAGGTGGTTTAAGCTCTTAAGGAAGGAAGAGATGTAATTTTTTCCTTGCCCTATGAAGCTAGAAATGTTGTGAAATATAATCTCCTAGGCCAAAGTGGGCATTAATAGTGTAGTGAGAGATGGAAGGCATGTCATCCTCATTGAAGTTCCTTAATAAGGACCAACTATTAATTAGTAAATCTATTCCATGAATAAATGGTCAAATGTTAAAATAGCTTAGCTTTACTTTCTGCATATGCACAAAGCATTTCAAGAGTATTCCTTGCTAGAATTTTATGCCCGAGTAGGCTCAAGATCTGTGCAAAGAGAGCCTACAGTGTGATCCTAATATTGCTCATAAAAATCACAAATTGTCAAAATAGGTTCAAAAATCTCATCAAAATCACATTAATATCCCCATGATATAACATCCAAAGAAAAGGATAACTTTTGAAAAAGAGAAATCGCAACTCTCCCAGCATATGGCATTCATCTTGTAACAAAGGGAATTAAGCTGTCAAATATGAGCCATTAAATAATATCAGGAGCTTTTGCCCACGAGTATATATAACAGAGGATCAGGACCAATTTGGAAGTGACTTCTAGCTACTGTGAGTCACAAGACTGAAAGAATGCATTTTGAAATAGCTTGCCCATCCTTAACTTCTAAAACAGACCAGCTACGAAAATCTATAGTCCTGCTTTAGAAAGACATCATTTTCAGAGTGGAGTTTTCCGTAAACATGATTTGTTAAAAAGGAAATGGAGTTAAAAACAGAAATTGACCTTTTAACTTATCAAAGATCAGGATTAAGACCAGATCCCCATTCTAAATTCACCCTTCAACCAAATTATTACCATCAATTGAGTCACCAGAGATTGAATTCAGACAAGATCCCCATTCTAAATTCATCCTTCATCCAAATTATTACCACCAATTGAGTCACCAGAGATTTTCATAGTTGAGTTCTCTGTAGGCATGATGAAAAAAGAAATGGAGTCAGAAATCGATCTTTTAACTCATCAAAAATCAGAATTAAGACCATTTCCCCACCATAAATTCACCCTTCATCAAATTTATTACCACCAAAAATCTGAAGTTTGAACCCCTTTTTACAAAGTATATTAATAAGCAATTTCAAAGCAAGGAGCTCAGCATAACTGTCAAATTCCTCTCCCAATCTGGCCTTGACCCTGAAAAAGTGGGTGTCTTAAAAAAAAATTATGCCACTTGCTTTATATTTATATTTGGGAGGAGATCCTTGATTTGTTAAAAAGGAAATGGAGTTAAAAACAGAAATTGACCTTTTAACTTATCAAAGATCAGGATTAAGACCAGATCCCCATTCTAAATTTACCCTTCATCCAAATTATTACCATCAATTGAGTCACCAGAGATTGAATTCAGACGAGATCCCCATTCTAAATTCATCCTTCATCCAAATTATTACCACCAATTGAGTCACCAGAGATCAACTTCAGAGTTGAGTTCTCTATAGGCATGATGAAAAAAGAAATGGAGTCAGAAATCGACCTTTTAACTCATCAAAAATCAGAATTAAGACCATTTCCCCACCGTAAATTCACCCTTCATCGAATTTATTACCACCAAAAATATGAAGCTTGAACCCCTTTTTACAAAGTATATTAATAAGAAATTTCAAAGCAAGGAGCTCAGCATAACTGTCAAATTCCTCTCCCAATCTGGCCTTGACCCTGAAAAAGTGGGTGTCTTAAAAAAATTATGCCACTTGCTTTATATTTATATTTAAGAGGAGATCCTTGGCTTGCTCCGTCAAAATCGTGAAAAGGCTGCCTCTTAGGCATTGCTTTGGGAAGATTCATATAACTAGCAAATATAAATCTGTGCTGGGATGCACACTGGAAAGGTGGGATGAATCTCCCTTCAAAAGCGTCAACGTTCCTTGCAAACCAAATTCCCAACTATCAAGAGTAAAGCTTTGAACTCTTTTAAATCTGGCTTCTACTACCACTGTGTAAAACTTACTACTTTAGTTTCACCTTGCCCAGCACCTCCTACCCGTATCAGGCTATCCATTCCAGCCCACAATGGGGAAGAATATGGGCAAGATGATCTCCAATAGCTTCCTCATCCAGCTTGTATAAAGTACGTCGACTTGGCCCATGTCCAATCCTCTTCTGTACCATGTAGTACTTACACAGAGTAGGGCCTTGTTCTATATGGCCAGCCACATGAAGATCCTTGCTTCATGCTTTTAGTGGGGGCTTGATTTTCCAAAGTGGTTTCCACTGCCATTAGATTCCATTAAGTTGATCTGTTAACAAACATTGCATTGCATTGAAACCGAGTCTGGGGGTAGAGAATCACCAGACCAGCTCATCCTTGTCTCCTTGAGTCGAACATGACTCACTTTTAGTCGACCTGTGTTAGACTCCCACTGCTCCTCTTCATTCCCTCCCAGCTCTGGAAAGTTTTCCCTGCTCCTCTTCATTCGCCTCCAGCTCTAGAGGTTTGCCTTTTTCCACTTTTGCTACCAAAAGGTAGTGTTTTATGGAGAGGTTGCCTGAGCTAGATAGAAGTAAAATTTCCCTCACATGTTGTAGATCAGATGAAGGCATAATTTTTCTTTTAAAATCATCTTCATTTGTCAGCAATGCTCCAAGTTCAATGTATTGGATCCACATAGTGATCAAGAATTAGAAAGAACTATCCAGCTTTCTCCATAGAACCATAAATCATGTAAATTTGAATGTACAGAACATAAATGCAAACCATACACGGGCAATATTCCATGTTAGGATGTGGTTCAGTACAGGTAATGCAATTTGTCCCAAAATATATTACTAACTCACTACACAGGATTCAGTCAGATAATTTAGATGAGAAAGCAAAATTAAATTGCAGCAACACAGTTAAAAATCAGAATCTCATATTCTGCATATTTGCAGACAAATATACATCAGTGAGGAACTGTTGACTGCTCTTATCTCACATTTCTTACTTTCACAGTCCGTGGAGCAACATAAAAGACGGATGGATGATCTGTAAAGCTCGAAATGTTGTTCCTGCACCAATCAATCCCTTCTAAGTAAGGTAAGGTTTCATGGACTAAAGAACAATTCCAATGAACGTTTCTATCTAACCACTGTATCGAATAAAGAAAAGAATCAACCAAACCTAAAGTGTAAATTGTAACAATGGGCACTGCAGAAAGCTACATAACAAGTCAATGTCTAGATGCATCTTAATACTGGACAAGTTTCCAGGGTAATTCAATTTAACCTTCCAGCCATGAACCATAGGAGTATGATTGCGTTAATGCCATATTCTTATTTTTCCAGTCTCTGGGGAATGGGTGCATTCATCGGATAGCCGTCCCTCTTTAGATTTTCTGTTTGAGCTGCCACGTTATGTGCATCCGCTGATTCTGAATCTGGAGAAATCATAATATGAGTTTCCGCTGAAAGAAAGCTAGACAAAGGAAATGTCGAGCCTTCCCGCACAAGGGGCATACCCTGTGGAGGAAGAGAGTTTTCAATGGAATAATGCATTGGACTCAAAACTGGCGACACTGAAGCTTGAGCATTCAAATTTGGTGACATGTCTGATTTGACCCAAGAGGGTGAATTCAAAGCTGGTGATCCTGGTTCATGACCCAACGAAGCCAAACTCGGTGAAGCATCTCTCAGGTCTTGTGAATCTTGGCCAAGATATTTTTTAGAATAGAGTTTATCCTCACAAACCTCATAGAAATTTCCAATGCGAACCTCCTGACAGAGAGAACAAACACTGCAGAAAAGCCACTGCATTAGATTTGCCACATTAGGCTGCCCACAACAGCAGCCATTTCTAGGTAAGCCAAACCTCTTCTGCATCTGAATCCTCAAAACCCACCGTACAGAAGCCCAAACACGCAAAGAATGATCCCAGTGATACCAAGAAGGTCACTATGTGCACATACATGTTCCCAAACCCCAGTCTATCCATATTCCACCCAAAAACGCAGAACCCACAAAATGTTGAAAAAAATGCAACAGAAGGATCACTCCAACAGTCAAATAGACCTCCCTGCCATTCCGGTTTAGGTTCCATTCTTTTACTACCTCTTCTAAGAAGAGAGTATTTCTTCTCAAGCCGCGCGTATGTAGATTTGTTTTTCATAGAGTTATCATCTATCCTAATAACATCTGCATCTGCATCTGCATCAGTGATACTTATAACCGTAGTCTCCAAATCACCTTCGGCTTCGTAATCTTTCCCAAGAGGACTTAGGATAAGATAAAGACCAGCTGCAATAGGGGAGCCTATTGCAACAGAAACGCACAAACCCACTCCAATAGCTGGACGTTGTGATCTCTTATAGCCCCAATTCAGACCACAGAGCGCATACTGCGCAAAACAATTTATTTGCAGAAGTAGCACAACTACCATCATGTGTGCCCACTCATGAGGTTTTTAAGTCTCATTTTTACAGTAGACCTTTCTAAGATGGACAATGTCCTCTGGTTTCCATCTAATGAGAAGTAAAAGATTATAACAACGTTGTGGGTGTAGATAAAGGCACATCATGGTAAAAAGCGCATTTAGAATTTGATTATTGACCTCAAACCAGGCATCCCTCTCACTCTTTTTAGGCACAGCCCTGTTAAGAAAGCCAACCAGACCAAAAAAAAGAATAGCTCTAGACACTGCCACAGCAATACCCCATATTAACAGTGCCAAATTCTTCGGATTTCGCAGCCATACTTTCACTGCCTCCTTCAAAAATACCCACCTAATTTCGCCAACAAAAGGGACTTTAACGCCATCCTTGAGGCCACGAAAAGGCTTCGCCGGTGCTGGAGTTCATTTCCATAAACTCCGCTCAGAATTCAAATGGACTCTATCTGGAACTCCTCCGTAAAAAGCGCACAGATGTCAAGCGGAGAGCATTGTTCAATCGCCTAATAACGCTTTTTAAGGTTTTTTAATGTTTTAAAACATTTTTTTATTAAATTAGATGGTTGATTTTTGTTGAATCGTCTAACAAAAGATCTAATGGCTACGATTAGGACAAAAAAGCATTTGGGGGAGCCCATTTCAGAGGAAAACACCTCACGTCATAATTATTATTACTTATAAACTTGAAAACGGTGGGGATTTATGATTACACGCTGGTGCCATATTCCTATGATAATGTCTGTTTGTATACCTTTCATATGGCGGTGTTCAATGTGATCATTTCGCCACCATAAAGGTGAGAGGCCAAAGTGATTGTGAAATTAAAAGTGAAGAAGATCTGAGAAGTTATTTCTGGACTAGGACAGTAGAATATTCTCCGTATTTTTATTTATGAGATGATATTTAGGATTTATGATATTATGTGAATTTGTAAATGAGTTTAATTCTTGGCCTACAGGGCTAGAGTCCTTTTGGAAGCAACACGCTGGAAGTACGATCGGTCCAGGACCGGAATAACTAGCATTTGCACAAGATGTTGCAAAGGAAACGTCGTAAGGCATAAAGTGCAAAAATCCATTATCCATGTAGTGTGTGCATTATTCAAGAAGGTGGATCTCTATAAATTTGTTGCAAACATTTATGTTGTTGCAATGCTAATTTATTTAGAATCTACTACTACCTCCTCTTCTTGGAATATAATTGTAGATATGGGTCTCCTGATCTCTTGCAAACATTCTGGTCTGATGATTGTTATAGCTATGCATCCCATGAATACTATGGAGATTTTAATGCAAACCCCAAAGCATAATGAACAAAATTGATGCAACTATGAATTTTTCCAACCTTCAGTCCTCCTCTGATTGTGACCTCTAAGCCACATTTCAAGTTTACCAAAGCAAACCCCAAAGCATAATGAATAAAATTGATACGGCTATGAATTTTTCCAACCTTCAGTCCTCATCTTATTTTGAACTTTGGCAAGAGACCTTTTAATAGTAGGCTAAAAGATTATTTTGAATGTCTTACAAGTCACAAGTGGGACAGGGGACTAGTTCATTATGGTATATGGGATCCAGAGAATTATCAAAATGGATTTACAATGCGGAGAAAAGATTTGTAGGAAGCTTGAAGCTTGAATTCAATGCTGAGGCCACATCATGTAAGAGTACGAAAGATATGTAATTGACAAGTTTAATATAATAGCTGATGAGGGGAGGTTCCCCTAGTTAACTTATGACACCAAATCAAGAGGTGAATTTAGACATTGTACTTCTACTTCCTTGAAAAGCTTGTATGGAGATGAGATTGATGCATGATTAGGTTATTTTTCCTTCTCAACTCTATATGTGGAATTGGGTTTTCTAGCTTTGAATAATGAGGCAAGGGAAGTTTTCATGAATTGTAGATTGTAGGTTATTTTAGGAATAAAGACATTTCTGATTGAGAAATGACTGTGTTATGTTTGATTGAATTACACATCATTGAGACTTTACTAAAACATCCAATAGTATTAACATTTATTAGAATTCTGATGATTTGCCTTATTTTGGAGTGACTCCAAAATGCTACACCTGATCATTGTTCACAGTGTATTGGACCATAGTCTTTGATAAAATTACTTTGCAACTCATGCTGCTACTGCCTCTTTAATTCTTTTCATTTGCAAATTGCACCATTTAAGCTCAGCGATATTCTGGTGATGGAACATATAAATTTTACTGTACAATCCTCCCTGCGACCATCTCTAAATCCTGCAGGCAATGAGCAAGGCTCCCCACACCCCACCATTTAAGCTTAGCCATATTCTAGTGATGGAACATATAAATTTTACTGTACAATCCTTCCTGCTACCATCTCTGAATCGTACAGGCACTGAGCAAGGCTACCCACACCCGAAAATCAATTTTGAAGGGAATATTTTTAATAACGGCATGTGCATCATACAATTGCCCTGCACGGACAAGAAGATCAACCATACATGCATAATGATATAGCCCAGGTGTGATAGAGTAAGAACAAACTGGCAATATCATTTCAGCTAAATTTGGTGAGCTCAGAGGTGTGTTTGCCTCTCAAGCCCAATTATTGATGCTCTAGAATTTGAATTGTGCAAAACTTACTGATCCGATGTTGTAAAGTTGATGATCATTGAGAAAAGATCCATGAACATAAGAACAAATTTCATGATTCGATGGGACCAAAATCCACATAGTCCAAGTAACCTATCTGTCATTCAAAAAGGATTTTTATTCAGATAACTAAATATTGTCCAAGTAAACTTATCATTATCATTCAAGAAGATTTTTTCAGAGAAGGGAAAGCGTTGCAAAACAAGTAATTCATTTTCAAGCCATTATAAATATGTCTGTCCAGAACAGTTGGTTAATCATGTTTTTTTTTTTAGTTCTGATCACACAAACACAAACAAACCATGTAAGAGCTTATGCAGTGATATCCAATATGCAGAAGAAGACCAGACATATTATAAACATTGCACTTTTTTGAAATTTTAGCAAACAGGAAGAGTTATGAAGTTTTTCTTCATGACAGGATATATTATTTTGTACATAGAAGGTACATCAAAAGTTAATTCAACAGTCAAAATACAAATTTGACTATAAGAGTAGTTCTTCAGTCAAGTAGTGGAAATTGGCTAGCTTTGAGGCAAAAACCCTGCAGACAATGTGTGCTAGGCATGCTTTTGAAACTTTTGAAAGCCAAGTTTTAACAAAAAATGTAGATTTTCTTTCCAATGACAATAATCTGCACCATGCTTCTGCACTACACACCCTTTTTTCCATCAACACCTTCGGCAAGATGAACTACTAAAGCATAGTAACTGCATGCTGCCATGTTTTCAGGTTTGACTATTTACATATATGTACACCCAATGCGGAATGGCATAATTTTATAGCACAAGGATTTTTGCTAACTAAACTGCAATAGAAAAACAAGAAAGTGCCTTCTCTCAAGAACACAGTCTCCTGTCAAGGGAAGTCACTTGGAAAGGGATCACTCACATTTGCATACAGAAGGAAAAGCAAGAAAATAAAATGATGTACAACAAATGGCCATAATTGATGGATAAAGTTTGCACAGTGCCTAGGAGGCCCATCTCAAGGAGTATCAAGAATCAGATGATCCAATGGCAGCCATGTCATAAACTTGAAAGGGATCTGTTTCAACACCATAGTCCATCAAAGGTCTGTCTTCCAGTTGATCATCATGGTCATACACAAAATCAGGAATCTCAATTTGTCCCTTCCTAATGTAATCCCAGATAAATTCTAGACGATTTACATACTTCAATTTCCAGTATAAACTGCATAACACATCAAACACTGCATGAGCACATCTGCAACAATTAGTTCTAATGAATTATTTGAATCAAAATGCAAACTCACCTTAATACTCACCCTGCACTCAAGAAGAAACGGCCAAGGGTTGTAAAAAGCAGTCTTGACTGAAGCCCTGGATGTAGGAAATACACCACCTGAAGCCTTTCCTTAAAATCTGAAGGAAGTTATTCATAGATCAACCACAAAGTAGACACACCGGGGCAGTTTTCACTCCTTTGAACAGAGGTATGAATGTAAACAAGATAGTAAGGCCCTTCAGGTATTTCATTTGAGATCTTATCGTAAACATATTTCTGTAGCCTACAAGAGGAGCTACAGACATAAATATAAACTTCATCTCTTAGTGGAAGGCGTGGATAATCTGAAAAGGGAGATATATGGTAGAGTCCAAATTTTTATTCCTGATTTAGCATGCTTCAAAAACAATACATAGTTCATATAAAAGGAAAACATCCCAATCTGAACTGAATTGAAATAGCAAAAATGGAATGGCAACAGGTTCAATGGAGCAATCAGTTAACAGACAGAGATCAACCACTAACAATCCACTTTGGAAACAAACCCCCTTAACACAATAAATAATTTGACTGAATTTTTAATGTGCCAACCAATTGGTAAAAAACATTGAGCTACAAGAGGTGCCATTACCAGACAGCTTAATAAACTTATCAAACACAATAATCCTTTTTTAGTATCGATTAATAACCATAAAAACTAAAACCTTAAAAGTCTACTCTGGCAATTTCAAGATGGCTCAGGGTCACTACAATATAGTTGTATCCTTGTGGTAAAATGGAAAATCGAATTGTTCATCGATTTCAAGATGGCTCAAGGGTCACTACAATATAGTTGTATCCTCATGGAAAAATGGAAAATGAAATTGTTCATCGATGGCATGGAATTGAAATAGTGCTGGCCTAGGTTGAAGATATGGCACAGTGCTTGGATATAGATACAAAGAAGAAAGAGGAAGAATATATTGCAAAAATGTTAAACAAGACCTTATATTATTATGCACGCAGAAAATAAAACCACAAGCATAACAATTCTGGGAGAATTTATGCAGTGGCAACTGCAATAGATGTATAGATGAAGATACAAAGGGAGAAAGAGGGGAAGAGGAAAAACCAAATTCTATGTATTAGAGATGGAAGAAAACTCTTAGCCCAACACCAATAATTTCTTCACTCTACAAGCAATACGAACTCTTAAATATATTCTTCTGTCCAATATGATGTCTTAAATATATCCTACTGTCTGAAGCATACTTTTCATAATATGATCTTACCCTATGCCTTTCATGGCTTTCTTTTACTTTAGTGTGCATGCTCCTGCAAGATGGACTTGATATAGGCATATAGGCTGTAATTTATGTTTGGATCTACACCTTACCATTCCAAAAAAATGAATACAATTTTTTTTGATAACCACCTAAAATATTTTTAGAAATTTTTTGTTAAAGTCTACAAAAAAAACTAGGATTCCTTCAGAGAACTTCTCACCTAGGACTCATGGTGAAGCCAACTTCTTGGGTAAGCCATGATTTATTCAATTATGTTTGATCTAAACTTTTTGAAAATATTGGAGACCATTGAATAATTTTTTATGTAGTGGGATGGTGATTTAGAGTGCACTTGTTTTGAATTTATTTCTGTTAAAGTGAACACACTAATTTCTTACATGATATTTAATTTTTTTATTGCTATTATCTTTGGATATCTAATCCCAACCATTCCAAATTTATTTGCTATTATTGACAAATCAAAAATGAAATTTCATTGACAACTGAATCCCCTTCAGCAGTATAACTATCAGATCCCCCTTCCTCTCCCCCTCCCCCCTAAAAAAAAAGAGTGTAAGAGTTGGACTTGGACTTCGTGGAAACTCAAAAGTATAGCAAATATTTGGCAACAGGTCAACAGAGGCTTGCCTAGAGTGTAAGAGTTGGACTTGGAATTGGCGAAAACTCAGAAAAAGTTGAGCAAAAACTCGGCAACACAAGTCAACAAAGGCTTGCCTGGTTGGTAAAAGTAAGGTGCCATTATGCCCCACCAAGTTTCAAGTGTCCATGGCAACGTCTTTCTTCCTTGGGTACCTTGTATTTGTGTTTGAGGTTGGATTCAGGTGCAAGTCTTGGGCAACTTTGGTGGAATACGTAACCCCTCACGAGTCACTGGCAGCTTCTTAGATAAAAAAATCCCAATTCGGATGTTACAAGCTAGCTACAACAATTGCAATATTCCCAGATTCGGAAGGGAGAACTTGCTGCACTGGGATAGAAGGAAACTGCTCACACATAACAATCAAAACGAAGAAACCTCTGCAAAAGAAATCACTCGAAGGGAGAGCTTTTATTTTGGCATTTGTATTTGGCTCAAAAACAACATTTTAAATGGAGAGAGATTCAACCATGAAAAGAACATAGTGAACTTAGAAAAATACAAAAAGCACTACTACAAAGGAAAAAGGATAAATACCAGTTACACATACAAAGTTTTAGGTCTTCTCAACTTTTCCTCAGTCCTAGCAATTGGGTTTACTAATTTGAGGGAAAATATTTCTTGTAATAGGCACGTTTGATCAACAATTGAGGTGTTGGGCGTTTCATTTTTCTAGACATTTTTGTATAGCAAACTCCTCACCTTTCCGTGTTCTAGTTTTCCGACCACTCCTCACCTTTCCATGTTGTAGTTTTCCAACCACCACGTCCACTGCATGTGAAGGAACTCATGGAAACTTGTCACCTAGGACTCATTATGGTGCAGTCAACTTCTTGATTAATCCATGATTTAATTAAATTATGTTTGTGGTATGGTAATTCAGAGTGCACTTGTTTTGAATTTACTTTTGTTAAGGTGTGTACACTAACTTCTTACATGATATTTAATTTTGTTATTGCTATTACCTTTAGATATTTAATTAGTTTGTATTGCGGGCTAATGAGATTGAAGTTTTATGTAGGGACATTTAGTTGATTGAGGCACCCCCAGGAGACTGGAAAACAAAATTCTAAATGGAGAGAATTTCAACCATGACAAGGTTGACTATCGGAAAGTGTCATGCAAGTTTGTGGAAAACAAAATTCTAAATGGAGAGACTTTCAACCATGACAAGGTTGACTATCGGAAAGTGTCATGCAAGTTTGTGGAAAACAATATTCTAAATGAAAATACTTTCAACCATGACGGGGTTGATTGTCTAAAAGTGTCATGCAGGTTTGTGGTAAACAACATTCTAAATGGAGAGACTTTCAACCATGACATGGTTGACTGTCTAAAATCATCATGCAGATTTGCATGATAACATGTATTAGAATGGATATTCTCACAATTATACCTATTGACATTGAATTTGTGGTTTTTACTGTATAAAATATTTTTGAGCCAACACATTAAAACTTATTAATGTTCAACAAATAACCACAAAAACATAAAACATATCAAGTTAAGATAAGATAAACATATTAATGTTCAAGAAATGCTCACAAAACAATACAATGCAGTAGTGAGAAAACAACCAGTAAGAATATGCCAAAAAGCATGCATATCAAGGCAGATACCTAATGACAAAAAGCTAAAGGTAAACTATTAAAAAAAATACATGAACTATCATCACACTGACAACAGTTTGAATAGATTTAACAGGTGGACAGTCTTTCAGGTTGATTGTCTAAAAGTGTCATGCAGATTTGTGGAAAACAACATTCTAAATGGAGAGACTTTCAACCATGACATGGTTGACTGTCTAAAAGCATCATGCAGATTTGCGTGATAACATGTATTAGAATGGATATTCTCACAATTATACCTATTGACATTGAATATGTGGTTTTTACTGTATAAAATATTTTTGAGCCAACACATTAAACTTATTAATGTTCAACAAATAACCACAAAAACATAAAACATATCAAGTTAAGATAAGATAAACATATTAATGTTCAAGAAATGCTCACAAAACAGTACAATGCAGTAGTGAGAAAACAACCAGTAAGAAGATGCCAAAAAGCATGCATATCAAGGTAGATACCTAATGACAAAAAGCAAGAAACTATAAACGAACTATCAGAGCTAAGGTAAACTATTAAAAAAAATACATAAACTATCATCACACTGACAACAGTTTGAATAGATTTAACAGGTGGACAGTCTTTCAGACTCAAGTCATCAATGACGTTCCTTCCTATTAATGATGTTCCTTTCTCCAACTCCCTAGAATCATCCAATTTGTTAAGAATACAGTGTTATTTAATTTTCGTGCTTTGAATCAAATGACATGCAAAATACACATGAATGTTCTAGAGAATGGCTTTGACACTTCCTTTCAAGAAAGAGGAAAAGAGCTCACAAGCATGTAAATGCATTACGACACATCACAAGTTCAGATCGCCAATTAATGTAGTTCATGGGAAGCAAAAATAAGAATCCCAGGCACCAGAAATACATAGCTTAATACAAAGGGCATGCAAATCTCATCATATCATGTGAAATACTAATGATAATGATGAATATAAGAAGTTACAAATAGTACAACGTACTACTTATCTACAAATAACAAAAATAAGAATCCCAGGCACGAGAAATACATAGCTTAATACAAAGGGCATGCAAATCCCATCTTACACATGTCCATGTCATGTGAAATACTAATGATAATGATGAATATAATAAGTTACAAATAGTACAACGTACTATTTATCTACTACAGAGATGAATGCCCTAATCCATATGATAGTTATATGTTGCCCTAATCCCTGGTGTATCATCTTTAACATACAATTATCACATGCAAATTAGGCTAAAGGCTTATCTGAACAGATAATAAACAAAAATTGCATAATATTTCACAGTATTTCACTGGGATAATAAACAAATATTTCATATCCATGTGGAATTAATTAAGCAAAAGATTTATATACACTTTCAAATAATAGGGAACATTTTGAATACACAAATATGGGATTATACAATGATGAATCTAATGTGGAAAGTTATATGTTCATTTCTGAAAGAGAAAGTGAACACGCACAAGAAACAAAGATGGAATGTTGCTTATAATTCCCAACTATTAGAAAAGAGTTACTGCTCTTATCGTATTAATGTACCTGCAATCCAGGTTGTTTATGTGAAGAATACAATATGACTCATAGAGGCAAATGAATATGTAACTATCTACATAATACTGAAAACACATCTATTCATCTGCACAACACCCTGTACAGACATTTTTAATCTTCTGGTGACCTAATTTACAAACCCCATCAATGAAATACAATAATACTATTCATGCTTTCTAGACGAGGAATCAATCTCATCTAAACAAAAGGCAGAATGCATAATACTAGCATATTTTTCCAGATGAAGATCGATCTCATCTAAACAAATAGACAGGAAAGAATGGCACTTGTCTTGGTGTGATAGTATGAAAAAATATATGTGTGTTTCAAAAGAAAGGTCTCATACATTCATTGATTTGTCCTGCTTGGGGGAATGAGGAGGTGAAGGACCTGAAGGTGAAACGCTTGGAGGAGGTATTGGTACTCCAAATACTTGTGGTTGTGTTCGGATATCTTGACGACCCCTCGCTCTGCCAAGAAAGTAACAGCACACACAAATGGCAATAACAAGAATGAAAAATGGGATGGAGATCACCAAAGTGAAAGCCATAAAGAAGATGCAGCTGAGAAAAACTTGAATATATAATTGTATCTCGTTTACGAGTGTTCTCCCTTCCCTACACAATCCAACAAGATTAATAAGACCTTACTGCAAAAAACTGCTAGCATATTTATCCCAATCAATGAACATAAAACATGATCCTCTCCAATCAGCCAATAATCTTGTGAAAAGATTATTCCCATGAACAACCATATTCCCTAGAAAGGCAAGAAACTATTCAAACGAAAACCCAATAATCTTGCACACATACAATTTCTTCCTTCCATAAGACTCTACATTTTTCCTTTTTTTCGCTTCATACTTTTAAACATGATCTATTCCATTCAGCGAATAAAAAAATTCCTGCAAGAACCTTACATCATACAATTCCTTTATTCATGTTTTTATGAGGCAAAGAAGGTCCAGATTAAGATACAAGGCCATTTTACATCTATTTCTTGTCACAACTCTACTGAAGGGCAGTCGTGAGCATTTCAAATCTGTCTAGAGTGCCTAACCAGATATCGACTCCCCACTTCCTGTGGTGACAGAGATTACCAGAATGCCTGAAGATTTACCCAAATAAGCGGTAACTAAGATTCATGAATTCTCCATTCTAGAATCCATAGTTATTCAACAACAGCTCATTAGATTCACTTAAGAAATGGTTGTGAAACGCTAGATGTATGAATAGAATAAGGTAAGGGGAATGCTATTTTCATGTAATTATGGCAGCTTCTAGTCTTTGAATGGATGACAACTGAATCCCCTTCAACAGTATAATTATCAGATCCCCCTTCCTCTTCCCCTCCCCCCTAAAAAAAAGAGTGTAAGAGTTGGACTTGGACTTCGTGGAAACTCAAAAGTTTAGCAAATATTTGGCAACAGGTCAACAGAGGCTTGCCTAGAGCGTAAGAGTTGGACTTGGACTTGGTGAAAACTCAGAAAAAGTTGAGCAAAAACTCGGCAACACAGGTCAACAGAGGCTTGCCTGGTTGATAAAAGTAAGGTGTTGTTATGCCCCACCAGGTTTCAAGTGTCCATGGCAACGTCTTTCCTCCTTGGGTACCTTGTATTTGTGTTTGAGGTTGGATTCAGGTGCAAGTCTTGGGCAACTTTGGTGGAATACGTAACCCCTCACGAGTCACTGGCAGCTTCTTAGATAAAAAAATCCCAATTCGAATGTTACAAGCTAGCTACAACAATTGCAATACTCCCAGATTCGGAAGGGAGAACTTGCTGCACTGGGATAGAAGGAAACTGCTCACACATAACAATCAAAACGAAGAAACCTCTGCAAAAGAAATCACTCGAAGGGAGAGCTTTTATTTTGGCATTTGTATTTAACGCGATGAGTGTGTCCATTGCCCTGTGAGTTGAATAACCAGCAAGTTAATTGTGGTCAAGGTCTGACCTGAATTTTTTTGTCGGTCCGTCTTGGTGTTGGTTAGTATGACTGGCTAAAACTTGAAACTTTGACCCCAGGGGTTGGATACATTTGAAAAGAACTCAGATCATTAGAATTTTCAAAACAGGGCTTCAAACAGGGCTTTTAAAGAATAAATAAATACTATGATATATTTAATGAACAATAAATAAAATACTATGATATATTTAGTGAACACCCTCTCCGACAACGAACCCTGCAAAAGAAAATCCAGCAACAATCTTATATCCATGCAATTCCCTCCTCAAGGGAGCATACTTTTGTCCTTCGCTTTTATTCTTAGATTTTATTTAATAAACACAACCCTCCCTGATCAGGAAATCAGCATTTCAAAAAAACCCAGCAACAATACTAAATTCACATAATTCCTTTCCCTAACAAACCAAAATGTCTTCTTCTGTTGATGAACAAGGAACAATCATCCTCAGAAAACCCATAACTGCCCCCAACAAGAGAATTACTGTTAGAAATACAAACTATTCACTGATCTCATCCAATCAATATACCGCTCTGATCGCATCCTTTTCCAAGCCATAAAACCTTGATTTCTTTTAATCAAGAAGCACATAAATTATGCACATCAATAAAAACATGGCACTATTGAACAACAAATTCCTACTATTCCTTAAAATTTCGTTCATACAGACTGAAAAATACACAGCTGACATGAATTCCTTTCCCTAACAAACCAAAATGTCTTCTTCTGTTGATGAACAAGGAACAATCATCCTCAGAAAACCCATAACTGCCCCCAACAAGAGAATTACTGTTAGAAATACAAAATATTCACTGATCTCATCCAATCAATATACCGCTCTGGTCGCCTCCTTTTCCAAGCCATAAAACCTTGATTTCTTTTAATCAAGAAGCACATAAATTATGCACATCAATAAAAACATGGCACTATTGAACAACAAATTCCTACTATTCCTTAAAATTTCGTTTGATGTACGCTTTGCAGTGGAGGGACCTATGCGGGCAGCAGCTGCTGCTGCTGCTTTCAACTTATTGGCTTTCTTGAACTTTTGTGTATGTTCCCCAAGTATGGTCCAATAATATTCCTCTGATATGTGCTTCTCAAAGTCATCATCATCTTCATCATTGCTGTTTGCATCTTTCCGTGCAGATGAGTTATAACCAGCCTCTGGTTCAACATGGTACCGCTTTCTTTTTAAAGCCATCTCTGATGGTAAATCAGATGGCCTCTCAGCCCGACCACCATTTATTTGTGCAAGCACTGTGTCATAACCTGCTTCATTAAAGTCAAAAGAAACAGAGCAGAATGATCAGAGATGTTAATCAAATTATCCCAACCCAACCACTGTTACATTGTTGTTAAACAAGCAAGTAAAGAAATTTCATACAATGATCTCTACCTAGTTATGATGGACAAAAACAAGGGAAGCCCAAAAACACCCCAATAGATTTCTATAATTCAAAGTAACAAATCAACATCATTTTTATGGCACCTTTAATTCCATTACTCTCATCTTGAATACAGCCATTGGAAATTCAATACCAGAAACAGGGACCTTTCATGAGTGAGAAGGTGGCGTTATTCTTCCGGATAGCTAGAAAACTAAACAATCAAGGCTAAGTAATCAGCACTCACAAAATAAATACAACATACAATCGTAGCATTATATAAAAAAAACTACTTCACAGACCCAGATTGTTGATAAAGCAGTTTAATGGACACTACTTTGGATCATCTATTTTGTAATTGGATACCCATTCAGAAAATATGTTAAGGTAATAAACAACATGGCACGATTATAAAATCCTGACACTAAGATTTAAACTTTTCAGATAAACTATGACAATGAATAGAATGGTTTGACAATAAGGTGTGATCCAAAGATTCAAAGATTATGATGTCCAATACTTTCAAAGTATTGTGACCTCAATCCTTCTACTATGATGTGCTTCCAATTCTGATTGTTGGGCTGGGTCTTGATGTAATCTATGGCCTCATCAACAAATTTTCCTTTGTCCACCTGAGAAACAAATACTTCAACAATTCAGTGTCTAGAAAATTAGGTTTGATAATAACAGCCTCTATTTGTATGTGTTTGTTTCAGACTATTAAAACTAACATGTAAGCTAGCTTTCTACTTCAACTGGACTAAATTTAGGGCACTATCCTACTCTCCCTCGCATTCAAGATTGGCAACTCGGAGGTGCATATCAGGACCTAGGGTGAAATGGGTTCTGTGTTAGTGATGGTGGCCTAGCCAATCCACCCATGCAAGTTAGCTAGCATGGTTTTTACAGCGCCAGAACTAAATGCAGCGAACCCTTCAACCTTTCTTCCTGTCCAACCTTGAAAAGTCGGAGTGCAGACCCTGGGGTGTGATTGGTTTTTTCCAGCGAGAATGGCCTAATCAGTCCACCTACGAAAGTTAGATGGCATGCTTGCTAGAGCACTAGAATTATTAAATGCAGGGGTTGACTTTTCAATCCGTCCCATCTGTCTATGTCTTTTGGATTCAATTTTACATGGATGGTGTAATATTATTTGACTGACTGAGTTTGTTTGTCTCTGTAATATTAAATAATATTACCAAGGTGTAGCCTACGATTAAAAGACCAGATTATGTTCAAATTGTAGGTGCTTGTTTATATTTTGGTTGGTTAGAAGGGGGTTACTGTCTTTTTTTCCTTCACTCATTGTGCTTGAGAGCAGGCGAAATCCCATGATTTCTGTTGTAGGAAGATTCATCTGCATTTTAGAATCCTAACATCTAATCACAGCAATGTAAACTTTCAGCCCTTTATTCCAAGTGAGGGGAAGGGGAGTTTAGATTGAGATTTGGAGCCTCCACCTTTTCTGCACCATTTGTTTAAAATCATAACCAACCTTTAAGCAGCCTCAGTTGACAGTGGTCTTATGCTTATATCACTTGAGATGTCTTTCAATAACTACTTCAATAACTATTGTTTTAAAGATAACTGGACTATATCATTTATATAAAACTATTCTAATTACTCATCGTCTGTAGTTTACTGCTTCCACCAATTTTCACTCATGCGTATTCTTCAAAGTTCAATCAAATACACCTGTGATGCAGATCTCTGGGATTGTTCGCTCATGGTTCTTGGCTGACCATATATTTATTTTAAACTATGGTTTGTTGGGTAGGAAACAAATATCCCCAAGTATATACCTGATTGTTGTTCTTGGCACTTTAGGTTGAGAAACTTGGGGATGTGAGATGAAGGGACCTTTATATATCATTTTCGTTTTTTGCACAGAAATTGTGCATGTATCACTATTGGAACTCACCTCCTGTTTCTTATTTGAAATGTGTTGAATAATGTTGGATAAAGAATCCATCCTTGGATAAAATAAAATAAAATAACCTTAAAGAATTCCTTGCAAATTCTGAATCATTACATTCAAGAAAAATGTAAATTAATGACCTTGACTGTGGAGCATGGAAAATTTTAGGGGCTAATGTTCGCCCAGTGGGCTAATTTTCCATGACTTTTCCACAAAAAAGATTCGCCAATTTCCAATTTTTATTAAAGACGATTCGCCCAAATTTTAGAATATAAAATTATTTTACCTTAAAAATCGCCAACATTATATAGAGGCTATATATAAAATCATTATAAATTTGAATAATTTTACAAATATATCAATAAAACTTTTATAGTTTTCATATTAGGGATTAGTGAGATTCGCCAATGTTTCTAAACTTCAAGAAAATTTTCTATCCTTAAAATTTTCCTTGCTGTGGAGGATCTGAATCTGGCATCCTCGTTCATAATCGAGTCCGTCCTCTGTCCGTAAGGAGATTTTCCTTATAAAACACAAGAAATTTCTTTTGATCGATGCATTGAAGCTGCTCGTTGCCTTGTCTGAACCAGTGGCCGCCTTGGAATCCTTTTCTTCGGATAGAAGCCAACCAGTTCCTCTTCCGTTGCAATTTTACATAAACACCAGATCAATTACAGCCAAAATTGAACCCCAATTACAGCAAAACCCCGAATTTAAATAATAATGAAATTTGCAAAAACCCTGAAAATTCACAGACAACGTGCCAGACGCCATGAACCACCAGGAAAAAAAAATTATAATTTCTACAGAAATTAGATAGGATTCGCATCACTCAATTAACAAAACCGAGAATATGCCCACACAATTGAATAACCTAACACTGTTGAGCCCAACAACAAAAGAACAGAACCCCAAAACTGGATCTCAAACGAGCTGTAAAAAAGTTGTACCTTTGACAGGGCGCCTGCATGATAATTTGTCGCTGAAACCCTCGGAAATTCAGCGGCGGAGGGTCTGTATTTCGTTTGGGAATCGAACCGGCGAACAGCGGGTAGTCAATAATGAACAGAGAGCGCAGGCGGATTCGGAGTGCAGTGCATGCTTGCCAGATGCCAGATACGATGCGCGGTGAGGGATAATGAATCGAACACTTCGAATCAAACGGTGAATATTAATTCCATCGTCTAACAACGAAATCAATGGCGCAGGAAAATACAGAGTGACACTGGAGGGGAGTTCTTCCCAGAGGAACGCCTTACGGCGTAAATATCTGGTCGCTAAGATGCTCCCTCGCAAAAACAATCATATCAATATTATAGACCCAATTTATTGTGAGTAGCACAAATAGAATTTATTAATGAATGAGCCTAGTTATTTTTATCTGATCAAATGCAATCGTAGATTTCAAATAGTTCAGAAAAATCTAATAGAAAGAAACGAAGTCAATTATTAGAAAGGAGGTGGAAGGCGACCATTTAACTAAAAAGCGATGCATGGATTTTCTTGATATTCAGTGTTTAAAGAATTGCAGTGCCTTTTATGGATTAAAATTATTGAGTGATTAAGAATTGCAGTGTATCTTCTTAATTGAAAATGATGATTGTGTTGTATTTTTGATCAAAAATTATAATTATTAAATTTGAATTTGATTTGATACTCGAAAAATTAGACCGGTAAAATTAATAAGGATAAAATTTGAGATTATACATTTTACAAATATTTAACTTTTTTTCTTTTTTTTTTTAATTTTAAAAAATGAAAAATCATTATGTAAAAATTGGTTAAATCTTTCTTTAACATAGATTTTTGTGTTTACTTATTTCCAATATTAATTTCTCCTGCCTAAAATGTTATAGATCATTTTTATGTTTTTCTATTTTTTGGTATAAAAGTTATGCATTTGCAACTAAGCTATGCTATTTTATAACTTCTATAAAAAAATTTAATACTGGATTTATCTTTTTTCTTTTTTTTTTTGGGAGTTATCCATTTAATACTTAAATTTGTCAGTTTATGATTTTTTCCAATATAGAAATTATGATTTTTTGTATTTTTATATAAGAGCTACCAGTTTGCAACTAATTTACTATTTTATAGTTTTTGTTAAGATAGAAGTTATCTATTTTTTTAATTTATTGCAATTTTCCATTATATACAAATTACTAACTAGTTATCCATTTAACATTGAGATTTATTGGTTTATATTTTTTTCAATATAAAAATTACAGCTTTTTTATATAAAATTTGAAACCAATTTATTGTTTTAGTTAAGATAGAAGTTATCTCTTTGTTTTATTGCAATTTTCCATTATATAGAAATTACTAACTCATCTCTGTTGATTGCATCAAAGGGTAGATTTAAAAATCAAATTTGAGTCACATTTGGTTAAACAATACAATGGTGCCTGGATTAACAATTTGTTTCCCATTATACCATTATTATTGTATTCTGGAAAAATGAGTCGATAGTATTGAAATAACAAAATCAAAAGGAGATTGTGATTCGCGCTGCCTCCGCGTCCTGCTCCTTTGGCCTTGACGATCCCTGCTCACCCTCGCCTGGCAGCCCTTCTGCAGGGCTCTCGGAGCTCCTGCGCCATGACCGGCGTTCCTTGAAGGCTCCTGCCTGCCAACTCCTTTAACTCGCTTGAGTTTGTTCCTCTTCAGCTCAGATGGCCCCTCCGGAGGCTCCACCGAAGGAGGCAGCGCAACAGCAAGCTTTTTCGGCTCTGATAAACTCTCTCCCACCTCAATGAACTCGTCCTTTGATCTCCAAGTTTGTTAAAAAAATCGAGGGGTTACAGGAAGTCTCTCTCCCTCCTACTTTGCCAAGAATGGCTGCTCTTGCTCTTGCTGAAAAAGGTCTCATAGGACAGTTTACTGGTCTTTGGCCCTCACCAAAAACAGTTCAAAGATGGATGGAAAGGAACTGGACAGATAAAATACAAGGGAAAATTTCTATCAGATTTTGTGGGAAGGGTTACTTCACCTTCCACTTTGAGACAAAGGAAGACAAGGATTTGATTTTTCACAACGGACCTTACTTCATGGATTCTAGAGGGTTGTACCTAAACAAATGGACACCGGACTTTGATCCGGAGTTGGATATCCCTAATGCGGTTCCCGTTTGGGTTCGTCTCCCTCACCTCCCATTGCATTGCTGGGGAGACGAATCGGTTCGTGCCATTGGAAATGCAGTCGGAGATACATCGACAAAAGCGAGCCAAGAGACAATATGCAGGCTTGCACCCGAATTTGCGTTGAAGTGGACCTGAGCAAAGGCCTTCCTGAGGCCATTAAGCTTAAAGTTGACGAATGGTCGCACATTCAACAGCTCGATTATGAGCAGATCCCTTTCAAGTGTAAGGTATGTCACGAGTACGGCCACTTTGCTAATCTTTGTCCTAAGCTTTCTAATGTTGACAATAATCCACAAGAGGAACAATGGGAAACGGTAAAAAAGAAAAAAACAGCCCCTAGCTACAAGCTGCCTAATGATGCTGGACCTTCCTCTCATAACCCTCCCATCTCATCCAACCCTCCCATCTCTCGCAATCCTTCCGCCTCACCCTCTCCCCCTCTTCCCTCCTCCCTCAAAAATCTCTTTCTTCTGCCCGCCAGCTGAATCCCCTCCCTACTTCTCCCTCCTCAAATCCCTTTCAGGTTCTTTCTCTTCCTGAAGACTCTCCTCTTCATTCTGAGCCTCCCTCTTCTCCTCGTATCTTGGTCATTCCCTCCTCCCTTTCATCTGATCCTCCCCCTCCTAGAATCACTCGAAGCAATTCCAAAGATCATGGATCTTCTCTAGATGGTCAAAAGAAGTCGGGAAGAAAATCTTCCAAACAGCATAGGGATGAGAACGCTCAAAAAGACATAGCTCTAGGACTCCAGAATCCTATAGAATCATACATACAAGGATCAATAGACAAGGAAACAGCAAGCAAAGATAAAGGAGGGAGAGCAACTCCTCGAATCACACTTTTGAAATGATTAAAATTCTTTCATGGAACAACAGGGGATTAGGGCACCCCTCTAAAATCAATGCCTTAAAGGATCTTATAAATCAAGAGCAACCATCCATTATTTTATTGCAGGAAACAAAACAACGAAAGTCAGAAATTGATAAGATCATTGTTCATCATAAGCGTTACACAGGATGCACATGCGACTCCAGAGGTGCCTCAGGTGGGATTACAACTATCTGGAACCAGGAAGAATGGAACAGAGAAGCTGAAGTGATAGAACAACATTGGTTAAAGACAGTGTTAAGGAACAATAAGACCAACCAGCAGATTGTTATATACAACGTCTACGCCCCCAATCATTATCGGGACAAAGAAGCCTGTTGGGATTCACTCAATGAGAACATAATAGAAGAAGACAGTAGCAATATTATCTTAGGGGGCGATCTAAACTTGATTTTACATGCCAATGAAAAACGTGGGGGCAGCTTTACTCCCGATCCATTCAGAAATCAGCTGGAAGCAATAATGCAACACGGTGATCTAATTGACATCATACCAAAAAACCGAAAATACACCTGGAATAATCGCAGATTGGGTAGCAGCAACATTATGGAGCGACTGGATTGGTTTCTGGTCAACATCTCCTTTCTTTCCTCATATTCAGCTGTCAATGTCTCCATTCTGCCCTTCACTGTCTCAGATCACTACCCCATCATTTTAACTATTGATTCGTACAGACCTCTTGGGCCTCTTCCCTTCAAGTACAATCACATTTGGAGCGATTATTCAGAAGCCAAAAGCCTGATACAGCAAACCTGGCGTCAACACATCGAAGGATCTCCAGGATTTATATGGGAGAGCAAATTGAAAAATGTGAACAGAGCGCTCAAAAATTGGGCCAAATCACATTATGATGAACCAGAGAAACAAAAAAGAGAGGTAAAAGCCAAGATCAAAGATTTCCATTCTACATTAGAAAACCAAGAGTATCATCAGGTTGAAAAGATCCAAGAAGAAAAGCTTTATAATCAGTTATGCAGCATCAAAAGAGAGGAAGAAGAAAAATGGCGTATAAAATCTAGGCAGACTTGGCTGAAAAGCGGAGATAAGAACACCTCTTTCTTTCATAAGCAAGCTACTGTTCGGCAAATTAAAAACAACATAACAGCCATCACAGACAATGCAGGGATCCAACACACTGATCAAACAACTATTAAAAGTGCTGCCTCAGACCACTTCAAGGAGCTCCTATCTGAAACAGGGGAGGAAGAATCCTACGCTGACCTCTTACAGCATTTGCCAACAAAGATCACAACAGACTTAAATAAAAGGCTGACAGAAGAGATAAAAGAGGATGAAGTTAAGGAAGCAATCTGGTGTCTTCAGCCCAACAAGGCACCCGGGCCGGACGGCTTCCCAATATGCTTTTATAGAGAATATTGGGAGTTGATAAAAAAGGATCTCATAAAATACTTCAAATGGATACAGAGGAAAGGTAAAATAGGAGGCTACACAAATGCAACACACCTGGCCCTCATCCCAAAGGAGAACCGCCCTTCTAACTTCTCCCGATTTAGGCCAATATCCTTATGCAACTCCTCCTATAAAATATTCACAAAAATCCTCGCCTTCCGTCTCAAATCTCTTCTGCCGATGTTAATATCAGAAAACCAAGGAGGCTTCATGGATAACAGACAAATATCTGATTCCATTCTCTTGGTTCAGGAAGCCATTCACTCTAGTTACTCCAGGAACGAAAAGGGTTTCATTTTGAAACTAGACTTGGCAAATGCCTTTGACAGGGTTAGGCATTCCTTTCTTTTTGTTGTACTTCAGAAAATGGGTTTTTCTCGCTCCTTACTTGATATTATAAGAGCCTGTATCTGTGGCCCTTGGATTGCTCCACTTATCAATGGTAGACCTGGACCTTCTTTCCGTTCCTCAAGGGGTTTAAGACAAGGCTGCCCCTTATCTCCTTATCTTTTTCTCTTAATGGCAGAATCTTTCAGCTGTGTGCTTGACCATAAGAGGCAAGCAAGCCTCATTACTGGTATTAAATTCGAAGATGGAGTGAAAAATATCAATCATTCCCAATTCGCTGATGATACTCTGCTGTTGGGAGGGGCGACTACAATCATAGCTCGAAGATTCAAATCCTTATTAGACCAATTCATGAGATATTCAGGGGGCCAGATTAACCATCTCAAAAGCTGCATTTACGGATGGAACGCCTCAGCTCAAATGATACAAAGCATTGCCACTATATTTGGTGTTCCTTGCAAGTTAAATTGGGGTTATTTCAGCTACCTGGGAATGTCGGTGAGTATTGGGAATGTAAGGGCAGATGTTTGGGAATTAACCTTAGACAAGATGAAAAGAAAAGTACAAAGATGGGGAACATCATGGCTCAATCCAGCTGGACGAATTGTGCTTTTAAAATCAGGTCTTTCCTCCCTCCCTCTTTATCAATTTTCCTTGGCCCAAGCTCCAGCTTCTTTCCACCGTAAAATGGACAGTATTCTCAGATTCTTCCTTTGGCAAGGAGGGAAAAATGAGAAGAAAAAATTCAACTTGGTTGGTTGGAAACAAGTCACTCAAAACCAGGAGAAAGGTGGCCTTGGCATTAGATCCCCAATCCTCATGAATATAGCTTTTGGAGGAAAATTGATATGGAGACTCATTGATAATCAAACAGCTTGGTGGAAGAAATTCCTGGAGGCAAAATACCTTAGCCAACCAAGGCAACATCTTCTTGAAGCAGAGATCCCCAACAGAAACTGCACAAAGATTTGGAGCTTTGTAAAAAAGCCATCATCTTCATGGCGCAAAACATCTCTAAGGTGCCCAAAGGAGGTAAGGAAGTTAACATCGGCACTGACAAAATCATGGGGAATCCGCCAATCAACAGCCTCCTAGGTATGAAATCAATAACACTATTCCTCCAAAGAAAAGGGATATATAAATTAAACCAAATTTCTCAATGGGATGTTGTATCCCATGCTTGGATGCAATGGAATTTTCCTCCCATTCCTCAACGTCTCAAAGGCAACTTTGATAACTTCTGTAATCATCTGCACAGCATCGCTCCCACCTTTAAAGATGACAAGGACGGTTTCAGATGGGATCCTACAGGCACTAGTTACACAATAAAAGCAGGGTATGAATATTTGAACAGCAAGGAACACCCAGCGCCAACATGGATACACTGGAAAACTGTTTGGAAAGCAGAAGCTATACCTAAGGTTAAATTCTTCATGTGGACTCTTTTGAAAGGAAAAACTCTTACGGCTGAGAATCTTAAAAAAAGAGGCATAGCGGGACCTTCCAGATGTCCTAATTGTCAAGATGCAGAGGAGTCTATTCAGCATCTTTTTATTGCATGCCCTTTCGCAGTCTCTTGTTGGAGTGGCATCAATCCTTCCGTGACCTTCTTCTGGAATTCTTAGCATTCTATCGGAGAAGCTATAAACAACTGGAAAAGAAGTTACCCCTGGTAATCCATGAAACACAACCCTACCAAGAGGGTGTGGGATGCTCTCCCTTTTGCTATTCTTTGGAGGATATGGATTGCCCGGAACAACATGATATTTAGAAATAAAGAGACTTCTATCAGGCATCTCTGTATTAAGGCAAAAAATCTAGCAGTTGAAACAATCGCCTCTAAACTCACAAAAAAAATCGACATATCCAGCCTATGGGTCGAGGAAAAATATTTCATAAGAAATCTAACAGAAAAGATAAGTATCCCATTGACAGTGAACACATGCAGCAATCCAGGCAAGGCTAACAGGACCAGATGGAAAATTCGTTCAACGCAGACCGACTTCGACAACTGACTCCGCTCAAGTAGCATTCACTCCTTGTTCTTTGACGATGCCTCTAAATCTAACCCAGGCGCTGCGGGAGCAGGGGGCATTATCTTCAACCCCTTTGGCGAGCCCTTAGTCTCTTTTGAATGGGGTTTGGGGACCCTCTCCAACAATAGAGCTGAGGCCCTGGCCCTCTACCAAGGCATTCTTCAGCTACAGACACAGGGAATCAAAAAAGCTCTCATCTTCGGTGATTCTGCTATCATTATCAACTTAATGAATAGCCAGCGAAAAGCTTCTAATATTTTCTTGCAACAAATCATCAATAGATGCAAAGTTCTGATTAATCATGATACAGAATTCCAATTCTATCACATCCTCCGAACCATCAATAGAGAGGCAGACAAAAGGGCCAGTCATGCTTGCTCTCGACCCAAAGGAAGCCTGTTCTATAACAATGAAGATTCGTTTCAGTTCCTCTCGTGATCTTCATGAATTATTTAAACTATTTATGTCATATGATCTGCGCTACTGTCAAAGCGTACTCCGGCGAAATTTCCAGTAATCCTGAGGCCCTCTGTTGCAATCTTCAGATAATAACCTCATATCTTATAGCAAATATTGTTGTATCTCCTAAATATTACTTCTCCTTTGAACTCTGTGATCGACCTAGATTCCTCCACGTGATCTGGCTCGCTTTGGGCCTTTGCCCGCCGGCTATATATCATGGGAATCTCCCCTCTCATCTGCAAGTGCCCCTCTTCTTGCTCTTTTCTCCCCTCGATCTCGCTCCCTTTATTAGCAGTTATTTTTTGACCTCCAATGTTGTGATAGCTCCATTGATCAGGCGCCCTTCTGCCCGATTTTCCCTTTCTGGGTTATCAAGCTCCTCCAGATCGCCTCAACGCAATCCACCCTTATCTCACCTTGCCTCCTATCGCATAGCTTTAGAATCTGTCTCAATTCCTGGAAATTTCCTCAGCTCTGCTTTCAAATATCCGAGAACCCCTTCTGCTCTTTCCCCTGCCTCTCAACTCATCATATTGGTTATCAGTCTCGTCAATACAGTCTGTGGGGGCCTTCATCCAGAATCGTTCCAAATCCGATTTGAAGTTTTTTGGATGGATCGCAGTGAAGATTGCCTCCATTGTCGTGACCTGCAGGCAGAACTAGAGCAAGTTAGAGCTCATCAGCGCCTCTTGGATGGAGAAATCGAAGCTGCTTCCAGAATCATTTCAGCAAAATATGAAGCCGACATTACCCCTTTCCTTCATCGCATCTCCTCTCTGCAGGAGCAATTCATCTCTCTCAAAAACACTTGTGCACACATTCAGGAATCTGTTGACATTCTCAGGTATATGAAGGACAAGATCAACACCCCAAGTACTAGCTCCTCTAGCATAAAAATTGCAGAAGCTGACAGCCACTCGGAGAACTCCATTGCTCGACAAATCAGTCACATAAGCATAGATTAGATGTTTTGTAAAGTTAGTCTGTTACTGCTCCAGTTTGTCCGAATTTACACTTGTGTTAGAATCTTTCAAGTAGATTATGGAAACATTTCAGCGGAACCCCTCAATGTAATTCAGATGCAAGCTCATCCTATGAGCTCTTCTCCTGTAATGCTGGAACTTAGTCTCCCCTTCTTTTTTTGAATACATACAGCACCTGAATTTGTGAAAAAAAAAACAAAATCGAAAGGAGATTGAAAGAATCAAATTTACATCTAAATTTGAAACTAAATTTCCTATTTTTTTTACAATATAGAAATTATTGTTTTTAATTTTTTTTATAAAAATTATATTTTATTTTTATTTTTATTTTTTTTCCAATTTGCTAATTTATCCTACTATAAAAACATTACCCTATAAACACTAAATTCTCCAAACATTAAATGATCCCTGCATTATTTCAATTTTCAAATTTCCACCAAGGCCTGCGTTATTTTCAGTGTGCAAACTTGTATTCTCCCAACCTAAGACTACTGTTTGTTGCAGATGCACGGTTAATTAATCATCTCTTTGAAATAATGGTTACATATTTGAAAGCTTCACAAAAAAAGGGCCAAATACATCAAGCAGATGAAGAAGCAGTCTGTCCCATAGGCTATCTTTAGCATCGTGGAGTTAAAATAATTTCTTTCTTTTTTTCTTTCTATTTCATACTAAATAGTATTAGGTACCTGCCAAATGTCAGTCAGCTGTATCGACCAAAAAAATAAGTAAATACGCTGATTTGGTTTGGTACGGATAAATCGTTGGATTCCAATTCGATTGATTTGGATTTCGATTTGGATACGGTACACTCCATATTAGGTCCACAATCTTAGTTTCACGGATTAATATATTAAGACCATCGTAGATTTCTAATCATAATTACAGATTTTAGCTTCCTATTTACGGTTCAAAACCCTTTTCGGATCTATGAAATGGCATAAGGTTATGGTTAATAAATGATAACGAAGGATGTTATTTTATGCAATAAGAATTTTACAAGTAATATATGCTGTAATTTGTATTTATAAAATAAAGTAATATAAATTTATAGATTTATCAAATTTAAACAAATTAATTTTAATAAGTAAAAATATTGCATGAATTATATTAGTGAAGAATTTTTTAGGGTTTTTAATGAAATATTTACAAATTTATGATTTATAATTTATATGGTAATTATGTGTTTATAAAATAAAGTAATGTAAATTTGTAGATTTATCAAATTTAAACAAACATATTTTAATAAGTAGAAATATTGCATGTATTATATTAGTGAATGAAATTTTGTTTTTAAAGTGGATTTTTTTGATTGAGATTTTGAATAAGTATTAAACTACACATATTAACATTTTATATTATTTTAAGTAAGTATTAAATTACACATATTAACATTTTGTATTATGAAGAAATTTTTAGGGTTTTTAATGAAATATTTACAAATTTATGATTTATAATTTATATGGGAATTATGTGTTTATAAAATAAAGTAATGTAAATTTGCAGATTTATCAAATTTAAACAAACATATTTTAACAAGTAGAAACATTGCCTGAATTATATTAGTGAATGGAATTTGGTTTTTAAAGTGGATGTTTTTTAGTGAGATTTTGAATAAGTATTAAACTACACATATTAACATTTTATATTATTTTGAGTAAGTATTAAATTACACAGACTAACATTTTGTATTATACAAAACAATAAATGTTGTTACTATAAATTATAAATTAGAGGTAGATTTGGTTTGATAAATGAGTAATTAGAAATTGATAATATAAGTGTATATTTTTAAAGAATGTTTGCACACACTTAATATATCATTTCATTATGAACATAAAATACTTGATAATGTGGAATTTATATGGTTCATTGTAATGTAGAATTTCTTGGAAATTCAATCTATATTAAGTGTCATATAATTTATGGTCTAGGTGGATGAATGCATCAATACAAAAAAATCTTAAAACCTACTATCCTATTGCTATTCTAAATATAAAAAACTCCTAAAACCTACTATCCTACTTGCTATTCTAAATATAAAACTAAGTTAATTGGTCAAATATATAATTTTATTTGCAATATTTATAATTGAAACAATTTTAAAAGAGCTTTTGTTGTTTTCAATATTATAGTTTTACATTTAAATGATTTAGAATAATGAAATAAGAAATATATTGCCTAATTTTTTCGGCATTGAATTTTAAATAATACCAAATCGAATTCGAATTCAAACTCGAACTCGGTAACTATGTTTTGGGATCGAATATTACTCATCGGGATGTATTAAATCTGGCTAGAGGAGGCGAAGTGGTTGTTTCTTCTGGTGCCATAGGGAGTCCCCAGCTCCTACTTTTGAGTGGAATCAGGCCCTCTTGACCACTTGGCATCTTTGAGGATTCCTGTGGTCCTCGACCTACCTGGTGTTGGACAATGCCGAGAAATGGTATGACCATGATCTCTCCTCAACCTCTTGAGTATTCTCTGATTCAAGTCGTTGGAATACTTCGAGAAAGATTTATCGAAGCATGTAGTGTTCCAATTGCCGATCCGTTTTATGAACATGGCCGACTTCTAGAAAATGATATTGGAACCAACACAACAGATTTTGGGCATGCGGATTATGCGTGACAGGAAAAACAAAAGGTTGTGGCTGCCACAAGAAAAATATATCAAGAAGATGCTTGACAGGTTTAATATGAAGGATGCCAAGCCAGTTGGTACACCCCTTGCAGCCCACTTCAAGCTGAGTACTGAATTATGTCCTAGTGATGACAAGGAGAAAGAAGAGATGAGCAAGATTCCTTATGCTTCAATAGTTGGTAGCTTGATGTATGCCATGGTATGCACACGACCAAACATTGCATATTCAGTGGGAGTAGTAAGTAAGTTCCTTGCCAATCCAGGAAAACAACATTGGCAAGTAGTAAAATGGATTTTGAGGTATCTCAAGGGTACTAGTAATTATTGTTTATGTTTTGATCATGATGAGACTGTGCTTGAAGGATTTACAGATGCATATATGGCTGGAGATATGGACACCAAAAATTCCATTACAGGTTATTTGTATACATTTGTAGGTGCGGCAATATCTTGAGTGTCAAGGCTACAAACAATAGTAGCCCTCTCTACAACAGAAGCCAAGGTTCAGGCCTGTTACATAATGCAGAGTGATTTTTGTTCTCCAGTGATTGTTTTATATATTCCGTTGTTTCTGATTGAGTAATCTTGTTGTTTCTCCATTTGTTTGTCTCTAAAATTATTCTTTGCTATTGCCATCTAAGTCTTTGAGTATAAATCTGTTGTGTGTTATGTATGCTCTGAACTAACAACTGGTATCAGAGCTAGGGTCGAATATCCACTGTGCAAGCCGCTTAGTGCCATCGCCTTACTCTAGCAAGAAATAAAAAGGTAGTGGGCATATGGTGAAACGTGCCATGAAGCCTAAAACGTGAAGTGCATAAGTGCTTTACGTGGAGTTCGTAAATTTTTTTTCATCAACCTTGCACATATACGTCAAGTTTTTTTTTTCAAACCAACATATGTATGTGTGAAATGTGAAAAGGTTAAAACATTATATATGTTTTTTATATTTATATAATTATATGTTGGAATTTTGAAAAGTATATTTTAAAAAGGAGCAGGAATTTTGAAAAGGGTATTTTAAAAGGAGGAAGGTCATTATTACTAAATTTTAAAGAGTAATAATTAAATTTTTATTTTTAAGTGGAGTTTTTGTTTTTGGGCATCAATATATTGAAAATGGAGACAACAGTTACAGATATGGAGAAGTTGAGCAGGGCTAATTTTGCCCTATGTAAATCACAGATGGAGGATATATTGATTTTGAAGGATTAATATTTGTCGATTGAGGGCACAACAAAGAAACAATCATCGATGACAAATGAAGAATGGAATAAGCTAGATAGAAAGGCGATTGCAACAATCCGCCAAGATCTAGCAAAGAATGTGTATTTCAATGTGTCTGGAGAAAAGACGGCTAAAGGATTATGGAAGAAGCTTCGTGATCTATATGAGAAGAACACGACATTAAACAAAGTGTTCTTGATGAAGAAGCTTTATAATCTCAAAATTAAGGAGGGTGCTTGAGTTGTTGAGCACTTGAATGCATTTAATATTATTACTAATCAGCTTGCCTATGTTAAAATCATTTTAGATGATGAAATTAGAGCCATTTTGCTAATGTGTTCTATGCCAAACAGTTAGGAAAATTTAATTGTAGCTATGAGCACTTCAGCAACTGCAGGGACCCTAAAGTTTGATGATTTCAACAGCAATTTAATGAATGAGGAGCTACGATGCAAGTCAATTGCGGAAAACCAGGGAGGAGAAGCTCTAGCTCTAGCTGATCGTGGTAGGAGAATGGATCGAAGCCAGCAAGGGCGATCAAGATCGAGAGGCCGATCAAAATCAAGGAGAGGAAGGATCATCTGCTTTCATTGTGGCAAACCCGGGCACATGAAGAAAGAATGTCAATTTTGGAAGAAAGAACAAAATGATCAGAGACCGTCCAGTACAAATCACAAGTCATCCAGCACAAATGAAGGTGAGACTACTATTGTAGCCACAGATGGTGATGTGTTGTTTACTGTTTCAGTAGAGGATGCATGTGCATATACATCTAGCAGTAGCTTTGATTGGATCCTTGACTCTGGGGCATCTCACCATGTAACCCCATGCAAATATAGTTTTGTTTCATATAATCCTGGTGATTATGGTAGAGTGCATTTGGGGAATAATCATTTTTGCAATATTGTTGGAGTGGGAGATGTCCAAATCAAGATGAAAGATGGACAAGATATATTGTTGAAATAGGTCAAGCATGTACCAGAAATGCACATTAGTTTAATCTCTATGGGACGACTGGATGATGAAGGTTTCAGGCCAGGATATAACTCCTTAAAACAAAAACTCTCTATATTATTCATTCAGGTTGTTCATTATTATATACAAGAGGGAGTGACTGTTCGGTTCATCTCCCGACTCTCTGTCTTCTCTATTATTTATTTACATTAATTACAGCTGTTCACCCAATCCTTAAGATTAGGTGTCAACATTCCCCCCTTAATCTGAAGGAATATTGGTGAGTCCAAGCATCGCTCTAAATTTTTCAAGCTTTTCTCTTCCAAGTGCTTTGGTGAAGATGTCTGCAATTTGCTCATTAGTGGAACAATGGTGGAGATGGATTGTTTTGGCCTCAACATGATTTGGAATCAGATGATGTTTAGTATTGATATGCTTTTTTTGGTCATGGAACTTTAGGTTCTTGGCCAATTTTATTGCAGATGTATTGTCAACCATGAGTGGGGTTGATTGCACTTGTTTTACCTATAAGTCTTCAAGAATTTTCCTGAGCCACACAATTTCTTTTGTTGCTTCAGCTGCTGCCATGTATTCTGCCTCTATTGTGGAATTTGTTGGAACTGACAGTTTGCATGATCTCCAGGAGACAGCTCCTGATCCAAGACTCATAGCATAACCTGAAGTAGATACCCCAGTATCTTTGTCTCCATCAAAGTCAAAATCAGAGTATCCAATCAAGCTGAAGTCGCCCACCTGTGTATACTTAATTCCAAAGTCTTAAGTGCCCTTCAAGTACCTTAGAACTCTTTTTGCAGTAGACCAATGTCCCTCACAAGGTTTTTGCATAAACCTGGAGAGGATTCCAACAGCATATGAAATGTCTGGTCTAGTAGTAGTCAGGTAGTTGAGACTTCCTACAAGCTATCTATACTTTGTTGCATCCTCAAATTCTTTTCCTTCAATGGATGTGAGCTTTAAGTTTTGTTCTGTTGGAGTAGTCAGAGGATTGCATTCAGTCATGCCAAACCTGTTCAACAGATCTCCAGTGTACTTATTTTGAGAAAGGAATATGGACTTCGGATGTTGAGTTACTTCAATACCAAGATAGTAATGAACATAGCCCAAATCAGTCATTTCAAAACCTTTCTTCAATTCCTTCTTTATGGATGCAATGTAGCTTTCATTGTTCCCCGTCATCAAAAGATCATCTACATATATCACAAGATATAAAACTGTTTTGCCAACCTTCTTTACAAACAAAGTTGCATCATCAAGATCATAATGTTTGAAATTGAGTTTCAAAAGATGCTCAGTTAATTTTTCATACCAGGCTCGCGGTGCTTTTTTGAGGCCATACAAGGATTTTAAAAGTTTGGGTACTTTATGTTAATGTCCTTTCACAACAAATCCTTCAGGCTGGGACATAAAAACATTCTCTTTCAGATATCCATTCAAGAAAGCAGTTTTTACATCCATTTGATGGACTTTCCAACCGTTCTGAGCTGCTAGGGCAAAGAGTGTCCGGATGGTAGCCCATTTTGCTATGGGGGAAAAAGTCTCCTTATAATCAACCCCTTTCTTCTGTGTAAAACCTTTTGCCACAAGTATGGCTTTGTGCTTGTCAAGTGAGCCATCAGCTTTATACTTGTTCTTGTAGACCCACTTGTAGCCAATTGGTTTGGTTCCTAATGGAGGATCAACCAGCTTCCAAGTGCCATTCTTTATCAGGGCATCATAATCCTTTTGCATTGCTTCTTTCCATTCATCATGAGAAGCAGCTTCTTTGAAGGAAGTTGGTTCAAAATCTATAGACTAATTCAATTCATAATCATAACAAACATCCATATCAATAGGTGAATCTGAGTCACCTACATTACCTCCATTTTGCGAGTTTGCATTTCTAGTTCCTGTCTTTCCAACCTCATCAGGATGAACACTTTCAAGTGTCTTTGTCAACCACTTTAGGGGACCTTTCTCAGATGGTCCAAGCTGCTCCGTTGACTGGGTTGGGACTGAATCAAGATTGAGTCTCCCAATTTTGTCAATCACATCACTCAAAGTATCATCTGTTGTTGGAGTTTCATGCAGGGGAGAGAGTGCTTCAGAAGAAGATTCCACAGGTTGATCTAATATAGGAATCCCCCCTTCAAGATGTGGAATCTGATTATCAAATTCTTGAAATGATTTTGCATTTGTGAATTTTTCCAAGCGATCAAGTTGCCTTTCAACAACATTGTCAGTTTTGGATGATTCAAGAAAAATTACATCTCTAAATACAACAAACTTTTTGTTGACTTCATCATAGAGACGGTATGCTTTGGAGTTGTTTGAATACCCCAGGAAGATACACTTATGACTTCTTGCACCAAGTTTTTTTCTATGTACCTTTGGTATCAAGGCATAACAGGTGGAACCAAAGACCCTGAGATGCTTTACCGAAGGAATGTGCCCATACCACATTTCATAAGTAGTCTTATTTCTAATAGCATTAGATGGACATCTATTCTTTATATATGTAGCACATAGAACAGCGTCAACCCAAAAAATTACTTTTACATTTTTGAAGAAGAGCATGGAGCATACCATATTTAAGATTGTCTTATTCATTCTTTCAGCTACCCCATTCTGTTGGGGATTATAAGGGACAATTGTTTGATGTTTGATCCCATGTTGGCAAAGATAGTTTTCAAATTCATTTGAAGTGTATTCTTTTTCATTATCAGTGCGAATAGAGCCAATATGAGATTGTGCATCATTTTCAATCCATGCATGAAATTTATTGAATGTTTGAAAAGCATTAGATTTGTTCTTCAATAAATATACCAGACACATTCTGGTGTAGTCATCAATAAATGTCATCATATATTTATTTCCATTTGCAAAAGAGACAGGCATTAGACCACATAAATCTGAATGAATGAGTTCAAGTTTTCTATGTGCTCTGGAATGTGAATCATGAAAGGGTTGTTTGCTATGCTTTCCTAGAATACAAGCATCACATTGCTTAAGCTTCCTAGGAATTGTAGGCAATCCAGCAACACCATTTTTCTTTAATAAGTGAAGGTTGTCATAGTTCAAATGTCCAAATATAGCATGCCATAATAGACTTGATGGAAGTGTACCTTCTTCATAATTAGAGTTGTATGAGAAATGTTGTGCATGAGAAGAGGTACCCTGCAACTTGAGAAGCCTTTCTTCTTCTATCCCCCTCATGACAAGTGAGTGGTCAGATGCTTTTCTCACCTCAAGCTTGCCATAAAACATATGAATGGAGTGACCTTGCTCGCGAATGTGGACTAAGGACAGCAAGTTTCTCCTCAACTGTGGGAGATATAGAACATGATGCAAAAGAAAGTCTACAAGACCAAGCAATTTAAGCCCGATTGTGCCAATCCCTGATGGCTTGAGTTTTGATTGGTCTACAAAGTAAACTACTCCATCAACATTATCAGTGAATTCTTCAAACAAATATTTTCTATGAGTCATGTGGCAAGTTGCTCCCGAGTCAAGCAACCAATCATTTTTCCAGGAAGCAAGTGAAGCATTAAACAAGTCTTCATTTACTCCAATATTACATTATGCCACGACATAATGAGCTAATTCAAGTGCTTTACCTTTGGTTGGTTTCTTTGCTGCTCAATTTTATCCCAAGGTATCTTGCATGTGGAGGCATCATGTGATCCATTTCTTTTACAATGTATGCAATACAAATATGAATTTTCTCCTTGAGAGTGTCTGCCCCCCTGCCTCTGAAATATCTTCCTCTGCCTCTTCGACCACCTCTTCCTCTGGAAGAGTCTTGGGCAAGATTCTTTTCTTTATGAGCAAGGCACATAGCCTCTTCAGAAGATTCAAGGGTTGTTTTCTTTCCAAAAGCTTTCTCTCTTTTAGCAATTTTTTTTCACAAGGGAGTCAAAGGTAATATCTTTGAGATTTCCATTTGCTTGCAATGACTCAAGATAATTAGAGTAAATAGGATAAAGTGCCTTGAGAAAAGAAATCAGAGGGATATCCATTTCAACATTAGTGACTTTGATATCATGCATTATTGATTTTACTTCAGATGCCAGAGCAAGAGGATCATTATTTTGTAATTCAAGGGTGAAGAGTTTAATCATGAGTTGAACAATTTCAAGTGCAGAGTGTGAGTCATAAAGTTCCTTCAGCTTTTGTAATGCTTCAAATGCAGTTGAAAATGGTTTGATGTGTTGACTCACCTCTTCACTTACAGATGTAGCAATCAATGCATATGCTTTGTTGTTTTTATTCTCCCAAATGGCGAGCTCTTTATCAGAGGTACGTTGAACTGGGTTTTTGTCTTCTTCTCTAGCACACACTCCTTTCCATAGCTCATTAAAAATAAGAGTGTGTTGGAGTTTCCTCAACCATTCAGGATAATTCTCTTTTCTGGTGAGAGTTATTCCCACAATAGATATGATTGAATGCATATCGAACAACGTAATACTTTCAGCGTTCAACGTTCACCCGAATACCGGAGTCAGAGTCTAACTGTAACTGTCTATGGCAGAAATGAACAGTGGATGATGAGTGGCGGGTAAGCGGAGGATGAGTGGCGGATGAGCAGAGAAATAATGCGGAGGAGGATCGTTGATGGTAGAAGATCAACGATTATCAGAGGCAAAGAAGTCCAACCGTTAATGGTTATCGAAGGGTGGTTTTAAGGCGATGAGTGGAATATCAGATGGACGCAAGGTGGTAAGTGGTTTAGAGAAGGGAGTGCTTGATTCCATAGAGCAATGGACACGTGGCTCTGAGGAGAGAGAAGAAACCACTTCTATCAGACGGGAAAAGGTCGAGCATGTTGGCCGTGCAATATTGATGTGGGTCGTTAGATCTGAGGTCAAGAGATCTACGGTCGAGGTTGATCGGGAGGAGAGAGAAAAAGGTGCGCACATCGGGTGGGTAACCACTATGCAACTTATGCGCCCGATATCATCGTCAGTCGTTGGATCTAAGGGTGGAGATCAACGGTCGAGAATGAGCCCGTAAAACCTCGGGAACTGTGTCCGAGTGGGGTCCGGTAAGTGCGTCAAGCGATAGGAAAAACGATGAATCGGTGAATATATCAAACGATGGTGAAATACAGTGAATATGGTAAATATATATAAACAATTACAGGTTGTTCTTCAAACGAAAGGGCAGCAATAGAAAAAAAAAATCAAGCTATTACACCACTATTCAACACAGTAGCAACGTATTAGAATTCAAACGATGAGCATTCACAGACATCTAACAAAGATGTCAACCTGCAAAAGATGTAAAACAGAGAGTGAAGGAGTTAAAAATTTAAAAGGAAGTCCAAAAATGGCACCTGCTCTGATACCATGTCAGGCCAAGATATAACTCTTTAAAACAAAAACTCTCTATATTATTCATTCAGGTTGTTCATTATTATATACAAGAGGGAGTGACTGTTCGGTTCATCTCCCGACTCTCTGTCTTCTCTATTATTTATTTTACATTAATTACAGTTTTCACCTAATCCTTGAGATTATGTGTCAACAGAAGGCTATTCCACAAGCTTTGGAAAAGGAGGCTAGAAAATTAGCAAAGGAGCATTGGTCATGGCCAAAGGACCCAAGGCAAGAACATTATACACATTGAAGACACTGATAGGAAAATCATATTTGGCTGTTGTCACAAAAGAAAGAAATTCAACAGATCTGTGGCATAAACGTTTGGGTCACATGAGAGAGAAGGGCTTAAAAATCCTTGTTGGTAAAAATTTATTGCCAGGTTTGAAATCCTACAATCTTGATCTTTGTTGGCATTGTATATATGGTAAACAAAGAAAGGTTTCATTCCTTAGAGGTGGCCATGACAGAAAGAAAAATGTGTTAGAATTGGTACACTCAAATGTGTTTGGGCCTATTAACATCAAATCATTAGGAGGAGCATCATATTTTGTAACACTTATAGATGATGCATCCAGGAAGGTTTGGGCATATCCTACGAAAAATAAAAGTGAAGTGTTTGGAATATTTCAAAAAGTCCATGTTGTTGTTGAAAGAGAGACTAACAAATTGCTGAAGTGTTTAAGAACAAATAATGGTGGAGAATATTGCTCAAATGCATTTAAGGAATATTGTAATAGGTTTGGCATAAAGCATGAGAAGACTGTGCCTGGTACTCCTCAACAGAATGGTGTCGTAGAAAGGATGAATCACACCATTATGGAAAAGATGTGAAGTATGTTTTCCAATTGTGGTTTGGAGAAGAATTTTTGGGCTAAAGCAGTTAGGACCGCTTGCTACCTCATAAATAGATCTCCAACTACAGCCTTGGATGGCGATATCCCTGAAGAAGTTTGGACTGGTAAGAAGTTGAATTATTCTCATTTGAAAATCTTTGGATGTGAAGCATTTGTACATATTCCCAAAGAAAATAGAACTAAGCTAGATGATAAATCTATGAAATGCATTTTTTTGGATATGCGGATGAAGATTTTGGTTATCGTCTATGGGATCCAGTCAAACATAAAATTATTAGAAGCAGGGATGTTATATTTAATGAGTCAGAAATGTTCAAGAGGACTGTAGGTGAGTTGGAGGTCAAGAAGGTTATTGACAAGTTTGAAGAGCAGCAGGAAAACATCCCACCAATATAAGAAAATGAATAGCAAATTCAGGAGCATGAATAACAACAAGTGGAAAATGATGAACAACAAGAAGAAGGAATCTTGCAGGAACCTTTACAGGAGATTCAACCTGATAATACACCACCACAGTTGGTTTGCAGATCTTCTAGGCCTCATAAACCTTCACAAAGGTATCCTCCTTCAAACTGTATTTTGTTGACTGATGAAGGTGAGCCTAATTGTTTTCAAGAAGCTTGTAAAGTTGAGCACAGTGAAGAATGGAAGAAATCAATGGAAGAAGAAATGAACTCTTTGCTGGAAAATAAAGCTTGGGAGTTGGTAAACCTCCCAAAAGATAGAAAGGCTCTACAAAACAAATGGGTTTACAGGATTAAGCATGAAGGTAATGAAAAGAAGGAGAGGTACAAAGCAAGGCTAGTGTGAAAGGTTTTGCCCAAAGAGAAGGTATTGACTTCACTGAAATTTTCTCACCTATTGTTAAAATGTCATCCATTAGAGTCATTCTTGGTCTAGTTGCTACTTTAGACTTAGAATGTGAACAGTTAGATGTAAGAAATTCTTTCCTTCATGGTGAATTGGAGGAAGAAATTTATATGGAGCAGCCAAAAGGCTTCATAGAAAAAGGCAAAGAAGGCCTTGTTTGTAGGTTGAAGAAGAGTCTCTATGGGTTGAAACAGACACCTTGACAATTGTACAAGAAACTTGATTCATTCATGTTGGAACATGGTTTCCAGAGGTTGGAAGCTGACCATTGTGTCTATATCAAGAGGTGTGATCAAGGAAAGTATATCATATTATAGTTATATGTGGATGACATGTTGATTGTTGGGCATGATAAGAATAAGATCAATAGGTTGGAGAAAGATTTGGGTAGAAAATTTGCAATGAAGGATTTGGGACCAACACAACAGACATTGGGCATGCGAATTATGCATGATAGGAAAAACAAAAGGTTGTGGCTTGTTAGTGCCTAGATTTACCTCAGGCTGAAAAGGTAGGATCCAAGGCCAACATCAAACGACACTCAGCCTGGTAGCTAGCCCTACTAGGTCAGGAGATGGCTCTCTCTGGGTCTATCTCAGCAAATTATAATCGCTAAAGGCTTGAGATGAATGATTTAACTATTGATCTTAGGCTAGGTATATGTGTGCAAGAGTTTGATTGAATAAAATGATGATGCAGATTTTGGGTGCAGGGAATGAGGTTCAGTCTTGCAAAGATCTCAATGGGGCAAGGTAGGCAATTGTTTTTGGCACTTCAATTTAAATGAGATGGAAGGATTAGACATGTGAGGAGCTTAAGAGGGCAAGGAAAGTCATGTATCCTCTCCAAACAGCTGAAAACATCAAGAAACTAAAGAAAATCTCAAGTAGAGCATTGCAATTTCAATGGATTCTACTTACACTCTTGTTTGATTTAGCTAAGAAGAAACAAGATAGATAATGGCATACCTAACACATAAGTAAATTCACAATTACAAAAGAAAGCACTGTAGCAAGACCAATTTCCACATGGATCCCAAAGAGTGCTGCAAACCCTGGTCTCAATTCCTTAGCCAAAATGCTGATATGAGTGTACAATGAAGCTCAAGGCTTTCTCAAAAGTCCAACCATGCTAATGACTGAAAAACCACATAATATATACAAACCATAGCTCATCCTAGCCTCTAGGGGTCGAGCTCACATGTTTAGGATCTGTTCCAACTAATTCGAAACTAGGAACTAGAAATCAGGCAGTGGAACAACATGCCTTTTGAAACTAGGGAACTGATCCGTTCAGTTTCAAACAACTTTTTAACAGATGAATCTACCTTGCTAAGTGAAAATTTGACATATTTACATCACGATCCATCAATGTACATGAAATTACATCACAATTTTGACATTAAGAGAGTGAAAAAGTCAAAGTAGCCAAAACTGGGCGAAAAACAGAGCAATACTTGGTCAAACTGGTAATTTTTCCTCTATGCGTCGCGCCTGATTCTCTATGCGTAGCGCCTGATTCTCTATGCGTAGCGCCTGTTTGGACCCATTTTTGGAGGCCTTCCTGATGTCCAAATTAGCTCCAAGTGTGCTTGTTGGAAAGGTCTACCTGTCTACTTTCCAACCCAAGTGGAATTTGTCAAATTTACCTTCATTTGCCCTGTCAAAAATCAAATCTCCCAAGACTGCTTCCTGTGTGTCAAAATAGGGGCAGAAAGGTCATTTTTTGAGTGTTTTTGACCTTTTGAGGGCTCAAAACCTGCTCAAATTTCTTGGACATAAGTAGGCAAACCTAATTTTCCATGCCAAATCCAAAAATGCCGAGTTTTTGTGATTTGGAGCCTCCTAGAAAAAGCGAGCGCCACGTGGTGCAGTGCATAGAGCAGAAATTTCTAAGTTTTGTGCCAAAATTCTCCAAAATCGCAATCTTCTCCATTAAACATTGTGCTAGGCCAAGGAAGCCTCGGCCAATATCTGAAGTTGATCATGCTTCTTTTGCCTCTTTGATCTCTTCTTCAATTAGGCCTTCAAGCTCCTGATTCTAGCTTGGCACATCATATTCTTTGACAAATAATGATATGCCATGTTTCTCAACATATTCTTCTCATTGATAGCTTTCTCCAACAACCTCTCTAAGTGTATGTTGGCTCTCTCAAGCCAAGACTCCCGATCGGCATTGATCTCCTGCTCGAGTGAAGTGAACTCCACCCTCCTCCTTTGGGCAGCTTGGCGATTCTCCCGAATGTTTTGCAACTTCATAATCACTTGTTGATCCTCAAGTTGCTTGTTTCTTTGCTCCAGTGTATGTCTCTTCATTACGGTCATATGAAGGATCAGACTCCATGTTTGTTAGTGGGTGAGTTTTCTTGATGAGAAGTAGGTGATTGTGATGTTTTTGACTTTTTCCACCAAGGGAAAAGTGAGATAAGGGACTGTGGAGGGAGAAAACAGTGAGGGACTTAGGGACTGTTGGGGTAGGGTTTAGTTAAGGGAATAGGGAATTAGAGAATAGTTTGGGAGCTTTTAGTATAAGACTAGGGTTTGGGAATTTGCATGTGGGATTTTGGGAAAAGGGATTTGGGATATGGGATTAGTGAAGTTAGGGGTGTGTGAATTTAGGGAATAGGGAAATCAAAGGAAAAATGGAGTAAGGGAGTGGTAAGTGGACTTGGTAACTAAAACAGCCAATACTAACCCTAGGTAGAAATTTCCTCTGAAAATTTTGAAGACATAGGGTTTGATTTCTTTTAAACAATTTCCGTACATCAACCACCACGAAACAACCACCAAACTTGGATGAAAAACAGTGGTAGAGGCTCAACCTACTTGAACAAGTGATGATCCACAAGTTTCGGGTGATTTGGAGAAAATTGGTGAAGGTTTTGGGCTTGCTGGTTGTATGCGCCACGCATCAAACCCAACGCGTTGCGCCAGTTATGTGCACCACGCCCATGTAAATTTACACTGGAAATCGCAGCCCAATGCGCCACGCCAGTTGCCCAGTGCACCATGCCACCAAACCCAATGCGTAGCATGTTTTGCAGGAGACTTTTGGAAAACTTCCTGGTGTCCATATTGGGTGCGGGATAGCTCGTTGGAAAGGTTATTGAGTATAATTTCTAACCCAACTATAATTTTTCAATTTGGAGTTCATTTTCCCTGTCAAAAATCAAATCTCCCAAGACTGGTCAAAATGTGCAAAATGAGGCTGCCTAAAGGCAGAGTGCTGTTGCAGTCAACGTTTCAAGGTCTTCCTCAACTCCAAATTGAGCTCATGATAGCTCATTGGAAAACTCTTTGTGTCTAGTTATCATTTAACTCATCAAAAAAGTCATTTGGCCAACCAATCTAGGAAAAATTTGATTTTCCCAGGGTCACTTCAAAGGTGCATCAATTCTCCCGAGGCAACTGTAGTTTTGACATTTCTCTAAAACCATGACACCTATGTAAAAAGTGAATGAGGTGTTTCTTCCTTGACCTATTTTGGACAAAGACTCTCTCAGTTTTCCAAAATTCATCTTTTATTGCTCAGAAACATCATTGGAGTAAAACCTATCCTGATGTGTGGAACAGGGGATTTGTCGAAATGAAGTGACATGAAGGGGATAAAGGGCTTCTAAATTCTTGAGAAAATTTTGGGAAGTAGGGAGGGATGCTAGGAAGTAGGGGAAAGTATAATTTCAAATATTGAGTGAGGGTAAGGGGTCCAAAAGGGAAAAACACAGGCCTAGTCTAGAAAATTGTCAAGTTGTAGCAAGAAACTAGGGTTTGTGTAAAAATGAGGAATTCAGGGGATCTCATTGATGGGAAGTGTTTAATAAGGTACATTAAGGATAGGGGAATGTGTATGAACATCCAGATACAAGTTTTGCTAATGATTTGACCATCCAAGAGAAATTACCTTCAAAACCCTAGGAGAGGGAAATGAACTTTACCTAGGCGCAACTGAAGCATGAACAAGGTGTAAAATGACCTAGTGGAACTTGACATGATAATGAAAACCCTCCGAATGATGGTACACTCAGTTGAATGGTGACATGGACCGACATTTGAACAACTTTGATAGGAGTAAAAGCAAACCCTAGACCTAATGCCTAGTGACCAAATTTTGCTTGAAGACTCATTGAAATGACAAAATTTGACTTTGACACCTTAAAATCATTTTGTAAGAGCATGTTTGATCACTGGAGGAACGCTGCAAAGACTGACACTAACATGGCTGTCACAAGAAAAATATATCAATAAGATGCTTGACAGGTTTAATATGAAGGATGCCAAGCCAATTGGTACACCCCTTGCAGCCCACTTCAAGCTGAGTACTGAATTATGTCCTAGTGATGACAAGGAAAAAGAAGAGATGAGTAAGATTCCTTACACTTCAGCAGTTGGTAGCTTGATGTATGCCATGGTATGCACACAACCAAACATTGCATATTCAGTGGGAGTAGTGAGTAGGTTCTTTGCCAATCCAGGCAAACAACATTGGCAAGCAGTAAAATGGATTTTGAGGTATCTCAAGGGTACTAGTCATTATTGTTTATGTTTTGGTCATGATGAGATTGTGCTTGAAGGATTTACAGATGCGGATATGGCTAGAGAAATGGATACTAGAAAGTCCACTACAAGTTATTTGTATACATTTGTAGGTGCAATAGTATCTTGGGTGTTAAGGCTACAAAGAATAGTATCCCTCTCTACAACAGAAGCCAAGGTCCAGCCCTGTTACGTAATGCAAAGTGATTTCTATTCTCTAGTGATTGTTTTATCTATTCTCTGTTTCTGACTGAGTAATCTTGTTTTTTCTCCATTTGTCTGTCTCTGAAATTATTCTTTTCTATTGCCATCTAAGTCTCTGAGTATAAATCTGTTGTGTGTTTTGTATGCTCTGAACTAATAATAGGGAGTCCACAGCTCCTACTTCTGAGTGGATCACGACCTCCTGACCACTTGGCATCTTTGAGGATTCCTGTGGTCCTCGACCTACCTGGTGTTGGACAATGTCGAGAAATGGTATGACCATGATCTCTCCTCAGCGTCTTGAGTATTCTCTGATTCAAGTCATTCGAATACTTCGAGAAATCTTTATCAAAGCATGTTGTTGTTGGGAAAAGTATCCAATACGGAATGACCCTATCCCACTCTAAGGGTGATAGTACCTCAGCAACAATCAAAGCAAAGCTATTTGAGATTACTTCTTTATGAGATGTAAAAGAGGGGAGAAAGAGATCCACTAACCGATGTCTTTCGCTAATGATTGATCCAATCTTCTCTCTTTGCTGCTTGCTCCCAGTTCCTTGCTCTTTCACTGGCCCAGCTACACCAAGATCCTGCAAAATGGCAAGAGAGGGAAACTACAAGAAGCATACATTCATAATTGATTCAAGGATTAGAATAAATCAAATACACAAGTATAGCAACACATCATTGAGACACATGCATATAGAAGAACCTCAAATGCTTTATTAATGGAAGAAGTAAAGTTCAGGAAGTGATACAACCATAAGAGGCCCAATCCAGCATCACCTTCCCAGCAGAAAGAAATCTCCTCTTCACCTCCTTCAAAGCAAATCACCCAATAGTTCTAAACTCAAACCAACAACAATTCTTTACATTCACAAGATTCCAGCCCCCCTAGACCTCATGAGAGAGATCTATATATAGGAGTTTTGGAGAAAGGATGAGTCAGCTTGAGGCTGGCATGAAGCTAACTAGTGTCCTCTCCCACTTAAGTTCTTCTTCAGTTCTTGAGTCCACTTGGAGGTTCTTGCTTCCACTTGGAGATCTAGAACCTCTTACTCATCACCAGTCGAATTCCCTGATCCAAGTGTCATTTTGGAAGCTTCCTGGGCATTGACACCTTGAGGAATGACTGTGCCACATGTCCAAACTCGCCCAGCGCAGGTAGCCTTCTTTGCAGTTGACATTCAACGCAGGTAGACAGTGGAGCAGTTGACATTCAGCGCAGATGCTCAGTGGAGCAGTTGACATGATCCAGAATTGCCTTGTTTTTGAGTGTTTTCAGGTGGAGAACTTTTATTCAGTGCTGTGGTTTGCTGGCCTTGTTCCTCTAGGGGTAGGAACAACATGTTTAGGGACTTTGGATCCCTTAGATTATGGACATTTCATGCTTCATGCTGTAAGGCACAAAAATGTCTATAACAGTTGCCCCTAAAGTATGAGGTCGTTTATCGGGTGAAATGCTTTATCAGGAGGATCCGAAGTTCATTCAATCGCTGAGAGGTGACCTGTAATAAGATACAATACAATACATTATTTTTCATACTGTTTTCATGATCTAGCTGAGGCGGGCATTCCCATGCTCAGCTTTATAAATTCATTTTGGTACATAGAACAGACGATCATCTGATGGTAGACTGATAATTTTGGTGAAAATTATCATCCTTTGAGTAGGATGATCATCTGCTGCAATGATGTACATGTCAAATGTCTTTATATTTCCTGAATATATATCGCAGCCCGGATGGATGAAACTAGATCCGGGGTCTTCAAACTCGTTCGATCTTCACTCTAAGTACAAGTCGATCCATGTGAGAATTGCGCTGAAGTCGAACATGGAAAGACATCGCTTGATTACCGGTCAATAATGTAAACCGTTAACAAGCTCGAGAGGAATCACCGATAATGGAGGTGAAAACAATCTGTGAAATATGATTCAGGGTGGCGGTCATGAAAGGATGAAAGATGATGTATGGTAGTGGATGGGACACGGTTGACTCTTTCTTAACAACATCTCTTGAACATATAACGACACTGATGCGATGGATCGGTAGCATTACCCCAAATGTGGATGGTTTGGCGAGACCATGGTGATGAGACCGGTGAATGAAACAACCCAACCCGATGTGGTACGGAGGAAAAGTGTCATGTTCAAGAGCGACTTGCTACCATTAAAGCTTTGAGGTTCTCCCAATTTTTCCCCAGTCATTTCTGACCAGTACCTCTTTATTTTTGTCAATCTTGAGGAGGATAACATATGCTTGTTCTATAACCTGCCCTTCGGGCAAGCCCATCGCTATGTTTTAACGAGCCTAGCGATAGGGAAACTCATTCTTGTCTAAAGACAAGTTTGTCGCTATTTAATCATTTTAACGAGTCTAACGACAAGGAAAACTCGGTCCTTTTCATTTTTAGAGAGTCTGAAAAGGTACATAAAGTTAACTACAAAATTCCTTTTTCGTCATCTAATCCCTTAAGTTCGAAAAAGTATAAAACAATACAAAAGGGATGAGTTTTCGATAACTTTAACGAGCCGAATAAAACAAGCGCTCAACCTTTTTGTGAAATAATCCCTCAGGTCCAAAAAGATTAAAATCTAGAGGAGGGATAGCTCTTCCGGTCCTTTAACGAGCTGGAAGGCCAAAACTCGCCAAACTTTTCATATTTTACGAGTCAGTTGAAAAGAGCTTAAAGAAGACTCGTCTTTTGAGGAACGAGTGATAAACAGGGACAACAGCAGATTCCAGGTACAGGTTGGAATTTTCCAATCACGGCATGTCACAAGGATGGCTAGGTGAAATCACTCTTCGCAGCTGTTCCTCAAAATGGGTAAACAATCATATGGAGGTGAACGATCGGCCAAATGAAAGTGGAGGTGGCAGGTGCAAACACGACCAAGGCTTTTATGGCTGATAAATTTACGATCACAGCGGTTATTTACCGGGATAGGTTCATTTTTTATTTAAAAATGAGCTTAAACTCTGGAGGAAACATTGCTCACTGCTTATATTTATTTTTTAACGAGCATGAAGACCGCGTTAAAACTGCTCGGATCTTATGTTTATTTTTTAACGAGCATGAACTATGTGCTAAAACTGCTCGATAATACCAGTCATAAGATAAGAATGTCTCCTGAAAGATTCCATTTTTTATAGAGCTTGCGCCTTACCAAAGCTATGCTCCCTCTCATCCTTTCTTTATGCAAGTTTGGAAACGGCTAATCCTACGAGTTTAAAGGGTTAGACCTACAGGTTTAAAGGGAGGACCTATAAATTTAAAAAATAAATAGTCGCCCCTTACTTGCACTCCAAAAGGTTGCATGCCCCCAGGTATAAAACAGAGTTTCAAGGTTTCCTCTACTTACCCTCCACCAAAACATTTGTTTTAATCGAGAGAGGCTTACCTCTTTCAGGTTACCCAAAGATTGTCTCGTTAACTTTTCTAACAAAACGATTCCTCGACAATGTCTACCGAAATAGACAAGGGTGAATGACCTTTGTCAAACACGTAACTTTGACAAAAGAATCCTATTCTAGAACAACCCCTCTTCCATCCACGGATGGGGTACGGACTAGTCATATTCTCTCGCAGAAATTCTACCTTATACCCAAAGTTTTCTCTGCCCAACGCAGACCAGGATGCATGCCCCCTGGGTTCCAGTCCCATCTTTCCGAATCACTCGCACTCATCGGGAAGAAGGACTGGGGGTGGAGACATTTCTTGATTGAATAGACCATTCAGGGTTGGTATGTGACTATTTGCGATGCGTGATCCCAGAAATGAAAGTTGGTCTAAGAGCTTGACCATTCTTCCTTCGTGTGGAAAACACATTACTCTAAAGAGTGAGGAGACTATTGCTCCCATGCAATATATATAGTCTCGTCCAAGGAGTAGGTTATAATCCAAGGGTCCTTGAATGACCATCACGTTCATTTGAACGGTCTTCCCTTTCAATGTAACAGGCACATTGGGGAGGATCCCTAATGGTCGATTGGTTCCTTTATCGAAACCCGAGAGATTTCTTATCTCAGGCAAAAGCACCGGGGAACCCAGTGCTTTCCAAGCAATAGAGGAAAGGATACTCACAGATGCCCCTTCATCAATGATAGTGCCAACCATTACCATTCTGTATATTTGGACTATGATTCTGAATGGTATACTAGCTGGCAACCGGGGTTTGCCTAGTTGGTTCCAATCAAAGGATACAACCAGGTTGCTTGGTGGTGGGACCGAATATACGGCCGGATATGACCCTGACGATGTTCCTTCCTGCGATAAAGGAATGGGCACATTTCCCTTACGCTCGTCAGAGTCTGTGTTGACGAAAAGAATCTGGATGGTGTCATCCTTATTCTCTTCAGTGAGGGTGTCATTTGAAGATGAATCTTCAGTGACGGTGTCATTTGAAGATGAAACCTCTGAGGGGAGAACCGGGTCAACTGCCGTTTCGACCTTCGGACTTCCGTCTGGTCAGGATTCAGTAGGTTCATTTTCAATGACTGACGCTTCAGCCGACCACTTGAGCGGGCCAGCTGTATTCTCAACCAACGAAGGACTTGGCACGAGTTTTTTGTATCTAGGAGGAAGTCTCAACGGTGAAACCGGACGATCTTCCAAAACTCTCTTTGCTTCGTCTAAGAAGGGACAACGGTGGATGGCGTGATCGCCTTCACACAGTCTGCAGGGGGATCTTGCTCCCCCTCTTTGTCTTGAACCTTCACTTTCGCTGGTTGACGGTAAGCATTCAACATGGCTATCAGAGGTTGATGCTCCCGAACTGTGCAAACGAGGGGACCAGTCCCTTAGTATCTAGGGAATACAGGGACAATCTCTATGGAAGTGGTCTCCTCTACATATGACACATGGCGATTTAGGCCCGGTCTGTGCTGTGTGTGGATTTTTGTCAGATGTCTTTTGCTTGCCCCCAGTCGCCTTAGGCTCCTTCTTCTTCTTCTCTCTCTTCTTCTTCTCCTTCTTCTCCATGGGAGCTTGGCTTTTGCCGGCTCTACCTTGCGAAGATGAAGGATTGGAGGAAGAGTTATAGGAAGTAGAAGGCTGGTGGGCAGCTCTAGACTGATCTAACTGTTGACTCGACTGTTCAGGAACCATGGTGTTCTGAACTACATTGGTTGAGAATAGCCAAATTGGCAGGCCAATTTTCAGTCCTGGAAGCGACAATGTGGCCATGTGGGGCGCACCAACTTCTCCCCAAGAGGAGAAAGGGCTAGGATTCCCATCATGGGGGATTCCTTGGTTGGTGCGTTCCATGTTCTCAACCTACAGATCAACGCAGGAATAGGAGGCGATTATGTTCCGTTTAAAATAAATTTTATAACGACGCTTTAGACACAACTTGCTTTTTCACTTTTTAAGAGTCGAGAAAAAGCTAAAGATGACTCTAGTCTCCTTCAATGTTTTAACGAGCCCGAAGTGACAAATGCTCGGATGGACTTTTTCAGTTATAGAGTTTGAAAAAGGCCAAAAGAAACTACTCTGGAGTTCTAGGCAGAGGGTGTGCCAAACTTTTCGCAAAACCACAGAATACGTTTTACGGTACGAGTGGTCGATCTTCGTGAATGTCGTGTTCACTGCATTGCGATCAGTAGGGCGGCCGACACGGCTTCCTATGGATAAAGGCTTTGTTCCTATAGGGGTCTCCCAATATATACGCGACGGTACGTGGGAGCACAAGTCCGTATTGATACTTATCGCTTCACCGTGGAGGAATCACCCAACCACTCAATGTTAAGATATCACGTTTAACGACGCCGGAACACGTCTCTAGCTTAGACCTCTATGTGTTTGCGTTATGTTTCAAAGCGTTGTTATGTAAATTCAATTTATTTTAAGGTTGATCTTGTTTAGCAGTTTGCCTTTATGGATCACCACGAGATGTATGGTACAACTCCTAAATGCAGTCTAAAGATTAGAAGCAAGCTTTTTCAATCTTTTCAACTTATGAAAATCTTAACTACTGAGGGAAAAGAAAGACATCATCTTTTCACACAGATCATAGAGCACACACTAATGCACTTTTTCCTAAATCAACATGCAAGCTGTCAAAATGCACATGCACAATGCAGGTATTTCTTTTCTCTTTCTTAATGTTGATGTACTACAAAAAGAAAGCTGTTGTATAACTTTGAATTCAATTTCAAGTGAAAGCAAACAAGCTTTTGTCCAAAATCAAAAGACACCTTAAGATTTACTTGTTTCAACACTAGAAATACATAAATTCAAACCATATGACGAAAGCAAAAGCTCAATCAGCTATGAACAGCAAACAAACTAACTCTTAAGATCAGAACGTCACTTATCACAGGTCTAGATCTAAGAGGCCACAGCAAGACTAGTTCACTTTCGTTATGGGAAACTGCAAATGACGTAAGAAATACACAAAGAACAAATACAGTTTCTTATACAACCGAGGCGGAATAGTGGCAAAGAAAGGTGGTTTCAGATAGGTACATTGACTGATAACAGGCTGCAAAAACAAGGATGAAAACAGGGCAACAGAAAGCAGAGAACCCCAGTTGCACAAGGCCTAACTGGTTCAGCGCAAGTAGTACACTGTCAGTTTGACATTCAGTGCAGGTAGCCCCTTCGGGACCTGCGATGAAATGCAGACTGCCTTCACAGTGCCTGCAATGAAGAGAGAAACTCTCGTTTCTCTTGTTTTCCGGCTACAGATTGCTCAAAATCAACAGTTTTTGGCCAAATCAAAGCTATCAATCAAGTACACACTAAAGGATGAAAAGGAGGATGAAAAGCTATCACTAAGAGCTGTTCAAAGTCCTTGTGGATCAACTCTTCAAATCATAAACATGCCCAGAAACTGAGCTAGAGTAGCTGCCCTCTACTTTGCATTTGAAAGATCCAAATGCAGTTCGATTCGGTACTCCCTGTGTTTAGGAAATGAATAGCAAAAACACAAACAACCAACAAGATACAATCCCCAGCGGAGTCGCCAATTTGTTGTTGGGAAAAGTATCCAATACGGAATGACCCTATCCCACTCTAAGGGTGATAGTACCTTAGCAACAATCAAAGCAAAGCTATTTGAGATTACTTCTTTATGAGATGTAAAAGAGGGAGAAAGAGATCCACTAACCGATGTCTTTCGCTAATGATTGATCCAATCTTCTCTCTTTGCTGCTTGCTCCCAGTTCCTTGCTCTTTCACTGGCCCAGCTACACCAAGATCCTGCAAAATGGCAAGAGAGGGAAACTACAAGAAGCATACATTCATAATTGATTCAAGGATTAGAATAAATCAAATACACAAGTATAACAACACATCATTGAGACACATGCATATAGAAGAACCTCAAATGCTTTATTAATGGAAGAAGTAAAGTTCAGGAAGTGATACAACCATAAGAGGCCCAATCCAGCATCACCTCCCAGCAGAAAGAAATCTCCTCTTCACCTCCTTCAAAGCAAATCACCCAATAGTTCTAAACTCAAACCAACAGCAATTCTTTACATTCACAAGATTCCAGCCCCCTAGACCTCATGAGAGAGATCTATATATAGGAGTTTTGGAGAAAGGATGAGTCAGCTTGAGGCTGGCATGAAGCTGACTAGTGTCCTCTCCCACTTCAGTTATTCTTCAGTTCTTGAGTCCACTTGGAGGTTCTTGCTTCCACTTGGAGATCTAGAACCCTCTTACTCATCACTAGTCGAATTCCCTGATCCAAGTGTCATTTTGGAAGCTTCCTGGGCATTGACACCTTGAGGAATGACTGTGCCACATGTCCAAACTCGCCCAGCGCAGGTAGCCTTCTTTGCAGTTGACATTCAACGCAGGTAGACAGTGGAGCAGTTGACATTCAGCGCAGATGCTCAGTGGAGCAGTTGACATGATCCAGAATTGCCTTGTTTTTGAGTGTTTTCAGGTGGAGAAATTTTATTCAGTGCTGTGGTTTGCTGACCTTGTTCCTCTAGGGGTAGGAACAACATGTTTAGGGACTTTGGATCCCTTAGATTATGGACATTTCATGCTTCATGCTGTAAGGCACAAAAATGTCTATAACAGTTGCCCCCTAAAGTATGAGGTCGTTTATCGGGTGAAATGCTTTATCAGGAGGATCCGAAGTTCATTCAATCGCTGAGAGGTGACCTGTAATAAGATACAATACAATACATTATTTTTCATACTGTTTTCATGATCTAGCTGAGGCGGGCATTCCCATGCTCAGCTTTATAAATTCATTTTGGTACATAGAACAGACGATCATCTGATGGTAGACTGATAATTTTGGTGAAATTATCATCCTTTGAGTAGGATGATCATCTGCTGCAATGATGTACATGTCAAATGTCTTTATATTTCCTGAATATATATCGCAGCCCGGATGGATGAAACTAGATCCGGGGTCTTCAAACTCGTTCGATCTTCACTCTAAGTACAAGTCGATCCATGTGAGAATTGCGCTGAAGTCGAACATGGAAAGACATCGCTTGATTACCGGTCAATAATGTAAACCGTTAACAAGCGCGAGAGGAATCACCGATAATGATAATGACCCTCAAGGTACTGCAGTACAATTCACGTGGTGTGAATAAAGGACTTGGCGTCGAACACCACGCAAAATCTTCTGGTCGAAGGTCATTGATGTATACCTGTCGCCGGAAGTGAGAAACTTGCCATTGAGGCATGCAAGCTTCAAAGTACTGAGGGGGTTGTTCCTAGATCAACTTCTTGGATAATGAGCTGAAGTCGACAAGAAGCGATCCGTCAAAGGAGGGCCTTAATGAATCCCACATCAGTGACACGGAACGGAGCTAATGATTTTAATGGAGGTGAAAACAATCTGTGAAATATGATTCAGGGTGGCGGTCATGAAAGGATGAAAGATGATGTATGGTAGTGGATGGGACACGGTTGACTCTTTCTGAACAACATCTCTTGAACATATAACGACACTGATGCGATGGATCGGTAGCATTACCCCAAATGTGGATGGTTTGGCGAGACCATGGTGATGAGACCGGTGAATGAAACAACCCAACCCGATGTGGTACGGAGGAAAAGTGTCATGTTCAAGAGCGACTTGCTACCATTAAAGCTTTGAGGTTCTCCCAATTTTTCCCCAGTCATTTCTGACCAGTACCTCTTTATTTTTGTCAAGCTTGAGGAGGATAACATATGCTTGTTCTATAACCTGCCCTTCGGGCAAGCCCATCGCTATGTTTTAACGAGCCTAGCGATAGGGAAACTCGTTCTCGTCTAAAGACAAGTTTGTCGCTATTTAATCATTTTAACGAGTCTAACGACAAGGAAAACTCGGTCCTTTTCATTTTTAGAGAGTCTGAAAAGGTACATAAAGTTAACTCCAAAATTCCTTTTTCGTCATCTAATCCCTTAAGTTCGAAAAAGTATAAAACAATACAAAAGGGATGAGTTTTCGATAACTTTAACGAGCCGAATAAAACAAGCGCTCGACCTTTTTGTGCAATAATCCCTCAGGTCCAAAAAGATTAAAATCTAGAGAGGGATAGCTTTCGTCCTTACCTTTAACGAGCTGGAAGGCCAAAACTCGACAAACTTTTCATATTTTACGAGTCAGTTGAAAAGAGCTTAAAGAAGACTCGTCTTTTGAGGAACGAGTGATAAACAGGGATAGCAGCAGATTCCAGGTACAGGTTGGAATTTTCCAATCACGGCAGTGTCACAAGGATGGCTAGGTGAAATCACTCTTCGCAGCTGTTCCTCAAAATGGGTAAACAATCATATGGAGGTGAACGATCGGCCAAATGAAAGTGGAGGTGGCAGGTGCAAACACGACCAAGGCTTTTATGGCTGATAAATTTACGATCACAAGCGGTTATTTACCGGGATAGGTTCATTTTTTATTTAAAAATGAGCTTAAACTCTGGAGGAAACATTGCTCACTGCTTATATTTATTTTTTAACGAGCATGAAGACCGCGTTAAAACTGCTCGGATCTTATGTTATTTTTAACGAGCATGAACCATGTGCTAAAACTGCTCGATATACCAGTCATAAGATAAGAATGTCTCCTGAAAGATTCCATTTTTTATAGAGCTTGCGCCTTACCAAAGCTATGCTCCCTCTCATCCTTTCTTTATGCAAGTTTGGAAACGGCTAATCCTACGAGTTTAAAGGGTTAGACCTATAGGTTTAAAGGGAAGACCTAAAAATTAAAAAAAAAATAGTCGCCCCTTACTTGCACTCCAAAAGTTGCATGCCCCCAGGTATAAAACAGAGTTTTCAAGGTTACCTCTACTTACCCTCCGCCAAAACATTTGTTTTAATCGAGAGAGTCTTACCACTTTCAGGTTACCCAAGAGATTTCTCGTTAACTTTTCAAACAAAAACTTCCCTCGGCTGTCTACCGAAATAGACAAGGGTGAATGACCTTTGTCAAACACGTAACTTTGACAAAAGAATCCTTTTCTAGAACAACCCCTCTTCCATCCACGGACGGGGTACGGACTAGTCATATTCTCTCACGGAAATTCTACCTTATACCCAAAGTTTTCTCTGCCCAACGCAGACCAGGATGCATGCCCCCTGGGTTCCAGTCCCATCTTTCCGAATCACTCGCACTCATCGGGAAGAAGGACTGGGGGGGAGACATTTCTTGATTGAATAGACCATTCAGGGTTGGTATGTGACTATTTGCGATGCGTGATCCCGGAAATGAAAGTTGGTCTACGAGCTTGACCATTCTTCCTTCGTGTGGAAAACACATTACTCTAAAGAGTGAGGAGACTATTGCTCCCATGCAATATATATAGTCTCGTCCAAGGAGTAGGTTATAATCCAAGGGTCCTTGAACGACCATCACGTTCATTTGAACGGTCTTCCCTTTCAATGTAACAGGCACATTGGGGAGGATCCCTAATGGTCGACTGGTTCCTTTATCGAAACCCGAGAGATTTCTTATCTCAGGCAAAAGCGCCGGGGAACCCAGTGCTTTCCAAGCAATAGAGGAAAGGATACTCACAGATGCCCCTTCATCAATGATAGTGCCAACCATTACCATTCTGTATATTTGGACTATGATTCTGAATGGTATACTGGCTGGCAACCGGGGTCTGCCTAGTTGGTTCCAATCAAAGGATACAACCAGGTTGCTTGGTGGTGGGACCGAATATACGGCCGGATATGACCCTGACGATGTTCCTTCCTGCGATAAAGGAATGGGCACATTGCCCTGACGCTCGTCAGAGTCTGTGTTGATGAAAAGAATCTGGATGGTGTCATCCTTATTCTCTTCAGTGAGGGTGTCATTTGAAGATGAATCTTCAGTGACGGTGTCATTTGAAGATGAAACCTCTGAAGGGAGAACCGGGTCAACTGCCGTTTCGACCTTTGGACTTTCGTCTGGTCTGGATTCAGTAGGTTCATTTTCAATGACTGACGCTTCAGCTGACCACTTGAGCGGGCCAGCTGTATTCTCAACCAACGAAGGACTTGGCACGAGTTTTTTGTATCCAGGAGGAAGTCTCAACGGTGAAACCGGACGATCTTCCAAAACTCTCTTCGCTTCGTCTAAGAAGGGACAACGGTGGATGGCGTGATCGCCTTCACACAGTCTGCAGGGGGATCTTGCTCCCCCTCTTTGTCTTGAACCTTCACTTTCGCTGGTTGACGGTAAGCATTCAACATGGCTATCAGAGGTTGATGCTCCCGAACTGTGCAAACGAGGGGACCAGTCCCTTAGTATCTAGGAATACAGGGACAATCTCTATGGAAGTGGTCTCCTCTACATATGACACATGGCGATTTAGGCCCGGTCTGTGCTGTGTGTGGATTTTTGTCAGATGTCTTTTGCTTGCCCCCAGTCGCCTTAGGCTCCTTCTTCTTCTTCTCTCTCTTCTTCTTCTCCTTCTTCTCCATGGGAGCTTGGATTTTGCCGGCTCTACCTTGCGAAGATGAAGGATTGGAGGAAGAGTTATAGGAAGTAGAAGGCTGGTGGGCAGCTCTAGACTGATCTAACTGTTGACTCGACTGTTCAGGAACCATGGTGTTCTGAACTACATTGGTTGAGAATAGCCAAATTGGCAGGCCAATTTTCAGTCCTGGAAGCGACAATGTGGCCATGTGGGGCGCACCAACTTCTCCCCAAGAGGAGAAAGGGCTAGGATTCCCATCATGGGGATTCCTTGGTTGGGCGTTCCATGTTCTCAACCTACAGATCAATGCAGGAATAGGAGGTGATTATGTTCCGTTTAAAATAAATTTTATAACGACGCTTTAGACACAACTTGCTTTTTCACTTTTTAAGAGTCGAGAAAAAGCTAAAGATGACTCTAGTCTCCTTCGATGTTTTAACGAGCCCGAAGTGACAAATGCTCGGATGGACTTTTTCAGTTATAGAGTTTGAAAAAGGCCAAAAGAAACTACTCTGGAGTTCTAGGCAGAGGGTGTGCCAAACTTTTCGCAAAACCACAGAATACGTTTTACGGTACGAGTGGTCGATCTTCGTGAATGCTGTGTTCACTGCATTGCGATCAGTAGGGCGGCCGACACGGCTTCCTATGGATAAAGGCTTTGTTCCTATAGGGGTCTCCAATATATACGTGACGGTACGTGGGAGCACAAGTCCGTATTGATACTTATCGCTTCACCGTGGAGGAATCACCCAACCACTCAACGCTAAGATATCACGTTTAACGACGCCGGAACACGTCTCTAGCTTAGACCTCTATGTGTTTGCGTTATGTTTCAAAGCGTTGTTATGTAAATTCAATTTATTTTAAGGTTGATCTTGTTTAGCAGTTTGCCTTTATGGATCACCACGAGATGTATGGTACAACTCCTAAATGCAGTCTAAGATGATAAGCAAGCTTTTCAATCTTTCAACTTATGAAAATCTTAACTACTGAGGGAAAAGAAAGACATCATCTTTTCACACAGATCATAGAGCACACACTAATGCACTTTTTCCTAAATCAACATGCAAGCTGTCAAAATGCACATGCACAATGTAGGTATTTCTTTTCTCTTTCTTAATGTTGATGTACTACAAAAAGAAAGCTGTTGTATAACTTTGAATTCAATTTCAAGTGAAAGCAAACAAGCTTTTGTCCAAAATCAAAAGACACCTTAAGATTTACTTGTTTCAACACTAGAAATACATAAATTCAAACCATATGACGAAAGCAAAAGCTCAATCAGCTATGAACAGCAAACAAACTAACTCTTAAGATCAGAACGACACTTATCACAGGTCTAGATCTAAGAGGCCACAGCAAGACTAGTTCACTTTCGTTATGGGAAACTGCAAATGACGTAAGAAATACACAAAGAACAAATACAGTTTCTTTATACAACCGAGGCGGAATAGTGGCAAAGAAAGGTGGTTTCAGATAGGTACATTGACTGATAACAGGCTGCAAAAACAAGGATGAAAACAGGGCAACAGAAAGCAGAGAACCCCAGTTGCACAAGGCCTAACTGGTTCAGCGCAGGTAGTACATTGTCAGTTTGACATTCAGCGCAGGTAGCCCCTTTGGGACCTGCGATGAAATGCAGACTGCCTTCACAGTGCCTGCAATGAAGAGAGAAACTCTCGTTTCTCTTGGTTTCCGGGTTACAGATTGCTCAAAAATCAACAGTTTTTGGCCAAATCAAAGCTATCAATCAAGTACACACTAAAGGATGAAAAGCTATCACTAAGAGCTATTCAGAGTCCTTGTGGATCAACTCTTCAAATCATAAACATGCCCAGAAACTGAGCTAGAGTAGCTGCCCTCTACTTTGCATTTGAAAGATCCAAATGCAGTTCGATTCGGTACTCCCTGTGTTTAGGAAATGAATAGCAAAAACACAAACAACCAACAAGATACAATCCCCAGCGGAGTCGCCAATTTGTTGTTGGGAAAAGTATCCAATACGGAATGACCCTATCCCACTCTAAGGGTGATAGTACCTCAGCAACAATCAAAGCAAAGCTATTTGAGATTACTTCTTTATGAGATGTAAAAGAGGGGAGAAAGAGATCCACTAACCGATGTCTTTCGCTAATGATTGATCCAATCTTCTCTCTTTGCTGCTTGCTCCCAGTTCCTTGCTCTTTCACTGGCCCAGCTACACCAAGATCCTGCAAAATGGCAAGAGAGGGAAACTACAAGAAGCATACATTCATAATTGATTCAAGGATTAGAATAAATCAAATACAAATATAGCAACACATCATTGAGACACATGCATATAGAAGAACCTCAAATGCTTTATTAATGGAAGAAGTAAAGTTCAGGAAGTGATACAACCATAAGAGGCCCAATCCAGCATCACCTTCCCAGCAGAAAGAAATCTCCTCTTCACCTCCTTCAAAGCAAATCACCCAATAGTTCTAAACTCAAACCAACAGCAATTCTTTACATTCACAAGATTCCAGCCCCCCTAGACCTCATGAGAGAGATCTATATATAGGAGTTTTGGAGAAAGGATGAGTCAGCTTGAGGCTGGCATGAAGCTGACTAGTGTCCTCTCCCACTTCAGTTCTTCTTCAGTTCTTGAGTCCACTTGGAGGTTCTTGCTTCCACTTGGAGATCTAGAACCTCTTACTCATCACCAGTCGAATTCCTGATCCAAGTGTCATTTTGGAAGCTTCCTGGGCATTGACACCTTGAGGAATGACTGTGCCACATGTCCAAACTCGCCCAGCGCAGGTAGCCTTCTTTGCAGTTGACATTCAACGCAGGTAGACAGTGGAGCAGTTGACATTCAGCGCAGATGCTCAGTGGAGCAGTTGACATGATCCAGAATTGCCTTGTTTTTGAGTGTTTTCAGGTGGAGAACTTTTATTCAGTGTTGTGGTTTGCTGGCCTTGTTCCTCTAGGGGTAGGAACAACATGTTTAGGGACTTTGGATCCCTTAGATTATGGACATTTCATGCTTCATGCTGTAAGGCACAAAAATGTCTATAACAATGTAGTGTTCCAATTTCCGATCCATTTTATGAACATGGCCGACTTCTAGAAAATGACCCTGATTAACTTCGAGCGTACGAAATAGAGAGATCCCAAATTCATTCCACATATATATCTATATGGGAAGCATAATTGAGAAGGTTGCAAACCCTTTTTCAAAGGGGGAGCTTTGTTTGTGGTCTATGGATGTTAGAGTAAATCTTTTGTGAAGTTTAACTACTTTTTAAATCGGGTCGATCTCCAAAATTGTGTGAAGGCACTATCAACCAAAAGCAGGGTTTTGAGAACAAAATCAGTGAAGCCTTATACAATGCGAATTATTGGTCCTCAGCTCCCTGCAAATACAAGTGACAACAAGGCCATGGAAACATTCTGCCGAGAGACTGTGGCCACACTATGGCACTATCATGGTGGTTGTCAAGTTGACACTGTTGTCAATGAGAAATACCAAGTTCTAGGGGTGGATTCGCTGCCGGTGATTGACGCGTCAACCTTCCATATGTTTCCATATGTCTCGAGAAACTAATCCCCAAGCTACAGTAATGATACTTGGAACGTAAGTCGGTTAAGAGGAACATGAAAAATAACGTGAAGATGGATAATCGTGACGAAGGTTTTGAACGTAGAAAATCCATCTTTAGTGATAGAGTACTACACATATTTAGTGATATAATACTACCTAGGCCTTCATCTTTGTCAATGCTAAGATTCAAATCAAATGAAAGTTACAACCTCCCTTAAAAAGTCATAGCATGCCTGAACTCTGGTTATTACTCACCATCACAACACAAGCTTAGTTTCCCACTCTCGAGTGGCCATTTAAACACCAAGAAACAACTCCTCGCGCTCACCAAAATTATCAAAGAGTCACCTTTATGAAGCACCTCTTAGCTTCACCACCTTCAAAACTATACAAATAATTCTTATTAAAGGAAGCTGTAATCGAGGAAAGCTACTATGACAGACAACCTCAAAATAGACTATAATTTCATAGTTGACAAACCATGCAACCTTGAATAGCAATCACTCGATAAATATTCCAAAGAAATTAAGTAAAATTCACAATTCTAGGGGTAAGTATTTTCTAATTTGCTCTCCTCATTTTAACGAGTCTGTCATTTGCTTAAGTCGATCGATTTCTCTAAGTTCTATTTCTGATCATTGTCTTTATGTTAACAGGGATATGGGCTTGCAGATTTTAAATGAAATATCAAAAATCTCTCAATAATATTCCCATCATCCTTTGGGAGCAATCGATTGATCCAAACTGCGAGCACAAACCGTTGGAATTTGAAAAGTCAGGCAACTATTCCATGGAGACATTTGAAATGGAAAATGGCTCTTCATTATTCAAATGGCTTCTATGGTCAATCACAAGAAAGAAAAGATGTCTCTTCACCACTCAAATGGGTTCTCTGCTAAAATCATCATATAAATTAAAGTTGGCTCTTCAGTACTATCAGCTCAAAGAAGCCTATTTCAATTTTTTTTATATATTTATATTGTCTTATTAAGAAAGCTTTATAATAGAACATGTATTTTATCACAATTGAATTATAATTATTGTGATGTTTTTTTTTTTTTTTTTTTTTAGTATAAATCACAATTGAATTATAATTATTGTGATTTTTTTTTTTGTGATATACATATGAACATAGCATTATTTTTCATAAATCTTTTAAAATGAAACTTTATTTGTCAATATAATATTTTAAAATAAAACTCTAATTTTTCAATAGAAAGATTTATTCATCTTAAAAGTTTTCTTTCGGGAATAATCACATAGAAGCAATTTCGTTGATGCGTTTCGAACCCACCAGTGAGGTTCATCTTCAGGACTAGATGATGACTCAGATCCAGACTATGAAATAAATAGAGGTAGGAAGCTACTAACTAGCTGTTGGAAAAAAACAGCTAGTTTGACTGAAACCATTTTTTTTTAATTATATTATTTTATTTATATAAATATAGATAATATATAATTATATTAATAGTTTTTATATAATAATAATTTTTTATTATTATTATTATTATCTATATATAATTATATTAATAGTTTTTATATAATAATAATTTTATTATTATTATTATTATCTATATATAGATAATAATAATAATAATAAAATTATTATTATATAAAAACTATTAATATAATTATATATTATCTACATTTATATAAATAAAATAAAATAATTTAATAAATTATATTATTTATATATAAACTATTAATATAATTATATATTATTTATATAAATATAGATAATATATAATTATATTAATAGTTTATATATATATATCTTCAGGAGATCAGGGGATCAGGGCAGGGATCCAACACTTGTTGATGCTTCAACCATCATCTCTGTTAAGATTAACGAGTTTTTTTTCAAAATCCAGGGCCTCTTTGAATTTACGATAATGAAAATGGTCAGCCCTAGCTAAGACTTTAGCCTCTTCAATACAAATGTGATGATTAGTCTTCTCAGCATGTTCCACCAAGGCTGAGGAGCGAGACCTCCCATGCTTGATGTCGGCAGCATGTTCGCAAATCCTCTAATTTATAGATCGACCATCTTCTCCAATGTAAGGAGTCCCACAGGAACAAGGAATAATATAAAGTCCTTTCATATCCTTAGGGTTAATCGGATTCCTCATCTAGTCGTGAAGATGAACCTCACTGGTGGTTTCGAAATGCGTCGACGAAATTGCTTGTATGTAATTATTCTCGAAAAAAAACTTTTAAAATTTATATGAATCACAAAAATCTAAACTCTGAAATTTATTCATATTTACCCGAAGTTGGAAAATAAATTAACTCTATTAGATATTAAATCAACTTTACTGCAAGTATTTCATAACCATCTAAGAATTATTGGAGTGCTTTTTATATTCTTTGTTGAACAGAATATGCTTGGCTCCTCGTAAAGCATTCATTGTTGTGAACAAACTAGGATTTCGTATTTGCATAGTATAGTTATCACGCTTTTTATATATATATATAAAAGTTTTATAGTTATAAGAGTTTGAACTAAAAATTCATTAGTAGTTTTGAATACATAACATTATATTTAATACTTCTTTGCTTATACATAGAGAAGTTTAAATGAGAAACTTGATAAATATTAAACATCCAATAAATATTTTACAACTTTATAAAGATCAAACATCTTAGGGTTATATTGATACGATTAACTCCATCAAATAGATTAATACATTGAAAAGGTATGTCTATTTGTTTAGAAGATTAAAGGCAGTCCAAATAAAAGATAATAAATGGGATTTTTTTAAAGATCCGTTTGCAGAAATTTTTAAATTTATAAATATTTTAAATATTAAATTGATTATATATTTAAAATAAATTTAAATAATAAAATATTAGAATTTCATAAAAAGTTTTGATGAAAATTTAATTAAAATACATTTTAAATATTATTAATAATAATTTTATCTTATCACATATATATAAATATATAATTTTTTAAGAATAAAAAATAAAAGCTTTTTATATTTACATCACTTTGCACCACTTTGCATCTTTAAGTTTAGTCTTAGACTGAATAATAGTCGATCGTCAGATTAGAAATTAATAATAATTTTAGGTTCAAAGTCACTTAATAATTAACATTACATCATTATTATTATTATTATTATTATTATTATTAACTACCTCCCTCTTGAAACCCATATCAGCAAGAAGATTTCTCAAGTTTTTAATGTTCATTTTCAGTTATAAGAATAGATGTAGGGGATTTGATTTTGTGACATGGAGTCACGAGTAGGCAATAAGTACAGGCTGAGGTTGGGGCGCAAAGTTCACATCAATTCGTTTTGCAAGATCTACATAGGTTTTGCTCCGTTTCTTTTTTTTCTCATTTGAAGAGTCCCTGTTTCATTGACTTTATAACATTTGAATTTGTTTAGTGTTGTGGACTTTTAAGGGAATTATAGGGTTTAATATGAGACTTGGGAAATTTAATTGATTTTTAGGGTGATTTAGGGTGAATTACATGCACCAATGACAAATGAGGAAGTCATTATTAAAATGGTAATTTCTTTTCGTCATCCATGATTTGATTTGATTCAATTCAATTAGCCATACATTGGAAAAAATATAATTAATCTTTTACTTAGTTTACAGTTTGATTCTCTGATTTGTGGCTTTGTTTTAATGTTTGCATGTGCATTGTTATTCTACCCAACTTTCCAATCCATACTATTTCTATGGTTACAGACAAAAGTCACTCTATTGATGTTGAAGCTGATGCCGTTCAAGAAATAAATTGCCATAGATCCCTTTAATTTTTTCATTGATTGGGACAATGATAGTTTAAATTATGTTGAACATCAACACTATAACTGGTCCTATCAGTCCTATCATTCAAAATTTAAGATGAGATGCAACAACGAAATACATACCTAAACCTCTAGGAATTACCTTGAAGCGAGTAAAATGTGCCAGCACATTTGTATTATTAGCCTAAAGAAATCTCTCGTTTAACTTACAAACTATACCCATAAACCCTATCATGGAAAACGACAAATGAATCAAATAAGAGTTTCCTTTTCTTCAGGTAATTTCGTCTAGGCATATTTCCTAATAATATCATTGACTAATGTACTATGGAGCTTATATTCACAAGAAGGATGTATCACCATACTTTGGTGACTCTTACACTCAATGTTGACTCTCAACTCAGGGGATTTCCTTCCTTTTGGCAAATAAACCTTTTTTTGACAAAGGCAGAGTACAATAAATGGTTGCCATGTGCAGATTTATTCAATTCATTGCGAAATGACTTATGCATGTTGAAAAAGTTTTATTTTCTTCATCTTTTCCAGCGTGAAGACTCAAATCGAGTCTACCTTGTCTTCACGTAATTTCATCTAGCCATATTCCCTAATAATAACATTGAGTATTGTACTATGGAGCTTATATTTGCAAGGGAGACTCTCATAATTTTTGTCCGCTCGAACCTTGTTTCGGAATTAAGGTTGCACCCTATATGAAATGAGTTATGATTGGATGGAGAACAATATTCGAGTCGGAGATTAAATACTACTTGGAAGTTTATAGAAGCTTTGTTTAATTCTTCCATAAAATTCTCAATTCAAACATTTCATGACACCAAGAAATCAAAAGTTTTTCCCTCTCATATTTCAAGTTTTAAACTTAATATCGTTTACCATGTTTGTATCTATTGCACTTGAACAAAAGGATTGTTGTATGCCAGAGAGCGCGTAGTATTGTGAAGTACTCTTAAGATACATATAATTTTTGCAATATGGACATAGTTATGAAATACTCTCAAGATATAAACAATTATTGCAATGTCGCTATCAAAAAAATGAACTATGTATATTGTACTTGCCAATTGAAAATGATATATATATATATATATATATATATATATATATATATATATATATATATATATATAGATATAATTTTCAAAATAAATTTATGAAAAGTATTCATACTATACTTGCAATTAACAATGACATATACATATTATATATAATCTTTTTCAAAATATTTAATTAACAAAGATAACCATTCATCATACGAGTAAATCCATATCATTTTAGCTTTTTTGGAGTTTAAGAGATTCAAAATAACATAAATACCCGTCAAATTAATTTATTTAAGTCATTTGAAAATACCAAGTCATCTCTCACACTTATGCTAGTTAAGACCTGCAACATAATTTTCTCGATGTAATAATAATGTATTTAAGTTATATATATATATATATATATATATATATATATATATATATATATATATATATATATATATATATATATGGTGCAGAAAATTATCTTGCTGACATGCTTACCAGAGAAGGTGCTCAAGAAACCAAGGAGATCAAGATGTTCAGACCACTTAACCAGCACGAAGCTTCCACAAGTCAGTCCAGTCATGTCGAGTCTAAAAGAGTTAAGTATGTTACAGTCTGTAGTAACTGTCATTATGAGTTTTGTCTAGAATGTCTATCAAAACAGGTCCGAGTCTTGCCATTATGCTTAAGACAAATCATTCTGCAAAAATGGCTTGACTCCGAGGAGTCTAGATGGTCATATGCAAAAGAGTTACCATATAGGATTAGGCCATGGCGTGTTTATTATGCATTGTCTAGGGAACCAGATCCTGTTTATTTTGGGTGTATTCAAAATACTGACTGGACATGGGCAGATTACTTTTCCATTCACCAAAGAGCTAGGATACATGGTTCGGTTAAGGTCATATTTTATGCTAACGCTATAGATCCCTCAAACAATTGGTGGAGTCCATGGTTTAAGCTATTCATGTTTAGATATTTTCCTAGAGCTAAAAGCATTTTCGATAGGACTTTTGCTGAGTTTGTCAGAATCTTTCATTGGGAAATGCATGTAGCTGTCCAAAATGATTTCGTCTTAGAGTTTGAATTCATCCACAAACACACAATTGTCATTCCTAATGAAGAAGATGAATCCTTTAAGCTTTCTGTCAGATTCAGAGGATTGATATCAGTGGACCCACATGACAGGCCAACATTCATGTTCACATTTCCATTCTTTTGTTGTACCAGAGATGTAGCACCATATTGGCTAGATGAATCTGTCCCATACGAAGTGCTGGCTCCAAACAATGAAGAGCTAATTGAAGAATTAATAGAACAAGACCAAGTCAGGCTTGGCCATAATAATCCAGCTGTTCCAGATACTCATGCACATGATTATGATGATAGGGCTAACAGTGACTGATCGAAGGGATCAATCAAATGAAATCCTTTCATATCCTGCTTTATTTGTACATATACTGCTCTTCGGTTTCCGTGGGATTTAGTCCGAATAAAATCTCCACTGTGTAATTACTTTATCTTGTTGTTCTTTGGTTTGCGTGGGATTTACTCCGAATAAAATCTCCACTGTGTAATTACTTTTGTATAAGAGCCGACGTCCTAGATTCCGGCCATCTTTTCACTTCAGAGATGTCATGATTCGGTCCCCATATGGCTTAGCCTCCAAGGGATGAGATAACAAGTGGTTGTCCCCACTTGCCCGAATCTTTAGGACTATTCATTACTTTTGTACAAAGTTCTTTAGTGATTCGTGATAGACATCTTGCATGATGATCTAACGAATCTTTTAAAGTTTCAAGTTCCCGGTAAAACCTTTCACCGGATGACCTGCTAGGATATTATAAATACTAGCATTGTAAGCTCATTAGGGGCATTGGAGTCTTGAGAGTTTTGAGAGAGTCTGAGTAGTGTTGTAGTCTGAGTGAAGTCTCCCTGCTCTGCATCTGCGAGAAGTTTTCTCGATCTGCTTGCATCACGGAGTTTAACTCTATAGTCTGTATTGTGAAGTTTGAGTTCTTTGAGTTTTAGACGAGACGAGATCTCCCTGCTCTGCATCTGCGAGAAGTTTTCTCGATCTGCTTGCATCACGGAGCACTAGTCTCATATCTGGATTCTGTAATTATCTGAAAAGAAAATATATCTTGGCACATCTTTGCTGCATATCTGGTTCTTTGCGTATCTGGTTCTTTGCATTTATATATATATATATATATATATATATATATATATATATATATATATATATATATATATATCTATATCTATATCTATATCTATCTATATATATATATATATAGATAGATATATATAATCTTTTTCAAAATATTTAATTAACAAAGATAACCATTCATCATACGAGTAAATCCATATCATTTTAGATTTTTTGGAGTTTAAGAGATTCAAAATAACATAAATACCAGTAAAATTAATTTATTTAAGTTATTCGAAAATACCAAGTCGTCTCTCACACTTATGCTAGTTAAGACCTGCAACATAATTTTCTCGATGTAATAATAATTTAGAAGATAGTTGTATTTTTTAACATAAGCATGTAGCATAATTTTTTAGATGTAATAATAATTTAGAAGATAGTTGTATTTTTTACATAGTAAATTATAGGTTGATTATATTTTGTGTAAGAATTTTAAGCATATGTTTTTTTAATGGGTTTATATAATAAATATTTATTAAGAAAAAAGGTTATCATAAAGTATTGTTTATGGTTTTGATATGTGAGGATTTAAGAAAGATAATTTTGAAGGAGAACAAGTTTTGCAGTAACACTATGGAATTATAATATGGAGATATTGAAACATACTAGATGGCTTGCAAGAACATATTTCTCAATATCTTCTAAAAAAATTCCAACTTTGTCACTTCAGAGGGAAAAAATGAGCGCAGACTATCCTCGAGAGTGCTTAGAATCAAGTTGCAAAATCACAGACTCACAAGTGAGAGCATGTCAATTTGGCAAAGGATCATTTTCTACTTACTCTAGGATGCTTAAAATTTAAAATTTGATATGCGGAGGTATATAACCTCTCCATGAGGGGCATATCTCACTAGGAGAATAAGATGAGAGAGGCTCTTTTATGTTTCCCACACAAGTTGAACATAAGCAGGTTACTTCATAACCATAATTCAAGGAATAATGTTACTTTCAAATTTCAATGCTGAGACAAAACAAGAATACATATTATTCAGATTTATGAATGGCTTGGACGAATTAATTGAATGAACGCCTATGGGGTGGGAAATTTTCTTCTTCATAGACTCATACAAGTCAGCACCTTCCATGAAAACATGACACTTGGATTTTATTGAATATTTAGTATAGAGCTTGTGCTCTTACCCCAATCACACTTTAAATTGCATCCTATCTACTTAACTTTTCTGATCCTTGCAAAAGGACAAGAATGATGAATCCATAACTCGGGCATTTTACTCATGATTGGCATTTTACTCCAACATCCTAGTTATTTGAATTGGTACATTTGTATGAAAAAATAGTTAAGAGAAAGAAATCATAGGAAATCAGTAGGAGTATTCATGGGAGTTAATATGGAAGACTTAGGAAATTTAACTAATTTTTGGGGTGAATTACAAACACCAATGACCAAACCAACAAGGAAGTCACCATTAAACTAGTAATTTCTCTGTGTCACCCACGATTCAATTCAATTAGCAGTACACAATAGAAAAAATATATAAAAAAAAAAAAAATTAGTTAGAGTTTATAGTTTGATTCTCTGGTTTGTGACTTTGTTTTAATGTTTGGATTGTGCTCCGGGGTTTGTTTTGTTGGATATTTGTATGTATAAATAACAAGATTTAAAATGATGAAATCACCTGATCATGTGTGAAAAAACTATGTATACATATACAATTTGAGAACTGGAAATAAACAAGTGTACATGTGGATACAGTGTGTGAGAAGTAATGTAATCAAACGAAACGTTCGAAGATCATAGAGTAAAAATTGCATTAAGCTAAGCATGAAAACTAATAATGAATTGGATGCCACCAAGTTGAAGATGGAATTTCCATAGTTGTTATCAATAAAAGATTAAGATGAAGATTCTTTGAGCCTAATAGGAAGAACAATTTAGACACTTATGTCTTATTGTTGATTATTTTTCTTAGAATGGATAGGATTAGTCACATCCAATGAAGAATTTTCTCATATGATTTTAGATATTTATGTTTTCCCATTATTAACAAAAAGAAAGAAAAATGTGGAAGAGAAATTCTTGTTAGCTAACTTGGAAAACATTTTAGTTTATATCTGAAACTCTGCTAGAGTATACTTGTGCAACAAAGAGCACCTTATCCATAGAATCACTCAATAGTGGTTTCATTATTCAATCATTAAAACTTCCCAAAATATCTATATTGACATTGTCCATTCAAATTTAAAATAAATCATGTATATTGAAATGATGAAACATTCAATAAAATAGTCTATTAATTCTACAAATGCTAATTTTAGTAAAGAACCCATCTTGAAATTATAATCCATGATATAACTATATTATGCAAAATTTAAATTTCAAAGTTTTCTAATAAATAAATAAAATTGCATAAAATTTTGACTTCCATCTTCTATGCTACTCTTTCCTACATTCTTGCCTTACGACGTTCCCATTGCAACATGTGGTGCAATTGCTATTATATATACCAATACACATCTATCACCTTATATCAACCACCTGTCAATGACTTCATGAATAGCTCAAGTACTAATTGGGAAAGTATTTAAATAAAAGTGAAATATTATAGTGGAGCATCAATTATTTAGAAAACAATGGTAACATCTTTTCCTTCACAAGGAAATGATTGACATGGAAAAATTTAAGAGGAAACAAAGTTTTGGACAAATTATTAAACTTACAAAGTCTAATAGATGTTGAAATTTTTTCTAACCAAACTCGAGTTTTATCACCTAGAAAATATGACAAATTATTTTTAACTTCAATATGGAAACAATCATATAAATGAATTTGTTGAAGAATACTTTTAACATGGTTAATACCAAATGATGGGAGACTAAACCGAAATGTGTCCACTCATATACTTGATGTCAATTGCAAGAAAAATAATACAATGACCAAACATGAATGTTCATGGAAAATTTAATTAAAATGAAACAATAATATACTGACCAAACATGAATGAAAAATTTACTGCAAGAAATTGAGGTTGGAAGGGTTGATGAATAAATAGACAAAGAGAATCTAAAGGTGAATAAGCCTCAACATTAAGCCATCAAGAAATTGTTCAGCAAGAATTAGTTGTTTGATTACTTTAAACACCATAACTATTAGTTTTCTCTTAACTAAATTAGTTGTTTGATTATTTTAAACACCATGACTATTAGTTTTCTCTTAACTATTAACTATTAATCTAATGGCCTAAAAATATTCAATTGTCTCACATTCCATAGTTGAGGGAGTTTTGGCTTGAGGGGGCTTGGACCCAAGTTCAAAGTTAGCTAGGTTAACTAACAAAACCCTACACTATTGGCCCTTTTAGCAACAACCCATGTAGCATAGGCTGCAGTCTCACCCGAGGCAATATTGGGGGATGCTAGAACTATGTTTTTGCATCCAAAGGACTATGTGATGTGTTTATGTCAAACTTAGGTCTTATCTCGACCTTTGTGAACCCTAACCCTTACAGACACTTGTGACCCCCTCCCCTGTGCCTTGCGGTAATAATTCCTCTTCCATTACGACCTTTCCCACAATGATGTTGTCTAGAGGTCAATTTCTTCTGCGGGTCCAACTGCACTCTTCCATCGAAACCTGATACAGATCTATTGCGTGTATCCGGAGTTAAAATTCTATATGAACGGATGGCCATTTAGTTTCAAATTTGAAATCTTATTGTTCTAAAAAGAGTGGAATAGAATCACCGGTTCTAAGTGTAATAATCACACGTTTACAACGTATTGGATGTCCTATCATTGACACTCTCTTTCCTCCTTTTTCAGGGAGGCGATAGCTGTTCATAGCTATTACTTTAACATCGAATAAAAATTGCAACAATTAACAATTAGCAGGTTTATGCCCATCGCCAATTATGCTAAACATTCATAACATTATATAAATACACAGATCTAAGTCTTCACGAATCTACTAAGTACTTTTCATGATTAATTGCATTCGACAGATCAAAACATACAGTAAATTCAAAGATAAGCAATGATAAACAGATAGACAGATAATCTTCAAAACAACCTTTATTATGCTTAGATCTTCAATTATAGTCCTTTCCAACCTTGCACACACAGCTGCAAGGGACCATGCACTCAATTGCCGATTTACCAAGGTCTTCGCACACAGAGATGCAAGAGCCTACCCCTTCGTCGAAGTATAGAATATAAAAAATAGACCCCAAAACTTTTCCTTTTATGCTCTTCCTTCCTTATTTTCTCTATGACTCTTCTATGACTCATTTTTATATGATTCTTCATTACAATACCATGGTCCGTGAACCATGGGCAGGTCACAAAATAGCTTGACTCTTAACAAACTAATGGGCTTTGACCTTCTAAAAGACCCTTTGACTCCTATCGACCTGCGCTACTTTCACTTTGCTCCTCAAAATGTGGATACTTTACAATAATTAACAAAACTTTTACAAAATTCGACACTAGAGGACCCCGTCTCAACAAGCCGCCAACACAAAGTCGTGACTCATCCTGAGCCACTCTACTGGTGTTGCCTCGACCTTTGCTTGCACACCGCTGAATTTGATCTTCAAGGCTTGAAGATCTGTTGTTCCCTGCTTGGCGGCCTGTCGAACTTCTTCAACCAGTTTCTCTGTGGCTAGACCTTTGACTGCAAGGCCCATTGTTCTTTGCATATGTTGCAGAGCCTTCAACTTGCTCCGAACAGTCTATGTCAATTGGCTTGCCTCATCAGCCCAGGGCTACATCCTTGAGAAGATAATGGAGGCCTTCCGACGCAACTCATCAATCTAGGTCTGGATGAAATTTCCTTCCTGAAGTCTGGTGAACCTTTGCACAGGTGCTAAGGTCCATGTTGTTTCCTTGATCTCGTCAAACTACAGTTGTTTATCACAAATGTCTGCTTCAATTTTCTACAAGTGTGGATCCTCCTGCATCAAGGTCCACATCTCCATCGTCTGTTCAAACAAGGATTGTAGCTTCCAAAGTAGTCACATCCTATTTAATAGTAGCCTCGAGCTGCTCTCTGACTTCCAGAGGAGTGGTTGGCTGCAGCTTAAGTTGAAGCTCTAAGATCTGTAACTACAAATCAAATCGGACCTTTCCAATTTCCACCTTAGATTCCTTTAGTGCAACAGCTAACTTCTTAATTTTTTCGGCCGAGTTTGCTTCTGCTAGAATTTGGAGCTCAGGAAGATCGATGCATACTTGGGTAAGGGTGGTCTCTAGCTACTGGTTCTTCCATATCACCTCGTTGTGGGCCTGTAAGGCCTACACTTTCTCTTGGAAAAATTGTTAATTGTTAGTTTTAACCTTGTCAATAATCAACAATGCTCACTTCTCCCGGATGTGGAGCTCATCTGAAACTCCCTGGTGTAGCTCATTCAAAGTCTGGATCGGTAGTGCTGCAAGGTTGATACTCAAGTTCTTCTAGAACTATGAGCACTCCTAGTCTTCGACTCTCTCAAACTGGAGAGAGCCCCTGGTAGTGGTATTTTGCAAAGCTTGGATTTGATTTCCACTGCATTAACACTCGACATGCTCGCTTGTCCCATGATCGCTTAGATCACTGTTGTCTGGACTTGCAATTCCTTCAAGCCCTACTATACCTTGTCCAATACCTGGTGGTACTGGTCCTTAATGTGTCCCCAGATAGTTTTAGTGAAATTGCGGACAACATCATCGATCTCATCAAGGTCCCCCTCCGTGAGGACCAATGGTGTTGCACTCGCAGACTTATCAGACTTTTGCTTCTTGCAAGGTCGTGTGGAACTTCGCTTATGCTTCTTCTTGATCCTGAAGGGGGATTCCAATTCTGCACTCCCTTCCTCTTCACCCTCAGTCTCGACCTCCACATTTGTGTGCTCTGTTTCAGGTTCATCGAGGTCAATAGTGACTTGCAATGTTGTGACAACTTTCTCCTTGGGTGCTTCTGTCTCTTTGGTAGAAACCTTTTCCTTTGGCGCTTTCTTCTCTTTTGCAGAGGTCGTTTCCTACTGTGCTGCAATTTCTTTTGGCATTGTCTTCTCTTTCTGCATGGCCTATTCTTTTCTACATGGCCTTTTATTTCATAGAAGCCTTTTGTTCTTCTTTTTCTTTGTCTTTCTTGGTCATTGTTTGTCCCATTTCGCCTTCTGCGACCTTACTTGTTCTTGCACCTTCATCAGATGCTGTGAGCTATTCATTCGGTCATTTGTTGATGACCCCCAGAATGTCTTCTTCGATGACTAAATATGGAAACTTATGCCATGTTCTTGTGGCATCCTTCTTTTCCTAAATAGATAGATTATGAAAATTTTCCTTGAAACCTGCAATATTATTACACTTCACATGTAAACTTGGTGACAATCACGGTCGTTGGTTGATCACCATCTGCAACTCCATCTCGAGCAAGACCCAGAAGATATTTGTTTCCATTATGCAGTCAAGATCCTTTGTCACCCACAACGAGGCGAATTTCGCAACCTTGCACAAATTTGGATCCTGATTTGGGAACTGGCTCTCCTGAGGCGTTCTCCATGCCACCAATGCAATCAACAGAAGTAAACATGCATAGTGGAATTCCTTGCCATCCTCCCGGACTTCATGGAAATCGTCCAAGAACTCGTTATAGGGATACTTGGCCAATTGTATTGGACCCCTTTATTGCATTGCACAGCCAGAGATGCTACTGGTGCCAACACTTCATCGGCATGACACTTCCTCATTATTTTTCCAGCCAAAATTTGTGCAACAAATTTCACAACTCCATCCGATATGGAGCTAATAGCGTAGCCACATGACTTCTTCACCAACCCGAAGGCGCTCTTCATCTAATCTACAAGCTTCTTCTCTTGTGATTTTCCCACAAAAGCATCTGCGGGGTTCATGCCCTAATAAGGAAACAAGGTAATTCTATGGATCAACGCATCATCAATTGGAATGGGCCCTCCTAGCCAGAGGCACCCATCATGAACCAACGCCAACAATTGACGCACACAGATAGTGTTAATGATGCTTTGGCTAAAGTGTGGCACCCGTAACATGTTAAGCAATCCTGCGTGCTCAGTCCCATCCACTCACTTCATTGGCTCAAGTCGTGTGACAACCGACTCGTCATAGTAGACCTTCTTCAAATATTTACTAGTTTCCAACTATGGGAACTTCGCATGATCACCTAGGTCCCAGTCCTCCATCTTCAAAAATGGTACCTAGGCCAACAAATCACCCTCCATAGGTACGTTCTTCGGCAACAATGGTGTGAAGACCTTGTATTTCACCAAGTTTGGGTCCTTGTCACTTTGCTAGTGGATTTCCTATGGGGTACATAAGGTGGTAGCCAAGTAATCGGCACTGCTTCCTCTGCATCAATATCTTCAACCCCCATATTCAATTCTTCCTCATCCAAATCCAAGGGTTTCATCAGTTACTTTCTTCTATCCATCTGACCATTCAGTCTAACTTCTATTGGAATTTTGCACGATGATTGTCGCACTGACATTTGTTGTGGTTTCTTTTGCTTCTTCTCTCATGCCACGGAGGCAGTGGGTTTAGGCCTCGACGACCTAGGTGTCATGGTAGGTACGATTTATATTTCAATCATTCTCTCCCAAAATATATACTTTTGCCACTCAAGTAAATCCACCTCCCACCCAAGTCCTTGTTGCGAAAACTTGTCCCGTATCTCTTTCCAATCCCCTCTAGACATGCACCAATCATCTTTGTGCAAACTAAAGTGCAAAAGCTTAAGGAAATTTATTTGGAAGCAAAGTGTTCGAATGTGGAGCGGGATGTTGTATTTATAGCCCATTTTGAATTAAAATCCATCCGTTCCTTCCTGATCTCCTTCAATAAGGCACTTTTTGCGTTAGATTTCCAAAGACATGCTCCTTAAATGCTCCCACCCTGCTCCCTTTAACGGAAAAATAAACATCCAATCATCTACAATGTTGTCAATGATTACTTTTTAGCCATGTTGTGTGGGACCCATCGTGCTAGCGTAGCTCCTTCGTCATAGCTCCCCTCTCTGCATTTCTTCTAATCATCGTGAAACCCCTTTGCTTCGCCAAATTATCCTTCTATCAGCGTATTTTATATTCCCGTGCTTCCTTACAAATGCTTGAAGTACTAGGATTGTCCTACATCCATATAGTCATTGTGTAGGGGTGGGATCACCCATGTATCACTTCAATTGGCTCCCATTGATTTTTTCTGGAAATAACTCTCCATTCAGCTTCACGAGCTGAACTACACCTACATCCATAATCTCCTTGACAATGTATGGTCCCAACCAAAGCATTTGAAACTTTCTTAGAAACTTCATAAACTTGCTATCATACATTAGTACTAAATCTCCATTTTTAAAGGTGTGTTGCTTAATGTGGCGATCATACCATGTCTTTTCTTGAGCCTTCTGTACCCGCTGATGAAAACCTGCCAAGAAGCAATCTTCTTCTAACTCAAGTATCTACGCAAGCCGTTCTTCCATGTTATCCTAATTGGACATCTTTGTAACTGCAACAATCCTCAAATTGGGTATGATGTACTCCATTAGCATAACTTCCTCTTGTCCATAAACCAACCTAAATGGTGTTTGTCCAATCAACTTCTTACAGGTAGTTCTATACGCCCAAAGAATATTTGGTATGCGCACATTCCTATTTGCATTACAGATCTTTGTCAAAGCATTCTCAATGATTTTATTAAAGGCTTCAACTGTGCCATTAACTTGAGGATGATACAGTGTGCTCTTCTAGTGATACATTTGAAATTCTTCAAACAAAGAAGCAATTGTTTCATTCAAGAAATGTGAACCCCTATCACTCATCAAAATATTACGACAGTCAAACATAGACAAAATGTATTCAAATATAAACTTTGCAGTTGTAACCACATTGAAATCCTTCACAAGTTGCGCCTCAGCCCATCTGGTCAAGTATTCTGTAATTGTGATGATGTATAGTGCTCCTATCTTCTTTCCTAGTGGTTGAATAGGGCCTACAAAATCTATTTCCCATTTATCAAACGCCTGCAACGAGACATGCAATTGTAGTGGTAATTCATCCCTTTGCGACAACCTCCTAGTCCTCTAACAGACATCACATGCCCTACAATATACTTTGGAATCCTTGTGCATAGTTGGCCACCATATCTTAGCTCGTAGGATCTTCTATGCAGTCTCTCTTCAAACATAATGTCTTCCAACAACTCCTCCATGTGCTTCAGTGAAGATACTTTATCTTTCATAATCCGGTACATACATGTGAAAAATTCATTTGATCACATTTTATACAAGTGCCCTACAATGACAGAAAAATATGCAACCTTGACCACCAATTCTTTCTTTTGTTGTGTCATATATCCTTCAAGAGTTGTACCTGTAGACAGAAATTGGATTACATCTGCAAAGTTTTCATCTACAATGCGCACAACAAAGATTTATGCATCAAGAAATCCTTCATCAAGACTTGTATGTTCGTTTTCATTCTCAATCCGCGAAAGGTGATTCGATCCAACATTTAATCTCCCTCGCTTTACAACTACCTCAAAGTCATACTCTTGGAATAGCAGTAAACACCTACAAATCCCCCTCCCCCCAACACAGTCTTGTTGACCAGGTACTTCAAAGTGGAATGATCGATATACATTTTGAAATGCGCACCCAACGAATAATGTCTGAACTTTTGAAGCGCATAGACAATCGCCAACCCTTCATGCTCCATGGTTGAATAATTATTTTCTGCCTTAGAGAACCTCCTACTCACAAATGCAATCAGATGGTCGATATCTCCTGCGCTTGGTTGGGTTAACATTGCTCCTAATGCTACGCAGGATGCGTCTACATGTACATCAAATTATTTCTTCTAATCGGGGAATGTTATAATAGGTGATGTAACCATTTTTTACTTCAACACATCTAAGCTTTTCTAGCAATCATCATCCCAACAAAATGTCGCATCCTTCTTCAATAATTGTTCCATGGGCGCAGTGATCTGCACACATGCCTTGATGAACTTCCTATAGTATCTCGTATGACCCAATGTTGTGTGTAACCATTTTACATTCCTTGGAGGCTCCAAATTGATAATCATTGTAATTTTAGTAGGGTCCACCATTAGCCCTTGCTTACAAACAATGTGGCCCAAAAGTATCCCATATTGTATGAAAAATATGCACTTCTTTAGATTAAGGAATATCTGATACTTCTGACAAGTATCCAACATTAGGCGAAGACTCGCAACATGCTTTTTCACTAACCCAAACACCGTCCAATCATCAAAATAAACCTCCAAAAACTTATGAATAAATTCTTTAAGGGTTGCAACTACCACTCTAGAAATGATCACATGGGCATTATTTAGTCCAAAGGGCATAATTGTATACTGAAAACAACCCCATTCTATGGCGAAGGTAGTCTTACTTCGATCTTCTGGTATGATCTTGATTTGGTGATATCCTGAGAACCCATTTGTAAAATCGTAGGCTTCTAGACCACTAACATTCTCTAATACTTCATCTGTGAACGACGTAGAGAATGGATCATGTACACAAGCATTGTTCAACTTCCTTAGATCAACGTAGATTTTGATTTTTCCCTTCGTCTTCTTTTCTTGAACTACCATAAGACTAACTCAGTCTGATTCTTCTACAGGCTCAATAATCCCTGCCGCAAGCATCTTAACCAGTTCTTCACTCACTTTTTCTTTGTACTTAGGATTCAACAGGTACGAGCATTGCTTTATCGCCTTCACATCTGGATTCAGATTGATCTTCATAACACCTAGATCACCTACTATCCCCTTTGACTCAAAAAAATTTGTTGGGAACAAATATTGATATTCCCACAGCAACTCTGCGACCTTGTCAACCGTGTCCTCATCCCAGTAATCACCTATATTCGTGAACCTCGGCTAGGCTTCTGATCCAATGTTCACTTGCTTGGTATTTAATGGTTTTGAGATGTCAGGAACTTCTAATTTAGGCCCCGCGACTTCCCGTTGTCCCTCTGACTCAAGGATACTAATATTCCTAGGGTCTTCCTCACCTTCTTCTATGGTAACATAAAAATATTAAATTTTACTGTTTATTTTACTAATAAGAAAATTTACAATTTTTGTTAAGGTTTAATTAAAAGAAGGATCATTTGCAAGAGAGACATACTAGGAGCATTGTGGAGCTACAAAATATTTTGGATTCATTGAAAACTCAGAAGTTTAAACATATGGTGGTTCACTTAAAACCTTGGATAGCAAAAATCTTAAAGCATAGTGTTAAAATATTTTACAATTTCTGTTAGATTTATTCACAATTCAAGAAAAGAAATTAAAAACCACATATAATAAAAAAATTACTATAGATTTTATTAATAAAATTTTTACGATCTTTAATCCAATTTAAATTAAATTAAAATTAAGAAAAAAAATCAATATTATCTTAAACCCTTGCTTCTTCCTGCAAAATTTCACCTTAGCATTTAACTTCATATTACTTTGTTAGACTTTCTCAACTGAGCTCACCCTGCAAGTTCTCAACCTATCTCACTTCTCACTGAAGGCCTCTGACCCAAACTTAGTCAATTCATGCCTTGGCTTGAGTTCCTATCTCCTTACGTTGTTCCTAGTGGAATTAGCCCCTATTTCCAAGGCAATTTCCTCAATTGAATTACGCAATTCCTGGGGGAATTCATGGTTCACACACCCATGCACGAGAAGAGGATAATGAAACTGCACAATAAATAGTAAATTTTCCAAAAATTAATTATAAATTATCCTATTACATAAAAAAATTTAAAAATAATAAAATCATGTTTTTGACATACGTACTCTTTAAAGGTTCAAATGGTCATGTGATTTCAACCCTGAAAAATAGTTTTCCATAGTGAAGCAATGTCATAGTGAAGACCCATATAAAGAACCCTAAAAAATGGTCTTCCACAATGAAGCACCGTCATAGTGAATACCCATATAAAGAAGGAAACCTCACACTCATTATAACTTTCTTCGCCAAAGAAATATCATCTTTCTTTAAAATACATGGGACATCACCTTCTTTGAAAGACTAAAATTTATAACAAAAATTCCATGATGACCAGTTTGTAGCAATGAAACCATAGAATCCAAAGCTCTAATACCAAATGTTATGCAACCAACTCACAAAATAGAAGAAAATATAGATCAATGACTTAAAAATTAGCCTCTTTTAGGGGGAAACCTCCTTTACATTACAAAAATGAACAATTCTTGGATGATACAAATGACAATACCTCCTTTCTATATATAGGAGTCTAAGGGGTCACAATATAATCAAAGCCTACATAAAAATAATAATGTAAGGGTACAATAACAACAATAGTAGGATCTTACGGGGCACAATAATAAAATTATGGTGACTACATGGGCACAACAATAAAAATAAGGGAGCTACACTAAAAATAACAATAAGGGGATAGACTAGTAGTATAGGGACCTAACACATGATTCCCTTGATGATTGCAGGGGAATACTTTTTTTTAGAGAGGCCCCTTTCTTGTCGCCTCTGTGTGACTAAGCCTTCTTGCATTTATTTCACTAGTTTATTAAGAGTTGTTTCTCATTTAATTTCAAGTGTGTTGGGTAGACCACTCAACAAATTCAACTAAGGTGGATGAGGGAGGCCTTTTACCTGCATAGTGAATTTATTTGAGGGACCATTGTTATGAGACAAACTAAATTCAATTGCAAGAGGGGAATTTTCATAGCTTTTCGCTGTTGTAGGGTGGTTAGTGCCCCCAAGATTCCTGACTATAATTTTTGGGTGCCACATCGTGCTTGTCGAGCGTGCCAAGAGGGACATTTTGACCTCCTACAAAAATTTTTCTTGATACCTTAGATGAACTATGGTTGAAGGGATTAATTTATTTTCATATTAGGAAAAGTATCATTGTAATAGTGGTTACCACATGTTTTTCCACCTTTTTTCTCCATTGACTTCCATTTGGCTCACCTTGGGTTGGCATGCTCTACTGGCTTGCTAATCATCTTTTATGTTCTATATTCTTAGGACATGGAAGAAGCATTTTTGGAATACCCTCCAATAATCCTGTTATTTGTTGCATTAGGAGTTGAGTTGTTTATATTTTGGATATAATTTTTTTTTGTAAATTCTAGATTGTTATGAGTGAATCCTTTAAAACAAATATTTTTGTCACTTTTATTTCCTTGACCAAGGCCAGACCTTGGAGAAGTCCATGCATCTCAGCTTGGTTATTGCCTTTGTGCCCCAATCCCCAAGCATATTGTATTTCGAATTTTCCATTGGAATTACATGTGATTTCTCCCCTTCCAACCACACTTGAAAATTATATTAATTTATTACATACTATTTTTTTTTAATTTATATATAAATTTTAAAATATTTTATTATAATTTTACAATATTAAAAATGTAAAAACTCTACAAATGAAAAAAATTGAATTTCTTTTTAAAGTTTATTTTCATAAATTTAGGAAACTAAAAAGTTGAATAAATACACTATACTACTTTGGATAAAATGAATTATTCACTATTTCATACCCTCGCAAGGTATATAGGTTCAAGTTTTTAGACGTGATAGTATTAGCATTGTATAGAATACATTAAGTTCATATAGTTCTCACTAATACCTAAATAAACTCCAAGCCATATGAACTAAGTGTAAATCCTAAATAAATTTGCTAATTTTTCCCCATTATAATATTGTTAAGAGTCAAGAAGGAATTTTAGTTGGCATATTTCTTTCTTTGTACAATGCAATAATGTGGAAGATGGTCTGTGAAAATATCATAGAAAAATAGAACTCTATAAGTATTGTATGATAGACCCAAAATATCACCATTTCCACATCCCTGAACATTGACAAAACACCATTCATGAACACCCAATAATAATGGAGGAATTATAATTATTATGCAAGGGAAAATTCACTCTCAGGGTAGGAAAACCTACAAGTGATGATACCCAAGACAAGGTTTTGAAATAAAAATCATAATATATTATTATTGACACAACAAGAACATATTATATACATAGATAACATTTGGATTGAAAATACTGATTGCATGATAGAACATCAACCAACCATGCCCTGTATGTTATAGTCTATCTAACTATATCTACAATCAACATTGAGGTCCTTTTAGGTGGTGGTGATTGTCCCAACTTAAATGCTTTGTTTAGTAGTGAAACTCTAATGGTGGTTAATAGGAGTCGACGATTCCTTCGTCTTTTTGACCTTTAAAAATAATTTGTCTTCACATTTGTCTAGTCTAGTTTACTCCTCTTTGGTTCCATAGATCTTATAAGGTCTCTATAGATGTATATAAAAATATTTTATTTTAATGTTAATGCTTATAATACTTTGTTAGACTTTCTCTACAAAGCATTTTTCTTTACATTTGTTTATCCTAGTCTACTCTTTTTTGGTTCCATATATTTTATAAGATCTCTATAGGTGTATATAAAAATATTCTATTCTAATTTTAACGCTCATAATACTTTGTTAGATTTCTTTCGATCGTAAGACCTCTTACCATCATGCATCCTCTTTTCGTCAAGGGTTTGGATGGCAGAACCAAACGCATGCAGGCTTATGCATCTCACCTCGCGGCCTCGGATCAGAGGGACATGCTTTCTGATCAGATCAAAATACCCTCGCAGTTTTTGAGGCTCGCCTCAGACATTCGCCAGACCGACGATGACGGCCCTCCGGTTGATGGCAGTGACGGCCGGTACCCACAGGTTCATCTCCGTCTCCATTTGAGAAGGGGCAAAAGGGGTTTCGGCCCTATTCAGAGGTGTGCCGCCACCAAGACTGGCCAAAAGAAGACCAGAAACACTGATGCCTGCGCCGACAGGAGAGGAAGGAGGCTCCGCCTCGTGAGCGCTAAGAAAGGAGTTGTAGTTTTTCACACAAATCCCGGAAATGTAACCAAAGAAGGGGGCATGAATGCAGCAGATCTGCCCCCTCTCACAACAGTTTGGACTAAATCTTGTAGATCTGAGAAGGATCACACGGACCTGGAAACGACAATCAAAGAAGGGGGCCTGCATGTAGCAGATCTACCCCCTCCCACAATAGATCGGGTCAAATATCCCAAATCCGGGATGGATCTATCTGATCTGTCCAGTTCCAGGCAGAAGATAGGTGGAAATCCACCAGATCCAGAAACCAAATCCGTAAAATGGGACCTGGACAAGGTAGACTCAGCGGATCTAAAGCAAATCTTTATTCGAACAACAGAAGGCAGACATGTATGTGTGCAGATCTAGAAATGGACGAGTATATTAGATCTAAAAAAAGAGATCCAGGAAAAACTGAGAATTCCAGTTGCATTACAAAATCTATTATTTTCAGGGCTCTGTTTACAGGATCAACACACACTCCAGCACTACAGGGTTGCAAAGGACTCAGCCATTATTCTCAATCTAAGATTGCGAGGTGGATCCAAGGGAGCTTCATCAAAATCTACAGGTACCTACCGTGATGCAGCCAAAGGGAAGGAACCTCTAAAGGGGAAAGAAACTACAGCTGTTAATGAAACCCCAGGGCAGTATATCGTGGATCAAATGCCGGAAAGCCCCTCTATCTCCTTGGACATACCAGAGGTAAATTACATTTTCTCATATCTACAAAAACATGCGGTTATTTGTAGATTCAATGGTTTTTGGCCTAGAACCGATGCATTATACCAATGGATCCATACGGTTTGGACAAAAAACTGCCAAATTCACCTATGTTCTAAGGGTTTCTTCATAGTAATTTTCCATTTCGAAGAAGAAAAGGAAAAAATCCTCAACCAAGGGCCATGGTTTTGGGGCAGTGCTGGACTTTTTGTTACTCCATGGTTCCCGGATTTTGACGCCAACACTATGTTGGTATCAAGGATGCCAGTATGGGTTAGGCTCCATAACCTCCCGTTACATTTTTGGCATTGCAAGGCCTTAATAGCTATTGGAAATACTCTCGGGAAAATGTTAAAGGTTGATGCAGAGAGACATATAAAAGGAATTTTTACCTTTGCCAGAATATGCGTCGAGGTAGATCTCAGCCAAGGACTACCTGAAAGTATAACTCTGAACTTCAATAATTCACAGTGGAAACAAACTCTGGACTATGAGAATACAGCCTTCAGATGCAGGGGATGTCAACAAACAGGTCATCTGTACAATGCATGTAAAAATCTCAACAAGAGCAAGACCCAACAAAGGAAGCCCAAAGGATGGTAGCATATAGACGATGTTGTAAAGAAGAGAGATACTGAAAAAAAAAGAACACAATACAGCTCAGGAGAAAGACCCGGACAATAAGGAAAAAGAGATTATTGAAGAAAAGGAGGAAGATCCTCAGCAGGAAATAAGCGGAAATAAACATAGTCACAGTCTTGAAGGATCAGATTCAGATAAAGAACAACAAATGAATCCAGAGGAAAACCAGCTAACTATTACTGATTTCTTGCACAACATAGATGGTTGGCGAAAGGTGGAGAAAAAGAAGGGTCGAAAGACTTAGGTTAGCTGGTCTTTGTTTATCTGGAAAGATTTTTTCTTTTATGTTTGTTGTAAAAAAGGCTGAAAATTGATACTATTTACCAGAAGTATCAGAAATGCTTACAGCATATGCAATGTAACTTTTTATTTTTCTTAATAAAAAGTTCGCTTTTTTCTTTGGAAAAAAATACTTTGTTAGATTTTTAATGTTGATGTTTGTTGTGAGGAACAATGGCTAAATTCCCTATAGTTCCATTTGACCTCAAGAATTAATTATATAAATCTACTAATGGTGACAACTTGTGTCTACTTTTCGCATGCAATTGAGAGATAATTCATATGTTTAACGAAACTCTAATGGTGGTTAATAGGATTCGATGATTCCTTCATATTTTTCACCTCTACAAAGCATTTTTCTTTACGTATGTCTATCCTAGTCCACTCTTTTTTGGTTCCATAGATCTTATAAGGTCTCTATATATATTATATATCAAAATATTCTATTCTAATGTTAAAGCTCATAATACTTTATTATAATTTCTCTGCAAATCATTTTCTTTACATTTGTGTATCCTAGCCTACTCTTTTTTGGTTCCATAGATTTTATAAGGTCTCTATAGGTGTATATAAACATATTCTTTTCTAATTTTAACACTCATAATACTTCATTAGATTTTAAATGTTGATGTTTGTTGCAAGGAACAATGGATAAATTGTCTATATTTCCATTTGACCCTGAGAATTAATTATATAACTCTAGTAATGGTGACAACTTGTGTCCAATTCTCACATGAAATTGGGAGATCAGTCACTTGTTTAACAAAACATTGTATTAAAAATAATTTATCTATAGGGTTTGTTATTATTTCTTAAAGCAAGGAAAGGAAAAGAATTGTGTTTATACCATCAATTTGATTTCTTAAAGTAAGGCTAGAATGTTGTATTTTAGAAGAGTTATGGAAACAAAACATTGCATCCCTTTCAAAAGTGTTGGTGCTTAGAGCTCACCTTCTACAAATAATAATACATGAATACAAACATTTTAATTTCTATCTATGAGTAGTTTGTATGATAAAAGGAAAAGAATTGTGTTTATACCATCAATTTGATTTCTTAAAGTAAGGCTAGAATGTTGTATTTTAGAAGAGTTATGGAAACCAAACATTGCATCCCTTTCAAAAGTGTTGGTGCTTAGAGCTCACCTTCTACAAATAATAATACATGAATACAAACATTTTAATTTCTATCTATGAGTAGTTTGTATGATATTATTAATAATGATCAGGTGATTTCACATAAGCCCCCTCCTCTTCTGTAATAAGAGGCCATCATTGTTCCATAAATAATAATACTAGTAGAAGAAAATAAAATATAATAGTTTTATTTACATCCATCGAAAACCCTATAGGATTTATGGGACCAAAAATTACAAAATTTTCATTCATATTTGTAGTTTTGGTTCCCCTTATCTTAAGGATTTATCAATCCAAAATATACTCATGTTTTTTATGGTGTTATAAAGCCTCCATACTATAATTGCATAATATTTTTGTTGACAAATTCAACAAGTTAAGTTTACTAGTGATCGTGATTCACAATGTCCTTCATCTTAAGAATGTCTCAACTCACAATATGCTTATGTATTTTTTGTGTTATAAAATTTCCTTAATATAATAGCATATTATTTTTAGGAAAAAATCAACAAGTCAATGTTTGTGGTGATTGTGACTCTATAGGAAGTGGTTCTACTTCTCATACTATTTCAAATGCCCCACAAATGGGAAAAACACCATCAAACATTTTTAAATTTCCAATGAAATATGATATTGATAAGGACATATTAGATAATGATATTGTTGCATTTGAGGAAGAGAATATCCATAACAATATTGGTGACCTTAAGAAACACTTACCTCTACTTTTGAGACTTATAAGGGAGGTGGATCAATCTCTTTTGTTGCCTTGGAAAATAAAAAACATGGTTTCCTTATATTTTATTAATATGGACATGTAATTACATATTCAATGCAATGTTTTAGGGATGTTTCAATTAAATTTTTTACAAAAAAACAATTAGGGAAAACTTCTTCCTCTTATAGGATTCCTACAAGTATTAGTGTTAATGTGGCTTACACTAAATCACATAAGAATGAGTGAATTTTCTATAAACACTACAATTATGGGTAATCTATTATTTCCTACAATTTAACTAAGCTTACACTAAATCAAATAACTATGAGTGACTTATCTATGGACACTACAATTATGGATTACCCATGATTTGCTACAATTTGAACTCTTTCATTCTTTCCCTCATGTTTTGGAGATTGTGATTTAATTTGAGGAAAATTTTAGGTGAACTTATCTCTTCTCCAGTTTTCAAACTATTACTCCAACTCCTTTTTCTGTAGGTCTATCCAACCTTAACTGGTATTGTGCCTTCCTTATTTTCATGAAGCCCTTTAGGCATAATCTCTTCAAAATATTATTTAAGCCACCTAACATAATTCTTTCATTGGATATAACTTAAATTTCACTCTACTAGACTCTAAAACCTATGGTGCCTTAATTTCCCAAGACCTTCTCGTTGATTATTTCATAAAACATTTGGATGGTGCGAGAATCCTTGATATCCTTGGATATTTGTGTCTTAATCCTTTGAAACATACACAATAATTTATAATTATTATTATTAGTCTCCCTATAAAAGGTGAAATTTGACAATACTACTCTAGTGATATTATCCTTCATAACCCTATAAGAAAAAGTTTGCCATGCCTATTACCACAACTAAAATTTCCTTACTACTCTTACCATGCATAGAAAATCATCTTTTGTTGTGCGTTGCTTGACCTAAAAACTCTCTGACTTCTATCCCATTAATGGTAACTCAAACTTGTCTATTGTGTATGATTGTGAAACCTAGTAGCAGTCGCTTGGTGACTAGGTTATTTCTCTTATTGTTTTTCCCAAGAACACAACTTGATGATTGGGATTTTTCATCCCAATGAAAACTTTTCAACCAATTCCAGGCCCTCACATGTTGTAGTGTTTTTCCTCAACCTTGTTGCCCAATTTATGATCTTACTTTTCCTTTCCTAGATGTCAATGGATTTCTAATGTCATCCCACTTTATAATATTAATTTAATTTTTTCACAACGATGTTACCTATTGGAAACCCAATTTACAATCCAATTCTCAATGTAACAAAAATGAAGAAAAAAATGAGACAATAAAAGATAATCTTAGGGACAGTGGCATCCTTCGAGCCTCTCTCCCAATATAAGAACCTAGGGATGGTGGGAGGCTCATTCCCTAACCTTATTGTTGGAAATTGTAACTAAATTTGGTCTTCATAATTGTTAATGTACTCATTTCAATATGTTACGATAAAAAAGAGAAAGAAAAACATCATTTTGAGCATGGGTTTCGTGCTCCATTTTAATGGTCATCTACGTAAAGAATGTTCTTCATGCTTCTAGGGTTTTTCATGCCAAATGAATACTTTCATTGAGTTAATAAATTCATTATCATTTGTAGAAGACACTATTGGGAAATATTTAACATGAAAAATATATTATTTTGAGTCTAGAAAGTCCTAAGAACATCTAAGCACATGTCGTCCCTGGAAGTGAAAATTCGGCCTAAAGAAGGGAATTCAAACCCCATAGATGTGTATAAATAAAAGTAGCATCAACCTAATTTAGCACGAATTTGATAATCTCAAAAAAGATGTTTGATCTGAAGCTGGGAATGTCAAGGAAGTAAGATAACCCAAGTTTTGATACAATTTTGTAATTAATGTAAAGTCTCCACAATTTGTGGATGTGTAGCATGTAGATGATTAAGAGTCAAAGGGGTTTATCCCCTTGTTTTATGTAGATTTTGTGTCGGTTTTGAGATCCACCCATGGTCCGCTGACCATGGGATTGTATGAAAAAGACTATAAATAAGTGTGCCTTAGAGAGTCAAAGGCATAACGGATGGAGTCTTAGAAGTGATAGCAAGAAGAAGTGGGTCAGATAGGAGAAGAAAGGCTCAGAAGCTGAGTGCGCAGAGGCCTAGGTAGAGTCCACAACTGAGTGTGCCGACCCCTGCAACTGAGTGCGTAGGGTAGTTTTAAGTCTGTAAATATAAATTGAAGATCAATAAAGACAGTTACTAAAGAATTCATGTGTTGTTACTGCTATTAATATTATATGTTGTTGACGAATAATGTGTTTATGAAATATTGATCTAATGATGCGCAATTCTCTTGAATAAGTCTTAATAGATGTACGCAATGCATGTTAAGTACTTTCACGAAGAATCTACTAAATTTTGTCATGTTTACTAATAACTTAAGTAGATCTGCACGAACACTACTTTAGGTTTGTTTTCTCGTGTGCGTAAGTGGATAAATCGACTATTAAGGGTATGCAAAGACCAATCGTAGACCTTCGCAAAGGTCTGGAGGTTGTTTTAACAGAGTTGCAGTACCAAGCCCTAAGGGCTTACCGATCTGCGTGAAGGCAAATCTAGGGCGCTAAAAGACATCACACTAATCTCTGGATGCGAAAACTTGGTCCTAGCATCCCCCCATATTGCTTCGGGTGAGAATGCTTCCTGCTCTACACAATTTGTTTCCGAAAGGGCCAGTAGTGTAGGGTTTTTATTGGTTGGCACAACTAACTCTGAACCTAGGTCAGGACCCCCTAAGCCACCAAATGGTTCCGTTGTTGGGACCAGGATCTTCTTAAAAGAGATGTGTGATGTCGCATCACTGGAATCTAACCAAGAAAGAAATTAAAAAGTGGTTGGATCGGAAGATTCACGAGTTTGCAGCGTAATAAAACTGGAATCCGCACTTGTCGAAGGAAGAGTGGTTGAATAGGTATCCGTATACAGAGATACACGAAATTTTCTTCTGCACTTTTCCCATTGAATTGTACAAGTGGTTAGCTAAATTGATAGACAACCAAGGAAGGTGGAAGCTTGATAACCCTATAGCGTGGACTACTGAATTAGTGCGATGATTAGAAGCCTCTAAAAACCAAATCGTGTGGGTTGTTGATCATTGGCTCAATTGAATTCTGGGAGGATTTGTTACAGAATTCTAAATTGATACCTTAGTCAGCTATAACGAAGCGGAGCAATGATTTTTCAAAGGACCGCGAGGTAAGTATTTAAGATCTTTGAATACTTGGATTAAAATGTTGTTATGTTAAAAGTGAGTTGTGCCATTTCCTTGATGTTTGGAGCTACGCGAAGTGGAAGACGCTTTAGATATTGAGAGTGATAAGGTCCAGAATATATCTCGTTGATCAGACCTCCTTCGAGTGATGACGAGGGAGCCGTATAGGCCTCACCACGGAGTTTTGTCTAGTCGATAACATAGGGTTTCCTATGAACACATCATCCATCCACTCCACCTCCACCTCCACCTCCACCGCATACACCTTCGCCCACACCTCCACCTCCACCACCTCCATTCAACATGGCGAACACTATGAAGTTGTCGATTTTCAAGGCATCGGGAGTGAAGATACAAAGTAGTTCTGGTTTGTTGCGAATGTTTTTCAGACAACACAAATGATTACTGATGAAAATATAAATAAGGCACAATTGGATGCCACTCTGCAATATTGCACACTAACTTGGTATATTAAGTATTGTTCTTATAATCCTCTGGCATCGCTAGCAGATACTAAGGCTGCTTTAAGTAAAGGAATTTAGTAAGCCTAATTCTGACTCGCAGTTAGTTATTGGATTTAAGGAAATCATGATGAGGGTTGATGAGACACCTTGGGAATTAGATCAAAGGTTGAAGTTTCAAGTTCAAAAAGCTAACATGAAGCTCAGACAGTCAGCATCACGAATGGTTTATAGCTTTGCTTTTGCCCCACTTGAGGGTTTCCATGTTACAACAGAAGATAGGAACACAGGTGGAAGCTTTGGAAATCGTCATGAGGCTGCATGCAACACCTATTCAGGATGTGGCCTTGGGGGTACAACAAATTCACTCTCAGTTACAGAGCCTCTGCTTAGAATTACAGAGCTTGAAGAAAGACAAGGAGACTAAACTAGAGGTGCGTGCGGAATTTTGGTGTCTGGAGTGAAAGAGTCAAGGGTATGATAAATACCATTGTCTCGTGTACTCTAATTATATTACAGGAGGGGGACCAATTCCCCTGAGGCCAGAAGCTCCAACAAGGTTGAGTGTGGGGGCTACGCTATGGTGTGATATTTGTCAGGTTGTTGGAAAACATGTGATGGATAACTGTCATTTGGTTCAAAAGTTTGTCTAGACACCTCAACAGTTGTTATGTGACTTCTTCAAATCGGTGGGCCACGATGATCGCCATTGTTGCAACTATGAGCTAAAGATGAAAAGAACACCTACATACCGGATGCAAGCATAAACTCGAAGGCTTAATGATGCGTGTGCCCATCATCCATTCCCGACATCATTTACCGATGAATTATTAGACAACATTGGAGGGCAGGAGGCCTACTCATTGACTGACGGGTTTTCGGGGTACCATCAGATTAAGATTGTGTCCGAGGATAGGAGAAAAATGACCTTCGCGATAGAGTGGGGTTGTTTTCAATACACTGTGATGTCATTTGGACTCAAGAATGCGCTTGCGATATTTTATAACATAGTGATCGCAGCGTTCAAGGAGTTCATTTATAAGTTCCTGGAAGTATACTTTGATGACTGGACAGTGTTTGGATTAGTAAAGTACCATGTGTAAAGTCTATGCCTGATGTTGGATATGTGTTGCAGATACCAGATTGCGCTGAACCTAAAGAAATGCATATTTTCTATTCCTTTCGTGATCTTGTTGGGTCATGTTGTGTGAAAGGAAGGGCTGATGGTGGATCCTGCCAAGATTGCAGTGATAGTGAATTTGGAGGCCCCAAGGAATGTTAAGCAGCTGCACATGATGCTTGGACATACGGGATATCATAGAAAATTTATCAAATCATACGCTCAAATTACCGTGCCCATGGAGAAATTGCTGAAGAAGGACGCAATATTCTATTGGGATGAGGAATGTCAGCACAACTTAGATGTATTAAAAGAAAAGATGGTCACCGCATTGATCTTTTTATTCCCTGATTGGAAAAAGGAATTTTGCGTACATGTGGATGCCTCTTGCATTGTGTTGGGTGTAGTGTTAACACAAGCTAGTGAAGTATAAATGGACCATCCTATAGCCTTCACGAGTAGGAAATTATCAAAGGTCGAGAAGAATTACTCAACAAATTAGCGCGAGGGATTGGCCATGGTGTATGCACTACAAAATTTCAAGCACTATCTGTTAGGCGGACATTTCAAGATGTACACAGATCATTTTGCTTTGAAATACCTGGTTAATAAGCCTATGTTGAGGGGGAAGATCTGTAGATGGTTGCTACTATTCCAGGAGTATGACTTTGAAGTAATTTTGAAGTCAGGGAGGTTAAATGTGGGACCAGACCATCTGTCACGGATTGAAACAGGAGAGAAGCCCAATAATCTGGAGGAAGGGTTTCCAGATGCACATCTCTTTGCGGTGTGCATAGCAGATAACCATTTTGTAGATATTATTCACTTCTTGACTACAGGGATGGCACCAGAAGGGTATACAAGTTAGAAAAAGAAGGAACTCATAGTGCGCACGACATATTTTTCAGTTATTGCGGAACATCTGTATAAGATGTGTGCATATGAAATATTACGAAGTATGTTCCAAATTTTGAGAGGGATAGCATTCTCGTTGAAGCTCATGGAGGGGCTGCGAGAGGTCATTATGCAGGAAAGGCCACTGTGTAGAAGATTTTGCACGCAAGTCTATGGTGGCCTGTTATAGACATTTTTGTGCCTAACAGCATGAAGCATGAAATGTCGATAATCTAAGGGATCCAAAGTCCCTAAACATGTTGTTCCTACCCCTAGAGGAACAAGGTCAGCAAACGACAGCACTGAAAATCAGTTCTCCACCTGAAAACACTCAAAAACAAGCTATTTCTGGATCATGTCAGCTGCTCCACTGAGCATCTGCACTGAATGTCAACTGCTCCACTCTGTACCTGCGCTGAATGTCAAAATCAATGAAGGCTACCTGCGCTGGGCGAGATTGGCCAAGTGGCACAGTCATTCTGCAAGGTGTCAAATGCCCAGGAAGCTTCCAAAATGACACTTGGATCAGGGAATTCGCCTTGTGATGAGTAAGAGGATCTAGATATCCAAGTGGAAGCAAGAAACTCCAAGTGGACTCAAGAACTGAAGTATAACTAAAGTGGGAGAGGACACTAGTCAGCTTCATGCCAAGCTCAAGCTGACTCATCCTTTCTCCAAAACTCCTATATATAGAGCTCTCTCATGAGGTCTATGGAGCCTGGAATCTTGTGAATGTAAGGAAGTGTTGTTGGTTTCAGTATAAAACTATTCAAGATTACTTCTTTATGAGATGTAAGAGAGGGGAGAAAGAGATCCACTAACTGTTGTCTTCCGCTAATGTTTGATCCAATCTTCTCTCCTTGCTGCTTGCTCCCAGCTCCTTGCTCTTTCACTGGCCCAGCTACCCAAAGATCCTGCAAAAGCACAAGAAAGGGAAACTACAAGAAGCATACATCCATAATTGATTCAAGTATTAGAATAAATCAAATATACAAGCATCAATACGCCACAGAGACACATGCATATAAAAGAACCTCAAATGCTTTATTAATGGAAGAAGTAAAGTTCTGAGAGTGTTACAACCATAAGAGGCCCAATCCAGCAACACCTCCCAGCAGAAAGAAATCTCCTCTTCACCTCCTTCAAAGCAATCACCCAATAGTTCTATACTCAAACCAACAGCACTTCCTTACATTCACAAGATTCCAGCCTCCATAGACCTCATGAGAGAGCTCTATATATAGGAGTTTTGGAGAAAGGATGAGTCAGCTTGAGCTTGGCATGAAGCTGACTAGTGTCCTCTCCCACTTCAGTTATACTTCAGTTCTTGAGTCCACTTGGAGTTTCTTGCTTCCACTTGGAGATCTAGATCCTCTTACTCATCACAAGGCGAATTCCCTGATCCAAGTGTCATTTTGGAAGCTTCATGGGCATTTGACACCTTGCAGAATGACTGTGCCACTTGGCCAATCTCACCCAGCGCAGGTAGCCTTCATTGCTTTTGACATTCAGTGCAGGTACAGAGTGGAGCAGTTGACATTTAGCGCAGATGCTCAGTGGAGCAGCTGACATGATCCAGAAATAGCTTGTTTTTGAGTGTTTTCAGGTGGAGAACTGATTTTCAGTGCTGTGGTTTGCTGACCTTGTTCCTCTAGGGGTAGGAACAACTTGTTTAGGGACTTTGGATCCCTTAGATTATCAACATTTCATGCTTCATGCTGTTAGGCACAAAAATGTCTATAACAGTTGCCCCCTAAAGTATGAGGTTGTTTATCGGGTGAAATGCTTTATCAGGAGGATCCGAAGTTCATTCAATCGCTGAGAGGTGCCCTGTAATAAAATACAATACAATACATCATTTTTCATTCTGCTTTCATGATCTAGATGAGGCGGGCATTCCCATGCTCAGCTTTATAAATTCATTTTGGTACATAGAACAGACGATCGTCTGGTGGTAGACTGATAATTCTCTGCTAAAATTATCATACTTTGAGTAGGATGATCATCTGCTGCAATGATGTACATAACAAATGTCTTTATATCCTGAATATATATATCGCAGCCCGGATGGATGAAACTAGATCCGGGGTCTTCAAACTCGTTCGATCTTCACTCTAAGTACAAGTCGATCCATGTGAGAATTGCGCTGAAGTCGAACATGGAAAGACATCACTTGATTACCGGTCAATAATGTAAACCGTTAACAAGCGCGAGAGGAATCACCGATAATGATAATGACCCTCAAGGTACTGCAGTACAATTCACGTGGTGTGAATAAAGGACTTGGCGTTGAACACCACGCAAAATCTTCTGGTCGAAGGTCATTGATTTATACCTGTCGCCGGAAGTGAGAAACTTGCCATTGAGGCATGCAAGCTTCAAAGTACTGAGGGGGTTGTTCCTAGATCAACTTCTTGGATAATGAGCTGAAGTCGACAAGAAGCGATCCGTCAAAGGAGGGCCTTAATGAATCCCACATCAATGACACGGAACAGAGCTAATGATTTTAGTGGAGGTGAAAACAATCTGTGAAATATGATTCAGGGTGGCGATCATGGGTGGATGAAGGACAATGTATGGCAGTGGATGGGACACGGTTGACTCTTTCTGAACAACATCTCTTGAACATATAACGACACTGATGTGTTGGATCGGTAGCATTACCCCAAATGTGGATGGTTTAGCGAGGACCATGGTGATGAGACCGGTGAATGAAACAACCCAACCCGAAGTGATACGGAGGACAAAGTGTCATGTTCAAGAGCGACTTGCTACCATTAAAGCTTTGAGGTTCTCCCAATTTTTCCCCAGTCATTTCTGACCAGTACCTCTTTATTTTTATCAAGCTTGAGGAGGATAACATATGCTTGTTCTATAACTTGCCCTTCGGGCAAGCCCATCGCTATGTTTTAACGAGCTTAGTGATAGGGAAACTCGTTCTCGTCTAAAGACAAGTTTGTCACTATTTAATCATTTTAACGAGTCTAACGACAAGGAAAACTCGGTCCTTTTCATTTTTAGAGAGTCTGAAAAGGTACAGAAAGTTAACTCCAAAGTTCCTTTTTCGTCATCTAATCCCTTAAGTCCGAAAAAGTATAAAACAATACAGAAGGGATGAGTTTTCAATAACTTTAACGAGCCGAATAAAACAAGCGCTCGACCTTTTTGTGTAATAATCCCTCAGGTCCAAAAGAATTAAAATCTAGAGGAGGGATAGCTCTTCTGGTCCTTTTAACGAGCTGGAAGGCCAAAACTCGGCAAACTTTTCATTTTTTACGAGTCAGATGAAAAGAGCTCAAAGAAGACTCGTCTTTTGAGGAACGAGTGATAAACAGGGATAGCAGTAGATTCCAGGTACAGGTTGGAATTTTCCAATCACGGCAGTGTCACAAGGATGGCTAAGTGAAATCACTCTTCGCAGCTGTTCCTCAAAATGGGTAAACAATCATATGGAGGTGAACGACTGGCCAAATGAAATGGAGGTGGTGGGTGTAAACACGACCAAGGCTTTTTATGGCTAATAAATTTACGATCACAGTGGTTATTTACCGAGATGGGTTCATTTTTTAATGAGCTTGAATGCGCCAAAACACTGCTCAATGCTTATGTTTATTTTTTAACGAGCATGAATTCCACGTTAAAACTGCTCGGTTCTCGCTTTTCTATTTTTTAACGAGCATAAATTCCGCGGTAAAACTGCTCGACGATAAGTTTGCATGCCCCCAGCATAATAACGCAAATCGAGGTGCATGCCCCCCAAGCTTCATTGTATTCAACTCGGTGGTTGGAATGAAGGTTTACCTTTGAGAAAGGGGATTTGTTTCATTTTTTAATGAGGTTGACACAAGATAAGAACCGTCCTCTGACTCCTTGTTTCATTTTTTAACGAGGTTGACATGAGATAAGAACCGTCCTCGGAATAGTAAAGCATGCAGGTTACTATTTAAGCATAGTAACGCTTGAGGTTAAAACCGTCTTGTGGGGCTGCGCCAGTGGAATTCCATCGTAATCCATTAACTCGTAGGCTCCTTTTGCTAACACCCTTTTAACAATATAGGGGCCCATCCATAAGGACTTGAATTTACCTGCTCCCAATTTATCGGATTCTTGGTCATAAAGCAAGACCAAATCACCTTCTGAGAAGACACGGGGTTTGACATTTTTGTCGAACTGAGCCTTGACTCGTTTCTTATGGGCCTCGTTAGCCAAAGCGGCGTCACGACGGGTTTCGTCCAACTGGATTAATTCCAAGAAACGAGCCTCTTCTTCTGAAGTTCCGGGGAGAAGATCGATTACGAGTTTAAGTGATGAAATTTCGCACTGGATTGGCAAGACTGCTTCCAGGCCATACACCAGTTGAAAAGGTGTGAACCCGGTTGCGTTCTTTACCGACGTTCGGTAAGCCCACAAGGCTGAGTACAGGATTAGGTGCCACCTTCTTTTATGAACCCCAATCATCCGCTGCAACATACGCTTCAGGACCTTGTTGATTGCCTCAACTTGTCCGTTGGCTTGCGGGTAATATGGGGTAGAGCTGTCGTGAGATAGCCCTAGCTTGGCAGCTAATTCGACCATCATGTGATTGCGAAAATGCGACCCATGATCTGTAACTATAGCCTGTGGTACGCCGAACCTGGTGACTACATGATTGAAAAAGAAAAGGGCAGCTGTTTCACCAGTGTTATCCAATGTAGGCATCGCCTCGGCCCATTTGGTAAAATAGTCAACAGCGACTATAATATACCCATGCCCCCCGGTCGAGGTGGGGTTACATTGCATGAAATCGATGCCCCACTTGGCGAAGGGCCCAACAGCAACTATCGGCTGTAAAGGTGCGGGTGGTCGTCTGGTTTTGCTATCAAATATTTGACAAGCATGGCAACTTCTGACTGCGGTTATGCAATCTTTGAACATGGTTGGCCAGAAGTATCCTGCTCGTAAGATTCTTTGTGCTGTTGCATATCCAGACTGATGCCCCCCACGCGCGCCTGAATGACAATCATTCAGGGCTTTTTCGGCCTCCTCATGGGTAAGGCACCTCCTCAGAACTGTATCGACACCACGACGGTAAAGTGTATCACCGACGATCATGTAGTCTTTTGCTTGGTATCGTATATGTTTTTGTTCGGAGCGAGAGGTGTTAGGCCTGAATTTTTGGGTTTGGAGATAAACTATGATATCTCCATACCACTCATCGCTTACAGATATCAGAAACAAACTTTCATCCACGATTGACTCTTCCGATGTTTCATCGTTGGACGATGATGGGAGATCGCACAATAATTCTGCGAAAACTAGGGCTTTCTTTGATTTGGATTTCACAAATTCCAGATCAAACTCTTGAAGGATCGCTATCCATTTTGAATATTTGCCCCCCAGCAACTGTTGCGACAATATATAAGTCATGGGGTTGCAATCTGACAAGATGGTAGTTTTCTGAAAGAGGACATAATGTCGAAACCTTTGAATCGCTTGAACAGCTGCAAGCGCTAGTTTTTCAACATAAGAATATTTACTTTCTGTATCGTTTAAGTTTTTACTTAAATAATAGATAGGATGTTCAATTCCATTGACTTCTTGAACTAAAACCATTGCAATGGTCGTATCTGCTGCAGCCAGATACAGGTTAAAATCTCTTTGATAGTCCGGGGCGTACATTAATGATGCTTTTACTAGACAATCTTTCAGAGCATCAAAGGAAGCTTGCGCCACCTGGTCCTAGACAAAAGGTACATCTTTTTTCAAAAGACGAGTATAACCCTCAGCAAGTTCTGCGTAATTTGGAATGAACCTCCTCAGAAAGTTTGCTTTTCCTTGGAGTTTCTGAATCTAAAGCAAATTTGAAGGTGGAGGCAAATTAATGATTGCCTGAACCTTACAAGGGTCGAGACGAATCCCATCCTTAGAGACTACAAAGCCAAGTAAACGACCAGAACCGACGCAAAACACACATTTGTGCGGATTGAGTCTTATCTTGTAGTGTCGGCATCGTAGAAATATCGCTCTTAAATGCTGCAGATGATCAGTCCGCTTTCGCGAATGAGCCGGAAGATCGTCGAGGTAAGGTTGAACAATGTTCTTGATGTCATGGAAAGCATAATTCATTGCCCTCTGAAACGTCGCCCCTGCGTTCTTTAAACCAAAGGGTAATTTTTGATAAGCGAATGTGCCCCACGGACAAATAAATGTAGTCTTTGACTGGTCCTGTGGGCGAATATTTATTTGATTATACCCGGAAAATCCATCCATAAATGAAAAGATTTCACATCCGGCGCATTCATCAATTATCTGGTCGATGAAGGGTGTAGGGTAGTTGTCCTTCGGACAAGTTTGGTTTACATCCCTATAATCAACACACACTCTAATCGTCCCTTGTTTCTTCATAACAGGGACAATATTCGATACCCAATCGGTTAGAGGAACCGGGTAGATGAATCCAGCATGGAGGAGTTTTTCAACTTCCGCCTTAATGGCAGCAGCTTTCTTGGGGTGCACCTGCCGAAGTCGTTGCCTTACTGGTTTGACATCAGGATACATTTTAATTTCATGTTCAATGATACTCGAGTCAATGCCTGGCATTTCATCATATGACCAAGCAAAGACATCTCTAAATTCGCGAAAAAGAGCATTATATATTTCCAGTTCTCAAGGGGAACAACCTTTGCCGACATAAATATTCTCTACAACATCTGTTTTAGTCGAGATATTTATGGCTATAGTCTCTTCAATATTGGATAGGTTTCGCTCGGAATCCACCGTGTTTACAGTATTTGTTAGGAATTCGAATACTGAAGGGTGATAAAGGTCACTTTGAGTATCTTCTTCATATCCCGGAAGAAGGGAACGATGGTGGTGATCATTCCATGGGGCCTCCTCAATCATCATTGATTGTAAGATTCCTTCGTCAGTCCCATGTACGTTCGACCAAGGATCTAATGGGGTTCCATATTCTCTAGACCTATCTACCCAAACGCTTGACGAGCGTTGATTTGGGCTCGCCTCCCATGCTTGAAACATTGATTGCTACAATATTTCTAAAGGGCTTGGGGGCAAAACCATTGAATGATCCATGTTGACCTTCGTGGAAGATATCATGTTGCAGGTTGCTACAAACGGTACATTTCCTATATAAATAGGAGGTGGTAGCGTGAAAGTTCCCATCAATGTGGGGTCTTTCAATAATCCTACTCCGATATCTTGAATTGAATGGTTGCTTTCATGGATCATGGGAATGCTTCCTGTAACTTGTGAACCATTAGGGAGGAAATTCTGTTGGTCGACGATCGTAATCCCTCCTTCAAATGGGAATGCGATCTTCCTAAAATAAGTCGACACGACAGCTACCATGGCATAAATCCATGGTCTACCCAGTAGGATGTTATAGTCAAGATTTCCATCAATGACTTCTACATCAATTTCTACTGTTTTTCCTCCTAGTTCAACTTTCAAGTTATTAAGGATACCGTAAGGGGTATAAGTCCTTCCGTCGAAAGCTTTTAATGTCGTCGAAGAGCGTGACAAGGTTGGAGATCCTAAAGTTTTCCAGCAACTCATTGACATAATACATGTCGAGGCTCCCTCATCAATTATTGTTCTGTGAACAGTTTTGTTGAGTGCTTTCACTTGAATAAGGAAAGCTAGCTGAGCTGGTAACTGAGGATCATATCCCTTGTGATCAAAGGATACAAGATTGGAATCCTTAGGATCAACCCCACCAATTGCCGATAACAATGCCTGCCTTTGGGTTGGACAATCTTGTAGCACTTCAAGAGTCAACATAGCAGATGGCGATTGGGCCAAATCTTCCACTATGTTATAATGTTGCGCCGCTCTGGTGCGAGGATTAAATGTCGACTTGTGTACTACACCCTTTGGCGGTTTTATTGTTAATTCAGGGATGGTGGGCGTTACAACTTCTGTCGAAGTTGTTGTCGAACTACTTGGTTGATCTTTACATTTTTCGTTCGACATCTGAGGATTACCATAATCTTTGTTCCTTGTCGAAATCAAAGCATCATTCTGCGGTTTCGAAACCGACAACATAAGGACTTGCGACGGGGAAGCATTTCCACTATCAACCAGATTTTGACCTGGGTTAGGAAACGGATCAGTCAACACAGCTGAGGTTTGGGAACTTTTAAAGAACCTTTTAAGGTCAGCTTTGTAAGGACAATCCCTTGTCCAGTGATCTTCGTCACATATCATACATGGACTGTTTGGTTTCCCTTTTCCATGAGGGTTTGAAGAATTTTTTCCCGGGGATGACTCACCCTGTTTCTTCTTCTTCCCTTTGTTTTGCTTCTTCTTGCTTCCTGGTTGATTGGTTTCTTTGCCTTTATCTTCTGATACGGAATTTACTTCCGAAGCAAGAATTTCTTCTTTTGCATTTTGATCCGAATTCTTACGGGCTTTCTTTGACGAAGCCTTCATCGATTTCGCGTTTGCTGTGCCAATCACGCCATCACCGGCATGAGAGTCACTATTTGATTTAGGAGGGGGAGGAATTGAAAACTCTGGTCTAGGGGCGTCAGGTATTTTGTCATAGAGTGTGCCGGATTGAGTATAAACTAAGTCCAAATATTGTGCACGAGCAATCACTTGCTCCTCTGTTACGACTCCCCCCTTGGCCACATCTTCCGTAATAGCCAGAAGTAACGACTTTATAAACCATTCAGCTAATAGCTGATCGGGAACATATGTTTTCACCATCCTACGACGACGACGCCACTCATGTATATAATCAGATATATGGGTAGCAGTTGTCTGTTTGAAGTTGGTTAATATTTATGTTCCCGTTTCATACCTTATCGGTAATTGAAAGTGGGTTAAGAAAGTCGTGGCTAGGGAACTAAAGTTGTCGAAAGAGGCTCTTGGCAATTCAATATACCATTTAGCCGCTGGACCTGTCAATGTCCTCTGAAAAAGGCGAAGTCTTATCGAATCGTCATTAAGGGTGTTCGACGAACACCACAGATGAAAAGTCATCACGTGATTCGATGGGTCTTCACCTGGATTTCCATTGAATTTAGGAATGTCAGACGGAAGTTTATGAGGAATCGCTGGCCACCAAGGGGCATAAGCAATCGGATCGTTCGTCAACCGGTGTAAATCGGGTAACTCTAAAGTTGCCACGAATGGTAACTGTTGATTCAGGTTAGGTGAAGCGTGGGGAGCCATTGGTTTCAGATAGGTACATTGACTGGTAACATGCTGCAAAAACAAGGGTGAAAACAGGGCAATGAACAGCAGGGAACCCCAGTAGCACTAGGCAAAACTGGTTCAGCGCAGGTGGTACACTGTCAGTTTGACATTCAACGCAGGTAGCCCCTTTGGGAACTGCGCTGAAATGCAGACTGCCTTCACAGCACCTGCACTGAAGATTCAAACTTTCGTTTTTCTCAGTTTCCGGGTCACAGATTGCTCAAAAATTCACAGTTTTTGGCCAAATCAGAAGCTATCAGTCAAGGACACACTAAGGGATGACAAGGAGGATGAAAAGCTATCACTAAGAGCTTATTAGAGTCCTTGTGGATCAGCTCTTCAAATCATAAACTTGCCCAGAAACTGAGCTAGAGTAGCTGCCCTCTACTTTGCATTTGAAAGATCCAAATGCAGTTCGATTTGGTACTCCCTGTGTTTATGAAATGAATAGAAAAAAACACAAACAACCAACAAGATACAATCCCCAGTGGAGGTTTCAGTGCAAAGACCCACTGCTCAAGCGATTCCATCGTACCCTGGTTACGCTTCGCCTAACCTGAATCAACAGTTACCATTCGTGGCAACTTTAGAGTTACCCGATTTACACCGGTTGACGAACGATCCGATTGCTTATGCCCCTTGGTGGCCAGCGATTCCTCATAAACTTCCGTCTGACATTCCTAAATTCAATGGAAATCCAGGTGAAGACCCATCGAATCACGTGATGACTTTTCATCTGTGGTGTTCGTCGAACACCCTTAATGACGATTCGATAAGACTTCGCCTTTTTCAGAGGACATTGACAGGTCCAGCGGCTAAATGGTATATTGAATTGCCAAGAGCCTCTTTCGACAACTTTAGTTCCCTAGCCACGACTTTCTTAACCCACTTTCAATTACCGATAAGGTATGAAACGGGAACAGAAATATTAACCAACTTCAAACAGACAACTGCTACCCATATATCTGATCATATACATGAGTGGCGTCGTCGTCGTAGGATGGTGAAAACATATGTTCCCGATCAGCTATTAGCTGAATGGTTTATAAAGTCGTTACTTCCGGCTATTACGGAAGATGTGGCCAAGGGGGGAGTCGTAACAGAGGAGCAAGTGATTGCTCGTGCACAATATTTGCACTTAGTTTATACTCAGTCCGGCACACTCTATGACAAAATACCTGACACCCCTAGACCAAAGTTTTCAATTCCTCCCCCTCCTAAATAAAATAGTGACTCTCATGCCGGTGATGGCGTGATTGGCACAGCAAACGCGAAATCGATGAAGGCTTCATCAAAGAAAGCCCGTAAGAATTCGGATCAAAATGCAAAAGAAGAAATTCTTGCTTCGGAAGTAAATGTCGTATCAGAAGATAAAGGCAAAGAAACCAATCAACCAGGAAGCAAGAAGAAGCAAAACAAAGGGAAGAAGAAGAAACAGGGTGAGTCATCCCCGGGAAAAAATTCTTCAAACCCTCCTGGAAAAGGGAAACCAAACAGTCCATGTATGATATGTGACGAAGATCACTGGACAAGGGATTGTCCTTACAAAGCTGACCTTAAAAGGTTCTTTAAAAGTTCCCAAACCTCAGCTATGTTGACTGATCCGTTTCCCAACCCAGGTCAAAATCTGGTTGATAGTGGAAATGCTTCCCCGTCGCAAGTCCTTATGTTGTCGATTTCGAAACAGCAGAATGATGCTTTGATTTCGACAAGGAACAAAGATTATGGTAATCCTCAGCTGTCGAACGAAAAAGGTAAAGATCAACCAAGTAGTTCGACAACAACTTCGACAGAAGTTGTAATGCCCACCATCCCTGAATTAACAATAAAACCGACAAAGGGTGTAGTACACAAGTCGACATTTAATCCTCGCGCCAGAGCGGCGCAACATTATAACATAGTGGAAGATTTGGCCCAATCGCCATCTGCTATGTCGACTCTTCAAGTGCTACAAAATTGTCCAACCCAAAGGCAGGCATTATTATCAGCAATTGGTGGGGTTGATCCTAAGGATTCCAATCTTGTATCCTTTGATCACAAGGGATATGATCCTCAGTTACCAGCTCAGCTAGCTTTCCTTATTCAAGTGAAAGCACTCAACAAAACTGTTCACAGAACAATAATTGATGAGGGAGCCTCGACATGTATTATGTCAATGAGTTGTTGGAAAACTTTAGGATCTCCAACCTTGTCGTGCTCTTCGACGACATTAAAAGCTTTCGACGGAAGGACTTATACCCCTTACGGTATCCTTAATAACTTGAAAGTTGAACTAGGAGGAAAAACAGTAGAAATTGATGTAGAAGTCATTGATGGAAATCTTGACTATAACATCCTACTGGGTAGACCATGGATTTATGCCATGGCAGCTGTCGTGTCGACTTATTTTAGGAAGATCGAATTCCCATTTGAAGGAGGGATTATGATCATCGACCAACAGAATTTCCTCCCTAATGGTTCACAAGTTACAGGAAGCATTCCCATGATCCATGAAAGCAACCATTCAATTCAAGATATCGGAGTAGGATTATTGAAAGACCCCACATTGATGGGAACTTTCATGCTACCACCTCCTATTTATACAGGAAATGTACCGTTTGTAGCAACCTGCAACATGATATCTTCCATGAAGGTCAACATGGATCATTCAATGGTTTTGCCCCCAAGCCCTTTAGAAATATTGTAGCAATCAATGTTTCAAGCATGGGAGGCGAGCCCAAATCAACGCTCGTCAAGCGTTTGGGTAGATAGGTCTAGAGAATATGGAACCCCATTAGATCCTTGGTCGAAAGTACATAGGACAGACGAAGGAATCTTGTAATCAATGATGATTGAGGGGGCACCATGGAATGATCACCACCATCGTTCCCTTCTTCCGGAATATGAAGAAGATACTCAAGGTGACCTTTATCACCCTTCAGTAGTTGAATTCCTAACAAATACTGTAAATACGGTGGATTCCGAGCGAAACCTATCCAATATTGAAGAGACTATAGCCATAAATATCTCGACTAAAACAGATGTTGTAGAGAATATTCACGTCGATAAAGGTTGTTCCCCTTCAGAACTGGAAATATATAATGCTCTTTTTCGCGAATTTAGAGATGTCTTTGCTTGGTCATATGATGAAATGCTAGGCATTGACTCGAGTATCGTTGAACATGAAATTAAAATGTATCCTGATGTCAAACCAGTAAGGCAACGACTTCGGCAAGTGCACCCGATGAAAGCCACTGCCATTAAGGCGGAAGTTGAAAAACTCCTCCATGCTGGATTCATCTACCCGGTTCCTCTAACCGATTGGGTATCGAATATTGTCCCTGTTATGAAAAAACAAGGGACGATTAGAGTGTGTGTCGATTATAGGGATGTAAACCAAGCTTGTCCTAAGGACAACTACCCTACACCCTTCATCGACCAGATAATTGATGAATGCGCCGGATGTGAAATCTTTTCATTTATGGATGGATTTTCCGTGTATAATCAAATAAATATCCGCCCACAGGACCAGTCAAAGATTGCATTTATTTGTCTGTGGGGCACATTCGCTTATCGAAAATTACCCTTTGGTTTAAAGAATGCAGGGGCGACGTTTCAGAGGGCAATGAATTATGCCTTCCATGACATCAAGAACATTGTTCAACCTTATCTCGACGATCTTCCGGCTCATTCGCGAAAGCGGACTGATCATCCGCAGCATTTAAGAGCGATATTTCTACGTTGCCGACACTACAAGATAAGACTCAATCCGCACAAATGTGTGTTTTGCGTCGGTTCTGGTCGTTTACTTGGCTTTGTAGTCTCTAAAGATGGGATTCATCTCGACCCCTGTAAGGTTCAGGCAATCATCAATTTGCCTCCACCTTCAAATTTGCTTCAGATTCAGAAACTCCAAGGGAAAGCGAACTTTCTGAGGAGGTTCATTCCGAATTACGCAGAACTTGCTAAGGGTTATACTCGTCTTTTGGAAAAGGATGTACCTTTTTTCTGGGACCAGGTGGCGCAAGCTTCCTTTGATGCTCTGAAAGATTGTCTAGTAAAAGCATCATTAATGTATGCCCCGGACTATCAAAGAGATTTTAACCTGTATCTGGCTGCAGCAGATACGACCATTGCAATGGTTTTAGTTCAAGAAGTCGATGGAATTGAACATCCTATCTATTATTTAAGTAAAAACTTAAATGATACAGAAAGTAAATATTCCTATGTAGAAAAACTAGCGCTTGCAGCTGTTCAAGCGATTCAAAGGTTTCGACATTATGTCCTCTTTCGGAAAACTACCATCTTGTCAGATTGCAACCCCATGACTTATATACTGTCACGACAGTTGCTGGGGGGCAAATATTCAAAATGGATAGCGATCCTTCAAGAGTTTGATCTGGAATTTATAAAATCCAAATCAAAGAAGGCCCTAGTTTTCGCAGAATTATTGTGCGATCTCCCATCATCATCCAACGATCAAACATCGGAAGAGTCAATCGTGGACGAAAGTTTGTTTCTGATATCTGTAAGCGATGAGTGGTATGGAGATATCATAGTTTATCTCCAAACCCAAAAGTTCAGGCCTAACACCTCTCACTCCGAACAAAAATGTATACGATACCAAGCAAAAGACTACATGATCGTCGGTGATACACTTTACCGTCGTGGTGTCGATACAGTTCTGAGGAGGTGCCTTACCCATGAGGAGGCCGAAAAAGCCCTGAATGATTGTCATTCAGGCACGTGTGGGGGGCATCAGTCTGGATATGCAACAACACAAAGAATCTTACGAGCAGGATACTTCTGGCCAACCATGTTCAAAGATTGCATAACCGCAGTCAGAAGTTGCCATGCTTGTCAAATCTTTGATAGCAAAACCAGACGACCACCCGCACCTTTACAGCCGATAGTTGCTGTTGGGCCCTTCGCCAAGTGGGGCATCGATTTCATGCAATGTAACCCCACCTCGACCGGGGGGCATGGATATATTATAGTCGCTGTTGACTATTTCACCAAATGGGCCGAGGCAATGCCTACATTGGATAACACTGGTGAAATAGCTGCCCTTTTCTTTTTCAATCATGTAGTTGCCAGGTTCGGCGTACCACAGGCTATAGTTACAGATCATGGATTGCATTTTTGCAATCACATGATGGTCGAATTAGCTGCCAAGCTAGGGCTATCTCACGACAGCTCTACCCCGTATTATCCGCAAGCCAACGGACAAGTTGAGGCAATCAACAAAGTCCTGAAGCGTATGTTGGAAAGAATGATCGGGGTTCATAAAAGAAGATGGCACCTAATCATGTACTCAGCTTTATGGGCTTACCGGACCTCGGTAAAGAACGCAACCGGGTTCACACCTTTTCAACTGGTGTATGGCCTGGAAGCAGTCTTACCAATCCAGTGCGAAATTTCGTCGCTTAAACTCGCAATCGATCATCTCCCCGGAACCTCAGAGGAAGAGGCTCGTTTATTGGAATTAATCCAGTTGGATGAAACCCGTCGTGACGCCGCTTTGGCTAATGAAGCTCATAAGAAACGAGTCAAGGCTCAGTTCGACAAAAATGTCAAACCCCGTGTCTTCTCAGAAGGTGATTTGGTCCTGCTTTATGACCAAGAATCCGATAAATTGGGAGCAGGAAAATTCAAGTCCTTATGGATGGGCCCCTATATTGTTAAAAGGGTGTTAGCAAAAGGAGCCTACGAGTTAATGGATTACGATGGAATTCCACTGGCGCAGCCTCGCAACGGGTTGTACCTCAAGCGTTACTATGCTTAAATAGTAACCTGCATGCTTTTGTTGTATTTTGTTTTCGCTAAAGTGTTTGTTCTGGTCGAGTGATCCACCTTTTTCCGTTGCAGATGTCAAACCTTCTGGAGACATGTGTTGGATATGCCGACGGAGCGAGTCGTAGTTCGCGGAACCTGTCCTCCACAGCCTAGGCCATTTTTTATCCAAGCGGCGAGTTAGTAAGTTTCAGAGGTGTATGTATTGGGCAATCAACGAATAACATCGCTAAGTATAGCGCGTTGATAGAACTACTCTCTGATGCCATCACACGTGGCATACGCCGACTAATTGTCAGGCTAGACTCACAGCTCGTAATACTACAGCTCAATGGTATATATTCTGTTCGCAATCCAGCTATTTATCGCATGTTCCTAAGGGTTAAGATCTTGGAAAGACGATTTGATTCAATTCAATATCAACATATTTCAAGAAACTTAAACACATTAACTGACTCATTAGCAAACTATGTGTTAGATAGACATTTGCAACATTTATAAAAAGGACACATCATTAAAGATTGTACATATGGATCACATAAATCAACCAGAATAAAACCCGAAAATCAAAATACGTATAAGCTGTTTATATAAGTTCATACATAATGTTCTGTAACCAAGACAAAATTGGTCATATGACCTAAAAACTCAAAACGATGCTAGGGGGCACCCTAGCCTAGTGGTGCTCATGATAGTACGTCACGGCCTGTGCAATCATGCGCAAGAGACGAGTCCATCGTCTAGGCACACCAATGGTATGCCGCTGCATCTGTAAAGGTAACTCGTCAATCTGTACATCCGGAAGGCCACGAGTAAGGCTCTCAACCTGCTCCTGCACAGCTGTAAGGGTCTCAGTGTCGTCAAGATCGCGAATAACAACTCTCCTAGCGGGCTCCCCTGCCGGGGCAGCAGCTGGCGATCTCGGACGAACTGCTGGACGAACAGGACCAATATCTGCATGCACCCAAGAGTACAATTAAAAGTCTTGATAGAATAAAGCACAGCAACATTATGAGTAAGAACAATAAACAGTAATATGGTCAAAGAGTTTACCAATGGCTCCCCACTGCTCGCCATCCGGTAGCACCAAATCCGGATCACCTCGGAAATCCATACCCACATATGGATACTCAGAAAACGCCATCTCCTGGCGCTCGAACCACCTAAAGAAGGCCTCAGTAAAAGTAATCTGAGGTTGACCTGCATGCCTAGACATGTGGTCAACCCACCTCTGCATGCGTGGCTCGGTCGGAGAAGGCAAGTCAAGTATGATGTACTGAGGCTGCATCAGTGGGATTTTCTCCAAGGCGAAGGCAGTCAGAATAGAACCAAATCCAAAGTTCTTCAGCTTCCCGTCCTTTACCTTGGTCAATTGACTTTTCATCTGAACAAGTATTGCATCACACCAGTTGAATACTTTCGGTTAGAGGCACTCCAAGGCGTGCTGCATATAAGACCTGTTGGCAACATGTAGAGCTGCGCTGCCGGCCATCCTACCAATAGTGAACAGAATGGACCTGAGAGCCCGATCAGTAATCTCACGGATAACAATCTTGCCGTCTCTGCTCGGCTGAGAACCTTCCCTGCAATACTGGCGGACATAATCTCTGGTGGAATCAGTCCCCCGGGCCGTACCTGATAAGGAAATGGGGGCACCTCGTCTTGAAAATCCAGTCAAGAAGTACATGTCCTCTATGGTCAAGGGGATGGTCTTTCCCCTAATCTGGAACACTTGGTTAACAGGATCCCAAGCATCAAGCATGTACTGCAGTAAAGAAATCTGTGCTCTCATGCTAGAGATACGGAAGAACTTCAGCAGGCCACAGTTCCGCAGCGCGTTCACCGTGACCGGGTCATGGAGGGCAATCATGTCCTCCTCTTCATGTTCTCGTTCTCGCCATGTAAGGGACATTTTGTTCAAGGTTCCCTGCAAAGCAAACAAGAGAAAGAGTGAATTCTTGATTTGATGAAAAACTGGCGAAAAAATCATCAAAAATGACCTTAAAACTCAGTCTTTTTGAGCCCAGTGCAGGCAGAAGGTCCTCTACCTGCGCTGAGGGTCAGACTGCCTTAAAGTAGATTGACCTTCAGCGCAGGTTTCGAATGGGGAACCTGCGCTGAACCTAGGGCGCCCTGGCAAAACCCCAGGGGCTCAGAAAGACCGGAAAACAGGCAAAAAACAGGAAAATGAAACCGTGAAAAGAAAGAGCTAGGGTTTAGCTCCTACCTGGTCCAGACGGCGCCGAAAATCGTCCGCAGAATCTCCCGGAATCAGCTGGTGAAAATCAAGGGGGAAGAGGCACCTCCAGAGCTCCAACAAACCAAATGCAAATGAAATGGTAAATGAGAGGTAAAAACACCTTTTAATGGATTTTTACGTAGTACAAAGTGAAATATTAGGGTTATAATCTCATTTTCATGCAAATATTATTCATTTCTAACAAAGTTTGTTGCAGCAATTGAAAAAGCAGTACTATATTTGAAAAGAGAAAAGCTAGTAATGGTAAAAAATCAAAATTTGACCATATAATCGAGCAGTTTTACCGCGGAATTTATGCTCGTTAAAAAATAGAAAAGCGAGATCCGAGCAGTTTTAACGCGGAATTCATGCTCGTTAAAAAATAAACATAAGCATTGAGCAGTGTTTTGGCGCATTCAAGCTCATTAAAAAATGAACCCATCTCGGTAAATAACCACTGTGATCGTAAATTTATTAGCCATAAAAGCCTTGGTCATGTTTACACCCGCCACCTCCATTTCATTTGGCCAATCGTTCACCTCCATATGATTGTTTACCCATTTTGAGGAACAGCTGCGAAGAGTGATTTCACTTAGCCATCCTTGTGACACTGCCGTGATTGGAAAATTCCAACCTTTACCTGGAATCTACTGCTATCCCTGTTTATCACTCGTTCCTCAAAAGACGAGTCTTCTTTGAGCTCTTTTCATCTGACTCGTAAAAAATGAAAAGTTTGCCGAGTTTTGGCCTTCCAGCTCGTTAAAAGGACCGGAAGAGCTATCCCTCCTCTAGATTTTAATCTTTTTGGACCGAGGGATTATTACACAAAAAGGTCGAGCGCTTGTTTTATTCGGCTCGTTAAAGTTATCGAAAACTCATCCCTTCTGTATTGTTTTATACTTTTTCGGACTTAAGGGATTAGATGACGAAAAAGGAATTTTGGAGTTAACTTTCTGTACCTTTTCAGACTCCCTAAAAATGAAAAGGACCGAGTTTTCCTTGTCGTTAGACTCGTTAAAATGATTAAATAGCGACAAACTTGTCTTTAGATGAGAATGAGTTTCCCTATCGCTAAGCTCGTTAAAACATAGCGATGGGCTTGCCCGAAGGGCAGGTTATAGAGCAAGCATATGTTATCCTCCTCAAGCTTGACAAAAATAAAGAGGTACTGGTCAGAAATGACTGGGGAAAAATTGGGAGAACCTCAAAGCTTTAATGGTAGCAAGTCGCTCTTGAACATGACACTTTGTCCTCTGTATCACATCGGGTTGGGTTGTTTCATTCACCGGTCTCATCACCATGGTCCTCGCCAAACCATCCACATTTGGGGTAATGCTACTGATCCATCGCATCAGTGTCGTTATATGTTCAAGAGATGTTGTTCAGAAAGAGTCAACCATGTCCCATCCACTGCCATACATTATCCTTCATCCACTCATGATCGCCACCCTGAATCATATTTCACATATCGTTTTCACCTCCACTAAAATCATTAGCTCTGTTCCATGTCACTGATGTGGGATTCATTAAGGCCCTCCTTTGACGGATCGCTTCTTGTCGACTTCAGCTCATTATCCAAGAAGTTGATCTAGGAACAACCCCCCTAGTCCTTTGAAGCTTGCATGCCTCAATGGCAAGTTTCTCACTTCCGGCGACAGGTATACATCAATGACCTTCGACCAGAAGATTTTACGTGGTTTTCGACGCCAAGTCCTTTATTCACACCACGTGAATTGTACTGCAGTACCTTGAGGGTCATTATCATTATCGGTGATTCCTCTCGCGCTTGTTAACGGTTTACATTATTGACCGGTAATCAAGCGATGTCTTTCCATGTTCGACTTCAGCGCAATTCTCACATGGATCGACTTGTACTTAGAGTGAAGATCGAACGATTTTGAAGACCCCGGATCTAGTTTCATCCATCCGGGCTGCGATATATATATTCAGGATATAAAGACATTTGGCATGTACATCATTGCAGCAGATGATCATCCTACTCAAAGGATGATAATTTCAGCAGAGAATTATCAGTCTACCACCAGATGATCGTCTGTTCTATGTACCAAAATGAATTTATAAAGCTGAGCATGGGAATGCCCGCCTCAGCTAGATCATGAAAGTAGAATGAAAAATAATGTATTGTATTGTATTTTATTACAGGGCACCTCTCAGCGATTGAATGAACTTCGGATCCTCTTGATAAAGCATTTCACCCGATAAACGACCTCATACTTTAGGGGGCAACTGTTATAGACATTTTTGTGCCTTACAGCATGAAGCATGAAATGTCAATAATCTGAGGGATCCAAAGTCCCTAAACATGTTGTTCCTACCCCTAGAGGAACAAGGTCAACAAACCACAGCACTGAAAATCAGTTCTCCACCTGAAAACACTCAAAAACAAGCTATTTCTGGATCATGTCAGCTGCTCCACTGAGCATCTGCGCTGAATGTCAACTGCTCCACTCTGTACCTGCGCTGAATGTCAAAAGCAATGAAGGCTACCTGCGCTGGGCGAGATTGGCCAAGTGGCACAGTCATTCTGCAAGGTGTCAAATGCCCAGGAAGCTTCCAAAATGACACTTGGATCAGGGAATTCGCCTTGTGATGAGTAAGAGGATCTAGATCTCCAAGTGGAAGCAAGAAACTCCAAGTGGACTCAAGAACTGAAGTATAACTGAAGTGGGAGAGGACACTGGTCAGCTTCATGCCAAGCTCAAGCTGACTCATCCTTTCTCCAAAACTCCTATATATAGAGCTCTCTCATGAGGTCTATGGAGGCTGGAATCTTGTGAATGTAAGGAAGTGCTGTTGGTTTGAGTATAGAACTATTGGGTGATTGCTTTGAAGGAGATGAAGAGGAGATTTCTTTCTGCTGGGAGGTGTTGCTGGATTGGGCCTCTTATGGTTGTAACACTCTCAGAACTTTACTTCTTCCATTAATAAAGCATTTGAGGTTCTTCTATATGCATGTGTCTCTGTGGCGTATTGATGCTTGTATATTTGATTTATTCTAATCCTTGAATCAATTATGGATGTATGCTTCTTGTAGTTTCCCTTTCTTGTGCTTTTGCAGGATCTTTGTGTAGTTGGGCCAGTGAAAGAGCAAGGAGCTGGGAGCAAGCAGCAAGGAGAGAAGATTGGATCAAACATTAGCGGAAGACAACGGTTAGTGGATCTCTTTCTCCCCTCTCTTACATCTCATAAAGAAGTAATCTTGAATAGTTTTGCATTCGGTTGTTGCTGAGGTACTATCACCCTTAGAGTGGGATAGGGTCATTCCGTATTGGATACTTTTCCTAACAACAAATTGGCGACTCCGCTGGGGTTTTGCCAGGGCGCCCTAGGTTCAGCGCAGTTTCTCCATTCGAAACCTGCGCTGAAGGTCAATCTGCCTTAAGGCAGTCTGACCCTCAGCGCAGGTAGAGGACCTTCTGCCTGCACTGGGCTCAAAGAGACTGAGTTTTAAGGTTATTTTTGATGATTTTTTCGCCAGTTTTTCATCACAAGAAAGGGAAACTACAAGAAGCATACATCCATAATTGATTCAAGGATTAGAATAAATCAAATATACAAGCATCAATACGCCACAGAGACACATGCATATAGAAGAACCTCAAATGCTTTATTAATGGAAGAAGTAAAGTTCTGAGAGTGTTACAACCATAAGAGGCCCAATCCAGCAACACCTCCCAGCAGAAAGAAATCTCCTCTTCACCTCCTTCAAAGCAATCACCCAATAGTTCTATACTCAAACGAACAACACTTCCTTACATTCACAAGATTCTAGCCTCCCTAGACCTCATGAGAGAGCTCTATATATAGGAGTTTTGGAGAAAGGATGAGTCAGCTTGAGCTTGGCATGAAGCTAACCAGTGTCCTCTCCCACTTCAGTTATACTTCAGTTCTTGAGTCCACTTGGAGTTTCTTGCTTCCACTTGGAGATCTAGATCCTCTTACTCATCACAAGGCGAATTCCCTGATCCAAGTGTCATTTTGGAAGCTTCCTGGGCATTTGACACCTTGCAGAATGACTGTGCCACTTGGCCAATCTCACCCAGCGCAGGTAGCCTTCATTGCTTTTGACATTCAACGCAGGTACAGAGTGGAGCAGTTGACATTCAGCGCAGATGCTCAGTGGAGCAGCTGACATGATCCAGAAATAGCTTGTTTTTGAGTGTTTTCAGGTGGAGAACTGATTTTCAGTGCTGTGGTTTGTTGACCTTGTTCCTCTAGGGGTAGGAACAACATGTTTAGGGACTTTGGATCCCTTAGATTATCGACATTTCATGCTTCATGCTGTAAGGCACAAAAATGTCTATAACAGTTGCCCCCTAAAGTATGAGGTCGTTTATCGGGTGAAATGCTTTATCAGGAAGATCCGAAGTTCATTCAATCGTTGAGAGGTGCCCTGTAATAAAATACAATACAATACATTATTTTTCATTCTGCTTTCATGATCTAGTTGAGGCGGGCATTCCCATGCTCAGCTTTATAAATTCATTTTGGTACATAGAACAGATGATCGTCTGGTGGTAGACTGATAATTCTCTGCTGAAATTATCATCCTTTGAGTAGGATGATCATCTGCTGCAATGATGTACATAACAAATGTCTTTATATCCTGAATATATATATCACAGCCCGGATGGATGAAACTAGATTCGGGGTCTTCAAACTCGTTCAATCTTCACTCTAAGTACAAGTCGATCCATGTGAGAATTGCGCTGAAGTCGAACATGGAAAGACATCGCTTGATTACCGGTCAATAATGTAAACCGTTAACAAGCGCGAGAGGAATCACCGATAATGGTAATGACCCTCAAGGTACTGCAGTACAATTCACGTGGTGTGAATAAAGGACTTGGCGTCGAACACCACGCAAAATCTTCTGGTCGAAGGTCATTGATGTATACCTTTCGTCGGAAGTGAGAAACTTGCCATTGAGGCATGCAAGCTTCAAAGTACTGGGGTGTTTGTTCCTAGATCAACTTCTTGGATAATGAGCTGAAGTCGACAAGAAGCGATCCGTCAAAGGAGGGCCTTAATGAATCCCACATCAATGACACGGAACGGAGCTAATGATTTTAGTGGAGGTGAAAACAACCTGTGAGATATGATTCAGGGTGGCGATCATGGGTGGATGAAGGATAATGTATGGAAGTGGATGGGACACAGTTGACTCTTTCTGAACACATCTCTTGAACATATAACGACACTGATGTGATGGATCGGTAGCATTACCCCAAATGTGGATGGTTTGGCGAGGACCATGGTGATGAGACCGGTGAATGAAACAACCCAACCCGATGTGATACGGAGGACAAAGTGTCATGTTCAAGAGTGACTTGCTACCATTAAAGCTTTGAGGTTCTCCCAATTTTTCCCCAGTCATTTCTGACTAGTACCTCTTTATTTTTGTCAAGCTTGAGGAGGATAACATATGCTTGTTCTATAACCTGCCCTTCGGGCAAGCCCATCGCTATGTTTTAACGAGCTTAGCGATAGGGAAACTCGTTCTCATCTAAAGACAAGTTTGTCGCTATTTAATCATTTTAACGAGTCTAACGACAAGGAAAACTCGGTCCTTTTCAATTTTAGAGAGTCTGAAAAGGTACAGAAAGTTAACTCCAAAATTCCTTTTTCGTCATCTAATCCCTTAAGTCCGAAAAAGTATAAAACAATACAGAAGGGATGAGTTTTCGATAACTTTAACGAGCCGAATAAAACAAGCGCTCGACCTTTTTGTGTAATAATCCCTCCGGTCCAAAAAAGATTAAAATCTAGAGGAGGGATAGCTCTTCCGGTCAATTTAACGAGCTGGAAGGCCAAAACTCGGCAAACTTTTCATATTTTACGAGTCAGATGAAAAGAGCTCAAAGAAGACTCGTCTTTTGAGGAACGAGTGATAAACAGGGATAGCAGCAGATTCCAGGTACAGGTTGGAATTTTCCAATCACGACAGTGTCACAAGGATGGCTAGGTGAAATCACTCTTCGCAGCTGTTCCTCAAAATAGGTAAACAATCATATGGAGGTGAACGATTGGCCAAATGGAATGGAGGTGGCAGGTGCAAACACGACCAAGGCTTTTTATGGCTAATAATTTTACGATCACAAATGGTTATTTACCGGTACTGGGTTCATTTTTTAAAGAGCTTGAATGCGCCAAAACACTGCTCAATGCTTATGTTCATTTTTTAACGAGAATGAATTCCACGTTAAAACTGCTCAGATCTCGCTTTTCTATTTTTTAACGAGCATAAATTCCGCAGTAAAACTGCTCGATGATAAGTTTGCATGCCCCCAACATAATAACGCAAATCGAGGTGCATGCCCCCCAAGCTTCATTGTATTCAACTCGGTGGTTGGAATGAAGGTTTACCTTTGAGAAAGGGGATTTGTTTCATTTTTTAATGAGGTTGACACAAGATAAGAACCGTCCTCTGACTCCTTGTTTCATTTTTTAATGAGGTTGACATGAGATAAGAACCGTCCTCGGAATAGTAAAGCATGCAGGTTACTATTTAAGCATAGTAACGCTTGAGGTTAAATCCGTCTTGCGGGGCTGCGCCAGTGGAATTCCATCGTAATCCATTAACTCGTAGGCTCCTTTTGCTAACACCCTTTTAACAATATAGGGGCCATCCATAAGGACTTGAATTTACCTGCTCCCAATTTATCGGATTCTTGGTCATAAAGCAAGACCAAATCACCTTCTGAGAAGACACGGGGTTTGACATTTTTGTCGAACTGAGCCTTGACTCGTTTCTTATGGGCCTCGTTAGCCAAAGCAGCGTCACGAGGGGTTTCGTCCAACTGGATTAATTCCAAGAAACGAGCCTCTTCTTCTGAAGTTCCGGGGAGAAGATCGATTGCGAGTTTAAGTGATGAAATTTCACACTGGATTGGCAAGACTGCTTCCAGGCCATACACCAGTTGAAAAGGTGTGAACCCGGTTGCGTTCTTTACCGACGTTCGATAAGCCCACAAGGCTGAGTACAGGATTAGGTGCCACCTTCTTTTATGAACCCCAATCATCCGCTACAACATACGCTTCAGGACCTTGTTGATTGCCTCAACTTGTCTGTTGGCTTGCGGGTAATATGGGGTAGAGCTGTCGTGAGATAGCCCTAGCTTGGCAGCTAATTCGACCATCATGTGATTGCGAAAATGTGACCCATGATCTGTAACTATAGCCTGTGGTACGCCGAACCTGGCGACTACATGATTGAAAAAGAAAAGGGCAGCTGTTTCACCAGTGTTATCCAATGTAGGCATCGCCTCGGCCCATTTGGTAAAATAGTCAACAGCGACTATAATATACCCATGCCCCCCGGTCGAGGTGGGGTTACATTGCATGAAATCGATGCCCCACTTGGCGAAGGGCCCAACAGCAACTATCGGCTGTAAAGGTGCGGGTGGTCGTCTGGTTTTGCTATCAAAGATTTGACAAGCATGGCAACTTCTGACTGCGGTTATGCAATCTTTGAACATGGTTGGCCAGAAGTATCCTGCTCGTAAGATTCTTTGTGCTGTTGCATATCCAGACTGATGCCCCCCACACGCACCTGAATGACAATCATTCAGGGCTTTTTCGGCCTCCTCATGGGTAAGGCACCTCCTCAGAACTGTATTGACACCACGACGGTAAAGTGTATCACCGACGATCATGTAGTCTTTTGCTTGGTATCGTATACATTTTTGTTCGGAGCGAGAGGTGTTAGGCCTGAACTTTTGGGTTTGGAGATAAACTATGATATCTCCATACCACTCATCGCTTACAGATATCAGAAACAAACTTTCGTCCACGATTGACTCTTCCGATGTTTCATCGTTGGACGATGATGGGAGATCGCACAATAATTCTGCGAAAACTAGGGCCTTCTTTGATTTGGATTTTATAAATTCCAGATCAAACTCTTGAAGGATCGCTATCCATTTTGAATATTTGCCACCCAGCAACTATCGCGACAGTATATAAGTCATGGGGTTGCAATCTGACAAGATGGTAGTTTTCCGAAAGAGGACATAATGTCAAAACCTTTGAATCGCTTGAACAGCTGCAAGCGCTAGTTTTTCTACATAGGAATATTTACTTTCTGTATCATTTAAGTTTTTACTTAAATAATAGAGAGGATGTTCAATTCCATCGACTTCTTGAACTAAAACCATTGCAATGGTCGTATCTGCTGCAGCCAGATACAGGTTAAAATCTCTTTGATAGTCCGGGGCATACATTAATGATGCTTTTACTAGACAATCTTTCAGAGCATCAAAGGAAGCTTGCGCCACCTGGTCCCAGACAAAAGGTACATCCTTTTTCAAAAGACGAGTATAACCCTTAGCAAGTTCTGCGTAATTCGGAATGAACCTCCTCAAAAAGTTCGCTTTCCCTTGGAGTTTCTGAATCTGAAGCAAATTTGAAGGTGGAGGCAAATTGATGATTGCCTAAACCTTACAGGGGTCGAGACGAATCCCATTTTTAGAGACTACAAAGCCAAGTAAACGACCAGAACCGACGCAAAACACACATTTGTGCGGATTGAGTCTTATCTTGTAGTGTCGGCAACGTAGAAATATCGCTCTTAAATGCTGCGAATGATCAGTCCGCTTTCGCGAATGAGCCGGAAGATCGTCGAGATAAGGTTGAACGATGTTCTTGATGTCATGGAAGGCATAATTCATTGCCCTCTGAAACGTCGCCCCTGCGTTCTTTAAACCAAAGGGTAATTTTCGATAAGCGAATGTGCCCCACGGACAAATAAATGCAGTCTTTGACTGGTCCTATGGGCGGATATTTATTTGATTATACCCGGAAAGTCCATCCATAAATGAAAAGATTTCACATCCGGCGCATTCATCAATTATTTGGTCGATGAAGGGTGTAGGGTAGTTGTCCTTAGGACAAGCTTGGTTTACATCCCTATAATCGACACACACTCTAATCGTCCCTTGTTTTTTCATAACAGGGACAATATTCGATACCCAATCGGTTAGAGGAACCGGGTAGATGAATCCAGCATGGAGGAGTTTTTCAACTTCCGCCTTAATGGCAGCGGCTTTCTTCGGGTGCACTTGCTGAAGTCGTTGCCTTACTGGTTTGACATCAGGATACATTTTAATTTCATGTTCAACGATACTCGAGTCAATGCCTGGCATTTCATCATATGACCAAGCAAAGACATCTCTAAATTCGCGAAAAAGAGCGTTATATATTTCCAGTTCTGAAGGGGAACAACCTTTACCGACGTGAATATTCTCTACAACATCTGTTTTAGTCGAGATATTTATGGCTCTAGTCTCTTCAATATTGGATAGGTTTCGCTCGGAATCCACCATATTTACAGTATTTGTTAGGAATTCAACTACTGAAGGGTGATAAAGGTCACCTTGAGTATCTTCTTCATATTCCGGAAGAAGGGAACGATGGTGGTGATCATTCCATGGTGCCCCCTCAATCATCATTGATTGCAAGATTCCTTCGTCTGTCCCATGTACTTTCGACCAAGGATCTAATGGGGTTCCATATTCTCTAGACCTATCTACCCAAACGCTTGATGAGCGTTGATTTGGGCTCGCCTCCCATGCTTGAAACATTGATTGCTACAATATTTCTAAAGGGCTTGGGGGAAAAACCATTGAATGATCCATGTTGACCTTCGTGGAAGATATCATGTTGCAGGTTGCTACAAACGGTACATTTCCTGTATAAATAGGAGGTGGTAGCGTGAAAGTTCCCATCAATGTGGGGTCTTTCAATAATCCTACTCCGATATCTTGAATTGAATGGTTGCTTTCATGGATCATGGGAATGCTTCCTGTAACTTGTGAACCATTAGGGAGGAAATTCTGTTGGTCGACGATCGTAATCCCTCCTTCAAATGGGAATGCGATCTTCCTAAAATAATTTGACACGACAGCTGCCATGGCATAAATCCATGGTCTACCCAGTAGGATGTTATAGTCAAGATTTCCATCAATGACTTCTACATCAATTTCTACTGTTTTTCCTCCTAGTTCAACTTTCAAGTTATTAAGGATACCGTAAGGGGTATAAGTCCTTCCGTCGAAAGCTTTTAATGTCGTCGAAGAGCACGACAAGGTTGGAGATCCTAAAGTTTTCCAGCAACTCATTGACATAATACATGTCGAGGCTCCCTCATCAATTATTGTTCTGTGAACAGTTTTGTTGAGTGCGTTCACTTGAATAAGGAAAGCTAGCTGAGCTGGTAACTGAGGATCATATCCCTTGTGATCAAAGGATACAAGATTGGAATCCTTAGGATCAACCCCACCAATTGCCGATAACAATGCCTGCCTTTGGGTTGGACAATTTTGTAGCACTTCAAGAGTCGACATAGCAGATGGCGATTGGGCCAAATCTTCCACTATGTTATAATGATGCGCCACTCTGGCACGAGGATTAAATGTCGACTTGTGTACTACACCCTTTGGCAGTTTTATTGTTAATTCAGGGATGGTGGGCGTTACAACTTCTGTCGAAGTTGTTGTCGAACTACTTGGTTGATCTTTACCTTTTTCGTTCGACAGCTGAGGATTACCATAATCTTTGTTCCTTGTCGAAATCAAAGCATCATTCTGCTGTTTCGAAACCGACAACATAAGGACTTGCGACGGGGAAGCATTTCCACTATCAACCAAATTTTGACCTGGGTTGGGAAACGGATCAGTCAACACAGCTGAGGTTTGGGAACTTTTAAAGAACCTTTTAAGGTCAGCTTTGTAAGGACAATCCCTTGTCCAGTGATCTTCGTCACATATCATACATGGACTGTTTGGTTTCCCTTTTCCAGGAGGGTTTGAAGAATTTTTTCCCGGGGATGACTCACCCTGTTTCTTCTTCTTCCCTTTGTTTTGCTTCTTCTTGCTTCCTGGTTGATTGGTTTCTTTGCCTTTATCTTCTGATACGGTATTTACTTCCGAAGCAAGAATTTCTTCTTTTACATTTTGATCCGAATTCTTACGGGCTTTCTTTGACGAAACCTTCATCGATTTTGCGTTTGCTGTGCCAATCACGCCATCACCGGCATGAGAGTCACTATTTGATTTAGGAGGGGGAGGAATTGAAAACTCTGGTCTAGGGGCATCAGGTATTTTGTCATAGAGTGTGCCGGACTGAGTATAAACTAAGTCCAAATATTGTGCACGAGCAATCACTTGCTCCTCTGTTACGACTCCCCCCTTGGCCACATCTTCCGTAATAGCCGGAAGTAACGACTTTATAAAACATTCAGCTAATAGCTGATCGGGAAAATATGTTTTCACCATCCTACGACGACGACGCCACTCATGTATATGATCAGATATATGGGTAGCAGTTGTCTGTTTGAAGTTGGTTAATATTTCTGTTCCCGTTTCATACCTTATCGGTAATTGAAAGTGGGTTAAGAAAGTCGTGGCTAGGGAACTAAAGTTGTCGAAAGAGGCTCTTGGCAATTCAATATACCATTTAGCCGCTGGACCTGTCAATGTCCTCTGAAAAAGGCGAAGTCTTATCGAATCGTCATTAAGGGTGTTCGCCAAACACCACAGATGAAAAGTCATCACGTGATTCGATGGGTCTTCACCTGGATTTCCATTGAATTTAGGAATGTCAGACGGAAGTTTATGAGGAATCGCTGGCCACCAAGGGGCATAAGCAATCGGATCGTTCGTCAACCGGTGTAAATCGGGTAACTCTAAAGTTGCCACGAATGGTAACTGTTGATTCAGGTTAGGCGAAGCGTAACCAGGGTACGATGGAATCGCTTGAGCAGTGGGTCTTTGCACACCAGCATAATGTAATTGATGTTGGTATGACTGATACGGTTGGTGGACTTGACCACTGTAAAGTGGTTGGTTTTGACCGTTTTGGATATACAGTTGTCCACTGTTCGCAAAGATCTGCTGCTCAGAACCTTGGTACACTTGCTGGAATTGTGGTTGTTGGTATTGTACAAGCCATGGTTGTGACGCCATGTTCTGTTGCGCCATGCTAACCATTGGACCAAGGTGTGGGGTAATTGTACCCGTTTGTACTTGTGTCGTCCCACCAGTTGGTGATTGTGGTTGTGACCCATGGTCAAGCGACTGTTGCATTACAACCTGAGAAATCTGAGGTTGACATGTAACAGGCATCGCTTGAACTTGCGACACGGTTACAATAGCCGGTGTGGTTGGGATGTTCGTCACAGGTACACACTGTTGCATAGAATATACAATCCTTGGTTGTTGAGGTAGCATAGGTACCCAACTACTTGATGCAATTCCAGTATAACCTGAATACTGTTGAGAACTGCCATATGGATATCCTCCCGGAGGAGGTAATGAAAGGGCATACTGCCCCCCATATGGTAGCAATCCAGAACTCAGAGGGATTGTTAGTCCTTGAGGACTAGATGGCCCAAATTGACCTCCATGAGGATCAATCTGTCGAGTTTCAACATAAGAATTACCGGGTATTACTCCGGATGAACAAACTGGAACAGACCATACTATCGAAATAGTCCCTTGGTGGACTCCTTCTAGCTGTTGAGAGCTAGTTGGGACAGCTGGTATGCCGGCAAACATCGTTGGAGTGACGGCAGGGGCTTCTGCTGTTGCTGTGTCATTTGACATAGTCCTAGACGATGACGGTTGTTCAGACATTTTAAGTCTATCCAAAAGATTGCCTAGTGATTCTACAGGGACTTCCACTTGTGGTGGATTAACTTCTGATGAAGGAAATAGAGTGACCCCGACCCCAAAATGAGTTGGAGTACTTGCTTGCGGATCCTCTGCAATTTCCTCTATCGCAATCAAACCCGGTGGAAGAGGAAGACCGTCAGGTCCGTAAAATATTTCTGGTGCCGAAGAAGTGGTTGCTTCGACAGCGACAGTTGTTTGGGGAACAAAACTTTCTGGACCGGTTACAGATGGAACTGGTTCAGTTACACAAGTATTTGCCCCCAGACTAGGATCAATATTACTGTCCTTCTGTGGCTGTTGAACTTCTTCTATAGAGGCAGGGTTTCCAAAAATGTAAGGAGTAACCGGAACCTCAGATGCAGTCGGAACACTTGTTCTAACTTTCAAAGGGGATTTTGAACCGGTTAAACGAGTTCGCTTTGCCCGTACTGTTTTCGATTCCGGGGACAAAGACGGTTGACTCGTAAGCCTCCGCGAACGACGGGGTTTCAATTGACTTTCTTCCACGATTGCGGATTACTCGATCAACTAAAATATTAAAAGGGGAAATTTGTGTTTCCGAATTGAATGAATTTTATTAGACGCTTTTAGACACAACTTGCTTTTTCACTTTTTAAGAGTCGAGAAAAAGCTAAAGATGACTCTAGTCTCCTTCGATGTATTAACGAGCCCGAAGTGACAAATGCTCGGTTGGACTTTTTCAGTTATAGAGTTTGAAAAAGGCCAAAAGAAACTGCTCTGGAGATCTAGGCAGAGGGTGTGTCAAACCTTTCGCAAAACCACAGAATATGTTTTACGGTACGAGTGGTCGATCTTCGTGAATGTTGTGTTCACTGCATTGCGATCAGTAGGGCGGCTGACACGGTTTCCTATGGATAAAGGCTTTATTCCTATAGGGGTCTCCCAATATATACGCGACGGTACGTGGGAGCACAAGTCCGTATTAGTGCCACCGACTCTCAGGAGGATTCACCCACCTTCGTCGAGATCGACAGTCACTACGTTTAACGACACCGGAACACGTCTCTAGCTTAGACCTCTAGATGTTTGCGTTATGTTTCAAAGCGTTGTTAGGTTCATTCAATATATTTTAAGTTGATCTTTTTAAAGTTTGCCTTTCAAGGTTCACCACGAGATGTATTGATACAAATTCCTAAATGCAGTCTAAGATGAGAAGCAAGCTTTTTCAATCTTTTTGACTTATGAAAATCTTAACTACTGAGGGAAAAGAGAGACAAAATCTTTTCACACAGATCAAAGAGCACTCGCTAATGCACTTTTTCCCTAAATCAACATACAAACTTATATGCAAAATGCAAAAATGCAAGTATTTCTTTTCCTTTTCTTAATGTTTGTGCGACACAAAAAGAAAGCTGTTGTATAACTTTGAATTCAATTTCAAGTGAAAGCAAACAAGTTCGTCCAAAATCAAAAGACACCTTAAGATTTACTTGTTTCGACACTAGAAATATATAAACTCAAACCAAATGACGAAAGCAAAAGCTCAATCAGCTATGAACAGCAAACAAACTAACTCTTAAGATCAAAACGACACTTTATCACAGGTCTAGATCTAAGAGGTCACAACAAGACTAGTTCACTTTCGTTATGGGAAACTGTAAATGATATAAGAAATACACAAAGAAAAAACACAGTTTCTTTATACAACCGAGGCGGAATAGTGGCAAGGAAAGTTGGTTTCAGATAGGCACATTGACTGGTAACAGGCAGCAAAACAAGAGTGAAAACAGGGCAAGAAACAGCAGGAAACCCCAGTAGCACAAAGCAAGACTGGTCCAACGCAGGTGGGACACTGTCTGTTTGACCTTCAGCGCAGGTAGCCCCTTCGGGAACTGCGCTGAAATGCAGACAGCCTTTGTACAGCCTGCACTGGAGAACGAAACTTTCGTTTCTCTTGGTTTCCGGGTCACAGATTGCTCAAAAATTCACAGTTTTTGCTCAAATCAGAAGCTATCAGTCAAGGACACACTAAGGGATGACAAGGAGGATGAAAAGCTATCACTAAGAGCTTATTAGAGTCCTTGTGGATCAGCTCTTCAAATCATAAACTTGCCCAACCACAGAATACGTTTTACGGTACGAGTGGTCGATCTTCGTGAATGTTGTGTTCACTGCATTGCGATCAGTAGGGCGGCCGACACGGTTTCCTATGGATAAAGGCTTTATTCCTATAGGGGTCTCCCAATATATACGCGACGGTACGTGGGAGCACAAGTCCGTATTGATACTTATCGCTTCACCGTGGAGGAATCACCCAACCACTCAACGCTAAGATATCACGTTTAACAACGCCGGAACACGTCTCTAGCTTAGACCTCTATGTGTTTGCGTAATGTTTCGATGCGTTGTTATGTAAATTCAATTTATTTTAAGGTTGATCTTGTTTAGCAGTTTGCCTTTATGGATCACCACGAGATGTATGATAACACTCCTAAATGCAGTCTAAGATGATAAGCAAGCTTTTCAATCTTTCAACTTTGAAAATCTTAACTACTGAGGGAAAAGAAAGATAACATCTTTTCACACAGATCATAGAGCACACACTAATGCACTTTTTCCTAAATCAACATGCAAGCTGTCATAATGCACATGCACAATGCAAGTATTTCTTTTCTCTTTCTTAATGTTGGCGTAATGCAAGAAGAAAGCTGTTGTATAACTTTGAATTTAATTTCAAGTGAAAGCAAACAAGTTCGTCCAAAATCAAAAGACACCTTAAGATTTACTTGTTTCGACACTAGAAATATATAAACTCAAACCAAATGACGAAAGCAAAAGCTCAATCAGCTATGAACAGCAAACAAACTAACTCTTAAGATCAAAACGACACTTTATCACAGGTCTAGATCTGAGAGGTCACAGCAAGACTAGTTCACTTTCGTTATGGGAAACAGTAAATGATATAAGAAATACACAAAGAACAAACACAGTTTCTTTATACAACCGAGGCGGAATAGTGGCAAGGAAAGTTGGTTTCAGATAGGCACATTGACTGGTAACAGGCAGCAAAACAAGAGTGAAAACAGGGCAAGAAACAGCAGGAAACCCCAGTAGCACAAAGCAAGATTGGTCCAGCGCAGGTGGGACACTGTCTGTTTGACCTTCAGCGCAGGTAGCCCCTTCGGGAACTGCGCTGAAATGCAGACAACCTTTGTACAGCCTGCACTGAAGAACGAAACTTTCGTTTCTCTTGGTTTCCAGGTCACAGATTGCTCAAAAATTCATACTTTTGGCTCAAATCAGAAGCTATCAGTCAAGGACACACTAAGGGATGACAAGGAGGATGAAAAGCTATCACTAAGAGTTTATTAGAGTCCTTGTGGATCAGCTGTTCAAATCATAAACTTGCCCAGAAACTGAGCTAGAGTAGCTGCCCTCTACTTTGTATTTGAAGGATCCAAATACAGTTCGATTCGGTACTCCCTTTGTTTATGAAATGAATAGCAAAAACACAAACAACCAACAAGATACGATCCCCATTCCCAACAACATGGCCAACTTGCACAAAGCACATGTCATCCTTGGAAGTGAAAATTTGGCCTAAAGAAGGGTATTCAAACCCCACAGATGTGTATAAATAAAAGTAGCATCAGCCTCATTTAGCACCAATTCGATAATCTGAAAAAAAAGTTTGATCTGGAGCTGGGAATGTCAAGGAAGTAAGAAAGAAGGTCTAGGAAGTAAGGAGAAACCAAGAAGAAAAAAGAAAGTTTGTTTTTAGGCTCCTTTCTCTCACACATGTTAAGGTTAGGGTTTCTACAACTTCTGGAAGGCCAAAAATTGTAGGTCTAAATTGCAGGTCGAAGTTGCAGGTCAAAGTTGGGAGTAAAGTTGAAGCTGGAAGTTGGTTGATGTATAATTGATCCTTGTTGATTTGGTTGTCTCTGACATAATTGGAAGGGCTTCTTGGAGGGAGGACTCGGTGCTTGCAGGAAAGAGTTGGTCTAGGGTTTGGGTCTTGGTTTTCTCATTTGAAGCAGATTTTATAATAAAATAATATATTCCTTCCAGGTTTCCCCCTTAGAGGGGTTTTTCCATGGCTTGGAGCCTAATACTTGTGTGCATTGTCTTTACTTTTTTTGTTCTTGATAATGGTTTGGTATTAAGATCTAATAAATAAACACAAGAAGATAAATAAATTTCACAAGCAATTATTAAGTTTAAGGATAATTTGAATTAATAGTTTCCTTATTGCATTCTCTAAGATGGTATTAGACCTAAGGTGAAAAAGAGAAGGAATCTAAAGGATCAGCTTGAAGGGTTTTTTTTCAAGGGGAATCATTTGCAGAAGGACACAAAGAAGGAAGGAAGGACAACTATTTGTTGAATATTCTTTGGTGCATCATATTGAAGAAGAGAAAGCATCAAGGAATCTTGGTATCATCTTTCACTCTTGAAGTTGTTTGGAGATACTGTTGTTGAAGGCATCCTTCTAGGGCATCTGTTAGGATAGGGTCCCCTGGGTCAATTTTGGGGTTAAGATAACCCAAGTTTTGATACAATTTTGTAATTAATGTGAAGTCTTTGCGATTTGTGGATACGGAGCGCGTAGATGATTAAGAGTCAAAGGGGTTTAGCCCATTGTTTTATGTAGAGTTTGAGTTGGTTTTGAATCCACCCATGGTCAGCGAACCATGGGATTGTATGAAAAAAGGCTATAAATAGGCGTGTCTTAGAGAGTCTAAGGAATAAAAGATGGAATATTAGAAGTGATAGCGAGAGGAAGTGGGTCAGATAGGAGAAGAAAGTCTCTACAACTGAGTGCATAAAGGCCTAGGTAGAGTCCGCAGCTGAGTGCGCAGACCCTTGCAGCTGACTGCATAAGGTAGTTTTTAGTCTATAAATATAAATTGAAGATCAATAAAGACAGTTACCAAAGAATTCCCGTGTATTTTTGTTTACTATTGTTAATATTATATGTTGTTGACGCATAACGTGTTTATGGAATATTGATCTAATGATGCGTGATTCTCTTGAATAAGTCTTCATAGATGTACACAATGCATGTTAATTACTTTCACGAAGACTCTGATGGATTCTGTCATGTTTACTAATAACTTAAGTAGATCTGCGCAAACACTAATTTAGGGTTGTTTTCTAGTGTGCCTAAGAGGATAAATTGAATGTTAAGGGTCAGCAAAGACCAATCGTATACCTTTGCAAAAGTCTAGAGGATGTTTTAGCATAGTTGCAGTACCGAGCATTAAGGGCTTATCGATCTGCGTGAAGGCAGATCTAGGGTGCTAAAAGACATCACACTAATCTCTGGATGCGAAAAATTGGTTCCAGCATCCCCCCATACTATTTCGGGTGAGAATACAACCCTGTCTATGCAGATTGTTGCCAAAAGGCCTAGTAGTATAGGGTTTTGTTGGTTGGCACAACTAACTTTGAACCTGGGTCAGGACCCCCTAAGCCAACAACATATTTAAAGTATCCTTGAAGGTCTTGAAAACATCAAGATAGATGGAGACATCATCAAAAAGGGAAAACTCTTTATTGACAAGTAAGTTTCATATTGTTTTCTATGTCTCAATCCACAGATCATATGGCTACATTTTAAAAGGAATGAAAAAATCTCGTTGGATCAACAAATTTCCTAGCATGGAAGAAGAGGATTGACTTGGTGCTCACAGATAATGAAGTCATAGAATATTTTCTTGGTGAAGTTGTTGAACCAAGCAAAGACAAGACTCAATAGCCAGAAAAATACAAGAAGAGAGAAGTAAGGGCACAAAGCATCATTGTTGAATCCATTAAATACCATCTTGTTCCCTTTATTTTCGAATTTAAAGACATCCAAGGCTATGTATGACAAATTGGTAAAGTTGTACTCTATAAGTACATCAAGTCAAAATATTTCCTTGAGGATCAACTATATAGAATAAGCAAATCAAAAGATGAAGACATATCCACTTATTTCATGAAGATCTCACAAATAAGAGACAAGTTGCAAAGGCTTGGAGAAACTCTTTCCAACTCTAAAATGACGATTTATGTATTAAATTCTTTTCCATGAGATTGGAGCATTTTTGCAACAAGTATCTACTCTAAGAATGATACTATACCTTTTGATGAGTTGTGGGTTCAATGTATCTTGTAAGAATCAAGGATCAAGGCAAAGGATGACACCAAATCAAATGAAAGTTCTTGCGCCTTTATTGCAAGATACAAGAAGTTGAAGAAAGGGAAGTTTGGAAAGTCCAAGAAGAAGATAGATATGTCCAAGGTGCAATGCTTTGAATGTAATGAGTATGGACACTTTAAGAGGGATTGTCCAAACAAGGTGAAAAACAAAAGAAAGGAAAGAAGTGAAACTCAAATATCTAAACAAAAAGGAGAACCTTAGAAAAATATGAAAGGAGGTGACCCCAAAGGATCTCTACTACTAAAGGAAGTCTCATGTTTGTCATGTTATTTATGAAATTTGTCTTTCTTTTATCAAGTATAAAGTAGAGTAGCATGCATTATTGAAGAGTCTTGGTTTTATAAGAAACATTGCATCATGGATAGAAGCATATTATAGTATAAGAATTAGAGTCTACATAATCAAGTTGCTTTGAAAAGTCATCCAGCTATCAAAGAATGAGAATATTGGGACCATATTGCATGTTATTGTTCATCCAAGCATTTTCCAACATGATGTTAGAGGTAGCCATTTTGCAATGATGGATCATCAAGTTCCTATACGAACCATCATTTTAGAAGGTTATTAGAAGGAGCATTATTACATGACTAGTATATATTCCATCTAGTATGGAAACAATACCTCTAAAGGATGAAGGAATGTAGATGGTCGAGTTGCAATGTGAAGGACATAATGAAAGCATTTCTACTTCCAGGAAAAGAAACCTAGTTTCAACAGGTTTAAGAGGCAATCTCGTTCAAGAAAGGATGGCTAGATTATTGTATGGAAGAAAAGGTATGCATGTTTTAAGTAACCCTTCTCTAGGGTAGGGTTCATATGTACAAAACCTTGTAGAAGGAGTTGGTTATAAAAGTGTGCTTGGTAAGTCTCCCATATGGTTGCACAATGATTAAAAGAATAAATTTGACATGCTTTAGAATGGATGGAGATCAAAGCTCTCTCACAAGATTGCATGACATAACAATGTTGATCAGCATCAAGTATAATCTCCAAAAGAAAGAAAGGGAGTGAACAATAACAACTCCAGAGAAGATATTGTAGCTTGGTAATCAAGTTTGATCCATTGGAAACCTGATCAAAATTAAAATGTAAAAGGATTCTTGCACGATATGGAGATGAATCATGTGAAAGGATGTTGATCTCAAAGGACTAAAATAAACAAATACTTTGATGAAGGGGGCATCATGATAAGGTAAATATGATATTTAATATTTTATGTTATCTGGTTAACATATTGCTTTTCTACTTGGAAAGACACTACATGAATACATAATGAAATTTAGGGCAAGTTCAATTGTTGGTATTGATCGCGATTCAAAAAACATATGGATTGAGTGTCTAGTAATCCTTGAAGGATTGTGAACTCAAGATGTTTATATCATCATCTTGGAATTGAAAGGTAATAGTGTAAGAAGATAACTGTATGTTTATGTTCCTAGATCAACAAAGATCACTTTTATGTTTAAAGGGAGATATGACTAGCTTGAAGTTTGATAAGGCTCAATACAATGCCTTCATTGATGATAACTTGAGGAAAGTGATATGCACTATTGATGGCATGCCTATCACAAGTTTAAAGGGAGAAGTTACAATAAAAACCAGGGACAAAAATAAAATGAGAAAAACAAAATGTTATTAAACAGTTAATTGCAATCTCAAAATAAAATTGTGCATATAAATCAATACAATTCATTCAGGAAAACACAATTTTAAATAAGCATAATATGCAACATTACTACTTAGTACCTTCCTCTTATACAAAAAGTAATTGACAATTTTAAATAATAATATTATTATTAATTTTATTGATAATTTTATATTAATATAATATTAAAAACTAATCTAATTCATATTAAACATATATATATTAAACCTACTTTAATATTAAACATAATTTAATATAATTTTAAATAATATAATACTAAAAACCAATATAAAAATTCAGCATAATAAGAGGTTAATAAATTTCATAGAAATAAAATACAATATAACGTGCGTTGGAGGTCTAAAAATGTTAAAATATTAAATTAAATTAAAATATTTGTAATACATTTTAATTTTGAAATGAATTATGGTTTTTGGGTGAGCAGTATTGATAACAGTGGTATAGATAAGCCATGGTACTTGCCCATGGTATTGAAACAAAACCTCTTTACGAGTTATTAATATCCATGGTAAAATGGAGTTAAATATTGATGGTTAAAAATATTGTTATATTGTGAGTATTAAGTTTTAATTTAAAACTTGTTACAAAATTAAATTAAAATAAAATATATATAAAATAATTTGATTTTGAAATATGTCCTAATTTTTGGGGCATGTGGTATGGGATTATGGTATTATAACAAATCTGCACATAAAATGTTTTTTTAGATTTTTTTTAATATAATTTTTATATCTTACCATTCAATTTAAAACCATATAAAAATAATCACCAATAAATAAAAAAACACAATTTACATTTTAAAAAATTAAAACATTTTAAAAATTTAATTTGTTTTATTAATGATTTTTTTAATTTAATATTTTTTTTCAAATTTGTTTAAATTTTTTTAAATTAATTAAAAGCTAAAACTTTTTTACCTCAAACAAAAAAATACATGAAAAAACCAAAATGTTTTAAAAAACACTCCAAAATATCTCCAAAATATATAAAATATTGAAAAAGTTAACCAGAGATGCATTCACTTCTGGCAAGCTTGAGGCCCACATCGACTAGGTAGAGTATCACGAACAACCTGAACCTCAAATTCATATCCTAACAACCAGTGATATGCAGTAAATATCATTTATTGCAGAGTCATCACAGATTTCAAACCCAGGTTGCAAATAGCATTTAGTACATAGACATCACAGTGGTAGTGACAAGATACATGAATTCAAGATAATTGTCTCACAAACAAGTTTTGATCCTGCAATAATGATCAACTATATGATTTTAACTTGCAAAATTAATTTTTGGTCAGTGGGAATTCTTCACTAATGGTTAAGCTAAACTTGGATGTTAGAGGTTAGTGGGAATTCTTCACTAATAGTTAAGCTAAACTTGGATGTTAGAGGTTAGTGGGAATTCTTCACTAATGTTTAAGCTAAACTTGGATGTTAGAAGTTGGTATTACTAGAGTTGGTGTTATTTCTTCTCTCTGTGGGAATTCTTCACTATGGTTAAACTAAACTTGGATGGTGGGAATTCTTCACTAATGGTTAAGCTAAACTTGGATGTCAGAAGTTGGTGTTATTTCTTCTGATCAAGTTGTATGATTTTAACTTACCAAATTGATTTTTGGTTGTTGGGAATTCTTCACTCATGGTTAAGCTAAACTTGGATGCCAGGGGTTAGTGTTATTTCTTCTCCATCCAGATCATGGCTGGCTAAGGCACCCTTAAAACATTCATGACAATGATCAATTGGAAGCAAAGTCAAACTAAGACTACAAGTGTCCCTCTAAGAATTCGTGAAAATGGAGGGATTTTTTTTGGTTTTTTTCAAGGTCTAAATAGTTTTAATTTTAGTTATTTTTTTATGGACATGGTATTAAATAATAAGCCATGGTACATGTAAATAGATTTAATACCAAGTCCGTTAAAATAACCAAATTCTAAAACTATATAAACTTTTAAAAAAATCCAAAAAAATTACCTTCATATTCCAGAATTCTTTAAGGACACTTTTATTCTTAATTTAACTTTACTCCCAACTAATCACTAAGTGCCCCAATCAGCCATAATCAAGATGGGGAGGAAATAACTTGAACACCTACACCAAAATTTAATTTAACTATCATTAAAAAATTCCCACAGACCAAAACTCAATTTTCCATATTAAATAAGGAAATCTAAGACATCATGATGTCAATAGAAAAATCAAAACGGGCACAGAAACTGTCTTCCACTTTGCTATTAAATAAACCAACCCACAAAAACTGTGGAAGACTTTGCTATTGAATAAACCAATCCACAGTTGCTATTGAACAGGCCAACCCACAGTTCAGCCATTCGCATTGTACCATGTAACGAATCATAGAGTGTTTAAAATCTCCAACAATTCACCATAAATCTGGAATTCCCCAGGTCAAATACATAAAAATATGAAGTAGCTGAAATAAGAAGTGTTTATTGAAAAACAATACAGGACAAGAATAAGAAAGAGACAAGAATATAAGAATGACCGGTGAATAGGAAAGAAGTGTTTATAGAAAAACAATACAAGACGGGAATATGGCGTGCTCTCAGTTGCTCCCGCTCTGAACGCTTCTGTGGATATAACAAAATATCATTCTTCAAGAGAGCATTTGTGAATATCTGGACTTAGAAATTTTAGGAAATCAAATAAATATGGAGTAGAGATTGACAAACCACAGCATAACGCATATAATATCCATCAACGTACACTGTTGAACGTTTTAGATGTCAATTTATATCTCAAAAAAAGATTTTATTTGGTTTGGTTCTTGATCTAGAGTTAAGATACATATAAGATGGTTTAATTTCCTTTTTAAATATGATATATTTTACATGAATACTATGGGTCAATACCATGGATTCTCATAAACTAGGAACTCAAAAACCATTAATAACTTGACCCAATCATGTTTACTTTAATTACCTAACAAAAAATTATACAAATTAATTTTATTTTTATTATTTTAATTAGAAGTTATTCTTATTTTAATGTCACGTTCATTAGACGGTGATTATTGGGTACTTTGTTAACGCACTCCTTGATGTGAATGACCCGTTTACAAAGAGAGAAAATGTAGTTAAGATTGAAAGTCTCAACCTTATTAGTATGGTTAAGTTTGAAGTTGTGGAGACTCGAGTGAGTGACGTGTAAAGTGGAACCAATATCCCTCCCTCATTTACTAGGACCACAAATGTTTTTCTTTTAAATTATAATATTTTATGTTATTATTAATTCGACTCTCTTTACACATAATCTCAACCAAAAGTTTTTAACACATTTATAGAGGTTTTTTTAATCAATTATGGGTTATTCAATAGGGTTCATTAATCAAATATGGGTTATTTGGTCAAACTTATTAGTGTGGTTAAGGTTGAAGTTTGTCAAACTTATTAGTGTGGTTAAGGTTGAAGTTATGGACCATGTGGTGAAGTGGTACCAATATCCCTCCCTCGAGAGATACCGATGTTAAATTTCGATTGTAACATTTTATGTTGTTATTCATTCGACGCTCTTTGTGTGTAATCTCTATCAAAAGTTTCAAGTCCATTTATAGAGGTTTTTCATTGAATATGGGGTTATTCTATGAGGATTTTTACTGAATATGACTTGTTTGTTCAAAATAGAAAGTAAGTACGAAGCATGTTTATAGAGGATTTTGTTTTTTTAAGAAATGGATATGTATGTATTTATATTAATAAAAAAAAGCGCGAGAGGACCCAACACCTTTACATAGAATCTTAGTTACATCATAATGTAACAACTTTGGTGAAAATTCTATGTAATAAAAGTTGATAACCACGGTTGATGGGACACTTATGTAGAAATTTCTCATTTCCCACCCCAGTTTTCAGTGTCACCTTATTTCTCCAAAATAGTTAAATGCCCTTTCCCACATCGATATATTCAACAACTAGAAAATAAATTTTGCTGAAAACACAAATTCTGGAAATATTACAGAATATTGAAAATGCAGAAATAAATATCATCACATACAAACAGTCATTCAACACATTTAAACACAGTGATTTTTGGTCAAGGTGACCCTGGAAAAACCCCCTACAACTCTTGGGGAAAACTAGTTCGAAAGCTCCTTCTTATTTCTCGAAAATGCTTTTTACAGTGAGAGAAATATTCAGCAAAAAAAAAATTAGCAAGCAAACTTTTACAACTTATCTCGTTTTCTGTGCCTCACAGTCAACTAGAAAAAACTTACAAACAGAAAAACAGAACAACAATAAATGTTGTACGGCCTCCTCGATTTTTGTGCCCAAATTTTAGCCTTAAATGCTATTGTATGGACTGCCTAGAAAAGCGTGCAAGCTGCCATAAATGCTGCTGTACGGTTTTCCTCGATTTCTGTGTAGAAAAACAATAATACAGCTGTATGGATTTCTACCTAGAAAAGCATGCCAAGGTACAACCACTTGCTGTACGACCTCCCTTGAAAAACGTGCCAGCAAACTTTAGATTTTTTGCTCCTCGATTTATGTGCTAACTTGCTGAACGGCCTCCTTAAAATCTGAACCAAAACTGTTGTATGGCCTTTCTAGAAAATTGTGCCCAAAATCTGCCTTTCACTGTGTGCTAACTCAGCTGTACGGACTTGCTGAAACGTTGCCTTGGAATATGTGCCAAGCTACTGTCTCTTTCTCCTCACTGTCCAGAAATCTCCCTTGCTCTCTTGCTCTCCTTCTCTCAATCTTCTCATGAAAGAATTAATGACATTTTCCTCCTTTCCCTCCTTTAATCTAACCCTAAGTGACTTTTGGGGAATCCCTAAATCCAATGGCTGAAATAGATTGAGATCTAGGACTGAGATTAAATGCTCATTTAAATCTCACTTTCTATTTTTTAATTCACCCCACTTTAATAAATACCCACTTAGTCATTTATGTCCAAAGTCACTTTTTCTTTCTAATTTTACATTGACTTTATTAAAGTCACTTTAAAATTAGACTTTAGTAACTTTATCACTTAAAGTCACTTTTAAATTAGATTTGACTTTATAAAAATTATAAAGTCACTTTAGGAGAAAAATTAAATTCTTTTGGACACTTTTCCCTAGGCCAAAGATCAAAGCCTTAGGGAACCACCTGTCCTCCGGTACTAAATTTCAACACTCCCTCTTACCGAGGAAGGTGTTCCTCACCACACCCATCTTGTCTCTGAAGTAGACATGCTTGCCCCGTGGTAAGTGTTTGGTAAGAATATCTGCAACCTGCTCATCAGTGGGAATATACTCAAGCTTCACAGCTCCCTTCTAAACATAGTCTCCGATGAAATGATATTTGATCCCGATATGCTTTGACCTGTCATGAAATACTGGATTCTCCATGAGTTTAATGCAACTCTGATTATCACAGTAAATCACTGAAGGTCTCAACGACTGACCAAATAAGCCAAACAACATCTTGCGAAGCCAGATGGCCTCACAACTAGCTAGACTGGCTGCCATATACTCTGCTTCTGCTGAACTCAATGCTACTGACTGCTGCTTCCGACTGAACCATGACACTACTGCTGAACCCAACCCAAAACAACACCCTGAAATGCTCTTCCTATTAGAAGCACAACCTGCCCAATCAGAATCAGTATAACCTGCCAACCTCACTCCATCCCCCTGCCTGTAGTCCAGACCATAATCCACTATCCCCTACAAGTACCACAAAATGTGTTTTGCAGCCACCCAGTGAACCTTCCAAGGCTCACACATAAACTGACTCATCGTGTTGACTGCAAAACAAATATCTGGTCTAGTGTTGACCAAATACATCAAGGAACCAATCAGCTGCCTGTACAATGTGGGATCCACCAACTCGGAATCCGAAGCATGAAGCTTCTTCCAGTTGGTGATCATCGGTGTCGACATGGGTTTACTATCCTCCATGTGGAATCTGCCAAGGATGTCCACAATATACTTCCCCTGCCCCAGGAAGAAATGCCCCTCCTCCTGCCACACCTCCAAACCCAAAAAGTAATGCATCAAGCCGATGTCCTTCATCTCAAACACCGCCGCAAGATCTCTCTTGCAGTGCTCTATGAGTCTCTCTTCACCTATAATGACCAAGTCATCCACATACAGCACCAGAATGAGAAGCTCCTCATCTATCACAATATAGTAAAGGTTCGGATCTGCCTCACTCTTTGTGAAACCCATCCCCTGCAAGTATGTATCTATCCTGGAGTACCAAGCTCTGGGAGCTTGCTTCAGGCCATAAAGGGCCTTCTTCAGTCTGCACACATGGGAATCCTTCCCATGCACCTCAAAGCCATATGGCTGCTCAATGTACACCTCCTCCTGTATGAAGCCATTGAGAAATGTAGTTTTCACATCCATCTGGTGGATCTTCCAACCCATCTCTGCTGCTATCGATATAATGGAGCGGATCGAAGTATATCAATCCACGGGAGCGAAGGTCTCCTCATAATCAACTCCCTCTACCTGGGAGAACCCTCTAGCCACAAATCTCGCTTTGAATTTCTCAATGCTACCATCTGCAGTATGCTTTACCTTATAAAGCCATCTGGAAGTAACCACAGATTTGCCCTCAGGCCTCGGCACCACCTCCCAAACATCATTCTTCATGATAGAAGAATACTCCTCCTGCATGGCCTCTCTCCAGACCTGCTGGCTAGCTGCCTCCTCATAGCTAGAAGGCTCAGAGTCAAGGATGCTGGTAGCCATTGCCATATAGCTACAAAACCTCTCAGGTGGTCTACTCTCTCTGACCGACCTCTTAGGCTCAGCAATAGATGTGGCATCTCTCAAGGTGTCCTGAAGCCACTTGGGCTTCCTCTTCCCTGAGCATACTTCTCCCATTGGAGAATGAAACTCCTCATCATCATCATCATCAGGAGCCTGAACTCCTGACTGTCTGTCTGCTGTCCTCCTGCCTGCACCTGAACCTGTAGAAGCTGAGGTACCGTGTGAACTGTCCATCAGTGGACTCCCTAGTGAACTGCTCTGTGGACTGCTCTGCATGCTGCCCGGAGCACCACCCCTCTGGCTCGGCGAGCCACTGCTCACTGACGGACCTGACATCGTCATAGATGTACCTTCGGATCCTCCTGATCCCTGCCCACTGGATCCCTGCGACTGACTCAACTGCTGCTGAGGGTCTGGCTGATCCAGATACTCTAACTCCCGTGACCTCCTAAAGGCCCTGTCCTCCTTGAACTTCACATCCCGCCTGATAACAACTTTCCTCTGTGCAGGAATGTAAATCCGAAAGGCCTTTGAGGTCTCACTGTAGCCCACAAAGATACCCTTCTCTGCGGCGGGCTCTAGTTTGGTCCTCTTCTCCTTGGGTATGTAGGAGTATGTAATGTACCCAAAGACATGAAGATGACCAATATCAGGCTTCTTCCCAGAAAAGGCCTCCTCCCCAGTCATGTGCCCCAAGGCACGATGCGGACTCTTGTTCTGCAAATAAACAACTGTGTTGCAGGCATCTGCCCACAAGAACAATGGCAACCCCTGATCATGTAACATGGCTTTGGCAGCCCCTCCGATGGATCTGTTCTTCCTCTCTGTAACCCTGTTCTGCTAGGGGTTGTAAGGAACAGTGAACTCCCTCCTAATGCTTGCCTCAGCACAATAGTCAACAAACTCTCCAAGGGTGTACTCTCCCCCATTGTCCGACCTTAGGGGCTTGATCTTCCGCCCTGTCTGTGTCTCCACAAGAGCTCTAAACTCCTGAAACCGCTTGAAGACCTCACTCTTGGTCTTCAAGAAATAAATCCAGGTCCTCCTGGAGTGATCATCAATGAATAAAACATAGTACTCATATCCACTCAAGGAAACATGAGACATCCGACCACTCACATCGGAATGAATCAAATCAAGTATCCCAATCGCTCTGCTGTCACTGCTGGGAAAAGGGGATTTGGCAAACTTTCCCATCGCACATCCTCTGCAAGTATCAAAGTGATCAGTATTGAAATCTAGCACACCTGTAGTGATCTCCCGCAAGGTCCTCAAGGCTCCATGATACATATGCCCCATCCTGCGGTGCCAAATCTCACACAGCGCAGAACTGCTAGCTCTGTTGTCGGTACTACTGCTCAATGCCAAAAGGGGCTGGAATGCAAACTTGTACACCTTTTCATGGCGTACACCTATCACTCTAGCTGAATCAGCTGGAGTGCCCCCGGGATACATCAACACCTGTCCTCCCCTGAACAGTACCTCATATCCTCTGTCCTCCAAAGCTGAGACGGATATGAGGTTCTTCCTCATCCCTAGAACATAAAGAACATCTGAAACCTTCAAGGGAGGTTTGGACTCCCTCTTAAATGTCAGTGTCCCCACATCGATTGCTCTAACAACTCTGTCATCACTGAGTACTACCTCTATATCAGTGCCACTCTCTGAAAGCTCTGAGAAGTACTCACGGACTCCTCTCATGTGACGTGAAGCCCCACTGTCCACATACCAGATACCTAAAGATGCTCCGCTAATCGAGGGAAAAGCATGCTCCCTCTGAACCTGTGTGGCAGGTGATCCTGCACTAGAGGACTCACACTCAGTGAACCCAAACTCCTGGTCAAAACGATCTGCAAGGTCAAGGATGCTGGTATATAAACATGTCTCTATAAGTGTATATAAACATATTTTTTTCTAATTTTAATACTCATAATACTTCATTAGATTTTCAATGTTGATGTTTGTTGCAAGGAACAATGGATAAATTCTTTATATTTCCATTTGACCCCGAGAATTAATTATTTAACTCTAGTAATGGTGACAACTTGTGTCCAATTTTCACATGAAATTGGGAGATCAGTCACTTGTTTAACAAAACATTGTATTAAAAATAATTTATCTATAGGGTCTATTATTATTTCTTAAAGCAAGGAAAGGAAAAGAATTGTGTTTATACCATCAATTTGATTTCTTAAAGTAAGGCTAGAATGTTGTGTTTTAGAAGAGTTATGGAAACCAAACATTGCATCCCTTTCAAAAGTGTTGGTGCTTAGAGCTCACCTTCTACAAATAATAATACATGAATACAAACATTTTAATTTCTATCTATGAGTAGTTTGTATGATATTATTAATAATGATCAGGTGATTTCACATAAGCCCCCTCCTCTTCTGTAATAAGAGGCCATCATTGTTCCATAAATAATAATACTAGTAGAAGAAAATAAAATATAATAGTTTTATTTGCATCCATCAAAAACCCTATAGGATTTATGGGACCAAAAATTACAAAATTTTCATTCATATTTGTAGTTTTGGTTCCCCTTATCTTAAGGATTTATCAATCCAAAATATACTCATGTTTTTTATGGTGTTATAAAGCCTCCATAATATAATTGCATAATATTTTTGTTGACAAATTCAATAAGTTAAGTTTACTAGTGATCGTGATTCACAATGTCCTTCATCTTAAGAATGTCTCAACTCACAATATGCTTATGTATTTTTTGTGTTATAAAATTTCCTTAATATAATAGCATATTATTTTTAGGAAAAATTCAACAAGTCAATGTTTGTGGTGATTGTGACTCTATAGGAAGTGGTTCTACTTCTCATACTATTTCAAATGCCCCACAAATGGGAAAAACACCATCAAACATTTTTAAATTTCCAATGAAATATGATATTGATAAGGACATATTAGATAATGGTATTGTTGCATTTGAGGAAGAGAATATCCATAACAATATTGGTGACCTTAAGAAACACTTACCTCTACTTTTGAGACTTATAAGGGAGGTGGATCAATCTCTTTTCTTGCCTTGGAACATAAAAAACATGGTTTCCTTATATTTTATTAATATGGACATGTAATTACATATTCAATGCAATGTTTTAGGGATGTTTCAATTAAATTTTTTACAAAAAAACTAATTAGGGACAACTTCTTCCTCTTATAGGATTCCTACAAGTATTAGTGTTAATGTGGCTTACACTAAATCACATAAGTATGAGTGAATTTTCCATAAACACTACAATTATGGGTAATCTATTATTTCCTACAATTTAACTAAGCTTACACTAAATCAAATAACTATGAGTGACTTATCTATGGACACTACAATTATGGATTACCCATGATTTGATACAATTTGAACTCTTTCATTCTTTCCCTCATGTTTTGGAGATTGTGATTTAATTTGAGGAAAATTTTAGGTCAACTTATCTCTTCTCCAGTTTTCAAACTATTACTCCAACTCCTTTTTCTATAGGTCTATCCAACCTTAACTGGTATTGTGCCTTCCTTATTTTCATGAAGCCCTTTAGGCATAATCTCTTCAAAATATTATTTAAGCCACCTAACATAATTCTTTCATTGGATATAACTTAAATTTCACTCTACTAGACTCTAAAACCTATGGTGCCTTAATTTCCCAAGACCTTCTCGTTGATTATTTCATAAAACATTTGGATGGTGCGAGACTCCTTGATATCCTTGGAGATTTGTGTCTTAATCCTTTGAAACATACACAATAATTTATTATTATTATTATTAGTCTCCCTATAAAAGGTGAAATTTGACAATCATACTCTACTGATATTATCCTTCATAACCCTGTAAGAAAAAGTTTGCCATGCCTATTACCACAACTAAAATTTCCTTACTACTCTTACCATGCATAGAAAATCATCTTTTGTTGTGCGTTGTTTGACATACAAACTCTCTGACTTCTATCCCACTAATGGTAACTCAAACTTGTCTATTGTGTATGATTGTGAAACCTAGTAGCAGTCTCTTGGTGACTAGGTTATTTCTCTTATTGTTTTTCCCAAGAACGCAACTTGATGATTGGGATTTTTCATCCCAATGAAAACTTTTCAACCAATTCTAGGCCCTCACATGTTGTAGTGTTTTTCCTCAACCTTGTTGCCCAATTTATGATCTTACTTTTCCTTTCCTAGATGTCAATGGATTTCTAGTGTCATCCCACTTTATAATCTTAATTTAATTTTTTCACAACGACGTTACCTATTGGAAACCCACTTTACAATCCAATTCTCAATGTAACAAAAATGAAGAAAAAAATGAGACAATAAAAGATAATCTTAGGGATAGTGGCATCCTTCGAGCCTCTCTCCCAATATAAGAACCTAGGGATGGTGGGAGGCTCATTCCCTAACCTTATTGTTGGAAATTGTAACTAAATTTGGTCTTCATAATTGTTAATGTACTCATTTCAATATGTTACGAGAAAAAAGAGAAAGAAAAATATCATTTTGAGCATGGGTTTCGTGCTCCATTTTAATGGTCATCTACGTAAATAATGTTCTTCATGCTTCTATGGTTTTTCATGCCAAACGAATACTTTTATTGAGTTAATAGATTCATTATCATTTGTAGAAGACCCTATTGGGAAATATTTAACATGAAAAATATATTATTTTAAGTCTAGAAAGTCCTAAGAACATCTAAGCACATGTCGTCCCTGGAAGTGAAAATTCGGCCTAAAGAAGGGAATTCAAACCCCATAGATGTGTATAAATAAAAGTAGCATCAACCTCATTTAGCACCAATCTGATAATCTCAAAAAAGATGTTTGATCTGAAGCTGGGAATGTCAAGGAAGTAAGATAACCCAAGTTTTGATACAATTTTTTAATTAATGTAAAGTCTCCACGATTTGTGGATGTGTAGCATGTAGATGATTAAGAGTCAAAGGGGTTTATCCCCTTGTTTTATGTAGATTTTGAGTCGGTTTTGAGATCCACCCATGGTCCGCTGACCATGGGATTGTATGAAAAAGACTATAAATAAGTGTGCCTTAGAGAGTCTAAGGCATAACGGATGGAGTCTTAGAAGTGATAGCAAGAAGAAGTGGGTCAGATAGGAGAAGAAAGGCTCAGAAGTTGAGTGCGTAGAGGCCTAGGTAGAGTCCACAACTGAGTGTGCCGACCCCTACAACTGAGTGCATAGGGTAGTTTTAAGTCTGTAAATATAAAATTGAAGATCAATAAAGACAGTTACCAAAGAATTCCTGTGTTGTTACTGCTATTAATATTATATGTTGTTGACGAATAATGTGTTTATGGAATATTGATCTAATGATGCGCAATTCTCTTGAATAAGTCTTAATAGATGTACGCAATGCATGTTAAGTACTTTCACGAAGAATCTACTGAATTTTGTCATGTTTACTAATAACTTAAGTAGATCTGCATGAACACTACTTTAGGTTTGTTTTCTTGTGTGCATTAGTGGATAAATCGACTATTAAGGGTATGCAAAGACCAATTGTAGACCTTCGCAAAGGTCTGGAGGTTGTTTTAACAGAGTTGTAGTACCAAGCCCTAAGGGCTTACCGATCTGCGTGAAGGCAAATCTAGGGTGCTAAAAGACATCACACTGATCTCTGGATGTCAAAACTTGGTTCTAGCATCCCCCCATATTGCTTCGGGTGAGAATGCTTCCTGCTCTACACAATTTTTTTCCGAAAGGGCTAGTAGTGTAGGGTTTTTATTGGTTGGCACAACTAACTCTGAACCTAGGTCAGGACCCCCTAAGCCACCAAATGGTTCCATTGTCGAGACCAGGATCTTCTTAAAAGAGATGTGTGATGTCGCATCACTAGAATCTAACCAAGAAAGAAATTGAAAAGTGGTTGGATCAGAAGATTCACGAGTTTGCAGCGCAAGAAAACTGGAATCCGCGCTTGTCGAAGGAAGAGTGGTTGAATAGGTATCCGTATACAGAGATACACGAAATTTTCTTCTGCACTTTTCCCATTGAATTGTACAAGTGGTTAGCTAAATTGATAGACATCCAAGGAAGGTGGAAGCTTGATAACCCTATAGTGTGGACTCCTGAATTAGTGCGATGATTAGAAGCCTCTGAAAACCAAATCTTATGGGTTGTTGATCATTGGCTCGATTGAATTCTGGGAGGATTTGTTACAGAATTCTGAATTGATACCTTAGTCAGCTACAACGAAGCGGAGCAGTGATTTTTCAAAGGACCGCGAGGTAAGTATTTAAGATCTTTGAATACTTGGATTAAAATGTTATTATGTGAAAAGTGAGTTGTGCCATTGCCTTGATGTTTGGAGCTACGCGAAGTGGAAGACTCTTTAGAGATTGAGAGTGATAAGGTCAAGAATATATCCCGTTGATCAAACCTCCTTCGAGTGATGACGAGGGAGCGGTATAGGCCTCACCACGGAGTGTTGTCTAGTCGATAACATAGGGTTTCCTATGAACACATCATCCATCCACTCCACCTCCACCTCCACCTCCACCTCCACCGCATACACCTTCGCCCACACCTCCACCTCCACCACCTCCATTCAACATGGCGAACACTATGAAGTTGTCGATTTTCAAGGGCATCGGGAGTGAAGATACAAAGTAGTTCTGGTTTGTTGCGAATGTTGTTCAGACAACACAACTGATTACTGATGACAATATAAATAAGGCACAATTGGATGCCACCCTGCAGGATTGCGCACTCTGACTCGCAGTTAGTTATTAGATTTAAGGAAATCATGATGAGGGTTGATGAGACACCTTGGGAATTAGGTCAAAGGTTGAAGTTTCAAGTTCAAGAAGCTAACATGAAGCTCACAGATGGTCAGCATCGCGAATGGTTTATAGCTTTGCTTCTGCCCCACTTGAGGGTTTCCATGTTACAACAGAAGATAGGAACACAGGTGGAAGCTTTGGAAATCGTCATGAGGCTGCATGCAACACCTACTCAGGATGCGGCCTTGGGGGTACAACAAATTCACTCTCAGTTACAGAGCCTCTGCTTAGAATTTCAGAGCTTGAAGAAAGACAATGCGACTAAACCAGAGGTGCGTGCGGAATTTTGGTGTCTGGAGTGAAACAGTCAAGGGTACGATAAATACCATTGTCTCGTGTACTCTAATTATATTACAGGAGGGGGACCAATTCCCCTAAGGCTAGAAGCTCCAACAAGGCTGAGTGTGGGGACTACGCTATGGTGTGCTATTTGTCAGGTTGTTGGAAAACATGTGATGGATAATTGTCATTTGGTTCAAAAATTCGTCCAGACACCTCAATAGTTGTTATGTGAATTCTTCAAATCGGTGGGCCACGATGATCGCCATTGTTGCAACTATGAGCTGAAGATGAAAAGAACACCTACATACCAGATGCAAGCATAAACTCGGAGGCTTAATGATGCGTGTGCCCATCATCCATTCCCGACATCATTTACCGATGAATTATTAGACAACGTTGGAGGGCAGGAGGCCTACTCATTGACTGATGGGTTTTCGGGGTACCATCAGATTAAGATCGTGTCCGAGGATAGGAGAAAAATGACCTTCGCGATAGAGTGGGGTTGTTTTCAATACGCTATGATGTCATTTGGACTCAAGAATGCGCTTGCGATATTTTCTAACATAGTCATCACATCGTTCAAGGAGTTCATTTATAAGTTCCTGGAAGTATACTTTGATGACTGGACAATGTTTGGATTAGTAAAGTACCATGTAGAAAGTCTATGCCTGATGTTGGATATGTGTTGCAGATACTAGATTGTGCTGAACCTAAAGAAATGCATATTCTCTATTCCTTTCGTGATCTTGTTGGGTCATGTTGTGTGAAAGCAAGGGCTAATGGTGGATCCTGCCAAGATTGTAGTGATAGTGAATTTGGAGGCCCCAAGGAATGTTAAGCAACTGCACATGATGCTTGGACATACGGTATATCATAGAAAATTTATCAAATCATATGATCAAATTACCGTGCCATGGAGAAATTGTTGAAGAAGGACGCAATATTCTATTGGGATGAGGAATGTCAGCACAAATTATATGTATTAAAAGAAAAGATGGTCACTGCGTTGATCTTGGTATTCCCTGATTGGAAAAAGGAATTTTGCATACATGTGGATGCCTCTTGCATTGTGTTGGGTGTAGTGTTAACACAAGCTAGTGAAGTATAAATGGACCATCCTATAGCCTTCGCGAGTAGGAAATTATCAAAGGTCGAGAAGAATTACTCAACAAATTAGCGCGAGGGATTGGCCATGGTGTATGCACTACAAAATTTCAAGCACTATCTGTTAGGCAGACATTTAAAGATGTACACAGATCATTTTGCTTTGAAATACCTGGTCAATAAGCCTATGTTGAGGGGGAAGATCTGCAGATGGTTGCTACTATTCCAGGAGTATGAATTTCAAGTGATTTTGAAGTCAGGGAGGTTAAATGCGGGACCAGACCATCTGTCACGGATCGAAACAAGAGAGAAGCCCAATAATGTGGAGGAAGGGTTTCCAGATGCACATCTCTTTGCGGTGTGCATAGAAGATAACCATTTTGTAGATATTATTCACTTCTTGACTACGGGGATGGCACCGGAAGGGTATACAAGTTAGAAAAAGAAGGAACTCATAGTGCGCACGACATATTTTTCAGTTATTGCGGAACATCTGTATAAGATGGGTGCATATGAAATATTGCGAAGTTTGTTCCAAATTTTGAGAGGGATAGCATTCTCGTTGAAGCTCATGGAGGGGCTGCGAGAGGTCATTATGCAGGAAAGGCCACTGTGTAGAAGATTTTGCACGCAAGTCTATGGTGGCCAACTTGCACAAAGCACATGTCATCCTTGGAAGTGAAAATTTGGCCTAAAGAAGGGTATTCAAACCCCAAAGATGTGTATAAATAAAAGTAGCATCAGCCTCATTTAGCACCAATTCGATAATCTCATAAAAAAAGTTTGATCTGGAGCTGGGAATGTCAAGGAAGTAAGAAAGAAGGTCTAGGAAGTAAGGAGAAACCAAGAAGAAGAAAGAAAGTTTGTTTTTAGGCTCCTTTCTCTCACACATGTTAAGGTTAGGGTTTCTACAACTTCTGGAAGGCCAAAAATTGTAGGTATAAATTGCAGGTCGAAGTTGCAGGTCAAAGTTTGGAGTAAAGTTGAAGCTGGAAGTTGGTTGATGTATAATTGATCCTTGTTGAGTTGGTTGTCTCTGACATAATTGGAAGGGCTTCTTGGAGGGAGGACTCGGTGCTTGCAGGAAGGAGTTGGTCTAGGGTTTGGGTCTTGGTTTTCTCATTTGAAGCAGATTTTATAATAAAATAATATATTCCTTCCAGGTTTTCCCCTTAGAGGGGCTTTTCCATGGCTTGGAGCCTAATAATTGTGTGCATTGTCTTTACTTTTTTTGTTCTTGATAATGGTTTGGTATTAAGATCTAATAAATAAATACAAGAAGATAAATAAATTTCACAAGCAACTATTAAGTTTAAGGATAATTTGAATTAATAGTTTCCCTATTGCATTCTCTAAGATGGTATTAGACCTAATGTGAAAAAGAGAAGGAATCTAAAGGATCAGCTTGAAGGGTTTTTTTTCGAGGGGAATCATTTGCAGAAGGACACAAAGAAGAAAGGAAGGACAACTATTTGTTGAATATTCTTTGGTGCATCATATTGAAGAAGAGAAAGCATCAAGGAATCTTGGTATCATCTTTCACTCTTGAAGTTGTTTGGAGATACTGTTGTTGAAGGCATCCTTCTAGGGCATCTGTTAGGATAGGGTCCCCTGGGTCAATTTTGGGGTTAAGATAACCCAAGTTTTGATACAATTTTGTAATTAATGTGAAGTCTTTGCGATTTGTGGATGTGGAGTGCGTAGATGATTAAGAGTCAAAGGGGTTTAGCCCATTGTTTTATGTAGAGTTTGAGTTGGTTTTGAATCCACCCATGGTCAGTGGACCATGGGATTGTATGAAAAAGGCTATAAATAGGCATGTCTTAGAGAGTCTAAGGAATAAAAGATGGAGTCTTAGAAGTGATAGCGAGAGGAAGTGGGTCAGATAGGAGAAGAAAGGCTCTACAACTGAGTGCATAAAGGCCTAGGTAGAGTCCGCAGCTGAGTGCGCAGACCCTTGCAGCTGACTGCACAAGGTAGTTTTTAGTCTATAAATATAAATTGAAGATCAATAAAGACAGTTACCAAAGAATTCCTGTGTATTTTTGTTTACTGTTGTTAATATTATATGTTGTTGACGCATAACATGTTTATGGAATATTGATCTAATGATGCGTGATTCTCTTGAATAAGTCTTCATAGATGTACACAATGCATGTTAATTACTTTCACGAAGACTCTGATGGATTCTGTCATGTTTACTAATAACTTAAGTAGATCTGCGCAAACACTAATTTAGGGTTGTTTTCTAGTGTGCCTAAGGGGATAAATTGAATGTTAAGGGTCCGCAAAGACCAATCGTAGACCTTTGCAAAAGTCTAGAGGATGTTTTAGCATAGTTGCAGTACCGAGCATTAAGGGCTTATCGATCTGCGTGAAGGCAGATATAGGGTGCTAAAAGACATCACACTAATCTCTGGATGTGAAAAATTGGTTCCAGCATCCCCCCATACTACTTCGGGTGAGAATACAACCCTGGCTATGTAGATTGTTGCCAAAAGGCCTAGTAGTATAGGGTTTTTTTGGTTGGCACAACTAACTTTGAACCTGGGTCAAGACCCCCTAAGCCAACAACATCTTTAAAGTATCCTTGAAGGTCTTGAAAACATCAAGATAGATGGAGACATCATCAAAAAGGGAAAACTCTTTATTGACAAGTAAGTTTCATATTGTTTTCTATGTCTCAATCTACAGATCATATGGCTACATTTTAAAAGGAATGAAAAAATCTCGTTGGATCAACAAATTTCCTAGCATGGAAGAAGAGGATTGACTTGGCGCTCACAGATAATGAAGTCATAGAATATTTTCTTGGTGAAGTTGTTGAACCAAGCAAAGACAAGACTCAATAGCCAGAAAAATACAAGAAGGGAGAAGTAAGGGCACAAAGCATCATTGTTGAATCCATTAAATACCATCTTGTTCCCTTTATTTTCGATTTAAAGACATCCAAGGCTATGTATGACAAATTGGTAAAGTTGTACTCTATAAGTACATCAAGTCAAAATATTTCCTTGAGGAATCAACTATATAGAATAAGTAAATCAAAAGATGAAGACGTATCCACTTATTTCATGAAGATCTCACAAATAAGAGACAAGTTGAAAAGGCTTGAAGAAACTCTTTCCAACTCTAAAATGACGATCTATGTATTAAATTCTTTTCCATGAGACTGGAGCATTTTTGCAACAAGTATCTACTCTAAGAATGGTACTATACCTTTTGATGAGTTGTGGTTTCAATGTATCTTGTAAGAATCAAGGATCAAGTCAAAGGATGACACCAAATCAAATGAAAGTTCTTGCCTTTATTGCAAGGTACAAGAAGTTGAAGAAAGGGAAGTTTGGAAAGTCCAAGAAGAAGATAGATATGTCCAAGGTGTAATGCTTTGAATGTAATGAGTATGGACACTTTAAGAGGGATTGTCCAAACAAGGTGAAAAACAAAAGAAAGGAAAGAAGTGAAACTCAAATATCTAAACAAAAAGGAGAACCTTATAAAAATATGAAAGGAGGTGACCCCAAAGGATCTCTACTACTAAAGGAAGTCTCATGTTTGTCATGTTCTTTATGAAATTTGTCTTTCTTTTATCAAGTATAAAGTAGAGTATCATGCATTATTGAAGAGTCTTGGTTTTATAAGAAACATTTCATCATGGATAGAAGCATATTATAGTATAAGAATTAGAGTCTACATAATCAAGTTGCTTTGAAAAGTCATCCAACTATCAAAGAATGAGAATATTGGGACCATATTGCATGTTATTGTTCATCCAAGCATTTTCTAACATGATGTTAGAGGTAGCCATTTTGCAACGATGGATCATCAAGTTCCTACACGAACCATCATTTTAGAAGGTTATTAGAAGGAGCATTATTACATGACTAGTATATATTCCATCTAGTATGGAAATAATACCTCTAAAGGATGAAGGAATGTAGATGGTCGAGTTGCAATGTGAAGGACATAATGAAAGCATTTCTACTTCCAGGAAAAGAAACCTAGTTTCAACAGGTTTAAGAAGCAATCTCGTTCAAGAAAGGATGGCTAGATTATTGTATGGAAGAAAAGGTATGCATGTTTAAAGTAACCCTTCTCTAGGGTAGGGTTCATATGTACAAAACCTTGTAGAAGGAGTTGGTTATAAAAGTGTGCTTGGTAAGTCTCCCATATGGTTGCACAATGATCAAAAGAATAAATTTGACATGCTTTAGAATGGATGGAGATCAAAGCTCTCTCACAAGATTGCATGACATAACAATGTTGATCAACATCAAGTATAATCTCCAAAAAAAAGAAAGGGAGTGAACAATAACAACTCCAGAGAAGATATTGTAGCTTGGTAATCAAGTTTGATCCATTGGAAACCTGATCAAAATTAAAATTTAAAAGGATTCTTGCACGATATGGAGATGAATCATGTGAAAGGATGTTGATCTCAAAGGACTAAAATAAACAAATACTTTGATGAAGGGGGCATCATGATAAGGTAAATATGATATTTAATATTTTATGTTATCTGGTTAACATATTGCTTTTCTACTTGGAAAGACACTACATGAATACATAATGAAATTTAGGGCAAGTTCAATTGTTGGTATTGATCGTGATTCAAAAAACATATGGATTGAGTGTCTAGTAATCCTTGAAGGATTGTGAACTCAAGATGTTTATATCATCATCTTGGAATTGAAAGGTAATAGTGTAAGAAGATAACCGTATGTTTATGTTCCTAGATCAACAAAGATCACTTTTATGTTTAAAGGGAGATATGACTAGCTTGAAGTTTGATAAGGCTCAATACAATGCCTTCATTGATGATAACTTGAGGAAAGTGATATGCACTATTGATGACATGCCTATCACAAGTTTAAAGGGAGAAGTTACAATAAAAACCAGGGACAAAAATAAAATGAGAAAAACAAAATGTTATTAAACAGTTAATTGCAATCTCAAAATAAAATTGTGCATATAAATCAATACAATTCATTCAGGAAAACACAATTTTAAACAAGCATAATATGCAACATTACTACTCAGTACCTTCCTCTTATACAAAAAGTAATTGACAATTTTAAATAATAATATTATTATTAATTTTATTGATAATTTTATATTAATATAATATTAAAAACTAATCTAATTCATATTAAACATATATATTAAACCTACTTTAATATTAAACATAATTTAATATAATTTTAAATAATATAATATTAAAAACCAATATAAAAATTCAGCATAATAAGAGCTTAATAAATTTCATAGAAATAAAATACAATATAACGTGCCTTGGAGGTCTAAAAATGTTATAAAATATTAAATTAAATTAAAATATTTGTAATATATTTTAATTTTGAAATGAATTATGGTTTTTGGGCGAGCAGTGTTGATAAACAGTGGTATAGATAACTTGCCCATGGTATTGAAACAAAACCTCTTTACGAGTTATTAATATCCATGGTAAAATGGACCTAAATATTGATGGTTAAAAATATTGTTATATTGTGAGTATTAAGTTTTAATTTAAAACTTGTTACAAAATTAAATTAAATTAAAATATATATAAAATAATTGGATTTTGAAATATGTCATAATTTTTGGGGCATGTGGTATGGGCTTATGGTATTATAACAAATCTGCACATGATTTTTTTTTTAGATTTTTTTTAATATAATTTTTATATTTTACAATTCAATTTAAAACCATATAAAAATAATCACCAATAAATAAAAAACACAATTTACATTTTAAAAATTTAATTTGTTTTATTAACCAATTTTTTAATTTAATATTTTTTTTTCAAATTTGTTTAAATTTTTTTAAATTAATTAAAAGCTAAAACTTTTTTATCCCACAGGAAAAAATACATGAAAAAACCAAAATGTTTTTAAAAACACTCCAAAATATATAAAATATTGAAAAAGTTAACGAGAGATGCATTCACTTCTGGCAAGCTTGAGGCCCACATCGACGAGGTAGAGTATCACGAACAACCTGAACCTCAAATTCATATCCTAACAACCGGTGATATGCAGTAAATATCATTTATTGCAGAGTCATCACAGATTTCAAACCCAGGTTGCAAATAGCATTTAGTACATAGTCATCACAGTGGTAGTGACAAGATACATGAATTCCAGATAAATAAATCAGTATTAGAAATGACATCACATAAACCTCCATAAGCCCACAATTATAATAGACCTACAAATAGAGACTCATACCTAATAGGTTTCTAATAAAATAGATGGGCTTAACTCATGTATTTAGTGAAATATTATTACAAATATTTCATTGTATTTATTGAAATGAGATCACACATATGTCATTGCTTTGGAACGGTGTCATTGCTTTGGTACGGTGAAAGTACAATTTGGATTTTTTTTAATCTCTTTGGTATATTGTAGCATTCAGGAATATTAGAGTTATAATACAAAATACATCAGGATCTGAAATAATTGCAGCTTCGAACTCCACCACATAGCGGGAATCAGGGTATTCCCAATCCACCGACCCACAGTCCGTAGTCCGCATTAAGGAAAGGAAGCATTCATATTCCCCATTAAGTCAAGCTCTCCCCTCATAACTGCTCTACAAATCAACGATCCACCTATCGGGGGGATAGGGCAAATGAAGGTCGTTACGGAACTTGGTAACACAAGATCTGATGGCTAACTGGAGTAATCATCTCGACTGGAAGGCACATTGAAACATATTTTTCATAAATGATTTGTTATGGGATATAATATATGGTATAATGGGATTATTTGAATATATAGTGTGAGTGGGCTTAATGGTTAAGAGGATGTGTTTCTTCTTAAGAGGTCACAGATTCAAAAGCAGAGAGAAGTAGAGTATGTCCAGAGGTGGGTCCATTGTCTCACAAAGAGGGTGGTACCAATGTTACACCAATGCGGTGTTGGGCTTGGCCGTGACCTTAAGATTGAATAATTGTCTCACAAACAAGTTTTGATCCTGCAATAATGATCAACTATATGATTTTAACTTGCAAAATTAATTTTTGGTTAGTGGGAATTCTTCACTAATGATTAAGCTAAACTTGGATGTTAAAGGTTAGTGGGAATTCTTCACTAATGTTTAAGCTAAACTTGGATGTTAGAAGTTGGTGTTATTTCCTCTCTCTGTAGGAATTCTTCACTATGGTTAAACTAAACTTGGATGGTGGGAATTCTTCACCAATGGTTAAGCTAAACTTGGATGTCAGAAGTTGGTGTTATTTCCTCTGATCAAGTTGTATGATTTTAACTTACCAAATTGATTTTTGGTTGTTGGGAATTCTTCACTCATGGTTAAGCTAAACTTGGATGCCAGAGGTTAGTGTTATTTCCTCTCCATCCAGATCATGGCTGGCTAAGGCACCCTTAAAACATTCATGACAATGATCCATTGGAAGCAAAGTCAAATTAAGACTACAAGTGTCCCTCTAAGAATTCGTGAAAATAGAGGGATTTTTTTTGGTTTTTTTCAAGGTCTAAATAGTTTTAATTTTAGTTATTTTTTATGGACATGGTATTAAATAATAAGCAATGATACCTGTAAATAGATTTAATACCAAGTCCGTTAAAATAACCAAATTCTAAAACTATATAAACTTTTAAAAAAATCCAAAAAAAATTACCTTCATATTCCAGAATTCTTTAAGGGACACTTTTATTCTTAATTTAACTTTACTCCCAACTAATCACTAACTAAGTGCCCCAATCAGCCATAATCAAGATGGGGAGGAAATAACTACAACACCTACACCAAAATTTAATTTAACTATCATTCAAAAATTCCCACAGACCAAAACTCAATTTTCCATATTAAATAAGGAAATCTAAGACATCATGATGTCAATAGAAAAATCAAAACGGGCACAGAAACTGTCTTCCACTTTGCTATTGAATAAACCAACCCACAAAAACTGTGGAAGACTTTGCTATTGAATAAACCAATCCACAGTTGCTATTGAACAGGCCAATCCACAGTTCAGCCATTCGCATTGTACCATGTAACGAATCAATAGAGTGTTTAAAATCTCCAACAATTCACCATAAATCTGGAATTCCCCAGGTCAAATATATAAAAATATTAAGTAGCTGAAATAAGAAGTGTTTATTGAAAAACAATACATGAGAAGAATAAGAAAGAGACAAGAATATAAGAATGACCGGTGAATAGGAAAGAAGTGTTTATAGAAAAACAATACAAGACGGGAATACAGCTTTCTTAATTTGCGGCACACTGATATGGCGTGCTCTCAGTTGCTCCCGCTCTGAACGCATCTGTGGATATAACAAAATATCATTCTTCAAGAGAGCATTTGTGAATATCTGGACTTAAAAATTTTAGGAAATCAAATAAATATGCAGTAGAGATTGACAAACCACATCATAACGCATATAATATCGATCAACGCACACTGCTGGCCGTTTTAGATGTCAATTTATATTTCAAAAAAGAGATTTTATTTGGTTTGGCTCTCGACCTAGAGTTAAGATACATATAAGATGGTTTAATTTCCTTTTTAAATATGATATATTTTACATGAATACTATGGGTCAATACCATGGATTCTCATAAACTAGGAGCTCAAAAACCACTAATAACTTGACCCAATCATGTTTACTTTAATTACCCAACAAAAAATTACACAAATTAATTTTATTTTTATTATTTTAATTAGAAGTTATTCTTATTTTAATGTCACGTTCATGGATAGACGGTGATTATTGGGTACTTTGTTAACGCACTCCTTGATGTGAATGACCCGTTTACAAAGAGAGAAAATGTAGTTAAGATTGAAAGTCTCAACCTTATTAGTATGGTTAAGTTTGAAGTTGTGGAGAGTGAGTGACGTGTAAAGTGGAACCAATATCCCTCCCTCATTTACTAGGACCACAAATGTTTTTATGTTATTATTAATTCGACTCTCTTTACACATAATCTCAACCAAAAGTTTTTAACACATTTATAGAGGTTTTTTTAATCAATTATGGGTTATTCAAGGAGTTGTCTATAATGCGACTTTTTGGAGATTCCGGTGACAGAATCCGGCGGAAGAAATTGAGGTTAAATCTTGATTTGTTGCAGTTAAAATGGTTTTTTAACTGCATATATGGATTCAGCACCCTGAAAAACCCTTGGGACGCTTTCATTGTGCAGAAACTAGCTATCAAACTTGCGATTCCAATAAATTCCTGCCGGATTTCGACCGAAAAAACCCGCCGGAAAGACTTTCAAAAAGTCGCGTTATAGACAACTGCGTTATTCAATAGGGTTCATTAATCAAATATGGGTTATTTGATCAAACTTATTAGTGTGGTTAAGGTTGAAGTTATGGACCATGTGGTGAAGTGGTACCAATATCCCTCCCTCGAGAGATACTGATGTTAAATTTCGATTGTAACATTTTATGTTGTTATTCATTCTACGCTCTTTGCGTGTAATCTCTATCAAAAGTTTCAAGTCCATTTATAGAGGTTTTTCATTGAATATGGGGTTATTCTATGAGGATTTTTACTGAATATGACTTGTTTGTTCAAAATAGAAAGTAAGTATGAAGCATGTTTATAGAGGATTTTTTTTTTTTTAAGAAATGGATATGTATGTATTTATATTAATAAACAAAAGCGCGAGAGGACCCAACACCTTTACATAGAATCTTAGTTACATCATAATGTAACAACTTTGGTGAAAATTCAATGTAATAAAAGTTGATAACCACGGTTGATGGGACACTTATTCCAAGCTGCATGATGGGCATTAAGACATCTTAGTGTGGGTGTTCATTGGTTTATTATGTCAAAGGAAACTGGCAAAGGCAATTGCAAAGACTCTCGAAAGGAAAAATGACATTTTTAGCACATTTAATTATGAAAATAATGGAAATTAGGAGAAAACGAACGTCAAAGGTTGCATGTGAGAAGGAAAATGAAGAAAAATAATGGAAAATGAAGAAAATAGAGGCTTAATTGATAAAAAAAGCTTATGAGGATTAGTTGGTGCTTTTTGTCAGTTAAGTTTATAGTTCTCTCATTATTCTCTCTCTCCCTCTCACTCTTTGACACTTAGATTTTTCTTGGAACACTTTGGCATTAGATCAAGAAAGGCAAACATGGAAAGAGGAAGGAAGGAGCAAGCAAGGAAGAGCAAGATCAAGTAGCTACAACATGATTCTTTGGAAGTATCGATTTTATTGTGTGTTTTCCTTGCTAGATTTTGCATGCATGGTATTGCATGTGGTTTTTTGTTGTTATGGCATGGGTTTTGCCAGGTGTCATAGTGTTTTCAACCTAGCCTTTCCAATTCTAGATAACCATGGAGTGATGGGGTTCTCATGTTTCGGTTGAGCTAGATTTCTGGATGGATTCAAATCTGAGTGAGTTGGATATCCGAAAGAAAGAACACATGGCCTACTAATCCCTGAACCAGATTGTGGATTATGGTAAAGCCACTAGCCTAGTGACCCTTGAACTAGACTGTGGGTTGCAGTAAAGCCAGGTATCGTGTGCCTCTTTGGACCTAAGAATCGTAGACTGGTTAATGGCGAGATATATGGTAAATACTAGAGGTAGTTTACCTTGATTATGCCTAGGAATCCTTGCCAATGAATGGCGAGATATATGGTAAATCCTAGAGGGTAGAGTCTCAGTTTAGGACCTAATGATCTCTAGATCATACTAGAATGCGATAAGAGATTTTAGTTGGTACTTTTTGTCAGTTGAGTTTTAGAGCTCTTTTATTACTCTCTCTCTCTCTCTCTCACTCTTCGACACTTAGAGTTTTCTTGGAACACTTTGGCATTAGATCAAGAAAGGCAAAGAAGGAGAGAGGAAGGGAGGAGCAAGCAAGGGAGAACAAGATCAAGCAACTACAACATGATTCTTTGCAGGTATTGATTTGATTGTGTGTTTTCCTTGCTAGATTTTGTATGCATGGTATTGCATGTGGTACTTTGTTGTTATGGCATGGGTTTTTCTAGTTGCCATAGTGTTTTCAACCTAGCCTTTCCATTTCCGGATAGCCATGGAGTGATGGGATTCTCATCTTTTGGTTGAGTTGGATTTTACGATGGATTCAAAGCTGAGTGAGTTGGATCTTCGAAAGAAAGAACACATGGCCTCCTAATCTCTGAACCGGTGTGTGGATTATGGTAAAGCTACTAGCCTAGTGACCCTTGAACCAAACTGTGGGTTGCAGTAAAGTTAGGTATTGTGTGCTTCGGTGAGCTTAGGAATCCTAGACTTGTTAATGGCGGGATATACGGTAAAGCCTAGAGGTAGTTTCCCTTTATTAGGCCTAGGAATCCTTGCCAGTGAATGGCAGGATATATGGTAAAGCCTAGAGGGGAGTCTCATTTTAGGGCCTAATGATCTCTGGATCGGACTGTGGATTGCGGTAAAGCATGAGAGACTAGGAGACATGAAAATTCCTCACAGTGTAGGTGGAGAAATTCGATGGAATCCATGCTTGTTTTGGCCTAGTGACCTAGTGGAGATCATGGTAAATCTTGTTATTACATGTTTATTGTGTTGGCCTAGTGATCCGATGTGGATTGCAGTAAAGATTGGTTTGTATTGATGATGGTGAGGTGGGTTAGCCTCGGGATTCCCTAGTTGGTTCTTTTGGTTTAAATCCCACATTCATGCTTGGAATGTGGCACGGGGGTGATTGGATGAAGAGAGACTTGGCTCAACCAATCTATGATCGGATGGAACGTGGTAGTCCCATCTCGAGTTAGATTTTACATTCATTAATAAGAGGTTATTTCCTTGGTATATTATGTGTAATTGTATTGGTTTATATGTGCATTCTATGGTTGATGTATCCTTGATACTTTTGTTGCTATTATATAGTTTTATCCATCCTTTGTTCTCTATTTGTTCCATCCTTATAAGGATGTGGTTGCTTCAATACAGGGAACATATTCCTCCACGCAGGATAATCAATGATCCAACAACCCAACATTGACAATGTTACCATTCTCCTCTTCTTTATAACACCATAGTTTAACCTGACACAACGAAAGAACCTCCTCCATCTTTTTCACTTACATTGGTGATCTTCACAACCATAGATAAGAAGTTTCTTTTACCTTGGCTCCATCTCATATCAAACCGACAACATTTTTTCTTTCTTCCTGATGGATCCCTTTATATCACAAAAATATATCACAATTTTCGTGAAGAGTAGAATGTAGGAGGCATCTCAACTCTCAATGTGCTTAACGACGACGAGCTCCTTCATTATTTTGTTGCAAATCGTCGAACTTCTGTCGATAACAAGTTCTTTGGGCTTGTCCACATAGCCAATTTCACTCCCTGTTCATGAGCGGGAAACCTTCTGTTGATTGTAGGAAATGAGAGAATTCTTATTCGTGGATGGAAGCTACTTTCTCGTTGCTCCGTGGAAACTAGGCACTTACAAAGGCCAGATTCAAAGCCACTTGTTGGTTGCTATGTCCAAATTTGGGCGTTTCTTTGTGGGAGTTGTGCGAGTTGCGAGGGAATGAGGATTTATTGAGGTGGGAGACCGATGGGAGAATTGATGAGAAAAGGAAAACAAAATGTTTCTAACTAAGGCTCGATTCCTTCGTAGATACAATACAGACTTGGTGAAGGACATTGAAAATACACACATCGGCGGGGCTTCGTAATTGAAAAAATTTCGTGAGTTTTTTGACTTTAACAACATCCTTTTAAGGATGGAGAAAATAGAAAAATTGGTATGAAGTGACTCATTTGGTTCATATTTAGCTTTTGTTGAGCCATAAGGAACCCTTTTTTCTAACGTGTCAACCTATGAATTCAAGATTCGAAGGATGTGAAAAATTTTTACTCCTCAAACTTTGGCAACAGGTAGAGGATTAGATATCATTTTTTGGGATTGAACTGCATTAAGTAAGGCATTCATCTATGACCATTTCCATGAGAGATAGTCGTAACTGACTAATTTCTCATGATTTTTAATAGTCCACTTAACACTCATTGCATCGGGTGATGCTCACAGGGGTGAAGAAGTGGGATTGAAACTATTGAAATGAATCACATAGCATCAATCATCACTTCCGGGGCTTACACCTAGTAATTAGGACTTCCCGAGAGGTCACCCATCCCAGATCGCCTTTGGCTCAAGCGCGCTTAAGCCAAAGGATTCTTTGATTGGTTGGAGCCAAGTCATTGGCAATTAATGTTTTCCCTTTCATAAATTAGCAGATGGCCAATAAAGAATCTAAAAAAACATTTAGATTTGAGATTTTATAATCACATGAAATTTTGAGCCCTTTCCATAATGCCAAAAACTCTACTTGGTTATTGGTGGTTCTTGTTGTAGCATTTTTTAGTTTTGATAAGATAGAATATTTGAAAAAAATGTTAAGTTAGGATATGGACATAACAATAGTGAATAAAATGTTAGTAAAAGAAAATATCTTGATGATAATGTCCATATCAAAGAAAATGTTAGGGTAGATGCTCTAAAAAATCAAGGCAAAAAGAAAATGTTAGGTTAGAAAGAAAAGAAAACAAATAAACTCTGAAAGTGAGCAAGTCTAAATGTCGCTACTATTTTTTCTGCAAAATAATGGTTGTGTGCAGCTTGTCATAAATTCCACAACCCATGACAGTCAAACTATTTAATCTTGATTTCTTCATGTTTTAAATTTGATGCTATAGTTAGAGAATAAAGATCTGGCCAAACTGTTTAATCTTGGCAGATCAGTAGTTAGGTAGAGAATAAGAAGGTGCTCATTAGTTTAATCTGAGCCCTTGGAGGTTATAAGGGTATATTTAGATAGTTTGCTTTTGTAAATAAAAAGAAAGGAAAAGGGTTTGTTAGCATAAATGCACCCATTAAGTTAAGAAAAAATGATAGGATAAGCAAAAGGTAAGTAGAGAAAGGTTGCAGAAGTTTGATTATTCATTGGACAAAATGTACATTTATCATGTTTTTATGTGCATGAGGCAATTACACAAGGCAAATGAAGTTCTACTAATCAATTAATTAACTTCTCGTTCATCCCCATTCACCTTTATATTCATTAATTTCCCCTTCCTAACTTTATACATTCATATTCATTCATTTTCCACTAAGAACCTCTTTTCCTAATGTCAAAACCCTTTTTTTTTTTTAAGAAAAGTGAGAATCGCATGTAAAATCCCTTTTTACATGAAAAACCCACAAAAATATGTTTTACCCTAAGTATTATGCATATATGAAAAGCAAATAATCCCATTAAAAAACATTTATATTTAGCCCACTTTCCCCTTTTCCATTCATATTTCATATTAATACTAACTATAGTATTAAATCCTTAAAATATCCCTTTTCCCGTATTATATTAACTTCTTATTTAAATATCCCAAAACCTTAGTTTTATAATAAAACTATGTATTTTAATATCGCATCACAAAATGTTAATGTATCGCAACCTTTCATATGAATGCACTCTTCCCCGATTGTGATATACGATCAACGATGGGCCCGGACCCGACCAAATATATATCATATTTCATATCCATTTCGTGTCCGCCTCCATCGCAAGTCCTAGCTATAACATATATCCTTCACATTCCGATATGCGATGCATGATGGACCCGACACAATATATATCATAGTTCATCGCCACTTCGCATCCATCCTCATCGCAAATCCCAATCGAAGCACCAACCCTCTGCCATTGCGATCCTTGATTGCGATGGGAACCCGAACCCGATCATATATCATACATGATTTATTCCTATGTCGCATTCGGCCCTTATCACACTCCTTGCGATGGGCCTTCCCTTGCCAAACTACAATAGTCATATGTGATTAGCGCAGACCCGATATTATTATCCGCCCGAGTTCATAAAATTTCAAATCCGCCATATGTGTTTTTGCGAAGGTTTTCTTTGTTTAAACAAATAATTAACCTTAAACCTCCATTCCATTGTAATCCCATTTTTAACCCATAATATAGCCATTACCACCATAATTAATCCCTCCATACTCCTCCTTTCACTCCACCATTGTTCACCTTTATCTGATAGTGCAAAAAGTTAATTGTTTCTCCATTTAAATGCAAAAAACACCATTTTTGCTTTGTTTTTGCCTATTTATACAGAGAACCCTCCATAAGCCTCTACGACCAAATAAAGCCATGGATTCACCCTCTGATACGCCCTAGACTCCTTCCGATAGCCTTTCTAGCTCAATAAAGCTAATGAAGACCTCCTCTGTCACCTATTTTTCTTAATAGTTTTTGTGCTTTGCAGGTAAAAGGCTTTTATTCTAGGCTTACAGAAAAAAGGCCTGCATAACATTTTGAAGACAAATATGAGCGATTTACTGTGAAAAACATAGTAAAACTTGAAACGCACAGTAAATTCTACTTAGCAAGGTTAAAGAATATTTGCATAGTTTAAAGAAGTTAGATCAAAGATCAAAATGAAGAAAACAACTAGCATAGAGGATACAAACAATAAAGCAGCATAAAAGGCAGAATATTAAACAACAAAGCCAGCATAGCTTGAATAAAGGGGACAACAAGAAGCAGTTCAAACAACTGCCCCTATCTTCTTGCATGAAGATCTTTTCCTTTCCTAGAATAAATCTTAAATAGTTTTAAGATATTTCTTAGTTTTATTATTGTATAAATAACTCTCTTCTTGAGATGTTATGGGTTCAAAGTTCATGGTTGATTGCTCATTACTTGTTAAGTCATGACTGCTTCATTCCATTTTGAACCTAGTTGCACCTTTGAAGGAAGCTTTTCTGGACACTTGATGTAATTAGTCTTTCTGGAACCTTAATACAAAGCAAAGGATTCTGAATTTGGCCTTAACAGTTTATGTTACCCTGTAAGTTCTTTCCAGTTTTCAATCATCATGTTTTTCTTCATATGCTTATGACTTACAGAGATAGCTAGGTAGGAACAATTTGTGTCTCAATTGATTCCTATAAGCTCATGAAGTGATCATCTATTAAGAGAATGGATTAATGAACTGTCTATTTAGCTAATCCCCTCTAATCAATAAATCATCAACATCTTGTGTAAGCTTAAGTATACTGCCTTGAACCTTTGGAACGTAGTTTAGAAGGTTTTCCTACTTATGATTGTTCTGTTTCACAGTCTGGAAACTGTGATAATCATATTATTTTCTATCTTCATCTCACTACTATTTTGACCTATATCACTGTGTAAAGCTTTATAGTAGCCCTTTGTTGAAGTATTAATATTATCCAAAGGATTAGTTATTTAAATTCTAAATCTGTCTTCTTTCATTGGTCTTCCAAAAAACTAAAATAAAAAACCCCAAAAAAAATTATTTTAGATGCTCTGGCATTGGTCGCCTGACCTACTACTATGTCAGAGGAACAACATTAGACTGGCACTGTTGTCGGGGACTCGAATTTCTTTTTAAGTTTCCCTTGGGACAACGATATCCATTCATTCTTTCTGATGAGCCCCATAAATGGGTAATTATATGGGCTCATTTTGCCTCCTAACTCAGCTTAATCCACCATTCTCATTAGTTTATTGCATGTTTTTTATTATATTTATGCTAATAGAGTGAATTGGGTCAGTCATTATGCCATGAAGTCTAATGTGTGCTTTATGCAGACTTTTGGTCAATTTTGAGACAAAGTCAAAGGTTTAATGAGCATTTGGCAGCCAATATTCGAGGAAAACAAGGGAGAGGATTTGTAGAAGGGTGTCCCCCTCATTTATGACCCCCTATTTCGAATCCTCCTTCAGAAGGCTCAGAGCACAAGCAGCCACATCAATGCATCAAAAGGGTAGCCGAGCAAGTGAAGAAGAATTGATGTCTATCTCTAGTCTTGGGAGCCAAGCCTCCTTGATTTTAGGAGAGTTGTTGGAGGCTCCAGTTTTATAAATAGGAAGGCTTAGGGCCTCAATAGGTTAGTTGGATTTTAGTCAAATTTTCACACTTTTGTTGCAACTTTTGCTCAGCTCATTTCGAGCTTACTTTTGTGGACAGTTTTATGTAATGTGACTATTATTTTGATAATGAAGATGAAATATTTTTTGAGTGAGCAATGAGTTCTTCCAGGGGTTCAAGCTCTTGGGTTAGGGTCCAACCCAAGCTACCCAACACCTCTTGTTTTGTATTTATATGTCTTGTTTCAGTTCATGAATTAGTTGCTGTTAGATAGATTTCTTCCTTAGTAAAATATGTTTCTTTTTGGTGATTTACATAGCTATTTCCATTTCAGTTTGCTGAAGTAGGTTAAATAGTGGTAAGAGAAAGATATAGAATGGCCATCAACAGAGCCTTGACCTCCTTTCCTCCCTTTGGGACCATGAGCTGAGGTTAAGACCCTCTTGCTGCAACCAAAAACACAATTTTGGCTTCTCCATGCAATTTCTAGTGTTATAGTTTGATTTAGAGGTTAATGCTTTGCTTCAGATCCATTTTGCCATACTCATTTCTATTTCTGCAATAAATCTCTTTCCATTTTTTCCTTTCCATATAGCATTGTCCAACATTTTATTTTCCTATATCAGAATTTAGGTTAACATGAGATACAATTATGTTTTTTTGGTGCAACTAGTTTCTTTGCTTGCTCAATTTCAGAGTTTGATTTGCAGCTCTCTTGCAATACATCTCTGCTCATAATAAGTCAATAAATCAGCCATCACCAACTCTCTTTGCTACATGTTCCATAGGTCATTCACAGCCCCTCATAAATCTGCCCTAATTTTCTGCACTTTTCTCATAAAATTTCCTCTTGTCCCTTGAACAAGTCCAACCATCATTCCCTTCCCTAATCCTCCTTGATGAACCTCAGACAACTTAACACATCCTTCTAGCCTTCATCTACCCTTTCCAACCATTTTTCCACCTTTAAAACCTCTAAAACAGCCCTCGGCATCCTCCTGTAGATCCCCTGCAGCCTCCTATAGAAATTCCTGTAAGTGACTTTTTGAAGTCCGATTGCAAGGAAAGCCTCCATAAAGTTGCCAGAGGCCTCTTAGGACCCCTCCACACCTTCCTACACCTCTGCAAATCCCAAATTCGCCCTCCATCACCACTTAATCACTGCTACATTCACAAACAAATAAATTACATGCACAACAATGTCACATAAAATACATAAAAATCCAAAAAAGACAATTTTTCCTCATTTCCTTCTAGAAATAACTTGAATAGGTGTATTTTACTTCCTCAGTAGGTAATGGCATTCATTTTATAGGTTTTCATCTCTTTTTCTGCAAAAGTAGGGTTAGTTGGTAAATTAGGGTTTGCTAGGTTTTGCTTTACATTCCAGTATTCTTTCTCTTTTTGCAAGTAGAATAGCCTCTGTAGAGTAAGCTTTCCTTTCTTTCATCATATTTAAAACTTCTTCTAGAATTCATAGAAGTTGGCTTGAGCTCGTAGTGATTTTTGCGCTAGTTGACCAAGTGACAGCTTGCAGTAAGAACTAGTACTTGTGCATACAACATTGTCGCTTCCAAGTTTGTTACGAACTACCGGGTTGATAAAAGTAAAGTAGGAAGCCCCAGGAGTTGCAAAATTATTGCTGCAATACTGGTGCTCACCACTTTTTTTTAAAGGTATTTAAAGGATTTAGAAAGGTTAAATTCATTCATCTAGGCGACTCCACACTCCCAAGCTAGCACCTTATAAACATACCAGATCTCATTCAGACACTGATATAGTTAGCCCTCTGTCAGATCCTGAAAGGATTATGAGAAAAGCCAGTTCTAAAAGGGGACACATACTATCTTCTTCTTCTTCAGTCTTGTTAGCCTTGTTGGCAAATGGCCCAAAAATGGATCCAAATATGCTCTTTAACACTCCGAAAGTCTTCAAAATTTGCCTAAGGATCATTCAAAGTCAAAACCATCGCATGCCAAGAGCCTTTGGAATGGCGGAAAAACACTTTTGGGTGGCTAAAACACATTAAAACAGTCAAAAAACCAAGTTCAGAGGCTTAACTGAGCAATGCACAACAGTTGTTAGATCTGGTCGATCAACGACCCAGATCTAAGTGGCAAATCGCAATCAGCTGAGGCAAGCCGAAGGAATAAGTAGGGACCGAGTGGATATGCGATTGTGATCAACGATGCAACGTGGACTGTCGATCAAGCGACATAGATCGACAGCCCACATCACGTCGCAAGATCGCTATCGGAAGTACAAGGAGTGCGCTAAGTAAGGGCCCTGGGCATGAGCGATAAGCAATTACGATCAAATCGCATCGCTATATCACAGTGGAGCAGCACCAAGGGGCGGAGCCTTTACACCTTCATATGTGGATGCGATAGGTCCAGGACCCGAAAGGGTTCGGGAATGAAATATATAATATTTTAGGTCTATAAGGAAGTCGATTTTTGATGCATTTTCAATGTATTTCGTTATTTAATGAAATACAAAGAGAACATGGGAGCAGCACCGATGCGACATTACAGACCCGAAATGGTTTATTAAGGCGGTTGAACAACATTTCAAATCTGATAAAGCAAGATTTTCACATTTTAATGTATTTTCCAATATAAAGGGAAAATCACAAAACCGACAAGATTTCGGGAGAGCCAAAGGCGATAAGTGGTTTAGGCTGAGCTCCGCTCGATGCCATACAATAGCTGCCACATGTCCATGATGAGGAGAGAGAAAACCACCCTCATCGGGCGGTTAACTGCAGTACAAAAGAGCCGCTTGAAATGGATCACAACTGTTGGATCTAGAACTCCCAGATCAACGGTGGAGATGTGATATCACTACAAAGGTGGACCCAATAGGAAGATAGGCCATGATTAAGGACTTTTGAAGTCTGGAAGAATAGAGCTTGGCGGGATTTTTACAATTTTTACAGTGTTGCTGTGTTTTCTGTATTAAACAGAAAACAATCATTATAAACGTTTAAAAGATAACAGAGGCCCGAAGACCCATTCTATCACATAACAGAGGCCGGGAATAACTACCGAGGGATAGAGGCCGAGAAGCGGTCATGGAGTAGACATTGCAACTTTCCCAAAACAAATAGAAACATCATGGGGCATCGACAGTGCTCAACCCAAAAATAACAGAATCGATTATGGGGCATATTTGGCATGAGAGAGCTCCCTACTAGCACAATAAACCACCTGAATGTGGTTACTCTTCTGTCATAAGAAGGAACCTCTGAAGCCCATGCTTGCCTAGGCAGGGCGTCAGTCAGTTAACAAGACAGATAGGATAGATTAAGACTTCGAGCCTTTGAGAGCTCAAGAGCATTGTAAAAGGCCTATAAAAGGTTGAAAACTAAATGTAATAAGGGTTCAACTTCTGGAGATTGTTGAGACTTTCCTACTCAAGCTTCTCATCTTCATTCTAGCAATATAAGCTTCTTTTGCTGTTATATGTTCAATGTCCATTTTCATATGAAGATAAGTGCATCAGTTTGTTGTGTTCTCTACCAAATTCATGGGATAGTCTAGTTATTGCTATAGGTAGCAATGCAACTGCCTTGCATTTTGATGAAATAGTATCATCCTTTCTAACAGAGGAGATGAAACGGAAACCTTCCATGTTGTACAATTATATGCTTGATACAGGAGCATAACACAACCTTATGCTAAAATTTGTCATGGACTATTTCAAAATCGACATCACTAAATCCTACCATGACCTGTACACCTTTGATTCTAAAAGGGTGCCCGGTTTGGGATTGATCAAGTGTTTAGTGGTTACCCTTGCCCAAATTCCAGTAAAAAGCATAGTACTTGATATTGTTGTCACAGATATCCCTCCTAAGTTTGGAATGCTCCTTTCTAGGTCTTGCTATGCCAAATTAGGGGGAACTCTATAGATGGATGTGTCATATGCTACTATTCTTGTTTATGGAGGAGAGCAATTAAGATTATATAGAGATGTAAGATTTGTACATACTATTTGTAAGACTGACCAGCCAAGGAACCATCCAATTTATGCAATAGATCAAGACTTAGGTTGTTTTCATCTCACTTCAAACCAACATAAAACTCAGGTAAAAATTAAAGAGGTAGTTTAAAGTCCTGAACCAAACCAAACTGATATTTGGAAACTATTCTTTGATGGCTCTTGCACGAAATATGGGGCAGGAGCTGGAGTAGTTTTACTTTCGCCTGAAAAGGAAAATATAACCCAATCATGTATATTAGACTTCGAAGTTACCAATAATGTTACTGAATATGAAGCTTTCCTTTTAGGATTGCAACTAGCTAAAAGCCTAAAAGTTCAAAACTTAAGTGTGTTTACTGATTTAGAACTTATTGTTAAGCAAGTAAAAAATGTTTGCCAGACAAAACACCCTAGACTCAGGTCCTACCGAAATGAAATATGGGACTCAGTTGAAAACCTTTTTGATGCTTTAATTTGACTCATATTCCCAGAGATCAGAATATTCACGCAGATGCCTTAGCTGTCTCTGCTAGCTCTTTTAAAATTCCTGATCATACTGATGTGCTTTATCAGATACAAGTCAAATATAGGCCATCTATCCCAGATAATATGAAATTGGATAATATTCAAAGATGATGAACAATTGAAATTGTTTGTACAGGTAATAGATGATTTTTCATTTCTACAAATTGATGATGTTAGAACTGAAATAAGTGAAAATGCAGAAGGAAATGATAATTCAGATTTTAAAGCCCAGATTACGAATCACGACATTATTCAATTATCTAATAATTTTATTCTAAAGGGACTCATTCCTTTAGAAAAATTATTCGATCAAAATTATATTTTCGGAAACCCGTAGTCCATTTCTTCAGAGCATGACGTAGAAGAGATTAACATTGGAACTGATCAAGATATCAAAAACGTCAAAATATGTGCATCTCTAGACCCACAAAATAAAGATCAATATCTGAAGTTACTGCAAAATTATAAGGACGTTTTTTCTTGGACTTACGCTAATTTAAAGACCTATGATACTTCATTAATACAACACAAGATTCCTTTGAAGCCAGAAGCAAAGCCTTATCAACAGAAACTTAGAAGGATAAATCTAGCCCTTCCACCAATTGTAGAAAGAGAGATTAAGAAAATGCTAGATGCCCAAATTATGCTCCAGCCTATATATTCTAATTGGGTTGCAAATCTAGTTCCTGTTAGAAAGAAAAATGGAGAAATAAGACTCTGTGTGGATTTTAGAAATTTGAACAAGGCTTCATTAAAAGATAATTATTCTTTGCCCAAAATGGACCAGTTACTGAAAATGGTTTCAGGAGAACAAAGAATTTCTATGCTTGATGGTTTTTCAAGCTATAATCAGGTGAATGTTGATACAACATACAGAGATAAGACAACCTTTACTACACCCTGGGGTACATTCATGTATGCTAGGGTGCCATTTGGCTTAACCAATGCTGGAGCGACATTTTAGAGAGCTATGGACATAGCTTTTATGGGCCAGGCAAATAAATTTGTGGTTATTTAACTTGATGACATAACTATTTTTCTAAATCAGATCAGAAACATCTAAAGCACTTGATGAAGGTTTTTGACCAGTGTAGAAAATTTGGAATATCATTGAACCCAAAGAAGTCCTTGTTTGCTATCAAAGAAGGGAAACTGTTGGGCCATATAATTTCAAAGGAGGGAGTAGTAATTGACCACAAACGAGTATCTACCATTGAAACATTGAACTTACCTAGAAACAAGAAGGATATTTAAGCTTTTCTAGGCACGATAAATTTTTTAGGGTGATTTATTCCAAACTATGCAGAGATTGTAAAAGATATAATAGACATGCTCCGAAAGGACCATGAAGTCAAATGGAATCCCTCTTCTAGGCATGCCTTTGAACAAATAAAAAGTGCAATCTCTGAAGCTCCCACCTTAGCCAGCCCCGATTATACTAAGCCATTTAGTATTTTCTCTTTTGCCTCTGAAACAACCCTTGTTTTTGTTTTATTACAGAAAAAAGAAGATTCCCATGAACAACCCATAACCTTTTTCAGCAAGGTTATGAGAGATGCTGAGCTTAAGTATGACATCATTAAGAAGCAAGTCTATGCCCTTATCCAAGCCCTAAAATCATTCAGCATGTATATCTTACACTCACCTATTACTGCTTATGTCCCTAATAGTGCTGTGAAATTTGTCTTAACCCAACCAGACACCAATAGGAAAAGAGATAGATGGATCTCAAATTCTAGAGTTTGATCTAACTATCAAGACTACTAAGCTAGTAAAAGGATAAGGATTAGGTAAGCTTCTAGCTGAATCCAACTGCAAAGTACTTGGAATCAATTCTATTTTAGAAATACAAGGGAAGAATACACAAGAACCTTTTGTCCTTACAGAAGGGGAGAATCCACAAGATCCTTCTCTTCATCCTAGAGGAGAGAATCCACAAGAAACTCTACCTCCAGAGCAGATCAGTCCTATACACATTGATGAAAAATTCACGCTGTCAAACTAGTATCAAGATATAGTAAATTTCTTGATCAATTTTGAGTGTCCAACATCATTCTCCAAAACCCAGTGTAAAACCCTTAAGTTAAAATCAGTCAAGTACTACATTATAAATGCAAATTTATACTGGAAAGATCCACTGAATATTTTGTTATTATGTTTAACAGAATCAGAAACTGAAGGAATCATTGATCAATTTCATAAAGGATTTTGTGGGGGAAATTATGCTTGGAGAGAAACAATGTACAAGACTTTGAGGGGAAGATTTATTGGCCCACATTGTTCTTACAAGTTGGGGCAAAAGTCAGAGGTTGTGTTCCTTATTAAATGTTTGTTGGAAAACATAAGTTAGCAGCTCTTCTACTCATTCCATCAATAGTTTCAGCGCCTTTTTCTCAATGGGGATTAGATTCTTTTGGAGAGATTCACCCCACTTCAAGTAATCAACATAGATGGATCCTCACTGCAATAGATTACTTTACTAAATGGGTGGAAGCAATTCTAGTCAGAAATGTTACCGATTCAATAGTAATTAAGATTATTGAGGAGAATATCTTATCTTGATTTGGTTGCCCAACTCAAATTGTTACTGATAATGCAACATCTTTTTCTATTGTTAAATTAATTGATTGTTGCCAGAAATATTAGATTCTGTTACATCATTCAACTCCATATTACCCTCAAGGTAATGGCCTTGCAGAATCATCAAACAACATTCTGGTAAAGGTAATTAAAAAGACTCTAGCTGATCATAAGAAAAGTTGGGATCCACATTTGATTTACGCATTATGGGCAAACAGAATTACTCCAAAGAGATCAGCTGGAAAATCTCCATTTCAATTAGTCTATGGGAAAGATGCAATATTCCTTACTAATTTGGCCTTCCCTGTTTTAAAATTTTTGCAGGATGCAACAGATGAACCTGATGATTTTTCAAGAAGAATAAATCAGATTATTGAGCTTAATGAAAATAGAGATGAAGTTCAATACAAATTGAATAAATATTAGAATAACATGAAGGTCATATTTGATAGAAGAGCAAGGGAAAGGGATTTTAAAGAAGGTGACCTAGTTCTAAGATGGGATGCCAGGAGAGAAGAGAAAGGAAAGCATGGCAAATTTGATAATCTATGGTTTGGACCTTTAGCAATTGATTAAGTGAAGGTAAAACACTTTTGTGCTGCAAAATCTTAAGGGGCTATATTCCACTTATCCTGTAAATGGAAGGTTTCTCAAACATTACATTCAGTACTAAGAAGTTGAAATAGTTTTCATTGTAAATACTCTGGTTTTCTTTTCCTTTCCAAGATGTCAGTGTCATATTTTTAACTGCAAGGACTTCATAGCCCGAGGATAAGGCACATGGATCTGTAGGTTCTCTGCATTCTACAGGAGAAAACAGTCCCCAGTTGGAGCCAATGTTGTAGCATTTTTTGATTTTGATAAGATAGAATATTTGAAAAATGTTAAGTTAGGATATGGACATAACAATAGTGAATAAAATTTTAGTAAAATAAAATATCTTGATGATAATGTCCATATCAAAGAAAATGTTAGGGTAGATCCTCTAAAAAATAAAGGCAAAAAGAAAATGTCAGGTTAGAAAGAAAGGAAAATAAATAAACTTTGAAAGTGAGCAAGTCTAAATGCTGCTACTTTTTTTCTGCAAAATAATGGTTGTTTGTAGCTTGTCATAAATGCCACAACCCATTACAGTCAAACTGTTTAATCTTGACTGCTTCATGTTTTAAATTTGATGTTATATTTAGAGAATAAAGATCTAGCCAAACTGTTTAATCTTGGCAGATCAATAGTTAGGTAGAGAATAAGAAGGTGCTCATCAGTTTAATCTGAGCCCTTGGAGGTTTTTTAAGGGTAGATTTAGATAGTTTTCTTTTGTAAATAAAAATAAAGTAAAAGGGTCTTCTAACTTAAATTCACCCATTAAGTGAAGAAAAAATGATAGGATAAGCAAAGGGTAAGTAGAGAAAGGTTGCAGAAGTTTGATTATTCATTGGACAAAATGTACATTTATCATGTTTTTATGTCCATGAGGCAATTACACAAGGCAAATGAAGTTATACTAAATCAATTAATTAACTTCCCATTCATCCCCATTCACCATTATATTCATTAATTTCCCCTTCCTACCTTTATACATTCATATTCATTCATTTTCCACTAAGAACCCCTTTTCCTAAGGTCAAAACCATTTTTTTTTAACAAAAGTGAAAATCCCATATAAAATCCCTTTTTACATGAAAAACCCACAAAAATATGTTTTACCCTAAGTATTATGAATATATGAAAAGCAAATAATCCCATTAAAAAACATTTATACTTAGCCCATTTTCCCCTTTTCCGCTCATATTTCATATTAATACTAACTATAGTATTAAATCCTTAAAATATCCCCTTTCCCATATTATATTAACTTCTTATTTAAATATCCCGAAACCTTAGTTTTATAATAAAATGATGTATTTTAATATCGCATCACAACCTTTCATATGAATGCACTCTTCCCTGATTGTGATATGCGATCAATGATGGGGCCGGACCCAACCATATATATATCATATTTCATAGCCATTTCGCGTCCGCCTCCATCGCAAGTCCTAGCTATAACATATATCCTCCGCATTTCGATATGCGATGCGCGATGGACCCGATGCAATATATATCATAGTTCATCACCATTTCACATCCATCCTCATCACAAATCCCCGCCGAAACACCAACCCTCCACCATTGCGATCCCCGATTGCGATGGGAACCCAGACCCGATGATATATATTACATGATTTATTCCTATGTAGTGTTTGACCCTTATTGCACTCCTTGCGATGGGCCTTCCCTTGTCAAAGTGCGATAGCCATATGCGATTAGCCTGAACCTGATAATATTATCCACCCGAGCTCATAAAATTTCAAATCCGCCATATGTGTTTCTGTGAAGGTTTTCTTTGTTAAATCGTTTTTACGATTTAAACAAATAATTAACCTTAAACCTCCATTTCACCGCTAATCACAGTTTTAACCCATAATATAGCCATTACCACCATAATTAATCCCTTTGTACTCCTTTTTTCGCTCCACCACTGTTCACCTTTACTTGATAGTGCAAAAAGTTAACTGTTTCTCCATTTAAATGCAAAAAATGCCATTTTTGCTCTGTTTTTGCATGTTTATATAGAGATCCCTCCATAAGCCTCTGCGACCAAATAAAGCCATGGGTTCACCCTCCGATACGCCCCAGACTCCTTCTGATAGCCTTTCAAGCTCAATAAAGCTAATGAAGACCTCCTATGTCACCTAGTTTTCTTAATAGTTTCTGTGTTTTGCAGGTAAAACGCTTTTGTTCCAAGTTTACAAGAAAAAGGCATACATAACACTTTGAAGACAAATATGAGCTATTTACTATGAAAAACACAGTAAAACTTGAAATGCACGGTAAAGTCTACTCAGCAGGGTTAAAGAAGATTTACATAGTCTAAAGAAGTCAGATGAAAGATCAAAATGAAGAAAACAACCAGTGTAGAGGATACAAACAATAGAGTAGCATAAAAGGTAGACTATTAAACAACAAATCCAACACAGCCTAAATAAAGGGGATAGCAAGAATTAGTTCAAAAATCTACCCTTATCTTCTTCCATGAAGATCTTTTCCTTTCCTAGAATAAATGTTAAACAATTTTAAGATAGATTTTTCGGCGAAAATCACATGAGAGACCATTTGTCAACGCGTTTCGAACCAACCAGTGTGGTTCATCATCAGGACAAGTTGAAGAACAGATCCAGCATAGCCTGTTTAAATAGCTAGAGCAGAGACACCAACGGTTACCTGGGCAAAAAATTGACTAAGGAACAAGGTCAAATTTAGTTATATTAGGTATAAAATAAATATATAAATATATAAATGAAAATTAATAAAATAAAAATAAATTATAAATGGTACCATTAGTTAGGTAAAACTAAACAGAAGAAGTTACGAAACGGAACTTCTCTTTTAATATATAAATATGTAAACAAATTAATGGGTTAATTAGTTAGAAATAATAAATAAATAAATTAGAACCGTAGAATAAAAAATTAAATAATCCAATAAAAGAGGAAATAAGGATTAGAAAATAAAATAAAATAATTATAGTTAGTTATAGGTATTAAAAACTAAAAGGAAAGTGGTTATATAAAATAAAAAATGTAAGAATAATTAAAAGTTAAAAATATTAAAAGTAATAAACAAATAAAAGGGTTATTTGGAAATAATAGGATACATAATAATAATAATAATAATAATTATAATAATAATAATAGAATTAAGTTATAGAAAATAAATAAATAAAAAATAATTAAAATAAAAAATAAATAAATAAATAATAATACTGATAAAGATATAAATAAAAATAAAATAAAATAAGAAAAACGATAATAGTATTTCAAAATCGTTTATTATATTAGTAATAGTTTATAAATAAATAAATAATAATTAAAAATATAATAAATAATAATTACGTTATTAAATAAATAATAATAGAATAAAGTTATTAAAAATAAATAAATAAATAAATAAAAATAAAATAAATAAATAACTAATAATAATAATAAAAATAAAATAAGAGACAAGAAAAACGATTACTAGATACTAGTATTTAGTAATCGTTTATTATAAAATAGAATTTAGTAATAGTTTATTATTTGCATTTATAATAGTAACTGTTTAATAGTTACTTATTTGTATTTTTAATAGTAATTGTTTAATAAATAATAGTAAAGGATTAATAAATAATAATAATAAAAATATAAATAATAATAAGAGACAAGAAAAACGACTAAGAAGAAAGCGCTGGGACCCAGCACCTACTGATTTTCCATCCATCATCTCTATTGAGATTGTTGGGTCTCTTTTCAATCTCAATAGCTTCCCTAAATTTCCTATGATGGAAATGCGAAACCCTAGCGATAACACTAGCTTCCTCAATGCAAACATGATGATTGGTTTTTTCTACATGTTCAGCTAAAGCGGAAGACTTAGCTCTCCTATGCTTAAGGTCAGCAGCGTGCTCACTAATCCTCTGATTAATGGAGCGACCGGTTTCTCCAATATAAGGGGTCCCACAGGAGCAGGGGATAATATAAACCCCTTTCATATCTTTGGGGTCAATAGGATCCTTAACTGATCTGAGGGACGAACGAATGGTGCTAAGGGGCCTAAAGGTCACGGGGACACTATGCATCCTGAGAATCCTTGCAACCTTATCAGTGGTCCCCTGAACGTAAGGAAGATGGACACCTGGAATCCGTTCCTTAGGTTCCCTTTTTGACAGAGAATTCTTGGCGGCTTTTCGGAAAGCCTTCTGACCCAAGTATCTACTATAACCATTCTCAACAAAGACATCAAGGAGATGGGATTTTTCTTTCTCAAAACTCTTATTATCCGAGATCCTTAGGGCCCGAGTAGCAAGGGTATTGAGAACACCCATCTTTTGAGCTGGGAAATGGTGAGAATTGGCATGAAGATACTGCTCAGTATGAGTTTTCTTTCGAAAAACCTGGTGGGCGATGGACCCATCATCATTCTTCGAAATAAGAATATCAAGGAATGGGAGGCACCCATCAACCTCCTGCTCCTTAGTGAACTTAATGGCATAGGATTGATTGTTGAGATGCTCAAAGAAAAGATCTAATTCTTTTTGGAGAAACCGGTCGCTCCATTAATCAGAGGATTAGTGAGCACGCTGCTGACCTTAAGCATAGGAGAGCTAACTCTTCCGCTTTAGCTGAACATGTAGAAAAAACCAATCATCATGTTTGCATTGAGGAAGCTAGTGTTATCGTTAGGGTTTCGCATTTCCATCATAGGAAATTTAGGGAAGCTATTGAGATTGAAAAGAGACCCAACAATCTCAATAGAGATGATGGATGGAAAATCAGTAGGTGCTGGGTCCCAACACTTTCTTCTTAGTCGTTTTTCTTGTCTCTTATTATTATTTATATTTTTATTATTATTATTTATTAATCCTTTACTATTATTTATTAAACAATTACTATTAAAGTAACTATTAAACAGTTACTATTATAAATGCAAATAATAAACTATTACTAAATTCTATTTTATAATAAACGATTACTAAATACTAGTATCTAGTAATCGTTTTTCTTGTCTCTTATTTTATTTTTATTATTATTATTAGTTATTTATTTATTTATTTATTTTTAATAACTTTATTCTATTATTATTTATTTAATAACTTAATTATTATTTATTATATTTTTAATTATTATTTATTTATTTATAAACTATTACTAATATAATAAACGATTTTGAAATACTATTATCGTTTTTCTTATTTTATTTTATTTTTATTTATATCTTTATCAGTATTATTATTTATTTATTTATTTTTTATTTTAATTATTTTTTATTTATTTATTTTCTATAACTTAATTCTATTATTATTATTATAATAATAATTATTATTATTATTATTATTATTATGTATCCTATTATTTCCAAATAACCCTTTTATTTGTTTATTACTTTTAATATTTTTAACTTTTAATTATTCTTACATTTTTTATTTTATATAACCACTTTTCTTTTAGTTTTTAATACCTATAACTAACTGTTACTATAATTATTTTATTTTATTTTCTAATCCTTATTTCCTCTTTTATTGGATTATTTAATTTTTTATTCTACGGTTCTAATTTATTTATTTATTATTTCTAACTAATTAACCCATTAATTTGTTTACATATTTATATATTAAAAGAGAAGTTCCGTTTCGTAACTTCTTCTGTTTAGTTTTACCTAACTAATGGTACCATTTATAATTTATTTTTATTTTATTAATTTTCATTTATATATTTATATATTTATTTTATACCTAATATAACTAAATTTGACCTTGTTCCTTAGTCAATTTTTTGCCCAGGTAACCGTTGGTGTCTCTGTTCTAGCTATTTAAACAGGCTATGCTGGATCTGTTCTTCAACTTGTCCTGACGATGAACCACACTGGTTGGTTCGAAACGCGTCGACAAATGGTCTCTCATGTGATTTTCGCCGAAAAATATATCATAAACTTGTTATGGATCACAGAAGCCTCAACTCTACAATTTTAAGATATTTCTTAGTTTTATTATTGTATAAATAACTCTCTTCTCGAGATGTTATGGGTTTGAAGTTCGTGGTTGATTTCTCATTACTTCTTAAGTCGTGACTGCTTCATTCCATTTTGAACCTGGTTGCACCTTTGTAGGAAGCTTTCCTAGACACTTGATGTAATCAGTCTTTCTGGAACCTTAATACAAAGCAAAGGATTCTGAATTTGTCCTTACACAGTTTGTGTTACCCTGTAAGTTTTTTCCAATTCTCAATCATCATGTTTTTCTTCATATTCTTATGACTTACAGAGATATCTAGGTAGGAACAATTTGTGTCTGATTTGATTCCTATAAGCTCCTAAAGTGATCATCTATTAAGAGAATGAATTAATGAACTATTTGTTTAGCTAATCCCCTCTAATCAATAAATCATCACCTTCTTGTGTAAGCTTAAATATACTACCTCGAACCTTTGGAACGTATTTTAGAAGGTTTTCCTACTTATGATTGTTCTGTTTTGCAGTCTGGAAACTATGATAATCATATTATTTTTTGTCTTCATCTCACCACTATTTTGACCTATATCACTGTGTAAAGCTTTATAGTAGCCCTTTGTTGAAATATTAATATTATCCAAAGGATAGTTATTTCAATTCTAAATCTGCCTTCTTTCATTGGTCTTCCAAAAAACTAAAATCAAAAACCCCAAACAAATTATTTTAGATGCTCTGGCATTGGTAGCCTGACCTACTACTATCTCAGAGGAACAACATCAGATTGGCGCCGTTGCCGGGGAGTCGAATTTCTTTTTAATTTTCCCATGGGAAAACAATATTCATTCATTCTTTCCTTTAAAGGTGATTAAAGGATTTAGAAAGGTTAAATTCATTCATCTAGGCAACTCCACACTCCCAAGCTGGCACCTTATAAACATACCAGATCTCATTCAGAAGTTGACATAGTTAGCCCTTTGTCAGATCCTGAAAGGATTCTGAGAAAAGCCAGTTCTAAAAGGGGACACAAACTATCTTCTTCTTCTTCAGTCACACAGTCTAAAGAATTAGAGTCATTTGACTTCTATAGTAACACCCCATCTGAACCCGATTATTCCCATTTATCACCTAGGGTTGCTGAGCTTCTTGATAGAGGAGTTGATTATAAGTCAACATACCTTATTCATTCATTAGAATCTAATCCAATACCCACATTAATAAACCCAAAAATTTTATATCCGCTACCACCTATCCATTTCCTTCCACTTTTGACCAATCTCAAGCTTCTTCTTCTAAACAACATGAGGAGACCTTCTCTATATATACCAATCCTCTCTTTGAAACAAACGAAGATATTCCTTTACAGGTCCCAAAGTTAGTTGTTAAGACTCCTTTGAAGTTTTTTAGGAGATCTCCTCCTCTTTCACCTCAGATTAGTTCATCAACCCCTAAATCACCATCTTCTTCCTCTACTTCTTCTTCATCCTCTACATCCACACAGATACCTCATACACCTCAAGCACCTCATACACCACCTATTGTCATGGCTTTCTGACTATTGTACAGGCTAGATATGTGTTATAGACATTTTTGGGCACTGCAACCCAAGCATAAAATGTCCATAAACCAAGGGATCCTAAGTCCGTAAAAGTGTTGTTCCAACCCCTAAAAGAACAAGGTCAACTAATTACAGCTTCTCCCAGAAGTTCTCCATGAAAAACTACTCAGAACTGGTCAAAACTGGATCATCTCACTTGCTCCATGGCCAGGGTGCGATGCATCTCACCTTGTACACACGGGAAGTGCGATGCATCTCAAAAACCCCTTCTATGGGGTGTGATGGACGAGAGTAGACAAATGGCGGAAGCAGTTTGCTAAGTGGATGATCTTGGAATCTTCCAGAAACTTCTCCTGGGACACTTGCCTCTCAGAATCGCCCAAGGATGAGTTAGAGATCAATGAGATCTCCAAGTGGAATCAAGAACTATCAGAGAGAAGACACTAATCAAAAACCCAGAGCTGACTCACACCTCTGCAAATATCTATATATAGATCTCTCATCCCAGATATCAGGAGGTGGGAGGCTGGAATTTCGCATCTTGTAAGGAATTGCTGTTGGTTTCTTGAGGCAACATCATAGTGTTGGGTGATCTAAGATTTTCATGAGGTGAAGAATGGCTTACTTGCTAAGAGGATGATGTTGGGTCAGAACAACTGGTTGTAACTTTCTTGGCTTTTTCTTGATTATCAATAAAGCTATTCAAGTTTTCCTCCATACTCTTGTGTAATTTATGTTTCATGCATTTGTATGGTCAATTTACATCTGATCCTAGATTGTTTGTGATAATAGATCCATGTTCTTGTATAGTGTTATGCTGTTTTGATTCTACAGGTACTCTGTGAAGCCGGGTATACAAGAAAGCAAGTAGCAAAGGACTATCAGAAGAGAGAGGAATCGAGCAAGGAACCAAGCGCAAGACAGAGGTTGGTCTCCTTTATTCTTCTCTCATCTGTCTTTCATAAAGGAAAATGAAAGTAGTTTTACTTTGTTTGTTTCTAAGGTAGCTACTAGCCTTAGTGGGATTAGCAGTTTTGCATAGACACTTTTCCCTGTAACAATATGTTGCCTTAGTCTTACCTAATAACCTTGATGCATTCCCAGTTGGATACTTAAAATAACTTCTCAGATATAATGGAGAAACTAGTCCCTCAGCTGAGTACCATCTTCAAGCTTTCCTAGACTTTGTAGACAACATGAATATTGAAGAAGAAAACGTTTATATGAGATTGTTTTTGCAGTCACTTGAAGGAAATGTGAGGATTTGGTTTAGGCAGTTACCAGCAGCTTCCATTAGAAATTGGGAAGAGCTTACAACCATATTTAAAAATCAATGGGGTGTCAAAAAGGATCCTCTTTACTTCCTCACATAATTTTAAGAGCTTAAAAGGAACTTCGATGAACTAGTATCGTATTTTATTAAAAGATTCAATAAACTCTATCACAAAATGCCTGTTGATTGTAAGCCCCCTGTAGCAACATCTAAGTCTAGATTTTCTAAAGCTTTCGATGATGAATTTGTTGTTATGCTATGAGAGAGAACTTCATGAACTCTTGAAGATATGCAAACAAACACTATAGAAGTAGAAGCAAATAGGGCAACCTCAACTTTTTTAAAACCTAAGGAAGAAAAGGCCCAAAGAAAACTTAAATCTGTTCAAGAAGCCTTTAGTTCCTCTAAGACTAAATTAGAAGACTCAAAAATAGATGAAATAACATCTCTTCTTAGAAACCTATCAAATAGGATTTCAAAGATTGAGAACCAACCTAGGACCATACAACAAATAGTTACTAGACCCCAAAACCAAAATCAAGGTCAGTATAAAAGAAACCAACCACTGCAAATTCTTCAGAGACCTACCAATGATCAACAGGTTCCTACTTCTCTATTGATAGATGACCAACAACCTGATGATAACACTATGACAATTACTGAAGATATTAATAGTATGGATTCTTCTTCCAAACAAATAGTCATCATTCCTCTCTCACAACAGAATCAGTTTCAAGAAGATCTGGAAACTTCACAAGTCTCTAAATATCACGCTTTCTCTAAATTTTTAATTGCAGAATTAAATAAGAGGTATCATCTCAGGCCTAGACCTAGTCTTAGGAGACCTCCAAAGGAAACTCCAATAATTGAACCACATGCCAAAACTGTTGAAGCTCAAACAACTCTTATTCAGCCCTTAGATTAGTCAATTGATACTACCCAAGCTGGTAAAAACATTTTGACTGCATTTACTGTTGAAAAAGAATTAGAGAGGGTTAAGATCCCAATTCCACTATTATAACTTTCTAAAAACCCTGGTTACAAAAGCCAAGTCACAAAATGGATACAAAATACCTCAGTTCATGATGAAGGTGATGTCATAAGTCTCCAAGGTGAAAAACCAGCAGTAGTTTTTGGCCCTAGTTCAGACATGATAGATGAGATAGTGCCTCCTTTCTATGTAACTCTTAAAACAAATGAATCCATGTTGTACAATTGTATGCTTGATTCAGGAGCATCACACAACCTTATGCCAAACTCTATCATCGACCATTTGAAACTTGACATCACTAAATACTACCATGAAATGTACACCTTTGATTCTAAAAGGGTGCCTTGTTTGGGATTGATCAAGGATTTAGTGGTTATGCTTGCCCAATTTCTAGTAAAAATCATAGTACTTGATATTGTTGTCATATATATCCCTCCCAAGTTTGGAATGCTCCTTTCTAGGTCTTGCTGTGCCAAATTAGGGGGAACTCTACAGATGGATATGTTTTATGCTACTATTCCTGTTTATGGAGGACAATAATTAAGATTATATAGAGAAGTAAGATTTGTACATACTTTTTGTAAGACTGACCAGCCAAGGAACCATCCAATTTAAGCAATAGATCAATACTTCGATTGTTTTCATCTCACTTCAAACCAACATAAAACTCAGGTCAAAATTGAAGAGGTAGTTGAAAGTCCTGAACCAAACCAAACTAATATTTGGAAACTGTTCTTTGATGGTTCTTGCACGAAATATGGGGCAGGAGCTAGAGTAGTTTTAATTTCTCCTTAAAAGGATAATATAACCCAATCATGTAAATTAGACTTTGAAGTTACCAGTAATCTTGTGGAATATGAAGCTTTCCTTTTAGGATTGCAACTAGCCAAAAGCCTAAAAGTTCAAAACTTAAGTGTGTTTACTGATTCAGAACTTATTGTTAAGAAAGTAAAAAATGTTTGCCAAACCAAACACCCTAGGCTTAGGTCCTACCGAAATGAAATATGGGACTTAGTTGAAAACCTTTTTGATGCTTTTAATTTGACTCATATTCCTAGAGATCAGAATATTCACGCAGATGCCTTAGCTGTCTCTACTAGCTCTTTTAAAATTCCTGATCATACTAATGTGCTTTGTTAGATACAAGTCAAATGTTGGCCATCTATCCCAAATAATCTGTAACATGGGCAAATATTGGAAGATGATGAACAATTGAAATTGTTTCAACAAGCAATAGATGATTTTTCATTTCTACAAATTGATGATGATAGAACTGAAATAAGTGAAAACGCAGATCGAAATGATAATTCAGATTTTAAAGCCCAAATTGCCAATCACGACATTATTCAATTATCTAATAATTTTATTCCAAAGGGACTCATTCCTTTAGAAAAATTATTCGATCAAAATGATGTTTTCCGAAACCTGCAGTCCATTTCTTCAGAGGATGACGTAGAAAGAGATTAACATTGGAACTGATCAAGATATCAAAAACGTCAAAATATGTGCATCTCTAGACCCACAAATCAAAGCTCAATATCTTAAGTTACTGCAAAATTATAAGGACGTTTCTGCTTGGACTTACGCTGATTTAAAGACCTACGATACTCCATTAATACAACACAGGATTCCTTTGAAGCCAGAAGCAAAAACTTAGAAGGATAAATCTAGCCCTTCTACCAACTGTAGAAAGAGTGATTAAGAAAATGCTAGATGCCTAGATCATCCTCCATCTTAGATATTCTAATTGGGTTGCAAATCTAGTTCCTGTTAGAAAGAAAAGTGGATAAATAGGACTCTGTGTGGATTTTAGAAATTTGAACAAGGCTTCATTAAAATATAATTATCCTTTGCCAAAAATGGACCAGTTACTGCAAATGGTTTTAGGAGCACAAAGAATTTCTATGCTTGATGGTTTTACAGGCTATAATCAGGGGAACATTGATACAACACACAGAGAGAAGACAACCTTTACTACACCATGGGGTACATTCATGTACACTAGAATGTCATTTGGCTTAACCAATGCTGAAGCGACATTTCAGAGAGATATGGACATAGCTTTTATGGGTCACGTAAATAAATTTGTGGTTATTTATCTTGATGACATAACTATTTTTTCTAAATCAGATCAGAAACATCTAAAGCACTTGATGAAGGTTTTTGATAGGTGTGTTAGTGTCAGTCTTTGTAGCCTTCCTCCAGTGATCAAATATTCTCTTACAAAGTGGTCTCAGAGTGTCAAGGTCAAATTTTGTCATTTCAGTGAGTCTTCAAGCAAAATTTGGTGACTAGGCATTAGGTCTAGGGTTTGATTTTACCCTTGTCAAAGTTGTCCAAATGACGTTCCATGTCACCATTGAACTGAGTATACCATCATTCAAATGGTTTTCATCATCATGTCAAGTTCCATTGGGTCATTTTACACCTTGTTCATGCTTCAGTTGCGCCTAGGCAAGGTTCATTTCCCTCTCCTAGGGTTTTGAAGCTAATTTCTCTTGGATGGTAAAATCATCGGAAAAATTTGTATCCTGAGGTTCATACACCTTCCCCTATCCATAATGTACCTTATTAAACACTTCCCATCACTAAAATACCCCAAATTCCTCATTTTCGCACAAACCCTAGTTTCTTGCCACAACTTGGCAATTTTCTAGGCTATGCCTGTGTTTTGCCTTTTTTGACCCCTTCCCCTCACTCAATTTCTGAAATTCCACTTTCCCCTACTTTATAACATCCCTCCCCACTTCCCAAAATTTTCTCAAGAATTTAGAAGTCCCCTATCCCCTTCATTTCGCTTCATTTCGGCAAATCCATTGTCTCACACATCGGGATAAGTTTCACTCAAGTGATGTTTCTGAGCAATAAAAGATGAATTTGAGAAAACTGAGAGAGGATTTTGTCCAAACACGACCAAGGAAGAAAAACCTCCTTCAATTTTTACACATCTGTCATGGTTTTAGAGAAATGTCAAAAATACAATCGCCTTGGGAGAATTGATACACCTCTAAAGTGACCTTGGGAAAATCAAGTTTTACCCTAGCTGGGTTGGCCAAATTACTTTTTTGATGCATAATATAATAACTATACACAAAGGTCTTTCCAATGAGCTATCATGAGCTCAATTTGGGGTTGAGAAAGGCATTCAAAAGTTGACTGCAACAGCACTCTGCCTTGAGGCAGCCTCATTTGGCACATTTTGACCAGTCTTGGGAGATTTGACTTTTGACAGGGAAACGGAATTCCAAATTGAAACATTCTGGTTGGGTTGGAAAGTAGACTCAAAGACCTTTCCAACGAGATATCATGTGCCTAATTTGGACAAAGGGAAGGCCTCCAAAAGTCACCTGGAAAAGGGCACGACACACATAGAGAGCACGGCGCACTGGGAGAAAATTTCCAGTGTAAATTTACACTGGCGCGACACACATGGAAGGCGCGATGCACAGGGCTAAAAGGCCTGAAGTTGACTGAAATCTTCCTCCAGAACTGCAAATTCTTCATTCCACAAGGTTTCCACAAGCAAACAAGGTCATTGTGCAAATCAAGGTCATAAAGAAACGTTGCAAAGTGATTAGGAGAGCAAAGTGTGCATCGTGCGTGTTTGAGTGAGTTGGAGACAGTTCCAAGGAGCGCGGTGCATATACTCAGGGGAGTGGTGCACACAGAGGGTGCAGCACACACAGAGCTTTCCCGCAGTTCAAACTTTCCACAGGTGCGGCGCATACCCAGGGCGCGGCGCACTGGGCTTTGCGCGCGGCGCACACAGACCAAGGGCTGAAACAAGGCCAAATCACCTCCAAATTTTTGTGAAGCCCATCAAATTGAAAGGTAGGCTCTTTGAAATCCTTTCTTCATCAAGTTTTATCAATGATATGGTGTTTATAGAGATGTTTGAATGTCACCAAAATGCATAAAGTCAACCATAAGAAACCACCAAGAAAAATGATGGCTAGGGTTGCTAAAGTGTGTTGTTAGTGCCAAGGTTCCTTTCCACCCATCATTTTCCTCCCACCTATCATTTTTCCCATCCTCCCTTCTCATTTTTCCTAATACCCCTGCCCTAAATTACTATCAAACCCTCTCCCATATCCCTCCATTGTTTGGTAAACATGACACCCCAAACCCTACCTTGTTAAAACCCCAAACCCTACCCTATCAAGGTACCCAAACTCCTCCCATATCCCTAAACAAATTTCTCCCTATAACCCCTATTCCCATTACATTACTCCCTTCCTAATACTCCCTGTTTCATTGTTCCCGTTGGTGACAGACATCACAAAGGCACCCAGCCTCACACCATCATCAAAGGGCATCCTAGGTACAGTATACACAGCAGTCATGGCTTCACAACATTCATCGGAGTATGAGATGGAGACACACAGTGGTTGGCAAAAGAGAACAAGGACAAGTACATGCTCGGGCACATGAAAAACCATTATTGGGTACGCAATCATGTTTGCAAGGCGCGAATAAGGAATTTGAAGGCAAAATTGAGCAAAGCAACAAAAGAGGCAAAAGAGGAAAAAGAGAAAGATTGGATTCAAATCTTGGCTAAGGCTTCCTTGGCCCATCATAACACCCCATAGAAAACCTCCAGCCCAAATTTCAAGGAATTTGGGGAATTTTTGGTCACATGGTAATTTTTTGGGCAAAAAACAGGGATTTTCTCCCTGTGCGCCGCGCCACTGGCGCGACGCTAAAATTCTAGAGCTCCAAATGAGGAATGGCTTGTAGTTTTGGATTTAGCATGGAAAATTACGACTACTGGTGTCTGGGCAAGAAATTTGGGCAAGATCTGGGTCTCCTAAAGGTCAAAAAACACCCAAAAATGGCCTCTCTGCCACTTTTTTGACACACAGAAAGTAGTCTTGGGAGAATGGAGATTTTGAGGGGAAAATGAGCACCAAATTTGAAAATTCTAGTTGGGCTAGAAATTAGACAAGACAGGCTTTCCAGCAAGCCCACTTGGACACATTTTGGACACATACAAGTGCCCCAAAACAGGCCCCAAAGTAGCGCGACACACTGAGAAAATGGCGCAGCGCACAGAGGAAAAATTGCCAATTTGCTTCCGTTTCGCGAAATTTCGGTTCGCGACTTCTCCAAGTGGGCCCGCTCATCTACACTTTGGTTTTTTGGCACCAAAGGTGAAATTTAAAGAGTTTTTTCTCCAGATTGGCTTCTATCCAAGTGGCGAAGGAAGGCAAACGGTCACCCAAGCCAAATGTCATGTTTGTAGCTGTGCACATGTAGCTGATGGTTGGCTCTTCATCTCCATTTTTTACTGATTCGAGTAAGTCCCCAACCCTTGGGCGTTCTATCTCTTCCTCACACATTCTATATATTGTATGCAAGTTATTTGCAAAGCGTTGGTTGGCTTGTAACTTCTGGGAGACTGTGGGAAAGAAACTTTGTTTCTTCACTGTGTATTTTTGACAGAGAATTAATGAAAGGCAGCGGCTCTGTTTCATGAGATTCTTGTGGTTGTGAGTATAGCAAATGTGTCTCTTATGTTTTCATATGTATTTCGTTATGTTTCATAATTCAATTCATGTTCATTTCCAGTGAAATTTTCTGAGTGAGATTAGGTAGAATCCAATTTTATTGCTCTGCCTGTGGGAAAATTTCATGTTCAGTGTTATTCTTCTGTTGAAAAGGATTCATGTCACTATGCCATTTTCACTTTCTTCAGCAATCTCTTCATGTCATGGTACCTCTAAATAAATTGTTACATTTTCCGCCTACCTTGCCTCACGGAATAATCTGTGCCTTTGTACTAAATTCTCTGTTCTTTGCTGAGCGCCGGTCCCATCACATCCCAGAAGCTCGGTCATTCATGAAAATTGTTTCCAGAATCCTTATTCACTTACTAGCCTAAGGTAAATATTTCATTGTAAGTCATCTCAGACTGTTTTCGACTATCCATTCACTAAGCGTGACATGGAGAGAGCCCTCTCCTGCTCTGGTAGGGCTAGCTACCAGACTGAGCGTGGTTTGTGGTTACCCTAATTTTTTCCTTCCTTCAGCCTGAGGCAGATTTAGGTGCTAACATAGTGGCGACTCCACTGGGGAACGAAAATGGTTTTCTTGAAGATTGTTTTGCCCCAGTACATCTATCAAGCTCAGATCTGATGGTTGATGGTGAACAACGATCAGACATAAGAAGACGGCTGAAGTCATTCACCTGGTGACTCCATTCACTGAAGAATCCAATAATCAGTGCTTCATGGTGACTCCACTGCAGAGAGGTCAGTAGAGTTGAGGTTTTCAAGATGGATCGGGTTGCAAGAAGATACGCTCCCATGAGCCGAGATCACATTCCAGGCTTTCCAGATAAGATTCCGAAAGTAGATTGGTCAAGAAATTTGCCTACGTTTAAAGATGACGGTAAGAAGGACGCTGCTTTACATCTAGTTCGATTTCACATGCATATTCGCAAGTTGAGGGTTGATTTTCCTAAAGATTTCTTAATGAAGATATTCATGGCCACTCTAGAAGGTGAAGCCCAATCTTGGTATGAAAGTTTGCCGCCTGCTTGTATTTACTGTTTAAAGGGTTTTCATGCCATGTTCATTGAATGATATAAAGACTCTTATCCATCATTAAATCTAGTTCATGACTGTTGCAAACATGCTTCTACTTTTATTGAAAGCCTTGAAAAATACTATGAGGATGATAATTTTATGGATGATGAGACCATGGAAGCCTTGGATGAAAATCCCTTTCAGCAGCGTAAAGACGATCATGAAAATTTGCAGCATGATCAAGATTGTAGTATGGTGGAAGAGGAAAGAATTTTGCATCTTGACAGTCAACATGAATTACATGAAATAGATCAGCAGGTTGAAGAGTTCCATATGGTTGAAAGTGATGAAAGAAAAAGTGTCGGTTCAGATCTGTCCATAGAAGAAGACAGCATGCAAGGAAGTCCAGTTCTAATTCCAGAATGTGATAATGTCAAGTCACCCATTTCAGATTCAGATTCAGATTGTGATGACCAAGAAAACCTTGTACTAAGTCCCATGAAAGAGAACTCTGCGGTTAAAATCATCTGGGATGAAGAAGGTAGGGTTATGGATCCAAATGTTCTCATGTCATCAGAACACAGTCTTCATGAAGAAATAATCCAGTCAGCTCAGATCTTTGCTCAAGTAAGTGAAAACATTCCTCTAGATGAATTTGTGGTAGATGATATAAAGGATTGTGTTGGGTTTCAAAAACCATCTGAAGTTTCTTTTATCTTGAGTGATGAATGTAATGAGGAACATGATAATCTAGCTGTCATATCATATGAAGATGACCTACAGTATATTCAGACCACATAAAATCAGATCATTCTGGATTCCCTTTTAGATTCTTCTTCATATGTCTCATGTTTTGAAGTGTTCTTTGAAACGGAGAGCTGCTCATCTACTTATTTCGAATTTTTTAAGGACCAGGAACATACTCTTATTTGTGAAAAGAGATCAGCATCACAAGAAATGGACACCTTGTTTCTTCAGCAGGAGGAGAATCTTCATGTTTTTCAGGATCCAATGGCAGATTTGTTGCAGTCAGCAGTGAAGGTGATTATTGCAGTATTCAGTGATGAAGGAGATCATGGTCAACTGTGTTTTTGGAGGCCCAGTTACCAATATCTGTTGTTGACCAGAAGATCTGATCCGGAGAATCAATCAAGGAGGCATCTACTTGATTGGTTACATTGGAAGACACATTACACATGATTGTACATATTGCATTAGTACGCAGGTGGCTGTCATCATGATTTGAAACCCTCGAATCTTGATGGACTGCTGCCATTGAATAAGTTTTGTCAGTTCTTGTTTTAGTTAAGTCAGTCATGAGTCATTTCCTTTTGCATAGAGTCAAGTTTTTTAGTCATTTCAGTTCACATTGAGTCATTTTGAGTCAAGTTTCAGTCAATAAATTGAGTCATGTTGGTTTGTCAGAATAATGGACTCCATAGCCCAATGGACGAAGGCACTGTTTGCTCACCCAAAGATCTGTAGTTCTTGTCACCTCCAAGGAGCTGCCATCCCTATTGGAGCCAATGTTAGTTTCAGTCTTTGCAGCCTTCCTCCAGTGATCAAATATTCTCTCACAAAGTGGTCTCAGAGTGTCAAGGTCAAATTTTGTCATTTGAGTGAGTCTTCAAGCAAAATTTGGTGACTAGGCATTAGGTCTAGGGTTTGATTTTACCCTTGTCAAAGTTGTCCAAATGACGTTCCATGTCACCATTCAACTGAGTATACCATCATTCAAAGGGCTTTCATCATCATGTCAAGTTCCATTGAGTCATTTTACACCTTGTTCATGCTTCAGTTGCGCCTAGGCAAGGTTCATTTCCTCTCCTAGGGTTTTGAAGCTAATTTCTCTTGGATGGTCAAATCATCAGAAACATTTGTATCCTGAGGTTCATACACCTTCCCCTATCCATAATGTACCTTATTAAACACTTCCCATCACAAAAATACCCCAAATTCCTCATTTTCGCACAAACCCTAGTTTCTTGCCACAACTTGGCAATTTTCTAGGCTAGGCCTGTGTTATGCCTTTTTGGACCCCTTCCCCTCACTCAATTTCTGAGATTCCACTTTCCCCTACTTTCTAACATCCCTCCCCACTTCCCAAAATTTTCTCAAGAATTTAGAAGTCCCCTATCCCCTTCATTTCGCTTCATTTCGGCAAATCCATTGTCTCACACATCGGGATAGGTTTCACTCAAATGATGTTTCTGAGAAATCAAAGATGCATTTGGGAAAACTGAGAGAGGGTTTTGTCCACAGCCGACCAAGGAAGAAAAACCTCCCTCACTTCTTACACAAGTGTCACGGTTTTAGAGAAATGTCAACAATACTATCGCCTTGGGAGAATTGATACACCTCTGAAGTGACCTTTGGAAAATCAAGTTTTCTCCTAGCTTGGTTAGCCAAATGACTTGCTTGATGAGTAAAATAATAACTAGACACAAAGATCTTTCCAATGAGCTATCATGAGCTCAATTTGGGGTTGCGGAAGGCATTCAAAAGTTGACTGAAACAACACTATGCCTTGAGGCAGCCTCATTTGGCACATTTTGACCAGTATTGGGATATTTGACTTTTGACAGAGAAACTGAATTCCAAATTGAAAAATTCTGGTTGGGTTAGAAAGTAGACTCAAAGACCTTTCCAACGAGCTATCCTGCACCCAAGTCACCTGGAAAAGGGCGCGATGCACATAGAGAGCGCAGAGCACTGGGAGAAAATTTCCAGTGTAAATTTACACTGGCGCGGCACACAGGGCTAAAAGGCCTGAAGTTGACTGAAATCTTCCTCCAGAACTACAAATTCTTCATTCCACAAGGTTTCCACAAGAAAACAAGGTCACTGTGCAAATCAAGGTCATAAAGAAACGTTGCAAAGTGATTAGGAGAGCAAAGTGTGCATCGTGCGTGTTTGAGTGAGTTGGAGGCAGTTCCAAGGAGCGCGGCGCATATACTCAGGGGCACGGTGCACGCAGAGGGTGTGGCGCACACAGAGCTTGCCCACAGTTCAAACTTTCCACAGGCGCGGCGCATACCTAGGGTGTGGCGCATACCTAGGGCGCGACGCACTGGGCTTTGCGTGCGACGCACACAGACCAAGGGCCGAAACAAGGCCAAATCACCTCCAAATTTTTGTGAAGCCCATCAAATTGAAAGGCAGGCTCTTTGAAATCCTTTTTTCATCAAGTTTTATCAATGATATGGTGTTTATAGAGATGTTTGAATGTCACCAAAATGCATAAAGTCAACCATAAGAAACCACCAAGAAAAATGATGGCTAGGGTTTCTAAAGTGTGTTGTTAGTGCCAAGGTTCCTTTCCACCCATAATTTTCCTCCCACCTATCATTTTTCCTATCCCCCCTTTCTCATTTTTCCTAATACCCCTGCCCTAAATTACTATCAAACCCTCTCCCATATCCCTCCATTGTCTGGTAAATATGACACCCCAAACCCTACCCTATCAAAGTACCCAAACTCCTCCCATATCCCTAAACAAATTTCTCCCTATAACCCCTATTCCCATTACATTACTCCCTTCCTAATACTCCCTGTTTCATTGTTCCCCTTGGTGATAGACATCACAAAGGCACCCAGCCTCACACCATCATCAAAGGGCAGCCTAGGTACAGTATACACAGCAGTCATGGCTTCACAACATTCATCGGAGAATGAGATGGAGAAACACAGTGATGGGCGAAAGATAACAAGGACAAGTACATGCTTGAGCACATGAAAAACCATTATTGGGTATGCAATCATGTTTGCAAGGCGCAAATAAGGAATTTGAAGGCAAAATTGAGCAAAGCAACAAAAGAGGAAAAAGAGGCAAAAGAACAAGATCGGCTTCGAATCTTGGCTGAGGCTTCCTTGGCCCATCATAACACCCCATAGAGAACCTCCAGCCCAAATTTCAAGGAATTTGGGGAATTTTTGGTCACATGGTAATTTTTTGGGCAAAAAACAGGGATTTTCTCCCTGTGGCGCGACGCTAAAATTCTAGAGCTCCAAATGAGGAATGGCTTGCAGTTTTGGATTCATCATGGAAAATTACGACTACTGGTGTCCGGGCAAGAAATTTGGGCAAGATCTGGGTCTCCTAAAGGTCAAAAAACTCCCAAAAATAGCCTCTCTGCCACTTTTTTGACACACAGAAAGCAGTCTTGGGAGAATGGAGATTTGAAGGGGAAAATGAGCACCAAATTTGAAAATTCCAGTTGGGCTAGAAAGTATACAAGACAGGCTTTCCATCAAGCCCACTTGGGCACATTTTGGACACCTGCAAGTGCCCCAAAACAGGCCCCAAAGTAGCGCGACGCACAGAGAAAATGGCGCAGCGCACAGAGGAAAAATTGCCATTTTGCTTCTGTTTCGCAAAATTTCGGTTCGCAACTTCTCCAAGTGGGCCCGCTCATCTACACTTTGGTTTTTTGGCACCAAAGGCGGCATTTAAAGAGTTTTTTCTCCAGATTGGCTTCTATCCAAATGGCGAAGGAAGGCAAACGGTCACCCAAACCAAATGTCATGTTTGTAGCGCTGCATCTGTAGCTGATGGTTGGCTCTTCATCTCCATTTTGAAATGATTCGAGTAACTCCCTAACCCCTGGGTGTTCTATCTCTTCCTCACACATTCTATATATTGTATGCAAGTTATTTGCAAAGGGTTAGTTGGCTTGTAACTTCTGGGAGACTGTGGGAAAGAAACTTTGTTTCTTCACTGTGTATTTTTGACAGAGAATTAATGAAAGGCAGCAGCTCTGTTTCATGAGATGGTTGTGAGTGTAGCAAATGTGTCTCTTATGTTTTCATATGTATTTCGTTATGTTTCATAATTCAATTCATGTTCATTTCCAGCGAAATTTTCTGAGTGAGATTAGGTAGAATCAAATTTTATTGCTCTGCCTGTGGGAAAATTTCATGTTCAGTGTTATTCTTCTGTTGAAAAGGATTCATGTCACTATGCCCTTTTCACTTTCTTCAGCAATCTCTTCATGCCGCGGTACCTATAACTAAATTGTTACATTTTCTGCCTACCTTGCCTCACAGAATAATCTGTGCCTTTGTATTAAATTCTCTGTTCTTTGCTGAGTGCCGGTCCCATCACATCCCAAAAGCTTGGTCATTCATGAAAATTGTTTCCAGAATCCTTATTCACTTACTAGCCTAAGGTAAATATTTCATTGTAAGTCATCTCAGATCGTTTTCGACTATCCATTCACTGAGCGTGACACGGAGAGAGCCCTCTCCTGCTGTGGTAGGGCTAGCTACCAGACTGAGCATGGTTTGTGGTTACCCTAATTTTTGCCTTCCTTCAACCGGAGGCAGATTTAGGTGCTAACAAGGTGCAAAAAATTTGGAATATCATTGAACCCGAAGAAGTCCTTGTTTGCTATCAAAGAAGGGAAACTGTTGGGCCATATAATTTCAAAGGAGGGAGTAGTAATTGACCCCAAATGAGTATCTGCCATTGAAACATTGACCTTACCTAGAAACAAGAAGGAGATTCAAGCTTTTCTAGGCAAGATAAATTTTTTAAGGTGATTTTTTCCAAATTATGCAGAGATTATAAAAGATATAACGGACATGCTCCGAAAGGACCATGAAGTCAAATGGACTCCCTCTTCTAGGCATGCATTTGAACAAATAAAAAGGGCAATCTCTGAAGCTCCCACCTTAGCCAGACCTGATTATACTAAGCCATTTAGTATTTTCTCTTTTGCCTCTGAAACAACCCTTGTTGCTATTTTATTACAGAAAAATGAAGATTCCCATGACCAACCCATAGCCTTTTTCAGCAAGGTTATAAGAGATGCTAAGATTAAGTATGAAATCATTGAGAAGCAAGCCTATGCCCTTATTCAAGCCCTAAAGCCATTCAGAATGTATGTCTTACACTCACCTATTATTGTTTATGTCCCTATTAGTGTTGTGAAAATTGTCTTAACCCAACCAAACACCGATGGGAAAAGTGGTAGATGGATCACTCAAATTCTAATGTTTGATCTAACTATCAAGACTACTAAGCTATTAAAAGGTCAAGGATTAGCTAAGCTTCTAGCTGAATCCAACTACAAAGTACTTGCAATCAATTCTGTTTTAAAAATACAAGGGAAGAATACACAAGAACCTTCTGTTCTTGCAGAAGGGTAGAATCCACAAGAACCTCTAGCTTCAGAGCAGATTAGTCCTATATACATTGATGAAAAATTCACGCTGTCAAACTGGTATCAAGATATAGTAAATTTATTGATCAATTTTGAGTGTCCAGCATCATTCTCCAAAACCCAACATAAAACCCTTAAGTTAAAATCAGTCAAGTATTGCATTATAAATGCAAATTGATACTGGAAAGATCCACTAAATATTTTGTTATTATGTTTAACAGAATCAGAAACTGAAGGAATCATTGACTAGTTTCATACAGGATTTCGTGGGGGACATTACGCTTGGAGAACAACATCATACAAGATTATGAGGGGAGGATTTTATTGGCCCACATTGTTCTTACAAGTTGGGGCAAAAGTCAAAGGTTGTGTTCCTTATCAAATGTTTGCTGGAAAACAGAAATTAGCAGCTCTTCCACTCGTTCCATCAATAGTTTCAGTGCCTTTTTCTCAATGGGGATTAGATTTTGTTGGAGAGATTCACCCCACTTTAAGTAATCAACATAGATGGATCCTCACTGCAACAGATTACTTTAATAAATGGGTGGAAGCAATTCTAGTCAGAAATGCTACTAATTCAGTAGTAATTAAGTTTATTGAGGAGAATATCTTATCTAGATTTGGTTGCCCAACTCAAATTGTTACTGATAATGCAAAATCTTTTTCTAGTGTTAAATTGATTGAAATTTTCCAGAAATATCAAATTCTGTTACATCATTCAACTCCATATTACCCTCAAGGTAATGGCCTTGCAGAATCATCAAACAAGAGTTTGGAAAAGGTAATTAAAAAGACTCTAGATGATCATAAGAAAAGTTGGGATTCACATTTGATTTACGTAGTATGGGAAAATAGAATTACTCCCAAGAGGTCAGCTGGAAAATCTCCATTTCAATTAGTCTATGGGAAAGATGCAATATTCCCTACTAATTTGGCCTTCCCTGTTTTAAAATTTCCGCAGGATGCAACAGATGAAGCTGATGGTTTTTCAAGAAGAATAAATCATATTATTGAGCTTAATGAAAAAATAGATGAAGTTCAATACAAATTGAATAAATATCATAATAAGATGAAGATCTTGTTTGACAGAAGAGCAAGGGAAAGGGATTTTAAAGAAGGTGACCTAGTTCTAAGATGGGATGCCAGGCAAGAAGAGAAAGGAAAGCATGGCAAAGTTTACAATCTATGGTTTGGACCTTTAGCAATTGCTGAAGTGAAGGGTAACGACACTTTTTTGCTATAGAACCTTGAGGGGCTATATTCCACTTATCTTGTAAATGGAAGGTTTCTCAAACATTACATTCAGTACTAAGAAGTTGAAATAGTTTTCATTATAAATACTTCGGTTTTCTTTTCCTTTCCAAGATGTCAGTGTGATATTTTTTACTGCAAGGACTCCATAGCTTGAGGAGAAGGCACATGGATCTGCAGGTTCTCTGCATTCTATAGGAGAAAGCAATCCCCAGTTAGAGCCAATGTTGTAGCATTTTTTGGTTTTGATAAGAGAGTATTTGAAAAAATGTTAAGTTAGGATATGGACATAACAATAGTGAATAAAATTTTAGTAAAAGAAAATATCTTGATGATAATTTCCATATCAAAGAAAATTTTAGGGTAGATGCTCTAAAAAATCAAGGCAAAAAGAAAATGTTAGGTTAGAAAGAAAAAAAACAAATAAACTATGAAAGTGAGCAAGTCTAAATGCCACTACTATTTTTCCTGCAAAATAATGGTTTTGTGCAGCTTGTCATAAATGCCACAACCCATGACAACCAAACTGTTTAATCTTGATTGCTTCATGTTTTAACTTTGATGTTATAGTTGGAGAATAAAGATTTGGCCAAATTGTTTAATCTTGGGAGATCAGTAGTTAGGTAGAGAATAAGAAGGTGCCCACCAGTTTAATCTGAGCCCTTGGAGGTTATAAGGGTAGATTTAGATAGTTTTCTTTTGTAAAGAAAAAGAAAGGAAATGGTTTTGCTAGCTTAAATGCACCCATTAAGTGAAGAAGAAATGATAGGATAAGCAAAGGGTAAGTAGAGAAAGGTTGCAAAAGTTTGATTATTCATTGGACAAAATGTACATTTATCATGTTTTTATGTCCATGAGGCAATTACACAAGGCAAATGAAGTTATACTAAATCAATTAATTAACTTCCCATTCATCCCCATTCACCCTTATATTCATTAATTTCCCCTTCCTACCTTTATACATTCATATTAATTCCTTTTCCACTAAGAACCCCTTTTCCTAAGGTCAAAACCCTTTTTTTAAGAAAAGTGAAAATCCCATGTAAAATCCCTTTTTACATAAAAAACCCACAAAAACATGTTTTACCCTAAGTATTATGCATATATGAAAAGAAAATAATCCCATTAAAAAAAATTTATACTTAGCCCATTTTCCCCTTTTCCACTCATATTTCATATTAATACTAACTATAGTATTAAATCCTTAAAGTATCCCCTTTCCCTTATTATATTAACTTCTTATTTAAATATCCCAAAACCTTAGTTTTAGAATAAAACTATGTATTTTAATATTGCATCACAAAATGTTGATGGATAGCAACCTTTCATATGAATGGACTCTTCCCCGATTGTGATATGCGATCAATGATGGGCCCGGACCCGAACAAATATATATCATATTTCATAACCATTTTGCGTCCGCCTCCATCGCAAGTCCTAGCTATATATATATCCTCCTCATTGTGATATGCGATGTGAGACAAACCTAACACAATATATATCATAGTTCATCGCCATTTTGCATCCATCCTCATCGCAAATCCCAGCCGAAACACCAACCCTCCGCCATTGCGATCCCTGATTGCGATGGGAACTTGGACCTGATCATATATCATACATGATTTATTCCTACGTTGTGTTCGGCCCTTATCGCACTCCTTCCGATGGGCCTTCCCTTTCCAAATTGCAATAGCCATATGCAATTAGCCCGGACCTAATATTATTATCTGCACGAGTTCATAAAATTTCAAATCCGCCATATGTGTTTTTGCGAAGATTTTCCTTGTTAAATCATTTTTATGATTTAAACAAAGAATTAACCTTAAACCTCAATTTCACCACTAATCACATTTTTAACCCATAATATAGCCATTACCGCCATAAGTAATCCCTCTGTACTCCTCCTTTCGCTCCACCACTGTTCACCTTTACCTAATAGTGCAAAAAGTTAACTGTTTCTCCATTTAAATGTAGAAAACACCATTTTTGCTCTGTTTTTTCTTGTTTATTCAGAGAACCCTCCATAAGCCTCTAGGACCAAATAAAGCCATGGATTCACCCTCTGATACGCCCCAGACTCCTTCCGATAACCTTTCGAGCTCAATAAAACTAATGGAGACCTCCTCTGTCACCTAGTTTTCTTAATAGTTTCTGTGTTTTGCAGGTAAAATGCTTCTGTTCTAGGCTTAGAAAAAAAAGGCCTGCATAACATTTTGAAGACAAATATGAGCGATTTACTATGGAAAACACAGTAAAACTTGAAATGCACAGTAAATTCTATTGAATAGGGTTAAAGAAGATTTACATAGTTTAAAGAAGTCAGATGAAAGATCAAAATGAAGAAAACAACCAGCGTAGAGGATACAAACAATAAAGCAGCATAAAGGGTAGAATATTAAACAACAAAGCGAGCACAACCTTAATAAAGGGGACAGCAAGAAGCAGTTCAAACAACTGCCCCTATCTTCTTCCATGAAATTTTTTTCCTTTCCTAGAATAATCTTAAACAATTTTAAGATATTTCTTAGTTTTATTATTGTATAAATAACTCTCTTCTCGAGATGTTATGGGTTCAAAGTTCATGGTTGATTTCTCATTACTTGTTAAGTCGTGATTGCTTCATTCCATTTTGAACCTGGTTGCACATTTGAAGGAAGCTTTTCTGGACACTTGATGTAATCAGTCTTTCTGGAACCTTAATACAAAGCAGAGGATTCTGAATTTGGCCTTACACAGTTTGTGTTACCCTGTAAGATTTTTCCAATTTTCAATCATCATGTTTTTCTTCATATGCTTATGACTTACAAAGATATCTAGATAGGAACAATTTGTGTCTCAATTGATTCCTATAAGCTCCTGAAGTGATAATCTATTAAGAGAATGGATTAATGAACTGTTTGTTTAGCTAATCCCCTCTAATCAATAAATCATCAATATCTTGTGTAAGCTTAAGTATACTTCCTTGAACCTTTGGAACGTAGTTTATAAGGTTTTCCTACTTATGATTGTTCTGTTTTATAGTCTGGAAACTGTGATAATCATATTATTTTCTGTCCTCATCTCACCACTATTTTGACCTATATCACTGTGTAAAGCTTTATAGCAGCCCTTTGTTGAAATATTAATATTATCCAAAGGATTAATTATTTAAATTCTAAATCTACCTTCTTTCATTAGTCTTCCAAAAAACTAAAATAAAAAACCCCAAAACAAATTATTTTAGATGCTTTGGCATTGGTAGCCTGACCTACTACTATCTCAGAGGAAAAACAGCTCTCACAAGTCCCTACATAAATTGAGATACCATATTTCCACTAGGATCCAAAATGATCCCTCCCACTCCAATCTCCCCATTTATAGATGGTCTTTAATCAAATATGGGTCATTCATTCAAAATAGAAAACGAGGAGAGCATTTTAAAGAGTTTTTTCATAAAATCTGGGTTATTTTGTGTGGTTTTAGATAAATGTAGTATTTTTTATATCGAATATGGGAGAAAATTTATAAAGTTATTTCATTAAATATGGGTTATTTTATGGGGTTTTTAAATCCTATGGGTTATCTGGTCAAAATAGAAAGCAAGGTTAAATTTTAGCCATGTGTGATGTTAGGCTGATGTACTAGTGGTATTTGATGGGTTTTTTTAATGCAACATGGGTTATTTGTGTAAAATAGAAAGTAAGATAAAAGTTTAAGTATGTGTCAAATTATATGGATGTTATGTTATGATTACACATTTGTGTAGTTCAATTCTTACAACAAATTGCAGTACCGTACAAACCAACATAGATCCATCTTAACTCCATATTTACCAAGCATAGGAACCTGGAACAAATCTCTCGAGATGCAAACTTCCTTTTGAGTGCAAAACTTGAGGAAAATTTTTCACCTAGATGGATTTGGTTCCACCCATTACTTGATAGATCCTTAGTTAAGATGGATATATGCTAGTTCTTAATACTAGTGATTGCACCACATGTTGCAAAGGAAACGTTGTAAGGAAATAGGAAAGGGAAGAGTAGCATTTATGAAAGAAGATGTGATATGTTATGTGTTCTAATTGAATATTTAAATTATAAATATGAATATTTTATTTTAAAATAAATGGTTTGGAGAATTGTTTGAATAAAGAAATTGATTTTTTATAACCTTAGTTTAGTTAAAACCATCGAACTAACAAAACAGAGAATCAAGCTTCCTATAACGCGGGAATATTTTTTTAAAGAATTGAACAAAAAACATGGACCTTTAACATTATGTGAAAACTTTATTTAAAGAATCTCAAAATTGTGAGCAATAGTTTGATAGTTTTGAGTACTAGCATAGATCTATCAAAATCCTAGATATATTCAACATTGAAAGAAGTGTAGGCCTCAACAAGGCTCATATGGATATTTTCTAGTGTGTGTGGTTAACATGTTTTTGTAAATGTTTTCTCCTATTGATACAAAATTAAAAAGAGGAAAAAAATGGTGTTAAAGTTGGAAACATAAATGTAGAAAGACAAATCAAGAAGTGGGAGGAGCAAAGAAACATAAATGTTGAACAAATACAACTCCAACCATGGAAGTGTCATGTCTATAATGTCAACTTCAAGGAAAAATAAGAATTGAAAAACCAAAATAGTAGGTATACAAATTAGCAAGGACGTGGACGAAGTGAACTTATTTATCACAAGTCATAGAAATTTGTGATGTACCTAAGAACTAACAAGAAGCAAGAAGCAAGAAAAACTCAATAAGAGTAAATAATATAGATTAACCATGGAATCACATAAGTTCAGAGTTTATGTTGGGCTTAACTCAAAAGAAAAAAAAAAATTCTCCTATGTGATTTCTACCAAAAACACTCCTCTTAATGTAATATGGATCACATAAGCTTGAATTCAGAAACTTTATGTTGTTGAGAGCATGTTCTAAAAATGATTTATTATAAATATTATAATAAACATGCAGATGCAACCAATATTAACAAGCTTTTCTTCAAAGAAGTTGTTCAACTTATTTATAGTTTTTATTACCTTTATAGTTTATTACCTTCCGCAACTTGAAAAATGTGATACTTGTCCATATGTCTTTGTAAATTAATCAAGCTATCAAGCTTTAACAAATTTCACAAGGTATCAGCTTTGTCATTGCATCATGTTTTAGATGTCTACCTTGAGGATTATAGTATTGGGAATTTGGCAAGTCACAACTCGTTATTTGAGCATTTTTTGGGTGAAAGTCATGCACTGGAGGTTACAAAAAGCTTTCATTGACCAACAATGCGTTCTACACTTTTTATCCTCATTAGTCTACGCTGTATAAAATTATTTCTTCTATATATATTATTACTTGTACATTAAACATAACTTTATATTTGTAATTATCATGATATCTAAATTGTGCAGTGTCCAACAAACTATACTAGATTTTGGCAGTTGGATAGATGTTAGGGATAAAAGTGTCATCAAGGATAAAGTGACTATTAGAGTTAAACTTAAGCTATATATGTTCCATTATGGCTCATAGTTTAAAATTTTGTTTAATTTATCCCAAATCCCTATCTTCAAGGTTTTTTCCTTTCATGTATCGATTTTTGAGAAATATAGTTAAAAATATCAATATACGGGAAATCTATCATTGTTTTGAGCTTTTTTTGTCTATGAGTACCTCTTTTTTGTTGTTATTAGTGAATTGTATGGATATGTCCATATTTCTATTGTTGGAAGATATCTTTCCTAAGAAATATTTTTCATCAGTTCAATTTCCTTACTTCCATCTATAAAATGTTTGCTTGTGCTTATTGTCTCTTGTTGGTTCTTAGGTCCGTTTGACATTTCCATGAATTGTGACCATTATCACATTGGTTAATGATCTCTTAGTTAGATCCAATCTTATCAAATGAATTTTATATAGACTTCATTTAATTCTAATAGATCCTTGACCATTATCTCATGATCAATATCTAATGTATGTCTGTAACTCCGCACATATATACACTTTATACTTTATAGTATATACTTACAGACATACAATAGTCCACATATATAATTGTAGTATGCACTTATACAGGATATCAATAAGACTGTACTAAAGGAATTGGGATATAAAGTGAATGCAATAATCTGGCCCATGATACTAATCCAGAAATCCTAAAGGCGCTCTCTCACAACAGTATTAAGGTCTCCATCATGGTTAAGAATGAATACATTTCCAAGTTCTCTGTCAGCCAGTCATTTGTAGACAAAAAGATGAAGAATAATTTTGTTTAATTCTATCCTACAACCAGGATCAATATAGTCCTAGTGGGGAATGAAATTTTATCAAACTACTCCAACAACCAGACCTGGTATCAGCTAGTGCCCACTATGTTGAGAATCAAGAGAGCTCTACTTAGATATAAGTTGCATCATATCAAGGTAGGAACCCCTTTGGCTATGGATTTGATCAACACTTCATTTCCTCCATCAACTGGTGCTTTTTGGGATGATGTTGCAAAAACTGTCGTGAAACCAATGCTTGAGTTTCTGACTAGAATGAGATCCTACTTTTTTATTGATGTGTATCCTTACTTTGCTTAGTCTTTTGATCCTACGAATATTTATTTGGAATATGCCAATTTTGGGGATCATGAAAAAAACTACACCGACCTTAATGGCCTTGTGTATACACTATGTATACTAGTTTGTTGGACCAACAACTTGATGAAGCTTTAGTTGCGATGAAGAAACTGGGTTATGAGGACATTAGGTTAATCGTAGCTGAAACTTAAAGGCCCAATGTCGGTGACCTTAATCAGTTGGGTGCCAACATATTTAATACAACCCATTATAATAGGAGGCTTATAAGGATAATGATTGCAGATCCTCCCTTGGGAACCACTCGTAGGCCCATTCAATTCATCCCCAGATACATTTTTTCATTGTTTAATGAGGATCAAAAGCCTAGAATGGGAATTGAGAGACATTGTGATTTGTTATATCCAAATGGATCAATGGTTTATGAGATTTATCTCCCTAGGGAACTTCATGATTTAGAGTATAAGTGTTTCCCTCCTCCAACTCCACCCTACGCTAGCAAATTATTGTGTGTTGTAGATGTTAATCTAAGTGTTTTTTCCTTATCGTCTGCTATTAATTATGCATGTTGTTAAGGAAAAAAACACACCACAAGGAAAATACCTTACAAAGGAGGTTTTTGTGGAGGCCCCTATGAAAATAGCCCAAAAACCTGTTTGTAGTGGAGGTCACTAGTGGAGGTGGGAGGGCAGATGTTTTAGTGGATGTTTTTGGATGGTGCATCAAAAATATACAAACACACTAGTGATTTACTATCCATATAAGCACCAATGATTCATATAACATGGTGCACTGTGGAAAAATTATTTTTATAAAATAAAAATAAAACACAATGTGCTAAATAACACAATACACCAATGCTTGAATAGTTGATAGCATTGGTTTCCTTCACATAACAAAACATCCTGGTCCATACCACTAAGGAGAACGACTGTAGTTTTAAATTTTAGAAAAATGTGGTTCTATTTTCCAACAACACTCTAGTGCAGTAAACTTATCAATACACCTAGGGGCATTCTCTAAAGCACACTTCTAGGCAATTTTTAATTTCTAGAAAAAGAGTGTTGCTATAGTAAAAGCACAACACTAGTGCGGTACTTGTATAGAAATTCCTTGGGGAATCTCGAGAAAATAACCACGATATTTTTTAATTAAAAGAAAATGTGGCTCTTTTGGGTATATCCTGGATTGGTGCGGTTAGAGAAATTCACTGGAGGAGGGTTAAATAAAAAAACCCTCCCAGCCGTAATTTTGATTTTTACCATCTATAGTGTGGGAGAGCTTTGAAGCACCGGTGCCACTCTTTCCACATGCAAGCACCCAAACATCAATGCCTCTCTTGCTCACCATCCTTCCATATTGTGATCATTGTCTGAGTTTCTAATTTTTTCAAACCGTGTTAAAATTTGTTTTTCTCCATTATGTGTCCATAATGCTTCCCCGGGGACCAAATTTCCAAGTAATGCCTATGTTTCTTTCTAATTTATATTTTTAGCACATTAGAATTTCAAATTAGGTTAAATATTTCATTGTTTTTCAAAAAAACAAGTTCACCACGTGGTGCGCTTGATATGTTTGGCTCACACCAATAACTGTGCGCTATGTAAATTTACAAGGTGCACCACATTTCAGTGCATGAACATAACACACCATCATTATTGTAGTGCATTGTTTAAATGAAAATGCACCAGGAAAGATGCAACAAATGTGTCACACTCAGTGTGTTTATATTTACCAAGCGCACCACAAAAATAATAATTAAAAATATAACTATATCTCGGTGCATTCAATAACCTGAGCGTTATGTAGCAATGCAAAAAGGTTATATGTGCGCACTGGTGCACAAGTGTGCCACATTGCTATCAAAATTTAAGTTTTTGAACCAACAGTGGTGCATCATACTTATGTGTGCACCAATATCAGTGTGGTTATAGTTGAAAGTTCATCAATGTTGATGCATGACTTTATTTTGAGCTCACCACTGATTTTTAATTTAAAGTTATGTTTCCATATTTATAAATACATTTTTCATTTAATAAAATAAATTATATTTTATGAATGAGGCTAATGTATTTTATATGTCAATCATGTAGCATAGATGTTATCATAGGGATCAAGAGTAGCAGGCAGGCCCCATACATTATGGTTTGAACATGGTAGATCAGAGAGAGAGAGAGAGATTTATACCCTAACCCTATTACTTCAATGACCTGAGCACTCTTAAGCAATGTAGGCATCCTCAAGTACTATGAAGAGGCTACATCCCTGAAAGCGTTCTCTGTCTTATGGGTGCATCTGATCCACTGATGGAGTGCCCAGGAGTAGACTTTCATTGTTGGTCCTAGGGTGTGGTATAGGCCCACTAAGGAGGAAATATAATTTATGACTAGCCCATCCAGGAGGGGAGGGTTATCCCCAGTTCCCTAATGTCCCCGATGGGGTTTCATCTGAGAATAAACTTGCCTGCACTTAGAGATATGTCCATCATATTTTTAGGTTCGTGGTGGATAGCTACAAATTTCTTCTTTTGTTGTAGAGGAGGTAAGGTTCCTCTCGTTATTAGTAACCACCATTTTACACTCTAATAGTGATGGAAAACACATTAGTAATCCTTTCTTGTATTATGTTGATTCTTTGATTCAGGTGCCAAATTGCATCAGATGGTCTGCCATTTTTTTGAGGCAATTTTGCATGGATTTAGATAGATGTTGTGTGTTAAGATATGGGAGGGAGACCTTACCTTTCACATCCAAGATTTTGTGTTTATTTTTTGAGAGGTTTCCAAATAAGAGGCCTAAATTTGATCGTTTCCTTCCTAGGCTGATCACTGAGGCTAGGATGCGCATGTTAGGGCAGATGATGCCCAAGAGGGGTCTGCCAAAGTATCCAACTAGGATTTCTCCTGAGGCATTGGCGTTACTGGCCAGTGAGGATGACCATGCGTTTGTTGGTGTTGGAGTTTCCATACACAAGGGTTGATTGGAGAGGGTGTCCCAACATCCTCTTCACAGGGGCTAAGCTTTCGAATGATATAGGTAATATTAGTGTTTTCTTTAAATTAATCTAGTTTAATTTTCTTGTTTTAATGAATTAGAATAAAATTTATTCTAACACGTTCTTTAACTTGTTTTATTATATTATTTAATGAAATTTTCTAATTATGTTTGTGCACTATATATTTTGTAGACATCAACTCATTTGATGGGGACATACCTCCTCCCCCACTACAGGATGGACGATGTTAGTGTCAGTATCTGCATAATTCCATAAAGGATTAAAATTCACTCTTTCCATTTTCATTTTAGGAGTCCCATACTGAAAATTTTGCATCATTCCACTAGGTCATGATATACTAATCCACTGATGGTTGTTTTCTCTTCATCAAATCTAAATTTTTCCCTCATAGAGTATACTTGCTAATCCTTCTCAGATTATCTTCGGTTATGGTTTCATAATCAATCTACAGTCATGATTTCATTAGGTCATAGGGTTTCACCACCAAGGTCAAAAGTTTGATGTTAAAAGGTAAATAAAGGTTAGCAAGGGTATGAGGATGACTAAGAAAACAAGCATGATGATTTGTAGGTCAGAAGGTACTGAGTTATTATTTTTTTAGCCTAATGTAATTTTCACCTCAAAAAAATGTTCTTGAGGTGAAAACAGAGTATTTTAAGTTTATTGGTATTTCATATGTAATTTTAAGTTTATATATGTAATAATGGATCTCAGCTACACCAGAACATTTCTCCTTGCTGCAAGACAAAAAAACATTGCAAAATTCAAGTCAAATTGAGCATTCATCCACCTGTCAAACAAAAATGGAAAGGGTCAGAAAAGCAAAAGAAATTAAAGTGAACATGACAAAAAAGGTTAAAAGGTGAAAGTGACAAAAATATTAGCAAAAGGGGTTTAAGGAGCTAAAGATTAAATTCAAAGGTGTATAAATGCCTTCTTTTCTTCATATCTTCTTTATTTCCCTTTTACCCTGCATTGAGCGAACCCCAACAGTGTTTTTTGAGATTTAAAGGTCGAATAGCAGAAATAGTGGAGGCGCTGCACGTTTCCTCTTGGCGCTGCGTGCTCCCTTCAGGCGCTGTGCACTCCCTTCAGGCGCTGCACACTTCCTTTGGGCGTTGCGCATTTGGCCAATTTTGCCCATATTCATTCTTCGGCGTTCCTAATACCTTCTTAGCCTTAAACAAGTAAGTATCCTCTTCAAAACATCATTTTCCCTCTCCTCAAAGTTATTTCCTCAATGTTTGAAGAGTGAAATCAAGATTGGTGTTAGTCTCACATGCAAAACCCTAGTTTTTCTCCTAGCCCTGATTTTTGCAAGCAAGCTTCTCATTCCCCATAAGATACCTAATCAATACCCTATATACCCTTTCAGAGACCTCTATTCTTACACCCATCAGAGTCCCATCTACCTTTCCCTTTTGTTTTTTCCTTCCCAAACACTTGCATTCCCGTACCAATTACTTAGGGTTTCATAACAAAGACACCATGGATGATGAAGAATATAGGCCACACAATGAAGAAGAAGGATCAGAAAAAGAGGGAAACATAGAGCAGAGAAGGCCACATAAAGGAGGGAAAATTTATAGGTTTGAGCCCACATATCTCAAAGAGCTCCTAGCTTCTTCTATGACAGTGACATCCTTTAAATGGTTAGGGTGTTATGAGTTTTGTGATCAGGTCCGAGTAGTCTAGTACCACCCTAAATTGACTAGGCTTTTCATAACTAAATTTCAAGATAACCAAGTCACTCTTGTAGGCATAACTTGCACATTGTCTGCTGCTGTCATATCAGCTGCCACTGGGATTCCAGAAGTTGGGGAAAAATTGTTCAAGCAGGGTGAAATAAAAGCACATTTTTATGAACCATACATCAAACCTAGGTACAGAAGTGAAAGAAAAGGTTCTTTCCCTCTCCCATACCCCCTTGATAGATATGCATCTATGATGAAGATTATAATGAAGTATTTTTCATGTGAGGGTATGTTCTCTAGGGTATGTTCATACCACTTCCAGTTACTCATGCATTTCACTAGGGTTAAAATGCTCAATATAACCTACTATCTTTTCAAGAGTGTGGAGAAGATGGCTTACATTATCCAAAGAAGAGAATGCAAAGATCAAATGAAAAGCTTATTTCACCATTCCCTCATAAAGATCATAGTTCTTTATCACCTTAAATAAATTAACATTGCATGGAGTAAATTTATAGCTAATCCCATTTTCACTCAAGTTTCCACTCAAGACATTCCATCATCATCTAATCCATCGTCACCTCGATTATCACCATTTCATGGACCTATTCTTTCATCTAATAGGAAAGAGGATAGTGACAAAGAACAAAGTGATCAGGGTCAAAGTAGCAAGCCCGGAAGGGCTAATTTAGGTACTATGGTGCACACTTATGAGAGAGGAAATAGGAAAGTGTTTGCCCCACAGATTATGGGAGGTGCCTTTCTCTCTTCATCAGCAAAGTAGGTACATAAAGGAAAGGAAAAAATGGTTGAAACAGAAATGAAAAAACAGGAAAAAGACCCCCATGAAACTAAGAAAGATTTTGACTTAGTGGACTTAGATGAGGAAGATGAAGATGAAAACACCAAAATGATCCTCAAAGAGAAAGAAGCATTGATAGGTGACTTTCAGGTGAATCTACAAAAAGAAAAATACATCATATCTTATTATGAACAGAAAAATAGGCAAATGGGAACCAAGCATGAGCTTATGGAAGTTTAGCTCATCAAAGATAAAAGGGAAGCTAAAACGATTAATGTCTAACTTGAGGAAGCCTATGGTGTCTATGGTAAGCTCATGGAGGAAAAAATGCCTAGGAGGAGGCCTAGGACTATAGGCCTAAAGAAATCTTTGAAGCTTGAAAGAGAAAAAGAAGCTCAACTTGCCAACCAACTCACCTTAAATGAACAATTTAGCATAATGATGAATGAGAACCAAGAATATTGGCTTGAGAGGGCTAACAATAATCTTGAGGACCTATTCAAAGAAGAATGGCCAAATACTATGCCATGAGAAACAAAATTGCTAGAGCCAAGCTCAAAGGGGCTCATGCAAAAATTGAGGCCTTAACTCATCAAAAGGAGAAGGAAAAGCTTGACCTATTAGTGGAGGCTTCTCTCCATGCTTAGTAATCTTTAGCATCAACTATGTCAACCATTTTTTAATACCCTAAACTCAATTTTTTCTTTTGGCATTTCCTATTTTTTCCAGGCAATTTTTGTATCAGTCTTTTGGTCAAGCACTTTTTTGGGGCATCTTTTGGAAGAATGGCCACCACCATTGGATTCATAAGACCATTTAAATTTAAGAAAACCACGTCTCCAGATTTGAAAGCCAAAATTACTAGGTGGAAAAGGCAAAAAACCACCTAAAAAATCATGTCTCTATTGATATTCTGAGCCAAGCGCTATGCATTTGAGCAGTCTTGGGAGATTGTAGTTTTTGAGGGGAAAATCATGCTCAATTTGGGAACTAGGGAAATTTTTGGAAAATAGACAGGATAAGCTTTCCAATGAGCTATCCTGGGCTAGATTTGGACACCAGGAAGGCATTCAAAACTTACCTTGAATATGGAACTATGCACTTCCTTCAGGTGTTGTGCACTTGACAAGCAGCCAAAATTTTCACTGTTTCTTTCATAAAACACTTTTCACTTGTGGGATTTTGATTTTTCACTAATGTAATTCATGATGATGATGTAATTAAAGTGTACTTTTGTTACCTAGGGTAGATACATCAGATTAATGGCCTAAGTGGCATGTAATGAATCAATTTGCTTCATATTAGGAATGGTTCAATTTGACCACCCTAGTCTTTAGCTGTCAGTTTAGTTTTTTGTGCAGCTGTTCCTCCTCTCATGGATTCGACCATTGAGGCTAGGATTAGTTGTTTTGAGGCCTATATCATGTATTTTCTCGGTCATTTTGTGGGTTGGACTCAGTGTGGATGCTCAGAGCTTGATTGTACATCTTTGTAAGCAGTTTGGCAGGAGATTAATAAGAATTGCGGCTATTTTTATGGGATCCCTGTGGTATGGAGTTTTAGTATAGCTTATTCTTCTGTGATTATATGTTTACATGTTTTATGTATGCCATCAAATATTTCATTGCTTCTAGTTGAATGTTTTCAAGTTTGATAGGTAGAATCCATTATATTAGTGCTCTGCCTTGGGAAATCATTCATCAATCCATGTTTTGAATAGTCCAAGAGGGATCCATGATTGTCACATGCCCTTCTTAGCTTCTCACCAGGCTTAAACATCTCACCTCATCAACACCTAGAGTGCTAAAGCCTATGCCTACCTTGCCCCATAGAACACCCTACATTTTTGACCTAATTTCCTAGATCTAAACTGCCCAGCTCCTCCTGATCTGGAAAAATATTGACAAAATCCAATCAAAAATTTCATGCTACTATACCTAGCCTAAAATCCTTTACCTGATCCAGTCATCTTGATTGAGATCCTTATGAAGAGAGCCCTCTCCAGGCCTAGTAGGGCTAGCTACTTGGCTAAGCTTGGTTTATGGTTAGCCTGGCATTGCCTCCCTTCAGCTTGAGGTCAATCTAGGTGATAGCATAGCGGAGACCATACTGGGGAACGAAAGATAATCACCCTGGTAGTATCTTTAATTTAAATTCTTGAACTTTGGATGACGAGTTTTAGAATTTACTAGGCTGATATAGAAAGTTGTAAAGCAATATAGAAAACTTCAAAATTTGAGCACACTGGCTTTGAGAAAGTACACTAGGGCCAATCCAAATCCAAATCCTACCCTAGTAGTGGATAATCCTAACTTGATTTCAAGAAGACTCAAAAGACAAGAAAGTACAGTCAGCTTAACACCTTTGATAAAAGTAGATTCCTGCCCTGATGAGTGGTTGTTCTTAGAAGAGCTCTCTTTTGATTTGTCGTTTGACCTTTCTTTATTTAGAACCAAATCTGAAAGTGCACTTGACGATATAGTTCTAGACCCCGAGTTTATTGCATATCTTGAAATTAAAAAGGCAAACTAGTCAATTGATGAGTATATCCTAAATTCTCCTCAATCATCTCTTACTTCTGCTAAGATCCCTAATTTTTCTGAACCGGCATCCACTACCCTCAGTTCATCATTATTCCCATCAACCTCTGAAGTTCATTCCTAGCCTCCGTTATACCTTCACTTCCCCTTCAACCTATCATATCCTATCAAACACCAGCCTGTTGTTCCAGATAATTTAAGGTATTGGCAAGTGTTTTGGGATGATAATGAAATCAATGCCTTTTTGTAGAATGAAGGAAAGTTCAAGAATGCTTCCATTGATGATGATTGTGATACCAATGAATAAGAGATTGAGGTGAATCAGATGGAGATCTTACAGCTAAAGGATAACATTATTCCTAGAGGTCTCATACCTTTAGAGGAGCTTTTTGATTAGGACAATATTGCAAGAAAACTAAGCTTGGTTCCTACCGACAAAGGAGTTGAAGATGTCAATCTCGGAACAGTTGACAAGCCCAAGCTTGTAAAGCGATCAAAAGAATTGTCTCCCAAGGTAAAAGCCCAGCATGTTATATTACTTTTTGAATTTTCTAATGTCTTTGCATGGGATTATTCAGATTTGAAGGTGTATGACAAGGATATAATTCAACATACTATTCCTATCAAGCTGGATCAAAAGCCTTTTAGACAGAAGTTGAGAAGGATCAATCCAAAGATGCTGCCATCCATCAAGAAAGAGGCGAATAGATTGTTCAATGCTGGCATCATTGTTCCAATCAAATTTCCTGATTGGATTTCGAATTTGGTCCCAGTACGAAAGAAGACTGGAGAAATAAGGTTGTGCATAGATTTTTGGAACCTCAACAAAGTATCCTTAAAGGATAACTACCCACTTCCAAAGATGGACCATATTCTGCAAAGAGTAGTTGGAGCATCACAGATGTCACTACTCAATGGTTACTCGGGCTATAATCAGATCTTGGTGCATGAAAAAGACCAAGACAAAACTGCCTTCACAACACCTTGGGGAACTTTTCAGTATGCCAAAATGCCATTCGAATTGAAGAATGTCGGAGCCACTTTTTAGCGAGCGATGGACATCGCTTTTGCTAATGAGAAGGATGTTTTCTTGGTTGTTTATTTAGATGATTTGATGGTATTTTCTGGTTCTGATGATGAACACTTGCACCACTTAAGGATTGTCTTTCAGAAATGTAGGAAGTTTGGGATTTCTCTCAACCCCAAGAAGAGTCTTTTTTCCATGGACGAGGGTAAACTCCTTGGTCATATCATTTCTAAAGATGGTATCTGCATTGATCCTTCAAGGGTGGAGGCAATTCAGCATATAGACTTTCTGCGCAACAAAAAGGAGATTTAGGTTTTCAATGGTAAGATGAATTTCTTACATAGATTTATACCCAATTTGGTGGAACATTTACGTGAAATGACTAATATGTTGAAAAAGGACAACACTGTGAAATGGACCGAGGATGCCATGAAGTCATTCAATTTGGTAAAGTTTTCTTTGACCATAGCCCCAGTCTTGATTAGTCCTGATTACACTCATGATTTCATTATATTTTCATTTGCATCCGAGCACACCATGGCTGTAGTATTGATGCAAAAAAGAGATCAGATTGAGCAACCCATTGTTTTTTTCAGTAGGACTATTCAAGATGTTGCCTTGCGGTATAATATCATTGAAAAATAAGTGTTGGATCTCATAAAAGCATTGAAGGATTTCAGAGTGTACATTCTGCATTCACATACCATAGCATATGTTCCTAATGCAGCAGTAAAGGATGTTTTGATGCAAACTGATCTGGAGGGAAGAAGAGGTAAGTGGATAGCAGCAATGTTGGAATATGATCTGGAGATTAAACCCACTAAACTAATCAAGGGACAAGGCTTAGAAAAACTAATGGCAGAATCAAATCTGCATGCTCTGGACATAAATCTCATTACAGCAATGTCAGAGGATGAGGATGATGGCTCGCTCATTCAAGTCTCAGAAATGTTTCTCCAATCACTGTGGTATTCTGATATAGTTTATGTTATTCAGCATATTTCACCACCTCCTGGAATGTCAAGGAACAAAGATAGATCACTAAAACTCAAATCAGCAAAATTTTGCATTTTAAAATATGCTCTTTATTGGAAAGATTTGGGAGTGGTTCTTCTTAATTATTTGGTTGAAGACAAAGGTCAGTAGGTGATGCATGATTTTCATAGAGGTGATTGTGGCGGTCATTTGTTTTGGAAAATAACATCTAACAAAGTGTTGAGAGTAGGATATTATTGGCTGACTTTATTTTCAAATTTGTATAAGACAGTGATGAGCTGCCATGAATGCTAAGTTTTTCAAGGAAAAAGGAAGTTGCTTCCTCTTCCTTTGAAACCATTTGAAGTAAATGCACCTTTCCAATAGTGGGGACTTTATTTCATAGGGGAAATCCATCCTATATAATATGTGCAGCACCGATGGATCTTGATAGCTACCAATTACTTCACTAAGTGGATTAAGACCATTTTGACAAGGCAGGCCACGAATACGGTAATTATTCAATTTTTAGAATCTAATATCTTGTCTCGTTTTGGTTGCCCTCACAAGATCATAACAGATAATGCAGCAGCATTTAAGTCCAAGAAGATGGTGGAGTTTTGCAACAAGTACAATATTACATTGGGTCATTCCACAACATACTACTCGTAGGGCAATGGATTGTTCGAGTCGTCAAATAAGACCTTGGTGAATATAATCAAGAAAATTTTGGAGGCGAATAAGAAGAATTGGCATCGAAATCTTGTTAATGCCTTGTGGGCCGATAGAGTGAGCAACAAGAAATCCATAGGTATGTCACCTTTTGAGTTGGTTTATGGTACTGATACAATATTTCCTACATCACTTGTAGTCCTGGTCATGAGATTACTACAAGAAGCTGGCAGCGAGGAGGATGATATTTAGCGCAGGATTAATCAAATGATTCACCTTCAACAAACAAGAGAAGAGGTTTCCCAAAACACTTTCTGGTTGCAAGAGAAGATAAAGAAGATCTATGACGTCAAAACCAAAATAGAAAAGTTTCAACTTGAGGATATAGTGTTGTGGTAGGATGCACGAAATGAGGAAAAAGGAAAGCTGGTAAGTTTGAAAATCTATGGAAAGGACCATACAAAATCTTAGCCTATCGAGGACAGAATGCCTTTTTGTTGAAGGAAATGGATGGTTAGGATTTTTCAGGATGGCTAGTGAATAGTAGGCTCTTGAAGCATTACCACTTTTGAGGTGATTTCCTGAAGTTACTACACCTTAATTTTATATACCAATTTGATTTTCCTTGCAAGTTGTCAAGTACACTGTCATTTGAGCTTTGGGGCCCGAAGTGAAGGTTATAAAGTTTAAATGATTAGTGTCAAGTTTGGTTGAGTTGGTTTATAGTCAAATTTTGAGTCAATTTGGTTGAGAGTCAGTGTTCAGTTGTATTGAGTCATTTTTCACTTTTTTGGTTTTGAGCCCAATCAACTAGGCACTTGGTTTACGGTGTTCTTGACAACTCCAAGGAGCTGCCTTCCCCAATAAGGCCAATGTTAGTTGGCAGTATCTGCATACTTCCATCAGGGATCAAACTTCACTCTTTCTCATTTTCATTTTAGGAGTCCCATACTAAAAATTTTGCATCATTCCATTAGGTCATGATATACTGATCCACTGATGGTTGTTTTCTCTTCAGCAAATCTAAATTTTTTCCATCATAGAGTATACTTGCTGATCCTTCTTAGATTGTCTTCGGTTATGGTTTCATAATCAATCTGCAGTCATGATTTCATTAGGTCATAGGGCATGATTTCATTAGGTCTTAGGGTTTCACCACCAAGGTCAAAAATTTGATGTTAAAAGGTAAATAAAGGTCAGCAAGGGTATGAGGATGACTGATAAAACAAGCATGATGATTTGTAGGTCATAAGCTACTGAGTTATTATTTTTTTAGCCTATGTTGACACCTAATCCTCACGATTGGGTGAATTCATGTAAATAATTAAATTAGGAATGTGAACAGTCATCAGGAGATGAACTAAACAGTCACACCCTTTTGTATATAACAAGAACATACCTAATGGAATAATACAAATCAATTTTTCTGCCTAATGGAGTTACAGCCTGGCCTGACATGGTATCAGAGCCAGCTCCTTGTTTTAGCTCTTATGCTCCTGTAACTCCTCTGTCTTGTCCTGACATGGTATAGTCCTGAGTTACCTACGCTCTCTGCTCTGTCCATAATACGCTGCCTCTGCAATATTCCCTTCCAGCGCTGCTCTGTCCATAACGCGCTGCCTCTGCCATATTCCCTTCCAGCGCTGCTCTGTCCATAGAAGCTGCTTTGGGACACCACACAACGGACAAGGGGTTTTGATTACTGTTACTGTGTTTTTTTGTGAGAACGATGGAACACTGGAACATTGAACGCTGATTGTTGAAATAATTAAACGTTGTCCTGACAATTGCTATCCTTCTGTCCATCAGTACAGGCCACCTTCGAACGTTTGCATGATTTATTTCTTCTTCGAAATTTAACACTTTCGCATAACATTGATCGATTCTTTGTTGAGCGGTTTCGAGGCTCAGGACTATCACAACATAGAGATTAATGGTGATAATTAACCAATGTTAATTGCGAATTTGGTAGCGGCCCTTCTTCCTCACCAACCAAATGGCACGATGGTTACTGTGCGTAAGGAATACTGGACAATAAAGATTACTTACTCTATTTATATTTTGATGATTCTATTGTAATCAAATTTTCTATCGGTGTTTTTATGACTGTGTTGAGGTCATTCAAGTGGTCACACACGGGAGTTAGAATTTTTTTTTGTTAGTTGGAACTGGTGAGGTGATTGTTTACTGGTGAGGTATATAATGCACTTTGTATATAATAGCGTTTGGAGGTATTTTAATATACTTTGTATATAATATTTGGTGTATATACCACGCTGTTGGGCTACCTCTAGAGTCTGAATTGAATAACAGTCATGATAATAAGTAGCACTTCCTTCGGTCGACTACATGCACCGATCGGTGGAAAATGCCATTGTGCAAAAAAAAACGATTCCTTTGAAGAGAACACATCAAATTTTTCTTCAGGATTATTGTGAATCTTAAGCTTGGCTACCATAGTAATGTTTTTCATAAAGATGTTTTCAAAGTGACTAACATAGTTAATGCTCTTGCGTATAGACAGCTCTTGTGTTTGCTGGTTTGCCTACAATTCCTAGAAAACTTAAGCAATGTGATGCTTGCATTCTAGGAAAGCATAGCAAACAGTCTTTTCATGATTCACATTCAAGAGCACATAGGAAACTTTAACTCATTCTTTTAGATTTATGTGGTCCAATTCCTGTTTCTTCTACAAATGGAAATAAATATATCATGACATTTATTGATGACTACACCAAAATGTGCTGGGTTTATTTATTGAAGAACAAATCTGATGCTTTTCAAACATTCAAGAATTTTCATAAATGGATAGAAAATGATGCACAATCTCACATTGGGTCTATTCGCACTGATAATGGAAAAGAATACACATCAAATGAATTTGAAAGCTATCTTCGCCAACATGGGATCAAACATCAAACAACTGTGCCTTATGATCCCCAACAGAATGGTGTAGCTGAAAGAATGAATAGAACAATCTTGAATATGGTACGATCCATGCTTTTCTTAAAAAATGTAAAGATAATGTTTTGGGCTGATGTGGTTCTATGTGCTGCATATATAAAGAATAGATGTCCATCTAATGCTATAAGAAACAAGACTCCTTATGAATTGTGGTATGGACATGTTCCTTCGATAAAACATCTCAGGGTCTTTGGTTCCACCTGTTATGCTTTGATACCAAAGGTACATAGAAACAAACTTGGTGCTAGAAGTCGTAAGTGTATCTTCCTGGGGTATTCAAAAACCTCCAAAGCATACCGCCTCTATGATGAAGTAAATAAAAAGGTTGTTGTATCTAGAGATGTAATTTTTCTTGAATCATCCAAATCTAACAATGTTGTTGAGAGGCAACTTGATCGCTTGGATAGATTCGCAAAAACAAAATCATTTCAAGAATTTGATAATCAGTTTCCACATCTTGAAGGGGGGATTCCTATTCTAGATCAACATGTGGAATCTTCTTCTGAAGAACACTCTCCCCCGAATGAAACTCCAACAACGGATGATGCTTTAAGTGATGTAATTGATAGAATTGGGAGACTCAATATTGATTCAGTCCCAACTCAATCAACAGAGCAGCCTGGACCATCTCAGAAAGGTCCCCCAAAGTGGCCGACGAAGACACTTGAAAGTGTTCATCCTGATGAAATTGGAAAAACAGGAACCAGAAATTCAAACCGGCAAAATGGAGGTGATGTAGATGACTCTACTTCACCTTTTGATATGGATGTTTCTTATGATTGTGAATTAAACTTGTCTACAGATTTTGAACCAACTTCCTTTAAAGAAGCTACTTCTCATGATGAATGGAAAGAAGTGATGCAAAAGGAGTATGATGCCCTCATAAAGAACGGCACTTGGAAGCTGGTTGATCCTCCATTTGGAACCAAACCAATTGGATGCAAGTAGGTCTACAAGAACAAGTACAAAGCTGATGGCTCACTTGACAAGCACAAAGCTAGGCTTGTGGCAAAAGGTTTTGCACAGAAGGAAGGGATCGATTATGAGGAAACTTTTGCCCCCACAGCAAAATGGGCCACCATCCGAACACTCTTTGCACTAGCAACTCAGAATGGTTGGAAAGTCCATCAAATGGATGTAAAAACTTCCTTCTTGAATGGATATCTAAAAGAGAATGTTTTTATGTCCCAGCCTGAAGGATTTGTTGTGAAAGGACATGAACATAAAGTATGCAAACTTGTGAAGTTCTTGTATGGCCTCAAACAAGCACCGCGAGCCTGGTATGAAAAACTAATTGAGCATCTTCTGAAACTTAATTTCAATCATTTTGATCTTGATGATGCAACTTTATTTGTCAAGAAAGTTGGCAAAATAGTTGTATATCTTGTGGTATATGTAGATGATCTTTTAATGACAGGTAACAATGAAAGCTACATTGCATCCATAAAGAAGGAATTGGGGAAAAGTTTTGAAATGACTGATTTGGGCTATGTTCATTACTATCTTGGCATTGAAGTAACCCAACATCCAAAGTCCATATTTCTTTCTCAAAAGAAATACATTGGAGATTTGTTGAATAGGTTTGGCATGACAGAGTGCAATCCTCTTACTACTCCAATGGAACAAAACTTAAAGCTCACATCTATTGAAGGAAAGGAATTTTAGGATGCAAAAAAGTATAGACAACTTGTAGGAAGTCTCAACTACCTGACTACTACTAGACCAGACATTTCATTTGCTGTTGGAATCCTCTCCAGGTTTATGCAAAAGCCTTGTGAGGGACATTGATCTACTGCAAAAAGAGTTCTAAATTACTTGAAGGGAACTCAAGACTTTGGAATCAAGTACATAGAGGTGGATGACTTTAGTTTGATCGGATACTCTGATTCAGACTTCAATGGAGACAAAGAAACTGGGGTATCTACTTCAGGATATGCTATGAGTCTTGGATCAGGAGCTGTCTCTTGGAGATCACACAAACAATTAGTTCCAGCAGATTCCACAACAGAAGCAGAAGACGTGGCAGCAGCTGAAGCAACAAAAGAAATTGTGTGGCTCAGGAAAATTCTTGAAGATTTGCAGGTAAAACAAGTACAATCAACTCCACGCATGATTGACAACACCTCTGCAATAAAGTTGGCCAAGAACCCAAAGTTCCATGATCGAAAAAAGCACATCAATACTAAATATCATCTGATCCGACATCATGTTGAGGCCAAAACAATCCATCTCCGTCATTGTTCCACAAATGAGCAAATTGCAGACATCTTCACCAAAGTGCTTGGAAGAGAAAATCTTGAAAGATTCAGAACGATGCTTGGACTCACCAACATCCCTTCATATTAAGGGGGGGAATGTTGACACCTAATCCTCATGATTGGGTGAATTCATGTAAATAATTAAATTAGGAATGTGAACAGTCATCAGGAGATGAACTGAACAGTCACACCCTTTTGTATATAACAATAACATACCTAATGGAATAATACGAATCGGTTTTTCTACCTAATGGAGTTACTGCCTGGCCTGATAGCCTAATGTAATTTTCACCTCAAAAACATGTTTTTGAGGTGAAAACAGAGTATTTTAAGTTTATTGGTATTTCATATGTAATTTTAAGTTCCTATAAGTAATAATCTCAGCTGCACCAGAACATTTCTCCTTGCTACAAGACAAACAAACATTGCAAAATTCAAGTCAAATTGAGCATTCATCCACCTGTCAAACAAAAAGGGAAAGGGTCAAAAAAACAACGGCAATTAAAGTGAAAATGACAAAAAAGGTGAAAAGGTGAAAGTGACAAAAATATTAGCAAAAGGCGTTTGAGGAGCTAAATATTAAATTCAAAGGTGTATAAATGTCTTCTTGGCATCATATCTTCTTTATTTCCCTTTTACCCTGCATTGAGCAAACGCCAATAGTGTTTTTTGCAATTTAAAGGTCGAATCAATAGAAACAGTGGAGGCGTTGTGCATTTCCTCTTGGCGCTGCGCACTCCCTTTAGGCGCTATGCACTCCCTTCAGGCACTGCGCACTCCCTTCGGGTGTTGTGCACTTCCTATGGCCGCTACGCATTTGGCCAGTTTTTCCCATATTCTTTCTTCGGTGTTCCTAATACCTTCTCAGACTTAAACAAGTAAGTATCCTCTTCAAAACATCATTTTCCCTCTCCTCAAAGTTATTTCCTCAATGTTTGAAGAGTGAAATCAAGATTGGTGTTAGTCTCACATGCAAAACCATAGTTTTTCTCCTAGCCCTAATTTTTGCAATCAAGCTTCTCATTTCCCATAAGATACCTAATCAATACCCAATATCCCCTTTCAGAGACCTCTATCCTTACACCCATCAGACTCCCATCTACCTTTCCCTTTTTTTTTCCTTCCCAAACACCTGCATTCCCCTACCATTTACTTAGGGTTTCATAACAAAGACACCATGGCTGATGAAGAATATAGGCCACACAGTGAAGAAATAGGCAAGTCTTTGCCCCATAGATTGTGGGAAGCTCTTGCTCTCTTCATCAGTAAATCGGGTACAGAAAGGAAAGGAAAAAATGGTTGAAACAGAAATGCAAAAACAGGAAAAAGACCCCCATGAAACTGAGGAAGATTTTGACTTAGTGGAATTAGATGAGGAAGATGAAGGGGAAAACACCAAAATGATCCTCAAAGAGAAAGAAGCATTGATAGGTGAGTTGCGGGTGAATCTACAAAGAGAAAAATACATCATATCTTATTATGAATAGGAAAATAGGCAAATGGGAACCAAGCATGAGCTTATGGAAGTTCAACTCATCAAAGCTAAAAGGGAAGCTAAAAAGATTAAAGTCCAACTTGAGGAAGCCTATGGTGTTTATGGTGAGCCCAAGGAGGAAAACATGCCCAGGAGGAGGCCTAGGACTAGAGGCCTAAAACGAGCTTTGAAGCTTGAAGGAGAAAAAGAAGCTCAACATGCCAACCAACTCACCTTAAATGAACAATTTAGCATAATGATGAATGAGAACCAAGAATATTGGATTGAGAGGGCTAACAATCATCTTGAGGACCTGTTAGCTAAAGCTAATAGAGATACAAAGGTTTAAATAAGAATGGCCAAATACTATGCCATGAGAAACAAAATTGCTAGAGCCAAGCTCAAAAGGGCTCATGCAAAAATTGAGGCCTTAACTCATCAAAAGGTGAAGGATAAGCTTGAACTATTGGTGGAGGCTTCTCTCCATGCTTAGTCATCTTCAACACTAGCTATGTCAACAATTTTTGAAGACCTTGAACTCAGTTTTTTCTTTTGGCATTTCCTATCTTTTCCAGGCAATTTTTGTATGTCTTTTGGTCAAACGCGCAGCGCCCTAGGGCACTGTGCACTTTTTTGGGGCATCTTTTGGAGGAATGGCCACCACCATTAGATTCAGAAGACCAATTACATTCAAGAAAACCATGTTCCCATATTTGAAAGCTAAAAATACTAGGTGGAAAAGGCAAAAAACCACCTAAAAATCATGTCTCTGCCCATTTTCTAAGCCAAGCACTGCTCGTTTGAGTAGTCTTGGGAGATTGTAGTTTTGGAGGGGAAAATCAGGCTCAATTTGGGAACTAGGGGTATTTTTGGAAAATAGACAGGATAAGATTTCCAATGAGCTATCCTAAACTAGATTTGGACACCAAGAAGGCATTCAAAACTCACCTTGAATATGGCGCTGCACACTTCCTTCAGGCATTGCACGTTTCACTCTAGCGTTGTGCACTTGACAGGCAGCCAAATTTTTCACTATTTCTTTCAGAAAATACTTTTCACCTATGGGATTTTGATTTTTCACTGATGTAATTCATGATGATGATGTAATTAAAGTTTATTTTTGTTACCTAGGGTAGATAGATTAGATGAATGGCCTAAGTGGCATGTAATGAATCAGTTTGTTTCATATTAGGAATGGTTCAGTTTGACCACCCTAGTCTTTAGCTTTCAGTTCAGTCTTTTGTGCAATTATTCCTCCTCTCATGGATTCGACCCCTGAGGCTAGGATTAGTTGTTTTGAGGCCTATAACATGTATTTTTCAGTCATTTCATGGGTTGGACTTAGTGTAGATGCTCAGAGCTTTATTGTACATATTTATAAGTAGTTTGGCAGGAGATTAATAAGAATTGCAACTATTTTTATGGGATCCCTATGGTATGGAGTTTTAGTACATTTACTTCTTCTTTATATGTTTACATGTTTTATGTATACCATCAAATATTTCATTGCTTCTAGTTGAATGTTTTCAAGTTTGATAGGTAGAATCCATTGTATCATTGTTTTGCCTTGGGAATCATTCATCAATCTATGTTTTCAATAGTCCAAGAGGGATCCATGATTTTCACATGCTCTTCTTAGCTTCTCACCAGTCTTAAACATCTCACCTCATCAACCCCTAGAGTGCTAAAGCCTATTCCTACCTTGCCCCATAGAACACGCTTCATTTATGACCTAATTTCCCAGACCTAAACTGCCCAACTCCTCCTAATCCGGAAAAATCTCTACAAAATCAAATAAAAAATTTCATGCTACTATACCTAGCCTAAAATCCTTTACTTGATCTAGTCATCTTGACTATGATCCTTACGAAGAGATCCCTCTCCCGGCCTAGTAGTGCTAGCTACTTGGCTAAGCTTGGTTTGTTGTTACCCTAGTGTTATCACTCAGGTTGTCCCTAAGCTCCTTAAGGGATACGGTCGAGGTAACCACAAACCAATATTTGGATTGCAGGTCCTAGCCTACCTGCAATCAAAGAGGGCTCTCTCTTTATGATTTAGGTTTGTTTTGGGTTGATTTTAGGCTAGATATGATGTACAAGGGTTTTGTTTTGATTTTGGTGGGAAGGAGGATTCTTTCAAGCAGAGTTGGGATGCATAGTGTGAGAAGTTCAAACCATTGGGCATGGAGTCATGGATTAGGGCTTGTTGTTGCGTTTTCTTGGCCACAAGAGGAATACAGAGCAGGATAGCTACACATAAAACAATATCAAGCTGGAATAAAGATGGAATGAAGGTCAGTGAATGAGAGGCAACTAAGTAGCTCCCATTATGCTAACAAAGGGAAGGTGAATGAACATTTATATAGGAGCAATCAAGGATTCCTAAACAACAGTCATATATCAAGGAACTAGTATAAATATGAGCAAATCAGTGTTCATATTCAGGACTAATTCAGAGGAAAACATAGATAAATCACAGAAATTGAGAACAGAATACAATTAAGTAAGCTCTGAACTATTCTTTCTTTCTGCTATTTAGATAGTGACACAATGGTGGCATAAACACATGTAAACTGTAAACAGAGGTAAGAAACACTTATTGGGCCATGTAGAAGCATTAGAATTCCACAATCACTCTTCAACCATTAAAACACAACAGACAGTTCATCATCCAAGCATTCCAGCGATCTTTGATTATAGAGGCTTTCTAAAAAATACAGCGCAAGTCTGGAGAGGAAGTTATCAACCAACCAACCCTTTCTACATCACTGAGGGCGGTATATATAGGGAAAATATGTACAGACCAGATCTCTTAGAATATCTCAAGGGAAAAATATCTCAAAAATATCTATAAAACAGATCTTAAACAGATCTTATGAAATGAGTCCTTCTAACCTAACATATGCTTGAAATAAATGCCTAAAATATCTACATGAGCTGTGCAGGGGACAGCAACCTCAAAAATGGATTAATATAGTCCTTTGCTGCTATGTGCTGGCTCTTTTATCATAACTGCGCATTGGGCTTGCAGCGCTGCCCTCAAGGGCGGCCAAATACATCGTTTTTGCAATAACTATGCTTTGAATTCATTCATCTGAGCCTACAAGTGGTTCTGCTGCCTTAAGTGGCCAAAACTGTGAGTTGGTGAGCCTTTATGGCTCAGAGCTGCCTTTATGCTGTTTGTTGACTTGTTGGAGGGCCTTTATTGTTCATCCGCTTCGGAATTAAAGTCTTCCACTGATATTTATTCACTGATACACTTTGCCGCTTCACTGATACTCATTTACATTGAATCTGGGCTTTATCTTTCCTCTGATACTCTTTAAATTGTCAAATCGCCCCATTCCTGCCCTTTTAAGGCAAAAATAACTGCTGCAATGATTTCTGTGGCCTTTGGGATGCTATCGGCGCTCGCTGATCAAAAATAGTGCTTTATCTGGAGAAAACTGTCAAATAGAGGAGGATCTGCAACCTGATAACTGTGCTGAGGCCGAGCTGGCTTTTCTGAAACAAAACTGGGCTTTGGAGCGATCCAAAATGGCTTATAAATGCATGAATTCCCTTATCGGGAGTGCGGGTGCGGGCGCTGGAAGAAGTCCTGTAAAAATGGCCATTTTCCTTTTATAAGGCAAAAATGCCTTAAAACATGAAATTTTATCAAAAATTGGGCGGGAGCGATCACTGTTCATTAGATTAAATCTTAGTCGTGGGATCCGGCGCGGGCCGATCCAACGGCTGGCGCTAAATCAGCGATCGGCGGATCAGCGGTTCCAACACATAATACCACCGACGAGCGATATACCATATAGACCCGAAAATGCTTTAAGGCCCTCTTTATTTGAAATCGGGTCCGGCCCATCGGCGAACCCAAATCGGCGGATTTACCATGAAACAGGTCCGCGGACCCGAAATCCCTTCAAAACTGTTTCTTACAGCTTTTCGGGCCCCGAAAAGGAGCGTACAGTACTACCCCTTTTTGGACCCGATATTCATTAAGCCCTACTTTATTTTATTTTGGCTCTAGAATATCGGAGTGATCCCTCTTCGCTGTACAAAGGGCACCTTTCGGACCCGAAGAATCCATATGCCGCGCCTTATAATCTTTTCGGCTCCGCTGGTTGGAGCCATATGGGAATGATGTGGTAATACATGGGTCGTTGATCTGCGGGCCCAAATGGGCGGCTGAGATTAACTCGGCATTTCAGCAATCGGTGGGGCGGATGGTTTATACATATGTGATCGCCAAAATGGGCGATCGCCGAAATGATCTAGACCGTTGATCTGGGCGGGACGATGGACGGTTGCGATCACATCGGCGCTTTACCATCGAGAATATTGCGATAAGGCTTGCGATAGATGAAAATGCGGGGTTTTTACGTTATAACTTAAGTTTTATAAAAAACTTAAGTTAAACGGTAAAGTGGGGATATATGGAATATGTGGAAATGAAGTATTGTGATAGCGATATCGTCGTCGGGTGCGATAGCGATATCGCATCGGCGGAGGGGTCGGGGACATATATATGTGCACGAATGAGTTGCGATACGCCGATTGTGAAATCGCATCGGCAAGGGATGGATCAGAGGTATTTAAAAGGGGCCAACAATGATCGATGCAACCTCCGACAGCGATATCGTGTCGGAGGGGGGCAAATGAAATCGAAAGAGGGTTTTTATTATACAAAGGGGCTTTTTATGATCGGAGGAAGGGTTTAGTGCATCGGAAGGGTTTTTTAATGCTTTTGGAAGGGGTCCAAAGCATAAAAGGATGGTTTTGAGCCTTGAAAAAGGTTAAAACATGGCTAATGGAGGGTTTTTCCCATCGGAAGAGGGATTTTATGAAAAAATAGGGGCTTTTATGCATTGGAAGAAGTCCAAATGCATCGGAAGGTGGCTAGATGAGCAAACAAGGGTTCTTACTAAGTTTCAGGAAAACTCAGTAATTCCCAAGCATACTTATGGTTATTTTTCAACCAGGGGCAGGGGATATGTATATAGAGGAGCTATTTACTGCTTTTTAGTAGGGAAAGGGGAAACAGATAGGGAGTTACATAGTATGGTTAGAAATTAATATGAAAATGATAAGAAAGCGCTAAGTTTGAAAATCTTAGGCTATTTAAAGGGGAAAATGACTCAAAGAGTGAACAAGAGTATTCCTAAGTAAAGTAGATCTTTACTTGGGCAAGTGAAATGGAAAAATTATGGATTTAAGAGATGTCAAGCAGATCTTGACCTCTTTAGGGGAAGTTAGTGAATGATTCGGGGAAGAGGGAGAAGGGGAAGTTAGACATGCCTCGCTTGAGCTGCTCCAAGGGAAAATTGCCTCATACTTGTGATCTAAATGGATATAACACTTGAAAACATGAAATGGATCACATAGCTTGATTCTGCAACCATAAAACTACTTACCCAGCCTACTTACCTAGCATTTTTTCTTCTTTTTGGTTTGGGTGCACTTGAACTAGCAAACCCAACTTTTTCAACTTTTCTTTTTTCTATCTTCCTATCTAAATCGATCCTTATTTCTTCTGGGGCTCAGATTAAGTTGTTGAGCGCCCAAGATTCTCTACCTATCTACAAATCTGCCAAGATTAAACAGTTTGGACAGATATTCATTCTCTATATTCTAAAACAAGCAATTGAAACCTAGGGAAGCCAAGATTAAACTGTTTGGCCTTCCATTAACTAAAAAACTCTTCAAAAATGGTATGACTTCATCAAAATTGGAATACAGCAGTGGCATTTAGACTAGCACACTTTCATGGCCTCTTCTTTGGCCTCTTTTTGGAAATATGGAACCTTGCAGCATGAAAAGATGACATATTTGGCACTTTCAACTGTCAATCATGAAATATGAACACCTATTGCAATAGGAGGCTAACACCTAGCATTGCTTCCCTTCAGCCTGAGGTCAATCTAGGTGATAACAGATGAGATGAGGAGATGGGCAAGACTCAGGAGGGTAAGGTACATCATCAAGGGGGGTGTGGGCATCCAAGGCTATAGGGTTGGTCTATAATTTTGGATGGACTACTATGACATATTGGTCAGATTTTTGGTTCAGGAGGTAGTTTACCCTATGAGGCCTCATTATATTCATGTGGATCTGATGTTTGTGGATCCCTACAAATATTGGCCATGTTAGATGATGTATCTTATGCGACATATCATTAGATCTAGTAGGGCACTTGAAAAAATGAGGGATGTAGGCTGGCATCATGCAACGGCATATACATCATATGAGGGTGGTGATCATGATGATCGGGGTGATGATCATGATCATGATGATGAGGATGGTCATCATGATGCTTTTGGTAGTACCACCCCATTGGATCATGGTCTTCAGGGTGTCGGTGATCCTTGTGGTAGTACAACTCCTCGTTAGATTATTACATTTGTGTGCTAGCTAATTACGTTTACATGTGCCAGAGGTGTATATAATTAGATGATGATAGTGATTGAATGTGTATCTTAGATGATGTTTATGATTGTTATATGGTTATCATCATGATTTTTATTTTTATGAAATAATATTTATTATAGATTATGTATTGGTGAACTTATATCAAACTTTTATATATGAAATTACATGCAAAATGACTTATTTAAAAAATAAAAATGTAAAGGTATTTTTATAGATTACAAAGTTTAGTATGGTTGAAACTATGATTGTAAAATTAAGATAAATATTTTTCTATTGCTTAGATATTTCATTTATATTCAATCTAACTTAATTAGTAAAATATTTAAATACTCACAAGGAAAAAATAATTAAAGGTAAAATAATTCAATTAGTTCTTAATAAGCTGAAAATATGCAACTCATTCAATTTTTAATATAAAATATTATTAATAATAAGTTATTCAAAATACGTCCACAGGGTCTTCGATAGATGGTCATCGGGTGGTTTGTTAAGGCCCTCCTTGATGTGAAGTCATTGGTTCTGTTAGCCTCCTATTGCAATAGGTGTTCATATTTCATGATTAACAGTTGAAAGTGCCAAATATGTCATCTTTTCATGCTGCAAGGTTCCATATTTACAAAAACAGGCCAAAGAAAAGGCCATGAAAGTGTGCTAGTCTAAATGCCACTACTGTATTCCAATTTTGATGAAGTTATTCCATTTTTGAAGAATTTTTAGTTAAGGGAAAGCCAAACAGCTTAATCTTGGCTTCCCTAGGTTTAAATTGCTTGTTTTAGAAGATAGAGAATGAATATCTGTCCAAACTCTTTAATCTTGGCAGATCTGTAGATAGGTAGAGAATCTTGGGCGCTCAATAGCTTAATCTGAGCCTCGGAAGAAATAAGGATCGATTTAGATAGGAGGACAGCAAAAAGAAAAGTTGAAAAGCTAGGTTTGCTAGTTCAAGTGCACCCAAACCAAAAAGAAGAAAAAATGTTAGGTAAGTAGGCTAGGTAGGCAGTTTTGAGGTTGCAGAATCAATAAGTGTGATCAATTTTGTATTTCAAAGTGTTATTTACTTCAGATCACAAGTGCAAGTCATTTTTCCATTTATAGGAACTCAAGCGAGGCATGTCTAACTCCCCCTTCTTCTTACTTTCCCCAAATCATTCACTAACTTCCCCTAAAGAGGTCAAGATCTGCTTGATATCTATTAATTTCATCATTTTTCATTATATTTACTTAAGTAAAGGTCTACTTTGCTTAAGAGTACTCTTATTCACTCTTTGAGTCATTTTCCCCTTTAAATAGCCTAAGATCTTCAAACTTAGCACTTTCTTATCATTTTCATATTAATTTCTAACTATATTATGTAACTCCCTATCTATTTCCCCTTCCCCTACTATAAAGCACTAAATAGATCCCCTATGTACATATCCCCTCCCTCTGGTTGAAAAATAACCATAAGCATGCTTGGGAATTACTAATTTTGCCTGAAACCTAGTAAGAACCCTCATTTTGCTCATCTAGCCACCTTCCGATGCATTTGGACTCCTTCCAATGCATAAAGCCCCTATTTCTTCATAAAATCCCTCTTCTGATGGGAACAACCCTCCATTAGCCATGTTTTAACCTTTTTCAAGGCTCAAAACCCTTCTCAAAACACATAAACTCCTCTTAAGTGCCTTTGGACTCCTTCCAAGGCATGAAATCCCTCTTTTTAGGCTATCGGGCCCCTTCCGATGCCTTAAAGACCCTTTATAACACCCAAAAACCATTCAAAGGCCTTAAAAACCCTTTGCCGAATCATAAAAACCCTCTTTTCGGTGAAAAAACCTTCCTCCAATCATAAAAACCTTCATCGCTTGCCTCAAGCCCTCCTCCGAATTCATTTGCCCCCCCTCCAACATGATATCGCTGTCGGAGGTCGCGGCAATCAAGTGTTGGCTTATATTTTGTATGTCTGATGGATGCTCCGCCGATGCGATTTCGGCGATCGACATTTCACAATGTCATATGCCCCATATACATGCCCCTTCTCCTTTTCGCAGATGCGATATCGCTATAGCATCCGAAAGCGATATCGCTACCGGGAGCCTTCCATATCGCAATTTCCCGTTTTACCGCATATATCATGTTTTACCGCATAAACCTAAGTTTTTCATAAAACTTAAGTTTATCGCAAAACCTGCATTTTCATCTATAGCAAGCCTTATCGCAATATCCCTGATGGTAAAGCGCCGATGTGATCACAACCGTCCATCGTCTCGCCCAGATCAATGGCCTAGATCATTTCGGCGATCACGTATGTATAAACCCTCCGCCCCGCCGATTGCCGAAATTCCGAGTTAATCTCAGCCGCCCATTCGGGCCCGCAGATCAACGGCCCATGTTTAATTGCATAATTCCCATATATGGCTCCGACTGGCGGAGCCGAAAAGTTATAAAGTGCGGCATCTAAAGATTTTGGGTCCGAAAAGGCCTTTTGTACAGCGAAGAGGGAGTGCTCCGATATTCCGAAGCCGAAATACAATAAAGCAGAGCCTAAAGTGTGTCGGGTCCGAAAAGGGGTAGTACTGTATGCTCCTTTTCTGGGCCCAAAAAGCTATAAAAACAGTTTTGAAGGGATTTCGGGTCCGATGACCCATTTTTATTAAAGTCCGCCGATTTGGGTTCGTCGATAGGCCGGACCCGATTTCAAATAAAGGTGGGCCTATAAGTAGTTTGGGTCCACAAACTTCATCGTTCATCGGAGGTTTTTCAGTTTGGGACCACCGATCCGCCGATCGTCGATTTAGCGCCAGCCGTTGGATCTGCCTTTGCGCGATCCAACGGCTAAGATTTAATCTAATGAATAGTATCGCTCCCGCCCCAATTTTTCATAAAATTTCACGTTTAAAGGCATTTTTTTCCTTGTAAGGCAGAAAGGGCCTTTTTTGAAGTTTTATTACATCGCTCATGTGCGCTCCTTCTCTAGGGGCGGCCCAAATCATTTCTTCATCAATCTTGGATCGCTCCTCCACAGATCAGCTCCAGAGGCAGAGTTTTTGCCTTAGCAGGCATTTAACGTCCAGTCCTCCTCCATTTTGGCAATAATTATTCCTTTTTGATCAGATTTTAATCGGCCAGCGCCGATAGCATTCCAGAGGCCACAAAAATCATTGCAGCAGTTATTTTTGCCTTGAAAGGACGGAAAAGGGGTGATTTGACAGTTTAAAGTATATCAGGGAAGAGAAAGTGGCCCGATTCAGTGTCAAAGTGTATCAGTGAAGCGGCAAAGAGTATCAGATCAAAATATCAGCAGCCCGAAGCAGGAGAACATTAAAGAGACCCCCAAGCAAAGTCAAAGAAAGCGGTGAAGCCACTTAAGGCTCTCAGATCACAGTTAATGCGCGTTAAGGCCACTCAAAAGCAGCAGAGCCGAATATAAAGAAACAGGACAAGTATTAAAGCACAGTTATGATAATTTGGCCAGCGCAGAGCTCAAAGGACACCATATTTACTCATTTTTGAATGCCAGCTACCCCAGCACAACTGTTAGATAGATATTTTATTGCATTTATGTTCAGTAGAAGGTAGCTAGATCATAGTTATTGCCACAGATCTTCCCTAAGATCTGTTTTTGTACATATTTTTGGGATATTTTCTCTATTTAAACCACCCTCTGTTATGAACAAAGGGTTGGTTGGTTGATAATCCAGAGTTTAGACTTGCGTTGTATACTTGGAAAGCATCTATAATCAAAGACTGTTGGAATGCTTGGATGTTGAACTATCTGTTGTGTTTTTATGGCTGAAGAGTGACTGTGGAATTCCTGTGCTACTACATGGCTTAATAAGTGTTTCTCACCTCTGTTTTCAGTTTAATGTTTGCTATATCATCTATGTGTCATGATCCAAATAGCAAGAAAGAAGAATAGCTTAGGATTTTCTTGACTTCACTCTATGCTCGGTTCTTGTTATTTCTCTATGTTTTCCTCTGAATTGGCTATGAATATGAATACCCCTTGGCTCATATTTACACTAATTCCATCACATATGACTGTTGTTTAGGAATTCTTAACGGCTCCTAGATAAACATTCATTCACCTTCCTTCTCTGCTAGCTGATGAAAGATTCTTAGTTGCCTTTCATCTCTGGCCTTCATTCCATCTTTTTCAGCAATTGGTATTGTTTTATGTGTAGCTATCCTTCTCTGTATTCCTCTTGTGACCAAGAAAATGCAACAGCAAGCCCTAATCCATGACTCCATGCCCAATGGTTTGAACTTCTCACACTATGCATCCCAACTCTACTTGAAAGAATCCTCCTTCCCACCAAAATCAAAACAAAACCCAAGAACATCATAACTAGCCTAAAATCAACCCAAAACAAAGCTAAATTATAAAGAGAGAGCCCTCTCTAATTGCAGGTAGGCTAGGACCTGCAGTCCAAAGATTTGTTTGTGGTTACCTCGGCCGTATCCCTTAAGGAGCTTAGCGACAACCTGAGTGTTAACATAATGGCGACTCCGCTGGGGAAATCTTCAATAAAATTCCAAAAAATAAGTTGGAAGCTGGCTCCCAAGAAGGATTCACGCTATACAAGGTCAAATCCAGACCCAAGTCCCCCAGCTGCTTTTGAAAATCCCAATATAATCCCAAGGAACCTCAGGAAGCTAGAGCGAAGAGAAGATTTTGCATATTATAGTCCTGAAACAGTTCAGCCAAGTTGTGTTCCAACCCCTGTCAAAGTTTTATTTCGTTCAACCCCCACCTCTCCTAGTTCTTCATCCACCTCTCAAAGCACCTTTTCCACACCTCCATTAACTGCACATACTACTCCCATTACCACTGTTATTACTACTGTTCCAGTCGTTCCATTGCTTCCTGCTGTTCCACTTATACCTGTTAATATGGCTAATAGATATGCACCTTTGCAGTTGCCAGCAAGCCCAGGGGCTATGCCTCAGGATTACCAAACTAAAATCACATATTTTGATGGTACTGGTTCTTGCACAGCCCTGCAACATACCAAGAAGATGCAAGACTATTTTGAGAACTACGAGATAGATGATGATAATGTAAGAATGAAGATTTTTGTCCAAAGTTTAACAGGAGATGTAAGGCCCTAGTTTATAGGCCTTGCTGCAAATTCCATAGCTAACCCAGAGGCCCTTTACCAAACATTTCTTAACAGATGGGAGAAGAAGAAAGACCCCTTGCACATATTATCTGAATATGACACCATCAAAAGAGGCCCTCAGGAGGCTGTCTTGGACTATTGTGCAAGATTTAATAATGTTTATAATTAAATCCTACAGAACTTAAGACCTCCACCTGATCTTGCTTTGTATAAATTCCCTGATGGTTTTGACACTGACATGGCTTATCAGTTAAGGGAAAGAGCCCCTCAGAGCCTTGCAGACATGCAAAATGTTGTTGTTAGCGTAGAGGAAAATCTAATTGCCAAAAGAAACAGAGCTAGAACTGAGAGAAGAACCACCTTCAAGGAAGAATCCTCAGCCTTAGACCAAAAGCTAGATGCTATTATCAGTGGCATGCACAGGCTGGGAGATAGAGTGGAGAGTGTTGAGAGGAAATCATCATGGGAAGGAAAACAACCAATACCATAAGGAACCCAAATTTCAGGAAAAATCAGAACACAAATGCTGGTAGGTCTAGCCCAGACCATGATATAAGGCCTCCTTTCCAAGAAAACTATACAGAAGCATCTACATCTAGTGAGCCCATAGAAGACACTCATATGAACTTGATGGATTTGAAGGGTGAGCAACAAATTTTTCTAACCCAACAAGACCAAGATGAGCATGACTTTAATCAATTTCAGACTCAGTCTGGCGAGTCTTTTGACTTCAAGCAAGGATACGATTCGGCTGTGTATGAAGTGCACAAACAATATAAACTGAGAACTAGAACCATTGATGTGCCCAAGCCCATCAAACAGAAGGAATCAAAGCAGCCCAAGAAGATTAAGGACAAGGTTGTTTCCACAGAATCGACTAAACAAACAGTCCCAGATTCGAAAGAAGTCACAATAGAGGATATAACAGACACACCAGACACGAAGCCCTCCAATAGTCAGCCTTTGGTATCCTCCCCCTCAAAGGAAAATGTAAATAGCACTCCTAAAAACCTTTCCAAATCAGAAATAGTTCAAGAAATCAATGAAGAACAAGAGCAAATCGCTGATACTCCAATAGAAAAAGGGAAGCCTGCCTCTCACAATACTAAAACCCAATCGGATAAACCATTTGATTTAGAGGCAGAAATTGCCAAACTTAAGATATCCATCCCTTTATCTGAACTTGCAAAGCATGATATCTATAGGCAGCAAATCAAAAGATCGCTGCAAATGCCAGAGAATAGGGATGATGTGAATGTATTAGATGATCAACCTGAGCTCCTTTTCGGACCTGAAGTCGATGGCAAATCAGCACATGGAGCTGTTCTACCCTTTTATGTCAGTTTACACATACATGATAAAGTCTTGCATAATGCCATGTTTGATTCAGGTGCCTCACACAACCTTATGCCCAAAGCTGTAATGGAGAAGCTAAACCTTGATTTTACAAGACCCTACAAGGACTTATTTTCATTTGATTCTAGTTAGGTCAAGTGTTTAGGCTTAATCAAATATTTATGTGTGTCTTTAGTCCAATATCCCAACAATGCAATCCTAATGGACGTGGTGGTTGCTGAAATTCCACCAAAGTATGGCATGCTCTTATCAAGATCTTGGGGAGCCAAAGTCCAAGGATCTCTCCAAGTAGACCTCTCCTATGCCACCATATCAGTCTTTGGGCAACCAAAGAGACTATATAGAGAAACACTGATGAAGTATGTGGTAAGTAGTGAGGAAAAACCCCAAAAATTTCCCATTTATTCAATCCATTCTGATATCGATTCTTTTATTTTGTTTAATGATGATATGTCTCCTCCCACTTATTATAACCCTTTGGCTTTAGAACAAGAAACATGCATCAATCAGGAGTCGGTTGCCCATACCCGTGAGACTGTTAAAACAATTAGTGCAACTAGCATACAAGAAGAACCACATGAAGCACAAAACCTAGGTCTGCCCAATCCTAAAATGACTGAAACTCTTAATACTAACCACAAGCAAGAAATCACATGGTATTTAGACTTTGATGGTTTAGTTAATAAGCTAGGAGCAGGGGCAGGAGTATGGATCCATAATACACAAAACAATCATGCAGAGGATCATGCTTATAGATTAAACTTCAAATGCACCAACAACATGGCAAAGTATGAAGCCCTCCTTTTAGGCCTTAAGCTAATCAAATCTCTAGGAGCTGCAAAATTTTCCATTCTAGGTGACTCTGATTTGATCATACAACAAATGAAAGGCAACTTTGTTACAAATGACAATAGGCTAAGAGCCTATAGGTCTTCTGCCATAGAAATACTCAATTCCTTCACCGAATCCAAGCTGGCTAAGATTTCTAGAAGCCATAACGTGCATGCTCATAGTCTAGCTACTTTTGATAGCACTTGCAAGCTGCCCTTTGAGCCCAATCACCACTTTACTGCTAAGATAAAGTACAGGCCTGTTGTCCCTAAAAATATCAAAGATTGGCAAGTATTTGAGGATGATGCTCAAATCAACAATTTTCTTACCTTACAGCATGAGTTTTCAGGCCTAAAAATTGATGAAGATGCCATGGATTACCCACAACTGCAAGCAATAAACCAAATCCAGCAAACTGTAACAGCTGAAACAGCTAGAAAAATGCTACAACCAACCATCTTTGATGAAGAAAACATAGAGGAATTGAAACAAATGCATATAGAACAAATAGCTGAAACAGAGGCAGAGATCATTGATTTGAAAGACAGCTTTCTGCCGGCTGGCCTGACTCCATTAGAAGACATGTTTGATGCAAACGATGTTCCCAAAAAACCAAAAATGCAGCCCTTAAACGCTGCTATAGAAGACTGTAATATTGGGACAGCAGAGAAGCCCAAAATGATTAAACTATCTAAGTCTTTGCCTCCTGATCAAAAACCAAAGTATGTTGACCTATTCAAAGAGTTTCAAGATGTATTTGCATGGAGTTATGAGGACTTGAAGTCCTATGACACCTCAGTTATTCAACATACCATCCCTTTAAAACCAAATCAAAAGCCCTTCAAACAAAAACTTAGAAGAATCAATCCCATGCTCCTCCCTTTGATTGAGAAGGAAGTGAAAAGAATGTTTGAGGCTGGCATAATAGCACCCATTAGATTTTCTGAATGGGTATCCAATCTTGTTCCCACAAGAAAGAAAACAGGTGAGATTAGGCTTTGTGTAGATTTGAGAAACTTAAACCAAGTCTCCCTTAAAGACCACTACCCATTGCCAAAGATGGACCACATCCTACAAAGAGTAGTGGGGTCATCTAGAATCTCTTTGCTAGATGGCTTTTCAGGTTTTAATCAAATACTGGTTCACCCGGATGATCAAGACAAGACAGCCTTTACAACACCGTGGGGAACATTTAAGTATGTGAAGATGCCTTTCGGCCTAAAGAATGCAGGTGCTACCTTTCAAAGGGCCATGGACATTGCATTTTCCAAGGAAATCCATGATTTCTTGGTTGTCTATCTTGATGACCTCACTCCTTTCTCCAAATATGATCAAGAGCACCTTAAACACCTAAGGCAAGTGTTCCTAACCTATAGGAAATATGGCATTTCCTTGAACCCCAAGAAATCTCTCTTCGGCCTAGAAGAAGGCAAATTGCTGGGCCATATTATTTCAAAAGATGGAATTAGAATTGATCCTGAAAGAATTTAGGACATCCTTCAAGTCCCTTATCCAAGAAACATCAAAGAATTGCAAGCTTTCTTAGGAAAGATCAATTTCCTAAGGAGATTCATCCCAAACTTAGCTGAGTTGACAAGAATGCTAAATAACATGTTAAAAAAGGATTCCAAGGTAAAATGGACCTTAGAGGCCAAGCAAGCCTTTGAGGGCATAAAATCTGCTTAACCCAAGCACCAGTCCTCACAAGCCCTCAATTTGATAAGGATTTCATCACTTTTTCTTTTGCATCTGATCACACCATAGCTGTTGTCCTTTTCCAAAAGGATGACCAAGGAAATGAAAAGCCAATTGCATTTTTCAGCCGAGCCCTTAGGGATGCCTCTTTGAAGTACCAAATCATGGAGAAGCAGGCCTATGCCCTTGGTAAGCAATCAAGGATTTCCAAGTTTACATTTTATATTCACATGTGATTGCCTGTGTCCCAAATGCTGTTGTAAAAGACATATTAACTCAAGAAGGATTAGAAGGCAAAAGAGGCAAGTGGATTGCAAACATCCTTGAATATGACATTGAAATAAAACCCCCCAAGCTGATAAAGGGACAAGGTTTGGCCAAACTGATGTCCGAAACAAATTTTCAAGCCTTAGACATTAACCAACTGGACAATGAACAGGAGCTGGCGACTCCACAGATCAGTGATGCTTTTTTGCAATCCCCATGGTATGCTGATACTTGTTTTGTATTGTTAAACCTGTTTGCTCCCCCAGGATTGTCCAGAACCAAGAAAAGATTTTTAAAAATGAAGGCTTCAAAGTTTTGTGTCGTAGATAGTGCTTTATTTTGGAAAAATCATGAAGGTATATTGCTTAATTGTTTAACTATAAATGAAACTGACGGTGTTATGAAAGAATTCCATGCAGGGGAGTGTGGAGGGCATTTATATTGGAAGTCCACTGCTGATAAGCTTTTAAGGACTCGTTTCTATTGGCCCTATCTTTTTGCAGATGTCAAAAAGTTTGCTATCTCATGCCACAAATGCCAAATCTTTGAGGGCAAAAGAAAGCTGATGCCCTTGCCCCTTAAGCCCATCTCAACCGAAAAGCCTTTTCAACAATGGGGTCTAGACTTCATTGGAGAAATCCATCCCTCTTCCTCAGGCCAACACAAGTGGATTCTAACAACCACAGACTATTTCACCAAGTGGATTGAAGCCATCCCATGTAGACAGGCCAATGACTCCATCATTATCCAATTCCTTGAGACCAACATCCTTTCTAGATTTGGCTGCCCTGAGAAGATCATTACAGATAATGCTGCTGCCTTCAAATCCAATAAAATGATCAATTTTTGCCGTAAATTTCACATCACTCTAGGCCACTTCACAGCCTATTACCCTCAAGGTAATGGCTTGGCCGAATCATCCAACAAGAGCCTGATTAGTATTATCAAGAAAGTGCTAGAAGAAAACAAGAAGAACAGGCACAAAAAGCTTGTTAATGCCCTTTGGGCAGATAGACTGTCAACCAAGAGATCCATTGGGATGAGCCCTTATGAGCTAGTATATGGTATGGAGGCCAAATTTCCATCTTCTTTGGGCATTCCTGTAATTAAGCTGCTACAGGAAATTCAGGCTGAACCAAATGATATTCAATGAAGAATTAATCAGACCATTCATCTTCAACAAACCAGAGAGCAAGTTTACAACAGAGCTCAGATCTTGCAAGACAAGCTAAAGAAAGTATTTGACAAGAGGAATAAAGCTGAGGATTTCTGTGTTGGCAACAAAGTTCTAAGGTGGGACTCACGAAGAGAAGACAAGGGAAAACATGCAAAATTCGATTTTCTATGGAAAGGCCCATTTGTTATCAGCGCTGTGCGGGGAAATAACACATATTTCCTCAAATCTGTAGAGGGTAGCACAGCTGAAGACAACCCTGTTAATGGCTTAATTTTAAAACATTATCATGATCCCTTTTAAGGGATATAACGCAGCTGTGTATATATTTTGTACATAAATACTTGTATTTTCAGCACGTTGTTTTTCTTTTATAGCAGGCCGAATAATGGAACAACGCAGCAAAGTTCTTTAAAGGTAGAGCCAAACCATGTCCTCCATTTCAAATCTCTGTCATTGCATTAATCTCAGCAAAAGAGCGCATGCAATTTTTTCAGTCAATAGTATCAAAAGAAAGGAGCATTCTCAGTTTTTTTCAGCACCCTTTTTCAAGATAGAATCAAGGGAAGTGCTCTAGTTTTGTTCCATGTGTTATAGACATTTTTGTGCCTTACAGCATGAAGCATGAAATGTCCATAATCAAAGGGATCCAAAGTCCCTAAACATGTTGTTCTTACCCCTAGAGGAACAAGGTCAGCAAACCACAGCACTTCAAATCAGTTCTCCACCTGAAAACACTCAAAAACAAGCAATTTCGGGATCATGTCAACTGCTCCACTGAGCATCTGCACTGAATGTCAACTGCTCCACTCTGTACCTGCGCTGAATGTCAACTCTTATGAAGGCTACCTGCGTTGGGTGAGATTGGCCAAGTGGCACAGTCATTCTTCAAGGTGTCAATGCCCAGGAAGCTTCCAAAATGACACTTGGATCAGGGAATTCGCCTAGTGATGAGTAAGAGGTTCTTAAACTTCAAGTGGAAGCAAGGATCTCCAAGTGGACTCAAGAACTGAAGTATAACTGAAGTGGGAGAGGACACTAGTCAGCTTCATGTCAGTCTCAAGCTGACTCATCCTTTCTCTAAATCTCCTATATATAGAGCTCTCTCATGAGGTCTAAGGACGCTGGAATTTTGTGCAAAGCAAGGAAGTGCTGTTGGTTTGAGTTTAGAACTATTGGGTGATTGCTTTGAAGGAGGTGAAGAGGAGATTTCTTGCTGCTGGGAGGTGTTGTTGGATTGGGCCTCTATGGTTGTAACACTCTCAGAACTTTACTTCTTCCATTAATAAAACATTTGAGGTTCTTCTATATACATGTGTTTCAATGATGTATTGTTGTACTTGTGTATTTGATTTATTCTAATCCTTGAATCAGTTATGAATGTATGCTTCTTGTAGTTTCCCTCTCTTGCCTTTTACAGGATCTTTGTGTAGCTGGGCCAGTGAAAGAGCAAGGAGCTGGGAGCAAGCAGCAAGGAGAGAAGACTGGATCAACACTAGCGAAAGACATCGGTTGGTGGATCTCTTTCTCCTCTCTTTACTTTCATAAAGAAGAAATCTTAGATAGCTTTGCTTTCTGTTGTTGCTGAGGTACTATCACCCTTAGAGTAGGGATAGGGTCATTCCGTGTCGGATACTTTTCCCCACAACAAATTGGCGACTCCGCTGGGGATCGTATCTTGTTGGTTGTTTGTGTTTCTTGCTATTCATTTCATAAACAAAGGGAGTACCGAATCGAACTGTATTTGAATCTTTCAAATGTAAAGTAGAGGGCAGCTACTCTAGCTCAGTTTCTGGGCATGTTTATGATTTGAAGAGCTGATCCACAAGGACTCTGAAGCTCTTAGTGATAGCTTTTCATCCTCCTAATTATCCCTTAGTGTGTACTTGACTCATAGCTTCTGATTTGGCCAAAAACTGTGAATTTTTGAGCAAATTGTGACCCGGAAACTGTGAAAACGCAAGTCTCGTTCTTCAGTGAAAGCTGTACAAAGGCAGTTTGCATTTCAGCGCAGGTAGCCCCTTCGGGAACTGCGCTGAATGTCAATCTGACAGTCCAGAGCCTGCGCTGAACCAGTGTGGCAGTGTCCTACTGGGGTTTCCTACTGTGTCTTGCCCTGTTTTCACTCTTGTTTTTGCTGCCTGTTGCTTGTCATTGTACCTATCTGAAACCAACTGTCCTTGCCACTATTCCGCCTCGGTTGTATAAAGAAACTGTGATTGTTCTTTGTGTATTTCTTGTTTCATTTACAGTTTCCCATAACGAAAAGCGAACTAGTCTTGCTGTGGCCTCTTAGATCCAGAACTGTGATAAGTGTCGTAGTGATCTTAAGAGTTAGTTTGATTGTTGTTCATAGCTGATTGAGCTTTTGCTTTCGTCATATGGTTTGAATTTATATATTTCTAGTGTCGAAACAAGTAAATCGTAAGGTGTCTTTTGATTTTAGACAAGCTTGTTTGTTTTCACTTGAAATTGAATTCGAAATTATACAACAGCTTTCTTTTTGTAATACATCAACATTAAGAAAGAGAAAAGAAATACCTGCATTTTGCATTTGCATTTTTGATAAGTTTGCATGATTGATCTAGGAGAAAGTGCATTAGTGTGTGCTTTGTGATCTGTGTGAAAAGATGATGTCTTTCTTTTCCCTCAGTAGTTAGGATTTTCAAAGTTAAAAGATTGTAAATCTTGCTTATCATCTTAAACTGCATTTAGGAATTTGTACCAATACATCTCATGGTGATCCTGAAAGACAAACTGCTAAACAAGATCAACTTAAAATATATTGAATGAACCTAACAACGCTTTGTAACATAACGCTCACAGTAGAGGTCTAGGTAGAGACGTGTTCCGGCGTCGTTAAACGTAGTGACTGTCGATCTCTACGAAGGTGGGTGATTCCTCCTGAGGGACGATAGCACTAATACGGACTTGTGCTCCCGCGTACCGTCGCGTATATTGGGATACCCCTATAGGCATTTATCCTTTATCCTTAGGAAGCCGTGTCGGCCACCCTACTGATTGCGATGCAGTGAACACAACATTCACGAAGATCGACCACCCGTACCGTAAAACATATTCTGTGGTTTCGCGAAAGGTTTGGCACACCCTCTGCCTAGATCTCCAGAGCAGTTTCTTTTGGCCTTTTTCAAACTCTATAACTGAAAAAGTCCAACCGAGCATTTTTCACTTCAGGCTCGTTAAAACATCGAAGGAGACTAGAGTCATCTTTAGCTTTTTCTCGACTCTTAAAAACTGAAAAAGCAAGTTGTGTCTAAAAGTGTCTAATAAAATTCATTCAATACGGAAACATAATTCCCCTTTTGTATTTTAGTTGATCGAGTAATCCGCAACCGTGGAGGAAAGTCAATTGAAACCCCGTCGTTCGCGGAGGCTTGCGAGTCAACCGTCTTTGTCTCCGGAATCGAAAGTAGTACGGATGAAGCGAACTCGCTTGACCGGGTCAAAATCTCCCATTAAAGTTAGAACAACAGTTCCAACAACATCTGAGATTCTGGTCACTCCTAGTATTTCTGGAATCCCTGCCTCCATTAAAGAAGTTCAACAGCCACAGAGGGACAGTAGCACTGATCCTGGTCTGAGAACAAGTACTTGCATAACTGAACCAGTTCCATCTGTAACCGGTCCACAGAGTCTTGTTACTCAAACAACTGTCGCTGTCGAAACAACCCCTTCTTCGGCACCAGAAATCTTTTACGGACCTGACGGTCTTCCTCTTCCTCCTGGTCTAATTACAATAGAGGAAATCGTAGAGGACCCGCAAGCAAATACTCTAACTCATTTTGGAGTAGGCGTCACTCTTTTTCCTTCTGCATCAGAAGTTTGTCCATCACTAGTGGAGGTTCCTGTAGAATCGCTGGGCAGTTTATTGGATAGACTTAAAATGTCTGAGCAACCGTCGACATCTATGACTGTGTCGAATGACACAGCGACGGCAGAGGCTCCTGCTGTCACTCCAACGATGTTTGCCGGTATACCAGCTGTCCCAACTAGCTCTCAACAGCTAGAAGGAGTCCACCCAGGGACTATTACGACAGCTTGGTCTGTTCCAGTTTGTTCTTCCGGTATAATACCCGGTAATTCTTATGTTGAAACTAGACAAGTTGATCCCTACGGAGGTCAATTTGGGCCATCCAGTCCTCAAAGGCAATCCATACCTTTGAGCTCCGGATTGTTACCGTATGGGGGGCAATATGCCCTTTCACTACCCCCTCTGGGAGGATACCCATACGACAGTTTTCAACAGCATTCAGGTTTGACTGAAGTTACGATGAGCGGTTGGGTACCTATGTTACCCCAACAACCGAGAGTTGTATATTCTATGCAACAATGTGTACCTATGTCTAACATCCCGCCGACACCAGCTATTGTAACCGTGTCGCAAGTTCAATCGATGCCTGTTGTATGTCAACCCCAGGTTGTAATGCAACAGCCCCTTGACCCTACAACACAACCACAATCGCCAACTGCCGGGACGACACAGGTACAAACGGGTACAATAACCCCGCATCTTGGTCCGTCGGTTAGTATAGCACAGCAAAACATGGCTTCACAACCATGGATGGTGCAATACCAACAACCTCAGTTTCAACAGGTGTACCAAGGGTCTGAGCAGCAGATCTTTGCGAATAGTGGACAACCCTATATTCAGAACGGGTTAAATCAACCACTTTACAGTGGCCAAGTCCACCAGCAATATCAGTCATATCAGCATCAATTGCATTATGCTGGTATGCAAAGGCCTACTGCTCAGGCGATTCCATCATATCCTGGGTACGCCTCGCCAAACCTGAATCAGCAGTTGCCATTCGTGGCAACTCTAGAATTACTAGATTTACATCGATTAACGAACAATCCAATCGCCTATGCCCATTGGTGGCCAGCGATTCCTCACAAGCTTCCTTCGGACATTCCTAAATTCAATGGAAATCCTGGCGAAGACCCGTCGAATCATGTGATGACTTTTCATCTGTGGTGTTTGTCGAATACCTTGAATGATGATTCGATAAGGCTTCGCCTTTTCCAGAGGACATTGACTGGTCCGGCGGCTAAATGGTATATTGAATTACCTAGATCCTCTTTCGACAATTTCAGTTCCCTAGCCACGACTTTCTTAACCCACTTTCAGTTACCTATAAGGTATGAAACTGGAACAGAGATCTTAACCAATTTCAAGCAGACAACGGCCACACATATATCCGATCATATACATGAGTGGCGTCGTCGTCGCAGAATGGTAAAGACTTATGTTCCAGATCAGCTATTAGCTGAGTGGTTTATAAAGTCGCTTCTTCCTACTATAACAGAGGATGTGGCCAAGGGAGGGGTCGTAACAGAGGAGCAGGTTATTGCTCGTGCCCAGTATTTAGACTTAGTATATACTCAGTCCGGCACGCTCTATGATAAGATACCTGATGCCCCCAGACCGGAATTTTCGATCCCTCCTCCTCCTGGATCAAATAGTGACTCTCACGCCGGTGACAGTGTGATTGGCACTGCAAACGCAAAGTCGACAAGGGATTCGAATAAGAAAGCCCGTAAGACTTCGAATCAAAAGGAAAATCAAGAAATTCTTGCTTCGGAAGTAAATGCCGTATCTACGGATAAAGGCAAAAATTCCAATCAACCAGGAAGCAAGAAGAAGCAAAACAAAGAGAAGAAGAAGAAACATGGTGAGTCATCTCCTGGAAAGAATTCTTCGAACTCTCCTAGGAAAGGAAAACCGAAAAGTCCATGTTTGATATGTGACGAGGATCATTGGACAGCAGACTGTCCGTACAAAGCTGAGTTAAAAAGATTCTTAAAGAATTCACAAACCCCAGCTGTATTAACTGATCCGTTTTCGAATCCAGGTCAAAATCTGGTTGATAGTAGAAATGCTTCCCCATCGCAAGTGCTAATGTTATCTATCTCTAAGCAAAATGATGCTTTGATCTTGACAAGGAGTAAAGATTACGGGAATCCACAGGTGTCGAATGACAAAGGTAAAGATCAACCTAGTAGTTCGACAACAACTTCGGCAGAAGTTGTACCCCCCATCACGCATGAGTTAACAATAAAACTGCCAAAGGGAGTAGTACACAAGTCGACATTTAATCCTCGCGCCAAGGCGGCGCAGCATTATAACATAGTGGAAGATTTGGCCCAATCGCCATCCGCTATGTCGACTCTTGAGGTACTGCAAAATTGCCCATCCCAAAGGCAGGTGTTGTTATCAGCAATTGGTGGAGTGGATCCTAAGGATTCCAATCTTGTATCCTTTGATCACCAGGGATACGATCCTCAGTTACCAGCTCAACTAGCTTTCCTTATTCAAGTGAAAGCCCTCAACAAGACTGTTCACCGAACAATTATTGATGAGGGGGCATCTACATGTATCATGTCGATGAGTTGCTGGAAAACTCTCAGATCTCCAACCTTGTCGCGATCTTCGACGGCACTAAAAGCATTCGACGGAAGGACGTACACCCCGTACGACATCCTAAATAACTTGAAGGTTGAACTGGGGGGAAAAACAGTAGAAATTGATGTTGAAGTAATCGACGGAAACCTTGATTACAACATCCTACTGGGAAGGCCCTGGATATATGCCATGGCTGCAGTTGTGTCGACCTACTTCAGGAAGATTGCATTTCCCTTCCAAGGAGGAATTACAATTGTCGACCAACAAACATTTCTCCCCAACAGTTCACAAGTTACGGGAAGCGTTCCGATGATCCATGGAAGCAATCATTCGCTCCAAAATATCGGAGTAGGCCTCCTAAAAGACCCTACCTTAATGGGTACTTTTTCCCTACTCCCTCCGAGTAATCTGGCGGAAGTGGCCATAGTGGAATATGAAACCTTCTATATCTAATGGATCTGAGGCTTCGAGGATAGTTCCCATCTCACGTCAACCTCGTTAAAAAATGAAACGACCCCCTGAAGTCTAGGGGGCATGCACCTCGTTTGCATTATTATGCTGGGGGCATGCAAAAAGAATCGAGCAGTTTTAGCACATAGTTCATGCTCGTTAAAAAATAAACACAAGATCCGAGCAGTTTTAGCACATAGTTCATGCTCATTAAAAAATAAACATAAGATTGTGAGCAGGCTTTCCCTTAGAGTTCAAGCTCATCCAGAAAAAATGAACCGGTAAATAACCATTGTAATCGTAAATTCATCAGCCATAAAAGCCTTGGTCGTGTTCGCCCGTCACCTCCACTTTTCATTTGGCCGATCATTCACTTCCATTTGTGTGTTTACCTATTTTGAGGGACAGCTGCGAAGAGTGATTTCACCTAGCCATCCTTGTGACACTGCCGTGATTGGAAAATTCCAACCTGTACCTGGAATCTGTTGCTATCCCTGTTTATCACTCGTTCCTCAAAAGACGAGTCTTCTTTGAGCTCTTTTCATCTGACTCGTAAAATATGAAAAGTTTGCCGAGTTTTGGCCTTCCAGCTCGTTAAAGTGACCGGAAGAGCTATCCCTCCTCTAGATTTTAATCTTTTTGGACCTGAGGGATTATTGCACAAAAAGATCGAGCGCTTGTTTTGATCGGCTCGTTAAAAGTACCGAACACTCATCCCTTCTGTATTGTTTTATACTTTTTTGGACTTAAGGGATTAGATGACGAAAAAGGAATTTTGGAGTTAACTTTCTGTACCTTTTCAGACTCTCTAAAAATGAAAAGGACCGAGTTTTCCTTGTCGTTAGACTCGTTAAAATGATTAAATAGCGACAAACTTGTCTTTAGATGAGAACGAGTTTCCCTACCGCTAGGCTCGTTAAAACATAGCGATGGGCTTGCCCGAAGGGCAGGTTATAGAACAAGCATATGTTATCCTCCTCAAGCTTGACAAAAATAAAGAGGTATTGGTTAGAAATGACTGGGGAAAAATTGGGAGAACCTCAAAGCTTTAATGGTAGCAAGTCGCTCTTGAACATGACACTTTTCCTCCGTACCACATCGGGTTGGGTTGTTTCATTCACCGGTCTCATCACCATGGTCCTCGCCAAACCATCCATTTGGGGTAATGCTACCGATCCATCGCATCAGTGTCGTTATATGTTCAAGAGATGTCGTTCAGAAAGATTCAACCGTGTCCCATCCACTGCCATACATTATCCTTCATCCGCCCATGATCGCCACCCTGAATCATATGCCTCAGTTTGTTTTCACCTCCACTAAAATCATTAGCTCCGTTCCGTGTCACTGATGTGGGATTCATTAAGGCCCTCCTTTGACGGATCGCTTCTTGTCGACTTCAGCTCATTATCCAAGAAGTTGATCTAGGAACAACCCCTTCAGTACTTTGAAGCTTGCATGCCTCAATGGCAAGTTTCTCACTTCCGGCGACAGGTATACATCAATGACCTTCGACCAGAAGATTTTGCGTGGCGTTCGACGCCAAGTCCTTTATTCACGCCACGTGAATTGTACTGCAGTACCTTGAGGGTCATTATCATTATCGGTGATTCCTCTCGCGCTTGTTAACGGTTTTCATTATTGACCAGTAATCAAGCGATGTCTTTCCATGTTCGACTTCAGCGCAATTCTCACATGGATCGACTTGTACTTAGAGTGAAGATCGAACGAGTTTGAAGACCCCGGATCTAGTTTCATCCATCCGGGCTGCGATATATATTCAAGAAATATAAAAGCATTTGTCATGTACGTCATTGCAGCAGATGATCATCCTATTCAAAGGATGATAATTTCAGCAGAGAATTATCAGTCTACCATCAGACGATCGTCTGTTCTATGTACCAAAATGTATTTATAAAGCTGAGCATGGGAATGCCCGCCTCAGCTAGATCATGAAAGCAGAATGAAAAATAATGTATTGTATTGTATTTTATTACAGGTCACCTCTCAGCGTTTGAATGAACTTCGAATCCTCTGGATAAAGCATTTCACCCGATAAACGACCTCATACTTTAGGGGGCAACTGTTATAGACATTTTTGTGCCTTACAGCATGAAGCATGAAATGTCCATAATCAAAGGGATCCAAAGTCCCTAAACATGTTGTTCTTACCCCTAGAGGAACAAGGTCAGCAAACCACAGCACTTCAAATCAGTTCTCCACCTGAAAACACTCAAAAACAAGCAATTTCGGGATCATGTCAATTGCTCCACTGAGCATCTGCGCTAAATGTCAACTGCTCCACTCTGTACCTGCGCTGAATGTCAACTCTAATGAAGGCTACCTGCGCTGGGTGAGATTGGCCAAGTGGCACAGTCATTCTTCAAGGTGTCAATGCCCAGGAAGCTTCCAAAATGACACTTGGATCAGGGAATTCGCCTAGTGATGAGTAAGAGGTTCTTAAACTTCAAGTGGAAGCAAGGATCTCCAAGTGGACTCAAGAACTGAAGTATAACTGAAGTGGGAGAGGACACTAGTCAGCTTCATGTCAGTCTCAAGCTAACTCATCCTTTCTCCAAATCTCCTATATATAGAGCTCTCTCATGAGGTCTAAGGAGGCTGGAATTTTGTGCAAAGCAAGGAAGTGTTGTTGGTTTGAGTTTAGAACTATTGGGTGATTGCTTTGAAGGAGGTGAAGAGGAGATTTCTTGCTGCTGGGAGGTGTTGCTGGATTGGGCCTCTATGGTTGTAACACTCTCAGAACTTTACTTCTTCCATTAATAAAGCATTTGAGGTTCTTCTATATACATGTGTTTCAATGATGTATTGTTGTAGTTGTGTATTTGATTTATTCTAATCCTTGAATCAGTTATGAATGTATGCTTCTTGTAGTTTCCCTCTCTTGCCTTTTTGCAGGATCTTTGTGTAGCTGGGCCAGTGAAAGAGCAAGGAGCTGGGAGCAAGCAGCAAGGAGAGAAGACTGGATCAACACTAGCGAAAGACATCGGTTGGTGGATCTCTTTCTCCTCTCTTTACTTTCATAAAGAAGAAATCTTAGATAGCTTTGCTTTCTGTTGTTGCTGAGGTACTATCACCCTTAGAGTAGGGATAGGTTCATTCCGTGTCGGATACTTTTCCCCACAACACCATGTTTTGAATCTATTTCAAAAGTTGTGCTCAGGCAGAGGTGCATGTAATGATAGAGCACGCAGAAGAAAGCAGGCAGTGCTGTTATTGTATAAAAATTCAGTTTATGAGAATGTTGTGTTCAGGTTTCAAAGTTTCAATCATTTAACAGCCAACACAGGGGAAGTTTCAGTCTACAGCAACAATAGAAGATCAAGGCAGTCTGACCTGCTATTATTGGCTTTTCACAAGGAAAAGCCATCCCCAAGTGGAGCCATTGTTAGCCTCCTATTGCAATAGGTGTTCATATTTCATGATTGACAGTTGAAAGTGCCAAATATGTCATCTTTTCATGCTGCAAGGTTCCATATTTCCAAAAAGAGGCCATGAAAGTGTGCTAGTCTAAATGCCACTACTGTATTCCAATTTTGATGAAGTTATTGCATTTTTGAAGAATTTTTAGTTAAGGGAAAGCCAAACAGCTTAATCTTGGCTTCCCTAGGTTTAAATTGCTTGTTTTAGAAGATAGAGAATGAATATCTGTCCAAACTCTTTAATCTTGGCAGATCTGTAGATAGGTAGAGAATCTTGGGCACTCAACAGCTTAATCTAAGCCCCAGAAGAAATAAGGATCGATTTAGATAGGAGGACAACAAAAAGAAAAGTTGAAAAGCTGGGTTTGCTAGTTCAAGTGCACCCAAACCAAAAAGAAGAAAAAATGTTAGGTAAGTAGGCTGGGTAGGCAGTTTTGAGGTTGCAGAATCAATAAGTGTGATCACTTTTGTATTTCAAAGTGTTATTTTACTTCAGATCACAAGTGCAAGTCATTTTCCCATTTAGAGAAGCTCAAGCGAGGCATGTCTAACTCCCCCTTCTTCTTACTTTCCCCAAATCATTCACTAACTTCCCCAAAGAGGTCAAGATCTGCTTGATATCTCTTAATTTCATCATTTTTCATTATATTTGCCTAAGTAAAGGTCTACTTTGCTTAGGAGTACTCTTATTCACTCTTTGAGTCATTTTCCCCTTTAAATAGCCTAAGATCTTCAAACTTAGCGCTTTCTTATCATTTTCATATTAATTTCTAACTATACTATGTAACTCCCTATCTATTTCCCCTTCCCCTACTAAAAAGCACTAAATAGCTCCCCTATGTACATATCCCCTCCCTCTGGTTGAAAAATAACCATAAGCATGCTTGGGAATTACTAAGTTTGCCTGAAACTTAGTAAGAACCCTCATTTTGCTCATCTAGCCACCTTCCGATGCATTTGGACTCCTTCCAATGCATAAAAGCCCCTATTTCTTCATAAAATCCCTCTTCCGATGGGCAAAACCCTCCATTAGCCATGTTTTAACCTTTTTCAAGGCTCAAAACCCTTCTCGAAACACATAAACTCCTCTTAAGTGCCTCTGGACTCCTTCCAAGGCATGAAATCCCTCTTTTTAGGCTATCGGGCCCTTTCCGATGCCTTAAAGACCCTTTATAACACCCAAAAACCATTCAAAGGCCTTAAAAACCCTTTGCCAAATCATAAAAACCCTCTTTTCCGTGAAAAAACCTTCCTCCGATCATAAAAACCTTCATCGCTTGCCTCAAGCCCTCCTCCGAATTCATTTGCCCCCCCTCCGACGCGATATCGCTGTCGGAGGTCGCGGCGATCAAGTGTTGGCTTATATTTTGTATGTCCGATGGATGCTCCACTGATGCGATTTCGGCGATCAGCGTTTCGCAATGTCATATGCCCCATATACATGCTCCTTCCCCTTTTCGCCGATGCGATATCACTATCGCATCCGAAAGCGATATCGCTACCGGGAGCCCTCCATGTCGCAATTTCCCATTTTATCGCATATATCATGTTTTACCGCATAAACCTAAGTTTTTCATAAAACTTAAGTTTATCGCAAAAACCCACATTTTCATCTATCGCAAGCCTTATCGCAATATCCCCGATGGTAAAGCGCCGATGTGATCACAGCCGTCCATCGTCCCGCCGAGATCAACGGCCCAGATCATTTCAGCGGTCGCCCATTTCGGCAATCGTGTATGTATAAACCCTCCGCCCCGCCGATTGCCGAAATGCCGAGTTAATCTCAACCGCCCATTTGGGCCCGCAGATCAACGGCCCATGTTTAATGGCATCATTCCCATATATGGCTCCGACTGGCGGAGCCGAAAAGTTATAAAGCGCGGCATGTAAAGATTTCGGGTCCAAGCCCCAAGAGTTAGCTCAATCGGTCAAAACAGTGCCTCGCCAATCGGGAGGTCACAGGGTCAAATCCCGAAAGCTCTTGGGGTCAGGTCAGTATAGGCCGAGGGGTGTGCTCCCCTTCGGGGTCGAGCGCCCAGTTATTTCGTGGACGTAGCGGCTGCCCATTGACCATGGGTATCCGTGAACCACATGTGAAAAAAAAAAAAAAAGATTTCGGGTCCGAAAAGGCCTTTTGTACAGCGAAGAGGGAGTGCTCCGATATTCCGGAGCCGAAATACAATAAAGCAGAGCCTAAAGTGTGTCGGGTCCGAAAAGGGGTAGTACTGTACGCTCCGTTTCTGGGCCCGAAAAGCTATAAAAGAAATTTTGAAGGGATTTTGGGTCCGATGACCCATTTTTATTAAAGTCCGTCGATTTGGGTTCGCCGATGGGCCGGACCCGATTTCAAATAAAGGTGGGCCTATAAGTAGTTCGGGTCTGCAGACTTCATCGCTCGTCGGAGGTTTTTCAGTTTGGGACCGCCGATCCGTCGATCGCCGATTTAGCGCCAACCATTGGATCTGCCTTTGCACAATCCAACGGCCAGGATTTAATCTAATGAACAGTGTCGCTCCCGCCCCAATTTTTCATGAAATTTCACGTTTAAAGGCATTTTTTGCCTTGTAAGACAGAAAGGGCCTTTTCTGAAGTTTTATTACATTGCTCCTGTGCACTCCTTCTCCAGGGGTGACCCAGATTATTTCTTCGTCAATCTTGGATCGCTCCTCCACAGATCGGCTCTAGAGGCAGATTTTTTGCCTCAGCAGGCATTTAACATCCAGTCCTCCTCCATTTTGGCAATAATTCTTCCTTTTTGATTAGATTTTAATCGGCCAGCGCCGATAGCATTTCAGAGGCCACGGAAATCATTGCAGCGGTTATTTTTGCCTTGAAAGGGCGGAAAAGGGGCGATTTGACAGTTTAAAGTATATCAGGGAAGAGAAAGTGGCCCGATTCAGTGTCAAAGTGTATCAGTGAAGCGAAAAAGAGTATCAGATCAAAATATCAGCAGCCCGAAGCAGGAGAACATTAAAGAGCCCCCCAAGCAAAGTCAAAGAAAGAGGTGAAGCCACTTAAGGCTCTCAGAGCACAGTTAATGCACGTTAAGGCCACTCAAAAGCAGCAGAGCCGAACATAAAGAAACAGGACAAGTATTAAAGCACAGTTATGATAAATTGGCCAGCGCAGAGCTCAAAGGACACCATATTTACTCATTTTTGAATGCCAGCTGCCCCAACGCAGCTGTTAGATAGATATTTTATTGCATTTATGTTCAGTAGAAGGTAGCTAAATCATAGTTATTGCCACAGATCTTCCCTAAGATCTGTTTTTGTACATATTTTTGGGATATTTTCTCTATTTAAACCACCCTCTATTATGAAAAAAGGGTTGGTTGGTTGATAATCCAGAGTTTAGACTTGCGTTTTATACTTGGAAAGCATCTATAATCAAAGGCTGCTGGAATGCTTGGATGGTAAACTATCTGTTGTGTTTTTATGGCTGAAGAGTGACTGTGGAATTCCTGTGCTACTACATGGCTCAATAAGTGTTTCTCACCTCTATTTTCAGTTTAATGTTTGCTATATCATCTATGTGTCATGATCCAAATAGCAAGAAAGAAGAATAGCTTAGGATTTGCTTGACTGCACTCTATGCTCAGTTCTTGTTATTTCTATATGTTTTCCTCTGAATTGGCTATGAATATGAATACCCCTTGGCTCATATTTACACTAATTCCATCACATATGACTGTTATTTAGGAATTCTTAACTGCTCCTAGATAAACATTCATTCACCTTCCTTCTCTGCTAGCTGATGAAAGATTCTTAGTTGCCTTTCATCTCTGGCCTTCATTCCATCTTTTTCAGCAATTGGTATTGTTTTATGTGTAGCTATCCTGCTCTGTATTCCTCTTGTGACCAAGAAAACGCAATAGCAAGCCCTAATCCATGACTCCATGCCCAATGGTTTGAACTTCTCACACTATGCATCCCAACTTTGCTTGAAAGAATCCTCCTTCCCACCAAAATCAAAACAAACCCAAGAACATCATAACTAGCCTAAAATCAACCCAAAACAAAGCTAAATTATAAAGAGAGAGCCCTCTCTGATTGCAGGTAGGCTAGGACCTACAGTCCAAAGATTGGTTTGTGGTTACCTCGGCCGTATCCCTTAAGGAGCTGAGGGACAACCTGAGTGTTAACAGGTTCAATTCCCCACCCCAATTGGGGTGATATATTGGGCATGATGAAGATGTAGTCCAACTAAGCGTACAAAAATTTCATATGAAGTATTTGCAGACTATGCTTTCTGGTTTTTGTTATTTAGAATGTAGAAGATTTAAATATACTTAGACATATATAACTTTGCTAGATAGTATTAAACTTTTTTGTTTTTGGATGGCATATAATGCAGTTAGGCGGCCAAAATATCTGGTTTCCCACAGGGCCTAACCACTTGAATTATGGTTGTAACGTGTCCTTATTGAAGAAAATGAATGAAAAAAGGTATTTCTAATCTTCTATATATATATATATATATACACACACACACACACACACACACACACACACAATTTAACTATTTCAATATTGGTTTATAAAATTCAATCTATTGTTAAATTTAAAAAAATTAAGTCACAAATTTTTATAACTTGCAACCTACATCCATCTTAACTCTCGACCTACCAAGGACCTAGAGGGATCAAATCTCTCGATATGCAAACATATTTTAGAGTGAAAAGAGATTTGATCCCTCTAGGCGCTTAGTAGATTCAAAGTTAAGATGTATCTAGGCTACTATAATATATATGTAGTTGACATTGAAATATTTTATTTATAATTCAAGTTCTCTACATTAAAATCTTAAAATAGGCCCCTTAATAATTTTTTCTTGTATGTATACATTTAATTATTTTTATTATTGATATTTTCTAAAATATTAGATATCAAATCCGTATTAAACATTGAAAATTTTATAAATATCCCTCATACATTGAATTAGAAAGCATTTATTAATGGAATAAGAATTCTCTCCATCTTTCTCACTATAGTTAAAAGATAACAAAATTTTCAATTTAAATTACTTTACTTTTCTCTGTATAAAGTATCTATAAAATTATGTTATTTAATATGGACATTGAATTATTTTACTTATGGTTGTTAGTAAGATATTTTTTTCCATAAATATATTGGGTTTTAATTATCACAGGAAATGGAACATAAAATGAATTACATATAATGTAATGTCAATAATATTTTTTCTTGTCACGTGAAAAAAATAAATTTCTTCCTTGTCTTAAAAAGTAAATTATAATTTTTTTCTCATTACATTTCTTCCTCAAAATAAAAGTTTTATTTTTAGTTACTTTATATCTCTATATAAAGCTATATAATATTAAGGTGTAAATTGAAGTATCGTAGTTATGGACGACATTAATTTCTTTTGTTATTACTATTTTTAATTTGTTAATTTAGATTATTATTTTACTATTTTTAAATGTAACGTTATGTGACAATGTCTCTCCCATACTGAGCTGTAGAGTGCCTCTTGGCACAATTAATTTAGATTTAATATAACTTTAAAAAATATATTTTTATAAAATTTAATTCATTACTAAAGTTATGAGATTTTCAAGCAATTTAAATTTAATATTTATAGCAACTCTTACCAATTTAAATTAGAAATTTCTCTCTCTAAAGATGAGGATAAAGAAATGTAACATAAGGCTTCATGTGAAGTTACTTGTAGTTGGGGATTTGCTCTATTGGAAGTTCTCCCTTAAAGAGACGAGTGTTTTTTTTTCTAGTAATAAAGATATAACATTTTGATGCTATTTTGATTCTTTATTTGCTATTGTATTGGTTTATATTTATCTATTTTTAATAATAAATATGAGTCAAATAATACAAAAATGATAATATGTTAGATTTAAAGTTTTGACAAATAATATATTCAATTATTTCTTAATGAACAACTCAAAAAACATTACTTTTTCCATATACTTATCATGAGATGGTCACTAAAATTTATGTTTTTCACATTTATCCTAACTAATATTACATCATGTTCACAAGGATAAAACATTGTCTACTTTAAATAATTTTGTTATAAATACATAAAAACATACATCTATTTCACATAATCTAAATAGGGAACAAAAATGTATCGCCAAGTCTATTTGAAAGTCAAACAATTGCCTCTTAATCACCATCACAAATTCGATGCGGTTGATATGTTCCTCTCACACTGACGCGATCATATTTATCAAACACACTGCACAAATAATATTTAAACATATAGTTATAGCTTGGTGCATTTGATAACGTCAACGTTCCATACTGGTACTAAAATTTTACACATTTGCACTGGTGCATAAGTGTGACACACTACTACGTAAATTTAAATTTGTGAACCAACAACGGTGCATCATAGGTATTTGTGCATTGATTCTAGTATAGTTGTGTTTTACAGTGCACCAGATTTGATGCATGACTATTTTTTGGACATTTTGTACTGCTTAAGCCCCCCCCAGAGTATGGTTAATAGTAGAATGAATAAAATATGGGGGACCCTTTTTAATTTAGGATAAAATCCTTTAAGTTTCAATAAAAAAGATAATATTAGTTTCATCCGTCCACAAACTTAACTAAAATGATAAATTCTCCTTATCGGAACCTTAAGTCTCCTTCATCCCAAAATTTATCGAAGTATTTCGAATAGGGTAATGTTTCCTTTTAAGAAATATTGCTATTAAATAACATCCTCCAATTGAGTTTTCAAAGGCTTAAAGCCTATAAATTATAAACACGCTCCATTTCAAATATAATAAGAAAAAACTGACCCCACAGGATTTCCATGTAGGATATTGGGGATTCCAATATCAGTGCTTTTAAAACGATGTTCATATCACTAACCTTCAAAACCCCGATTGCCAATCTCTGATATTGCTAAAGCTCTCATCTTCGATATGCAATAGTCATCCATATTTGATCTTTGACATAGTTATAAAAAATAAATCAATGGAATATCGCATTCGCTCTCAATCAGAACTTTTGATATCGCGCATATCTTAAAATCTCCGATATCGAGACCCAATTTATTTATAGGTTCCATTTAATGCAATATTGCATCCGTTTATCGGAACTTTCGTAATGCCATGCATTTAAAATCATTGATATTATGGAACATATATTTTTTATTAAAGTGATCTAATGCCATATCCCGTCAGCGATATCACAACTTGGTCATGTGCAACCATTTCAAACCTCCGATAAAATGAATGCTCTATATTTATTACAATGGGTTTAATTGTGATTTCGCATCCGCCTCATATCGGAGCTACCCATATCAAAATTTTTTCATGTTATCTCATTTCAAAATTTGCGATAAGCCTTTCGCTGATACCATACAATTCTCGCCACTTGTCACCTCAAGGGGTTCGTTGTTATAATTAAGGAAACGTTTGTTTTCATTGGTTTTGCGGGGATTTTATTATATTAAGATTTCAATTCGGTTTGTGTCTAAGTTTAATAAAAGCCGCGTTTTACTATAATAGGGATGAACCCAGGGTCGATGAGGAGAAAGCACCAATTTGATCCAGGATTTTCGAAGACTTTCTACCATATGCCACAACGCAATTCTAAAATGAAGGGATTATTGTAACAAAGATTGAAAAAGAACAACACATGTGCAACAAATCATTTCTTCGACTAAAGAAATCCTCAACTTGTTGTCAGATGTAAAATTGGTAACATAAGTATGACAATAATAACTTAGAATTCCATTAGCATTTCCTAATAAAACTACACAATCAGTCGTTGATTCTGAGATGTCTCTTCAATATAATCACTCATTTATTGTCATAACTAAACAATGTGTTATCCACTGCATAGGGTCGTGGACAACTCTATCATCCACCTGAAATAAAGCCAATGACATATATATGCGAGAGTGGGGAAATGAGTGGAGAATCAAGTTGTTGCAACTGCAAAAGACTATTACCTTTTACTTTTATTTTAGTATAGTTTGTTAAAACCACTTCCGCGTTCTATGGCACTTTTCTAGATTTGTGTTTAGATTACAAACTATAAATCCCCTTCATTGTTATGGAGGAAGGGTTTAGAATTTCTGCGAGAAAGCTTCTAGTTTACACTACTGTATCTTGAAGAAATATTAATAGAAAGAGGAACCATTGTTATTTTACTTATAACCTGAGTTAAGAGTTGTCAGATATTATCATCTTAATATCATAACTATGTTTATCATTTGAATGGTTACTATATTTGTGTTTTTCATATACATTTCTGCAATTGATTAAGCTTTATCACTACTGATGTGTTTAATTGAAAACTCTTAAGTATATGAATGAACTGGAATATCTGATATGTGTGATGTCTTTTCAACAACTAATCTAGTTAACTATTTAATTAGATTAGTCATATTTATATGTTTTAACCTTGCAAACAATTTGATAATCTATATTGTCATATTTAATGTGAGATCTTTATAAGTCACATATCCAGAAAAAGATTTCCCAAGATAGAATAGTTTAAGTTTATATATTTATGTTTCTTAGTTTCACTTACATAATCAATCCCACACTTATATATATATATATATATATATATATATATATATATATATATATATATATATTATATATATATATATATATATATATATATATATATATATATATATATATATATATATATATATATATATATATATATATATATATATAGATATATATATATATATCAAATCCATTTTTTTATATCTTTCATTAAGGGAAACTGGTCCCACAATCCTAGTCAGTGCCACCATTCCAAATGGATAAGGAGCTGCCCTAAGTTCTGGACCGGGTGGTTTTCCCAAATGTTGAGGCAGATATTTTCCAGCCTTCAACATTTTTGGCGCTAGAAGGAGGGAATGCAAACTATGAATGGCAAGAAGATCCACTTTTAAATGAAAAGGTCATTTTAAGAGTCATTCTCCCTCAAAATCGCCACCAACTTCCAGATCAAATTCCAAATCTCCTAATCCAATATCAGAAGTTGTTCAAAATTCCACTAAAACTCCTAGCACACTTCTAGAGTTAGTTGGCCAAACTTCTTCTCAAATACCAACTGAATCCCCTGAATTTTAGTCTTTGATCCAAAAATTGGAAGGAATTTCTATTTCTGGAGAGAAAATTGTCCAAAGAAATATATATGAAGGAAGTGTCTCCTCATCCTTACAGTTTTCTTGTGTATTAACTAGATCCTAGAGTGAAAAAATTGGATTTAAAACTTTTGAATTACCATTAACCACTCATCGGAGAAATAAAATTACTCCATAAAATCATTCTTCTGCTAGTGAGATTACATCACCATATTCCCTTCTTACTCCTTTTCTTGGTCCTTCCACTTCCACATCCTCTTTGCCTTCTTCTAATCAACCGCTCATCCTATCCTTTTAGATTCCTCAAACACAATTGTCTAGTGTAACTATAATTATTATTGCTATAATAAAATCTTCCACAATGACTCAAACTCTTCCATCTCCTTCATCTGCTACTACTTCTACTCCAAGTACTCCCAGAATGGCCAACGTACCATGGAATAACCTTGGGGAAATACATATGGCTCCACCATTACACCCTCTTCCCAAACGCCCAAAGAGGTGCCTTCCTAAGTTTAATCCCAATGATGACCTCCCTATACTAGAACATATTCAAAATTATATGTTATCCATCAATATGAACTAAGTCACTCAAGAATATTGTGTTGTTAGACTCTTTTCATACACATTTAAAGGATCTACAGGATCCTGGTATTTTTCTCTTCCTTCTGGATCAATAATGAATTAGGATATGTTCGAAGAGCATTTTTTATTGAAATTTGGTGATGACCAAACAACTACCACTTTGATTAATGATTTATCAAATCTTAAGACCAATTCCAACGAAAGAATCAAATATTTTAATTCTAGATTCAACAAATTGCTAAATAATATCTGAACCACTTCTAGACCAAGGACTGATGTGTAGATTGAATGGTATATCTATGCTCTTCCTTCAAATATTTCTATGTTCGTAGATAGAGCCAACAAAACAGTTATGCTTGATAACATGAAAGAAGCTCTATATGTAGAAAAGAGAATCCTTGCCCTTGAAAAGAAAATTGCACATGATGAAATAAAGCAAGACAAAAAGTTACTTTCAAATATGAATTCAAGAAGAAATCTCCCAAGGATCCTTTTGACTTAAAAGGATTAAAATAAATTTTGAAAATAATGTCAAATGAAATGGTAGAAATTAAAAAACGAGTAGTTGAAACCTCTAAAAATCCTTTTTGACCTTTCAAAAGGACTCAACCATCACAGTCAAAATCAATTGCCACTATATTAAATGTAAAATCTGATCAAGATGATGAAGAGGAAGAATCAATTTTATCTGTTGAAGAATCCGTAGAAGAAGAGTTAGCAAAAGCTTATGGTTTATGGGATTTTATCCTAACTACTTCAGAAAATGATGAAAAAGAAGAAGCCCTACCAACAAGTACTAAAAGTAAGGGACTTGTTGATTCATATCTAGAAAATCAAAAACAAAATTCCCCTGCTCTTCTTAATAAATAAAAAAGTGTAATTAATAAGTCTTCTACTCCTTTTTATACTCTCTTCGAACTACTCCTAAATCTCCTTCTTTATCCAAGACATTCATAATCTCTGACACTATGGAATATAATATTGTTGAGGACATGAAAAAGGTCAAAGGCAACATTTTTTTTATGATGTTGGTAAATTAAAATATCAGCATAAGCTTTTATTTAAAGAATTGAATGGAATTCCTACATCTCCATTACCTACCGTTGTCATTACAAAATATCAAAAAGGACAAATAAAACTCCTAATGTATCTTCAGATAAGATTGACTCATCGAATACCATTTTTGATCGAAGATAGATCAAAGTCTCATAATCCTCCCTTCTTATTAACTTTCGATTTTTTTTTTTTTAAAAGTTCATAACTATCTAGTAGATTCTGGTGCATCATGAAATGTCATGGCTTATGAGGTATGCCCTAAATTGAATATCTCACCACAAAAATATGTTTTTCAGATTGTTCAATTAGATCACACAAAATTCAAAGTTTTGGGAGAAATAAATTTTGTTTTAATAAGATTAGCTTCCAATCCAAAGGTTTTTCAAATAATAGATATAGTAGTTGTGGACATTCCTGAATTTTATGGTCTTATTCTAAGCAGAGATTGGTCTAAAAAACTACATGGTTATTTTGCAACTAATTGATCACACATGTGGCTTCCCTACAATGGAAAACCCAATCAAATTCATGTTGATAGGGAAAAACACATGAAACATTTAGTGATTGATTTTGATGAAGAAAACGAATCAATAATTTTTACAAACAATATTCTTAGAAATTATTTCTTTGAGTCTTTCTTTGGGAATTTGCAGGCATAAGAATCTCCTTTTTTAGTTGACCTTGTTTCATCTCAAATTGAAAATTTCTCCTAGATATTTTCTAAGTGTATTAATGTTGTAAATAATCTTGTAAATAAGCATGACAACTCATTTTCAACCCTTTATTTTGATGGATCGAAATCTAATGAAGGAGCAAGATCTGGTTGCATTTTGATTAATCCTCATGGATAAAAAACTATGTTAGCTTACAGATTAGAGTTTGACGTACCAATAATGTTGTCGAATATGAAGCATTGATACATGGCTTACAAAAAGCTATTAGTCTTGATATCAAATATCTCAAAGTTTTTGGTGACTCAGAAATTGTTATCAAACAAGTTAGAAATAACATCCATTTTGTTTCTAGTCACCTTAAGCATTATCAATCCTTGATCGAGGAATTCACATCTCATTTCACTACATTCAACATAGCTCTTATTCCAAGAATACAAAATTTTAGTGTCGACCTCCTAGAAAATGTTGCTTCCAAAATCATTCCATCTGAAGATTTCAATCCAGATAGATTTTCTATTGAATTGATTTTTCACCCCTCCATTCCAAACAATATTACTAATTCATGATTGTTTAATGATGACAATGACATATTGAGTTTTCTAACATCTAAAGGGTCTTACTAGATTATCAGTGAAGATGAACATGACAAATAGTTGAATAAATATTCTGAGGAAAATTCTTTACCTAAACCTATAGTTAAACTGGAAGATTTATATGACTTGAAAGATAGGTTCAAAAGAGTAACTAATTGCAAACTTCAAAGTTCAACTCAGAGATTTGAATTAGTTAACTTAGGATCTGATCTTAAACCTCAGAACATGAATTTGGGCCTTGGAATTTCACCAAATGAAAGATCTTCTTTCATTCATTTGTTGAAAAGATACAAGGATATATTTGCATGGAATTATGATGATCTAAAAACCTATGACACATCCATCATTCAACACACTATTCCTATGCTTTCAAATGTCAAACGAATCCAACAAAAGCTTAGGAAAATCCACCCTAACTTGGAAACTCATATTAAAAATGAACTGAATAAGCTTCTTAAAGTTAAAATAATTTTTCCAGTTAGACATTCCAAGTAGCTCTCAAACCTTGTGCTCTTTGGAAAGAACAATAGGGATATTCATATTTGTATAGATTTCATAAATTTAAACAAAGCCTATGAAAAGGATAACTTTTCTCTAGCTCCAATGGAACAAATTTTACAATCTATTGTTGGTTCTATATTAATGTCTTTTTTAGATGGATTTTCAAGTTACACTAATATTCTTGTACATCCAAATGATAGACTAAAACCCACATTCAGGACTAAGTGGGGGACTTACGCTTATCAAAAAATGCCTTTCAGACTGATTAATATTGAGTCTACTTTCCAAAGATCTATGGATATTTCTTTCAAGGGTTTGATCAATAAGATAGTTGTAGTGTATCTAGATGACATTAAAATTCATTCCAAACAAAGAGGTAATCATTTACATGATTTAAAACAAATCTTTGAGAGATTTAGAAGGTTTGGAATCTCCCTAAATCCTAAAAGTCATTTTTTTCTCTTGACGAAGGAAAACTTCTAGGCTTTATAATTTCTAAAGAAGGAATCTACATAGATCCAGATAGAATTAAGGCAATATATGAAATCCCCTTGCCACACAACAAAAATCCATGAAATCCTTCCTTGGACAAATTAATATTGTTAAGATATTTGTTCTAAGACTGTACTTCCTTTGTAGGCCATGATAAAGAAGAAGTCAATTTTCAAATGGGGGATGATTGAAAGAAAAACATTTGAGTCAATAAATCAAGAAATCATTGATTCCCCTTCGTTATCAAATCCTGATTTTTCCAAACAATTCATTCTTTATACTTTTTCTTCCCAACAATCTTATGTAATAGTCCTAACTCAACCTAATGAACAAAAAATAGAGGCCCCAATCTCATTATTTAGTTCCAATCTACAGGGAGTTGAGCTCAATTATTCATAGGTTGAGAAGAAATCTTTCACAGTATTAAAGTCTGTAAAGCATTTCAGGCCTTTCCTCCTGAAGGCACATACAAAATTAATTGTGCCTTTCCCTGTTGTGAGACAATTACTTACCCAGAAATAATTAGGAGAGAAAATATCCAATTGGGTTACTGTCGTGTAGGAATATGACCTAGATATTAAACTAGGTAAAATTGTCAGAGGTTATGGTTTTTGCAGGTTAATTAGTGGAGCTGATGAGAACTCAGCTAATGAAGCTTCAAGTAATAATTTCCAAATCACAAAGGTATTTCCCATCGATACTGAATCTTGATATGTTGATCTTATTTTTTACTTGAAAAATGGTTATGCTCCATTAGAACCCAATTATAAGAAGAAAATAATTCTGAGACTCAAATATAATCAATATCATCTTTTCAATGATGTCTTACTTAGAAGGAATTACGATTCTGTTTTGCTGAGACGTCTAGAGAAATATGAAGCTGAAAAGATTTTACAGGAACTACATGATGGACCAGTAAGTGGACACTATGGTGGAGACACCATTGCTCATAAAATTCTACATGTTGGATACTATTGGTCGACTTTATTCAGAGACACTCATGGCTATGTTAGAAAATTTAAATTCTGCCAGACTGCTTTAGGAAGACAGAAGAAACCATCATTAAGTTATGGTATGTTCTATGCTTATAAAAATTTACTTATTTTTCTTATTATATTCCACACATTAGAAATCACATGTACATAAAGTAAAGTGTAGATAGAACATTAAACGATCGACAAAAAATAAGCCAAGACAAGAGACACAAGATGTGGCGGCTAGCCAGGGACAAACCCCACAATGTGTGGCGAAACCCTTTGATCAAATCTTCTTTTATCTTCAATAATTCAGCAGAGAGAAATAGTACAATAAATCTGATTTATATCAGCAATAGCAAACCCTAGATCAACAACATCAACATTAGCAGCTTCATCATCAAACTAGGGCAGACGATATTTCACAAATCGACTGTCGGATCGGCTTGATTCCACCACCAAAAGTTATGGCTTTCAAAGGAGGTTTAGATGAACCTACAACACAGTTCATATGAGGATATATTCTGGTCCACGCAGGTCAAATTTTACTTCTGCAGTTGCAGCTTCAGTTTCAGCAGCTTCCTTCAAACTAGGGTAGTCGATATCTTGCAAACCGTTTGTTGGATTGACTTGATTCCACCACCAAAAGTTGTAGCTTTCAGAGGAGGTTCAGATGAACCTACAATGTAGTTCATATGAGGGGATATTCTAGCCCACATAGGCCAAACTTGACTTCTGCAGTTGTAGCTTCAGTTTCAGCAGCTTCCTTCAAACTAGGGTAGTCGATATCTATCAAACCATCCATTAGATTGACTTGATTCCACCACCAAACGTTGTGGCTTTCAGAGGAGGTTCAGATGAACCTAAAGTGTAGTTCAAATGAGGAGATCTTATAGTCCACGTAGGTCAAACTTTACTTTTGTAGTTGCAGCTTCAGTTTCAGCAGCTTCTGGCTTCACGTGTGTGACGGAGAAACCCTTTTCTGCGCAGTAGAGAAGAGACTCTTTTCTGCCCAGTAGTGATCAGGTGCTCATGTCCTAAGTGTCGTAAAATGCTCAAAATTTAAAGTGATTAGAACTGGTTCAAAGTTGAATGACTAGAAAGTTCTCGTCTTCCCGATTCCGTCTCTGCAAACGGTTTGAAAAACGGTCGCCGTATGAGGAAGTTATGGCAAAAAGAAGAATTTGTCCATAACATTAGAAATTTTAATTTTTCAAAAAAAAAAAAAAAAAGGAATATTCCGCCTGGCATGAAATCCGAGGCAACCACCAAACATTAAATGTAACTGCAGTTAAGTTGGCGGAATTTTGGCAGCAGCGCCAAATTTGGCGGACCCGCCATAATTGGCGAAGCTATCTGGAGTTAACTAAAGTTAGCTGGAGTTTTTCTAGGGAAAAACTGGAGAAACTTTAAATGGCCATAACTTTAGCTAGGAAAGTCGGTTTTGGACGATTTTATTTTTGATTTTGGGTATTTTGCACCTTCTTAAGCCATTGGCACAGGTTTCACAGCCATTTGAGGTCATTTGCAGGTGTTTTTGCTTCGTGGAAGTTCCAGGAGCCACTAGGGCCAAATCAGTTTGGGAGCTGCATTGGGAATTGTGCAGCCAGTGAATGTGTAACGAAGGTCATTCCTGAAGGTTTTCAGCATTATGAATCCATTTCTACAGCTCGTTTTGCCTTCTGAGGCATTCTTCTCACTGTTTAGCTTCAGGGAAGCTTTCAGGGCCACAAGGGCCATTTCAGGGATTGACTTGTTTGGGGGCTCTGTTCATCTGTTTTTGGTGATTCAAAAGCCTATGTCTGCTATTTTCGACCTTCTGAGTCTAATGGTAGAGGTTTCAAAACCAATTGAGGTCATATTCACCTCTAAATTCTCCATGCAAGTTTAAAGGGCCACCAGGGCCAATTGGGGAAAGTACTGTATAAGGTACAAAATTCACTGTTTAGTGTTTGGGAAAGAGCATGTTTGGCTAATTCCTATCTTCTGATTTTGTATTTACAGTCAGATCTATCCTTTGAGACACCCATATTCTTGTATTAGCCTTTGTAGCAATTTTAATACAAGAGGACAAGCCTAGTTGGAGAGGTTTGGTCCAGCAGATGTAGCCCAGAGGGGGGGGTGAACTGCTTTATCATTTTTATGTCTTTATTTGTTGAAGATGATATGCTAAAAAAAACTGATATAAAGTATTAAACAGCAAATAAATATAACTTGCATACACACCTAATCACCTGTTCAACTGCAGAAAGTTACTTGTCTTATTCCGCAAGACCTTAAACTTCAAGTATGTGTATGTCAAAGACTTCTAAGTGTTTACTTTGTTATTTCTTTAGGCAGAGCCTGTAGAGGGCCAGGTAGCCTCTGGAACTCATCCTCTTTTTAGAGGTGACATGTCCGGTGAATGCCCCTACAGTCTATCTCTGTATAAGAAATAAGAAGTTTATACATTTTTAGAGGTCATTTGGAGTGTCTAGCTCACAGTTGAAATTATTGGAAATGGATACCTTGCACCCTTAAACAAGTACATTCCATTTTTCAGATCAGATGGTATCAGAGCACTAGGTTTGCTTGACTGACATCACTAGCTTGATTGTGTAGCTTAAAAGGTGTCTTAAGCAGTGTTGAAGATTGACTGCTTTACTACTTGTTGTTTGAGTTTGCTGAAGCACTTTTGTTCATTTGTATAATGACAATTTCCATAAGTGAGTTCTCAAAATCGTCCTCCTTCACAAGATTCTTTGATGAAGGCTTGAAGCAAGAATTTTTCATCATGATGAATATGGTGAGAGAAATGTATGAGGATGAAAGAAAGAGCTCTAGACTTCAAGAGCAGTTGAATTCCATGAGGGAAGAGAATCAGTTGCTTTCTAATCAATTGCATGAAATGGAAGGCCAACTTCATATTGCAAACATGAAGCTGGAAAGGATGTATGAGTTGGAGACACAACTCCTTGTTGACAAAGAAGCCTTAGCCAAGTATCAGCTTGAAGAAGAGGTAAACAATTCTAGTTTGTCTTCAAATTCTGATAAGAATGTTTGTGTTGGTTCTTTTGAGAAACATACCAGAGGCATAGGGTCCAAGTTGATGTCCAAAATGGGATATGAAGGAAAAGGATTGGGCAAACATGCACAGGGTATAGTTGAGCCAATAATGGTTGAGGTAAGGCCTAAGAATTTGGGTCTTGGCTATGGAAAATCTTATGGAGAATGTTCTAAAGCAGCCATGAAGGCAATTGAAACAGTTCCTAGAAGGAGTTTCATTTCAGGTTCTCTATCTCAAGGTTGTAAAGGTTGTATCCTTGAGGAATGCAATAGTTTGAAACATGCGTTGCAGGAAGAAGGTGTGCATAAGCATGCACTTGAACAAGGAAGTGGTGAATGCTCTAAAACCATTGAAGGGATTGATGGTGTTCCAAAAGGAGCTTCTTCTTCATTTGATTCACCTCCTCATGAAGGTAATGAAGGTGAAAGAGAAAGGTATAAATCTGATTTCAATCATATTTCCTTTGATCATGTAAAGCATGGAAAATTTCCACACAAGCATTGGAAAAGAATTGCATGTTCTTTTTGTGGTTTGTTTAACCATAGTGTTTCTAGATGTTGGAAAAGAATGGCAACATGTTAGGGTCCCACCCTAACCCCCTTATTTATGTCATGGGATCACGTCATAGTCAAGAGTCAATAAAGCCCATATTAATATTTGTAAGTGGTTAACCCGCAATTAATGACGGGACCACAGTTAGTTGCAAATGGGCCGTAGTATTAGATAGATGGTATTAATAAAACCCACGGTATCGGCCCGTGGTATTGCATGTATAAGTCATATATAAAGGATAGAGACTCCCTGCGAGGAGTATCGTGTCTTATTTTGTAATCGAGCCCTGCTCTATTGGAGGTTGCCCCCTCGAAGAGGCAAGTGAACATTACTCTCTGAATAATAAAATCATTACTATTCTGTGTTCTGGGTATCTTTTCTTCACATATTCGGTATTGGGTATCATTTTGTGCAGGTTAAAAGCATAACAAGTGGTATCAGAGCACTTTCCAGGGCTGGTGGGATCGCCAATTCTTAGCAATTTTTTTTTTTTTTGGCTAGAGACGTGTTCCGGCGTCTTTAAACCACGGGATCTGTCGTTGAGCGCATAAACCTGCGGATTTGGGGAGGCATGCATGCAGGAAATACAAGAGGTGGTCACGTCTGTTGGACTCCCTTGTAACCCCTGTGGGTACCCCTTTGAGTAGTAGCGCATTAGACAAAACCGCGCACGGACTTTCTTCCACGTACCCTCTGGGTATATCGGAAGCCACTAGGCTCCCTTGAAACCTCGCCATAGATAAACCATCGGCCATCTTGTGGCTACAGTACACCGAGAACAGCACTCGGAGAGATTACTCGCCCGTACGATAGGGTAGTCGGGTTGTACGGCTAAGGGTACGGTCGATGCTCCTTAGTTAGAGCCCTGAAACATTGGGCTGAGTACTACTGCCAGACCCTTATGTATATTGCGATCTGTAGCACCTGACACTCCTCAAGACCGTAGTTCCCTTTTCGCTCGGGGGATCGCACATCATCTATTCCAGATCCACTGGTGCAAAGGGGTGCAGAAGTAGCCGACATCAGTCTCGCAGTCTCGAGTTCGCAAATCAGTCATTTCGATCTATTAGAGCCAGCCGATCCGCATTCAGATCTCTCAGATCCACCAGATCGGAGTTGTTGTGAAGGGTTCCTATACCGAGGTATAATTTTCATAGGAAGTTTGGCCGCATTGACATTTTGAGGATTTGTGCTCTAGCCCATCAGAATCAGGACGACAAGCTGAGCAAGGTGGTACCATTCAATTATTAGTGAAAAAACTTTTGGCGGTCCCAATTTTTCATCAGGTGGGTGTATGGTAGAAACTAGAGCTCAAGCAATGGCCAATGAAAGACTGGACGAACTTGACAAATCCATCCAATCCATCAATAGGCAGCTTAACGGACTATCTCTCCAGGTCCAGCAGTTACTCCCGAAGGACAAGGAGCCAGCCCACGAGGAGGCGTATAATGACAATGTATACAATGAGGGTAAGTCTAGCCACTCTCCTCACGTCTGGCACACCCACCCACCACCCAGTCAGCGACCTCCCAAGTTGGATATGCATAAATTTGACGGTTCTCACCCATCCGCATGGATATGACAAATGGAGCAGTATTTCAAACTGAATCATATCTTCGATGATGCAACTAAGCTTATGTTGGGGAGCATGTACTTGGACAATGAACAGTGGCAATGGTGGGAATGGCATCAACGTTGCAATGGACCTTTTAAGATGTGGACCCAATTTACCAAAGCTCTTCAAGACCGCTTTGAACAGGAGGACTCTTTTTTGGGTCGTCTTACTAAGCTCCGACAGACAGGTACTGTGGATGAATATATTACAGCTTTTGAAGCCTTAGCCTTCTGCACTTGGGGTCTCTCAAATGATTTCTACACGGAATGTTTTATCAGTGGTCTTAAAGAAGCCATCAAAGCTCAAGTCTTACTGCACCACCCTCCCACTTGGACAAAGGCTTGCAAGGTAGCCCGTAACGTGGAACGTGCATTAGCAGCCCAATACAGTCGCCCAAATTTCCCCACTAAAGGTCGTCTCCCACAGGCTCACAACACGACTCAAACACTTAAGGTCCAAAAGGTGTCACCGGCGGAAATGGCCGAAAGAAGGAAGCAAGGACTATGTTACTACTGTGATGAAAAATACTCCCCAGGTCATAAATGCAAGGAGCCCAAATTTTTTCAAATAGATTCCACTGACTACAGCTCAACAGAGGAAGATCCACCACTTGAGGAACATGAGGCGCTAGAAGAAGACAACCCAAAGGAGAATGTCTTTGACGAACCAGTTATTTCTCTGCATGTGTTGGCAGGGATTTCTTCCCCTCAAACTCTCAAAATCAGGGGTTTTCTTAAACATCGCCCAGTAGTAGTCTTGATTGATAGTGGAAGTACCCATAATTTCATCCATCAAAAAATCGCAGAAGCAGTGCATTGTTTTGTAAGAGCAGTTTCTAACTTCCAAGTCCAAATTGCGGATGGGGGCACAATGAAATGTGAAGGCCACTGTGAAAATGTCAAACTTCAAATGGGGGATTATCAGTTGAAAACCCACATGTTTGCCATACACATGGGGGGTTGCGACATTATCCTCGGTGCTGAATGGCTCCGCACGCTTGGGTCAATCACAATGGATTTTCAGGAGTTATATATGAGTTTTAAGCAGAACAACTACACACATACCCTCCGTGGACTCCAGGCGGGAGCCCCCTCTATCATCAGCTCGCATCGGATGGAAAAATTGTTAAAAAAGGGCAATCATGGAGTGGTAGCTCAATTTAATGCCATCCAGGTCGTCGAAACCAAGTCTCTGCCAATTCATCCTGAGATGCAACAGATTTTAAATAACCATCTGCCGGTCTTTGACAAGCCTCATGAGCTTCCACCCTCGTGAGGGGAACATGATCATAGCATCACCTTGGTTCCAGGGGCCCAACCCCCAAATGTGCGGCCATACAGATATCCGTTCACCCAAAAGAATGAAATAGAAAAAATCATCAAGGAACTTTTGGAAGCAGGTGTCATTCATCCCAGTATTAGTCCTTATTCATCCCCAGTGGTCATGGTACTCAAGAAAGATGGGGAGTGGTGGATGTGTCCCGACTTCAGGGCCCTCAATAAGTTGACAGTCAAAGATAAATTTCCCATTCCGGTGGTTGACGATCTGCTGGACGAACTCAATGGGGCTCAATTCTTCACTAAGCTGGATCTTCGCTCAGGCTACCACCAAATTCGCATGAAGGAAGTCGACATTCCCAAGACTGCTTTCTGAACTCATGAAGGCCATTATGAGTTCCTGGTCATGCCATTTGGGCTTTGTAATGCCCCCTCTACTTTTCAGAGCCTTATGAATCACATTCTCAAACCATATCTCAGGAAATTTGTCCTTGTCTTCTTCGATGACATCCTCATCTATAGTGGCACTTGGGCTGCACATCTTCAGCATGTAGATCTACTCTTACACCTGCTCCGCAAGCATAAATCATTTGTCAAGATGTCCAAGTGTGCGTTTGGCATGGAAGAAGTTGAGTATTTGGGCCACATTGTGGGGCGTGAAGGTGTCAAGGTGGATCCCAAAAAGATCCAGGCAATGCAAGAATGACCTCAACCTAAGACTTTGAAGAGCTTGAGAGGATTTTTGGGTCTCACAGGCTATTATCGTAAATTTGTCCGCAACTATGGCCGCATAGTGAAGCCCCTCACTCAACTCCTAAAGAAAAATTCCTTCTTCTGGAATGAGGAAGCACAACAGGCATTTACCGCTCTCAAAAATGCCATGTGTTCCACTCCAGTCTTAGCACTACCTGACTTCACCAAATCCTTTGTCATTGAATGTGATGCTTCGGGGACCGGTATTGGGGCAGTCTTAATGCCAGAAGGGCGACCTTTGGCCTTCACAAGCCAACAACTAAGTGGGAGGAATCTGGGCCAATCTACCTACGAAAAAGAAATGATGGCCATCTTACATGCCGTCGAGACCTGGCGACCTTACTTATTGGGGCGACGTTTCCAAATCCGCACAGATCATCACAGTCTTAAATATTTTTTGGAGCAATGCCTATCCTCCCCACAACAAAATAAATGGCTCGCCAAAATGCTAGGATATGATTATGAGATAATTTACAAGAAAGGGAAAGACAATAGTGTAGCAGATGCCTTGTCTCGCCAATTTGAGGAAGAAAGTACTCTGCTAGCAATTTCCCTCCCTATTCCAAAATGGATTGAAGAGGCTCGCAAGGAATGGTTTTCACACCCCAGGCTATCCCAACTCATTTCTCAATTGCAGGTAGATCCAAATTCCACCAAGGGCTACTCGTGGTAGGATGATATTCTTCGCTACAAGGACAGAGTCGTAATATCCCCAACATCCACCCTCAAAGGTCGCATTTTGGCAGAATTGCACTCATCGCCCATTGCAGGACATTCGGGCTTTCAGAAGACGTATGCTCGCACCAGAAGATCATTTTTTTGGACAGGCATGAAAAAGGACATCCTTACTTTTGTAGCAGAATGCGATGTCTGTCAACGCCACAAAGGGGAAACAGACAACAAACCAGGCACATTACAACCATTGCCCATTCTGACATCCATTTGGATGGAAATTTCTATGGATTTCATTACAGGTCTACCAAAGTCCGGAAACAAGTCAGTCATCATGGTGGTTGTGGACTGACTATCGAAGTATGCTCATTTTTGCGCACTACCCCGCCCATTTACACCAACTTTGGTCGCTCAATATTTCATGGATTTTCAAATTGCATGGCATGCCCACTTCTATTGTGTCCGATCGCGACCCGATATTCACCAGTAATTTTTGGCAGGAACTCTTCAGGATACAAGGCACTCAACTAAAACTCAGTACTTCCTATCATCCGCAAACGGATGCTCAAACTGAAGCCATCAACAAATGTCTAGAAACCTACCTTAGGTGTTTCACTTCAGAAAAGCAACACCTTTGGGTACAGTGGTTACCTCTAGCTGAATGGTGGTATAACACCAACTATCATGACACCACCAAAATGACTCCCTATGAAGTAGTATATGGTCAACTTCCGCCTTCCCCTACTTCTTATCTCAAGGAGTGCTCCAAAGTACAAGCAGTGGATCAACTCCTACAACACCACGCAACCATGCTCGCCCATCTTAGAGAGAATCTTCATCAAGCTCAGAACCGCATGAAGCAACAGGTAGACCAGCATCGCTCAGAGAGCCAATTTCAAGAAGGGGATCAGGTCTTTTTGAGGCTGCAACCATATAAGCAAACATCACTCAAAGACAAGGGTTGTCAGAAGCTATCTCCAAAATTCTATGGACCATACCAAGTACTTCAGCGCATTGGAGAAGTGGCTTACAAGTTGGCTTTGCCACCTACTGTAAAAATCCATCTAGTTTTCCATGTATCATTCCTCAAGAAAGTGATCAGGAACAATTGCCGAGTTCAAACCAGTCTACCTGAATTGGACGAAGAAGGGTCAATCTGGCTTCAACCCGAACAGGTTCTAGACATAAGAAACAAACACCTGCGTGGCCGTGTGATTAAGGAAGTCCTAGTCAAATGGAAAGACACCTTTCCGAAAGATGCAACTTGGGAACCAGCCACTATTCTTCAGCAGTTTCCGTAGCTTCAGCCTTGAGGACAAGGCTAGTCTTAAGGGGGAGGGCATGTTAGGGTCCCACCCTAACCCCCTTATTTATGTCATGGGATCACGTCATAGTCAAGAGTCAATAAAGCCCATATTAATATTTGTAAGTGGTTAACCCGCAATTAATGACGGGACCACAGTTAGTTGCAAATGGGCCGTAGTATTAGATAGATGGTATTAATAAAACCCACGGTATTGGCCCGTGGTATTGCATGTATAAGTCATATATAAAGGATAGGGACTCCCTGCGAGGAGTATCGTGTCTTATTTTGTAATCGAGCCCTGCTCTATTGGAGGTTGCCCCCTCGAAGAGGCAAGTGAACATTACTCTCTGAATAATAAAATCATTGCTATTCTATGTTCTGGGTATCTTTTCTTCGCATATTCGGTATTGGGTATCATTTTTTGCAGGTTAAGAGCATAACAAAACATGCAGGAAACTTTTGAAGGAAAGGAGGCAAGAAGCCAAAGTTCCATTGAACACTGCAAATCATGCTGTCAAGAAGATGAACATGTGTTGCACTTATTGCCATAAGCATGGATATACTGCTGAAAGGTGTTGGACTCTAAATCCAACAATGCTTCCACGAAAGTTGAAGAAATTGGAGAAAGAGTATGGCAAGAATGGGAAGGAAGTTTCCATCATTGATATGTGTCAGGATGATACACATGTTGATATCGATGTGCAGTTAAAGGAAGCGCTTTTGAAATGGATTGGTAAGAAATGGTTAGAATTCTTATCCAATTGAAGTTGCATGTCTTTTGATTGAATGCATTTCTTTGTTAAGGGAATGCAAGTTGCAGGATGGAAAAGCTGAGTATGAGACTCACTTTATCGCAACGAAAGTTATATTCATTTCAACGTTGAAAGTACATGTACATGTGATCGAGGATATTGTACTTAAGAGAAAATTGAAGGATAAACTGCATGCATGAGAATGATATGCATGAGCACATGGATCATGATGATTTCCTTGTATTTTAAACATGTCTGTGTGATTAACTTGAAGGGTTGATTACTTTGTTTTTAACCATGCATGTAATGTAATATTGACTTGGAAAAAGTTAATTTGATCTCCAAGATTGTAAAGAGGAGAAATGATGAGGTGTTTCATCTTTGTAAAAGCCTTCTCATTTGGGAGGCAACTCTTTTTCTGGAGCGGAGGTGCCGTGGATGGGCATCGTGACAGCTAGCAAGCCCACATGTTCAGGAGAATATTTCAGCTCATATATCAGCAATTTTCATTGCTAGTTTCTGTAAACTTTCAGTTTGTTTGGCGAACAAGCTTGGTCGGGATTCGACGAGTACTTGGTTTATGCAGCAACATTCGCCATGACGACAGTTGATAAGGCAGGACATTTTGGCACCAGTATGCTCTTTTGGCTGAATGGAAGAGGATATTTCTGTTCCTCAAGTGTTGTACAGTTCATTTCAGAGATTTAGTGAGCTTTTGGGGACCAAAAGCCTTCTCATTTGGGAGGTGTGATCAAGTGCTCATGTCCTAAGTGTCGTAAAATGCTCAAAATTTAAAGTGCTTAGAACTAGTTCAAAGTTGAATGACTGGAAAGTGCTTGTCTTCCCGATTCCGGTGCCACAAACGGTTCGAAAAACGGTCGCCATATGAGGAAGTTATGGCAAAAAGAAGAATTTGTCCATAACATTAGAAATTTTAATTTTTCAAAAAAAAAATTAAAAAAGGAATATTTTGCCTGGCACGAAATCCGAGGCAACCACCAAACATTAAATGTAACTGCAGTTAAGTTGGCGGAATTTTGGCAGGAGCGCCAAATTTGGCGGACCCGCCATAATTGGCGGAGCTATCTGGAGTTAACTAAAGTTAGCTGGAGTTTTTCTAGGGAATGAAACTGAATCTAAGCATAGTTTTTCATTTCAAGCTTGTGTAAAAATGAAACTGAATCCAAGCATAGTTCCCTACGGTTCAAACTCATCTAAAAATGAACCCATTTTCAATTTTTAACCCTCGTGATTGCCATTCTATCAACCTTTTCTATTAGGTGAGGAGCCCTGTAGTGGCTAGTTTCTGGCTTCCTGTAGAAGCCGTTTTTAAACTTCCTGTAGAAGCAGACGACACCGTTTTAGCCTGCTTGGCTGAGAGTGCCTTTTCTTTTAGCTTGGCTGAGGCTGCCTTAGAGGTGCCCTCACTGGTGTGGACTTTTTCAATCCTTTCCACCCTGCTCTGTAGTATTTTCTCCCTGGGTGTTGGTGTGGTTTTATCACCCCCTGTTTTGGTAGCTTGGCTTTTTCGTTGTGTTCCCTTCAGTTCTTTCTTCAATGTTGTGCCCAGGGTTTCATGTCCTTTATCTTCCTCCTTTATCTGATTGTGCTCCTTCTCCTCGCTGCTGGAGGAAGTAAGCTCCTTGACCAAAATTCGGATGTCATCATCCTTAGACATATTCCGAAAAGTTTCCCAGGAGAGAGGGACAGTGTAAGTGTGGAGTGCATCTTCCACGAGGAGCTTGATGAGCCCATGATGGGCTAGCTGGTCTGGCATTCCCGCGTAAAGGATTTTAGGCTACTATACCTAGCCTACTATACCTAGCCTAAAATCCTTTACTTCAACAGGATTTCTTAAGCCGACATACAAGGCTGGATTTTATTTGTATAAAGACAATAGGTTGTTCCATATAGATTTCTTCATGCAAGTCCCCATGCAAGAAGGCAGATTTAACATCCATCTGATGGACTTCCCATTTGAAAGAGGTAGCAAGGGAAAGAACAAGGTGGATAGAGTTCATTTTGGCAACAGGGGAGAAGGTTTCGGTATAGGTAATGCCTTCAACTTGTGAAAAACACTTAGCAAGAAGATGAGCTTTATGTTTATCAACATTTCCATCTGGTCCATACTTGGTTTTGTAAACCCATTTTCATCTAACAAGTTTTCGTCCCTTTGGTAGAGGAACAATATTCCATGTATCATTTGCTAATAATGAATGATATTCTTCATTCATTGTTGCATCCCAATCTAGATGGCCTGAAGCTTCTAGAAAGGTGTCAAGATCATAATTAGATGAAGCTTGAGCCAGTAAAGAAGAGGCTCTATCGAACTAAGAACGTGTATGTCATTGATCTGTAGGATCACCAGCAAGAGCACCTGCTGCATCCCGAGTAGCACAAAACCATTTTGGAAGCTGAGGAGCTGAAGGAGGATCTTGAGAAGGTGGGGGAGGATTGTCATCCTCACTTTCATCATCTGAAGAAGAAATATTTTCAAAAGTAGAAGAGATAGAGAGATGTGGCACATCTGTCAAACTAGGCTCGTAGGCCGATATATTTTCAGCAAACTTTACATCTCTTCTATTGATAATTTTTTTTAACTTAAGTGGAATAAGTCTGTATCCTTTGACATCTTCAGAATATCCAACAAAAATACATTTTTCACTCCAAGGTTCTAAAGATTTATGTTTCTCATCTAGAATATGGGCCCATGCTTCACTTCCAAAAACATGAAAGTGACTTACATCTGGTTTAATTGAGCTCCATGCTTCTTCTGGAGTAATATTCTTTAAAACCTTAGTAGGAGTGCAATTTATTATGTAATTTGCATAGTTAATTTCTTCTGCCCAAAAATTAAGACTAAGTCCTTTAGATTAAAGCATACAATTAGCCATTTCCTTTAAGGTGTGATTCTTCCTTTCAGCTACACCATTTTGTTGTGGAGTATATGGAATAGTATGTTGCATTTGAATTATATTCTTAGTGCAAAAGTTGATGACTTTTTTGTTAACATATTCTCTGCCATTATCAGATCTTAGCTTAAGAATTTGATGTCCAAATTGTTTTTCAACAAAGGCCTTAAAGGCCAAGAACATGTTAAATACTTCACTCTTGATTTTTAAGAAGTATACCCAAGTGCATCTAGATAAATAATCAATGAAAGTTAAGAAATACTTGTAGCCAGAGAATGAAACAACTAGAAGTGGACCGCATAAATCACTATGCCCAAGCTATAAAGGGGTTGAGGTATGCCAAGAAGCACATTTTTCAAAACTATCTCGATGATGTTTTCTGAGTACATATCTAAAACAAACACCATATCTGCAAGATACCATTGGAAGACCTATCACCATATTTTCTTTACATAGATTCTGAAGGGAGCGATAGTTTAAGTGACCAAATCGCTCATGCCAAAGTTTGCTCACTTCATCATTATAAGCAACAAATATTGAGGGAAGACTTGATGACCCAAAGTTGTTAAACTTATACAACCTTGTAGAATCATTAGGAATGCCAGTAACTAAAATCCATCTAGGATCTCTTAGGTCCTTAATTACAACATCGTGAGCTGAAAATTCAACGATTTTACCTTCACCTGAATGATTCATCTTATATATAGATAGAAGGTTGCAGGATAAGGTTGGAACACATAATACATCATTAAATTGACCATTGTCTATATGAACAGTTCTAATCCCTACAACACTAAGAGATCTATCATCACCAAAATATATATTTTTGGAGTTACAATCATTTAAAGAAGAAAACATGGCTTTGTTTTTGGCCATGTGATAAGAATCTCCAGAATCAATGAGCCACTCATGAGAATTAAATGAAGAAGATACATTTAGTGCATATCTAGACCGAGATGTTTGACAACCACATGCAGAAAGTGTTATTCATGAAGATGAAGTTGAAGTTGAAGAGTGCTCCAAATGGATGTTATGCTTCTTCATTGTTGCTTCCAAGGATTCCATCTTCTTAAATCATTTGGATTCTAAGTGGCCATCTCAATTACAAAAGTGGCAATGTCTATCAGTCTTCTTCCCTTTTCTTTTATTTGCCTTATCATTTTGTTAAAATGATTTTTCATTTTGAGGCTGAAATTGCTTAGGACCTTTGTTTGGTTTAGGACCATTCTTTTTAGGATATGGCTTCTTAGGATTCTTTGAATTTGGTTGCTGCTGGGCGGCTAAGGCTTTCTTAGAAGAGTTTCCAAGATTAAGAAGACCAAGGTGTAAGAGTTTTTCTTGTTCTCTTATTAAAGAATCACAAAAGGAATTAAAGGAAGGGGACTTGTAGTCTGGTCCGTAAGAAATGAAGGCTTCTCTTGTAGAATGGAAGGTGGAAACAAACACAGAGTAGGCTAGTCCTAACTTAGTAAGAATGGAATAGATAAGGTTACTGTCTTCTTTCTTAACCTTAGCACCTTCCAAGAGAAGTCTAAGGGTCTTGAACTTGGACAAAAAATCTTCAATGGAAGAAAAATTATTGGGATCCAATGTACGCAACTCATTTTCGAGTTGATGGGCTCTAAGTTCATTTTTAATTCCAGAAAATTTAATGACCCGTTTCATTGCTTCATTAGGAGTATCAAGTTCTGCGATAGGGAATCTAAGGTCTAGAGAAATAGACATCCCTATAAACCCACGTGCTTGATCTTGCCTATTTTCCCATTTGGCTGTCTTATCTTCATCTTTCTGTATGGTTTCTTAGAAGAGCAGTCTAACAGGAATGGCGGTGGTAATTGGGCAATCAACGAATAATATCGCTGAGTATAGCGCGTTGATAGAACTCCTCTCTGATGCCATCACCCATGGCATACGCCGACTGATCGTCAGGCTAGACTCACAACTCGTGATACTACAACTCAATGGTATATATTCTGTCCGCAATCCAGCTATTTATCGTATGGTTAAGATTTTGGAAAGACAGTTTGATTTAATTCAATACCAACATATTTCCAAGAACTTAAACACATTAACCGACTCATTAGCAAACTATGTGTTAGATAGACATTTGCGACATTTATAAAAAAAAAAAATGCATCATCAATGTTGTACAAGTGGATCATATAACTCAACCAGAATAAACCCCGAAAATCAAAATATATGCATAAAAGTTGTTTATCGTTTACACATAATGTTTTGTAACCAAGACAAAATTGGTCGCATGACCCAAAAAACTCAAAAATGCTAGGGGGCACCCTAGCCTAGTGATGCTCATGATAGCACGTCACGGCCTGTGCAATCATGCGCAAGAGACGAGTCCATCGTCTAGGCCCACCAGTAGTATGCCGCTGCAACTGTAAAGGTAACTCGTCGATCCGTACATCCGGAATACCAAGAGTAAGGCTCTCAACCTGCTCCTGCACAGCTGTAAGGGTCTCGGCCACATCAAGGTCGCGAAGAATAACCCTCCCAGCAGGCTCCCCTGCTGGGGCAGCGACTGGTGCTCTCAGGCGAACTGCTGGACGAACAGGACCAACATCTGCATGCACACAAGAGTTTGATTAAAGTCTTGACAGAGTAAAGCACAAAAACATTATGAATGAAAACAGTAAATAGTGATATGGTCGAAGATTTTACCAATAGCGCCCCACTGTTCGCCATCCGGTAATACCAAATCCGGATCACCTCGGAAATCCATGCCAACATATGGATACTCGGAATAGACCATCTCCTGACGCTCGAACCACCTGAAGAAGGTATCAGTGAAAGTAATCTGAGGTTGACCAACATGCCTAGACATGTGATCAACCCATCTCTGCATGCGTGGCTCGGTGGGAGAAGGCAAGTCGAGTGCAATATACTGAGGCTGCATCAGTGGTATTTTCTCCAAGGCAAAGGCAGTCAAAATAGAACCAAATCCAAAGTTCTTTAGCTTCCCGTCCTTTACCTTGGTCAACTGACTTTTCATCTGAAGAAGTACTGCATCACACCAGTTGAATACTTTCGGTTGGAGACACTCCAAGGCGTGTTGCACATAAGATTTGTTGGCGACATGAAGAGATGCACTACCGGCCATCCTACCAATAGTATACAGAATGGACCTGAGAGACCTGTCAGTAATCTCACGGATAACGACCTTACCGTCTCTGCTCGGCTGGGAACCTTCCCTACAATACTGGTAGACATAGTCTCTCACGGAGTTATTCCCCCGGGCCGAACCTGACAAAGAAATGGGGGCACCCTGCCTTGACAACCCAGTCAAGAAGTAAATGTCTACGATGGTCAAGGGGATGGATTTGCCCCTAATCTGGAATACTTGGTTGATAGGATCCCAAGCATCAAGCATATACTGCAGTAAGGAGATCTGTGCTCTCATGCTAGAGATACGGAAGAACTTCAGCAGGCCACAGTTCCGCAGTGCGTTCACCGTGACAGGATCATGGAGGGCAATCATGTCCTCTTCTTCATGTTCTCGTTCTCGCCATGTAAGGGACATTTTGCTCAAAGGTCCCTGCAAAACAAACAAGAGAATGAGTAAGATCCTGGATTTGATGAGAAACTGGCGAAATTTCATCAAAAACTGTGCAACAGAACCAGTTTTCTGTGCCCAACGCAGGTAGCAAGTGTTCTACCTGCGTTGAAGGTCAAACTGCCTTAAGGCAGCTTGACATTCAACGCAGGTTTCGAATGGACCACCTGCGCTGATGGCAGGGCGCCCTGACAAAACCCCAGGTGCTCAGGAAGACAAGGAAACAGGCACAGAATGGAAAAATGAAACCATGAAAAGAAAGAGCTAGGGTTTAGCTCCTACTTGGTCCAGACGGTGCCGAGAATCGTCCACAGAATCTCCCGAAATCAGCTGGTGAAAATCAAGGGGGAAGAGGCACCTCCAAAGCTCCAACAAACCAAGTTCAAATGAAATGGTAAAATGAGAGGTAAAAACACTTTTTAATTTCTTTCTACGTAGTTCAAGGCGAAATATTAGGGTTTTAATCTCATTTTCAAATAAATGTTATTCATTTCTAACTAAGTTTGATGTAGCGATTGAGAATGCAGTACTATCTTTGAAAAGAGAAAAACTAGTTATGGTAAAAGATCAAAGTTTGACCATATAAATCGAGCAGTTTTAGCATAAAGTTCATGCTCGTTAAAAAATAAACGCAAGATCCGAGCAGTTTTAGCGCATAGTTCATGCTCGTTAAAAAATAAACATAAGTTTGAGCAGTGTTTTTCCGCGTTCAAGCTCTTTAAAAAATGAACCTATCCCGGTAAATAACCATTGTGTACGTAACCTTATCAGCCATTAAAGCCTTGGTTGTGTTTGCACCATCACCTCCACTTTTCATTTGGCCGATCGTTCACCTCCATATGATTGTTTACCCATTTTGAGGAACAGCTGCGAAGAGTGATTTCACCTAGCCATCCTTGTGACACTGCCGTGATTGGAAAATTCCAACCTGTACCTGGAATCAGCTGCTAACCCTGTTCATCACTCGTTCCTCAAAAGATGAGTCTTCTTTAAGCTCTTTTCATCTGACTCGTAAAATATGAAAAGATTGCCGAGTTTTGGCCTTCCAGCTCGTTAAAGCGACCGGAAGTGCTATCCCTCCTCTAGATTTAATCTTTTTGGACCTGAGGGATTATTGCACAAAAAGATCGAGCGCTTGTTTTGTTCGGCTCGTTAAAACTATCGAAAACTCATCCCTTTTGTATTGTTCTATACTTTTTCGAACTTAAGGGATTAGATGACGAAAAAGGACTTTCGGAGTTAACTTTATGTATCTTTTCAGACTCTCTAAAAATGAAAAGGACCGAGTTATCTTTGTCGTTAGACTCGTTAAAATCATTAAATAGCGACAAACTTGTCTTTAGACGAGAACGAGTTTCACTATCGCTAGGCTCGTTAAAACATAGCGATGGGCTTGCCCGAAGGGCAGGTTATAGAACAAGCATATGTTATCCTCCTCAAGCTTGACAAAAATAAAGAGGTACTGGTCAGCAATGACTGGGGAAAAATTGGGAGAAACTAAAGAAAACTTTGATGGTAGCAAGTCGCTCTTGAACATGACACTTTTCCTCCGTACCACAATCGGGTTGGGTTGTTTCATTCACCGGTCACATCACCATGGTCTCGCCATACCATCCATAATTGGGGTAATGCTACCGATCCATCGCATCAGTGTCGCCATATGTTCAAGAGAAGTCGTTCAGAAAGAGTCAACCGGGTCCCATCCACTGCCATACATTATCCTTCATCCATTCATGACCGCCACCCTGAATCATATGTCACAGATCGTTTTCACCTCCATCAAAATCATTAGCTCCGTTCCGTGTCACTGATGTGGGATTCATTAAGGCCCTCCTTTGACGGATCGCTTCTTGTCGACATCAGCTCATTATCCAAGAAGTTGATCTAGGAACAACCCCTTCACTACTTTGAAGCTTGCATGCCTCAATGGCAAGTTTCTCACTTCCGGCGACATGTATACATCAATGACCTTCGACCAGAAGATTTTGCGTGGTGTTCGACGCCAAGTCCTTTATTCACACCACGTGAATTGTACTGCAGTACCTTGAGGGTCATTATCATTATCTGTGATTCCTCTCGTGCTTGATAACGGTTTACCTCATTGACCGGTAATCAAGCGATGCCTTTCCATGTTCGACTTCAGAACAATTCTCACATGGATCGACTTGTACTTAGAGTGAAGATCGAACGAGTTTGAAGACCCCGGATCTAGTTTCATCCATCCGGGCTGCGATATATATTCAGGAAAGATAAAAACATTTGACATGTACATCATTGCAGCAGATGATCATCCTACTCAAAGGATGATAATTTCACCAAAATTATCAGTCTACCATCAGACGATTGTTTGTTCTATGTACAAAAATGAATTTATAAAGCTGAGCATGGGAATGCCCGCCTCATCTAGATCATGAAAGCAGTATGAAAAATAATGTATTGTATTGTATCTTATTACAGGTCTCCTCCCAGCAAATGGATGAACTTCGGACCCTCCTGGATAAAGCATTTCACCCGATAAACGACCTCATACTTTAGGGGGCAACTGTTATAGAAATTTTTGTGCCTTACAGCATTGAGCATGAAATGTCCATAATCTAAGGGATCCAAAGTCCCTAAACATGTTGTTCCTACCCCTAGAGGAACAAGGCTAACAAACCACAGCAATTCACAGAAGTTCTCCACCTGAAACTGCTCAAAAACAAGTCAATTCAGGATCATGTCAACTGCTCCATTGACCATCTGCGCTGAATGTCAATGGCTCCACTGGCTACCTACGCTGAATGTCAACTCCAACACTGGCTACCTGCGCTGAGCGAGATTGGACATGTGGCAGGCTCATTCCTCAAGGTGTCAGAACCCAGGAAGCTTCCAAAATGACACTTGCCTCAGGGAATTTGACTGGTGATGAGTAAGAGGTTCCAAATCTCCAAGTGGAAGCAAGAACCTCCAAGTGGAATCAAGAACTAACAGAGGGAGAGGACACTAGTCAGATCTCAAGCTGACTCATCCTCTCTCCAAAACATCTATATATAGATCTCTCCTCCATGAGATCTAGAGGCTGGAATTTTGTTATTGCAAAGAATTGCTGTTGGTTTGAGACTGGAATCATTGTGTGCTTAATGCTTTGAAGGGAGGTGAAGATAGGAATTCCATTCTGCTGGGAAGGAGATGCTGGATTGGAACCCTCTGGGTTGTATCTCTTCCTGAACCTTGTTATTTATCAATAAAGCTATCTCGGTTTTCTCCTATATACTGGTGTATCTTTGATGTATGATTGCATTAGTGTATTTGATTTACTTCTAATCCTGAATCATTTGTGAATATGAATATCTGCCTTTGTGTTGTGTTCTTCTCTTGTCGCAAGTAGCTGTTCTCTTGTCGCAAGTAGCTGTTCTCTTGTGATCTCGCAGGAATCTGTTGAAGCTGGGCGAGCGAGGAGGCAAGTAGCTGTGAACACCCAAAGAGAAGAGGATCTAGATCGAGAGGCAAACGGAAGACACCGGTAAGTCTATTGATCTCTCCTCTTTCACATTTCATAAAGGAAGAAACTAGAATAGCTGTCTCTGTTTTTTGCTAAGGCACTGTCACACCTTAGGTGGATAGGATCATCCTGCATAGGCATTTTTCCCCACAACAACTTGTATGATAGGAAAGCTATTTTCTATAGAGCTAAGAAAAAGTATCTACTTGTCAAAGATGGAATCGAATATTTTGTAAGAGCTCATAAGCTCAAGAATAATTACACTCTCATAAACTCAGGGCAGATGAAAGGAATGATAAATTCATGCAAGCAGTTCTTACTAATTGTCGTAAAGGAAAAGAAAACTGATAAAACCAATGTATTTGAAGGCTGTAATACTAATCAGCAAGCTGATATAGAAAAGATTGTTTCAGAGTATGATGTCTTGTTTCAAGAACCTCAAGGTCTGCCACCCAAAAAGGGAATAGTACATGATATTATTTTGCAGCAAGATGTTCCTTTGCCTAACATTGGGATGTACAGGTTGTCTGCTTTAGAGAATGCTAAAATCAAGAAGCAGGTGCAGGAGTTGCTCGAGAAAGGGTTCATTAGGCCTAGCACATCACCATGTGGGTCACCAATTGTTTTGGTGAGAAAGAAAGATGGCTCGTGGAGAATGTGCATTGATTACCGGGCACTAAATAAGATAACGATCAAGAATCGTTACCCCCTTCCTCACATAGATGATCTTTTAGATCAATTGAAGGAAGTTGTTTATTTCACCAAGCTGGACTTGCACAGTGGATACCATCAGGTCAGAGTTGCAGAGCAAGATGCATGGAAGATTGCTTTCAAAACAAAGCAGGGATTGTATGAATGGCTGGTTATGCCTTTTGGCTTAACTAATGCTCCTGCTACTTTCATGAAATTAATGAATGATGTACTCAAACCTTTTCTTGATGATTTTGTTATTGTGTATCTGGATGACATTTTGATTTTTAGTAAGACGTGGGAAGAACATCTAAAGCATGTTAAGAAAACATTAGATGTTTTGAAAAGAGAAAAGCTTTCTGTTAAACTATCCAAATGTGAATTTGGCAAGACCTCTCTAAATTATTTGGTTCATATAGTAGGGGGAGGTGAATTGAAAATAGATCCCTCTAAAGTGGCAGTCATTGTAAACTGGCCTAAACCCAAGTCTGCTATAGAAGTGAGAAGCTTCTTAGGAGCAGCACAATATTGGAGGAAGTTCATTTCAAATTTTTCCTCAATTGCAGCTCCCTTACATGCTTTAACAGGATTGAACAAGGTGTTTCAGTGGGGAGGCAAACAGCAGAAAGCCTTCGACACCTTGAAAGAAAAGATTAGTACAGCACCTGTACTAGCACTGCCAGATCTACAAAGACCATTTGAGATCCAAACTGATGCCAGTGACTATGCCATGGGAGCAGTGTTGACACAGCACGGTAAACCCATATGTTATCATTCTGAGACTTTTAATCCTGCAGTAGTTAACTATCCTACCTATGACAAAGAATTGTATGCATTAGTTCAGAGTGTGAAAAAGTGGAAACATTACTTAATGGGAAAAGAAACAGTAATACATACTAATCATCAGCCACTTCAATATCTACACTCCCAAACTAAGTTTCAACAATCAAGACACTACAGATGGATAGGTTTTCTACAACAGTTTCATTTAGTCATCAGATATAAAAAGGGCATACATAACAAGGTTGCAGACATGTTATCTAGACCCATTATAAATGCATCTACCATACTTAAGCATAATTCTGTGCTGCATGAAAGCTACATAGAATAGTATGCTTAAGACATGGACTTTAAAGATGTATATGCAACTTTGAGTCAAGGCAAAAGAGTAGAAGAATTGGACTATCATGTGAAGGACCGACTCTTATATCATTGTGGGAAACTCTGCATTCCACAAACTGAGAGAGTAAAGATAATTAGGGAAGCACACACTTCTCTGATATCAGGTCACTTTGGGGTAAGTAAAACAGTTGCACAACTGCAAAGGTTCTGCTATTAGCCGAAAATGAATGAGACAGTTTCTAGATATGTAAAGGGATGTGCTATGTGTGCTAAAAGCAAGCCCAGTAACAGAAAACTAGGCTTATACACTCCATTACCAGTTCCTTCTCACCCTTGGGAAAGCATTTCCATGGATTTTGTTGGATGAATGCCTAAATCTAGGAAAGATCATGATTATCTATATGTTTTTGTGGATAGGTTCAGCAAAATGTGTATTTTGATACCCTGTAGTAAACAGATTACAGCTGAACAAACTGCAAGTTATTCTTTGAACATGTATGGGTTCATTTTGGATTACCCACTTCTATTATATCTGATGGAGACACCCGATTTGTGGGGAAGTTTTGGTCAAGTCTGTGGGAACTAATGGACACCAAATTAAAGAAAAACACAGCTTTTCATCCACAAACAGATGGCCAGACAGAAGTAGTTAACAGGACAGTGATCCAGTTACTGAGAGGATATTGCAGCAAACACCCTAAGCTTTGGGATGAACACTTGTGTTATGTGCAGCATGCTTACAATAGAGCCAAACACTCTTCTACACAGAGATCTCCTTTTGAGACATGTTTTGGTTTCATACCAAGGTCTCCTTGGATTTTGCCTTTGGTAAAGATACCAGGGTTGATGGACACAGTGATGTGGACAGGGCAACTAGGTTCATTGAACAGATCCAGGAGATCCACCAGGTAGTACAGGAACAGCTGGAAAAGATCTAGGCCAAGTACAAGGCTAGGCATGATAAGCATCGGATGGAGCATAGTTTTCAAGTTGGAGACCAAGTCTGGCTGTATATCAGCAAGGACAGGATGCAAGGTGAAGGTAAGAAGCTAAAACCTATCAAGTATGGACCCTTCAGGATACTTGAGAAGATTGGTGAAAATGCTTTTCGCCTTGATCTGCCAGCTTACATGTACATCTACTCAGTCGTGAACGTAGATTGCTTGAGATTGTTTGAACCATCAATGATTGAGGACCCTGAAGAGCAGAGTCAATTGCCTTATGTTGATGACCTACTACCTAAATATCTTAATGAGTTGCAAGAAGACACAGTGCTGGACAGGAAGGTAAGGACGACACGCAACAGACAAGTGGAATACCTCAGGATTGGGCTTAAAGGTTCGAAGCCGAGCAGTGCGAAGTGGATTGAGATTGGACAAGTGAGACAACAGTTTCCTCACTTAGTCGATGCTTGAAGAAAACCAACTTTTGGTGGTCCAAAAGCTTTTCAGTTGGGAGGCCGTGATCCAAATCGGATCCATAAACAACTGTCATAAAACCATGACTATATCAGAACGAAACGAATCCTTGAAGGACCCAAAAACAGCAATCGAAAATACCCCAAACCAGTGGCCATGGCAGCAGGCGCGAAATGACGAGGACCTCGGTCAAAGCGTGCTAACCAAGGCCCATGGAGACTGTGCAGGAGGGAAAAATAGCCCCTAGGAGCCCCGGATCAGGAAAAGGAGGTGATTTTTGAAGCGCGTTAGGCAAACAGGGCCAAAGTGGAAAGCCTCAAGCACCCGGTCGCATGGAGGAACCGAAGGACCGCGGGCGGGAAAACAAAAGCGCTAAAGGACAAAAGGCGGGACCCGCACTCTGGAAAACCGGCGGTTTCCCCAGGACGCCCTTGAACGGTAAGCAGTTTTGGAGAAAACAGAGCGAGCACCCTCAGCAATCGACGCGTGGTAGTGGAGGAGAGAGAAAAACCGTCGCGATTGCGCGTTATCGGTCGAGCAAGTCAACCGCGCTCAACGTGCAAATGACGTTGGATCTAGAGGAGCCCAGATTGGACGGTTGAGATTGCGCTCGATGGACAAAGCGGAATTGACAGGGGATTAAGCCGCGATTAAAGGGGATTTGGAATCTGATAACCGCCACGATGGAGAAAGAAACGAATCGACGGACAGGCTGGAGCTGTTCTGATGGGGACACGTGGCTGCGTCCCAAGCATTCTTGCTGACGCCGAACAGGGAACTCCCAGCACACAAGCGGAAGGCGAATCGACGTAGGCAGGATAGGAAACGAACAGGCATGGAGGCCGAATGGCTAAAGCCATGAATAGAGACAGTGAACGGGGATTCGAGAAAATTATTGGAGAAGATAGAGAAAGCGAAGAAAGACAGTGAACAGTGACTTCCGAGAGAAGGACTGAACACAGAGAGCAGTAAAGCCAAGCAGAGGTGACAGAGGGTCGAGCTGACCACAGGCAGCATCGAGCACCAGAGAGCTTGAGAAATCAAGCCTTCCCATAGAGGAATCTGTCCGGATTGAGCATCACAGTTGGCTCTTTCTATTGTAGACCGAGGGTCACAGAGTTGGTAGGGAGAACGAGAGTCTGTGTACTCTGAGTGGCCCTGGAAATCCAAGAACCACCCTGCCGAGCACACCTGCTTCAGGAGAACTCACGGGGATCCTGTACCAGTTCCGGCCTGTCACGCGGGTGACCCGGGTTCGATCCCCGGCAACGGCGCCAAAAAGATGGTGGGCTCCAGTATTGTAGCAATAATGCTACAACTCCTGGGGCTTCCTGTCTCTTAATTTTATCAACCCACAGATCTGCCGCCGCCCTTTTCGGTTAAACTTCACTTCTCGGTTGACGGGACTGATCTTCACGTGTTTGCTACGTGTTTCTTTCGTCGTGGCTGCCACCTCGTCCTCTGACTAACCCACAGATCTGCCGCCGCCCTTTTCGGTTAAACTTCACTTCTCGGGTGACGCGGGTGACCCACAGATCTGCCGCCGCCCTTTTCGGTTAAACTTCACTTCTCGGTTGACGGGACTGATCTTCACGTGCTTGCTGCGTGTTTCTTTCGTCGTGGCTGCCACCTCGTCCTCTGAGTAACCCTTTACTAACCGACGTGGCCAATCACTGGCCTTTAGGCCGCTCAACCATTCACCTTTATGCCATGCAAAACAAATCGAAGTAATAATCATGCAGTTTGATGGAGAGAAGGATTAGAACACTTACCTGCGCGCGGCTGCACATGATTTCCAGTTTTTTTAGCAATGGATCTACCTGCCACCTGTGGCTGCACATTCCCGTAGGCTCGTGGTTACAGGATGCTGGCGATGGAGTGAATGGTTCTGCGTTCATGCGCCCGTGTTTGATCTCAGATGGCGGTGCTGTGAACGGTCTTCACTTGAGCAGGTTGAACTGGGTGAAGGCTGTGGCTTGCTCGGGGACATCCGCTTGCTTCCCCGGCAACGGCGCCAAAAATATGGTGGGCTCCAGTATTGTAGCAATAATGCTACAACTCCTGGGGCTTCCTGTCTCTTAATTTTATCAACCCGGTAGTTCGTACAAACTTGGAAGCGACGGTGCTGTATGCACAAGTACTAGCCCTTGTCGCAGCTGTCACTTGGTCAGCTGGCACAAGTCCGCTAGGGCTTAAGCCAACTTCTATAGGCTCACAGAAGAAGCTTTATCAATGATGGACGAAAGCTAACTCAAAGGAAGGCTACGCTGCTTGACAAACTGAATCAAAAGCAATTTAAAGCATGTAAATCTATGAAACCCTAATTTAACTAGTCTATCTTCTATAATGCAAAGAATGTGGATGCAACTCCTATGAATGCTGTCATTACCTCTAACAAGTGTAAATGCATGGGTCTAAGCTACTTGCATCATGAGAAATGTGTTTTTGTGTTTTTCCTTTTGGTGTGTGGAATGAGTGTGAACTTGGCCTAATTAGGGTTTGATTGTGCAGGTGGGATGGAGAAGGAAGGAAAGTGTGGGACAGGTTGGGGAGGTTAGGAGAGGTTCCTAAGGATCCTTAGCACCCATCCACAGAGGTCCCTCACGTTCAGAAGCTCGGCAACGAAGTGAATGGCCTCCTACAGGAAGGCTGCAGGGGATCCTACAGGATACTCTGTTTTCTACAGGATGGCTGTGCACGTCTACAGGATGGTTGGCCGTGGAGGTTTTCAGGAGTTGATGGAGTGTTGGAGTGGTGTGGGAGGCTAAGGGAGATGGAGATGGACCTAATGATGTCTTAGGAAATTGCAAGTCAGACGAAGGAAGGGTGCATGCAATGGGTTGATGTTTTGGAAGGGTGGAATCAACGAGAGTGAAGGAGATGGAGCTGTACATGAAATGAGAGAGTTGGAGGACACGTGAGTGAGATAGAGGGTGAATAGAACTTGCAGGTGGATGAAGAAAATGACGAAGGAAATCGCTCGAGCAAAAGCAGTGTAAATAAAACAAATGACCTGTGCATGAAAACAAGGAATTCATTAACCTATTATACCATGAAACCTATAAATCCAAAATGGAAACCAAGCAATAAAACTAATGCGTGAGAGTGCAGTATGGATCAATGTCGAGAATGTATGAATAAATCCTTAATGAAAAACATTCATGTGGCAACTTGCGTGGAGATGAAACGACTGCTGTTCTTTTTGGTGGCTGATCATGGTCTACACCCCAATCCCAAACAGTGAGATGGCAGTGAGCCTTTACAACCTGTTTTTGTTGGAGCTCCAAGAGATTTATTCTACCAACCTATCAAACTTGAATACTGAAAGCAAAGCATCATACCAGTCCTATCTATGCTAATGAAAACAATTAAACTAACAAGCTGGAAATCCGAATTGCATAGGAAACTAAACAAACTCAAGTGCTGGACCTCATTGTAAATGCATTACAACACTAAGGAGGTCTATGGCTCTCAGGTTGGGCCCTAACCTGAGAGCTATAGCTCCTTGAGAAAACTCAGAACTAACTCAAAAGTGGCCTTCTTTATTCATAATCTGATAACATGCCAAATTGGCTTACAAAAGAGAACGAAACTTGAGCTGTGCTCCAAAATTACAATAGTAATACGAGAGTTTCAACAACCTAACCAAGGCTAAGGCCTCTATACTTATACAAAACGATGATCCAACAAGTATCCATGATTCTAGGAGCTCGGCTGCTTAATCTAGAGTTTAACTGTTGATCCTGTAGGATGGTCATAAATGCTGTTTCCTGTAGAGCAGTTTTGAACTGCTGTTCCTGTAGAACAACTGGCCGTGTATTAAGCTCGGAGGGAGGATGGAGTGGGGCTCGGAGTTCTTGGTGAGGATCACGAGGAATGTCCCCCAAGACCGTGGACAACCTCTCCTTACGTCAGCAGTGCCAACTCGTTGTCTCCTTGCCACCTTTTCGTTGTCTTTTGCTCCCTTTTAATGCCAAAACTTGGAATCACAATGCATTAGCTACGTAGATAAAGTGCCTATCCTTTCTCCTACAAACAACATGAATAAACTAAGAAGTGTATGCATAAACAATAAAAATGAATGGTTTGAGCAAGCAAAATAGGCCAAAAATGAGCCCAAATTGTACCAAAATTGGGGCTCATCATCACCCCCCAGCTGAACCATTTGCTCATCCTTGAGCAACCTTGCCCCTGCTCCTTGTCCTTGGCCGAGGACTCGGGACCGGAACAGGCTGTTTCTTTTCTGCTTTTGATGGCCCTGCCTTTTCTGCCCCTGATGGTGATGAGGGTGATGCTTCCTTCCCTTTTTCTATTTCCTTGAGCCGGGCTTCAGAAGGCGACTGGCCTATCTTTCGTGTCCAAGAAGTTATTTTTGGGCTCCCCTTTCCGGGGGTAGCTGATGGTTTAGAGGGGGTTCTTGCACTGGGTGAAGTAGGTACATCCCCTGAAGTGGTATGGCCGCTGGGTGAAGGCTGTGGCTTGCTCAGGGACATCCGCTTACTTCTCCTGGCTTCAGGTGGCAGAGGGGTCTCCCTCTCCCTTTTCTCTTTCGGTTTTGGAGGTGTGCTGAGGGCAGCCAGTGCCGCTGCTGCCTCCTTATCGAGGATGTCAGCCTTCTCTTTCTTGTGTTTTGCTCTCTCGGAGCTCCTTGTAGAGGGTCCCTCCTTTTTAGATTTCAGGCTTCCTGTGGAAGACCCTGCTTTGCCCGCTTCTGGGCCTCCTGTAGAAGATTCTTTCCTTGTCTTCGGGCTCTCTATAGGAGGCTGTTTCTCAATGACCTTCGGGCCTCTCATAGAAGCCTGTGGGTGTATTGTCGGGCTTCCTGTAGAAGCCTTTGTCTCCGTCTTTGGGCCTCCTGTAGAAGCCTGTTTTCCAACAATTTTCGGGCTTCTTGTAGAAGCCTTGGTCGTTGCTCTTGGGCTTCCTGTAGAAGCCTGCTCCTTACTGATCTTCGGGCTTCCTGTAGAAACCTTTGTCTTTGTTTTCGGGCTTCCTGTAGAGGCCTGTGTTTGTGTTTTCGGGCTTCCTGTAGAAGCCTGTGGTTGCGTTCCTGCAGATGCAACTCCCACCACCTTCTCTTGTCTTGCTGCGTGGCTTTTGCTTTTGGCTTTGACTGCAGAAGCTGACAAGGTGCTTGGGCTGGCAGGGGCCACCTCAGCTTTTACTGCCCTGCTCTTCAACCTCTTTTCCCTTGCTGATAGGATGGGGGTGTCCTCTTTGACTCCGTCATCTTTTCCTTCTTTCCTCTTCTTTCGTTCTTTCTTCTGTGCTGGAGCCGGAACTTTTTGGCTTTTTCCTTTCTTACTCCCGGTTGCTGGCTCTTCTTCTCCTCCGTTAGAGGATTCCGCTTCTTCAAGCAACATTTTTATGTTCCCCGTTCTTGATAAGTCCCTAAATGATTCCCAAGCGAGGGGGACTTTATATGAGCGGAGAGCATCCTCCACGAGGAGCTTGACTAGCCCATGGTGGGCTATCTGGTCCGGAATTCCGTCCTTGAGCTTGGTGGAACACTCCATTAAGGACTGTAGTGGAAAGTAAGGAATGCTCAACCTCTGTGCTGCAGGGAGGTCAATCTGGTGTTTTAGTTCGTTAAGCAGCCTGAAGTGATATGCATATACAATGCTATATCGACCCTCACAGGTGATATATTTCATAATTTGTAGACTGACTTCGTTCCATGGCGGCAACAGGCTTGCCCTTTTGACTCCATTTTTGTCTTCGGTGAATGACTCTTCCGGTGGGAAGAACTCCTTCTTTGCTTGCTGGCTCTGCTTCCGCTCTTCTTTGTCCCACGGCAGACCCATGGGCAGCTCTGTAATCCAACTGATATGCTCTGGGGTGAGTTTGAGGCTGAGACCTCTGAAGGTTACCGTGGCCAATGTCTGTGATTTAGGCTGCAGAGCCCGCAAAAATTCCTCGGCTACTTCATCATCGTAGCCCTGTAGTTTATCATAGAAAGGCATCCATTGTGCTCTAGTGAAGAGCTCAACCACTGCCGGGTTTCTCCTTAATGCATTTGAATTAGTGGGCTCTCACCTGATAAACCCGCCAGGCATGATGAACACAGTGGTTTATACCAGAGGTGGTGGATACAGAGGAAATTCGGTCTTAAAGACAGAACATGCAATGAATTTTCAGACCACAGTTTGATTATACAGCTATCCTGTAGGAGCGATAGTATAGGCACGACAATCCAATTCTTTATGACCACACTGTGACTAATGGCCTTGCCACCTTTAAAAAACCAATTGCGGAAGGAGTTGCAGGGTTACCTCTTTTCTGCCACCTTTTTTTACGTGAAGACTTCACCTTCCTGTAGAGCCGCGTTCCTGTAGAAACTACTTCCTGTAGGACGGCGTTCCTGTAGAAACTGTTCCTGTAGGAGCAGTGCGCAGGCTTCGGGAAGAGCTTTAGTTGGCTGGCGGTCGAGAGGTACTTTACCAGCGTTCAGGTAGCCGAGAGCTCGGCGTATCAACATGCAGAGGTAAGCAGAGGATCTACTCGAGTTTTGAAGTGAGGTTGATGGAGATACACGCTTAATCGAGCCGATTAGATTTTGAATCAGCGCAGCTCGTGGCGCGGGGGTGAGCTGTCCCCGCCGGACCGTTGGGTGACATCACCCATCATCCACCTGCACATTCGTTTGTTGCCGCATTCATTCCCACAGATCTGCCGCCGCCCTTTTCGGTTAAACTTCACTTCTCGGTTGACGGGACTGATCTTCACGTGCTTGCTGCGTGTTTCTTTCGTCGTGGCTGCCACCTCGTCCTCTGACTAACCCTTTACTAACCAACGTGCCCAATCACTGGCCTTTAGGCCGCTCAACCATTCACCTTTATGCCATGCAAAACAAATCGAAGTAATAATCATGCAGTTTGATGGAGAGAAGGATTAGAACACTTACCTGCGCGCGACTGCACATGATTTCCAGTTTTTTTAGCGATGGATCTACCTGCCGCCTGTGGCTGCACATTCCCGTAGGCTCGTGGTTACAGTATGCTAGCGATGGAGTGAATGGTTCTGCGTTCATGCGCCCGTGTTTAATCTCAGATGGCGGTGCTGTGAACGGTCTTCACTTGAGCAGGTTGAACTGGTACAGGATCCCCGCGAGGGGTCTTGTCACCGTTCTTTCTCCTCGGGTGTATGCTGCATGCTGGCGATTCTGGCTTCTCGATCACGATCCCAGCACTTCTGATGTATCAACGTGGATGTGGTATGGTTCTCGGTGCTTAGTTTTTCTTTGACAGATGCTTCCTCACGAGAACTGATTACTTTGTTGTGCTGCTGCAGGGATCTTGGTTGCATGGCGACGAGGATGGTGGAGGACGATAATGGCAATGTTCAGGGGTGCCATCATTGGCATGCATGCATTCAATCCACTCCTCAGTCGCTAGATCTTCATTTGAAACACATTTCGGCCATCGTAACCTTCTACATGAAGTTTCCTGTAGAACACAGAGTTTCCTGTAGAAATTTGGCATTTTCCTGTAGAAGATCCGCGTCTTCCTGTAGGAAGACTATCTGTTCCTGTAGAAAAACTGTATCCTCCTGTAGAAGATCCAAAGCATGATAATAATTGCACATACCTAAAAAAACATTGCTGTTCTTGGAGGAGGTGCTGATGACATCCTTTGCTAGCATGATGAAGGCCCCTGGCTTGGAGTGGAGAGGCTTCTTCTCCTCCATAGAACATCTACATGCAAACCTTTTATTGTGCTGATTGCTTTTTCCTGTTTTCTTTCTTTTTTTCTCTTTTTTTTCTTTTTTTTTTTTAGAAAGACAATAGGAGCGCCTCAATGAGGTTTTCACCCCTACTACCTGCCTTGTGCGCCTCAGAGAGGTTTTCACCCAAGGATCTTTATTTTTCTCTCTTTTCTTTTTCGAAAGACAATAGGAGCGCCTCAATGAGGTTTTCACCCCTACTGCTTGCCTTGGGCGCCTCAGAGAGGTTTTCACCCAAGGATCTTTATTTTTCTCTTTTTTTTTTTTTTTTTTTTGTGTTTTAGATCCTTCAGGGTATGCCCAAAGCGGAGGCAGAACCCTTCTCTATGACCAAAACAGATTTCTCCATAGTGCTGATAAACTCTTGTCTTGAGAGAGGTCTTCTATAGATCTTCAATCGCTGCCCATTGACAAGCATGGGAATGGATTCCTCATCAATGGTTCGAATGAGGACAGATCCATTGTCATGGCACTGTTCCACCACATATGGTCCTAGACATCTGGTTCTCAACTTCCCCTTGAAATCTTTGAATCTGGAATCATACAACAAAGCCCAATCTCCCGGCTGAAATTGCTTGTCATGGAGATGTTGGTCATGCCACACCTTCCTCTGAAGTTGAACCACTTCTGAGTGAAGGAGGGCCTGCATGCGGTGTTCATCCAGTCCATTCAGCTGTAATAACCTTTCTTGTTGTGCATGGCTGAGATCTAGGTCCAGCTGAGCTGCCAACCTCAAAGTGTTATACTCAAACTCAATGGACAGTAAAGCTTTCTTCCCATAGACCAGCTCATAAGGTGTGAAACCGGTGGTGGTCTTCCAAGTGGTGTTGTAAGCCCATGTGGCTTCAACTAGGCGATCTGCCCAGTCTTTTCTGTTGTTGTTTACCACTTTGGTCAAGATCCCTTCTAGAGCTCTATTGGTGACTTCCACCTGCCCATTTGCTTGAGGATGATAGGGGGTGGAAGTCCTATGCTTAATCTTGTGATGAGCTAATAGATCTTCAACCAAGTTGAAGGTGAACTGGCTCCCTTGATCGGTCACCAGCTCTCTTGGGTAGCCAAACTTGTAGAAGATGTTCTCTCTTAAGAACTCGACCACCTTTTCTTCTGTTGCTGCTTTGATTGCTTTAGTCTCTGCCCACATTGTCAAGTAGTCAGTACACACAATGATGTAGAATCTCTGCCTCGAAGAGGGATTGATTGGGCCCTCAAAGTCCATGCCCCACTTCTCAAATGGCTCGAGAGTCACTTGAGGTTGGAGAGGCATCTCATCCCTTTGGGTCGGTTTCCCCATTCTTTGGCATTGGTCACACTGGCTAACATATCTTCTGACATCTTGATGAAGTGTGGGCCAATAGTAGCCTGCCTGCAGGATCTTGAAGGCAGTTCTCTTTGATGCAAAATGTCCTCCACAAGGCCCATCATGACAGGTGAGGAGAATGTCAAAGACTTCCTCCTCCCTTACACAACGCCTTAAGATCTGATCGGGGCCAAGCTTGAACAGGTTGCCCCCAATCCATGTAAATGAGGCACTCTTTCTGATGATTTTGCTCTTCTCTTTTGAAGAGAGGTGCGGAGGGAACTGAGCTGAAACAAGGTAGTTTGCTATATCAGCAAACCATGGAGAGAGTACTGAGATAGCAAACAGATGCTCATCAGGCATCTGGTCATCCACCGTCCCATCTTCATCTGCAGACAAATCCAATCTAGACAAGAAGTCAGCAACAACATTTTCTTTTCCTGGTTTATCAACAATGGTTAGATCAAACTGTTGCAATAAAAGTAACCATCTAATAATACGAGCATTCACATCTGGTTTATTCATCAAGTATCTAATAGCAGCATGGTCAGTATGTACAAAAGTCTGGTAACCAGTAATGTAATGTCGGAACTTGTTCAGTGCATGAACCACAGCTAAGAATTCCTTCTCGGTTACAGTGTAATTCAGCTCTGCTTTGGACAAGTTTTTGCTAATGAAGTAAATGGCATATGGAAGTTTTTGCTCAACTTGTCCTAAGGCTGCACCTATGGCTTTGTTCGAGGCATCAGTGTGGATGTGGAAAGGTAGGGCCCAGTTTGGACCCCTTAGGATTGGAGCTGACACTAACTTGTCTTTTAATTCATTCAAACTCTTCTGACAATCGTCAGTCCAATTAAACTCCACATCTTTTGCCAAAAAACCAAACAATGGTGAGGCTAACTTGCTGAAGTCTTTAATGAACCTCCGGTAGTATCCTGCTAATCCCAAGAAACTCCGGACATCCCTTAATTTTTGAGGAGGTGGAACCCTCTTGATGAGAGCAATTTTGTTAGGATCCACCTGCAATCCTTGAGAAGAAATGGTATGGCCTAGCACTGTCCCTTCAGTCATTAGGAATTCACATTTCTCAGGAAAAGTACATTTAGTGTGTGCTCTCTGCTCTCTATTGAAAGAATTTTTATCTTCTTTCCTTAGTAGCTAATATTTTCATTGCTAAAAGAAAATAAATGACTGTTTATCATTTTAGATTGCATATTTAGGAATTTTACATCTACATCACGCAGTGAACCTTGAAAGGCAAACTTCTAAAAAAGATCAACTCTAAAATAAATCTCAATGAACATAAAAACGCTTTGGAACCTAACGCAACGCATCTAGAAGTCTAGGATAGAGATGTCTTCTGGCGTCGTAAAACCTGGTAACTATCATTTTCATCGAAGGTTGGGTGATTCCTCCTCTTTGATACAACAAGTGCTAGTACGGACTTGTGCTCCCCGTACCATCGAGTATATATTGGGAGACCACAATAGGCTGATATCCTTTATCCATAGGAAGCCGTGTCTGCAGCCCTATCGATTGCAATGTACTCAACACAGCATTCGGGAACATTGATTGCCGTACATAAGTCCTTGGTAATTTTTCTTTAATTTACCACCAAGGTGTATTTTGCAGTTTTGCGATTGGTTTGGTAATCCCTTTGTCTAGATTTCCAGAGTAGTCATTTTCGTTCCTTTTCGAATCCTTAAAAGAAAAGGTCCATCTGAGCACTTGTCACTTTAGGCTCATTAAAAATCGAAGGTGACTAGAGTCATATTCAGCTTTTTCTCGACTCTTAAAAATTGAAAAATCAAAGTTGTGTCAAAGTGTCATTAAAATTTATTTAATTTGGAATAACATTTTCCCCTTTTTAATTTTGAGTTGATCAAGTAATCCGCAATCATGGAAGAAAGTCAATCAAAACCCCATCGTTCGCGGAGGCTAGTGAGTCAACCATCTTTGACTCCGGAAATGAAACCATTCCGGGCAAAACGGTCTCATTTAACTGAGTCCACCTCTCCTGGTTTATTTGAAACTTGTGTTTCAACATCATCAGAGACTACAGTTACTCCGATCATTTCTGGTACATCTACCTTTACAGAAGAAGTTTTGCAGTTACAATAGGACATTAGAACTGATCCTAGTGTAACGGTAGACACTTCTATACCTGAAACAGCTCCATCTAGGACTGATCCAGAAACTGAAGTTCACTTACCTGAACATCTGGAAATTGAATTCCAAAATTTAGAAGGTGTCATCCCTCCAGTATCTGTCACTGCAAAAGCTATGCCTTCTTCGGCCCTAAAAATATTTCACGGACCTGACAGTCTACCTCTTCCACCTGGACTGATTGCTATAGAAGAGGTTGTGGAGGATCTTCCATCCAGTAAGCCATTAGATTTTGGAACTGGGATCCATTTACACCCTTCTAATCCTGAAGTTAGCTCTTCTAATCTGAGCAACCATCAACATCTTGGACTATGTCATCTGATACAGCCACAACAGAACTCCCTGCTGCCACTTCGACAATGTTTGCTAGTATACCATCTGTCCCAACTAGTTATCAATCACTAGATGGAGTCCACCCAGGGACTGTTTTGACGACATGGTCTATTCCTGTTTGTTCCTCTGGGATCCTATCTGGCATTTCTTATGTTGAAGCTCAGCAAATTGATCCTACATACCAGTTTCAATTTGGGCAGCCTAGTCTTCAAAGACCCATCTATCCTTTGAGCACTGGATTGCCACCATATGGGGGGCAGTATGCTTTTTCATTGTTCCCTCCTGGAGAATAGCCATATGAGAGCTCACAACAAAATTCAGGTCAAACTAGAATTACATCCAGTGGGTGGGTACCAATACTGCCTCAACAACCAAGGGTTGTATGTTCAATGCAACCAACCCAACCTGTGTCGAATATTACCACTACACGTGCTATTGTGACTGTGTCACAAGTACAAGCACAGCATATTGTATGTAAACCTCAAGTCTCTTAGGTTGCAGTACAACAACCTCTTGTCCCTACGGTTCAATCACAACCTCAAATTAGTGATTCTTAACTGGAACGACTCAGGCTCAAACGGGTATTATCACTCCACATCTTGGTCAGTCATCCAGTATTGGGCAACAACAAATGGTTCAACAACCATGGCTGGTGCAATATCAACAACCGCAATTCCAGCAAGCTCACTGAGAACCTATGCAACAAGGCTTTGTAGGTAATGGGCAACCGCATTTTCAAAGCGGTTATCAACAACCATACTATAATGGTTATGCCCATCAACCTTATCAAAGTTATTAGCATCAGATACATTATGCTGGTATGCAAAGACCTACTGTTCAGGCGATCCCATCTTATCCAGGGTATGCTTCACCAAACCTGAAGCAACAGTTGCCTTTTGTAGAAACTCTAGAATTACCAGATTTGAACCGATTAACAAATGATCCAATTGCTTACACCCCTTGGTGGCCAGCGATTCCTCATAAACTTCCCTCAGATATTCCTAAATTCAATGGAAATATGGGAGAAGATCCATTGAATCACGTAATGACCTTTCATTTGTGGTGTTCATCCAACACCCTCAATGATGATTCGATTAGGCTTCACCTTTTTCAACGAACGCTAACTGGTCCAGCAATGAAATGGTACATTGAATTGCCTAGAGCTTCATTTGATAACTTCAATGCCCTTGCCACTACCTTTTTAACCCACTTTTAGATACCCATAAGGTACGAAACAGGGACAGAACTCCTTACCAACTTTAAACAGACAACAACCACTCACATATCTGATCATATTCATGAGTGACGACGTCGTCATCGAATGGTAAAGATGTATGTTCCTGATTAGCTTCTAGCTGAGTGGTTTATTAAGTCATTATTACCTTCTATTACTGAAGATGTGGCGAAAGGAGGAGTTTTCATTGAAGAGCGAGTCATTGCTCATGCACAATATTTGGACTTAATCTATACTCAGTCTGGCACACTCTATGACAAAATCCCTAACGCTCCTAGGCTAGAATTTTCCATTCCTCCCCCTCCTAAATCCAACAGGGACTCTCATGTCGGCGATGGCGTGATTGGTACCTCAAGTATGCAAACCGCAAAGGCTCAATCTAGTAAAGCCCTTGCAGTTTCTAGTAAAAAAACAAATGAGAAACTTCCTGCCTCGGAGGTTAATGCCGTGTCATCTGACAAGGGAAAAGAACCAAAGCAACCAGGGGGCAAGAAGAAAGGGAAAAACAAAAAGAATAAACAGGAGGATTCGACTCCTGAGAAACCTTCTGGAAACCCTGCTAAGCAAAAGAAACCTAATCAGCCATGTTTCATATGTAATGAGGACCATTATATGAAAAAATTTCCACATCGAGCTGAGGTTAAGAAATTTTTAAAAACTTCAAGTACCTTAGCAGTATTGACTGATCCGTTTCCAAACCCAAAAACTAATCTGGTTGCTATTGATCATGCTTCCCCATCCCAAGTGCTTATGTTATCCATCTTGAAACAACAAAATGATGCTTTGATATCGACGAGGAATAAATATTATGGGAATCCATAGATGTCGAACAACAATGCTACAGATCAACCTAGTAGTTCGACAACAACTTTGTCAGAAGTTGTGCCACCCATCATTCCTGAACTAACTATAAAGCTGCCAAAGGGAGTAGTACATAAATCGAAATTTAATCCTCGTGCTCGAGCAGCACAGAATTATAATATAGTAGAGGATCTGACTCAATCGCCATCCACTATGTCAACACTTGAAGTACTGCAGAATTTCCCCTCACAAAAGCAAGCTTTATTGTCAGCAATAGGTGGGATTGGCCCAACGGATTCCAATCTTGTGGCCTTTAACCACAAAGGATATGAATCTCATTTACCGGCCCAACTCACTTTCCTTATACAGGTAAAAGCCCTCAACAAAATTGTTCATCGAACAATCATTAATGAGGGGGCATCTACCTATATTATGTCAATGAGTTGCTGGAAAAATTTAGGCTCACCACCCTTGTCATGATCATCAACGACATTAAAAGCATTCGATGAAAGGACATACACGTCGTATGAGATATTAAGTAACTTGCAAGATGAACTGGGGGGAAAGACAGTAGAAATCAAAGTCGAGGTCATCGATGGAAATCTTGATTACAATATCCTACTGGGAAGGCCTTGGATTTATGCTCTGGCTGTTGTTGTGTCAACATATTTTAGAAAGATTGCATTTCCCTTCCAAGGCAGAATTACAATCATTGACCAACTAACCTTGTTCCCCAACAGTTCATAAGCTACGAGAAGTATTCCAATGATCCATGGAAGCTCTCAATCACTTCAAAATGTCGGAGTAGGTCTCCTAAAAGATCCCACCTTAATGGGTACTTTTGCCCTCCCACCTCCAAGTAATCTGGCAGAAGTGGCCACAGTGGAAACCTGTCATATGGTATCGTCTACATCATCAAAGATTAAGAAGATTTCTGAATATTTTGTTAGTATGGATCATCGCTGTTGGGTTGTGTTATATTCTTTCCACGTAGTTAACAGGGCGTTTGAAGGGCACCCGTAACCCCACTTTATGGGGTCCGGGGTAGTGCCCCGAAAAATTTTGGTTTTGGACCCTATGTTAGGTTGGGCGAACCCACCTATGGTTTTGTGCATGATTTTGGCACATGTTTTTTGGACGCGATGGTTTTTTGGTCCTGGTATTGGACGCGATGGTTTTCGGTCCATGGTATTGGACGCGATGGTTTTTCAGTCCATGGTATTGGATGCTTCGGCATGTATAAATATGTATTGTAACATTGAAAGGAACATAATGAAAAATCAAGTTGGTAGTCCCAATTTTGGGATCCAGTGGGAAAATCTATGTTTATATGTGTCTTATGTGTTATGCTCTTGCATTGTTTATTTTTTTTTTGTTTTAGAATTCGTATGTAGGTAATTTCTGTACGGGGTTAAAACCTACATTTGGTATCAGAGCAGTTTTGGCTTCAAGGGGACGCCTTTGTTGCTGAGGGGTTTCGCTCGGGCATGTGGTAGAACCTGTTCAGTGGGAGATCTACGAGATCGATTTTGGTGGTGAAAGAAGATGACGAGTAGTGGAAAGATAAAGATCGAGAAATTTAATGGTCAGAGTTTTGAGTTGTGGAAACTCAAGATGGAGGATCTGTTGGTGGATAAAGACCAGTGGATCGCGGTAGATCGGGGTACTAAACCAACGGGAGTGTTTGATGAAGAATGGAAGAAATTGTATCGGAAGGCAAAGAGCACAATACGATTATGTGTCTCAGATTCAGTATTGCTAAATGTATCAGGGGAAGCTATGGTGAAGGCTTTGTGGGGCAAGTTAGGAACTTTGTACCAATCTAAGTCTCTGGTGAATAAACTGTTCCTGCGAAAAAAGTTGTATAACCTAAGGATGAAAGATGGAGACTCAGTGACAGAGCATTTGAAGGCATTTAATAGTGTGGTAAGTTAGTTAGCATCTCTTGATATTAAAATTCAGATGAATATAAGTGCATTAGTTTGTTGTGTTCTCTACCAAATTCGTGGGATAGTCTGGTTATTGCAATAGGTAGCAATGCAATTGCCTTGCATTTTTATGAAATAGTCTCATCCTTGCTAACGGAGGAGATGAGATGGAAAAATATGGGGAGCCAAAATGGTGATGCCTTGTCTGTACAAGGGCGGACCCAGAACAGAAACAAAAATAAGTCATCAAGTGGGAGATCTAAATCTCCAGGAAAACCTATAAAGGTGGTGTGCTGGAAATGTGGAAAGGAAGGGCACTACAAAAGGGACTGTAAATCTAAAGCTCCTGACAAAGGCAAGGGATCTTATGAGGCTCCTTCTACAGAGGTGAAACCCACCTCAGATGAAGGTGAGGATGTGTACTTGGCTTCTTCAAGTACACATGTAGATCATGGGGCATGGTTGATTGACTCAGGTGCATCCTTTCACTTCACTCCCCATAGAGAGTGGTTCTACGAGTATGAGAAATATGATGGTGGTGATGTCTTCTTAGGAGATGACAGGAAGGCTAGAATCATTGGTCACGGAAAAGTAAAGTTGAAGTTGCAAGGTGGAAGGGTTAGAACACTTCCGGGTGTTCTATATATTCCTGCATTGGCCAGAAATCTGATTTCTGTAAGCAAGCTGGATGATGCAGGTGTAAAAAACAGTGTTCGAGAAGGATACCTGCAAGATGGTTCAGGGAGCACTGGTATTGATGTGGGGAGTTCGGATTGGAACTCTGTACAAGTTGCAAGGTAGCACTATTATTGATGGGTGCAATATTTCTGTGGTTCCTGAAAGTGGAGCAGAAAATCTAGTGGTCTCTAAAGAGAAGACCATGTTGTGGCATCAAAGGCTTGGACATATTGGAGAAAAGGGCCTTCGGGTACTTCATGGTAAAGGTATGGTAGAAGGTATGAGTAATAGCTCTCTGGATTTTCATTTCTGTGAAAATTGAGGGCGAAACAAAGATTAGAACTTGTGCACAGTGATGTGTTTGGACCTGTGAAGGTTCCATCACTAGGTAAGTCTGTGTACTATGTATCATTTATAGATGACTTCTCAAGGAATACATGGATATATTTCCTTAAGAAGAAATCTGAAGTCTTTGACAGGTTTAAAGAATTTAAGGCTATGGTGGAAAACCAGACAGAGAAGAAGATAAAGGTGTTGAGGACAGATAACGGTGGAGAGTTTTGCAATAAGGAATTTGAAGAATTATGTAAGAAGTGTGGTATAGCACGACAGAAGACTACTCCATATACACCTCAGCAAAATGGAGTTGCAGAAAGAATGAATAAGACGTTGATGGAAAGGGCAAGAAGCATGCTCAGTGGTGCCGGGTTAGGACAGGAATTCTGGGCAGAGGCAGTGGATACTACATGTTACCTAGTCAATAGGTCACCTTCAACAGCATTGAAGGATAAGACTCCACAAGAGGTATGGACTGGTAAGAAACCCTCTCTTTCACATCTGAGGGTATTTGGATGTGATGCATATGTACATGTTCCAAAGGAGAAACGAACCAAGTTGGATAGTAAATCTTAAAAGTGCATCTTTATTGGGTATAAGGATGGTTTAAAGGGTTATAAGCATTGGAACCCAGTCACACGGAAGGTTGTGTACAGCTGAGATGTGGTGTTCAGAGAGGTGAAAGATGTTATTAAACATGAAGTCCAATGAAAGGAACCTGAGAAGATAGAGTTTGAGCTAAAGGAGGAAGAATCAGACTCTACAGCATAGGAGGAATCAGCAGATGAAGAGCCACAAACTCTAGTTTTGAGAAGAATAGTTCAAGAAAGAAGGCAGCCTGAAAGGTATAGTCCATCTGCTTTCTGTTCAAATTTTGCTTTATCTATTACTGACGATGATCCCAGAACTGTGAAGGAAGCAGTAGATTCAGATGATGGAAAACTCTGGAAAGAGGCCATGGTTGATGAAATGGCATCTTTGCACAAAAATGAGGCTTGGGATCTGGTGGAGTTGCCTACTGAAAGAAAACCCATTGGCAGCAAATGGGTGTTCAAAAAGAAGAAAAATGCAAAAGGAAAAGTGGAGAAATACAAAGCTCAGTTGCTAGCAAAAGGTTATTTCGAGGTGTCGGGAATTGATTTTGATGATATTTTTTCTCCTGTTGCCAAGGTAACTTCTATTAGATTACTTTTATCTGTTTCTGCTTCTTTTGATTTTGAGGTAGAACAGATGGATGTGAAGACAGCATTTCTTCACAGGGATCTGGAAGAGGAAATCGACATGAAGCAACCTGAAGGCTTTGCAACGAAGGGTAATAAAGCATTGGTATGCAAGTTAAAGAAGTCTTTGTATGGGTTAAAACAATCACCAAGGATGTGGTATCAAAAATTTGATACATTTATACGGGGACTTGGCTTCACCAGAAGCAAAGCAGATCACTGTGTGTATTTTAAATTAATTGGTGACCATGTTATTTATTTGGTCTTGTAAGTGGATGATATGTTGCTAGTTGGAAATGACAAAGAAATTATCCAGGATTTGAAGACCCAATTGTCCTCCAAATTTTACATGAAAGATCTTGGTGCTACAAACTATATTTTGGGCATAGAAATTAAAAGAGATCAGGCAAAGAGGAAGCTCTGGTTAAACCAAAGGAAGTATTTCGAGACAATACTGCAGAGGTTTAATATGCAGGATAGTAAACCGGTGAAGGTTCCTATTCCTGTAGGTGTGAGGTTATCTGCTGAACAATGTCCCAAGACACAAGAAGAGGAAGAGGACATGTCCCGTGTTCCATATGCAAGTGCAGTCGGTAGCCTGATGTATGCAATGGTCTATATTAGACCAGACATTGCACATGCAATGGGAGCATTGAGTAGGTTTATGTCAAAACCAAGAAAGGAGCATTGGACAACAATGAAGCGAGTTTTCAGGTATTTGCGTGGCACTAGTGATTATGGTCTATGATACCAAGGAAGACCAGGATCGGAAAAAGTGTTGGATATTCATGGCTTTGTTGATGCAGACTGGGCTAGAGATCTGGATCAGAGAAGATCTACAAGTGGGTATGTGTTTAACCTATTTGGAGGTGCAGTCAGTTGGATGAGTAAGAAACAATCTATAGTGGCACTATCAACTACAGAGGCAGAATACATGGCAGCCACTCATGCAAGCAAGGAAGCAGTTTGGTTGTAGAGATTGTGTTCAAGTATGGGGTTAGTACAGGAAGCTATAAGGATAGACTGTGACAGCCAAAGTGCAATTTTCTTGGCAAAGAACCCTGCATATCATTCAAAGACAAAGCACATTGATGTTCAGTATCACTTTTTGAGGGATATGATAGAAGACAAAAAGGTGTTGCTGGTAAAGGTGGACACTTTGAAGAATACTGTAGATGCATTGACAAAATTTGTGAGCTCTGAGAAGTTCTCTTGGTGTAGAGAGACAATGGGCATTTCAGGGCTGGGAAAATGATTAGGCTCTCTTGTGGCCCCCTGAGGAAAGAAAACAACAAGTGGGAGAATGTTGGGTTGTGTTATATTCTTTCCACGTAGTTAACAAGGGGTTTGAAGGGCACCCGTAACCCCACTTTATGGGGTTTGGGGCAGCGCCCCGGGAGATTTTGGTTTTGGACCCACCTATGGTTTTGTGCATGATTTTCACACATGTTTTTTGGACGTGATGGTTTTTTGGTCCATGGTATTGGACGCGATGGCTTTCAGTCCATGGCATTGGATGCAATGGTTTTTCGGTCGATGGTATTGGATGCTTCGGCATGTATAAATATGTATTGTAACATTGAAAGGAACATAATGAAAAATCAAGTTAGTAGTCCTAGTTTTGGTATCTAGTGGGAAAATCTCTGTGTATATGTGTTTTATGTGTTATGCTCTTGCATTGTTTATTTTTATATGTTTTAGAATTCGTATGAAGGTAATTTCTGTACGGGGTTAAAACGTACAATCGCCAGGTGTTGCCCCCAAGCCCCATAGAAATTTTGTAGCAATCAATTTTCTGGGCTTGGGCGGCAAACCCAAATCAACACTCTTCGAGTGTTTGGATAACTAGGTCTCTAGAATATGGCACCTCTTCCAATCCTTGGTCTCGTGTAAATTATACAGATGAAGGAATCATTTAGTCAATGATGATAGGAGAGGCACCATGGGAAGATTACCACCATCATTCCCATCTTCAAGATAACGACGAAGATTATTCCGGCGACCTTAATCATCCTTCAGTTTTTTATTTTCTATCAAATACTGTAAATACGGTGGATTCCAAGCGAAATCTATCCAATATTGAAGAGACTATCGCCATTAATATCTCGACCAAACCTAATGTTGTAGAGAATATTCATGTTGGCAAATCTTGTTCTCCTTCAGAACTGGAATTATATTGCACTCTCTTTCGCAAATTCAGAGATGTCTTTGCATGGTCATATGAAGAATGCCAGGCATTGACTCGAGCATCGTTGAACATGAAATAAAGATGTATCCAGATGTCAAACCAGTACGACAATAGCTTCGACCGGTTCACCCAAAGAAAGCCGCTGCCATTAAGACAGAAGTTGAAAAACTTTTGCATGCTGGTTTCATTTACCCTATTCCTCTAACTGATTGGGTATCGAATATTGTTCCTATGATGAAAAAGCAAGGAAAAATTAGAGTGTACATTGATTACAGGGATGTAAATCAAGCTTGTCCAAAGGACAACTACCCTACACCCTTCATCGACCAGATAATTGATGAATGTGCCGGATGCGAAATCTTTTCATTTATGGATGGATTTTCCGGATACAATCAAATCAATATCCACCCACAAGACCAGTCGAAGACTGCATTTATATGTCCATGGGGCACATTCGCATACCGTAAACTACCTTTCGGTTTGAAGAATGCAGGGGCAACTTTTCAAAGGGCAATGAACTATGCCTTCCATGACATCAAGCACATCGTTCAACCATATCTCGACGATCTACTGGCTCATTTGCGAAAGCGGACTGATCATCTGCAGCATTTGAGAGCTATATTTCTACGTTGCCGACACTACAAGATACGACTCAATCCACACAAGTGTGTGTTTTGTGTTGGTTCTGGTCGGTTACTTGGTTTCGTAGTTTCTAAGGACGGAATTTGACTCGACCCATGTAAGGTTCAGGCAATCATTGACATGCCTCCACCTTCAAATTTGCTTCAAATTCAGAAACTCCAAGGGAAAGCAAACTTTCTAAGGAGGTTCATTCCAAATTACGTCGAACTTGCTAAAGGTTATACACGTCTTTTGAAAAAAGAAGTGCCCTTCAACTGGGATCAGGTTGTGCAAGCTTCCTTTGATGCTTTAAAGGATTCCCTAATAAAAGCATCATTAATGTACGCTCCTAACTATGAAAAAGACATTAACCTGTATCTCGTTGCAACAAATACAACCATCGCCATGGTTTTAGTACAAGAAGACAAAGGAATTGAACATCCGGTTTATTATTTAAGCCGAAACTTAAATGATACAGAAAGCAAGTACTCCTATGTTGAAAAGCTGGCTCTAGTAGCTATTCAAGCAGTACAGAGATTTCGACACTATATCCTCTTTCGCAAAACTACCATTCTGTCAGATTGCAACCCTATGACCTACATTATGTTGTGTCAATTACTAGGGGGAAAATATTCAAAATGGATAGCTATTTTGCAAGAGTTTGATCTGGAATTCACCAAATCCAAATCAAAGAAATCTCTAGTTTTCGCGGAGTTACTATGCAACCTCCCATCTCTGTCCAACGATTCAACATCTAAAGCATCAATCGTGGATGAAACTCTGTTTCTGATATCGTCAAGCGATCCGTGGTATGGAGATATACTAATCTATCTCCAAACCCAAAACTTTAGGCCTAACACCTCTCACTCTAAACAGTGGCGTACTCGATACCAAGCCAAAGACTACATGATCGTTGGTGATACACTTTACCGTCATGGTGTTGATGCAGTTCTGCGAAGGTGCCTCATGCATGAGGACGCTGAAAAAGTCCTGAATGATTGTCACTCAGGTGCGTGTTGAGGGCATCAATCTGGTTATGCTACGGCACAAAAGATCTTACGAGCTGGTTACTTCTGGCCTACTATATTCAAAGATTGCATAATCACAGTCAGAAGTTTCCATGCTTGTCATATTTTCGACCGTAAAACCAGACTACCACGTGCACCACTGCATCCAGTAGTTGTTGTTGGGCCATTCGCTAAATGTGGCATGGATTTCATGACATGTAACCCCACCTCAGCCGGGGGGCATGTGTATATCATAGTCGCAATCGACTATTTTACAAATTGGCCGAGGCGATGCCTACATTAAACAACAACGGTGAAACGGCTGCTCTTTTCCTTTTCAATCATGTAGTCTCTAGATTTGGTGTTCCACAAGCTATAGTCACAGATCATGGATTGCATTTTCGCAATCACATAATGGTTGAATTGGCTGCCAAATTAGGACTGTCCCACAACAGTTCTACTCCATATTATCCGCAAGCTAACAGACAAGTTGAGGCCATCAACAAAGTCCTGAAGCACATGCTGCAAAGGATGATTGGAGACCACAAACAGAATTGGCACTTAATACTGTACTTACCTCTGTGGGCATATAGGACATCGGTGAGAAATGCGACCGGATTTACACCCTTTCAGTTGGTATATGGCCTGGAAGCGGTCTTACCGATTCAGTGTGAAATTTCATCTCTCAAGCTCGCAATCGATTTACTTCCCGAAACTTCGGAGGAAGAGGCTCGTTTCTTGGAACTAATCCACTTGGATGAAACTCGTTGTGATGTCGCATTGGCTAATGAAGCTCATAAGAAACGTGTCAAGGCGCAATTTGACAAAAATGTCAAACCCCGTGTCTTCTCAGAAGGTGACCTGGTCTTACTATACGATTAGGACTCCGATAAATTGGGAGCAGGTAAGTTCGAACCGTTGTGGATGGGCCCCTACATTGTTAAACGAGTATTAGCAAAAGGAACCTACAAGCTAGTAGATTACGATGGGATTCCACTGTCGTAACCCCAGAACGGGTTGTATCTTAAGTGTTACTATGCTTGATTAAGTGTAGTAATCTCTTTATAGATATGCTTTTGTTACATTTTTGTTTTCGTCAAGAGTTTTCATTTTGGTTAGGTAATCCACTTTGCATTTGTTGCAGATGTCAGACCTATTGGAATCATTTGTTGGATACGCCGACGGAGCTAGTCGTAGTACGCGGAACCTATCTTCTGCAGCCTGGGCCATTTTTTATCCAAGCGGCGAGTTAGTGAGTTTCAGAGGGATATGTATTGGTCGATCAACGAACAACATCGCTGAGTACAGCACGTTGATGGAGCTTCTCTCTGATGCCATCGCACATGGAATACGCCGACTTGTTGTCAGGCTAGATTCGCAACTCGTCATCCTACAACTTACTGGCGTCTATTTCGTTCAGAATCCAGCTATCTATCGTATGTTCCTAAGGGTCAGGATTTTGGAAAGGCAGTTTGATTCCATTCAATATCAACACATTTCCATAAACTTAAACACGTTAACTGATTCATTAGAAAATTATGTGTTAGATAGACATTTGCAGCATTATAAAGAAAAAGCATTTCACATTAACATTTGCATCAGGATCACATAACTTAACCAAAATAAAACTCTAAAAATCAAAAATATATAACTGTTTATAGTTTTTAAAAAATGTTTTGTGTCCAAGACAAAATCAGTTATACAACCCAAATACTCAAGAATGCAGAAAAGCACCCTAGACTAATGGTGTTGGTGATAGCAAGTCACTCCCTGTGCGACCATACATAAGAGCCTAGTCCATCGACTCGGCACACCGGTAGTATGGTGTTGTAACCTCAAAGGTAACTCGTCGGTCCTCACATCCTGAATACCAAGAGTGAGACCCTCGATCTGATCCTGCAACACTGTCAGGGTCTCCGATATGTCCAGATTACGAAGGACAGCCCTCCCTCCAGGCTCTCCTGCTGGAACGTCAGCTGCTACCCTAGGGCATGCCGCTAGTCGCACTGGCCCAACATATGCACAAATATATGAGTTTAATTAGTCTTGGTAACATTTAAAAACATAAAAACATTATAAAACTAATAAAAAAAGGTATGATCAAATCATTTTACCCATAACACTCCACTGCTCGCCAGCCGGTAACGCCAAATTCAGGTTGCCTCGGAAATCCATCCCAACGTATGGATACTCCACAAAGACCATCTCCTGACAGTCAAACCACTCAAAGAAGGCATCAGAGAATGAAATCTGTGACTGACCAGCATGTCTGCCATGAGATAAACCCATCTCTGCATCCGTGGTTCCCTCGGTGCTGGCAATCCTAGTGAAATGTACTGTGGTTGCATCAGTGGAATCCTCTCCAAGGCTAAAGCAGTCAGAATGGAACCGTAGCCAGAGTTCTTGGATCTTCTGTTCTTTACATTGGAGAGTTGTTCTTTTATGACCAGAAGTACCGCCTCGCACCAGTTGAATACCTTTGGTTCCAAGCATTTCAGGGCGTACTACATATAAGATCTGTTGGCCAAATGAAGAGTCGCGCTACTAGCCAATCTAGTAAAGGTGAATAAAATGGTCCTCAAGGACAGATTTGTGACATCTTAGATATTGATCTTGCCATCCCTGTTGGGCTGAGATCCATCTCTACAAAACTAGCGAATATAATCCCTCACAGATTCACCCCGACGAGCAGATCCCGATAGTGAGAGAGGGGCAGCACACCTCGATAACCCCGTCAAAAAGTAGATATCCTCAACTGTCAAAGGAATGGATTTTCCTCTAATCTGGAATACCTGGTTGATTGGATCCCATGCATTGAGAAAATATTGCAACAAATTGATTTGTTGCCTCATGTTGGATATGCGGAAGAATTTTAGCAAGCCACAGTTACGCAATGCAGTAACTGTACCTGGATCATGCAAAGCAATCATGTCCTCTTCTTCATGCTCACGTTCACACCATGTAACAACCATCTTGATCCAATGAATCTCTGAAACACAAACAAAAGATGAATTAGGATCCTAATTTGAGCAAAAACAGGCAAAAATTCCATGAAAAATCATTGTGCAAACTTTCCCTTTTGCGCCCATCGCACCCTGCCTGTGCACAGGGTGAGATGCATACTGACTGCCCAATGTCTAGCTCAGTATGCATTGCACTTTTCGATGCATGCCAAGTGCGACGGAGGGAGAACGAATTCTTCAAACCCATAGGGCCTAGAAGAAAGGGAAAACTTGCTCAAAATCAGAAAAGGATGGAATGTAAAGGAAGAGATCAGGGTTAACTCCTACCTGGTCCTGACAGTACAGAGAATAGTCCACCAGATCTCCTGAAATCAGCTGATGAAATTTGAGGGGGAAAACCACTCCAAAGCTCCAAAATCCCAATTTTGAAATGAAATGATAAAAATGAGAGGTAAAACTGCTTTTCATGTTACTATTCACGCACTTCAAGTAAAATGTTGTTTTTTTAACTCATTTTTCGAGCATTTACATGTATTTCTAATCAATTTGATGGAACAGTTGAGCAGGTTGGATGACTGGCGAAAGAATCTAACGTGTTAAATGGTGAAGTTAACATCTTTGATCATTATCATGAGCAATGTTTCCGCAAGGTTCAAGCTCGTTAAAAAATAAACCCGCCACTGAGCATATGTTAACGCAAGGTTCAAGCTCATTAAAAAATAAACCCACCTTCAGTAAACAACCTCTGTGATTTCCATGCTATCAGCCTTTCAAACCTTGGTTGTGTTCTTACCGTCACCTCTAATCAGCTGCTACGAGTGATCCTAATAGCCACCCTCTTCACACTGCCATGTTTTGAGAAGTTCCAAACTTACCTAGAACCAATTGCTACCCGAAAACATCACTTGTTCCTCAAAAACGAGTCTCTTTTAAGATCTTTTTAGACTCGTTAAATATGAAACGTTTGCTGATCTACTGGCCTTTCCAGCTCTTTAAAGTAAGGGGAAGCGCCATCCCTCCTCTACATTTTAATCTTTTTTGACCTGAGGAATCATCCCACAAAAAGATCGAGCGCTTGTCTTTTTCGGCTCGTTAAAGCGATTGAAAAGTCATCCCTTTCGTATTATTTTATACTTTTTCAGACTTAAGGGATTACGCTACAAAAAAGAATTGGTGGAGTTTCCTTTTCATCCCTTTTCAAACTCTCTAAAGATGAAAAAGACCGAGTTATCCTTGTCGTTAAACTCGTTAAAACAATAGTGACAAACTTGTCCATCCAGACAAGAGCGAGTTTCACTGTCGCTAGGCTCGCCAAAACATAGCGACAGGTTTGCCCGAAGGGCAAATTATAGAACAAGCATATGTTATCCTCAAGCTTGACAAAAATAAAGAGGTACTGGTCAGCAATGACTGGGGAAAAAGGGAAGAAAACTTGAAGAACTTCAATGGTAGCAGGGCGCTCTTGAACATGACACTTTCACTCCATCACCATGATTGAGTCGGGTTGGGTTATTCCGTTCACCAGTCATATCACCATTGGTCCTCCATGCCATCCATATTTTGGGGTTAACACTACCAATCCATCTCAGTGTCGCCGACATGTTCAAGAGAATTCATTCAGAGAGTTCACCACCTATTTAATGCCTCATCCACTGCAATACCTTCACCCCCCATTTTTCATGACCGCCATTCTTGAACCTTATATCATCAGATCATTTTCACCTCTAGAAAATAATTTACTTCATTTCATGTTGTAGATGTGGGATACATTAAGGCCCTCCTATGATGGGTCACTTCTTGTTGACATCAGCTCATTATCCAAGAAGTTGACTTAGGAACAACCCTTTCAGTACTTTGAAGCTTGCATGCCTCAATGGCAAGTTTCTCACTTCCGGCGATAGGTTTTCATTAATGGCCTTCAACCGAAAGATTTTGCGTGGTGTTCGACATCAGATTATATATTCACACCACGTGAATTGTACTGTATTACCTTGAGGGTCATTATCATTATCGGTGATTCCTCTCGCGCCTGTTAACATCTTACATCATTGGCTGGTAGTCAGGCAATGTCTTTCCATGTTCGACTTCAGAAAATATTTTCACATGGATTGACTTGTACATCTGGCAAAGATTGAACGAGTTTGAAGACCTCGGATCTAGTTTCATCCATCCGGGCTGCGATATATCCAGGAATATAAAGACATCAAATGTACACTGAAGCTGCACAGATGATCATCCAAACTAAGGGATGATGACTCTACATACAAAGAATCACCAGTCTGCAACAGCAGACGATTATCTGTCCTATGTACATGAAAATGAATTTATAAAGCTGAGCATGGGAATGCCTGCCTCAACTAGATCATGAAAATAATATGAAGATGGTGTATTGTATTATATTTTATACAGGTCACCTTCCAGTTCGAATACCTTGGATCCTCATGATAAAGCATTTCACCCGACATTAGAAGATTTACGACCTCATGCTTTAGGAGGCAACTCTTATAGATATATTTGGGCACTGCAACCCCAATCATATATGTCGATAAACCAAGGGCTCTTTAACCCCTAAAAGTGTTGTTTCATACCCTAAAAGATCATGGTCAACTGATTACATCATTTCCCAGAAGTTCCACCTGAAAAAACCACTCAGAATTGGCCAAAACTAGACCATACTAATTGCTCCTTGGTCAAGGTGCGATGCATACTGAAAATGCCTTCTGTGGGGTGTGATGAGTGAGAATGGACAAATGTCTGAAGCAATTTGCTAAGTGGATGCTCATGGAATCTTCCAGGAACTTCCTCTATGACACTTGCCTCTCAAAATTCGCCCAAGGATGAGTAAGAGATCAATGAAATCTCCAAGTGGAACCAAGAACTATCAGTGGAATGACACTAATCAAAAACCCAGAGCTAACTCACACCTCTGCAAATATCTATAAATGGATCCCTCATCTGAGAGATCTAGAGAGGCTGGAATTTTGTAATTTATAAGGAAGTGCTGTTGGTTTCTCTTTGAGGAGGGACATTGTATTGTTGGGTGATCTTGCTTTTCATGAGGTGAAGAGGACTTTGATGCTAGGAGGATGATGTTGGATTAGACAGCTAGGTTTTAATCCTCTCTTCTACTATTAATAAAGTTTCTTTGAGTTTTCCTCCATATAATCGTGTATTTGTGAATCTTGTTATTTGTGAATGCAATTGTATGGTCAATGTATTTCTGATTCTACATTGTTTATGGTATTATAGATCGAGATGCTTTGATGGTGTTTTGTTGCTTTGTCTCTATAGGTATTCTCTAAAGCGGGACAAGTAGGGGAGGAGTCGCAAGTTCCATAAAAGGAGAGAGAAATCGAGCAAGGATTCAAGCGAAAGATCCAGGTTGGCCGTCTTTGCTTCTCTCTTATATATCATACATAAAATAAATCTCGAAGTGCTTTGATTGTTTGTTTCTAAGATAGCTACCCGTCTTAGTGGGACTAGCAGATCGAAAAGACACTAGTTTTCTCGGAAACAATGCAGAACATGTAGAACTACATCGATGGCCCTATCCAAGTGAGAAAAATGTTTCTCATGCTCTAGAAGTTGAAACAGGTTCCAAATCATTATACCCGGATTCCATGGAGGCTAGAGTCCACTTCCAACCAGGAACCATCACACAATTTGGGGATGTCATCGCAGAGTACCAATCTTGGAACCGATACGTGACCGTGAGACATCAAGTGGAAGTTGTTGAGCTAGAGTTTCCCCAAACTCAAGCATGATTGTGTTTTTTCTTGTTAGGTTATCTAGTTGTCTCTACCCTATTTTGTCTATAGGTATGAGTGCAAATTGTAATATTATTTGTAAATAATTTGTAACTGAAATTCCAAATGTCAATATTGGAATGTGAAGAGTCATGATGTAATGTAATAAGTCATTTTTGTAAAGAAGTTTAAGAGTCATGAGGGAAGTTCAAAAGTCACAAATGGGAGTTGAATAGTCACCCCCTCTTGTTATAAATACAACCTCATAACTCATGTAAAGGGATTTTGGGATCCAAGATTTTGGCTAGGCTTAGACTTAGAATGAGAGGATTGGGATTTTTGTGAGAGCCTTGGCTTCTTCGTTGTGTAGAGGATGTATATATCTTTGGAGGAGAAGGTAATGTTGAATTCACGTTCCACTATTGGGGCCAGTGGTCAATCAATGGTGTATATATGATTGGAAATTTCACTTAAGAAAAGCTCAGATTCGGCACGTTTTCATGCATATGTTTTAAATGTAGTAGGACTATTCCTTTTATGTTTGCAATCTATGTTATTTAATTTACGCTTATGATTATGAATTATTTCATTTGCATTGGTATGAATCTTATTGAATGTGTGTTATTGTATTAATTCATCATTGTTAAATTGTGAACTATTTTTCATTATAGCTTGTGATGTCATTTATGTTCGTGTGTTCCTTTCAAGTTGCATACTATTATAGGCTTTTAAGGGGCTCACTTATTTTTCCTTTCGTATGGCAGAACCTTCATGCATTGCACTTGAGTTTCCACAGGATCACACATGTTTTCTCACCAAAGTCATCATACATCACTCTATGCATTATTGCAAGCAAGGCATTTCATTAAAACCCACTGCATCGGCAACTAGTCTGTATTCCAGATGGGACTCCTACACCAAATAGTGTGAGGTTTAATTGGGACTTCATATCGGGGAGGTGCCCTAAACGTTTCCAGGTCAAGCACCATCAACAAAAGTCCACCAACCAAAGGCATGCTCATGAGGCATTGCTATCTCTCTAGCCCAACTTTGAATTTGGGTATGGTTGACTCTGGCTCTAGGTTCATGCAACAAGTTCAAGTTGTGGCTCATGCTCACTTTATGTATCCTTGATGCTTATCGATGTCCATTGTTCTTACTTGTTAGATACAAGGTGATAAGATGAAGAAATAAAAATTGCAAGACATGTCAATATTGAAGAATAAATTATGTAGTATAACTAAAATATATTCTTCATTGTCGAAGCCCATTGATAAGAGGTAATCCATGCAAGGTGAATCTTTATTCTTGCGAGATATTTTTTTCTGAAGAATTTTTTTGAATTATGAGTGTGCTTGCCACAATGCTCGCAAGGGTGAAGATCAAAATAGTGATATTTCTCATGGCCAACTCTATTACGGTATGACCTTTAACAATCTATTGTGAATGTGGAGGAAGAGAAGGATCTATAATAGGTGAAGATGAATTGCCTTGAAGAAATCTAGAACTGTGAATTTGAATGGGCTTAGCATAGTTTGGAATATGAAAGGACACATGCTAAAATTGGCAACTAAGGCCAAATTCCACCTTGGGACTACTCATTTGATGGAGATGATGATTTCATTAAATTCCTTTTTCCGACAGGATCAAAATTGATATAAATATCATCTCATTTGGGCAAGAAAAAGTGTTATTTTGAATTTATGCCCCCACACATGCAAATTTTCAAGGTCAACCTCGTCATCATGTAGGCTCAAAAAGCCCAAAGGATGTGTCACTTCACAGGCTCAATGACTTGTATAAATACAAGTTACCCTTCACCTCATTTGGCATCTTCATCACCCACACATTATCTATCCTTCTCTCATTGGTTCATACAACATTGGGCATTGTCTCTCTCTCACATGTGTGGAACAAGGAGGATGAATTTCAGAGCTAAATTACAAGGCCAAAAATCTCAGAAAATTTTGCAGTTTTACTAGTGTTAAACAATGTTGACTTTGACCTTCCAAGGAGAGTTTGACTTCAATTTTTTGGGAGATTATCTGTTTGGGAAAGCCACATATTTTGCACAAAAACTGAGGTATTCTGAGCACTTTGATTGCAAACCAAAATTGCAGGTTGACCATAGATTTCAGGCAACATTTTGACCAAGTTTGATTATTAACTTTGTTACCGGTTTGGGTTGACTTTGACCTCCATATCAAGCCGAGTTTGACTGGGGAATACTAAGCTATTTTGAGGACATTCTATTTCTTTTTTTACCATCTTTGACTTTCTAGTTAGGGCTAATTTGACTACAGTTGACTGCAGATTTTGACAAGGCTATTTTGACTTTGAATTTTTCAAGTCAATTTAACTTTTGTATTCTCTCTCTCTCTCTCCGTTGAACATTTTGATATAATAATAAGAAGAATTGATCAAAGGGTATTCCCCACATTGGGGTTTTTCCCTAGAATCTGCCTAATCTGGTGTTCTCTTGTCTTGGTGTGTCTTCTGCATTTTGTTTCAGGTTCTATATAATTTTACTGTCAACGTGATTAATGGTTATTGTGATTTCTATTGGAAATTGTCAATGGGCTAAAGGAACATTGAAGTATTTGTGCTAAGCATAGAATATACCATTCTTAACTAAATTTAACATGATATCAAAGCCCAGCTAAAGACAAAGCCCAAGAAAGAGAGAGAAAATAAATCACTAAGTGATCTGAAAATGGAATGTACTTGAATAAAGGGTGCAAGGTATCCATTTCCAATAATTTTAAATGTGCAAACAACTCCAAGGTTAACTCTGAAAATGTGAGAACTTCTTATTTCTAATACAGAGATAGACTGTAGGGGAATTTACCAAATATGTCACCTCTAAAGAGAGGATGAGATCCAGAGGCTACCTGGCCCTCTATAGGCTCTGCCTAAAGAAATAATAGAAGTAAACACTCAGATGTCATTAAAATACTCATGCTTGAAGCTTGATGTCTTGCAGAATAAAACAAATAATTTTGAGCAGTTGTTTAGGTGTTTATGTGTGAAGGCAAGTTATTTAATTTTGTTGTTTAACACATTATATCAGATTTGTTTAGCATGATCTCTTCAACAAATAATGACACAAAGATGGTGAAACAGTTCACCCCTCCTGGGCTACATCTGCTGGACCAAACCTCCCAAAATGGGCTTGTCCTCTTGTATTAAGAAAGCTGCAAAGGCTAATACAAGTAAATAAGTGCCTCTAAAGGTAAATTTGACTATAACAATAGAATCAGAAGATAGGAAATAGTTAAGAATGCTCTTCCCCAAGCACTAAACAGTGAAATTGTACCTTAAACAATACTTTCTCCAAATGGCCCTAGTGGCCCTTTAAACTTCTATGAAGAAATTCGAGCTGAATATGACCTCCAATGGTTCTGAAACCTCTGCCAATGGACTCAGAAGGTTGAAGACAGTAGAAGTAGGCTTTTGAATCACCTAAAACAGATGAATACAGCCCCCAAACAACTCAAGCACTAGAATGGCCCTGTTGGCCCTGAAAGCTTCCCTGAAGAAATTCAAGGAATAATGCCTCAACAGGAAAAAATAACTGTATAAATGGACTCAAAACACTGAATACAGTTAGGAATGACCTTGGTTTCACATTCAATAGCTGCACACAACCTAATGCAACTCCAACACTGAATAGGCCCTAGTGGCTCCTGGAACTTCCCCGAAGCAAAAACACTTGCAAACGACCTATGTTGGTTGTGAAACCTGTGCCAATGGATTCAGAATGTCGAAGAGACCCAAAATCAAAAAAAAAAAAAAAAATCATCCAAAAAGACCTCTCTTAGCCAAAGTTATGGCCTATTCATGCACTGTCAGTCAACCCCTAAATAAACTCCAGTTAACTTTAGTTAAGGGCCAGTTAAGCCCGCCAAAGTTGGTGGGACCGCCAAAATTGGTGCCACCACCAAACTAACAGCCAATCATGCTTTAACTGTCGGATGGAACTGTAGTCGTATTTATGTCTGGGCACATGGGCGGTTAAACCTCCTCGGAGTCCGTGCATGACCGCTAACTTGGCGGTTAGTTGGCTTTATCATTAACCTGTTCCGGCAACTGTTTACGTTCCGCTGGCCTAGCCTAACGGTAAGGCATTGTTGTGGTAATGGGCAGGTCGCGGGTTCGACCCACCGCTCATACAAAACTTTTAAACAACCGTTCCAATGTTCATAGCCTGGGGCCACGTGGCGGCCTCCGGGCTTGCCACATGGCACCCTCCCATTGGCTTCCAGAAATGGAATATTCCTAGAATATTCTAGGAATATTCTAAAGAATATTCCAAGGAATATTTTGTGGAATATTCTATTTTAAATTTTTTTTTTAAATTCAAAAAATGGAGGATATTGGGCGATTTTAAATTGGAATAACTTCTGTATACGGAGTCCGTTTTTCAAACCATTCACGGCGCCAGAATCAGGAAGACAAGAGCTATCCAGTCGTTTAGGTTTGAACCAGTTCTAAGAACTTTCATTTTTTAGCATTTTTTGACACTTGGTCTTGAGCTCCTGATCACTAAGAGAGAGTTATTAGACAATAATATTAATATAGCTTCAATGGCTACTACATCTTACTTTAAATATGAAGATAAGCACAAGGACAAATCTGACTACCATGCATAGAATATGACTTTGGAGTTGACTTTAGAAGAGCATGATGCCATGCAATATGTGAAGGGAAGAGTGTTGGATCCTCCTTAAGATACACCTACTCTTTCAAAGACAAAATTCAAGAAAGGTGAGGTCAAAACTAAAAGAATCATTATATACTCTATTCAAAAGCATTTGGTTGCTTATATTTATGATTTAGAAACATCTAAGAGATGTATGATAAGTTGGTTGGGATTTTCAAAGTGAAAAATGCAAATCAAATCCTCTTTCTCAAGAACAAGTTGAAGGATATCAATATGGATAAAGGGGAGTTTATCAAATCCTACTTCATGAGGATTACAGAAATCAAGAATGACCTTCTATCTATCAGAGTAGATGTTGCTGACAGGGAGCTCACTCTCATCGCTCTCAGAGGTCTTACAAGAGCATGGGATGTTTTTAACACCACCATTTTCAACAATGACAAGATTCCTAGTTTAGATGAATTATTGGCTAGATGACTCAAGAATAGATGAGGATGATGGAGAAAGACAAGCCTTCAAATGGAAATGAACCTACTACTTTCTCTGCTCATGCTAGGAGGAAAAAAAATTCTAGTCCAAAGAGATAAGGATTCAAGCAGGGATTCAACGAAGGAAGAAAAGGAAGGTGCTGCAATTGCAATAGGTTTTTCCATTATGCTAGAGAGTTTCCTCACAAGAAGGATACTCCAAGGGATGATGATAACAATAACCACAACAACTACAAAGGAAATGGAAATCAAAGGAACAACGAGTTCAACAATAAAGGAAAGAGGAATGCTACCATTGTTCTTCGATATGGAAATGGTCGGCCTCCCAAAAGGAAAAGAAATTATAGGTATGAGGAAAGTAATGTTCTAGGAAAACAAAAAGAATTTTATATTATTTTTGCTTTATCTACTACCTCTCGTCTAGATACTTTGGATCATTGGTTGATTGATAATGGAGCCTTAAGTTATTTCAATGGGTACAAGGAGGCCCTCTCAAATTTGGTTGAAAAGAAGACTAATTTGGAAATCATACTTGGAGATAATGCCACCTATCCTATGAAAGGAATAGATATTGTCACTCTTCACTTCAATCAAGGTCAAACCATTCATCTAGAAGAATTGTTTTATGTACCCAATTTGAAGAAGAACCTGGTGTCCATTTCTACGATGGAAGGAAAGGGCTTCAATGTAGCATTCATTGATGTAAATGTACATATTTGGAAAAAAAAAACCCTAAATATGATTTTACACTTGGATTTAGGGTTGAAGGTCTCCATCGAGTTGGAGGAAGTCCTTTGGGAGCCTTGACTTGCGATACTTCTATTCAATGTTAATTATGGCACCGAAGATTTGCTCACCTTCATTACAAAGCCTTATCTGTGGTAAGGAATATGGTCACAAGTATGCCTAAGTTTAACATGAACCATGAAGGAGTTTGTCAGGGTTGTACAACTGGGAAACTTATAAGGGGACCATTCGCTTCAAATGAAATTCAAACTTTTGATATTCTTCAATTGGTCCATTCTAACCTATCTGGTATGTTTCTCGCAACGTCATTGGGAGGATATTTATACTATGAAATTTTTTTGGATGACTTCTCTTACAAAACATGGATATACTTCTTGAAGAAAAAGAACGAAGTGTTCAAATGGTTATGTTCTTTCAAAGCCTTGGTGGAAAATCAAACAATGAAGAAGGTCAAGATATTGAGGACCAACAATGGAACTAAATATGAATCAAATGAAATCAATGAATTTTTCAAAGAGGATGGAATTAAGAGGGATACGACCATTCCATACACTCCTTAGTAAGATAGTGTTTTTGAAAGGAATAATCGAACAATCATGGAAGCCACTCATGAAATGCTCCATGATCAAGGTCTACCGAAGTTCTTATGGGAAGAAGTTGCCAACACTGTCCTTTGTGTTCAAAATAGGAGCCCGCATCAAGAAATGGATTTCAAGACACCCGAAGAAGTTTTCACTGGTAAGAAACTTGATGTTTCACATTTTAGAATATTTGGTTGCAGGGAAAATTTTAAGGATATAAAATTATCTTGAAGCTTAAAAACATTAGCAAATCTCATTAGGCCATAATATGAAAACTATAAAATGTTTATTGATATATTTGTAAAAATATTCAAATTTATAATGATTTTATATATAGCCTTTATATAATGTTGGCGATTTTTAAGGTAAAATAATTTTATATTGTAAAATTTGGGTGAATAATTTTTAGAAAAAATTGAAATTGGTGAATATGTTTTTGGAAAAATCATGGAAAATTAGCTCACCTACGAATATTATCCCCTAAAATTTTCCATGTTTGGTTGTACTGTGTATTTCCATGTGCCTAAAGAGAAAATAAACAATTTGGAAGCATCTAGGAAGAAAGGTATATTTGTGGGCTATATTGAACATTCAAAGGCATATAGAATCTATGTGCCTAGACAAAGAGATGTGTAAGTTATCAATGATGTCACCTTTGATGAAGATACTTCCCTTGGGAAGGCCTGGGATCTCCCCATTCCAAGGAAGGATAATAATGATGATGTTGTGGAAAAACAGGATGAACCTCCTTTAGATGAACCTATGCTTGATGTTGAAGGCCCAATGGATCCCATTGATCCACCACCTAGTATTCCCTCTACGTCAACGAAAATACCTTTGTGGCTCAAAGATACTCTCGAAGATGCTGAGAGACGTAATGCTCCAAGAAGGAAATTTTGTGAAAGCAAGAAGTTGAACATGTATCAAGGGTACTTAGTTGCTATGAGTACTATTATTTAAACTTAGACATGTACATTTGAAGAAGCCATAAAACGCTAAGTCTCAAAGGATGTGATGAATGAGGAATATGAATCTATCATGAAGAATTATGTCTGGAACGTGGTTCCTAGACCCAAGGACAAGTTTGTGGTTACTTCTAAATGACTTTACAAAATCAAACATGGCACTGATGGGAGTGATGAAAAATATAAAGCCAAGTTCATTGCTCGAGGATTATATCGAAAGGAAGGAGTGGAATATGACAAGATATTTGCACCAGTTGCCCGATATACCACTATCTGGTCTATTATTTCTCTTATTGCCTCTCGGAGATGGATCCTACACCAAATTGACGTTAAAATTGTTTTCTTACATGGATCGCTTAATTAGGAATTCTATGTAGAACAACCTGATGGATTTGAAGTACAATATCGAAGGACACACTTGTGCGGGTTGAAGAAATACCTATATGGGTTGAAGCAAGCCCCCAAGACTTGGTATGAGAGGATTGATAGTTATATTATGAACCTAGGATTTATAAGGAACGAAGAAAATCATAACCTATACTTAAAGGTTGAAAAGGACATGCCTCTCATTTTGCTCCTTTATGTGGATGGTGTCTTTCTGACATGTGCAGACCCTCTCATTTATCAATGCAAGAGGGAGTTGGCTTCTTATTTCGAGATGAAGGACCTAGCTCTGGTGCAGTACTTCCTAGGCCTCGAGGTTTGGCAAAAGCCAGGTGAGATTTTCATTTCTCAAGGAATTGTGAAGTTATTCGAGATATGTCAGATGGTGGATTGCAATTTTGTGTCTACTCTGATGGAACTCAGCTTCAAGAAGCTATGTGAAAGTGTTGCATCACCTGAATTAGCAAACCCTTCCAAATATAAACAACTTGTGGGAGGCCTAATGTTCTTGGTAAAATATCATCCTGACATATGCTTCACTATGAATAAATTGAGTCAAATTTTTGAGACAACTTTTTGGCGATAATCACATCAAAATTCATTTGTCGACCTCTCCTCTTTTCCGCCCTTCGAATCAGCACTCCACTGACGGGTCTCCAGCCCTTCATTCAAGCCGAGTTCACTACGCTGACGGTGGTATCGAATCTGGTCTATCTCCCCTGAGAGTGGATTCCGAGAGGATCTATTCTTTGAATGAGAACCTTGGTGATCCTGCGTTAACTAACAATAACAATAATTTTTATTTAAATAAATTAAGGACCATATTTAATAACGATCGTAATATGAATATTGACTTTTTATGTAATAATTTGAATTGTAATGATAGGAAGTACAATAGAAATCATAATAATTTTATTACATACAATAATATTAATAAGAATGATAAAAATAGGACTGTTATTTATTCGGATAGTATGAACAACCATAATAATAATATTGATCTAGAAATGAGTGACAATAATAATATTGATTTTAAAATGAGTGATAATTCTATTTGTAATAATAATAAATATAATAATAATAAGATTGATAGTAGCAATATTAATAATAATGATATATATAATAATATTAATTACAAGATTAATAAAAAAATTAATAATAATAATAATAATAAAGTTGTCAATCTTTCTAAATTTTCTTTTCATGATTCTATTTACAGTCTTCTTGAGAAAGGATTAAACTTTGCCATTGCACCTAGAAAAATCCCTGCGGAAGACATTATGTGTGACGAGGAGTTTGGAATTAGGGGCTTCCCTGATAACATCAAGGACACTATTAGGCAAGATTATGTTGTCGTCCTCAGGAAGGCCAATCCCCCTAAGAACAATCTTAATAAGGGTGAAATTTATGCCCTTAGATCCTTGAACTAGAACAAGGACATAGTCATTCTAAAAGCCGATAAAGGTGGGGCTTCTGTTATCCTTGACAAGGAGGATTATCGTAAGAAGATGTTGGATCATCTTTGCAATAGTGGAAGCTATAAAAAGCTTAGTAAGAATCCCCTGAAAAGGATCTCTAAGAACATTTCTCTAGCCATTAAGTCTAGCAACACTGTGGGTTCCTTCAGTCACAAACTTATTGAGAGTAGCCCCATCACTCCTAGGATCTATGGGCTTCCTAAGATCCACAAGGACGGGGCCCCCCTGAGACCTATTGTCAACACCATAGGAGGGCCCACCTACCTCCTAGCAAAATATCTTGCCTTGAAGCTTAAACCCCTTGTTGGGCTTACAGAGTCCTTCGTCAAAGACTCTTCTTCATTTGTCAATGAGTTAAAGGGCATAAAGTGTGATCCTGGGGACATTATTGTTAGCTTTGATGTGGTTTCTCTTTACACTTGCATTCCTATAAAGGAGGCCATTGAGGTCATCAATCACCTCACTAACCCTGATACTGCTCATTTAGTAGAGATTTGTCTTACCTCTACTTTTTTTTGCTTTGAAGGGGAATTCTATGAGCAGACATGTGGGGTGGCCATGGGCTCCCCCTTGTCCCCTGTTGTTGCTAATCTTTTTATGGAGGACTTTGAATCCAAGGCTTTGGCATCAGCCCGTCTCCTGTCGAAGCTATGGAAAAGATTTGTGGATGATACTAGTGTCATCTGGCCTCATGGCCATGATGAGTTAGATCTATTTTTTCAACATCTCAACAATCAATCTTCCTCCATAAAGTTTACTATGGAGCAGGAAGTTGATGGGTGCCTACCTTTCCTTGATGTTCTCATTTCGAAGAAGGATGATGGTTCTTTCTCCCACAAGGTGTTTCGAAAGAAAACTCATATTGAGCAGTATCTTCATGCAAACTCTCACCATTTCCATGCTCAAAAATGGGGTGTTCTCAACACGCTTGCTACTCGTGCGCTGAGAATCTCTGATGAAGGGAACCTTGATAAAGAGAAAGCCCATCTTCTTAATGTTTTTGTTAATAATGGTTATAGTAGGCAACAAGGTCTGAAAGCCTTCCTCAGAGCTGGCAAAGGTCCCAAGGTTAAAAAATACCCCATAGATCGAGTCGCAGGGGTGCATCTCCCTTTCATTCAGGGGACCACTGACAGGATTGTGAGAATCCTCAGGAGGCATAATGTTCCCTCTACCTTCAAACCCCTCAACACCCTTATATCTATCAAAGATCTGGTTGACCCCAAGGACATGAAAGGTGTTTATGTTATTCCTTGTTCATGTGGGACCCCCTATGTTGGTGAAACTGGGCACTCTATTAATCAAAGGATTCATGAGCACGCAACTGACATCAAGCATGGGAGAACCCTGACTTCATCCTTGGTTGAACACGCAGAGAAGATTAATCATTATACATGTATTGAGGAGGCTAAGGTTATTGCTAAGATTGCTCATTTTCATCATCGGAAGTTTAGGGGGGCCATAGAAATCGAAAGGAGGCCAAGCAATCTCAATAGGGACGACGGCTAGAAGATTAGCAGTTGTTGGATCCCTGCCTTTTCCTCTTAGCCGCCCCCACCCTCTGCCCTTTTTTCTTCCCCTTGTTTCCTTTCTGCCTTTTTCCCTTGTCTTCTTGATCGAGTGGATTTCTGTTTCTATTGTTTTGTTGTTTTTTGTTTCTCGTGATTTTTTTTAGATGGATAAAAAATCCTCCCGTATTATTGAGGTGAAGTTCTATAATTTTAGTAGATGTTTTTCTTAGTAATTTATATATAAATAAATATGTTTAAAATTATAATCATATATTAATTGATTATCATTTAGGTGTATTCCTTATCATATTCTAATTTGACCAAAAGAGTTAACCAATTTATTTAGTAATGAATAATCATTTATTTATAAATTTATTCTAGTTAATACCATAGTACCTCATAGGTTGGATGAGTTTATATACTTTTAATAAAAATTATTCATATTTGGTTATATAAAAATAGGATTAGTAATAAAATTAACTAATTAGAATAAACATAATATACTATATTATGAGTTATTTAATTCGTTTTATTAGTAAAGATAATGAGGGTAATCGAAATATTTTTAATTAGATGTATTTAGGTTCATATGAATTAAAAATGATTAATTTTGGAAAACTAATAAATATTTTGATTTAGATTAAATTTATTTATAAATTTATTCTATAAATTTATTTATAAATTTATCTATAATTTTTTATTTTGTTTTCTAGTTAATACCATAGTACCTCATAGGTTGGATGAGTTTATATATTTTTAATAAAAAATTATTCATATTTGGTTATATAAAAATAGGTTTAGTAATAGAATTAACTAATTAGATTAAATATAATATACTATATTATGAGTTATTTTAATGAGGGTAATCAAAATATTTTTAATTAGATTTATTTAGGTTCATATGAATTAAAAATGATTATTTTTGGAAAACTAATAAATATTTTGATTTAAATTAGATTTATTTAGGTTCATATGAATTAAAAATGATTATTTTTGGTAAACTAATAAATATTTCGATTATAGTTCCTAGGTTAAAAATATTTTTAAATTAGATTTATATGAATTAAAAATAATTATATCTAACAAATTAATTAATGAATTAACTATCTCTTGGACCAATCAAATATAGTTGTTACCCTATCCCTGTGGTCAATTATAGTTGTTTCTTGGTCAATTATAGCTGTTTTTTCTAACTGTTTGAATGATCTCTCTCTATTTAAGCTATGCCTAGATTTGGTTCTTCATCTTGTCCTGACGATGAACCACACTTGTTGGTTCGAAACGCATCGATAAATGAATTTTGATGTGATTATCGCCGAAAACCTGTCTCAAAAATTTGATATGGATCACAGAAGCCTCAATTCAATAAATTGAGTCAATTTATGGTCGAGCCTCATCACATACATTAGATTGCTGCTAAGAATCTCTTGAGATATCTCTACGACACAATCAACTAAGGACTGAGATACATGCCGAGGATTTGAGGCTACATGGATATATTGATGTTGGCTAGTTTAGCATTGTGGTCAATCATAAGAGCACATGTGGATGTTTCTTCTCATCAGGGTTTGCTTCAATTTCTTGGATGAGTGGGAAGCATAAATCAGTTTCCCTAAGCACCGCCGAGGCCAAATACATTGTAGCTAGTATGGCATGTTGTGAGGCTATTTGGTTGAGGAAGCACTTTAGTGAGTTATTTAAGCATGTGTTGGATACCACCATGATCTTCTGCGACAACCAAAGTAGGATTCACCTTTCAGAGAATCCCATGTTCCATGACTTCTCAAAGCACGTTAATATCAGGTACCACTTTATCTGGGATATGGTATAGTGAGGAGAAATAAGGTTCCAACACATCAAGACATATGAGCAGGTCGCAGACATCCTCACAAATCCCTTATGGAAGGTCAAATTCTTATCCTTTTGAGAGAGACTTGGAGTCATGGAAAGACCCTCCTATGCGGTTCCCACTTGAGTTGGACACTGAGATTTGGGAGCTCCTCGGGGCTTGGGGTATTTCTTGGAGCTATAAGTGGCCATAGGGTGAGTGGTTCACCTTCCCCTATTGGTGTGTTGTGTACAGGGTGAGTCGTTCACCTTCCGTTGTGATACCCCATGATGGTTGACTATTTGTAGGGTGAGTGTTTCACCTTCCCCTATGATTGACATATGCATAGGATGAGTGGTTCACCTTCTCCTGTTGATGCCCTAACATTCATCCTACCCATGTAGTCTAGGACTCATGGGAAGTACCTCTCATCTGGACAATGAGTTGGGAAATGTGGATAAGGACCATATCAGTACTGATGGATGCATCATGCACTATTGTACTCCCTATGTCTAGGATGCATGGTGTTCAACAACTTGATCTGGGATCAAGACTGACATTTTTCAGTGGAGAGTGGTAAGGTCTTATGACTCACTCTCACGTTCTCTCTCCTTCTCTCATTGGTTCGTACAACATTAGGCATTCTCTCTCTCTCACACACACATGTGGAACAAGGAAGACAAATTTCAGAGCTAAATTACAAGGCCGAAAATATGAGAAAATTTTGTAGTTTGACCAGCGTTGACTTTGACCTTCCAAGGAGATTTTGACTTCAACTTTTTTGGAGATTATCTACTTTTGCAAGCCACATCTTTTGGCACATAAACTAAGGTATTATGAGCACTTTGACTACAGACAAAATTTGCAGGTTGACTGCAGATTTCAGGACAATAGTTTGACCAAGTTTGACTATTGAATTTGTTATTGTTTTGGGTTGACTTTGACCTCCTGATCAGGCCGAGTTTGACTAGGGAAGACTGAGATGTTTTGAGGACATTCTATTGCTACTTTTACCATATTTGACTTTTTGTTTAGGGTTGATTTGACTGCAGTTGACTACAGATTTTAACAAGGTTGTTTTCACTTTGAATTTGGCAAGTCAATTTTAGTTTTGTACTCTCTCTCTCTACTGAACATTTTGATATAATAATAAGAATAATTGATCAAAGGGTTTTATCCACATTGGGGTTTTTCCCTGGCATCTGCGTAATCTAGTGTTCTCTTAGCTTGGCTTGTCGTCTGCATTTTTTTCATGTTCTATCTACTTTTACTATCAATGTGATTAATGGTTATTGTGATTGCTATTGGAAATTGTCATTAGGCTAAAGGAGCATTCAATTATTTGTGCTAAGCATAGAACATACCATTGTTAAATAAATTTAACAAAACATCCTTATCATATCCAAGACCAACTATGTGCTTGTTGCTAACAAGCTCTTCCCAAGGTCTGATGATCTACTTAGGAAGTTTAAGTTTAATTTCTGCATCTACATGCAAATCTGCACTCGCACTGGGCACTAAATCAACCTAAAATTCATGTGCCCAAATCAACCTAAACTTCATTTATTTGATTAGTTTCTATGATGGGATTTTTTCGCAACCTCAAATAGAGAATTTCAGTAAACAAAGGCCAATTCAAAATGATGTATTTGTTTCTATAACTCATCTTTCTATAATTGTGATTCAAGTTGCAAAAACTCAGTCTTTTCTTGTGCATTTGACAAACAACTTTGAATATTATAGAGAGCATCCTTGTTACGTTATACCATATCATGAATAGTGGAGCGTATTAGAGTATTCAATAACTGTAATACTCCAACAAGCCTGGCCAATTTATTATCTCCTCAAGTAAATAGAGGCTTCCGCCAAAAAACTTACACTTTTACCATGCAGATGCAAAATATTTTTTAAAGTTACAACTGATCTTACCATCTGCATGTCATCCAAATGGGCTAGATGGTGCAGCATTGAAAGTCACTTGAGTGATAAACTCACACTTTTACAATGCAGATTCAAATTATTTTAAAAAGGTACAACTGATCTTACCATCTGCATGTCATCCAAATGGGCTAGATGGTGCAGCATTGGAAGTCACTTGAGTGATAAACGTGTTAGTAACAATATTCAAAATATTGAGAAGAGAAAAATCACACTTCCCATATGCTCCACCTTCACCATGACCAAAAAATACAACCTCCAAGTGCGCGTTTACTACAAAATCCAAGGCAAGAATAAATCTTCAAATCAGATTCCACTCCCTTTTCAGCACGGTGGTCTGGCACAGTATGCTTTTAATAAGCCGAGAAGGGAATTATCTTAATAAACGTTTTTCCTCATTTTTCCCAGTGGACATTGGGCTTTCTCATTGCTAAAGAGAGAGAAAATGATAAAACGAGTATTGTGCTTATCCAATCATAACTTTAATGCATGCAAATCTGAATCCCCCCACATTGTAGAGAAGAAGAACCAGAATTCACTAGAGACCGTCACCACAAGAGAAGAAGAACCAGAATTCACTAGAGACCGTCACCACAAGGAGTAGTCTACCTAGGCGGTAGAATGGCCCGTTTTCCATTACCGGTGGGAAAATCGTCGCGGATACGGGCAATCCCTCCGCCCTCTGCCACCCTCCCCTAGCTCCGCCCTCCTCCTCCGCCACCCTCCCCTGGCAACCCTAACATTCCTTGATCGAAGATCCAATCGGGGCTGAAAATCCTAACATCCCCTGACAAATCAGGTCCGAGCTGGAGAGTTATTGCCATTGGAAATTCGAAATGAGGAATTGTGCTTCCTCCTCGACTCGGCGCCTCCTGCTCAGGAATACCTTCGTTCAGGAGAACATTTTTTGTGTAGAAAGTCTCAGATTCAGGATCTTCTGCTGCACGGATCTCCTGGGAAACAAAATCATAGGCACGTAAGTTTAGAGCTAGACCAACTACTCCAATGGCACTCATCCATAAACCGGTCACTGGCACAAATAACATGAAGAAATGTAACCAACGTTTATTGGAAAAAGCAACCCCAAAAATCTGGGACCAGAAGTGGTTAGCAGTGACCATGGAATAAGTCTCTTCGGCTTGAGTCGGGTTAAAAGCACGGAACGTATTTGCACCATCACCATCTTCAAATAAAGTATTTTCCACGGTAGCACCATGAATAGCGCATAGAAGAGCAGCACCCAATACTCCGGCAACTCCCATCATATGAAATGGATTCAAGGTCCAATTATGAAAACCTTGAAAGAAGAGGATAAAACGGAAAATAGCTGCTACACCAAAACTAGGTGCGAAAAACCAACCGGACTGTCCCAATGGATAGATCAAAAATACAGAAACAAAGACAGCAATTGGAGCAGAGAATGCAATTGCATTATAAGGTCGCAATTGTACAGATCGAGCAAGTTCAAATTGACGTAACATAAAACCTATTAGACCGAAAGCACCGTGAAGAGCAACGAAGGTCCATAGACCACCTAATTGACACCAACGAGTCAAATCTCCTTGTGCTTCGGGACCCCATAATAGCAGCAAAGAATGTGCTAAACTATTAGCAGGAGTAGAAACTGCGGCAGTTAGGAAATTACAACCTTCCAGATAGGAACTGGTTCCTCCTCGACTCGGCGCCTCCTGCTCTGCAATTCCTCCGCTCTGCAATTCCTAAACTCTGCAGCTCGCCACCCAGGTACAATTCGGACGAACCTCCGACTCTGTTAATTGAAATTCCCTTCAATGCGAAATCGAAATTCCCTGATATGTAAAATCATCAGGTTCTGGTTGCTGGTTGCTGTTATTTTCATTGTAAAACCCTTGAGGACACCGAGTATCCTCAACAATTAAATTGACAGATAGATTTTGGGAGCTGACGTGCAGACAAGTGGACTTGACACTGGAACAATCGCCATGGAAGTGGACTTGACACTGGAACAATCGCCATGGTTTACATGACAATAAACCCCCTGTTTGGAAGAGCCCGCATTTTGTTGCTGTTATTTTCATTGTAAAACCCTTGAGACAAATTCGCCAAGTGTCTGTAGGTTTTTTTCATTTTGGCTGGTTGTGATTTTTTAATTTAATCATCTCTGTTCTCATATAGCACAATACTTTTTATTGTGGGTTCACATTTCGATTCATTCTTACCCTGGAAAAGACTGGCTTTTATGTCAGGCTACAAGACAATTAAGATCCATGGGAGTTAAGACACCAATTATTGCACTCACTGGAAATGCTTTGCAATTTGATAAAGACCTCTTCTTTGAGGCTGGTGTGCATGATTTTCAGACAAAGGTATGTATTACCTGTCGAACATATTCTTCAGGCCTGAATTTTCCTTCCGATGCTGTGCATTATTTCTGAGTTATTTTGGTTCCTAAATTTTCTTTCCCCTTTGCAGCCTCTATCTAGAGACAAACTTGTGCAATTACTAGCTCGTTATGGTGTTGAGAGCTGTGCTGGCAATAGAAAGGGTTGAAAAGGCCATGCAATTTCATTGTATTATACTCGTGTCCTTGCGGAAAAAGGCATAGTAAGCCAAATAACAGCAGGACAATGAGTTTTCAACTTCTTATTGGAGCCATTTCTCCATTTTGCTGAAAGTGCTTCCAATTTCTGGAACCTTTTTGCAGTGTATAGGATTGGGCAGAGTCCAGATAATGTAATTATATTTACTTACAGTTTTGTAGACAGTGCTTGATAATGGTCTGTGGTAAAATATTTTTTTGGGAAAAAGAGTCCCTGAATTTTCTCCGGAATGCTCATGCAAAGTTCCTGCAAACTCTGACATAGGTGGCATGCACAATTTACATCCCAGTATGACAAAAATTGAAGCTCAATAGATCATATGTTACCGATTTTTTCATTCAGGCAACCTGCAAATTCATCCTGTTTATTCAAAATATGTTTTTGGTTCTTCTTGCAGTTGGGAGTGGATGAACGAGTACTTCCGTTTTCACTTTCTTTTTTCAAATTTATTTCCTTTTCTTCTAATAAGATAACTTATACATATGAAGCATGTAAAATCAAGATTCTGATCTTTATTTTTAGAAAAATGATAAATTGACCATGGTGATTTATAGTATGGTTTCAAGTCTTTTCTCAGTGTACGATATATGAAAGAACAATATGGTTCTCTACCCTAATTTTGCACAATGAATCCAACTATTTGAGAATTTTAACTAAACAGTCATCTATCATGGTGTTTAGTAAATGGATGCTCAACTGTGAATGGTTATACAGAGCAGCTACAGTCAAATGACACAGTTGAGTTATCAAAGATTAAGGTATAAAAAAACCTAAGCTGCTGTGATTGATAAAGATAATTTTGAACTTGAGAAATTTACTAAAAAGCTTGAGACATACTCCTCCGAGCACCAGAGACTTCGATGAGATTTACACATGAAATCTGAGTAAACATGCTTGTAAAAGATGGTCTAAACAATCATATGATTCTAATAATTTGTAAAATGGCTTCAAAATAGCGTCTAAGGACCTATTTTTTTTCACCATAAACTAGAAATGATGAAATGTGACCCCATTTTGAAGGGAGAGATATCTCAGCTAGTGTGCTGAATTATCTTTTCTTCTTTTAATAATATTCAATGTAATGGGAACTCTATATTACAAATCCGATCCCCTTTTTCTTCTATTGACTTTGTTTACACATGATGTACCACATTTTAAAAAAAGTCATATCGACTTCGTTTCCACATTATGTACCATGTTGGGAACTGCCATTCTCATTTTATCGATTTGTGAATGGTGAAAGGCTTTCCATGTGATAGTAAATATTGCAGTAGCCCAATAAACCACAGTGAGGCATAAAAAGGCAAGGCTAAATTCAAAGTATTTACAGAGAGAAGCATTTGAGTCTCAAACATTTATAAAATGGGAAAAAAGTGACAGTGAGGCATAAAAAGGCAAGGCTAAATTCAAAGTATTTACAGAGAGAAGCATTTGAATCTCAAACATTTATAAAATGGGAAAAAAGTGACTTGTGAACAGTGAAAGGTTGCTAATATTGCAGCCCAACAAATCACAATGGGCCATAGTGGGAAGGCTAAATTCAAGGTTGCCAAAACTTGAATGATGATGAATGTTGATGCTAAAAGGGGATCTGTTAACAGTGAAGATTTCTCATACGATTGTAACTATCTTTCAAAAGTAAAGTGAAAGTGTTTATAAAAATGATAAATTAATATTAAAAAAGGCAAAATTTGTTTATTTAAGAGAAGATTTCTCATATGATAGTAACTATCCTTAAAAAGTACATTGAAAGTGTTTATAAAAATGATACATTAATATTAAAAAAAAGCAAAATTGGTTTATTTAAGAGTATTCCTTCTCTTTTGCAAGAATTATTTAATAAAATATAGTTAATATTATTATATTGAAATTGTGTTTAGTAAATTATAATTAATATTATTGTATTAAAGGGCTTTGTCACTCGGCAAAATGAGAAAAGGGAGAAAATGTCACACAGTTTGCAGGTTTTGTCAAATTGCAAGACATATAGCAGAGCTTGGCTTGGAGAGCATAACTTGATCAGTGATGAAAGGTTTCTTAAATATGAACACCGTAAATAAAATTAGATTTGTTTTGATCATATAACAGATCTAACATTTGAGAATATATTTGAAGAACAATTTAGATTGATGTCCAAAACACTAATTCATTCCCAAATTGTGGTGTGTATACAGCATTGTTACAGCTTAGTCTGTAGTATTAGACCAATTACGTGAGAAAATACAGAAACATTGCAATAAAAAGAACCAACAATTCAATTTGTTGAGCAATTACAGAGCCATGTGAATTAACTCGACATTCCATGTCAAAGTTCAAAATTTCATGAAACTTCAGGAGAGTAGTGGCATATATTTGATCTTTTGCTTTTACATTGATGAGGGCTCAAACATTCCTTGGTGCTCATCAGGCACCCATATTTTTAATATTGCACTGATGAAGTCTCAAACTTTCCTCAAATTTTGCAGGCAGCCATGTTCTCAATGTACCTAGAGCCTTCTGAAACAACCCAACATTCCATGTCAAAGCACAGTTTCATGAACTTTAAGAGGACTCGGCCACCAATAGAAGGCTTCCACTGGTTGCTGTGTCAAAATTTAATTTTTACCACTCATCCTTGGTTGGCGTCCACATAACATTTAGGGGTCCCTTATTGTCTATCCTTTAGTGAAAGGAGTATGATTTCCTGATTGTTGGACCTTCCAAGCCTTCAAAAATCTTAATTCCTGAGGTGTTTCGCTGCCCTAGTCTTCTCTTCAAAAATCTCAATTCTTGAGATGTTAGGCTGCCCTAGTCTTCTCTTCTATTTGGGATTTGATATCTTCTTTGATTGTCTGTAAATCCCTGCCCTGCCCAATTATTTCTAGTATTGATTAGCTCTTGATAAAAAAATGGTTTCTTGCTTTCCAGAGATCCCAAATGATGAATCCTGGACTTGCATTCCATATTCTCTTAATGATACTTGAGGCCCATTTTGACTTTGGCCATTTCGTTTCTGCTACTGATATTTCCAGGGAAGGAAGTGGTGGGTTATTGAATTGCATAAGTCATGATGTTCATGCTTCCTTGGCAGTTGGACAGTTGATTTAATATAACACAACATATTTTTGTAGCATTGGGTGTATGTATATACACAATATGCATGCACACACATACACAGCCCTTTCCTGGTTTCCTGAAACTTTGAAAGTGGCATTTCCAATACACATTTTCAAAAACCGTACCCATTTTTCTGTTTCAGGTAACTTATCACTATAGCCTATGAATTTTAAATGCTCTTCTAAAGAGTTATCAGGCACTTGTTCTTGGGTATCTACTTTGGGTGATACTTAATACTCAATCTGGTAGTCATGTTTTGAATTTCTCTCAGCTATTTCATATTCTTGCCACACAGTTTTCATGGGGTATCCATGCCATGGAATGATTTCCTTCAACTGATGCAGGTTTTCTATAGGACAATGATACGGGATGTGATTGATTATCATCAACAGTGACATAAATGGAGTCCTTTTTATTGGTGGCTGAGTCCTCTTAAAGTTCATGAAACTTTGTGCTTTAACATGGAATGTTGGGTTGTTTCAGAAGGCTCTAGGTACATTGAGAACATGGGTGCCTGCAAAAATTGAGGAAAGTTTGAGCCTTCATCAGTGCAAAATTAAAAATATGGATGCCTGATGAGCACCGAGGAATGTTTGAGCCCTCACCAATGCAAAAGTAAAAGATCAATTATATGCCACTACTCTCCTGAAGTTTCATGAAATTTTGAACTTTGACATGGAATGTCAAGTTAATTCACATGGCTCTGTAATTGTTCAACAAATTGAATTGTTGGTCCTTTTTACTGCAATGTTTCTGTATTTTCTCACGTAATTGATCTAATACTGCAGACTAAGCTGTAACAATGTTGTATACACACCATAATTTGGGAATGAATTAGTGTTTTGGACATCAATCTAAATTGTTCTTCAAATATATTCTCAAATATTAGATCTATTATATGATCAAAACAAATCTAATTTTATTTACGGTGTTCATATTTAAGAAACCTTTCATCACTGATCAAGTTATGCTTCTCCAAGCCAAGCTCTACTATATGTCCTGCAATTTGACAAAACCTGCAAATTGTGTGACATTTTCTCCCTTTTCTCATTTCGCTGAGTGACAAAGCCCTTTAATACAATAATATTAATTATAATTTACTAAACACAATTTCAATATAATAATATTAACTATATTTTATTAAATACTTCTTGCCAAAGAGAAGGAATACTCTTAAATAAACCAATTTTGCTTTTGCTTTTTTTTAATATTAATGTATCATTTTTATAAACACTTTCAATGTACTTTTTAAGGATAGTTACTATCATATGAGAAATCTTCTCTTAAATAAACAGATTTTGCCTTTTTTTTAATATTAATTTATCATTTTTATAAACACTTTCACTTTACTTTTGAAAGATAGTTACAATCGTATGAGAAATCTTCACTGTTAACAGATCCCCTTTTAGCATCAACATTCATCATCAATGAAGTTTTGGCAACCTTGAATTTAGCCTTCCCACTATGGCCCATTGTCATTTGTTGGGCTGCAATATTAGCAACCTTTCACTGTTCACAAGTCACTTTTTTCCCATTTTATACATGTTTGAGATTCAAATGCTTCTCTCTGTAAATACTTTGAATTTAGCCTTGCCTTTTTATGCCTCACTGTCACTTTTTTCCCATTTTATAAATGTTTGAGACTCAAATGCTTCTCTCTGTAAATACTTTGAATTTAGCCTTGCCTTTTTATGCCTCACTGTGGTTTATTGGGCTACTGCAATATTTACTATCACATGGAAAGCCTTTCACCGTTCACAAATCGATAAAGTGAGAATGGCAGTTCCCAACATGGTACATAATGTGGAAACGAAGTCGATATGACTTTTTTTTTAAATGTGGTACATCATGTGTAAACAAAGTCAATAGAAGAAAAAAGGGATCGGATTTGTAATATAGAGTTACCATTACATTGAATATTATTAAAAGAAGAAAAGATAATTCAGCACACTAGCTGAGATATCTCTCCCTTCAAAATGGGGTCACATTTCATCATTTCTAGTTTATGGTGAAAAAAAACAGGTCCTCAGACGCTATTTTGAAGCCATTTTACAAATTATTAGAATCATATGATTGTTTAGACCATCTTTTACAAGCATGTTTACTCAGCTTTCATGTGTAAATCTCATCAAGGTCTCTGGTGCTCGGAAGAGTATGTCTCAAGCTTTTTAGTAAATTTCTCAAATTCAAAATTATCTTTATCAATCACAGCAGCTTAGGTTTTTGTATACCTTAATCTTTGATAACTCAACTGTGTCATTTGACTGTAGCCCTTGCTCTGTATAACCATTCACAGCTGAGCATCCATTTACTAAACACCATGACAGATGACTGTTTAGTTAAAATTCTCAAATAGTTGGATTCATTGTGCAAAATTAGGGTAGAGAACCATACTGTTCTTTCATATATCGTACACTGAGAAAAGACTTGAAACCATACTATAAATCACCATGGTCAATTTATCATTTTTCTAAAAATAAAGATCAGAATCTTGATTTTACATGCTTCATATGTATAAGTTATCTTATTAGAAGAAAAGGAAATAAATTTGAAAAAAGAAAGTGAAAACGGAAGTACTCGTTCATCCACTCCCAACTGCAAGAAGATCCAAAAACATATTTTGAATAAACAGGATGAATTTGCAGGTTGCCTGAATGAAAAAATCGGTAACATATGATCTATTGAGCTTCAATTTTTGTCATACTGGGATGCAAATTGTGCATGCCACCTATGTCGGAGTTTGCAGGAACTTTGCATGAGCATTCCGGAGAAAATTCAGGGGCTCTTTTTCCCAAAAAAATATTTTACCACAGACCATTATCAAGCACTGTCTACAAAACTGTAAGTAAATATAATTACATTATCTGGACTCTGCCCAATCCTATACACTGCAAAAAGGTTCCAGAAATTGGAAGCACTTTCAGCAAAATGGAGAAATGGCTCCACTAAAAAGTTGAAAACTCATTGTCCTGCTGTTATTTGGCTTACTATGCCTTTTTCCGCAAGGACACGAGTATAATACAATGAAATTGCATGGCCTTTTCAACCCCTTCTGTTGCCAGCACAGCTCTCAACGCCATAACGAGCTAGTAATTGAACAAGTTTGTCTCTAGATAGAGGCTGCAAAGGGGAAAGAAAATTTAGGAACAAAATATATAACTCAGAAATAATGCACAGCATCGGAAGGAAAAATCAGGCCTGAAGAATATGTTGGACAGGTAATACATACCTTTGTCTGAAAATCATCCACACCAGCCTCAAAGAAGAGGTCTTTATCAGATTGCAAAGCATTTCCAGTGAGTGCAATAATTGGTGTCTTAACTCCCATGGATCTTAATTGTCTTGTAGCCTGACATAAAAGCCAGTCTTTTCCAGGGTAAGAATGAATCGAAATGTGAACCCACAATAAAAAGTATTGTGCTATATGAGAACAGAGATGATTAAATTAAAAAATCACAACCAGCCAAAATGAAAAAAAACTACAGACGGCGAATTTGTCTCAAGGGTTTTACAATGAAAATAACAGCAACAAAACGCGGGCTCTTCAAAACAGGGGGTTTATTGTCATGTAAACCATGGAGATTGTTCCAGTATCAAGTCCACTTGTCTGCACGTCAGCTCCCAAAATCTATCTGTCAATTTAATTGTTGAGGATACTCGGTGTCCTCAAGGGTTTTACAATGAAAATAACAGCAACCAGAACCTGATGATTTTACATATCAGGGAATTTCGATTTCGTAAATCAGGGAATTTCGATTTCGCATTGAAGGGAATTTCAATTAACAGAATCAGAGGTTCGTCCGAATTGTACCTGCGTGGTGAGCTGCAGAGTTTGGCGAGCTGCAGAGTTTAGGAATTGCAGAGCGGAGGAATTGCAGAGCAGGAGGCGCCGAGTCGAGGAGGAAGCGCAATTCCTCATTTCGAATTTCCAATGGCAATAACTCTCTAGCTCAGACACGATCTGTCAGGGGATGTCAAGATTGCCAGCCCCGATCGGATCTTCTGTCAGGGAATGTCAGGATTGCCAGGGGAGGTGGCGGAGGACGAGGATGGCGGAGGGATTGCCGGTGGCCGGAGCCAGACGATTTTTCTGCTAGTGATAGAAAACGGGCCATTCTACCGCCTAAATACACTACACCGTCACCACAAGGCTTACTGTTTAGCCCAATACTAAAATTGAGACCACTCTCCATAATGTAAGCCAGAAAGCAAATCTATGCCAACTGAATAAGCCACCAAAGCCACCAATAATCACATTTGGGTTTTAAGCCAATAACCCTCTCGAATAACAATAGTTGTGTAGATTTCTACAGGGGTCTATTGGCAAAGTGAGGGAAGGTGAGGAAATATCATGCCACCTCAAAATATGATGCAATAACAGCTTGCGTGAAGCTCTTCTAGTTATCTTTGTATGAGTCCATCTCTTGCACCCTTTTTCTTAGGATTGATTGCAATGTTATCCACATTGCTTCGGAATATTTGATAAAAATAATCATATACACCCTTGAGTTGCTCCGCTAGAAGGTCGTTGATTAAAAATGGACAAAATTTCCAAAATTTCCCAGCAAGAAGCATCTACCGGATTCGATGCTCTGCCTGGACGTAGGAGATCATAAATAACATGTGGCCTATTGTTTTCAAAAATAATAAATAGTAAGAGAGACTAGTATTTCCACTTCTTGGGCCACCTTCAAAGAACTGTCTATGATCCTCTTATCCATGAAGGTCACTGGAGGATATAAACGGACACAACTTCTCTGTATTTGTGTATCTCGACTCTCCAGAAAGGAATCAACTTAGATTTGGTGACAAGTGTATCTTAAAGAAACGAACAAAGTAAAGGAGAATAAATGTGGGTATTAAAATTATAGCTTCCTAACAACTCAATCAACAACGAAATTGAGCTATGAGTGTAGTCAGCATTCAAACAAGACGGGATTAGTTACTGTTGTGCATTTTAAAGCGGGTAACGATTTCACCAGACCCCAATGGATTTCGAAAGAATTAACGAAATTGAGAAGCATTGTTTCACTGGTTTGCAATATTTGGTAGAGTGTCAGACTTGTTCCAGTCCAAGTGAGCTTGAAACAAGGAAACGGTCAGGCAAGATAACACATAGGAAACATAAGACTATTGAAATTAAATCAGATAGATCATGGGAAGCATATATAGTGCTGGGAGGATAGGTAATGCAGGGAATGGCGCAGATAGCCCTAAGGGACTGATCATTTCTGTGTCAGAGGCTCGCAACAATGAAATAGGTAGACGAAACATAACTAAAAGCAAAAGAAATGATCATGGTGGCCTCTTTTCTAATGATGTGTAGTTATGTGTATTGTGAAATGTTGGGATAACTCTATGTATGGCTAAACTATGTGAGCCATAATCAGCTTAGTTGGTGAATGACGGTAGCAATGGCTTTGTGACATCTTGTTTCAACAATGTTGGTGGGTTAAAAGAACTTTATCTCAAGTTTTGTAATTTGGTTTGAGGGTGACAGTTGCAAATAAGACTTAGTTGCGACTGTCTATAGTTGGTGTTTATGGTTAAATGGAGGGTTGTAGTCCTAGACTTGGTTGCCCAAAATATTTCAAAATAAGTATTCTAATATGTTTTACACTGATGAATACATGTTTGTATTCCTGATTTAAAAAGTGTATATAAATGTATTGGATGTGGTTTATGTTCTCATTATTACATATATGACTAGCATATTGTTATTGTTGTGTAAAGGCATTGGAATAACCTATAATATGATTCTTGTAAGTATTTGCAACTATCTATTGCGAAAATGTAAATTTCCAAGTTGTGTGTGAGAATGAGTCTAATGTTTATGAGAGTATTAAATGCCTTACAAATTCCCCTTTTTCTTCAACTAACGTGATTTAATGCTTTCTTTTATAAACCCAACTCTCTACCATGTTGTCACAATTTTCACATAATATTTGTAACTTAAAATATCATATTGTCGACAACCACTTAAACCTTTTCGAATGGCAACGCAAAGATCACTTTTAAGCCATGTTACCCAAAGCATATGTATCTCCCACTCAACATGAAATTCATGACCTCTCTTAACATGAAATTTGTGACCTATGGCTAAGGGTAGACTGAGTGGTTGAGGTGGGATGTTAACTCCATCACCATTCAGGTTTGGTTCACCAAAATGGCATGCTTAGCTTATATTGATTAGGCTCAAGGAGTTCTTGCTTAATCATTAGGTCATTAAATTTATTCATAGGTGGAATTAGAATCTAATAGAAAAGAGACCATGAATGATATAGACCTATTTATTTAGTCAAGTAAGGGTAGACCTAGTGGGTGAGGTGGGATGTTAACTCCCTCAATACCTGTGTTCAATTCCCCAAAATGACATGCTTCGTCTGTATTAATTAGGCTCAAGAAGTAGGTGGTCCCATGGAATCTTTACTTAGTTTATGGTCATTATGGGACATCACAACTATGGAAATAAAGAAATGCATAAAACTATGGCAATACAACTAATAGATTAGATTTTTACTTCGACTATGGTCATTACATATTAATATAATAATATAACATAACTAATAGTTAGGTTAGCAAAAAATTAAAAGTGTTTCAAATTCACTTCCTCAATATTTTACTAAAATCATACAACTATAGCAATAAAGAAGAATAAAAGCTAAAAATTAAATATAATAATACGACAAAATCAATAATTAGGTCCAAAGAAAATCATCCATATATATAAAAAACATAAACAATAATTAAATTAGAAAAAAATAACATATTATATATATAGATATAATATTTTAGAAATAAAATATATAAATTTCAAATTAATATTTTTATATAAAATCATCCATATATATAAAAATGAGCAATAAAAAAAAACATTAATTATATATATATATATATATATAATATTTTAGAAATCGAATATATAGATTTCAAATTAATATTTTTATATAAATTTTAAAATAATATTTTTATTAAAATTCCAAATAACATTTTAACCTGAAAAATAATTGATTACCTAAAATTCTAAATAACTTATAAAATGAATTTGAAATTGCATCTCTGTTCAAGATCGAATTTGAAATTGTTTCTTTTAGATTGCAAATAATTGGTGGTTGTTGTCATGGTAAAAATTTCCTAAGTTTGTAGTTCTACTTTTTCTTTTTACCTTGATCAATTTGGGAAAGCTATTAACACCATTTTTTGGCATTCCCTGCAAGCTTCCACCACCCATTATTTCATCGTTAGTATATAGTAAAAGAAAAGATGATTGTTTTTGCCTGTGTGGGAACATTTCTCAGTGCTTTTATCAACTTAGAATTTTCCTTCATCTCTAGTTGAACATCCTTGCTATGCTATTTGGTCTCTCTGGTTCTGATAAAATAAAGCAGGGGTGTGGTGGTACTGGGAAAGGGGGGCAAATAGGAGAAATAGACAAATTGGGAAAGGTCTGCATCTAACATTGGCTGTCATTGACAGAGTCTAGCTTTCTGAAGAAAGTCCCAAGAGCTTCTATATATATTCCCCAGTTCAACAGTCACAATAATGAAAAGGGAGTGAGTGTACTTAGAACTGTTGACACTAGTAGTTTAATTCTTGTTCCAATTCTTTTTGTGCAAGATAACTCACTTTATGCTACAGCACAATAGATGTCATGGAAAACTGGTTACCTTACACTACCTGTGCAGGTGATTTTCTGATTGGCATGGAACTCACTCAAGGAGGTTCACAGCTCTAAAAAATTGCAGGAAAGAATCTAGTTTGCAATGAAACGTGTTTGGCCTGTGACCTGGACGGTAATTACTTAAAAAAAATTCTTCCTATTAGGAAAAATGAGTTGGCAAAATTGTTAATTGGCATCGAATATTTTATCATATGTTTGTAGGGATTCTAGCAAGTTCTATTCAAATCTAACAATCCATCGGAGGCGTTGCATTGGTTTGAGAGAATGAATGGAAAAGGCATTGCTCCAAGTTCGTTTACATATTCCATTCTAATTGCTGGTTTATGCAAGGCGAACAGATTGGAAAAGGCATTGATGCTTCTTGAACAGATGGACGAGAAGGGCTTTCCGCCTTGCCCTGCTGCCTATTGTAGTTTTATTGATGCACTTGGTAAGGCACGCCGTTATGATGCGGCAGTGGAATTATTTAAGGAAATGAAAGAAAACAGCACTCCTTCCAGCTCAAGGTTCTATGCAGTGATGATTAAACACCTTGGTAAAGCGGGGCGTATTGATGCAGCCATTAAACTGTTTGAAGAAATGCAAGTCAGGGATGTATTCCTGATGTGTATTCCTACAATGCATTAATGTCTGGCCTGGTAAGAGCAGGCATGGTTGATGAAGCTCATTCATGGCTTAAAAAAATGCAAGATCGAGGATGTAAACCTGATATTAGTAGCCATAATATAGTTTTGAATGGTTTGTCTAAGGCAGGTGGGCCAACAGAGGCCTTTAAGATGTTCGAGAAAATGAAAAATTTGGGGATTCAGCCAGATGCCGTATCTTACAACACAGTTCTTGGTGCACTTAGCAATGCGGGCATGTTTGATGAAGCAGTGAAATTAATGAAGGAAATGACTTCTAAAGGATTTTCGTATAATTTGATTACATATTCTTCAATATTAGAGGCTATGGGCAGAGTTGATGAAGACTGCAAACCATTCATTCAATAAGGAGGTCTTTTGATTCTCCTGTGCTTCCTGGTCGATAGTGATGGTTGCATTCGTGGCTTGGCTTTCTGGTTTCAGTGGGGATGATGGATTTCCTGAACGGTGAACCTCACGCAAAATGAGAGTTGCCTTGCCACTGTTTCATATGTCTGGAATATTACCATTTGTAATTTCTTTATCATCTTGATTATTACCAAAAACATGCAGGAATCATGTTCAAAGTAAGCTGCTTATACAAAATGGAATCTGTATTGTGGCCATTTTACACAGGTCATCCTGGTAAGCATATTTTGCTGTTTGCTTATTTTCTTGTCATCTGAGCAGCATTATCCTTCCTGTACTAATTAAAGTCCCCAACTATAAAAGATGCAACTCACAGAACCTAATGACGAAGTAAGAAAGGAAGACTAGACTGCATCCCTGGAAATAAACAACTCCTGTCTGAAATCAACAACCAACACAATCTAGAGAAATATTATTATATCAACCATCAAAAACACAGTCTGTACAGAATGGGAGTTGCAGTTAACCAAATGTTTTACAATGACTTACGTCCACATCATTAACTAATCATGTGTAATAGCACAGAAGATAAACGGTTATGTTGCTCTTTCTATAAGGCTTGGCCCGATTAGATTTGTATCAACTAGTTGAAAGGGTGATCACTTAACGAGGGTTTCTGTTATCATTAACCTACTCATCCTAATTGTTTCTTCCCGGGTAAGGTAGTGTTGGGTATACGACCAAAGTCCCACATTGACTAGAGGTGGGAAGGATCATGGATATATAAGGATGGACAAATATCTCCATTGGTATGAGGCCTTTTGGGGTAATTCCAAAAGCAAATCCATGAGGGCTTAGGCCCAAAGTGGACAATATCATACCATTGTGGAGATATGTGGTGTCCAGAGTCCTTACAATTGGTATCAGAGCCATGCCCCGAAGTTAACCAAGTGGATGAATCCTCGGAATACCGAACGAAGGTGGTGGGCCCCGGTAATATCACGATGGGATCTGTGGATGAGCTCGGTTAGACAGGCTGTGTGCTCCGGATTCTTCATGGACGTGTCCTGGTCCCAACACGGTGAAGAGGAGTTGACCTGGGATAGAGCAAGCTCTCGAGGCAGGTGGTGCTCCATGTAAGGCGTGTGCTTCCAACGCATTGGAGCGGAGAATCCTAGTTGGTAGAGAGTGGACGGATGGATAATCGTTTGAGGGGAGGCTCGATGGTCCTTTGTTCGAGGGGAGGATTGTTGGGTATACGACCAAAGTCCCACATTGACTAGAGGTGGGAAGGATCATGGATATATAAGGATGGACAAATATCTCCATTGGTATGAGGCCTTTTGGGGTAAGTCCAAAAGCAAATCCATGAGGGCTTAGGCCCAAAGTGGACAATATCATACCATTGTGGAGATATGTGGTGTCCAGAGTCCTTACAGGTAGGTGCCCTACAAGCCTGGGTGGTCAAAGGTATCCATGGAGAAGGCTTATCAAAAGGGTAATTGCTTAACAAAGTTTGCTGGTATAGTTATCCTGCTTGGGTTAAACTTTAAAGCATAGCTAACATTTTTGGCTGAGACAGGCCAAAAAATTTGAAAATTTGTGAATAATTCAGTGTTGTATTATTCAGTTCTAATTGGATCTGATCTGGTTGCAATACAGGCCAAAAAATTTGAAAATTTGTGAATAATTCAGTTTAGCTATATTATTCAGTTCTAATTGGGTCTGATCTGGTTGCAGTATTGTTTACTATTGAAACTAAATCCCCAATTTTAACCCGAATTATGTTTCAAGTGTTAAATCCCTAAGCTCCTTGGTTGTGCCCAGATTGCTGTCCGTGGAGGCTGATTTGAGAGACATGCTGTTGACGGACGATCAGCCATGAATTGAAATGTCAAATCAATATCCAGAGCTAATATGAATCCATCCTATTACCATTCAAAAAAACGTTTCTGGTATAAAGAGCCTCTGCATATATAGAATCTACCTTAATAGTGAATGTGAGGCCAACTTTTATCTCCCCACAGTAGGTCTGGTCTGGAAGGACAACATTGTAGGAAGTCGGGGGTAGGCTTCCTTCCATGAGTACTCCCTCCAGGGGAATGTTGTGCAAAGAAAGATGACCAACTAGCAACACATTCTGTTGCAACTTATCTTTAGGTAGCTGGACTTTGCATCTTTGTTTTTTCCTTTGTTGTATAAAATGTTGACTATTTGCACATTCTTCTTCATGAGTAAGGTTATGTTAGTTGTCACATAAAATTGACTTACAGAGTGTTGTGTTGAGTTCTGTAGGCTATTCTAGGTTCTATTTGCATCTCTGTTCAAGATCAATGTTATCCAGTAGGACCTTTTAGACCTAAAGGAAAAAACTAAGTGCGAATTTGAAATTGTTTCTTTTAGATTGCAAATAATTGGTGGTTGTTGTCATAGTAAAAATTTCCTAAGTTTGTAGTTCTACTTTTTCTTTTTACCTTGATCAATTTGGGAAAGCTATTAACACCATTTTTTGGCATTCCCTGCAAGCTTCCACCACCCATCATTTCATCGTTAGTATATAGTAAAAGAAAAGATGACTGTTTTTGCCTGTGTGGGAACACGGCTTCATTTCTCAGTGCTTTTATCAACTTAGAATTTTCCTTCATCTCTAGTTGAACATCCTTGCTATGCTATTTGGTCTCTCTGGTTCTGATAAAATAAAGCAGGGGTGCGGTGGTACTGGGAAAGGGGGGCAAATAGGAGAAATAGACAAATTGGGAAAGGTCTGCATCTAACATTGGCTGTCATTGACAGAGTCTAGCTTTCTGAAGAAAGTCCCAAGAGCTTCTATATATATTCCCCAGTTCAACAGTCACAATAATGAAAAGGGAGTGAGTGTACTTAGAACTGTTGACACTAGTAGTTTAATTCTTGTTCCAATTCTTTTTGTGCAAGATAACTCACTTTATGCTACAACACAATAGATGTCATGGAAAATTGGTTACCTTACACTACCTGTGCAGGTATTTTTCTGATTGGCATGGAACTCACTCAAGGAGGTTCACAGCTCTAAAAAATTGCAGGAAAGAATCTAGTTTGCAATGAAACGTGTTTGGCCTGTGACCTGGACGGTAATTACTTAAAAGAATTTCTTCCTATTAGGAAAAATGAGTTGGCAAAATTGTTAATTGGCATCAAATATTTTATCATATGTTTGTAGGGATTCTAGCAAGTTCTATGGGTTAGTTTTGCCAAGTACTGAAAAGTAATACGTTTTTTTTTCAATGTCAATTTGAAATGGACCAGTAAATATTGGTGCCATGCTTTAGTGTTTTAGAGATCATTTTCTATTTATGTCCCATTGTTTAAACAACTACGAGATAGAGAAATTCGTCTTTCTCTGAAGAATTTTCAACTTCAAAAGAAGTCAAAATGGCACAAGTGTTTTTTGTTTTAGGAATTCTCCAACATTTGTACCTCGCTCTGCTGCAGTGGGATCATATTAGAATATCTGAAAACAAATATCTAAACATTTTAATACTCACAATAAATTCTATTGTAGACCTTGGTGTTCTCCCTGTGTTTTAGACATTATCCCACCTTAAAATGTCTATTAAGTATCTAATAGAGATGCGAGGAAAGAATTACCGAGAGAAGTTGCAAGTGGGTTAATGTAATGGTTGGAAATTCACAAATTGCCTGTGGAGCTCCCAAGTCACCATGACATCATGGTTGTTGAAGGAGCACATAGTTACATTTGAGCCTGTGACCTGGACGGTACTTAAAAGAATTTCTTCCTATTAGGAAAAATGAGTTGGCAAAATTGTTAATTGGCATCAAATATTTTATCATATGTTTGTAGGGATTCTAGCAAGTTCTATGGGTTAGTTTTGCCAAGTACTGAAAAGTAATACATTTTTTTTCCAATGTCAATTTGAAATGGACCAGTAAATATTGGTGCCATGTTGATCATATTAGAATATCTGAAAACAAATATCTAAACATTTTAATACTCACAATAAATTCCATTGTAGACCTTGATGTTCTCCCTGTGTTTTAGACATTATCCCACGTTAAAATGTCTATTAAGTATCTAATAGAGATGCGAGGAAAGAATTACCGAGAGAAGTTGCAAGTGGGTTAATGTAATGGTTGGAAATTCACAAATTGCCTGTGGAGCTCCCAAGTCACCATGACATCATGGTTGTTGAAGGAGCACATAGTTACATTTGAGCATTTTTCTTTACTGACTCAGACTCAAAATCAGACATATTAGAGCATAATCATTTCAGTATTAAACCTTATAATAGCAATGAGAGGTTAAACTTAATATGGATAATGATAAAACAATTATTGCTTCTCCATTTTTTGTACAATTCAAAAATCATTGTTATCCATATTTTCTTATGTATGGAAGCAAGCATGTTCCTGTTTGTTTGAAGCCCAATTTGTTCAGCTCTGGGAATTTGCTCATGAAAAGGTTGGTGCTCTTAAGAAATTTTATTCACTACAGCTGGACCTATACATGATGCATAAGAAGCTGGACCAAACACTCTTAGGGTAGGAAGACTACTGAAGAGGAGCAATGAAACCATGCTTTATCTTATCTCATGACCTTTGTTTGAGTGATCTTACCAAATTTCATAATGTTTCCAGAACTTGGGCCTTCAATGACGGCCGATACAAAGCACTACAGACTTCTCCTGGTGTATATGATGAACAAGACTTTCAGGTCTGTGCATAGGCCCTTGCAATATGTCAATCGTTGAATCCCTCCACCGATTTTTTGTTTTTTGGGTGTCTGAATGTGCTGGCATTACTTGTCTTTCTGAATCTTGTGCATGTTTTGGCTTCTCTGTTTTTTGATGAACCTAACTTCTATAAATACAATACAATCTTCAATCTTATGAAACAGGAAAAAATCTTGCAATATTCAGGGTTTTCGGCCTAGCCTCTATGAATACAACCTTAGGACAATAACACCTAGCCTCTATGAATACAACCTCAAGACCCTAACATGCAACTGCATCATTGCGTGCATAAATTCATTCGTCTCTCTTAGCCCTAATTTTTATTTGCTTTATTTTTATTTTTTCTCTCGGAATAACCATTTTTTTCCGTGATAATTTGTGCTGAAAAAACCTTTCGGGTTAAATGGGTAAAGTTTCATTGCACTGGTAATATCTATCAATGAAATAACTTTATTGGGTCATAGGGAATATTTTGGATATTATCAGTATATGTATAAAGCGTTAATATGTGTTTTGCAGAAAATTTCCCATGTATTAACAATTGATGGCTATGAAGATGTGCCAACCAATTATGAGAAGTCATTACAGAATGTTGCAGCACATCAGCCAATCAGTGTGGCCATGGAAGGTCGTGGAAGGGGACTTTCAGTTTTGCAAATCTGTAAGTGTACAATTCTTTGCATAGATTTTATCTACATGGTATTCCAATACATATTTTTTGCACATGCATGCGTTGCAAGTCAATTGATCAATGGTTTTGCTAGCTTTTTTGGGGTGACAGGGTGGGTGTATTTACTGGAAATTGTGGAACTAGTTTGGATCATGGTGTGACGCTGGTGGGTTATGGGTCAGCGGATGTGGACTACTGGATTGTAAATAACTCATGGGGACCAAGCTGGGGTGAGAAGGGGTACATCAGGTTGCAAAGAAACATTGACAATTCATTTGGAAAATGTGGAATCGCAATGCAGCCATCATATCTGATTAAGAATGGGTCTAATCCTCCAAACCCTGGCCCTTCCCCTCCCTCTCCAGTCACACCTCCAGCAAAGTCCGATGACTGTTATGCATGCCCTGTTGGTAGCACTTGTTGTTGTGCCTATGGCATCGGTAATTTCTGCTTTTAATGGGGATGATGTTCTTATAAATCAACTACCTGCTGCAGAGATAACCACCACTGCTTCCCACACGATTTCCCATTCTTTGATTTCAATGCAGGAACTTGTCTTAAGGTTAGTCATCCATCATTTCTTTGTGCGCATTTTTCATTTTAAATCACCAACTCCGGCCTATGGAGTTTTGGTGTTTGGAATCGATTTGCAAGTAAAAGGTTAAAATTTTGGTATTTGGAAGCGATTTGCAAGTAAAAGGCTGAAATTTTGGTGTTTGGAATAGATTTGCAAGTAAAAGACCCTTGTTATAGTGTGATTGACATGTTGAAGTTCCATTTGTTTTACTTTAATTCTCACAACTCATATTTCAGGAAGCCTTTCAGGGTTTTAAGGTTTGGAGTGTTAATCTGTTGACCTTTGATACTGATCCGAGATTTATTGGTATTTACAGAGCAAGAATGATCCATTTGGAGTTCATATGCCCAAGCTTACTCATTCAAACCCACATTTTGCAACTCAAGTTGAAAGACTAGCTGCCAAACAAGATCACGGTTTCTTCTCTATGCGATCCGGATTGCATGATTCACATTTTCTTCAGTGATGGGAGAATTTATTAGAGACCGAATCGCTCAGAACAGTCAAACTCCAGTAATATTCTGGCTTAAAATCCAGCAGTCAACAAAAAGTCCAAAATATTATCAAAGCTGTTGTAGGATGGATCTGTATGAAGCCGGTTTTCTGTCAAATTGTTTATGCATACAAGATTATTGTAAATGCCACCATGGTGTTATATGATTGCTGCAATAGTTAGTCATACAAGTTCGCAGTCACAGGTGGCTCATCCGTCAAGGGTCATTACCGTTGACTCCATGGCTTCTCATTTTCCGTATGCCAAAGGCGAGTGTTGTTAACTTGTTACCTTTCACTTCAATTTTATGGAAAATTGTGTGCTTTGGATTTAATTTTCTACGATATTGTGTGTAAAGGAAGTTTAGCGCATAATAATGAGGTTTGTAACGCGTTGGTAAGATTACTGAGTAATAGGATTAGTAATGGGTATTGAAATAAAGTAATATAGGCCATGATGCTTCAATTAATACCCACTACGATGTTCTGTTTGGGGTAAAGTTTCAGCCTAATATGAATTGGTAGATGGGCGATCTGTAAAGAAGATTGGGAAAAATGAAGTGGTAAAAACAGAGTAACATTTTATTGAAGAATATGCAGCTATGTGACTTTAATAACAGTCTAAAGATAAACAGTTAAACTTTTTTTAAATGCCACCATCTTAAATCTTATTTCTGCCCATTCGTTTATGGGAGTCACGATTATTCTTATGTGTCAGATGCATGAGCTCAATTGGTAAAATTTATGTACCTGATTCTTTTTGAAGTTAATGTTAAAATGTCTTGACTTTGAAACTACTTCTACGCTTATCACCACCTCTCTGAAGTTTGAAAGGCAAAAATAGTGCATGAATAATGTGAATAGATTCATGGCAGATATGTAGACTCTTTCTCGGTGAATATAATATATTCTTTGAGGTATGACTAAAGGGAACAAACATTACATTTAGCTTTTACACTTGTCATCTCCCTGAAGTTTGAAAACGCAAAAATAGTTCGCGAATAATGGAGACCAAGCCGAACAGAGAATTAACAATATATCATTGTAGCAACTTAAACTGGAAGCCACAAGTGACAAGCGCGCAAATGCATGTCTTTTATGAATATACATTGGATTTTTTCAATTCCTGAGAGGGACGCAAAAATAGTTCGTGAATAATGGAGACCAAGCGGAACAAAGAATTAACAATATATCATTGTAGCAACTTAAACTGGAAGCCACAAGTGACAAGCACCCAAATGCATGTCTTTTATGAATATACATTGGATTTTTTCAATTCCTAAGAGGGTTTTTCTCTAGTTAAAAAGTCAGTGTGATCTCTGTTTGAATACTTGTTCAATATGTTTCTTTCTTTATTTCTATGTTGTTATTTCTTCTTTTGCTAAAAGAATTGTTCACCTACATAACAACATATGCATTTAATTATGCTAAACAACCATACAAATAAAACCCATAGAAAGGGAAAGACTAGGAACAAAGAATTGTTCACCTACATAACAACATATGCATTTAATTATGCTAAACAACCATACAAATAAAACCCATAGAAAGGGAAAGACTAGGAACAAACATTGTACTTCAGTTCACTGTAATTTATAATTTTAAGTGTCACTGTACACCCATTAGAAGTTTTGTTTTAATTTTATCTGTTTTAACATATACCATCAGTAGTTGCCGAGAGACCTCAGGTGCTATATCCTTGGATTTATTGGTACAAAATTCGTCAAGATTTATGTGCAAGTCATTAAGCATAGTAGTTGGAGAAGGGGTAAAGCGTCTAAGATTACATTAGATATGCATTTAATTATGCTAAACAACCACACAAATAAAACCCACGGAAAGGGAAAGACTAGAAACAAACATTGTACTTCAGTTCATTGTAATTTATAATTTTAGGTGTCACTGTACAACCATTAGAAATTCTGATTTAATTTGCTCTGTTTTAACATATACCATCTGTACTTGCCCACAGACCTCAGGTGTTATATCCTTGGATCTATTGGCTACAACATTCGCCAAGATTTCTGTCCAAGTCATTAAGCATAGTGGTTGGAGAAGGGCTAAAGCATCCAAGATTACATTATTGAGTTAATCAAAAAATCTTTATCGTTAGACCTTGATCTTGAGGATCAACAGTTCTTAATCTAGGGAAGTAGCTTTACAACGCTACCTTAGAAGAGAACTAGCCTTCTTTAAGGTAAAGAACCTCTATGACCACTGTGAGAAGGCTATAGGGAAGTAGCTTTACAACGCTACCTTAGAAGAGAACTAGCCTTCTTTAAGGTAAAGAACCTCTATGACCACTGTGAGAAGGCTACAATGGAGAAATGGAAAACCCAAAGGAAGGTCAGAAGAATCTGATCTCAAGGGAGTGAGTGCAAAAGAACCTCTATGACCACTGTGAGAAGGCTACAATGGAGAAATGGAAAACCCAAAGGAAGGTCAGAAGAATCTGATCTCAAGGGAGTGAGTGCAAAAGAACCTCTATGACCACTGTGAGAAGGCTACAATGGAGAAATGGAAAACCCAAAGGAAGGTCAGAAGAATCTGATCTCAAGAGAGTGAGTGCAAAAATTGTGATTGAAGACCCATAAGCATCTCGAACCCTATCCATTGAGAATGCGCCACAAGGGCACTGAACTCCAAGTCACAAGGCGATGTAATGTCAAATTTGTCATCTCAATTCCTTTCGAAGATGAAGTAGAATATGATCATAATCCCATTAGATTTATGTAAGTTGTTCTTTGGTAGCACTCATTATGTTATTTGTGGGTTCGTGATGCTACATACTTCATTACACCGAATAAATATATATTGAATAAATATGGACAACCATTTGTGGTTCATACTTATAAAGGTAACCAAAAGATATATATGGTTTAGGCCAATCAAGCCACGGGATTACTCAATCCAAACAAGCAAGTTGAAATATTATCAGTATATGTATAAAGCGTTAATATGTGTTTTGCAGAAAATTTCCCATGTAGTAGCAATTGATGGCTATGAAGATGTGCCAACCAATTATGAGAAGTCATTACAGAATGTTGTAGCACATCAGCCAATCAATGTGGCCATGGAAGGTGGTGGAAAGGACTTTCAGTTTTGCAAATCTATAAGTGTCCAATTCTTTGCATAGATTTTATCTACATGGTATTCCAATACATATTTTTTGCACATGCATGCGTTGCAAGTCAATTGATCAATGGTTTTGCTGGTGTTTTTGGGGTGACAAGGTGGGTGTATTTACTTGCAATTGTGGAACTAGTTTGGATCATGGTGTGACGCTGGTGGGTTATGGGTCAGCTGATGTGGACTACTGGGGTACATCAGGTTGCAAAGAAACATTGATAGTTAATTTGGAAAATGTGGAATTGCAGTGCAGCCATCATATCCGATTAAGAATAGGTCTAATCCTCCAAACCCTGGTCCTTCCCCTCCCTCTCCAGTCACACCTCCAGCAAAGTGTGATGATTGTTATGCATGCCCTGTTGGTAGCACTTGTTGTTGTGCCTTTTCCATGGTCATATTTTCCATCTCAATTCCTTTCGAAGATGAAGTAGAATGTGATCATAATCCCATTAGATTTATGTAAGGTGTTCTTTGGTAGCATTTATTATGTTATTTGTGGGTTCGTGATGCCACATACTTCATTACACTGCATAAATATATATTGAATAAAGATGGACAACCATTTTTGTTTCACATTTTTTCCTCTCAATACTCAGAAAGATATCATTGCATGCAGTTTGAAGTTATGATACATATGTTTGCTTTCAACAACGTCCATTTACATGTTGATGTTGTTATTCTTCCGCACTTTATGCCTTACGGCATTTCCTTTGCAACATCTGGTGCAAATGCTAGTTTTATTAAAATTCCAAACAACATTTTAACCTGAAAAATAATTGATTACCTAAAATTCTAAATAACTTATAAAATGAATACAAATTCCAAATTAGCCAAACATTTAAAAATAGTACAAGTTGTACAATTCAATAAGAATATTGAAATCCAATAGTCAATATTTTATACAAAATCCAAATTAGACAAACATTTAGAAATAGAATAAGTTGTGTTGTCGAATAAGAATATTAACATCTAAATCTATTATACAATTCTAAACTATAATATGATATATAGAATTATTTAATTATAACAGTAAAGAAAGAATACAAATAATATATATTTTAATGTGATATGTATAGTTATTCAATTATAATATAGAAATAATATTAAATTTGAGTTGTTTTTTTTCTAATTTTTATTTGAGGTATATTTCAATATAATAGACGTAAATAAATAATTATCTTGTAGGTTTGGTCTATATTGGAATTGGGTTTGAGAAATTTTGATTTTTAATAATTGAATGGACAAGATTTGATATCAAGAGAATAGTTTTTGTCTAATACATAATTGAATAGATGATATGAAAGGGATTTGAACCGCTTTTCCGTTTAAAATGAAATAATAACATATTTATTTTAAATATTATTTATTTCACCATGTGTTATGCAGATTGGAATCAAATCGTTTATTACTCTGTTGCGGGTTTGGTTGAATTTTAATCCTTGAAATGATTGAATGCATATTTGAACAAGAGGCGACCATGATATGTGGATGTCTTGCACTGGAACATAGGTTGGATAACGTCCTTGGGTTATGAGATAATTGATCAATGGCTTCCCTGGATCGTGGATGATCAAGTTGCTCGATAAGCACATGGTCATTGCTTCAACTTTCCTACACCATGTTAATTCAAACACATTTAAATAAAATATTGTGCTTTATGGATTGCTGATGTGTAAAGATATACTCAAGGATATGATCACAACTTGACCTTACTTAGAAAATAATGGAGAAACCGTAATTGTTAAGCTTGTGTTTGTAATTAGAAAGTAGTTCTTATTTTGTAATAGGTTGTTTCATCTCCCTCATTAAACAACCTTGTATAAGATTGTATTGATTGATTTATGAATTCAGTGAATTGAGCCAACTTTTTGGGTAGCCTGAGGGTCTCCTCACTTGACGACTGCCAGTTTCTCTCATTTTGTCTTCGTATTTTTTTCTAGTTGGTATCAGAGCAGGATCTGAACTCGTGTGTTGTGAGGAGGTGCCTCTGGAAGTTGACCAGGCCTGATTGTTTGTTGGATGTTGTGGAGTGTATTTGTTGGATTGTTTGAGTGTTTCACTGGGCATTTGGTGGATTTCGACAATCGACCAGCCGCGTCATTTGATAACTATAAGGATCACGAGAGTCTAAAGCGTTCAAAGGCTTCAAATTGCTATGAAGATATTGTCAATGTTTCTTCAAGGGGGACCCTTCATGTTAGAGATGAAAGTTCAAATTCAGATTCCTTTTAGCGAACTTTAAGCATTTGAATAATTTGCAAACTGGAAGGAAGCATGCAAATTCTCTAATACAAACCGAGACACGGATTCATGCTTTTGGTGATCTGCATTTTATTTTTTGGCATCCATTTGTCTAAGGAGCGATCATAGTGTTGGTTTCGTAGATGCAGCCAGAAGCGTTCAAGGACTGGAAAAGGTCTTAGTGGCTTTGTTGTTTGTAGAGGTGTTGGAGATGTGGAACACTGAACAGAGGCAGTGTTTCTACCTATTTCGCCAAAGGTATTTCTACTTGTTGTGCCTGCCATCTCCAAGTGAGGATCTAGTTTGGATCATATTGACTAGTTCTTAGTGTTAGATCAGACTGACCTGCCCTCAGCGATTATTTGTTTCCATGTGAGGATCTGGATCGGATCCGTTTATTTTTCACTTGCTCGACTGTTGGTTTGCAAACCCTTTGCAGACTTTGTTGTGTTGGATCTTGTTGTGGTAAAAACACAACACCTCCCCCCACATTATTCACCTAATTCTCACTATGGGGACCCTTTGATTTCTGATTTTCTGAGTTTGGATTGCTTCAATGAGTTTTATCTATTTTTTTCTTCTTATCAAAACTCGTTTGATCTCATTTGGGCGTTTGGTTTGCAAACAATGCTTAATTGAATATTAGACATTTTCATCGGCTTAGCCTTATAATTTATATAACATGTACATTATTTATGTATTATACAAAGTTGGTTTGTAAATGTTAGTTTTATTTGCTTTATTTTAATTTTGAATCAATTTGATTAATTATGAAAATAGCCCCTGAGACCAAGCTCCATTGTAAAGTGGCTATAAGCCATAGCCCTTTATCATAAAGCAATGAAGATATTTTATTAACAAAAGTTATATATATATATATATATATATATCAGAGTTTCTGGATTTTGGATATCGGAGGAATTCCTAATAATCCCCGATATCTAAAAGTCATGAACCTCGTACCAACTGGTTGCAGTTCATTTATATTATAAACTATGAGTATTCAGAAGGACCCACTTGCCACATCATTACTTCCACTCTCGAGTTTCAACGATCGGAGATTTTCAACTCAGCAAGCTTTTAAAAGCTCTGATCTCCGATAAGTGATATAACCTCCCGCTCCGACCTCTGATATTCATATCCCTCTGACCGTCAATATTCTGATATTCAAACATTCTGACCTCCGATATAATATTCTCTCTGAATTCCGATAAGTACCAATCTCTGATATGTCGGACCCAATATGATTTAAGATTTGGTTCAATTGTGAAATCGCGTCCGCTCGTATATTGGAACATTTGAAATGGCACACATCTAAAAATCTCTGATAATACCTAATCTTATGATCTCTTATACTGGGTTGCAGATCTGATGGGATTTACCACAATGATTTAATACAAAATCATGCCAGCTGTATATCAGATTTCCACAATATCGTAACTTTGGCTATGTTGCGACCGTTTCAAAACCTTTGATATCCATTTCTCTTATACCTATCAACTCTTGCCATGTGTCACTCCTAATCCAGCCATTATTATTATAAATTCAAAATCCACTTAATTAATTCAAAAGGGTCTCTTGTCATAAGTATAGTTTAACACATTTTTATAGTTTAATCTATGTTTTCGCTATTTTAATATAAAATCCAACTATTTACCATTGACTTTTTTTCTATTATAATAGAGAGGCGTATAGATCCTATGAGAATTAACACATCCAATCAACATTCTCAAAGAAACTCCTCCAGGTGGTGCAAAGTAAACTTAAAATGGGTAGGGGTTATTGAAGTTGTTATTCAAAGATCACCATGCTTATGAATTCCACCTATCAGTTCCAAGAAAGTTGTACAATCTTATTAGAGCGCTAACCAAGTTGGGCATTTTCTTAACCATGGAAATCTATATTCAACCAAAGCTCCAACAAAAGCATAACCTCTAGATCTATATTCTTTTAATAAACTATGTTGTTGAGAGATATGGGGGATTGTTATTATTTCTCCCTGTATAAATATGACTTCTTGGATGAGTCCAAAGGAGGGGGGGGAATGCACGAGATAGAGTAGAGAATAGAATAGAGAGGCATTATTAGAATAGGATATTCTTTCACAGATATGTGATTTATGTGATTGGGGTTTGGTCTCTTTCAATTATGAGTTGTGTAAAGAAAAGTGGGGTTTGCACTATTGTAGATTTTGTTTATATCAGTAGGGTTCACGACTTGGAGAAGGCTTGTTGAAGATCAAATCTTGTATTGAGTAGGAGGAGGTATGATTAGTTTATAAAAAGACATTATTATTTTTAATAACAAATTGCATTCCCTTTTTTATAGAAAAATTATGTCTGTGGAAATTATATTATGCACTACTATCAATATTTATTCTTATATTGTAGATTAGCCATCTGATCTTCAATACAAAAATCCGTTATCATTTATTTTTTGTCATTACTTATTAAGATCAGATTTCTGAATAACTATTTATTGTTGGGCGTAGTCCAACTTGGCCCAATTTTTGGTCAAAACGCCCCATTTTAGGAAGCGGAGTGCGTGGTACCGCGAAGCTATGTACCGCGCGATCTTTTAGGGGCTTCGGGATGGGTCATATTCCCTTCTTTTTGTAACGAGTTTGGGCAATAGTTGATTGTTTTTAGGAGAACCATGGTATTTTGATGTACCTGTTGATGTAATTAGTATATGTAGGAGAAATAATGCAAGTCAAAATAATAATGATATGACACGAGCATAAGTAAATATCTCTGTAATCTATGTTTGGGTCTTGAAGGAAAGTGTTATAGACATTTTTGTGCCTTACAGCTTTGAGCATGAAATGTCCATAATCCAAGGGATCCAAAGTCCCTAAAAGTGTTGTTCCTGCCCCTAAAGGAACAAGGTCAACCAATGACAGCTTCTCCCAGAAGTTCTCCACCAAAAACCACTCAGAAGTAGTCAAATCAGGATCAATTCAGATGCTCTACTAGCTGCCTGCATTGCAATGCACCCCAGTAACCTAGCTAGGTGCGTTGCAATGCACCTAAATGCACTACCAGGGTGCGCTGAGTGAGAAATTCCAAATGGCAGTGCCATTCCGCGAGGTGTACAGACACTGGAAGCTTCCAAAATATTCCTCAATGACACTTGCCTCAATGAATTCGATCAGTGATGAGTAAGAGGCTCTCAGCCTCCAAGTGGAAGCAAGAACTGACAGAGAGAAGCCACAAGTGAAAACATAAGCTGACTCATCCTCTCTGCTTACATCTATATATGGATCCCTCATCCCAGAGATCCAGAGGCTGGAATTTTGTACTTTGCAGAGAATTGTTGTTGGTTTGAGATTGAGATTAGTGCATTGGGTGATTTATGCTTTGTTGGAGGAGAGGAAGGGATTCCTTTGCTGGGAGGTAGATGCTGGATCGGGACTCACTTGGTTGTATCTCCTCTTGGACTTTCTCATTATATCAATAAAACTATTCGAGTTTCTCCTATATGCTTGTATATCAATGATGCTTTGTTATATTCGCATGTTTAGTTTAAATCTGATCCTAAACTAGTTATGAATGTAAATCTATGTCTTTTGTGTAGTTTCTCTCTTCTGTGATCTTGCAGGAACTTGGTGAAGCTGGACCAGTAAGGGAGCAGGCAGCGGGAAGCGAACAAAGGAGAGAGCGATTGGATCAACAAACTAGCGAAAGACACAGGTTAGTTACATCCTTCCTCTTTGTTTACATTTCATAAAGAAGAATATGAAAATAGTTTTCCTTGTTTGTTGCTAAGGCACTATCACACCTTAGAGTGGGATAGGGGCGTTCTGAATGGATACTTTTCCCAACAACAAATTGGCGACTCCGCTGGGGATCGTATCTAGTTAGTTTATTTGTGTTTCTATTGTTGTTCATCTCATAAAGTTAGGAGTGCCAAATCGAACTGCATTTGCTATTTACAAATGCAAAGTAGAGATCTGCTACTCTAGTCCATTCGCTAGGCCTGTTTATGATCTGAACAGCTGATCCACAAATTCTCTAACAACCCTTTGTGATAGCTCTTAGTCCTCCTTTAAATCATCCCTCTAATTGTACCTAATTGATAGCTTTTACCCGGCCAAAAACCATAGATCAAACTGCAAACCGTGACCCAGAACCCAGAGACAATTCTCGTTTCTGCTTCAGCGCAAGCTCTGTGAAGAGGTTCTGCATTTCAACGTAGGTCCCGAGAGGGCTACCTGCGCTGCAATTCAGTTTCTCTGTGCAACAGGTGCGCTGATCAGCCTTTGCCCTGTGCAGCTGTGGTTCTTTGCTTCTTTTTGCTCAGTTTTATCTCTGATTTTTGCAGCCTGTTATCAGTGTGTGTACCCATCTGAAAACCCCTTTTCTTTGCCTTAATTCCGTCTCAGTTGTATAAAAGAAACTGTATTTGTTTTTGTGTATTTGTTACATCATTTGTAGTTTCCCATTACAAAAGTAAACTAGTCATACTGTCGCCCTTGGATCTAGACCTGTCGTAAGTGTCGTTTTGATCTTAGGAGTAAGTTTGTTTGTTGTTGACAGTTGATTACGCTTTTACTTTTGTCTTTTGGTTTGAATTTATGCATTTCTAGTGTCAAAACAAGTGTTTACTTCAAAATCATAAAGTGTTGCAATCGTCTTTTTTTATTTCGAAAGAAGCTTGTTTGTGTTTTCACTTGAAATCGAATCAAATTTTTACAACAACTTTCTTTTTAGGCATCAATATTAAGAAAGTGAAAACAAATACATACATGTGTGCATTTGCATTTTGACAGTTTGTATGGATTGATTTAGGAAAAGTGCATTTACAGTGTGCTCTATGCTCTTTGAGAAAAGATTGTGTCTTTCTTTTCCCCTTGTAGCTAGGATTTTCATTGTTGAAAAGAGATAAAAGCTTGCTTATCATCTTTAGACTGCATTTAGGAATTGTATCTACATCTCGTGGTGATCCAAAAAGGCAAACTTCTAAGAAAGATCAACCTAAAATAAATTGAATGAACTTAACAACGCTTTGTAACTTAACGCACAACATAGAGGTCTAGGCTAGAGACGTGTTCTGGCGTTGTAAAACCTGGTAACTGTTGCCTCACTGATGGTTGGGTGATTCCTCCTGAGAGACGACAAGTGCCAATACGGATTGTGCTCCCACGTACCGTCGAGTATATATTGGGAGACCCCTATAGGCATAAAACCTTTATCCATAGGAAGCCGTGTTGGCTGCCCTACTGATCGCAATGCACTGAACACAGCATTCGGGAAGATTGACCGCCCGTACCTTAAAAAGTATTCTGCAGTTTTGCGAAAATTTTGGCACACCCTCTACCTAGAACTCTAGAGTAGTCCCTTTCGTTCCTTTTCAGACTCCTTAACGGAAAAGGTCCATCTGAGCACTTGTCACTTCAGGCTCATTAAAAATCGAAGGAGACTAGAGTCATCTTTTGCTTTTTCTCGACTCTTTAAAATTGAAAAAGCAAGTTGTGTCCAAGCGTCATTAAAATTTATTTTAAACGGAATATTCATACCCTTTTTCCTGCGTTGATCTTTAGGTTGAGAAAATGGAGCCTACCAACCAAGGAATTCCCCTTGGTGGAAATCCTAGTCCCTTCTCCTCTTGGGGAGATGTTGGTGCGCCCCATATGGCCACATTTTCGCTTCCAGGACTGACAATTGGCTTGTCGGTCTGGCTCTTCTCAACCAATGTCGTTCAGAACACCACTATTCCTGAACAGTCGAATCAGCAATTAGACGAGTCCATAATTTCCCACCAATCTTCTACTTCCTCTAATTCTTCTTCTCTTCCTTCCTCTTCGCGTGACGGGACTGGTAAAGCTAAAAACCAAGTTCCCAAGGAGAAAAAGGAAAAGAAGAAGAAAGAGAAAAAGAAGAAGGAGCCAAAGGCAAATAAGGGAAAACAAGTGTCGTCTAATGAAAATCCACACACAGCACCGACCAGGCCTAAATCGCCATGTGTCATTTGCAAGGGAGACCACTTTCACAAAGATTGTCCTTGCATCCCTCGGATACTAAGGGACTGGTCTCCCTGTTTGCACAATCCGGTGTCGTCAACCTCTGATAGCCATGTTGAAAGCACACCATCAACTAGCGAAAGTGAAGTTCCAGGACAAAAAGGGAGGGCTAGACCTCCCTATAGACTGTGCGAAGGCAACCATGCCCTCCACCGTTGTCCCTTCTTAGACGAGGCTAAAAGAGTCTTGGAAGATCGTCCGGTTTCACCATTGCGACTTCCTCCTGGATATAAAAAACTCTTGCCAAGTCCTTCGTTAGTTGAGAATCCAGCTGGCCCGCTCAAGTGGTCAGCTGAAGCGTCTATCATTGAGGATAAACCGACTGAATCCATACCAGACGAAAGTCAAAAGGTCGAGGTGGCAGTTGACCCGGTCTTGCCTTCAGAGGTTTTATCTTCGAATGATACAGTCACTGAAGAGGATAAGGATGACACCATCCAAATTCTCTTCATCAACACAGACTCCGACGAACACGGGGGCAATCCACCCATTCCTTTATCGCAGGAAGGAAGTTCGTCAGAGCGATACCTGACCATCTACTCGGTCCCACCACCAAGAAACCTAGTTGTATCCTTCGACTGGAACCAACTAGGCAGACCTCGTTTGCCAGCAAGCATACCATTCCGAATTATCGTTCAAATATACAGAATGGTCATGGCTGGCACCATCATTGATGAGGGGGCATCTGTGAGTATCCTTTCCTCTATTGCTTGGAAAGCGCTTGGTTCACCATCGCTTTTGCCTGAAATGAGAAATCTGACAGGCTTTGATAAAGGAACCAGTCGACCTTTAGGGATCCTCCCCAATGTGCCTATTACATTGAAAGGGAAGACCGTTCAAATGAACGTGATGGTCGTTCAAGGACCCTTGGATTATAACCTACTCCTTGGACGAGACTATATATATTGCATGGGAGCCATCATCTCCTCACTCTTTAGAGTAATGTGTTTTCCGCACGAAGAAAGAGTGGTCCAGCTCGTGGACCAGCTTTCATTTCCCGGATCACGCATCGCAAATAGTCATATACCATCCCTAAGTGGTCTCTTCACGAAAGAAATGTCTCAACCCACGGTCCGTCCTCCCGATGAGCGCGAGTGATTCGGAAGGATATGACTAGAACCCAGGGGGCATGCGTCCTGGTCTGCTTCGGCAGGAAAACTTTGGGTATAGGGTAGGTTTCCACGGGAGAATATGACTAGTCTGTACCCCGTCCGTGATTGAGATAGGGGTTATTCTAGAATAAGATTCTCTTGTCAAAGTTATGTGAGTTGGCGGACATCGTCGCTCACCTTTGTTTATCTCGGTAGACATTGCCGAAGAAGTGTTTTGTTTGCTGTGTGAATAGGACAATCTTTGGGTAACCTGAAAGAGGTAGGCCTCTCTCGGTAAAACAAATGTTTTGGCGGAAGTGAAGTAGGGGTAACCTTGAAATCGTACTTTATACCTGGGGGCATGCAAACCTTTTGGAGTGCAAGCAAGGGACGGCTATTTATTTTTTTTTTAATTTTTAGGACCTCTAACCCTTTAAACTCGTAGTATTAGTCATTTCCGAACTTGCATAAAGAAAGGATTCCGGAGCAAAGCTTTGTAAGGTGCAAGCTCCATAAAAAATGGCATCTTAAATGAGACATTCTTATCATATGACTGGAATCGAGCAGTTTTAGCACATAGTTCATGCTCGTTAAAAAATAAACATAAGACCGAGCAAGTGTTTCATTCCGCGTTTAAGCTCGTTAAAAATGAACTATCCCCCGATAAATAACCACCGTGAATGTAAATTTATCAGCCATTAAAGCCTTGGTCGTGTTTGCACCGTCACCTCCACTTTTCCATTGGCCGATCATTCACCTCCATTTGATTGTTTACCCATTTTGAGGAACAGCTGCGAAGAGTGATTTCACTAGCCATCCTTGTGACACTGTCGTGATTGGAAAATTCCAACCCTTACCTGGAATCAGCTACTACCCGTCTTATCACTCGTTCCTCAAAAGACGAGTCTTCTTTAAGCTCTTTTCATCTGACTCGTAAAATATGAAAAGATTGCCGAGTTTTGGCCTTCCAGCTCGTTAAAGCGACCGGAAGTGCTATCCCTCCTCTAGATTTTAATCTTTTTGGACCTGAGGGATTATTGCACAAAAAGATCGAGCGCTTGTTTTGTTCGGCTCGTTAAAACTATCGAAAACTCATCCCTTCTGTATTGTTTTATACTTTTTCGGGCTTAAGGGATTAGATGACGAAAAAGGACTTCCGGATTTATCTTTACGTACCTTTTCAGACTCTCTAAAAATGAAAAGGACCGAGTTATCTTTGTCGTTAGACTCGTTAAAAAGATTAATAGCGAAAAACTTGTCTTTAGACGAGAACGAGTTTCACTATCGCTAGGCTCGTTAAAACATAGCGATGGGTTTGCCCGAAGGGAAAATTATAGAACAAGCATATGTTATCCTCCTCAAGCTTGACAAAAATAAAGAGGTACTGGTCAGCAATGACTGGGGAAAAATTGGGAAGAAACTCAAAGAACTTTTATTGGTAGCAAGTCGCTCTTGAACATGACACTTCCACTCCGTGCCTGAGTCGGGTTGGGTTGTTTCATTCACCGGTCACATCACCATGGTCTCGCCATACCATCCACCTTTGGGGTAAATGCTACCAATCCATCATATAAGTGTCGCTGATATGTTCAAGAGAAGTCATCCAGAGAAGTCAACCGTGTCCCATCCACTACCATACATTATACTTCATCCTTTCATGACCGCCACCCTAAACCATATATCATCAGATCGTTTTCACCTCCATCAAAATCATTTGCTCCGTTCCGTGTCATTGATGTGGGATACATCAAGGCCCTCCTTTGATGGATCGCTTCTTGTCGACATCAGCTCATTATCCAAGAAGTTGATCTAGGAACACCCCCTTCAGTACTTTGAAGCTTGCATGCCTCAATGGCAAGTTTCTCACTTCCGGCGACAGGTATACATCAATGACCTTCGACCGAAAGATTTTGCGTGGTGTTCGACGCCAAGTCCTTTATTCACACCACGTGAATTGTACTGCAGTACCTTGAGGGTCATTATCATTATCGGTGATTCCTCTCGCGCTTGTTAACAGTTTACATCATTGACTGGTAATCAAGCGATGTCTTTCCATGTTCGACTTCAGAACATTTCTCACATGGATCGACTTGTACTTATAATGAAGATCAGACGAGATTGAAGACCCCGGATCTAGTTTCATCCATCCGGGCTGCGATATATATTTAGGAAAAATAAAGACATTGACATGTACAGCATTGCAGCACAGATAATCATCCTACCAAAAGGATGATGATTTCATCAGGATCATCAGTCTACCATCAGACGATTGTCTGTCCTATGTACAGAAAAATGAATTTATAAAGCTGAGCATGGGAATGCCCGCCTCAACTAGATCATGAAAACAGTACGAAAAATAATGTATTGTATTGTATCTTATTACAGGCCTCCTCCCAGCATTGAAAGAGCTTCGGATCCTCCTAATAAAGCATTTCACCCGATAAACGGCCTCATACTTTAGGGGGCAACTGTTATAGACATTTTTTTGCCTTACAGCTTTGAGCATGAAATGTCCATAATCCAAGGGATCCAAAGTCCCTAAAAGTGTTGTTCCTGCCCCTAAAGGAACAAGGTCAACCAATGACAGCTTCTCCCAGAAGTTCTCCACCAAAAACCACTCAGAACTAGTCAAATCAGGATCAATTCAGATGCTCTACTAGCTGCCTGCGTTGCAATGCACCCCAGTACACTAGCTAGGTGCGTTGCAACGCACCTAAATGCACTACCAGGGTGCGCTGAGCGAGAAATGCCAAATGGCAGTGCCATTCTGCAAGGTGTACAGACACTGGAAGCTTCTAGAATCTTCCTCAATGACACTTGCCTCAATGAATTCGATCAGTGATGAGTAAGAGGCTCTCAGCCTCCAAGTGGAAGCAAGAACTGACAGAGAGAAGCCACAAGTCAAAACATAAGCTGACTCATCCTCTCTGCTTACATATATATATGGATCCCTCATCCCAGATGTTATCACTTAGAATTTAAAAAAAAAAAAAAAAAATTGCATATAATCCTTTGTCCTAGTTCAATGTCAAAAGTCTGTGGCAAATTGTTTTCGTTTTATGTTTCTTACTTAGGGTTGGAGCTTTAAAGGTGTTTGATTTTGAGATAACATTTTATACTCGAATCCTATTGGTCCTCCTCCACCATCATGGTTTCATAAGTCATGTCTTGTCTTATCCTAGTCACCGATTCTTTTCGTGATTTCGCAGCGTAATCTCCTATTGGCCAGTTTCGCAGCGTAATCATTGTTTAGCCATTCCGCAATGCGTTATCATTAAGCCGTTTCGCAGCGCATTATTAGAATTCAAAGCTAACCGCGCTGCGAAATCATGGATTCGTGCATTTCGCAACGAATCTTTCCCAAAGTGTCAAGTCTGTTGATGAGTCACCAATTTCGTCCTCTCATGTCAGTTTGTGTACCTCCCGTAGCATGTCTAAATGCTCATTAGTCACTACTCCACCAATATATTTGTTGAAATGCACAGAAATATCATTCCAATGGATTTTACCGTGCATGGATCTTTATGATGATCGTAAGTGATGCATAAGTGACAAGCTCGTATGATGATGTATTTGAGTTTTCAAGCGAGCCTGATTACAAGCGAGGCCGAGTTAAAGAGAACTGAACCGCCATTTCAACTGAAGCTGTTGGTCATTGTGTGTGTGAAGATTGCAAAAGCAAAATGGAGAGGAAAGAACACAGATCTGGAAAATGCCAGAGGACCGAACCCAAAGGTTTGGACATAGCATTGAGAGATGAAGGCGTGAAGAAAGTCTCAGGCTAAGGAGGCTAAGCCTTAATCAAAAGATTGGTTTGAAACAGTTACACCGAGATAGTCTGATCAGCAGCCTATCAGGGTCCTATTTTGGTGATAACACCAGAGATCCAGAGGCTGGAATTTTGTACTTTGCAGAGAATTGCTATTGGTTTGAGATTGAGATTAGTGCATTGGGTGATTTATGCTTTGTTGGAGGAGAGGAAGGGATTCCTTTGCTGGGAGGTAGATGCTGGATCGGGACTTACTTGGTTGTATCTCCTTTTGGACTTTCTCATTATATCAATAAAACTATTTGAGTTTCTCCTATATGCTTGTATATCAATGATGCTTTGTTATATTCGCATGTTTAGTTTAAATATGATCCTAAACTAGTTATGAATGTAAATCTATGTCTTTTGTGTAGTTTCTCTCTTCTGTGATCTTGCAGGAACTTGGTGAAGCTGGACCAGTAAGGGAGCAGGCAGCGGGAAGCGAACAAAGGAGAGAGCGATTGGATCAACAAACTAGCGAAAGACACAGGTTAGTTACATCCTTCCTCTTTGTTTACATTTCATAAAGAAGAATACGAAAATAGTTTTCCTTGTTTGTTGCTAAGGCACTATCACACCTTAGAGTGGGATAGGGGCGTTCTGAATGGATACTTTTCCCAACAACAGAAAGGCTTCATATTTGAGTGCGCAGAGACCTAAAGTCTGCAGATGAGTCTGCAGACACCTACAGTTGGGTGCACAGGTTGAGGAATTATAAGTTGTTTCAAAGAATTAATATAAGAAGTACATGTTTAAAGGACATAACTTGTGTATGATTATTACGTATCTTTTGCTTTCTGTTTAGTATTTTGATTATAGTTTACTTCCGTGTAGTTTTGTTTATGGTTGTTAATGGCATGGTTAACTAGATAATCTAGCACTGCGAAGTAAAGAATAAAGTGTTAAGTGAAAGTAGAGTAAGAATTCCACAGCACATTATCCCTCAAGACAGCAAAAACCTGTTTATGCATCTTTCCATAGTCACATCGGGTGAGACTATGATCTGCTTTGTAGGTCGCTGTGGAAAGGGCTAGTGATTGAGGGTTTTGTTGGTGCGCAATAAAATCCAAACCTGGGTCAAGCCTAAACAAACCAAAAAATGGTTTCGTTGCTAGGACTGAGATCTGTCTGAGGGATATGTGGATGTGGCATCTTTCGAAGAAAGAGATCCAAGATTGGGTAGATCGGAAGGAACGAGAATTTGCAGCTCAAGAAAATAGAAATATACGTTTGATGACTAAAGCCTGGCTACAAAAGTATATCTATACAGAACAACATGATATCTTCTTTGCTTCATTCCCATTTGAATTATATGAGTGGATATCAAGATTGGCTGAGAGAAAATATTTTTTTAAGGGTGATGAACCTACAACGTGGACTCCTGAATTGATATAGCAACTCAAGAACATTGACAACAAAATTTCAAGGGTTGTTGACTTCTAGATCGATAGCATCGTGGGAGGTTTTATTATTGAATTCATTGTAGACTCGATTGTGTCCTATAGCGAAGCAAAGTGAAGATTCTTCAAAGGGCTGTGGGTAAGTACCTAAATTCTTTAAAATTGTGGATTAAGATGCTTCATTGTGAAAAGGGAGACTTGTAGATGTAGACAAATTAATGTTTGGAATGAGAGGGAATAAGTCTAAACCAAAAAACGGAGCAACGCAAATTGGAAAAAGATACAGAATAGACACTAGAAAGAGATCTCATGGCCAAGATCCGAAGACTTTCATAGAACTGACTATAGCCCTCTTTTAAGTGAACTTGAAAGTGAAGAAACCCTCCCTGAGAACCTCGAAGTAACTCTACAGTATTTACCCTTTCAACTTGAAAGTTTGTTGAAGCTAGAATCTAGTAATAGTCAGGATGTTTCTAGTTTTCCCCATCCCCCTCCCCTTATGAATCCCCCTCCCTCTCCCCCTTCCCCACCAAGAAGAAGAATGGAGAACGATATCAAGTTGCAGGTGTTCAAAGGAACCAAATCAAAGGGTCTATATCAATTTTGGTTTTTATGCAAAGCAGTATGGACCACAAAGCAAACCAATGATGAAAATGTGAAGAAGGCGCAGATTATGACGACACTGCATGATATAGCGTTAACATGGTACATGAAGTATGCAAGTAATCATCCCTGAACACTTGCAGATATTAAAACAACGTTGTCCTGAGAATTTAAGAAGCCAAAATCTCAAGCATAGTGTATTATTGAATTGAAGGAGATCAAGCAAAAATATACTGAGAGTGTTTAGGAGTTTAATCAAAGAATGAAGGTACTACTAGATCAGGTAAGCTTTGAAATACCACCACAGCAGCATCAGGAGTGTTTTATAGTTGCGTTATTACCACACATCAGACTACCACCGATGCAACAGAAGATAGGATCTCACGCTGAAGATCTGGAAATTTCTATGAAACTTGAGGCTTCGCCAATAGGAGACACTAATACAGGGATGTAACATATTCATAATCAACTAGCAAACCTAAGCCTGCAAATACAAGATATTAAGAAGGGAAAAGAAGTTCGTGAAGAAGTATGGTGTAAAAAGTGCAAATCAGAGGGTCATTCTAAGGAGCAATGCCCTCTTTTCAGAGAATATATGGCTAGTGGAGTGTCGAATCCATTAAATATAGGATCTAGTCTCTGGTGTGAAATAAAGCAAAACTAGAGGCCAACACCAATCAGAAGATTGTTATTTGTTGCAAAAATATGTGCAAACTCTAAGGAACCTATACTGCAAGTTCTGTAAATTAGTGGGACATGATGAAAACAATTGTCTAGCTTATGAACTGATGATGGAGTGAGGTGTTGATGAATATAGAATGCAGGCAAAAGAATAGGGACACGAAGACCAGAGACAGTGTGGTGATCAAGGAGGATTCCAAGGAAGAGGTCAAGGAGGAGGATCTGGTCGAGGACGTGGCCAGATTATTTGTTATAACTACAGCTAGGTAGGACATTTTGTAAGAGATTGTCAGAATCCCACCACCACATGTAAGTATTGCAAATCCTTTGATCATGTTATTGAGGATTGTCTTGTTCTTATGACAAAGATGCAAGAGAAAAGGAACCAACAACCAACACAAAACCTGCAAATGATGATTTCAGAACCAAGGACCGATGAACCTCACGTTATTATTTTAACAAGGAGTGGACTTGTTACTAGAGGTTATAAACCAGATGGAAAGAAGGAAGTTGAAGCTACATGGGTAAGAAAGACTACGGAGAAAGTTCCTTCTTTCAATGTTCAGAAGGAAAAATAAGTGTTTATGGAGGCAAGGAGAAGCTTTATGGATGTTGGGGCTTCGACCTCTAGCATGCATCCAAAACCAATGCAGAAGAATAACTGCGACATAATATTAGCTGCAACACAAGATGTGGATCCAGGTATTTTAAAGTCTTTCCTACAAAATTGCATGAAGCTATTAAGAAACCAGAAGTTGTAGAAGGGTTGCGGGAATTGATATATTCTTGTGCTTCTAAAGAAGTACCATGAAGAGACATGTGCATAGTTAACAATTTACATTGACATAAGAGGAGGGTTGGAAAAGAAATGAGGCTCACTACGCAGATCAAAGAATATGACATGGATAAGGTTATTCTATATTTAGGATGTGACACCAATGTTTTACCAAAGCAGACTTGGGAATTGATGGGTAAGTCGGAGTTACAATGATCACCAATTCAGTTGAGAATGTCTAACAAGCATAAAATCTTCCCAGTGGGGAGGTTACCAAGTGTTACAGTAGACATTGAAGAACTACGTAATATTGTAGACTTTGAAGTGATAGAAATTGTGGATGATAGCAACCCCTATCCAGCATTGCTTGGGCTGGATTGGGCATTTGATAATCTGTCTATAATCAACTTAAAGAAGAGTTAAATGGTATTTGAAAAGGACAACATGAGAGTAATTTCTCCATTGGACCCATTAGAATTGGTGAGATATACAGGGCCTATCATAGATGAGTATTGCGCAGCAGATATAGACAACATTTATCATATGACAGCAAAAGAAGAGGAATGGATTAACCCCACTGCATATGGAAAATTGAGTTGGGAGCAGGATAGTTCTTGTACCTTAGATTCAGAAGAAGAATTGGAAAATTGGTAAAATAGGCTACATGAAGTGTCTACAAGGCAATGTGCAAGGATCACTAAATCACTTCGTTGTATAACTTCTGAGGTATGTAACTTGCCTTACTATGATGGTTTAGGTAAAGGAAGCACTTTCCTTTATGATTATGAAAGACAAATACCAGAAGAGAAACGGTTGTTAGCTTTGGATGTGGCACTAAGATCTACCCCTTCTAGATGGTGGGGTGCACATAAAAGAAATATAGAAAATTGGCAGGAGTGTCTAAGATTAATGTGGATCAAGTTTGGGCTAGTAGATACAGAAATAGAGGTCAAATATGATGGTAAAGGTCACCCTAGGGAGAATATTCACTGATGCACTACATTCTAGGAGGAAGTTCCAAATCAAGAATGGGTACACAGGTTTATCCACACATTAGAGACAATTCCTATGAACTGGTACCTAGAAACATAATTGTGCCATGGTACTGTAAATTGGGTAGATTTGGTTGAAGGGTTTATATTAACATTTAGTTTTGAAGATGATTTCCCATGCATAGACTCAGCTCTTCATACAGACAAAGAAAATATCTTTGGGAATGCGACCTCGCTAACATGGAAGAAACTGGATTGGACTACCCAACTAGAACATGCACTGGAATGTTATAACATTATTGTATAAGAAGACGAAGATCCATGCAATATTGACATAGAAGAATCAGAAGGAAATCGTGAAGTCGCTGGACCTGAGCCTGAAATACCAGATATAGTGAAGCCAGTAAATACTAAGAAGGTGAATATAGGATCAGAGGAGGAAACTTCGCATCATGGGGAACCAAGTGAAAAGGATAAAGAAAATGATGAACAATAGGAAGAACAGGATTAGGAGCACGATGAAGAGCGGACCAGGGAGCAGATAGAGACAAAAAAATGAAATAGGAAGATGCAGAGCGAAACCTCACCGAGGAGCAGAAAGAAACAAAAAGTAGATAAATCCAAGGGTGCAATGCCATTGGTCCTTAGTGATGGGGACCTATATGAAATTGGGGAAAAAATTCAAGAATTCGCAGTGGAGTCATGGAACAAAATAGAGGATCTCTATGGTGCACTCCTAAGAGGTGTCAAGTAGAGTATTGCAAAATTGAAAATATTGGCGAAAAAATCCAGACAACTAGCGCAAATAGGCCAACAACTCCAACCAAAAAGACTAATAGAGACAACATTTGGGATGAGGATAATGCAGATAACTGTTGGAGATCTGCAGTTCAACTCCATCGAAGTTAAGCAGTAGGAAAAAATTTGGGATCATGTCAATATGAACATTGCAGTGCTACCCAGTGCAGTATTACATGATCTGCACCAAGGTATCATAAATGAGAAAAAGCAGTGTGAAAAGTGCATGTCACAATTAAATATTCACATAGAACAAGAGCATGTTGCGTTGAAAAAAAAACTCGACCAGGCCATCAAGGATAAGGATCAGACAGAGCTACAGTAGCAGAGATTGAAAGAGGTGGTCGAAGCCACTTGTAGGGAAGTTTTGGACATAGATGTCTGCGAGGAGAAATCAATAGCAAATAAGGTCATGAAGCTTGGCCTTGCAGTCAAGGAATCAAAGAACAAGATCGCGGATGTGCAATTTGAAAATAAATAAAGATCGGTGAGTTGCAAATGAAGCTACAGCCAGCCACACCACCAGAAGTGCACGAACAGAGGGAGATCGACCTAAAGACTGCAGTGACAGGAATCTCCGAGACAGTGGCAGAGTGTGGAAAATTATTAGACAAGACCTTGCAGATTTGGACTTCGCTAAAGGAAGATACAAACATACAAAATATAGAATATGACATTCAACAGAAGTAGAAGAATCTAGAGGAGATTCGGGCAACTGTGAAGACCTTTCTAGTCTCGCAAAATCTCGCCATAATCACTAAAGACAAGGCACTTCAAATATATATATATATATATATATATATATATATATATATATATATATATAAGAACTTAGAAGGGAAGAGAAAATTTTGACGGAGAACTCAACCATGGTAGGATGAGGCTCTCCAGTTATCTCAGGAAGTGGATGGGAAGCTCTAGGAGCTTTGACAAAATGAAGGAGCAATGTTGTAGAAGCCTGCAGGACCAGTGAAAAAGGAACTACTGGAAGAAGTCTACAGAGAAGAGAAGGAGGCAGCAGAGATACTACATCATTACAACATCGCAATAAAGATTTGAGGCAAAGAAACTGAGTGACTCGGGACTCGGAGTCACATGTGAGTGTTGGGGGCATGTTCGGCGCAGCCCAACTTGGCCCAAGTTTTGGTCAAAACTCTGCATTTTAGGGAGCGAAGTGTGCGGTACCGCAGAGTTATGTACCACGCAATGTTTTAGGGGCTTCAAGGTGGGTCGAAGGCCCTTCTTTTTGTAACGAGTTTGGGAAATAGTTGATTGTTTTTAGGAGGACCATGGTATTTTGATGTACCCATTGATGTAATTAGTATATATATGAGAAAAGATGTATTTTGATATAATAATATATGATATGAGCATAAGTAAATATCTTTGTAATATGTGTTTCAGCCTTAAAGGAAAGGCTCCACAACTGAGTGCGTGGAGACCTAAAGTCTACAACTTTGTGCATGGACACCTGCAACTAGGTGCGTAGGTCTAGGAATTGTAAGTTGTTTCAAATAATTAATATAACAAGTACAGTTTTAATGGACATAACTTGTGTGTGATTATTATGTATCTTTTGCTTTCTGTTTAGTATTTTGGTTACATTTTACTTCCACGTAATATTGTTTGTGGTTGTAAATGGTATGGTTAAGTAGATAATCCAACACTGCAAAGTAAACAATAAAGTGTTAAGTGAAAGTAGAGTAAGAATTCAACATCCCATTATCCCTCAAGCCCAAAGAACCCTGGTTCTGCATCCTCCCATAGTCACTTCGGGTGAGACTGTGATTTGCTTTGTAGTTCGTTGCTTAAAGGGCCAGTGATTGAGGGTTTTGTTGGTGAGCAGTAAAATCCCAACTTGGGTCAAACCCAAACAAACGAACATTTAATTATAAATATGAAATCTGATCCTGATTTAATAACTAGTAATGTTATGTTAACTAATTCCTAATGGTATTGGTTCATTATTTGTTGTTTTCATTAACATTATGTGAACTAATTCCTAATGTTAGTGATTCAGCAGTTATGATTAATTGATCTCTCAAACATAGCATGATTATTAATTACAATGTCAATTAAGTGAACTATTTCTTTAACCATATATTCATCATATGTTTTTCATGCTAAAATCCTAATTACTATTAGTCTTGCTCTTGGTTGCATGGAAGACTAATCCTTCATCCAATCGAGATAGTCTTAGGGAATATAAAGTTAGATTTGAATTTAGATTAAAGATTATATTTCTAGAAGTCATCTTCTTATAGAGGGAAATCATTAGAGGTGGTTTGGGTGAGCCCCAAATCATCTTAAGGGATTACTTTCTTTCCAAGCTAGCAGCAAGAGAGTCATCTTGATTTCTCTTTCTCTATTGGTGATAGAATAGAGATATTATAAGCCAATAGGGATTTACAGAAAGGGTAATTGTACCCAATTGAACTATTCGGAACCACCCTTTCAACGGAAAAGGAATTTCTTTAAGTTTCCGACTGGGTGGTTTCCCTTACATGTTGATGAGGCCATTTTTGCTAAAACATTTTTGGTGCTAGAAGGAGGGCCTATTTTAAATTGTTTTCTAAAGTTTATTGTAGAATTTTAAACTTTGAATTATGGGTTCCTCCAAAAAACCTCCTTGGAGATTATTTAGTGTATCACAATCAAACACTACTCCAATCAAAGGATTTAAAACATTGTCAAAGGTAAAGTTCAATGGTAACTCTTTTGCCTTCAATCACCTTTTTCAGTTCATTTCAAGTTCTCAAAAATTTAATATTGATGAGGTTGATCTTGGCAGGATTTTTACATATACTTTGATAGGTCAAGCAAAAGACTGGTGTATTTCACTTCCAGTTGCCTCAGTACATAGCTGGGATGAGTTTGCAGTGATGTTCCTTCAAGATTTTCAATTATACAACTACAAAAATGTTTGCAAACAAATACTTGAATTGCATAGGATAAAAGGTGAGCCTTTGAAAAATTTTCGGTTAAATTTAAATTGTCATTAGTGGTCTTTAAATACAAAGACTTACCTATTGAAAACCAATTAACGAGTTGGTTTAAGTATTTAATTTCTCTTCCTTGTAATTCTAATGAAGAATCACATACCAAGGAAGACACTAATAAATTTATTTATGACAATGAAAATATTGAACTTGGTTCTTCTTCATCTTCAAAAATTGTTTTAATTGATTCCCAATCCTCAAAAGAATTTGTTTTTGAAAGTGAAAAAGATAACAGTTCAAACACTTCCTCTCATATTCATAATGTTTTCAATTATTATAAATCAACTCCGACTTCTCAATCCTACAATGTTAATGTACCTTCTTATAATTTTAATCTTGAGGATAATAATGATTTTAAATTCATAATCAATTTTAAAAATGAAATCTATGTAAACAAGAATTCACTATGTTGTAACATAATTTGTAAATAGATGTATATTAAAAATTACCTTTCTCTCATTCTTTTCAATTTATTTCTTTTGTTCAATTTTATTTTTGATTTTGTGCACAAACTACATTGGCATCTTGAGCAACAAAGTTCCACACCCTTGTCAAATGCATTAATTAGTACATTCAATAATCAAAATTTCAATCATCTATTTCAATTTCTTCTTAGGTTGAGGTTCTATCTTATGATTGGACAGTTGATTTCAGATTTCCAAATGCATTTTACACAAATGATAACACTCAAGAGTACATATATACATTTTGACCAGCCATGCATTCTTTTCATAAATCTTCCACATTGTTGTCCACTCGATTTTTTTGAAAAGAACATTTTTCTTTTTTTCTTTTTATTTATAGCAGCCTATGATATTTAGAGTCTTATTATTTAACAATGGCTTGTTGTTTCCTCTTTCCCTGAGGTTGTTTCAAACATTGATTCTAAAAAATTCAGAATTTGATGATCCTGTGGACAGATGCTTGGAGGAATTTCAAGGAAAGTATTTTGTAAATAAGTTGCTTCTTGTACATACATTAGCATTAGATGCATATAATATATTCCTTTTTATTTATTTTGGTATAGTTATGATTTTTTTACTAATGTTTGATTTACACATTTGTGCAGATAATAAGATGCTTGAATGGTTACATTGGAAGCATGACTTTACTTAGTCTTATTCTACTTTTTAGATTAGGATTAGGGATAGATTAGATTTCGTTTTATTAATGTTTTGTAGATCAAATTAAAAAATGATTTTAAACATTCTTAAGAAATACATTGAAGAAGATGAAGATAAATGAGGTAAACTTGTTACCAAATTCTTCCATATATGCATCATCTGATTGCTTTATTTCAGTTTGTTCTTCTTTTCCTTTAGTTGTTTCTTCCTTATGTTTGTTTGTCTTCTTGCAGGTTTTCTTTGGAATAATTTGGAAGATCAATAAAGCAGTTGTGAAAATTTTAATGAGGACAATTGCCAAAACGCATTCAGGGTGATTTTCTTTCTCATTTCCAAAGCTTTCATTTATTATGAAAGATTGATTATGAAGACTTTATATTTTGTTTGGAAGCCAAAATTATAAAAGGAAATTAACCTTGTTTGAACTTTTATAAGCAATTTTCTTTCGCAACTCCCCATTAGATTAGAAACTTATTTAATGAATAACTAACTTACTAAGCAAGACAACATTAACATGCTTGGCATTCTTCTTAACAAGAAACATAATTTCTTATGTCAAGATCATTATTTTTACTTGTTTAAGTTGAGTATTGTTTATCTTATGATTTGCTTTTTGTGGTTGATTTTTTTTGGGTTTTGCTAGTTTCTCTTGGCTCTTGACTTTGGGTTTGAATTAATAACATCTCACTTCTGCCCTCTGCAATCCCTTGAGTGCCAATTTGACCTTTGCCTCGGATTGATTTAAGTAATATTACCAAGCCTTTTTAAAGAGTTCTTTTTAACCCAACTTTGGTTAATACTTGGGAACTTTTTACTCTTATCTAATGGAATCCATTAGTAAAAGGAAGATCATTAAACTGTTATTTTTCAAGCTCATATTGAATTTATGACATCGTTATCTTCTAATAGTATTTCAATGCTCTCTTTCCCTAATACACATAAAAATACTACTTTACAATAAGCCATATCCTAAAACAGATACTAAGGTTACAACGTTAGAAAATTATATATTACAGAGCAATGGAACACATAGAATATTACATAAATGTAAACATAGAAAACGCATAAAACCAGAGAGACACAGATATATGTGGTTCACCCAGTTTGGGCTACGTCCACCCCGAACAGCCAGTCCTTCCTTTCTATTATCCAGCAAAATGAAGAGACACAACCTACAGCAGATCCGCAGTAATATCCTCTGTTTTCTCTCACAGTCTCACCTCTTTGTTTCTCGCTCGGAGAATACACATCTATTACACAGCCTTAATACAATGCCCTCATACAAAGAGAGGTGTTTCCTTCTAAGGCAAAAAACCCTAAACTAAACATAAGTTCTACCGTCAGATCATCCGCCTAATGAATGGCCCAGATTGACTAGAAATTACTATACTTTTACAAGGCAATTTTACATCCGTTTTTAGCTTCGGGGGCACTGCCCCCGAAACCCCCGCCGAGGGACAAGTCCCCCCCCGGCACCTCCCCATGTGGAGGGGTGTAAAAACTTCCTGGGGTATACATTCGGCTGAAACAAAGGACCTCTAAATAATCATGCTCCACACCCAACAATCTCCCACTTGGAGAATGATTGTAGCAACTCCACTGCTACTTCATTTGCTGGACAATGACTCCTCTTTAGACCTGGTTGTTTCTCATCTTCATCGTCATCCTTGAAGACCAATTGAAACTGAGCATATTCTCAGTTTCTCCCTAGTTACAACTTTTGTTAACATATCTGCATGATTCTAGCTAGTGTGTATCTTTTCCAGCTTCAACTCTCCATCTTCGAACACTGATCGTATGAAATGGTACTAGAGTTGTATGTGTTTAGTCCTGGAATGAAATGCTTAGTTATTTGCAAGATGAATGGCACTTTGGCTATCACTGTATAATGTTCCCATATCATGCTTCTTACCCAATTCACCCACAAACCTTTGTAACCAAATCATTTCTTTACTAGCCTCTGTAGCAGCAACATACTCTGCTTCTATTGTTGAAAGTGCAACAACACTTTGGATTTTTGAAACCCAACTGACAGTTGTTCCACCTACAGTAAATACATATCATGTAGTGCTCCTCTTGTTATCTCTATCACCTACCATATCTGCATCAACATATCCCTGTAGAGAAATGTTTGAACCACCAAAGCATAATGCTTGATTTGTGTTACCTTTCAAATATCTAAGAATCCATTTCACTGTCGTCCAATGTTCCTTTCCTGGATTTTTCATGTACCTGCTTACAACTCCCACTGCATGTGCAATATCAGGCCTTGTGCAGACCATTATATACACTAAGCTTCCAATTGTTGATGCATATGGAACTTTAGACATATAATCCATGTCTTCTTGGGTCTTTGGGCACATTTCCTTACTAAGTTTGAAATGGCTAGAAAAAGGTGTACTAACTAGTTTTGCATTGTGCATATTAAATCTTTTCAACACCTTTTGTATGTACTCATTCTGAAACAATGTCAATTTGTGATTTTTCCTGTCTCTAGTTATTCTCATACCAAGGATTTGTTTTGCAGCTCCCAAATCCTTCATTGCAAATGAATTTGCCAATTTTCTTTTGAGCACATTTATTTCCTGCATGTTAGACCTTGCAACAAGCATGTCATCTACATACAATAACAATATAATATAGCTGCCATCATTTTGCTTTTTTAGATAAACACAATGATCAGAGTGACATCTAGTATAACCTTGTTCAGACATAAACTTGTCAAATTTTAGATACCACTACCTTGGAGCCTGTTTTAAGCCATACAAGCTCTTCTTCAACCTGCACACTAGTTTCTCCTTCCCTTTCACCTCATATCCTTGTGGTTGTTGCATATATATCTCTTCCTCCAAATCCCCATGGAGAAATGTTGTCTTTACATCTAACTGCTCAAGATGCAAATCTTCAACTGCTACTAGACTTAAAATAGTTCTGATTGAAGTCATTTTAACAACAGGAGAAAATATTTCATCAAAATCAATACCTTTCTTCTGTGCAAACACCTTCACCACAAGTCTAGCTTTGTACCTCTGTTTTCCTCCATCTTCTTCCTTTAGCCTGTAACCCACTTATTCTGCAATGTAGTTTTACCTACAGGCAACCTGACTAAGTCCCAAGTCTGGTTATACATTAAGGAGTCCATCTCTTCTTCCATGGCTAGCTCCCACTTCTTCCTGCATTGCTTCTTCATAACATTCGGGTTTACTAGAATCAGTCAACAATAAATAATATAATGAAGGAGAGTATCGTGCAGGGGGTAAACTTATCCTGTTAGATCTTCTAACACCACTTTCAGGTGTTTGGGGTGCCTGTTGCTGCTGTGGTGGTTGTTGTTGTTGTGGTTGTTGATTATTTTTTATTCCCAGACAACTTTACTTTTTCAGTGATCTCATCAAGAACTGTGTATTCCTTGTTTTCTTTTCCTGCAACTGATTCTTATACAAGACCTTTTCATTGAATATTACATCTCTACTCCTAATGATTTTGTGATTTTCATAATCATATAAGCGATAACCAAAATCATTAACACCATATCCAATAAAGGTGCATTTCTTTGATTTTGCCTCAAGCTTTGTTCTATTTTCTTTATTAATATGGACAAAGGCCTCACAACCAAAAGGCTTTAAAAAATAGTAGTTTACCTTTTTACCTATCCATGCTTCCTTTGGAACACCACCATCCAAGGAACTTGAAAGACCTCTGTTTATTAGATAAACAGCAGTATCTACAGCATCTGCCCCAAATTGTAAAGGCAATCCTACATGCAATCTCATGCACCTTGCACTCTCCATGATTGTTCTGTTCATCCTTTCTGACACACCATTTTCTTATGGTGCTCTTAGAACTGTCTTCTCTCTACAAACTCCATGCTCTTAACAGTACCTATAAAACTCTTTGCTGCAATATTCACCTCCATTTTCTGATCTGAGACACTTCAATTTCTTTCCTATCTCAATCTCAACCAAAGCTTTCCATTTCTTGAAAGTATCAAATACATCAGATTTATTCTGAATACAATAAATCCAAGTTTTTCTAGTTGCATCATCAATAAAAGTAACATAATAACGAGAGCCACTGAGAGATGATACCTGAGCAAGCCCCCATACATTTGTATGCACAAGCTCTAACTTTTCGCTCTTCTTTTCTTTCCCAACTCTGAGAATTCTGACTCTCTTCTGTTTTCCATTGAAGCAATTCTCACAAAAGTCCAAATCAACATTCTTCAAACCCAACAACAAATTCCTTCAGTGAAGAATCTTCGTCTCCTTCTCACTCATGTGTCCGAGCCTATGATGCCATAATGTTGCATCTGCTCCTTTGGAAGTTAAAGCATTAACAGAGTTAGAAATACCATTGCATAAATACAATGTACCAACCTTTTCGCCTTTTTCTATTACCAATGCTCCTCTGGTGACCTTCCGAGATTTTTCTGTGAAAGTTGTCACACAACCTTCACCGCCTAACTGCCCTGTTGAAATCATATTTTTCTTCAAATCTAGAACATGCCTTACCTCCTTTAGTATCCATTGGTTTCCATTTTGTTGTTTTACAAGAACCTTACCCATTCCAACAATTTTATAGGGTTTATCATCACCCAAACGGACTTTTCCAAAATCTCCTTGAACATAGTCATGAAAGTATTTCTTATCAGGTGTGGCATGGAATGAGGCCCCTGAATCTACCACCCAGGAATCAGTAATATTTTCAAAAGAAAGAACCAAAGCATCTTGTAACACCTCACCTGTCACATTTTCTTCATGATTGTTTTCTTGTTGTGCATCTCCTTCTTTTCCCTTCTGATACTTGCAGTCTTTCTTCAGGTGTCCTTTCTTCCTGTAATTCTAGCACACTATCCCCGATCTGGACTTGGATCTACCTTTTCTTGACTTACTGCGATATCCAAGGCTCTTTCCTCTTTCCATTTTTCTTCCCCTAGCCTCTGCAGTCAAAGCATTACCTGATGTCTCACTGAAGCTTTTCTGTTGCATTTCCTAGCTAAGGATTGCCCTGACAACATCATCAAACTTTAAAGTACTAGATCCAGAGACAGAGTTACTAATGGCCATAACTAAACCATTCCAACTTTCTGGCAATGAGCATAGAAATAACAGAGCCCTAACTTCATCATCAAAAGTTACCCCTACAGAACTTAACTGACTTGTAACTGTATTAAAATCATTTAAATGATCAGCAACAGATCCACCTTCTAACATCTTCATATTAAATAAACACTTCATAAGAAATACCTTATTTGAGGCCGAGGGTTTTTCATATAGTTTCGCCAATGTCGACATTAAACCCTCTATTTTCGTTTCCTTTGAAATATTAAACACTACCGATGCCACTAGGCACAGCCGTATTGTTCCAAGTGCCTTTCTGTCGAGAATATTCCATTCTGTGTCTATCATACTCGTCGGCTTCTTTGTCTTTCCACTCAATGGTAGGTATAGATCTCTCTGATATAGATAATATTACATCTGCATCTTCCACAACTGGTAGTTTTGGCCATTGAACTTTTCGACCCTAAACCTACCATCTTCCACCATTGCTCCCACTCGAACGAGGAACCCTTCTCTCCTGCGAGTTTAACAGCCAAATAGACCTTCAGCTCTAATACCAGTTGCTAGAAAATTATATATTACAGAGCAATGGAACACATAGAATATTGCATAAATATAAACACAGAAAATGCATAAAACCAGAGACACACAGATATACGTGGTTCACCTAGTTTGGGCTACATCCACCCCGAACAGCCAGTCCTTCCTTTCTATTATCCAGCAAAATGAAAAGACACAACCTACAGCAAATCCGTTGTAATATCCTATGTTTTCTCTCACAATCTCACCTCTCTGTTTCTCTCTTGGAGAATACAGATCTATTACACAGCCTCAATACAATGCCCTCATACAAAGAGAGGGGTTGCCTTCTAGGGAAAAAAACCCTAAACTAAACATAAGTTCTACTGTCAGATCATCCGCCTAATGAATGGCCCAGATTGACTAGAAATTACTATACTTTTACAAAAAAACCCCACCGGGGTACCGCTGGCCCCGAACCCCTCAGCCGGGGGGGATCGGCCCCCCCGAACCCCCGCAGGGGGGACAAGTCCACACCCAGGGGGGGTGCGGGCATGCAAGGGTGTACAAACTTCTTGGGGTATACATCCGGCTGAAACAAAGACCTCTAAATAATCATGCTCCACACCCAACATACAAAAGCAACACACCAGTTTAGTATTCTATAACTGTTCCATGTCATCCCCATCTCTTAAGTAGAGGAATTTCCTCCCCATCTATTAGCACAAATTTTCAGAGTATAAATTAAAAGTTGTGTGAAAAAACTGAAAGATAGGGGGTCTCCATAATGAGCCAGCCTACCATGATCATGGGCTTTGATTTTTATGACATTATCGTATATGGTCATGTTGAAGCCTCGAAATTCACTACGACAACATGGGAGATAACCACCAGATCGGGGAGTTGAATATCATCCCATATCCATTTGGATTGGTGGCTCCAACTGGATTTATTGGACCAGTTTCCCAATATTTGAAAAAATATGGTAAAATGGGGTATGTGTTTGATTATCAAAGCTGATTTGGTAGAAGAGGATGGTCTCAACAAAACAAAAAAAAAACAAACAAACAAACAAACAAACAAACAAAAACAAACAAAAAAAAAACTAACTAACTAACTAACTAACTAACTAACTAAATTATATTTACTATATACCCAGGTTTAAATCAATATTTGTGCAATCTAGATAAATGATTACCTTGAATGATAATAAAGATTATTCATACAAGAAGTATAAAACATTCATAACATAACTATTTCAATTAAATAGTTAATAGAAATGGTTGATTGTAACAATATATCGCATCAAATATCTAACAGAATATTTCTTATCAAAAATCAAAAGATGGCAGCTTAGTTATAATTCAAAAGTGAGATAATAACAGGTTGTATTAAAATATAATTGACAAACACTAAACATGAAAATGAAACAGCTTAATCACTTATAAAATAATCGCTATGTAATGATAAAAGTACCCAATGTGAAATGGCTCATCCACAGACAATTAGGCTGCAATCCATGTGTCTTCTCCAATATTGATCACAGAAAAACAAAAGTGCATTCCTTAACAAGCTTTCTCAGATAAAATTTCATGGAGTAGATCTTTAAATATTAAATAAAAGCTTTAAAATGTACAAAAGTGCATGTTTTTAAATAGTTTCAAATAAAATTGTCAGACCCATTTCTAAATACATGAAATGGGTTTAAATATCAAAAACAATATTACAAAAATAGGTAAGCACTAAATCCTGAGGAGTGAAACGACTCTCCTTAGAATCAGTGCCAAAAATGCAAAACTAAAATTGATTTAAAACTTAAAAATCTAATCATGATTTGTGTTGGCTCCTCATTTTCTTCCACTTCTCATAGATATCAATCATAGCTTGAACTTTTGAAGGCTTCTTAATGCTTATCTTTACCTGTCCCACATAAATCGTATCTAATAGCGGTGGTGTCATATGGATGATTGAATTGGTTAAGCATCGCAGGGCCATCAATTGACAATGTAGTTTTACCAAATATGACCAATAAGTATCCCAATTCAAATTCAACAATTATTTGATTCATTGTTCTCTTGTTGCAATACTATCATGCCAGATTAATTTCAAATCATCGCTCTCAGGAAAATTTCATGGTGAACATCTTTGGATGAAGCCTGCATACCAAACATTATCATTAATAGTTTCAATTATATTGTTTGATGCTTCACTTCCACTTGAAGCTGCTCTCTCAACCTGCTTTATTTGGATTTCCCAATCAGTGAAGAGAATGTCCTTATGAGATTCTCTGACTTTTGGCAATTCTACTATCTTTCCTTTTGAATTATCTTGCCATGTAATCAAATTTGAGATTTTCTCATCTATTTCTTCAAACTTGATTTTAGTGTCATTGAATTGACCCACTAATGTATCGGCTTCTTGGCACAATGGAATAATCTCTATTAACTGCTTACAGAAGATCGATTGTTGCTTAGATAGCAACGAATTAATTTCTAAATGTTCTTTCATGAACTTGTCCACTTTTGGGCAATCCTTTATCTGATCTGCAGTAAATTGCAACTGCACAATTTCAGTATCATTAGCATTTAATTCTCCCTTGTTCTGAAGTCTTAAGTTGTCAAAACGTTGTTGCATTTGTTAAAGTTGTGACTTAATTTGTTCCTATATATTCTCCTTTTCTTTTGTGAGTTGATCTTCCAGTTGCTTTATTCTTTCCTCTTTTTCCTTGATCAAATTTCTTACTTCTTCAGTTTTGTCTATTGTTGCAAAAGCATAAGCTCCTGCAAAATGAGATAATTTGGTCAAATTTTCAGATGGATCTATAGGTGTATCCTTCCAAACAACATCCATTGATTCATCACCTCGTGGAGTAATAGTAGCATGGTCAATTTTCCTCTTATTCCTTTGTCTCTCTATTACTGCTCAATGTTTAGGACTATAAACGATATCCAAAGGAGGAATCTCTTCCTCTTTCAAAACAATTTCTGAAGAAGGAAAAGCAGGTTTCACTTTGATATCTTCTGAAGTAGCGAGAGATTTTTCTGAAGATTTCTCGAGATTTTTTATGTCTCGGGCACAGTTTGTGCTTGGCTCGTACCACTCTGTGATTCATTGATGATTTGTACAAAATATCCCCATTCCTTCTGCATTTAATCTTGATCAAGTCCTTTTTCAGTACTTTTATTGTTGGAAGGTTCTTCTACGTCTTTCACTATAACAGGCTCTTTTTGTGATTTAGCATCATTGGATGCTTTATTTGCATTCTCTTTTGAGCCATTATTAGATAACCTTTCTTCCTGAGATTCTTGTGGGATAATTTTAAGAATATTCAAAGGCACATGCGGTAATCTTTGATGTTTGTATTCCTGAAATTATGCTAATTCATTCGGACTGAGTCGGAGGGAAGTTAAACTTTGAACCTATGAAAAGTGTTCAGCTACTAGAAAAAAATCATCAAAACGGTCATCTTCATGAACAAATGCCTTGACCTTAATAGCCATGGTAAAATCATACACGACTTTAACAGGATCGTATTGCCTTTCTCTAAACTCAACAAGATTTAGACTATGAATGTTTTTGACTTTGACTTGTGCATGTATGAAATCATTTAAGCAATAAACACCACACTAAGTGGAAAAGTGGGAAAAATAAATTTTTAGACCCTTTAATGGATTTGGTTACACCTTTGGTAACAATATGATATGAAATCTCTCTAGCTAAAACTTTATCAGGTACATACCACGGAAGCATATGTGGAGGAGCAGTACTTCCAAAAACTCTGATATATGTAAAAAATTCTTCACCAAACCATCTCGCCACAGGTTGAATATCAGCCTTGGCATATTCTAATAAGCTTGGGGCTTTCTTGTCAAAGATAGCCTGATCAATAGGGAGCATAACCCCCTAATAGATCTGATAGAAATGTTCATTGAAACAAGATTTCCAAATAGTTTTATGATACACATGGATTGGTGTGGGATCCTGAAGAGTCCACTTCCATCCCATAATTGGAAAAGGAAAATCGAAACATACAGCATCCATGACATAGGAAGACATAGAAAATGGAGGAATGGTTCTTGTAGTAACATAATGATTCCTTCTATATTCTAAGGTATGGCGGGCTAAGTTATTTGACAAAATTGTGTCCCAATCAATGACTATAGAATTAGAAGTGGCATTAATGAGAGGCACCCATTCCACTGAAAACTTGGCAGCATATACATACCCAAATAGCCTACATAACATAGCAGCGATGTACAAATAAGAAGCACCGAGAGAGGCTATTGAGTACATACCATTTCTATCCAATGTTGCACTAATCGTTATGGGGATAATATCGACGCTCGGAAAAAATCGTAATAATCGGGGAAAAAATCGGTAATAATCAGGAAAAAATTGTTTGGTGCAAAAATATTCATTTTTTTTCAATTTTTTTAATATCGAAACCATCTACAACATAAAATAAATACATTGACACATAAATATGATAAAATAACTAATATATAAGATGTTTAATATCATTTCTAGTGCTAAAATCACACATAGCAGTGAATCATATCCTGAATAGTAAGTCCTGGCTCCTGAGTCCCAACTCAACCTCAAAATATCAACAAAAAATATAATAATGTATCTCATATCATGAGTCATAATGTCATATACAATTAAATGAACCAAATAACTAAAGTCTAATACTACTGATTTCCTTTGCCCCTCTAAACGTAGATGTCGATGGAGTTGGCAGGCCGCAATAGACTATGGAGTCTGTTGTGCTCTAGAAGCTGAAGAACTAGGAGCTACAGGAGGTAGACCACATCCTCTACTTGTGACAGGGGTAGCTTGGGTCATCTCCTACTCCTCAAAAAAAAAAAATCCCACGATTTTTTCCCAAAAAATCGCAATTTTTTCGAAAAAAATCAGGCAAAAAAAAAAATCTGATTACTAAGCACGATTTTATCTTTTTGTTGAAAATATAGCGATTATACGATAATATCGCGATTTTAACAACAGTGGTTCTATCCATTTTGTGTGTGCTCGGATTTTCCCTCCATTGTTTTATAACTTCATAGGATTCTTCATTTTCAGCAACAAATTTCTCCACAAATGCTTCATCATAAATCTTATGCAGCGGAGGTAAATGATACATTCTTACAATATCCTCTAGTTTAAATGAGTCGATGACCACTTGCCTTGCGGTCATGAATTCTCTGTCCTCAATATTCACAATTTCAATAATCCATTTGACCATATCAACATAGGGTAATAATTTGGGTCTAGCTATTATCTTATGCAAGACAGAGCATGCAACTTCAGGATAATAAGCGTCTGAAGATTGCATATCATCTATCATGGCTTCCTTCTCTATTTCCCTCTCAAATAGGCTTAAACATTTTCCCAGGATCTGGTACCACACTCTAGTATACAAGTTGTATCAGAAAACAAAGGTGATGACTCCAGTACATCTTCAACCGTGGACTATGTTCCCTTTCCCTTATTCATCTTGATCATTCAGCTGAGTAATCAAGTCTTTGTTACAGTCCTGTCACCACAAAGAAGACATGAGTGATATTGCAGAGAATAAGAAATAAGAGTATAATGGTATGCAAATAAGAAAACCTTATTCAAATTAATGAAATTAAAAAGACATAAATGCATCTGTAATGATGAAAAGCTATTAAATTTCTTGAGCCGCGGAATCATAAATATCCATAATCTAAAATGATATCTGTGTAAGATTCGGATTAATTCACATTATGCTAATGATCTTTTCGGAGCAAGTTATTAAAACCTATTAACATACCACCCTTAATTCATGAGATATCACTTTAATCATGTGTCAGTGGGTCCATATTCCATCGCAAATCAGTTATTCGCACTATCACATGATATGCTTGCTTACTAGTTTTGTGATTTTATGATTTGCGAAATTGCGATCCGACAGATGCGACTATATTATGATATTACAATTAATTCATTTTTCGGGTCCGTCATCATGTCGCAATATGTAAAGGATGACTTAACATATTTTATTGCCCTCTTGATAAATGTGAAATGCAATCTAATCTTAGGAGTGGGTTTTTGGATTTTTGCCTTGATTTTAATGTATTTTAAATCAAATTATTTTCTAAAGGGTCCCCATTTGTTATCTAAAGGATTCTATCAAATGGGGATTGTTGTACAGCACAACAATTGGCAATTCACTGGAAGAACCAGTTATCTCTGAAGATTTTGAAATTTCTAAAACTTTCGAAGTAAAGATAGTTGAGGAAATAGAAATTGCATGAGATTTTAGATTAGTAACATTTCTCTGAATAATAAAAAAACAACAATTACAATTCATTTGATATCCTCTTAAAGATGAAAATTCCTTTGTCTATCTCAGTCTTGTCTTAGTTTTTTTTTTTAAATAAAGTAGGGGGCTTTTGCATATGAGCCTTTTAATGTACTCATTTGTCACAGGTAGAGCCTCTATTGTCAGCGAGCATCCATAGCCTCGACAGGGTTACCTTTTAACCAGCAATCATTCAATGTACCATCCAGAAAAGAATGCAATTTTTAGAGATAAATTCAAAATCATATAGTTATTTCCTTTTCTCTTTTTCCTTTTTTTCTTAAAAAATGGTTTATTTTTATTTTCTTTTATTACTCAAAATTCATTGTCTTGGTTTGGGGGCCAAATGATGACAATGTCATTCACTGGGTGTAATTCAACTAAACAAGTTGGCTCATGATGAGACCCCCTTGTCTTAAGATTAAGATAATCTCAAGCCATTACCCTGTTTTGGTATGTAGTCTTGGTAATGTCAGTCTTATTATTTCCCTATGAACATGGTAAGCGGCTCTTTATGAGACCTCTTGTCCTTTAAGTTTTAGAATTTTAGAATTACACTCTAAAAAGAGAAAATTTTACTGGTTGGGGAGAACCATTGACTCTTTATGAGTTCTGGATGATAATTGTAGAGTTGAAGATGTTCATCTGCAAATAGTATTTACTTTGTTAAGGATACCTTTCCTGACTGATAACAGAACAAAATTTTTTATAAGGTTGGAGGTTTCTCAAAGAATAAATAATTGTGGTGGAAAATACAATTTCAGAGATTCATGGAACTAAGCTAATTTTCAAATGTTATAATTGTTTGCTTAACGATCTCTACTTCTAAAAGCCAAAAATCAGAATATTTCAAAAATATTTATTGTGAAGCCAAAAGTAAATGTTATTCAACATTTTTTCTCCTAGAAAGAAAAAGAATAAAAAATATAAATGTGATAATGTACAATTAGGAGAGGTTATCTCCTAAGAAAAGAATTTTTTCAAGATAATCCCATTAATAGGAAGAGAATATCTTCTTCCTAATAAATATTGTAATATGAAGGTCGATGGGCCTACTTGTTCCACAATTTGAAATGGACCGAGCCACAGTCTCTGAAATTCAGTGTGTTTATCATTTTCCTCATGTGCTTTGTCCCATTTCAAGACAACATCTCTAATTTGAAATGACTTCGTGGAAACTGAACTGGCATCAAAAGAAGTTTTAACTAACTGTTGATGTTGAACATGTGTAATCTTTGCTTTCTCTCTTTCCTCTTCTAATTTGAGAATTTGATAATGCCTTAATTGTAATGAAGAAGGAGGAGTTCCTTGAATGAACTGCACTAGCGTCAGAGAGGGAATCGCTAGATTAGATAGAATGACAGCTTCTTTCCCATAAACCAATTTGAATGGAGAATTGCCTATTGAGGCCTTCTTAGTGATTATATCTACCCAATGAGCAAATGTCAAATATTTGTGCCAATTATTTTGGCTTTGGTCGACAATTCGTTTAATGATTCTAATGAGATTTTTTTTGGTTGACTCTACTAACCTGTTCCCTTGGGGGTAGTAATTGGCATAATACTTTAATTTAAAACCTCTTTTTAGTGTGAATTTGGTCTTATTGTTTCTAGAAAAATAAGATGCGTTGTCGAACATGAGTGCATTGGGTAAGCCAAATATGGTTATGATGAATTGATCAGTGAATTCAATAATTGGATCAGAATTGACTACTCTTAATGGAATTGCTTTCACCCACTTGGTAAAAAAAAATGCAGTAAGAAAGTATTTATGACATTTTGAAGAGTTAGGAACGATCTCACCTATTACATCCAATCCCCATTGTTCAAAATGTTGTTCAATGTTGACAAGTTGTAAGGGAAATGTCAATTTCCTTTGTCTTCCAACAGTTGTTTGACATACTTTACGTTTTCACACATATTCATGAGTGTCTTTGAACAATGTTGGCCAATAATAACTGACATGAATAATTTTTTGCGTTGTTGTATCTCCTCCAAAATCTCCACCAGTTGGGCCATCCTGGAGTTCCTGCAAAACATTTTCTACTTCAAATTTCTCGAAGCATCTTAGTAGAATGAAATCATAATTTTTTTGAAATAACACATTATCAATGATTTGATATTGATTACATTTTAACCTTAGGGCCCTTTTCCTTTTATAACTAAGCTCTAGAGGAGTAAATATATTTCTCAAATAGAGAAAAAAAAAATAAAAAAAAATTAAATAAATAAATAAAAAATAAAAAATCAACATATTGGGATTCAGAGTCGTTTAGATTTACCTCAGATATTTGCACAGTACTAACTGAAACTTCATCTGTTGATATGTTGGAAGCTCTTGCTAGGATTCTGCAAAAACCTTGACCTTTGACGATTTTTTCTGGTTTGATTTCAATGTTATATTCGTGTAGTGTTGTCATCCAATTTTCCCTTTTCTCTTCTAATTCTCTTTGCACTAGTAAATTTCTTACAGAGGAGAATGGAACTATTACTTTAGTGTGTGTTTTAAGAAGAAAAGGTCTGAAATATTTTATTGATTTGAAAATAGCGCAATCCTGCTTTTCAACATCTTAGTAATTCAATTTAGTGCCTTGCAAATTGGAGCTAAAGAAAGAGATTGATGCTTCAATTTTCTCATCATTGACTTGTGTCAAAATAGCTGCATATGATGTTTCGGAGGAAAAAGTATATAAAATAAAATGATTAGAAAAATTCGGGGTTGCTAAAGAGGGAGCATTTATAATTGCCTTTTTGATCAGATCAAAAGCTTCTCGTTCAGTATTTCCCCATTTAAAAACATAATTTTTCTTGATCATGGATTGCAAGGGTAAAACAATTCGTGAAAAGTCAGGGACAAATCTTTTAACAAAATTTCTCTGACCTAGGAAGGACCGCATGGATTTTTTATTGTGAAGCAAAGATATTTCAGAAATTTCTTTTATCCTATTAGGGTCTATGTGAGTTCCATCTTTAGATAGAATAAATACGAGAAGTTTACCTTCACTTGGAGAAAAGTAAGACTTATTTGGGTTTAGAGAAATTATGTACCTTTTACAACGTTCAAATATTTGTCTTAAGTCCTTTAAATGATTATTGTGCTTCCTTGAATATACAGTTATATCATCTAAATAAATCACTACAGTTTTATTCACCAAAACATTGATAGCTATATCCGTGGCTCTCTGAAATGTTGCGCCAGCATTGATTAATCAAAATGCCATCTTTTGATAAGCGTATGTTCCCCATTTGGTTCTGAATTTGGTATTTAGTCAATCATCTGGATGTATGAGAATTTGATTGTAACCTGAAAATCCATCCAGAAAGGACATTAGTTCTTATTCTGCAACTGAATGCAGTACCTATTCCATAGGAGGTAGTGGAAAGTTGTCCTTCTAACAAGCTTTGTTGAGATTGCGAAAATCTATGCAAATTCGAATATCACAATTTTTTTTCCTGACTGGTACTAGTTTAGAAACCCACCTTGAATGTCTAATAGGAAAAATTATTTTGGCTTTAAGAAGTTATCTAATTCAGATTTGATTTGGTTTTCCAAATTTGGAAGAATCTTTCTCAACTTCTGTTGTATAGGATTTTTATCGGATATCATAGGAATAGTATGTTGTATGATAGAAGTATCATATGTTTTAAGATCATCATAATTCCAAGAAAAAACATTTTTATATCTTCTTAACAAATGAATGAAGGCTAACCTTTCTTCGGGTGCAAGACCAAGACCTAGATTAATATTCTATGGTTTAAGATCGGTTCCAAGATTTACTAAATCAAACCTCAATGTTGAAATTTGAAGTTTTGAGTTAGTTGGTTTCTTGAATCTATCTTTAAGGTCATACAAATCTTCCAACTTAACTTCAGATTTGGGTATAGGATTTTCACTTGTCTTTTGTTTAAGTTGGTTGTCATGTTTGTGTTCATCTATTATTTGGTCATCATACAAGCCTTCGAATGTTATAAAGTTTATGATATCCGGATCATCATTAAAAACTCACGAATTAGTGATATTATCAAGAATAGAAGGTCTCAAAATTAATTCTATAGAAAATCGGTCAAGACTATAATCCCTTGGTGGCATGAGTTTGGATGCAATGTTAGCCAAAAGATCATCACTTACGTTTTGAAATCTTGGAATTGGAGAAATGTTAAATGCTAAAAATGTGAGGTAAGGTCTTGGACTAATGATTGATAATGATTTAAATGTCTAGAAAGGCAGTGAATAGTGTTCCTTACCTGTTTGATCACGATTTTAGAATCTCCAAAGACTTGAAGGTATTTGATATCAAGGCCTATGGCTTTGTACAATCCTTGAATTAATTCCTCATACTCAGCAGTGTTATTTGTGCATTCAAATTCAAGTCTGCATGCCAACATACTTTTCTCTCCTTCAAAGCTAACTAATATGAAACTTGCTCTAGCTCCATCATTAGATTTAGATCCATCGAAAAATAATTTCCAGAATAAAGAATCAACAACAGTTTTATCTACAAAATTGATACATTTGGAAGAATTTGTTTGCGAATAATTTACGATTTGTGAGGTAACAGAATTCTCTAGAAAAGGTGAAGTTTGTGCATTAAAATTTCCCAAAAATTATTCAACTAAATAATTTCCAACGATATTATTATTATATGTGACGAGCTCATTTTCTCCTTCCAGTTCAATCACAATATACTTTAAATGCTTCTCACGATCGACCCTTATTTGATTTAGCTCACCATTGTAAGGAAGCCACATATGAGACCAGTTTGTTGCAAAATAGCCATGAATATTTTCGGACCAATCTCTGTTGAGGATCAAGCTATAAAATTCAGGAATATCAGCGACTAGAACGTCAATTACTTGACATACACTCAGATTTTATGAGAGTCTGATGGTAACCGCATTAATTTCTCCTATGACTTCGACTTTTTTCTATCTAACTGTAAAATGTGAACAGCAGACTTCTGGGGTAGAACATTTAATTTTGCATAAACTGTTTTTGGCATAATGTTGGATCAAGCCCCAGAATCAACTAAACAATTGTGCAAATTGTTATTAAAGAATTCAAAAGTCAAAAGAAAAGGTTGAGTATGAGAATTAGATCTACCACCAATTAAAGCAACATCAGTTGATTTAACTTTATCCGATGAATTACTGGGAGGCCTACCCATTCCTTGGGCAGTCTGAGAAATTAAAGCAGCAGGAAGAGGAGAAGTGGGGATTGCTTTTAGTTCCTTGAGAAATAGATTTTGCTGATGTTTCAGCTTGCTAAGCTTATATAACGTGATATTAGCTCCAGTCTTCTTCATGTTTTCAACTATGTTGTATTCTATATCATCATAAACTAACAAGGTTTTGGCTGAAGGTGAAGAATTAGATTGAGGAGGAGTTGTCTAAGTATACTTGGAAGAAGATTTCTTACCTATTGATTTTTCTTTGACAACGGGAGTTGATGATTTTTGTTTTTGACTTGTCTGTGAAAAATCAACAGTGCTCTTGCTTTTGGTGGCTACAGGTAAAGATTCTGCTTCTTCTTCTTTCTGACAAAGGAAGCATGAAATCCCACATTCCATGTACTTCAACTAGTTCTTCGTCATCAATTTGTTCTTCAGTCGTTGATACTTCTTCTTCTTCCAAATCTGATTCAACATTTGATATTGTATTTGGAGGTTTAGGATCAAGGATGGGATTTTTTTTTTAAGGTATAAAGGATTTTCTAGAAGAAGTTTCACTCTGCAATCTGGTTAATCTTCGAGAGGAAGGAAAATATGAAGAAACATTGGCTTGAGATAATTCAGATCCATATTGAGAAAAAGAAATTCTTTCTAATTTATGAATTAAAGATTGTACTTTAGGAATTTCTGCAGAGGAAGGTTGATCTGATTTCTTAGGGGAAACACTAGTGGATTGAAGAGTCTTTTTCACAACTTCGCGTTTGGGATTTGGAGATCTAGAATGTGACTGAGAATTTGGAGGTGATGGTGAGGGAGTTTTACTCTTAGAATGGATTCCTGATTTATATTTTCTTTCCATTCATAGTCCTAGACCTCCTTCTAGCACCAAAATGTTGAAGCCTCGAAATTTGTTGCGACAACATGGGGGATAACCACCCGGTCAGGGACATGAATATCGTCCCTTATCTGTTTGGATTGGTGGATCCGACTGGATTTATGGGACCGGTTTCCCAATCTTTGAAAAAGATGGTAGAATGTGGTATGTGTTTGATTATCAAAGTTGATTTGGTAGATGAGGATGGTTTCAACAACAACAAAAACTAAAACTAAACTATATTTACTATGTACCCGAGTATAAATCAATATTTGTGCAATCTAGATAAATGATTACCTTGAATGATAATAAATATTATTCATACAAGAAGTATAAAACATTCATAAAATAACTATTTTGATTAAATAGTTAATCAAAATGGTTGATTGTAACAACATATCACATCAATATCTAACAGAATATTGCTTATTAAAAATCAAAAGATGGCAGCTCATCTATAATTCAAAAAGTGAGATAATAACGGGTTGTATTAAAATATAATTGACAAACAATAAACATGAAAAAGAAACAACTTAATTACTTATAAAATAATCACTACGCAATGATAAAAGTACCCGATGCGAAATGATTCATCCATAGATAATCAAGCTACAATCCATGTGTCTTCTCCAAGATCGATCACAGAAAAACAAAAGTGCATTCCTTAATAAGCTTTCTTAGATAAACTTTCATGGAGTAGATCTTCAAATATTAAAGAAAAGCTTTAAAAAGTACAAAAGTGCATGTTTTTAAAGAGTTTCAAATAAAATTGTTAGACCCCTTTCTAAATACATGAAAGGGGTTTAAATATCAAAAAATATTACAAAAATAGCTAAGCACTAAATCCTGAGTGATACGACTCTCCTTAGAATCAGTGCCAAAAATGCAAAACTAAAATTGATTTAAAAACTTAAAAAACTGATCATGATTGGTGTTGGCTCCTCATTTGCTTCCATTTCTCATAGATATCCATCATAGCTTGAACTTCTAAAGGCTTCTTAATGCTTATCTTTACCTATCCTGCATAAATCGTATCTGATGGCGATGGCATCATATGGATGATTGAATTGGTTAAGAATTGTAGGAGCATCAATTGACTATGCAGTTTTACCAAATATGACCAATAAGTATCCCAATTCAAATTCAACAGTTATATGATTCGTTGTTCTCTTGCTACAATACTATCGTGCCAGATTAACTGCAAATCATCAATCTCAGGAAAATTTCCTGGCAAACATCTTTGGATGAAACCTGCATACCAAAGATTATCGTTAATAGTTTTAATTATATTGTTTGATGCTTCGCTTACACTTGAAATTGCCCTCTCATCCTACTTTATTTGGATTTCGCAATCAGTGAAGAGAATGTCCTTATGAGATTCTCTGACTTTTGGCAATTTTTCTATCTTTACTTTTGAATTATCTTGCCATGTAATCAAATTTCAGAATTTATCATCTATTTCGTCAAAATTGATTTTAGCGTCATTGAATTAACCCACTAATGTATCAGCTTCTTGGCACAATGGACTAATATCTATTAAATACTTACAGAAGATTGATTGTTGCTTAAATAGCAACGAATTAATTTCTAAATCTTCTTTGATGAATTCATCCACATTTGGGAAATCCTTTATCTGATCTGCAGTAAATCATAGTTGTGCAATTTCAATATCTTTAGCATTTAATTTTGCCTGGTTCTGAAGTCTTAAGCTGTCAAAACTTTGTTGCATTTGTTCAAGCTGTGACTTAATATGCTCTTGTGTATTCTCCTTTTCTTTTGTAAGTTTATCTTCCAACTACTTTATTCTTTCCTCTTTTTCCTTAATCAAATTTCTTACTTCTTCAGCTTTGTCTATTGTTGCAGAAGCATAAGCTCCTAGAAAGTAAGATAATTTGGTCAAATTTTCAGATGGATCTATTGGTGTATCCTTCCAAACAACAACCATTGATTCATCGCCTGGCAGAGTAATAGCAGCATGGTCAATTTTCCTCTTCTTCCTTTGTCTCTTTATTACTTCTCGATGTTTAGGACTATAAAAAATATCCAAAGGAGGAATCTCTTCCTCTTTCCAAACAATTTCTAAAGAAGGAAAAGCAAGAATTACTTTGATATCTTTTGAAGTAGCAAGAGCTTTTTCTGAAGATTTCTTGGGATGTTTTGGTGTTTTGCGCACAGTTTGTGCTTGACTCGTACCACCCTATGATTCATTAATGATTTATTCAAACTGCCCCCATTCCTTCTGCATTTGATCTTGATCAAGTCCTTTCTCAGTACTTTTATTGTTGGAAGGTTCTTCTACCTCTTTCTCTACAACGGAATCTTTTTTTTATTCAGCATCATTGGATGCTTTATTTTCATTCTCTTCTAAGCCATTAGTAGATAACCTTTCTTCCTAAGATTCTTGTGGGATTATTTTAAGAAGATTCAAAGGCACATGTGTTAACCTTTGATGTACGTATTCCTGAAATTTTGCTAATTCATTCGGACTGAGTCGGAGGGAAGCTAAAATTTGAACCTCTAAAAATTGTTCAGCTACTAGAAAAAGATCGTCAAAATGGTCATCTTCATGAAAAAAGGCCTTGACCTTAATAGTCATGGTAAAATCATACACGACTTTAACAGGATCGTATTCCCTTTCTCTAAACTCAAGAAGATTCAGATTGTGAATGTGTTTGACTTCGACTTGTGCATGTCTAAAATCATTTAAGCAATAAACACCACATCGAAGTGGAAAAGTGGGATGGATATATTTTTTCGACTCTTTGAGGGATTTGGTTACACCTTTGGTAACAATGTGATATGCAATATCTCTACCTAACACTTTATTAGGGAAATACCACGAAAGCACATGTGGAGGATCCATACTTCCAAAAACTCTGATATATGTAAACAATTCTTCACCAAACCATCTCACCACAGGTTGAATATCAGCCTTGGCTTCTTCTGATAACATTGGGGCTTTCTTGTCAAAGATAGCCTAATAAATAGGGAGCATCACCCCTTGACAAATATGATAGAAATGTTCATTGAACAAGATTTCCAAAGAGCTTTATGATACACATGGATTGGCGTGGGATCCTAAAGAGTCCACTCCCATCCCATAATTGGAAAAGGAAAATCAAAACATAAGGCATCCATAGCATAGGAAGACATATAAAATGAAGGAATGGTAATTGTAGTAACATAATTATTCCTTCTATATTCTAAGATATGGCGGGCTAATTTATTTGACAAAATTGTGGCCCAATCCATGACTATAGAATTAGAAGCGGCATCAATGAGAGGCACCCATTCCACTAAAAACTTGGTAGCATATGTGACCCAAATAACCTACATAGCATAGCAGCAATATATAAATAAGGAGCAGCGAGAGAGGCTACTAAATACATACCAGTTCTATCCATTTTGTGCTTGCTCAGATTTTCCCTCCATTGTTTTATAACTTCAGAGGGTTCTTCATTTTCAGTAGCAAATTTCTCCACAAATTCTTTATCATAAACCTTATGCGGCAGAGGTAAATGATACATTCTTCTAATATCCTCTGGTTTAAAGGAGTCGATGACCACTTGCCTTGAGGTCACGAATTCTCTATCCTCAATATTCACATTTTCAATAATCCATTTGACCATATCAACATAGGGTAATAATTTGGGTCTAGCTGCTATCTTATGCAAGACAGAGCATGCAACTTCAGGATAAGAAGCGTCTGAAGATTGCATATCATCTATCATGGCTTCCTTCTGTATTTCCCTCTCGAATAGGCCATAAACATTTTCCTAGGAGCTGGTACCACACTCTGGTATACAAGTTGTATCAGAAACAAAGGTGATGACTCCAGTACATCTTCAGTCGTGGACTGTGTTCCCTTTCCCTTATTCATCTTGATCATTCAGCTGAGTAATCAAGTCTCTATTATAGTCCTATCACCACAAAGAAGACGTGAGTGATATTGCAAAAAATAAGAAATAAGAGTATAACGGCATGCAAATACGAAAACCTCATTCAAATTAACGAAATGGAAAACACATAAATGCATCCGTAATGGTGAAAATCTACTGAATTTATTGATCCACGGAATCATAAATATCCATAATATGAAATGATATCTGCTTAAGGTTCGAATTAATTCACATTATGCTAACGATATTTTCAGAGCAAGTTATTAAAACCTGTTAATGTACCACCCTTAATTCGTGAGATATCACTTTAATGACATGTCATTGGGTCCGTATCCCATCACAATTTGGCTATTCGGAGTATCACATGATATGTTTTCTTACTAGTTTTGAGATTTTGTGATTTATGAAATTATGATCTGATGGATGCGACTATATTATGATATTAAAGTTAATTTGTTTGTCGGGTCCTTCATCATGTCGCAAAATGTAAAGGATGACTTAACATGTTTTATTTCCCTCTTGTGAAATGTGAAATGTGATCTAATCTTAGGAGTGGTTTTTTGGATTTTTGCCTAGATTTTAATGTATTTTAAACCAAATTATTTTCTAAAGGGTCCCCATTTGTCATCTAAGGGATTCTATCAAATGGGGGTTGTTGTACAGCACAACAATTGGCAATTCACTGGAAGAACCATTTATCTCTGAAGCTTTTGAAATTTCGAAAACTTTCGAAGTAAAGATAGTTGAGGAAAGAGAAATTGCATGAAATTTTAGATTAGTAACATTTTCTGAATAATAAAAAAACAACTCATCTAATTACAATTCAATTGATGTCCTCTTAAAGATGAAAATTCCTTTGTCTATATCAGTCTTTACTTAGTTTTTTTTAAAATAAAGTAGGGGGCTTTTGCAGATCAGCCTTTTAATGTACTCATTTGTCATAGGTAGAGCCTCTGCTGCCAGCAGGTGTCCATAGCCTTGACAAGGTTACCTTTTAACCAGCAATCATTCAGTATCCCATCCAGAAAATAATGCAATTTTTAGAGATAAATTCAAAATCATATACTTATTTCCTTTTTTCTTTTCTTTTTTCTTTTTTTTTGAAGCAGTTTATTTTTATTTTCTTTATTACTCAAAAGTCATTATCTTAGTTTGGTGGCCAAATGATGACAATGCCATTCACTGGCTATAATTCAACTGAACAAGTTGGCTTATGATGAGACCCCTTATCTTAAGATTAAGATAATCTGAAGCCATTACCCTATTTTGGTATGTAGTCTTGGTAATGTTAGTCTTATTATTTCCTTATGAACATGGTAAGCATGCCCTTGATGAGACCTATTATATCTTAAGTTTTAGTATATTTTAGAATTACATTCTAAAAAGAGAAAAATTTACTAGATGGTGTTGTAGTGGCCACAACCACCCTCCAAAATTTTGCCTTAGCTTCATTTCGGAGCCTCCCTACCAACCTTTCACGGTAGCATGTCTCGCTTCGTCAAGCACACAAGCTTTAGTGATTTTATTGCAGAATGACAACATGTTCATCAAAGCTTGTTGCATTCCCCTCACAAAATGTTTCTCCGGACTTGGTCCAGCTGCAGGCTAAGGAGCTCCCTCAAGAAATTGCGTAATTTTGGAGGGAAACTAGCCTTCTGTCCAGAAATTTTGTAATTCTGTCTAGCAGCCTGTTGAGCTCCAGAATTGTGCAAATCTGTCAATCAAGCTTCACCTAGAAAATTGCGCAATTCCTCCCAGTAGGACTGCTCAGCCCAAAATTTGCGCAATCATGGGCAGGAGTCAGCTGCTCTGCTCAAAAATTGTGTAAATATCTTGGGTAGCCAACCCAGCTCCCTTCCAGAAATGCACATTTTTTCCCAGCAATTGAGCAGGCTCTTCTATGTGCAGTTGGGTTGATTAGTTCCACCCAAGACCAAAGTAACTTGACTTGCATGCATGGGCTACATTTTCCCAAAATAGAAAAAAGGAAAAATGAAAAAAGCATCCCTTGATTCAGGGAGTTATTTTTAGCAGCTGGAGGTTACATGCATAGATCGTTTTATAATCTTTCCTCCAAGTGTCGCTTTTCCTATATTTGTTGCATGCGCGTCATGAGCCTCAAACTTATTTATTTGACACTTCAGAGCTCATTATTCGCATCGATCTTGGAGCTTTCACATCCCACAGTACATCCAGGACTCTTCGACACATCGAGCTCAGCTATTCACGGGTAAGTGGTCTCAACTTGTCTTTTGCAGCATTTCTATCGCTTTTTGTGTTTTCGCTTGTGTGAGTGTTGTTTTCTTGATTTCTTTTAATACTTTTGGTCATTTACATGCATACTAGCTTGTACTGGCACCATTTCAGTTTCTGTTAGCATCTCACTGTTATCGCATGCATAAAACTATTTTTCACGAATGGTCTCTGATTCGATGACTTGCCTCACCCACATGCATGTTGTTCCATTTTCTGAATCTTTCATTCATTGTTTGCATGCACGATCATTTTTTCTGCTTACATTCAATATCACCATGCATTCACTTTCACATTTTCTTTCAGTTGCCCATCGGAGGGTATGGCTAGCCTTAGCCAAGACTCTGCCTCACCAAGATATCATTGTGCAATCCTAAGAGGGAATACTCTATCTTCCCCTCAGGAAATGCGCATTTCTACCCAGGATCTATCCTCCAGTCTTGCATTGCACAATTCTAAGGGACAGTGATTTCTGGCCCAGATAATCGCGCAATGCAGTCACTGAGCCTACACCAACTGCTAGCTGAAATTGCGCATTGCACAATTCCAACAGTCAGCAGCCACCCTGGATTGTGCATTGTGCAATTCCAACAACCATTCATGCCTCCCAAATAGCCCAAACTACCTTTAGCGCAAGTCTGGCAGCTAGTCTCCTAGCCTCCCAGAAGAAATTGTGCAATCCTTTCCAGTCATTCCCCTGGTATGTGTTATGTCATTCCTTAAATTTTCTTTGGTTTTCGCAGACATATTTCTTTCCATGCATGTCTCTTTGTCTCCAGATCTAGCAGTTTTTCATCTACCTCTTAGCAATTTAGGATCAATGACCTCCAAGAGAGCGCGATCCAAGGACACTGACAGAAGTGAAACTGGAGAAGTAGTTGAGCGAGTGTATGCAAGTCTATCGATCTATGAAGATACCAAGTTGATCGTAGACAAAGACATCAAGTTGAAATGAGAAGAGGTCAATGATGCATTTGTAGGCACATTTGGGGAAGACCTCGAAGACCACTAGGTATATGTGAACATCCAAAAGTCCGGCTTGTACCAGATTCCATGCAAATACCCTGTGTTCCCATGCGCAAATATGATACACTGGATCATCTCGCACACTGATCCTAAGACGATGACTTTGAGCAGTGTTAGAAGGACAAAGATTGCAATCTTCCGAGCATAGGATTATGATGAGATGTATCATATTTCAGTGCCCATGACCATCATGGAGACTCCCTTCAACTTACCTAGCAGTAATGCCAACTCCAGAGTCATTTTGAAGAACTGGGTAAAGGAGCCGGTTAGATTCAGGTTGACACCCAACCAAATCTACAAGAAGAAGATACTTCGGAAGGCATATCAATACTTGGTCATTTTTTCATGTCAACTGTATGGCCAAGAAAGCATGGAAACCTTCCCACAGAGTTGGGTGATCGCGCTAGACCAATTGGCCAGAGAGGGAAAAGCATGTAATTGGTCTGGCATGTTGGCTCATTAGTTGAAGGAACAGGTAACAAGGGTTTGAAAACACCCAAAGGTATGCAAGCATAAATCTACATGTTCACCTACATCTTGGATGAAATCTGTGCCCGACAGGAGTTCCTGGGCTTGAACTGGGCATGGTTTTCGTCAAAGACTGCTATGAACACTTATTGTAAGATGTTGTCCAAATGTAGTTTCAGAGGAGCTATCACACGACTGTCTAATCATTTTGTCACCTCAATTTACAAGATAATATTTGAATAGGATCCACCCTGCATGTCAAAGGAAGAAATAGAGGCACTGATAGTCATAGCTAATTGGTATGCCTCACCATCTGGCACCTTCATACAGATGTACAATGCGGAGAAGCCTCTGCATGTTCTATCGAAGTTTTCCTTGGACATACTCGTCATGCAGGAAGTAGCATACCACATCTCAGCAAGATTGAAAGCTAGACTACACCAGAAGAAGAAGGAACCTTGGCCTGCTCTTTCGTTACGAATCGGGTTATATGAGATTTGGAGTTTCAAGAAAGAAGATGTCGAATCTGAACAGATGAAGAAGTATCCATTCGACCTTCGAAGTTACAATCCATATGACCTACATTGTCTTGTGAAAGGTCACTACGCGAGAGTACAGTTCAATTAGATCCATGGGGCATTTCATTGGGTGGAGGAGGACCCATGGAGATATTGCTACAGTTTCTCCAAACCCAATGAACAGGTCAGCTTTGTTATGGAATTGTTAGTGAAACAACGTGAAGCATCATCCTGGAGAGCACCAGAAGAAGCAGCAGCAGCTAAGGTGAACATACCAGTGTGCGACAAGGGCAAGACAAAGATTGTCAATCGCATGGAGGAAGAGAAAAGCTGAAATTTCTGAGCAGATCCACTTGTGGAGAAAGCAGCTATGGCTATAGAGGAAAAGAGGCAACAACGCGACAAGTGAAATGCACAAAGGCAGAGAGAGAAACAAAGAATGGAGGAAACAGAGAAATAGTAGCATGAGTTGAAGGAGAAACTCCGAAAGGAACAGGATCTGCGTAAACAGGAGAGGGAAGCACAGCAGCAACAGGTACAGTAGGGGGTGCAACATGTCCAGACATATGAAATAGCACCTGTACAGATAGTGGACTCATCAGAACAGCTGGCATCAGGCAAACACGGTAAAGCATCACAGGAGAAGGACTTCACTCAGGAGATAAAGAAAGCGCTTGAACAAATGGATACAAATATGGAGCAGCAAGAGTTAGAGCAAGACATCGACCTCATGCCTCACCACCAAGAGGTTGACCCACCAGCTTCACCACATCTAGAAGATGAGAAATTCCCAAGTGACCAAGGAGACACTGAGATCCTTGGAGATCAGCCAGAAGGAGAGATGCACAACATCTCATTCGACGAGTCTCAACATAGAGTTGTGCAATCGCAAAGTGTCAACTCCGGAGGATCATACATCTCCTGCGCCATATGAGGAATGAGTGATCATTTCTGACATGTGTAAACATCCAACAGACTTGATTAATGCTACCAAAGCATGTGCCAAAGTCACTAGCTCAAGTGTTCGCTTTCTGATAGCTAATAATGAGCGAATGGCTAAGGAGATATAGACGGCCAAGAAAGGAGGAGAGTTGGTGATAGCGTCCACCCAAGCAGAACTGAAGAAGGCAATAATAGATGAAGTATTTTCCCTTGACACAGTCATGTGGGCATTGTATTCCATGTTTGGTACCATGCATAGGGAAGTTGTCCATCTCAACGGATGGGAGCAACGATGTGCTAGAAGATCATGTATCTTGTCAAACATCCATGTTGTTTTTTATTACATGCAAACATGGACGATCAAATACAAGGGAGCCCCACTTCACTTGCCTAAGATGATGAATCCGAGAGTGGTCGAGCTAAAGGCACACATCCACAGTCAGATCTGGAACCATGAAGAGCTCCCGCAACTCATCACTAGTCTACAGGCTTCCCATGCACGTGTATTCAAGAGTATGGATGTTGTGGTGCACGCACATGTGATCCCATGTATTGGGGCTCCCACCCAGGCGAAAGCAAAGGCACAGGTTCTTCCCACTAAGTAAGATTGCCATCATCTCCTTCTCATATGTAGATTGTCCCAGATTCTTCCCACTAAGTTGTTGGCTCGTGAAGGCCAAGGGTTGACCTTCCTGCATTAAGACAGCCCCAATACCCATACCAGAAACATCACATTCAATCACAAAAGATTTGTTGAATACGGGTAGCGCTAATACTGGAGTGGAACACATGGCATGTTTGAGAGTTATAAAGGCCTGTTGTGCTTCATCATTCCAGAGGAATGAATTTTTCTTGAGGAGTTGAGTGAGGGGCCTAGCAATGGGACCATAATTTTGGACAAATTTGTGATAGTAGCCTGTGAGACCCAAAAATCCTCTCAAGGTATTCAAGGTCTTTGGTTAAGGCCAATCCTGCATTGCCTGGATCTTTTTGGGGTCCACCCTGACACCTTCACGCCCCACAATGTGGCCCAAATACTCAAATTCTTCCATGCCAAAGAGCACTTGGACATCTTGACAAATAATTTATGCTTGTGAAGCAGTTGCAAGAGTAGATCTACATGTTGAAGATGTGTGGCCCAGGTGCGACTGTAGATGAGGATGTCATCAAAGAAAACAAGGACAAATTTTTTGAGATATGGTTTGAGCAGGTGGTTCATAAGGCTCTGAAAAATGGATGGGGAATTATAAATACCAAATGGAATGACCAGGAACTCATAATGGCCTTCATGAGTTTGGAAAGTAGTCTTTGGAATGTCTACTTCTTTCATGTGAATTTGGTGATAGCTCGAGCGAAGGTCGAGCTTAGTGAAGAATTGAGCCCCATTTAGTTCATCCAGCAAATCATCGACAACTGGGATGGGAAATTTATCTTTGACCGTCAACTTATTGAGGGTCTTGAAGTCTGGACACATACGCCATTCCCCATATTTCTTGAGCACCATGACCACCGGTGATGAATAAGGACTAATGTTAGGACGAATGACACCTGCTTCCAAGAGTTCCTTGATGATTTTTTCAATTTCATTCTTTTGGGCGAACGGATATCTATATGGGCGCACATTTGGTGGTTGGGCCCCTAGGACCAAAGTAATGCTATGATCATGTTCCCCTCTCAAGGGTGAAAGCTCATGAGGCTTGTCAAAGACTGGCAGATGGTTGTTTAAGATCTGTTGCATCTCAGGATGAATATGAAGCGAATTGGGTTTGAAGGCCTGTTAAACAATTTTTCCATCCTATGTGAGTTGATGATAGAGGGAGCTCCCGCCTGGAGTCCACGGAGGGTATGTGTGTGGTTGTTCCGCTTAAAGCTCATATATAACTCCTAGAAATCCCTTGTGATTGGGCCAAGTGTGCGAAGCCATTCAGCACCTAGGACAATGTCGCACCCGCCCATGTGTATGGAAAACATGTGGGTCTTTAACTGATAATCCCCCATTTGAAGTTTGACATTTTCACAGCAGCCTTCACATTTCATTGTCCCCCCATCAGCGAATTGGACCTAGAAGTTAGAAACTACTCAGACAAAACAATGCACTACTTCCGCGACTCTTTGATGGATAAAGTTATGTGTACTACCACTATCAATCAAGAAGACTACCGGGCGATGCTTAATAAAACCTCTGATTTTGAGAGTTTGGGGAGAAGAAATCCCTGCCAAAGCATGCAGCAAGATAACTGGTTCTTCAAGTACATTGTCCTACTGGTTGTCCTCTTCTTCGTCCTCTGGTTCCTCAAGTGGTGGGGCTTCCTCTGATGAACTATGATCAGTAGCATCAATTTGAAAGAATTTGGGCTCCTTGCATTTATGCCCGGGGGAGTATTTCTCATCATAGTAGTAACACAATCCTTGCTTTCTTCTTTCCACCATTTCTGCTGGTGACACCTTTTGAACCTTGAGTGTTTGGGTAGTGCTTTGAGCCTGGGTGGGGCGACCCTTGGCTATGAAATTTGGGCGATTAGATTGGGCCACTAACACATGTTCTACTTCACGAGATATCCTGAAAGCATGCAGCCATGAGATAGGGTGCTGTAGTCGGACGTGGGCTTGTATGGCTTCTTTGAGACCACTGACAAAACATTCCAAGTAGAACTCATCGTGTAGACCTCCTGTGCAGAAAGCTAAGGCTTCAAAGGCTGTAATATATTCGTTCACTGTTCCTGTCTATCGGAGCTTAGTGAGACAACCCAAAAAGTTAGATTCATGGTCAAAGTGATCCGTAAGAGCTTTTTTGAAAGTCTGCCAAGTCAAGGGCCTTCCATAGCAACGTTGATTCCATTGCCACCATTGCCATATTTCATTGTCCAAGTACATGCTACCCACACTAAGCTAAGTCGCATCATCCATGATGTGATTCAGTGCGAAATATTGCTCCATTTGTGCTATCCATGTGGCCGGGTGAGAGCCATCAAATTTATACATGTCCAGCTTGGGTGGTCGCGGCTGGGATTGTTGGTGGGTGCCAAAGAGGTGAAGAGACTGGCTAGACTCGCCCTCAATGTTTTCATTGCCAATATATGCCTCCACGCGTTCCTCCATCTTGCCCTTTGAGAGTGTTTCATGTAAGTTCTTCAGCTGCAACAGTACATCTTTCAATGTTGATTCAAGGTTGTCAATCCTCTCATTGGCCATAGCTTGAGCTCTAGGGATTTTTTTATTTTTTTCTTTCCCGAATGGAGTTTTACTCCTTCCTTACGAATACTGTAGTAGCCGAATCCCAAAAAATTCAATGTTGCCCAAAGTCCTGCGAAAATCACGCCTAGGTATAGGAACCCACACAATTAGTCAGATCTGAATGGCGGATTTGATTGTTGCGATGGCTACAAAGCCCAAACTGCTAGATCTGGATGGCAGATCTGATGGATCTAATAGATCTGAATGGGTAATCTGATAGATCTGAACGACAGAACTGATTGTTGCTGTTGTGACAAAACCCCACCTGTGAGATCTGATTTGGCAAAGATTATGTGTGATCCAGAGATAGAGAAGGGAACTATGGTCTCCAAGAGTGTCAGGGGCTACAGTTCGCAATATACATAAGGGTCTGACAGTAGTACTCAGGCCAATCTTTCAAGGCACTAACCAAGGAGGATCAACCGTACCCTTAGCCGTACAACCCAACTACCCTATCGTACGCGCAAGTAATCTCCCCGAGTGTTTTTCTCGGTGTACTATAGCAGCAAGACGGCTGACGGTTTATCTACGGCGAGGTTTCAAGGGAGATAGGGGGCTTCCGATATACCCAGAGGGTACTTGGAAGACAGTCCATGCACAGTTCTGTCTAATGCGCTACTACTTGAAGGGGTACCCACAGGGGTTACAAGGGAGTCCAACAAGCATGACCACCTCTTATATTTCCTGCATGCATTCTTCCCCAAATTTGCAGGTTTATGCGCTCAACAACAGATCCCGTGGTTTAAAGACGCCGGAACACATCTCTAGCCAAAAAAAAAAAAGTTGCTAAAAAGTGGAGATCCCACTAGCCCTGGAAAGTGCTCTGATACCACTTGTTATGCTCTTAACCTGCAAGATGATACCAAAATACCAAATATGCGAAGAAATATACCCAGAACATAGAACAATGAGAAATAACAGCAAGTATTTTATTATTCAGAAAGCAATGTTCACTTGCCTCTTCGAGGGGGCAACCTCCAATGGAGTTGAGCTCAATTACAAAATAAGACACGATTCTCCTCGAGGGGAGTCTCTAGCCTTTATATAGGATTCATACATGCAATACCATGGTTCTTATTAATACCATCTATCTAATACCATGGCCCATTTGCAACTAATTGTGGTCCCTTCATTAAATGCGAGTCAACCACTTACAATTATTAATATGGGCTTTATTGACTCTTTACTTAACTATAACTATGACTCGGTCCTATTACATAAATAAGGGGGTTAGGGTTAGGCTCCACATGAATTGCCTATGGATTTTGGAAACACTTCCATGATTTGCAGTTTCAAGCTCCGAAGAGCCAGATCAAATTTTTCTATCTTTGGCACTGATTCGAGTATTGCCTTAATAAATCTACCCATCCCAAGAATAAGTTTCAACTCAAGCCTCAATCAGTCTTCTTCAATGAAGAAGTTGCACAATCACAGATGGATACAGTCACTATCACAGGTGAATGTCCACCATCCCCTCATCAAACATCTCCACCACTACAGAGTGATGTGGGAGATCATGCTCACACATCTGTTCAGTTGTCACATCCTCTCAACATCACTTCGCTTAATTTTCACACAGATTTGATTGTGAGTCCATCGAGTTGTCATATGCATTTTGTTCCACAACCTTCATCTTCATACTCAACTAATCCTCCAAATGATATTGTCTTGTGTTCTTCCATTACGAACTCTACACTTGTTGTGAATGAGGAACAAGCCACTGACGGATTTGGTGTTACACAACCAACATGCGTTGTCATTCATGAAGAGTATGAATGGGAGCTTGAGCATCAACACTCAGTGAAAGATGACTCCCTTCCATCTGAGCCTCCTCTGTTCCTTCCTGACATCTTTGGTGAACCTGCCATCCATGATTTCGCATGTGAATCTTCATCTATGGATGCACCCATTATTGATCAATCACAGGACACACTATATGCCAATCCATCATCTGAAAATGGAGAGGATGAACTATTCATTGAAAATCCACTTGATCTTTCATCTACCATTTCTGGAAACATAGAGGATGAATTTGTCCGCTTCTCATCTACCCCTCTGTTTGATTCATTAGATCATGAGGATGCCGATGAAATCATTGATTTTTCTGATCATGGCTGTCGTGATCCATTTACTCCCATATTTGATCACGATCATGATTCTATCGCAGTTTATTTTTTGAAGCCACCGATTTATGATGATCTATCTGACGATGAAGTCGAAACACCCAAGACTGTCGAGGCACTTCAGCCCGAGCTGATGGTTATGTCAGGCCCTCACTCTCCTGAGGTTGGTTTCACTTCCGATCAGAAAATTGTTCAATCACCCAAAGCTCCTTGTCACTCATCTATATGCATTGAAGATAAATCTTACGCACAGATCATGTTTCCTCCACTCGAACTGCACGATCCCATCACTCATGCATTGGAGGAATCTTACATTGCAAGCACATGTGCATGACACAAGTTGTCTTTGTTTCTTTTGTTTGCTTGCATGTCACAGTCAAGAGTATGTGTATGCTTCAAAGTTGCACGCAGTGTCGCACAACACCATGACAAGTCCATGGACCACATGTCATGTACTTGCACTCACTTATGTCATGTGGACACTTTTAAACATGAAGTGTGTTTGTATTCATTGTTATATCTTTCTTGTTTTCTAGTCCGCACAACCAGGTTGCTCGCAAACCAAGCCTTCACCAACATGGGTCAACCAATGTGTCGATGGCTACATTGAAAATATCACTTCACGTGATCAAGCCCATGCACCGATAGCTTACAAGTAGGAGTAGTGTTTGCTTTCAGTTTGTTTGCTTGCTTGCTTGTTTTCTTACTTCCTTTGCTTGTTTTTTTTTTTCTTGCTTGTTTACTTACTCGCTTTGCATTTACTTCTGCTTCCACTTTGCTTTGTCATTTGTTTTCTTGTTTTGTTCGTAGGTTAGTTTTGCATGAAACCATGTATGACTCTTGAAACAAGCTGGGTAAAGTACAAGAGGCCTTATGCAGCTATCACTACTTGGTTATCTGTCATCCTGCCTCTGTATGAAGAACTTGTTACTTTTAGTCCATGATACGTCGATGGAAAATATGTACTATTCAAAGTGAACCTTGGTGAAAACACAATGCTTGCATGCTAACTAGTATCACCTACTCTAGTTGGTTGTTTTTGGGTTAACCCTTGTCAGCTCAATCAAGTAGAGTAAGGTGAGGGGGAAAACCTTAACAAGCATGTCAGAGGTATATAATAAACTACTTCTCTGAAGGAATAACCTCTTCTGCTCTCAATAAGTTAGGATCCCTCTTTTGCCTCTGAAATGAATAAGTGCTATGCACAGTAATGAAAAAATGAAAAATGAATGAGGTGAAAGAAGATAAAGGCTTCCTGCGTAGAGACGTGATGCAAGTAACTCCGTCGGGATACTGACCAGGCTCGCTGGCAGTGGAGCCATGCTTGTGTTCCCATGTGACTCCGTCAGGGTACTGTATAGGCTTGTTGGTAGCAGAGCAACACCAGAGATGAAACTAAGACTCTGATGACTATACTGCTTGTACACCAATATACCCCTCAACCCCAATCAAAACAATTGTGTTGCCTTGGCTTGGAATGTGTGTCAATCAATCAAGAGCTTGGCAGATGCTACACCTTTCAATCAAGATAATGTGAAACCAAGATGAGCTGAGAAAAGAACAATACTTCCAGAGGTGTTAGACTTGCTTTTCATGAACAAGGTTCATTCAGAGAGTTGGAGTTCTGCCAGTGTGTCGCCAAGTGTTGTAGCGGCTACAACCACCCTCCAAAATTTTGCCTTAGCTTCGTTTCGGAGCCTCCCTACCAACCTTTCACAACAGCATGTCTTGCTTCGTTAAGTACACAAGCTTCAGTGATTTTCTTGCAAAATGACAGCCCATATAGGTAGTGGACTCATCAGAACAGCTGGAATTAGGAAAACAAGGTAAACCATCACAGGAGTAGGAATTCACTGAAGAGACAGAGCAAGCGCTTGAACAAATGGATATGGATATGGAGCAGCAAGAGTTAGAGAAGGACATCGACCTCATGCCTCACCACTAAGAGGTCGAACCACCAGCTTCACCGCATCTAGAAGATGAGCAAGTCCCAAGCGACCAAGAAGACACTAAGATCCTTGGAGATTAGCCAAAAGGAGAGATGCACAACATCTCATTTGAAGAGTCTCAACATAGAGTTGTGCAATCTCACAGAGTGTCAACTCCAAAGGATCATACATCTCCTGTGTAGTATGAGGAATGATTGATCATTTCTGACGTACTCAAACATCTAGCAGCCTTGGCTGATGCTACCAGAGCATATGTCAAAGCCACTAGCTCAAATGTTCACTCTCTGATAATTGAGAATGAGCGAATGGCTAAGGAGCTACAGACGGCCAAGCAAGGAGGAGAGTTGGTGATAGTGTCCACCCGAGCAAACCTGAAGAAGGAAATACTAGATGAAGTATTGTCCCTTGACACAGTCATGCGGGCGTTGTATTCCAAGTTTGGTCCCGTGCATAAGGCACTCATCGATCTCAACAAATGGCAGCAACGATGTGCTGAAGAGAACGTATATTGTTTAATGTGCATGTTGTTTTTTATTACATGCAAACATGGACGATGAGATACAAGGGATCCCACTTCACTTGCCTAAGATGATGAAGCCCAAAGCGGTCGAGCTGAAGGCATGCATCTGGACTCAGATTCGGAACTATGAAGAGCTCCCGTAGCTCATCACTAGTCTACAGGCTTCCCATGCACGTGTATTCAAGAGTATGGATGTTGTGGTGCACGCACATGTGATACCATCTATTGAGACTTTCACCCAGGCAAAGACAAAGGCACAGGTTCGAATAGAGCTTGACTCGTACTTTGACGAGTTGATGCACATAGCCACCAGCCTAGACTTGTTAATTAGTGGAGACACCATGCACAAGTATGTTGTTGGTCCAGTTGTGTTGAAGACAATGATGCACATTCTTTCAGACGCATTTGACAGAGAAGACTAAGTAGTGTACCCAAATGCTATGGAGGCAAGAGTCAGGGTCCATAAATATGTCACCTTGGAGCACACAGACACCATCACGGACTACCAATCTTGGCATCAGTTCGCTACTATTGATCATCGCAAGGATGTTGAAGAGTTGGACTTCCCATGGTTGTCTGAGTCATAGCGATGTCTTGCATGGCTTTCTCAAGCCATTTTGTCTCACATGGGTACATGTGCATTGTAATGTAATGTCTTTTCAAGTGTAAGTTCAAGTGTCGATAGTTGGATGTAACAGCCATAGAGTAGATGAAGAGTCATGAGGGTAGATGAACTGTCACAAAGGGGAATGTCAAGGGCCACCCCACCCTTTGCTATAAATAGTCCCTCATAACTCATTGTATAGGCTTTTGTTCAACCAAGCTTCCGATAGGACTATCTTAGAGAGAGCTTGGACAATATCGTAACAAGCCTTGGCTTCTCCACTACGTAGAGCTAGTATATCTCTTTGGAGGAGCAGGCGGTTGTGGTTGTAACGTTCCATTGTTGGAACTAGTGGTTGGACATGGATGTATTGTATGATTGGAACTTACACTTCTTAATATAACAAGATCTAGCACGTTTCATGCATATGTTGTATTGTATTTCAGCTATCTGTTTACTCTAAATTACATATGTATCTGTTTTCTTATGCATGCATGTATAGATATTTCTATGTATGTATGTATGAATCTTTCTTAAATGTATTGTTGGTTTAACCATCACTTTGGATTTCTAGCTAACTTGCCTTCCATGTTGTGATGCATCCTTGCTCGTGTGTTCCCTTCTTAACTATGTGCTATCACAGGTTTCCAAGGGGCGCACTCATCTCAACCCTCGTGTGTTAGAACCTCTCATGCACCTTCATTGGCTTACTGCATATGTCACACCCTTGCTACCAACAAAGACATCTTACTTGCCTCTGTGCGTGGTCAAGGCATTACCGTATGACCCATTGTTGGGAATCCTACACCAAACTGTCTGCGGTATAATTGAGACTTCTTACCAGGGAGATCCCCAGACATATTGGTGGGTCTAGCACCATCAACAAATGGGGAGAACCATTGACTCTTTATGAGTTATGGATGACAATTGTAGATTTGAATATGCCTATCTACAAATAGTCTTTACTTTGTTAAGGATACCTTTCTTGATTGATAAAAGAACAAAAGTTTTTATAAGGTTGGAGGTTTCTCAAAGAATAAATAATTATGGTGGAAAAAACAATTTCAGAGATTCATGGAACTAAGCCAATTTTCAAATGTTATAATTATTTCCTTAACGATCTATGCTTCTAAAGCGAAAAATCAAAATATTTCAAAAATATTTATTGTGAAGCCAAAAGTAAATGTTATTCAACATTTATTTTCCTAGAAAGCAAAAGAATCAAAAAGATAAATGCAATAATGTACAATTAGGAGAGGTATCTCCTAAGAAAAGAATTTTTTCAAGATAATCCCATTAACAGGGAGAGAATCTCTTCTTCGTGATAAATCTTGTAATATGAAGCTTGATGGGCCTACTTGTTCCACAATTTGAAATGGACTGAGCCACAATCTTTGGAATTTGGTGTGTTTACCCTTTTCCTCATGTGCTTTGTCCCATTTCAAGACAAGATCTCTAATTTGAAATGACTTAGTGGAAATTGAAATGGCATCAAAAGAAGTTTTAACTAATTGTTGATTATGAACATGTGTAATCTTTTCTTTCTCTCTTTCCTCTTCTAATTTGAGAATTTGATCATGCCTTAATTGTAATGAAGAAGATGGAGTTTCTTGAATGAACTGCACTAGGGACAAAGAGGGAATAGATAGATTAGATGGAATGACATCTTCTTTCCCGTAAACCAATTTGAATGTATAAGTGCGTATTGAGGCCTTCTCAGTGATTCTATCTACCCAAAGAGAAAATTTCAAAGATTTGTGCCAATTCTTTTGGCTTTGGTCGATAGTTCGTTTAATGATTCTAATGAGATTTTTGTTGGTTGACTCTGCTAACCCGTTCCCTTGGGGATAGTAGATGGCAGAATAGTTTAATTTAAAACCTATTTTTAGTGCGAATTTGGTCATACTGTTTCCAGAAAAATAAGATGCGTTGTCAAACATGAGTGCGTTGGGTAAGCCAAATCTAGTTATGATGAATTGATCAATGAATTCAATAATTTCTTTAGAATTGACTACTCTTAGTGGAATTTCTTCCACCCACTTCGTAAAATAATATGTTGCAGTAAGAATGTATTTATGTTGTTTTGAAGAGTTAGGAATGACCTAACCTATGACATCCAATACCCATTGTTCAAGAGGTTGTTCAATGTTGATAGGTTGTAAGGGAAATGCCGGTTTCCTTTGTCTTCCAGTAGTTGCTTGACATACTTTGCATTTTTCACATATTCATGAGTGTCTTTGAACAATGTTGTCCAATAATAACCGACATGAAGAATTTTGTGTGTTGGTGTATCTCCTTTGAAATGTCCACTAGCTAGGCCATCCTGGAGTTCCTGTAAAACATTTTCTCCTTCAGATTTCTCGAGGCATCTTATTAGAATGGAATCATAATTTTTTCGAAATAGCACATTTTCAATTATTTGATATTTATTAGATTTTAATCTTAAGTGTATTTTCCTTTTATAACTGAGCTCGAGAGGAGTAAATCCATTTCTCAAATAGAAAAATAAATCAGCATATTGGGATTCAGAGTCGTTTAGATTTACCTCAGATATTTGCACAGTATTACCTAAATCTTCATCTGCTGATATGTTGGAAGCTCCTGCTAACGTTCTGCAAAAACCTTGACCTTTGACGATTTTAGCTAGTTTGATTTCAATGTCATATTCTTGCAGTGTTGTCACCCAACTTTCCCTTTTCTCCCCTAATTCTCTTTGCACTAGTAAATTACTTACAGAGGAGAATGGAACTATTACTTTAGTTTGTGTTTTAAGAAGAAAACGTTTGAAATGTTTTATTGATTTGGAAACAACAAACGCCTTCTTTTCAACATATGATTAATTCAATTCAACGCCTTGCAAATTGGAGCTAAATAAATAGATTGGTGCTTCAATTTTATCATCATTGACTTGTGTCAAAATAGTTGCATATGATGTTTCGAAGGTAAAAGTATATAAAATTAAATGATTAGAAAAATTCAAAGTTGTTAAAGAGGGATAATTTATAATTTCCTTTTTGATAAGATCAAAAACTTCTCACTCGGTATGTACCCATTTAAAAATAGATTTTTTCTTGATCATGGACTGCAAGGGTAAAACAATTCGTGAAAAGTCAGGGACAAATATTTTAACAAAATTTATCTGACCTAGGAAGGACTGCATGGATTTTTTGTTGTGAGGCAAAGAGATTTCAGAAATTTGTTTTATCCTATTAGGATCTATGTGAATGCCATATTTAGATACAATAAATCCTAGAAGTTTACCTTCACTTACAGCAAAGTAAGACTTCATTGGATTTAGAGAAATATTGTACCATTTACAACGTTCAAAGATCTGTCTTAAGTCCTTTAAATGATTACTACACTTTCTTGAATATACAGTTATATCATCTAAATAAATGACCACAGTTTTATTCACCAAACCTTTGAAAGTTATATCCATGGCTCTCTGAAATGTCGTGCCAGCATTGATTAATCCAAATGGCATCTTTTGATAAGCGTATGTTCCTCATTTGGTTCTGAATGTGGTCTTTAGTCGATTATCTGGATGTACGAGAATTTGATTGTAACCTGAAAATCCATCCAGAAAAGACATTAGTTCTGAGCCTGCAACTAACAGATTACATGTTCCATAGGAGGTAGTGGAAAGTTGTCCTTCTGATAAGCTTTGTTGAGATTGTGAAAATCTATGCAAATTTGAATATCACCATTCTTTTTCTGACTGGTACTAAGCTAGAAACCCGCCTTGAATATCTAACAGGAAAAATTATTTTGGCTTTAAGAAGTTTAATTAATTCATATTTGATTTGATTTTCCAAATTTGGATGAATCTTTATCAACTTTTGTTGTACAGGATTTTAGTCGGATATCATACGAATAGTATGTTGTATGATAGAAGTATCATATGTTTTAAGATCATCATAATTCCAAGTAAAAACATTTTTATATCTTCTTAACAAATGAATGAAGGCTAACCTTTCGTCAGGTGCAAGACCAAGACCTAGATCAATATTTTTTGGTTTAAGATCGGTCCCAAGATTTACTAATTCAAACCTCAATGTTGAACTTTGAAGTTTTGAGTTATTTGGTTTCTTGAAAATGTCTTTAAGGTCATACAAATCTTTCAACTTATCTACATATTTGGGTATAGGATTTTCACTTATCTTTTGTTTGAGTTGGTTGTCATGTTGGCCTTCATTTATTATCTGGTCATCATACGAGCCTTCGGAAGTTAGAAAGTTTATGATATCCAGATCATCATTAAAAACTCATCAATGGGTGATATTATCAGGAATAGAAGGTCTAAAAATTAATTCTATAGAAAATCGATCAGGACTATAATCTCCTGGTGGTATGAGGTTGGATGCAATGTTAGCCAAAATATCAGCACTTTTATTCCGAAGTCTTGGAATTGGAGAAATGTTAAATGCTAAAAAATGTGAGGTAAGGTCTTGGACTAATGATTGATAATGCTTTAAATGTCCAGAAAGGCGGTGATTATTGTTCCTTACCTGTTTGATCATGATTTTAGAATATCCAAAGACTTGAAGGTATTTGATATCAAGGCGTATGGCTTTGTATAATCCTTGAATTAATGCCTCATACTCAGTAGTGTTATTTGTGCATTCAAATTAAACTCTACATGCCAACATAGTTTTCTCTCCTTCAGGGCTAACTAATATGAAACCTGATCCTACTCCATCATTACATTTAGATCCATCGAAAAATAATTTCCAAAACAAAGAATTATCTACAGGTTTATCTACAAAACTGATACATTTGGAAGAATATGTTTGTGAATAATTTTCGATCTGTGAGGTAAAAGAAAAGGTGGAGTTTGTGCATTAAAATTGCCCAAAAATAATTCAACTGAATAATTTCCAATGATATTATTATTATATGCGACGGGCTCATTTTCCCCTTCCAGTTCAGTCACAATATAATTTAAATTCTTCTCACGGTTGACCCTTATTTGATTTGGCTTACCATTGTAAGGAAGCCACATATGAGACGAGTCTGTTGCAAAATATCCATGAAGCTTTTCCGACCAATCTCTGCTAAGGATCAAGTCATAAAATTCAGGAATATCAGCAACTAGAACTTCAATTACTTCAAATACTCTCGGATTTGATGAGAGTCTCATGGTAACCGCATTAATTTCTCCTATTAATTCGACTTGTGTTCGATCTAACTGTACAATATGAACTACATATTTCTGGGGTAGAACGTTTAATTTTGCACAAATTGTTTTTGGCATAATGTTGGATGAAGCCCCATAATCAACTAAACAATTGTGCAAATTCTTATTAAATATTTCAAAATTTCAAAGAAAAGGAGTATGAGAATTAGATCTACCACCGATTAAAGCAACATCAGTTGATTTAACTTTATTCGATGAAGTGTTGGGAGGCATACCAATTCCTTGGGCAGCCTGAGAAATTACAGCATCAGGAAGCCTGAGAAGTGGGGACTGGTTTTAATTCCTTGAGTAATAGCTCATGCCGATGTTTCAGCTTGCTAAGCTCATATAATTTGATATTAGCTCTAGTCTTCTTCATGTCTTCAATTATGTTGTATTCCATATCATCAGAAACTAACAAGGTTTTGGCTGAAGGTGAAGAATTAGATTGAGGAGGAGTTGTCTCAGTAGACTTGGGAGAAGATTTATTAGCTATTGCTTTTTCTTTGACAACAGGAGTTGATTTTGTTTTTGACTTGTATGTGGCAAATTAACAGTGCTCTTGATTTTGATGGCTACAGGTAACTCTTCTTCTTCTTCTTCATTGTCTCACAAAGGAATAATGAAATCCCACATTCCATGTACTCAAACTAGTTCTTCATCATCAGTTTTTTCTTCAGTTGTTGATACTTCTCCTTCTTCCAAATCTAATTCAGCATATGATATTGTATTTGGAGGTTTAGGATCAGAGATGGGATTTATTTTAAAAGGTCTAAAGGTTTTTTTAGAATAAGTTTCAGCTACTTGCTTTTTTATTTCAACCATTTCATTGGACATGGGTTTAAGTACTTTTTGCATACCTTCAAGATTGAAAGGATCTTTAGGTGTTTTCTTCTTGGGTTCGCCTTTGAAGGTGACCTTTTTGGATTTTCTTTCTTCTAATGCATTTTTCTTTTCTAAATCTAAAATTCGTTTCTCTACAACTATAGCTTCTTTCATGTTTTCAGCCAAGGTTGGCTTGGCAGCTCTATCAACAAAAATAGTTGCATTTGAGGGAAGAGCAGAAATGTACCATTCATTCTGTACTTCAGAACTTGGCCTGGATGCCACTGGGATTTTATTTAATAGTTTGTTAAAACGTGAATTGAAATCCTTAACTGGTTCTCTAGATTCAGCTTTTAAGTTGGAGAGATCATTAAGAAGAGTAGTCGTTGAGCAGTCATCTCCAAACTTAGTTAGGAATTGTTCCTGGAATGTGTTCCAATTATCAATGGAACTAGATGGTAATGAAAAGTACCAAGATCCTGCTGATCCTTGTAAAGTATAAGGGAATAGTCATACAATAGCATCTTCTTCTACAACTCCATTTAGGTTTATAGACAACATGAAGTTGTTTATATGTTCTTCGACAGGAAGACCATCATCAGGATTGAATTTCAGAAACCATTTTTCTAGATGTGCACGTAATGGATGTAATGGTCCTTCCATTTCAACGGATCCTAGATTTTTCCATGATCTTTGAGCCATTACGGGTATCTTTGTGGAAGAAGATGTACCAGTAGTAGAAGGTGATTGGGTGGAGGAATATTGTGCTCTTGTACCGGTGTAAATAACTATTTGAGATGGTGAAGTGGATGATTAGATAGAGTGTGTTTGAGATGAAGATGATGGAATAAATGAGGGATTTTGTGGTGATGGTGAAAGAATCTCACTATGAGTTTCAGACTCAAATTTCTTAGTTTTCCTTCGAGGATGGGGTAGAGGAAATTCAAATGGAGGTATTCTAGATTTTTCACTCTACGATCTAGTTAATCTTCGAGAAGAAGGAAAATATGAAGAAGCATTGGCTTGAGATAGTTCAGATTCGTCTTGAGACAGAGAAATTCCTTCTAGTTTATGAAATAAATATTGTACTTTGGGAGTTTCTGTAGAGGAAGGTTGATCTGATTTCTTGGGGAAACACTAGTGGATTGAAGAGTCTTTTTCACAACTTCATGTTTGGGATTTGGAGATCTATAATGTGACCGGGAATTTGGAGGTGATGGTGAGGGAGTTTTACTCTTAGAATGGATTTCTGATTTAAATTATCTTGTCATTCACAGTCTTGGCCCTCCTTCTAGTGCCAAAATGTTGAAGCCTCGAAATCCGTTGCGACAACATCGGGGATAACCACCCGATTGAGGACTTGAATACCATCCCTTATTCGTTTGGATTAGTGGCTTTGATTGTATTTATGGGACCAATTTCCCATTTTTTGAAAAATATGGTAGAATGGGGTCTGCATTTGATTATCAAATTTGATTTGGTAGATGAGGATGGTTTCAACAGGAAAAAAAACAAAAAACAAAACAAAAAAAAAAAAAAAAAAAAAAAAAAAAAAAAAAAAAAAAACAAAAACAAAAACAAAGAAAACAAAAACAAAAAAAAAAAAAAAACAAACAAACAAACAAACAAACAAACAAACAAACAAAATAAACTATATTTACTATGTACCCTGATTTAAATCAATATTTGTGCAATCTAGACTACCTTGAATGATAATAAAGATTATTCATACAAGAAGTATAAAACATTCATAAAATAACTATGTTGATTAAATAGTTAATCGAAATGGTTGATTGTAAAAATATATCGCATCAAATATCTAACAGAATATTGCTTATCAAAAATCAAAAGATGGAAGCTCAGCTATAATTCAAAAAGTGAGATAATAACAGGTTGTATTAAAATATAATTGACAAACAATAAACATGAAAAAGAAACAGCTTAATCACTTATAAAATAATCACTACACAATGATAAAATTACCCGATGCGAAATGAATCATCCATAGACAATTAGGCTGCAATCCATGTGTCTTCTCCAAGATTGATCATAAAAGAAAAAGAAAAAAGTGCATTCCTTAGCAAGATTTCTTAGATAAACTTTCATGGAGTAGACCTTCAAATATTAAAGAAAAACTTTAAAAAGTACAAAAGTGCATGTTTTTAAAGAGTTTCAAATAAAATTGTTAGACCCATTTCTAAATACATGAAAGCGGTTTAAATATCAAAACAAATATTAAAAAAATATCTAAGCACTAAATCTTGGGGCGTGAAACGACTCTCCTTAGAATCAGTGCCAAAAATGCAACACTAAAATTGATTTAAAAACCTAAAAATCTAGTCATTATTGGTGTTAGCTCCTCATTTGCTTCCACTTCTCATAGATATCCATCATAGCTTTAAAATCTGAAGGCTTCTTAATGCTTATCTTTACCTATCCCGCATAAATTGTATCTAAGAGCGGTGGCGTCATATGGATGATTGAATTGGTTAAGCATCGCAAGGCCATTTATTGACTATGCGGTTTTACCAAATATGACCAATAAGTATCCCAATTCAAATTCAACGGCTGTCTGATTCGTTGTTCTCTTGCTACAATGCTATTGTGCCAGATTAACTGCAAATCATCAATCTCAGGCAAATTTCCTGACGAACAATTTTGGATGAAACCTGCATACCAAAGATTATCATTAATAGTTTCAATTATTAATGATCCATCCTGATGATGAGCCACGGTGGATGGCTCGAAACGTCGATTCAAACAACCATGGATGCGAGAACTCCGGAAGAAGACTACACACAAAGTACTAATCACAGAAGCCTCAAAAAAATAGTTTCAATTATGTTGTTTGATGCTTTGCTTGCACTTGAAACTGCCCTCTCAGCCTACTTTATCTAGATTTCCCAGTCAGTGAAGAGAATGTCCTTATGAGATTCTCTCACTTTTGGCAATTCTGTTATCTTTCCTTTTGAATTATCTTGCCATGTAATCAAATTTGATATTTTCTCATCTATTTCTTCAAAATTGATTTTAGATTCATTGAATTGACCCACTAATGTATCATCTTCTTGGCACAATGGACTAATCTCTATTAACTGCTTACAAAAGATTGATTGTTTCTTAGATAGAAACAGATTAATTTCTAAAGCTTATTTGATGAATTCATTCACTTTTGGGCAATCATTTATCCGATCTATAGTAAATTGCAGTTGCATGATTTCAGTATCTTTAGCATTTAATTCTGTATGGTTCTGAAGTCTTAATTTGTCAAAACTTTGTTACATTTTTTCAAGCTATGACTTAATCTATTCCTCTGTATTCTCCTTTTCTTTTGTGAGTTGATCTTCCAGTTGCTTTATTCTTTCCTCTTTTTCCTTGATCAAATTTCTTACTTCTTCAACTTTGTCAATTGTTGCAGAAGCATAAGCTCTTGCAAACTGAGATAATTTGGTCAAATTTTCAGATGGATCTATAGGTGTATCCTTCCAAACAACATCCATTGATTCATCGCCTGGCAAAGTAATAGTAGCATGGTCATTTTCCTCTTCTTCCTTTGTCTTTATTACTGCTCGATGTTTAGGACTATAAAAAATATCCAAAGGAGGAATCTCTTCCTCTTTCAAAACAATTTCTAAAGAAGGAAAAGCAGGAATTACTTCGATATCTTTTGAAGTAGCAAGAGCTTTTTCTGAAGATTTCTCGGGATGTTTTGGTGTTTCGGGCAAAGTTTGTGCTTGACTCGTACCACCCTATGATTCAATGATGATTTTTTCAAACTTCCCCCATTCCTTCTACATTTGATCTTGATCAAGTCCTTTCTCATTACTTTTATTGTTGGAAGGTTCTTCTACATCTTTCTCTATAATAGACTCTTTTTGTGGTTCAGCATCATTAGATGTTTTATTTGCATTCTCTTTTGAGCCATTAGTAGATATCCTTTCTTCTTGAGATTCTTTCATGAACAAATGCCTTGACCTTAATAGTCGTGGTAAAATCATACACGGCTTTAACAGGATCATATTTCCTTTCTCTAAACTCAACAAGATTCAGACTATGAATGTGTTTGACTTCGACTTGAGCATGTCTGAAATCATTTAAGCAATAAACACCATACCGAAGTGGAAAAGTAGGCTAGATAAATTTTATAGAATCTTTGAGGGATTTGGTTACACCTTTGGTAACAATCTGATATGCAATCTCTCTAGCTAACACTTTATCAGGGACATGCCATGGAAGCACATGTGGAGGAGTACTACTTCCAAAAAATCTTATATATGTAAACAATTCTTCACCAAACCATCTCGCCACAGGTTGAATATCAACCTTAGATTCTTTTGATAACCTTGGGGATTTCTTGTCAAAGATAGCCTAATAAATAGGGAGCATCACCCCCTGACAAATATGATAGAAATTTTCATTGAAACAAGATTTCCAAAGAGATTTATGATACACATGGATTGGCATGGGGTCCTGAAGAGTCCACTTCCATCCCATAATTGGAAAAGGAAAATTGAAACATACGGCATCCATGACATAGGCATACATATAAAATGGAGTAATGGTTCTTGTAGTAACATAATGATTCCTTCTATATTCTAAGATATGGTGGGCTAAGTTATTTGACAAAATTGTGGCCCAATCCATGACTATAGAATTAGAAGCGGCATCAATGAGAGGCACCCATTCCATTGAAAACTTGGTAGCATCTGTGTACCCAAATAACCTGTATGACGTAACAGCAATGTACAAATAAGAAGCAGCGAGACAGACTACTGAGTACATACCAGTTCTATCCATTTTGTGCTTGCTCGGATTTTCCCTCCATTGTTTTATAACTTCAGAGGATCCTTCATTGTCAGCAGCAAATTTCTCCACAAATTATTTATTGTAAATCTTATGAAGAGGAGGTAAATGATACATTCTTCTGATATCCTATGGTTTAAATGAGCCGATGAATACTTGCCTTACGATCACGAATTCTTTGTCCTCAATATTCACATTTTCAATAATCCATTTGACCATATAAACATAGGGTAATAATTTCAGTCTAGCTTCTATCTTATGCATGACAGAGCATGAAACTTTAGGATAAGAAGTGTCTAAAGATTACATATCATCTATCATGGCTTCCTTATGTATTTCCCTCTCGAATAGGCCATAAACATTTTCCCAGGATCTGGTACCACACTCTAGTATACAAGTTATATAATAAAACAAAGGTGATGACTGCAGTACATATTCAGCTGTGCACTGTGTTCCCTTTCCCTTATTCACCTTGATCATTTATTTGAGTAATGAAGTCTCTGTTACAGTCCTATCACCACAAAGAATATGCGAGTGATATTGTAAAGAATACGAAATAAGAGTATAATGGCATGCAAATAGGATAACCTTATTCAAATTAATGAAACTGAAAACACATAAATGCATTTGTAATGGTGAAAAGCTATTGAATTTCTTGAGCCTTGGAATCATAAATATCCATAATCTAAAACAATATCTACGTAAGATTCAGATTAATTCACATTATGCTAACGATCTTTTCAGAGCAAGTTATTAAAACCTATTAACGTACCACCCTTAATTCGTAAGATATCACTTTAATGACATGTCAGTGGGTTTGTATTCCATCGCAAATTAGATATTTGCAGTATCACATGATATGCTTTCTTACTAGTTTTGCGATTTGTGAAATTCTAATCTGACAGATGTGACTATATTATGATATTACAGTTAATTAGTTTGCCAGGTCCATCATGATGTCGCAATATGTAAAGGATGACTTAACATGTTTTATAGCTCTCTTGCGAAATGTGAAATGCAATCTAATCTTAGGAGTGGGCTTTTGGATTTTTGCCTGGATTATAATGTATTTTAAATCAAATTATTTTCTAAAGGGTCCCCATTTGTTATCTAAAGGATTCTATCAAATGGGGGTTTTTGTACAACACAACAAGTCACTAATCCAGGATAATGGCTCACAACACCTCTTTGTAAGAGAAGAGGCCTCATCGTGAGTCGGCTTGTTCATGACTATCAACACTTGTGAATGGCATTGTCATATCTGGTCATCAAGTCAGGACAATGGTTTTCAGAGTTATTAATGAAATATGTCTTCTCTGAAATACTAAATAGTAGATGGAATACTGACATTCCTTTGGGTTAAAAAGGTAACCCTGTCGAGGCTATGGACACCTGCTAGTAGTAGTGGCTCTACCTGTGACAATGAGAGTTCAACTTTCTTACTAAACAAAATTCTAAGATTTTCTCCTTTATTTTATGTTGTCATTAATTAATGGTTATTGTAAACATGATCTTACTCTTATGATTTCTACAAGAAATGTTCAAAATGATTAAACTTTGTTTTGAGGGATTTCATAGAGTCTGAATCTTAGAATTTTGATTTTATTCAACCTTGTTCCTTTTCCTTTTAGGATTTGATAAATAATAAACCAGAGATAATTGGTTCTTCCTATTGTGTCACCATTGTTGTGGTAAAAACACAACCCCCCATTATTCACTTAATTCTCATTATGGGGACGCTTTGATTGAATCTTGGTCATGTTGTTTTCTGATTTTCTAAGTTTGGATTGCTTCAGTGAGTTTTATATGTTCTTTTCTTCCTATCATAACTTGTTTGATCTCATTTGGACGTTTGGTTTGCAAACAACGCTTAATTGAAGATTGGACATTTTCATCGACTTGGCCTTATAATTTATCTAACATGTACATTATCTCTGTATTATACAAATTTAATTTGTAAATATTACTTTTGTTTGTTTTATTTTAATTTTTAATCAATTTAATTAATTATGAAAATAATCCCCGATACCAAGATCTATTGTAAAGTGGTTATAAGCCATAGCCCTTTATCATAAAGCAGCAGAGATATTTTATTAACAAAAGTTATATATATATATATATGAAAATAGTCCCCTAGACGAAGATCTATTGTAAAGTGGCTATAAGCCATAGCCCTTTATCATAAAGAAGCAGAGATATTTTATTAACAAAAGTTATATATATATATATATATATATATATATATATATATATATATAGAGTTTCTGGATTTTTGATATCGGAGGATTTCCTAAGAATCCCCAATATCCAAAAGCCTCGAACCTCATACCAAGTGTCTATAGTTCATTTATATTATAAACTATGAGTATTCAGAAGGACCCACCTGCCACATCATTACTTGGGCTCCTAAGTATCGGAAATCAAAGATTTTCAACTCATCAAGCTTTTAAAATCTCCAATCTTTGATAAGCGATATAACCTCCCACTCTGACCTCTAATATTCATATCCCTCCAATCGTCGATATTCCGATATGTAACTCCGCTGATATTCCGATAACCAATCCTTCCGAACTATGATATAATATTCGCTCTGACTTCCAACATATCAATATCTGATATTTCAGACCCGATATGATTTAAGATTTGGTTTAATTGTGAAATCATGCCCGCTTGTATATCAGAACTTTTGAAATGGCACACATCTAAAAATCTCCTATAAGGCCTAAGCTTCTGATCTCTGATATGATCGTGGATTCGATTTGCTTTACCACAATGATTTAATACAAAATCATGTCTGCTCTCTATCACATTTCCACAATATCGTAACTTTGGGTATGTTACGATCGTTTCAAAACTTATGATATCCATTTCTCGGATACCTATCAGTGCTTTCCATGTGTCACTTCTGCTCCGGCCATTATTATTATTATTATAAATTCAAAAGCCGCTTAATTAATTCAAAAAGGTCTCTTGGCATAAGTATAGTTTAACGCATGTTTATAGTTTAATATATGTTTTCGCTATTTTAATATAAAAGCCAACTCTTTACCATTGACTATATTTTCTGTTATAACAGAGAGGTGTATAGAGCCGATGAGAATTAATGCATTCAGTCAACATTCTCAAAGAAACTCCTCCAGGTGGCGCAAAGCAAACTTAAAATGGGCAGGGGTTGTTGAAGTTGTTATTCAAAGATCACCATGCCTATGAATTCCACCTATCAGTTCCAAGCAAGTTGTACAATCTTATCAGAGCGCTAACCAAGCTGGGCATTTTCTTAACCATGGCAATCTATATTCAACTAGAGCTCCAATAGAAGCATAACCTCTAGATCTATATTCTTTTAATAAACTATGTTGTTGAGAGATATGGGGGGGTTGTTATTATTTCTCCCTGTATAAATATGACTTCTTGGATGAGTCCAAAGGAGGGGGGATGCACGACATAGAGTATATAATAGAATAGAGAGGCATTATTAGAATAGGAGATTCTTTCACAGATCTGTGATTTATGTGATTGGGGTTTGGTCTCTTTCAATTCTGAGTTGTGTAAAGAGAAGCAGGGTTTGCACTATTGTAGTTGTTGTTTCTATCAACAAGGTTCATGACTTGGAGGAGGCTTGTTGAAGATCAAATCTTGTATTGAGCAGGAGAGGAGGTTTGATTAGTTTGTATAAAGATACTATTATTTTTAATAACAAATTTCATTCCTTTTTGGTAGCAGAATTATGTCTATGGAATTTATATTGTGCACTACTATCAATATTGATTCTTATATTGTAGATTAGCTATCTGATCTTCAGTACAAAAATATGTTATCATTTATCTCTTGCCATTACTTATTAAGATCAGATTTCTAAGTAACTATTTACTCATAAATATGCTATCTTATCCTGATTTAATAACCAGTAACATTATGTGAACTAATTCCTAATGCTATTGGTTCATTATTTTTTGTTTTCATTAACATTATGTGAACTACTTCCTAATGTTAGTGATTCAGCAGTTATGATTAATTGATCTCTTAAACATAGCATGATAAGCAATTACAATGTTAGTTAAATGAACTATTTCTTTAACCAGATATTCATCATAATCTTTTCATGCTAAAATCCCAATTATTATTAGTGTTTTTTTTTTTGGGGTGGAAAAACCTATGAACAATTTTGAAACCAACGTTTCGGACTAGCTTAGTGAGTCCATCATCAGGGAAATGAGATTTGTATTTTGAGATGAGCGTGTGAAATTACAGAGCTTATTAATAGTTATTGAAAAAAAAAATTGATGTCTTCTTTTGTAGTCGGCTTACAAATGATTAATTAACTAATAATTATTTTATTTATATATTTAAATAATTACTTATTTTATTTATTATTTTATTATTTATTACTATTATTTATTTATTTAGTTTTATTTCATTTTATTATTATTATTTATTTATTTATTTATTTTAATATATATATATATATATATATATATATATTTATTTATTATTATTATTATTATTATTTTTTATCATTGTTTATTTATTTATCTTTTTTATTTTTTTTATTTTTTTTAATTTTTTTTGTTTTTGGTTGCATGGAGGACTAATCCTTCATCCAATCGAGATAGTCTTAGGAGATGTAAAGGTAGATTTGCATTTAGTTTAAAGACCACATTTCTAGAAGTCATCTACTTAAAGAGGAAAATCATTAGAGGTGGTTTGGTTGAGCCCCAGATCAACTTAAGGGGTTACTTTCTTTGCCAAGCTAATAGCTGCAAGAGAGTCATCTTGATTGCTCTTTCCCTGTTGGTGAGAGAATAGAGATATTAAAAGCCAACAGAGATTTAGATAAAGGGTAATTGGCCCCAATTGAACCAATTGGAACCACCATTTCAACGGAAAATGAATTGCTTTAAATTCCCGGCCGGTTGATCTCCCTTACAAGTTGACGAGGCCATTTTTATTGATCAACATATCTGTGCCATCTTCTTGTCAAAAAAGGATTCATGTCATCTATGTCATATGCCTATGACGTGATATTATCTCTTTGGATCACCACTTGTAACTCCGGGGAAAGGGAGCGTTGGTGGAGGAAAACTTCAGATGGTCCATTTTTTGGAATTGCAATGTTTCCTGGCCTTATCAAATAATGTAGTGGCACTAGTCAATCGGAAGTACGTGGAGGACGTAAGCCTTTATATATATATTAAAAGGGAGCAATATGTGAAGATTTCTCGACTTCATATTTAAACATTGCATTTTTTTAAAATGCCTTTATTCTTTTTTAACACCCATGTGAAGGGCATAATTTTATTTAAAAAGAAAAATTATATACTAAAAAGAAAAGGGGAAGATCGCCCATTTGGAATTTGTTTAAAAAAGGGGTGTTGATATTTTTAAGGGAAAAAGGGGGCTCTTATATATTTTAAACAGATAATTTTATTTAAAAAGAAAAATTATATACTAAAAAGAAAAGGGGAAGATCGCCCATTTGGAATTTGTTTAAAAAAGGGGTGTTGATATTTTTAAGGGAAAAAGGGGGCTCTTATATATTTTAAACAGAGGGCTTTATTTTTTTTGAGTGGTTGAATCTTCATATTTTTTAGCCTCAATTTAAATTTATTTGAAAGCTTTGGAAGTGCTCTTGAAAAGCATTGGGAAAAGATGGTGAATTCACTAGCAGAGACATACCTGAACGAGGCAAATAAATTGGATGACACGAACTACGTCAACTGAAAATTTAAGTTGCGAACATTGTTGGAAGGTTATGGCGCTTAGGCCATCACAAAGGGAGAAGAAGCAAAACATGTTACAAGCTCGACAACTGCATCAATTCAGGACTAGGAGAAGCGAGAGAAAAAAGAAAAGGTATTATTAAGGATATCTATTAAAGATAATGTAATCCCTTATATTCATGATTGTTAGACCTCCAATGCAACTTGGAATGCATTGAAGGAGTTGTATGAAACTAAGAACACAAATCAAGTCTTGTTTTTGAAGAGTAAGCTCCTATATATTAAGATGGAAGAGAATGAATCTGTTGGTTCCTTATTTCCAAAATTAAAGATTTGAAAGATAAGTTGGGAGATATAGGAGAATCAGTACCCGCTATTGATAGCGTGACAATAACTCTAAATAGAATGTCAAAGGACTACCATATTTTTATTACAGGTCTTATAGCAAGGGAGAAGATGCTAAAAATTGAGGAATTGATAGGCATATTGTTGCAAGAAGAAGAGAGGCGCAAGAACTTGAAGCCTCAGAATCCATATTTGGCACTTGTGGCAAAGAAGAAATTCTTCAAAGGGAAACAAGGAGAAGAAAACAAAGGTGGAAGCTCATTTCAGAAAAGGCCATTTTTGAAACCAAATCAAGAATAAAATTCGTTTACTGTGGTAGAATTGGGCATCTTGCCAAAGACTGTTATAAGAAGAAAAATGATGAATCTAGGCATAAACATAGAAGACAGTCAAGACATTTTGCAGGAAAATCCCTGGATTCTTATCTCAAAAATATCAAGCTATTTGTGTCTAATGTTGTATTGTTCACTAAAATGGATGATGTTAATACATGGTTTGTGGACTATGGAGCTTCGATTCATATGACATGCAATAGGATCTTGTTGAAAATGGCAACAAGGAATGCTATAAATAGCAGTTCAGGTACCAGTGTTGGACATAGCAACAAGGAATGAAAAAATGGAAATGCCAATAATAGCATTGCTATAAATAGTATTTCGAGATAGATTCCAATTTTAGTTAGTCCCTAAACTAAAATTGAGAATTAAAATTCGAATTTGATCTTAGCAGTTGTTTGTAAAATAATTAATTAAATCATCTTGAGTTAATTAGCTGTAGAAAATCAAACATAAAGTCTATGTGAAGACATGCAATAGTTTCTCCATTGATTGAGGAAGTTATCCCTTGATTATAGGAGATCAGGATGAGTTGTACTTTTAGTTGTAATTAGTTAGCTCAGTTAACTGAGTTAAGTCCAGTTAGATTAGTTCTAACAGTTTGAGAAACTAATTGTGAGTTCAGTTAGTTAATGCATGCATGCATGTAACTCTTGCACTTCAGATAACTAAATATTCTCTCATAAATAACTCATGCATGTCAGTTCAATCAGAGACCCAGTTGAGATCAGAGGAAGGGACAATGTACTATCAGTTGGAGGATTTTTCCTATATAGGAAACTCATCCATGCAGAAGGAATTATCTCCTTCAGGATTGCGTAGTTACTTCTGAGTTTAGTGAGCAGTGCGAGAGGTGAATTCACACAGGTGGCAACATTGGACCCCAGGAGAAACTGTGCAAGGAAATAGGAGGCTTGGAGGGCAGAGGAGAAGGTTTGTGAGAAGCCTTTGGCTGTCTATGAGCAACAAAGGGATTGTACTGAGAGCAGGATAGCTTGTGATTTGATTCTTTGTGTAATCTGAACATATTTCCAATTGTATGATAATACAAAGATCAGGGTTTTTAGCTCAGGCTTTCCCCAGATTATTCTTTTTTGTTTCATGTGTATGATTTCTTCTTCTCTGATATATGTGTTCTGATTGATCTAGCTCAAATTGATTAAGCTTCCGCAAGTTTGTTTGTAGAAGTAGATTAAGTATTTTTCTTTAGTATATTGCATTATCAGGTGATCTATGAAATTCTACATGGTATCAGAGCAAAGGTGATCAAAGTGAAGAACAGTATACAAAGAAGGGAGAAGTTCAAAGTTTCAAGTTCCTGATTATAGAATTTGAATTCTTATCACATCTCAAATTTCCCCAATGGCGTTCAACAGTTTAAGACTCGAGTATGCTCTTGATGGCAGCTCGAATTATATAGCCTGGAAGGATCGCATGGAAGCAGTATTAGAGGACAACAGTCTAAAGGACTTCATTGATTAAGAAGTCCCCAAGCCGGCAGCAGCTAATGCTACAGAATTGGCGGAATGGAAGAAATGTGTGGCTAGAGTGAGGAGAATCCTCCTGTAGGGAGTTCGAGACCACATTGTCTCGAGCCTCCATGGGAAGGAGACATTGTTTTCAATGTGGAAAACATTGAAAGATCTATATCAGAAAAGCAGCGATCAGAGGAAGCTGGCACTGAAAGACAAGCTTCGGAAAATCAAGTGTAAAAAGGGCGACACGATCTCTACATATCTAAACAAGCTCACCACCTGCAGGGATGAGCTTGGAAGTGTAGGGATCATGACAACCGATGATGATATGGTGAGTCTTACTCTCCTCGGTCTTCCTAAGAGTTGGCATAGCTACCAAGGCTCGGTAAATGGAAGAGAGAAATTGACAGATTGGGAATGACTTTGGTCGGGTCTGATGCAGGAGGAGATAAGGAGAAGCACCAGAGATGGTTCTTCATCCAAGGAGGATGAAGAAAATTGTGCCTTAGCGAGTAAGGCAAAGAAAGGGAAGGAGAAGGATTCTCATCCCAAATCGAGTTCTTCCCATGGTGGGAAGAAGTTTGACAAATCGAAAGTGCAATGCTTTCATTGTCATGAGGTGGGCCATTTTGCAACAAATTGTCCATTGAAGAAATCCAAGATGGGATCCAAGGAAGGATCTGAAGGTGAGGCATTGGCCTCACAATTCGAGTTGGATTTCACCCTCTTCGCATGCATGGTTTTATCCATGGTGGGATGTGGTTGTTTTCTTGACAGTGGACCTTCATTCCACATGACCAGCGATAAGAGTTTGTTCAATACCTTGGAGGAGAAAGATCTCCAGATACTCATAGCGATGGGTAATGATGAAAAGTATAGTGTCTCAGGAGTAGGCACAGTTGTTTTTCAGAGGGAGCATGGAGCTCGCATTACCTTGACAGATGTGAAGTATGTGCCAAGACTGAATAAAAACTTGGTATCGATCACAATGCTGGAAGACAAAGGCTATGATTTAGTCTTCGGGAAGGGAAAGGTTTTCCTTAGACACATCACCATGAGACAGGTGAAGCAGATCGGTTCACGAGTCAAGAACCTGTATGCTCTTGAGATTCAAGATGCATGCAAAGCCTTGACGAGCAAGGCAACTGATGGAGACTTGGTGGTTGAGAGGGAGAGTACATTACCTCTTAACATGCAGTGCCAAAAGAAGTCTCAGACAATTATGGAGGAGCTACAATTGGTGAAGCAGCTTCAGGAGGTTGTGGAGCAGCCACAACTAGAGAAGCCGGGAGGAGACCGAGTGGAGGCATACATGCATGCAAAGACCTCCAGTAGGGGGGAATTTCGAGCCAAGTGGACAGAGGGATCACATGCATCCATACCTCCAAGTAGGAGGTGGGGCGATGTGGAGTGGCAGTCCCAAGAAGGCTGGAATAGGGGCAAGATCATTGAGGTACCCAACCTCTTTGATTAGACCTTGCTACGGGAGCCTCGATGAGGAGTAACAGGACTAGCTGAGTGGGTAGAGGCAGATGCAGATGAAGCGCCAAAGAGAGCTACAGTGCAGGAATCCCAAGACAGCACAAAGCTAGCAGGCTGCAACAATGTGAGAGGCACAGGAGTGTTTCACCAGTGCAGGATGGCATAGAGAGGTGTGCAACAGTGCGAGATGCAGGGAGTTGTTGCAGCAGCACAGAGGTCAAAGAGGGAGCACTTGTCAGCGGCAGAGGGAGCTTCAGCATCAGAGGGTGTTCCTAGCCCAATAGGGAGGTCAGTTGAGAGATCAGTTACTTACTTCTTAGTAACTGAGTTGCAGTGCATCAGTGGGCAGCACGATGCAACATGATGAGAGGAGGTGCAGTGTGGATGCAATGTTAGGAGATAGGACCAGCAGTAGCATGGATGCAGCGGAAGGAATCAGTGTGATTGATGCAGTCAGAGATAAAAGTGACAGAGGCTAGAGCAGTCAGATACTGAAGAGCATAGAGGTGCAGAGTTTTCAGTGGACAGAGGCAATAACAGTGAGAGACTTTGGTGACAGAGGCATCATTCTAATTTAGGTTAGATATTTTTTTGTGTTCCTAGACTAGCTGGAGCAACAACCCTTGAGAGAAGTATTGCATGCAAAACATTCCAAAGGTTCAGGATCGGGTTCGATTTGAATGTCTTTCTTGTTGAGAGGGAGTGTTGAAAATGGCAACAAGAAATGCTATAAATAGCAGTTCAGGTACCAGTGTTGGACATAGCAACAAGGAATGAAAAAATGGAAATGCTAAAAATAGCATTGCTATAAATAGTATTTCGGGATAGATTCCCATTTCAGTTAGTCCCTAAACTAAAATTGAGAATTAAAATTCGAATTTGATCTTAGCAACTATTTGTAAGATAATTAATTAATTCATCTTCAGTTAGTTAGTTGTAGAAAATCAAACATGAAGTCTATGTGAAGACATGCAACAGTTTCTCCATTGATTGAGGAAGTTATCCTTTGATTAAAGGAGATAAGGATGAGTTGTACTTTGAGTTGTAATTAGTTAGCTCAGTTAACTGAGTTAAGTCCAGTTAGATTAGTTCCAACAGTTTGTGGAACTAATTGTGAGTTCAGTTAGTTAATGCATGCATGCATGTAACTGTTGCACTTCAGATAACTAAATATTCTCTCATAAATAACTCATGCATGTTAGTTCAGTCAGAGACCCAGTTGAGATCAGAGGAAGGGACAGTGTACTATTAGTTGGAGGATTTTTCCTATATAGGAAACTCATCCATGCAAAAGGAATTATCTCCTTCAGGATTGCGCAGTTACTTCTGAGTTTAGTGAGCAGTGTGAGAGGTGAATTCACACAGGTGGCAGCATTGGACCCCAGGAGAAATTGCGCAAGGAAATAGGAGGCTTGGAGGGCAGAGGAGAAGGTTTGTGAGAAGCCTTTGATTGTCTATGAGCAGCAGAGGGATTGTATTGAGAGCAGGATAGCTTGTGAGCTGATGCTTTGTGTAATCTAAACATATTTCCACTTGTATGATAATACAAAGATCGGGGTTTTTAGCTGAGGCTTTCCCCAGAGTATTCTTCTGTGTTTCATGTGTATGATTTCTTCTTCTCTGTTATATGTGTTCTGATTGATCTAGCTCAAATTGATTAAGTTTCCGCAAGTTTGTTTGTAGAAGTAGAACAAGTATTTTGCTTTAGTATATTGCATTATCAGATGATCTACAGTGGGAAATTCTACAGATCTAGTATGAGAATTTGAGGTATGCAATGGTGTTAATATTTATCTTGGAGACGATCACCCATATCGGATTAAGGGATGTGGGGATATTCCTACAACATTTCCAAATGGAAATTTCAGGCACATTCGTAATATTATGTATGTGCCTTGGAATAAGAAAAACTCGATCTATGTTTCTACAATTACATATCAGAACCTAAAGGTTGAATTCTTCAAAACACATTGCATAGTGAAATATTTTTTGGATCACTGCAAACTTGTTGCTTTAGGAGTCAGAGTTGGAGGCTTGTACAAGCTTGATGTTACTAGCAAAAGTCATCAAGCACTAACTTCTACAACTATGTCAACATAAAGTCTTTGGCATCAGAGGTATGGTCACATTAATTATCATGATTTATTGTTGCTACAAAAATAAAGTATGGTTGAAGGACTCCCTATGTTAAATAATGAATATGTTTCTTGTGAAGGTTGTGCATTAGGAAAAATTCACAGAGATGAATTCCCCTCTAATTCTGATAGGAGAAGAAGAGATGTATTAGAACTTGTGCATTCTAATGTTTGTGTACCCATGCAGACCAAATCCCTAGGAGGAGCCTATTATTTTTTGTTGTTTATTGATGATTGCACAAGGTACACTTGGGTGTACTTCCTTAGGAAAAAGAGTGATGTTTTTTAGTATTTCAAAGAATTCAAAAACATGGCAGAGAAGCAGACAAGGAAGTTTATAAAGATCCTTCGTTCAGATCAAGGGGGAGAATATAGATTGGGGAACTTCGTCAAGTACTGCAAGGATCATGGAATGGTGTAGCAATTCACAATACCCTACACTCCATAGAAAAACCATGTTGCAGAAAGGAAAAATAGGACATTGGTAGAGAGTGCATAGAGTATGATCCAAGGTAAGAACCTCTAAAATGTTTTTTGTGCAAAATCCATTAGTATTGTTGTTTATTTAAAGAATAGAAGTACAACAAGGTATCTTGATTTCAAGACTCCATTCGAAGCCCTGTATGGTTTTAAATTATCAGTTCATAATTTTAGAATATTTGGGTGCAAGGCCTTTCCACATATTCCGAAGGAGAATAGAAAGAAGCTTGATGCTAAAGCCATTAAATGCATTTTTGTAGGATATTGTTCAAAATTTAAAGCACATAAACTATTTGATCCATCTACTCACAGAGTATTTACGAGTAAAGATATAATTTTCCATCAACATGTAGATGAAAGAAACAAGGATAACAACTACGAAAGATGGCACATTCTTAGTGAATTTGAAGACAACAAAGTAGAAGCAAAAGCAGAAGATAGTGAGCAGCAAAAGCTTGGGGAAGAATCCAACGATATGGACATCACCAACAGTCAGAGCCCAATCAGAAGTGGAGAAATAATTTCAGAGGACAGAGGTGAAAGCAGTGAAGCACAAAGGAAATCCACTCGGAAGATTCGACTACTTGAAAGGTATAGGGGCTATGCTCTCATGACTAGTGTTTTGAATGTCATGGAACCCATGAACTTTAATGAAGCTAATGAACATGAAGAGTGGAGAAAAGTTATGGAGGAAGAACATGAATCTATAACTAAAAATAAAACCTAGGAATTAATTGAATTGCCTAAAGGAAAAGAGCCCACCGGATGCAAATGGTTATACAAACCCAAGTTTAAATCAGATGGCGGCATTGATAAATATAAAGCTAGATTGGTGGAAAAAGAATGGAAAAAAGGTACTCACAAAAGGAGGGTATCGATTATGTAGAAACATTTGCACCTGTAGCTAAACTAAATATCGTTAGGTTGTTAATCGCATTAGCTACAAAGTACCATTGGAATTTTCACCATTTAGATGTAAAATATTCTTTTCTGAATGGTGACTTAAAGGAGGTGTATTTGACACAACCTGAAGGGTTTGTGAAAATAGGGCAGGAACATTTAGTTTGTAGATTAAAAAAATCTTTGTATGGACTAAAGCATGCACCCAAGTCATGGTATGAAAAGTTAGATTCCTTATTTCTTTAGCAAGGTTTTATGAGGAGTCAAAGCAATCCAAATCTGTATACCAAGTTTGATGCAAAGGGGCATGTAGTATTGATTTCATTGTATGTTGATGATTTAATTATTACAAGAAATTTAGTCAAACTGATTAATGAAATTAAGGAAAAAATGTCACAAGTATTTGAAATGAAAGATCTTGGTGAGTTACATTATTGTCTAGGTCTTGAAGTGTGGAGAGAAGCACGCAATAATTTTGTTACTCATGGTAAGTATGTAAGAGAAGTGCTCAAAAGGTTTAATATGGATTAGTGCAGATTTGTGTTTATTCTAATGCATCAGAATGTGAAACTGCATTTTGATGATGGGTCAAAGGAGGTAGATGGTACATTGTATAGAAAACTAGTGGGAAGTTTGAATTATCTTACTACAACCAAACCTAATTTAGCATACTATGTTAGTGTGTTAAGTCAATTTATGGTAATACCTCTAGAAATCCATTGGAGAATAGCGAAAGGAGTGCTCAGGTATCTTAAAAGAACAATTGTTTTTGGTCTTAAATATACTGATTCATTTGATGTTGAGCTAACAGATTACTTCAATTCAAATTGGGTTGGTAATCCGAATGATAGAATATCTACAACAGGTTATGCATTCAGTATTGGATCCGGAATTATTTCATGGGGTAGCAAGAAGCATCATACTGTATCTTAGTCATCTACAAAGGCAAAGTATAAATCTTTGTGTTCAGCAACTTGCGAAGTTGTTTGGTTGAGCCGAGTTCTTCAAGATGTTCGAGAAGAACAAAAGCAAGCTATAGTGATCAAGTGTGACATCAAGTTGGAAACTTATCCAATTTTTCATGCAAGGAGAAAGCATGTTGATGCCCAATTTCATTTTATTAGAGAAAAGATACAATCTAAGGAATTTTTTATTGAATATTGTAATACTTGTAAAAATGTTGTTGACATTTTCACAAAGCCCCTTGGGAAGGTGAAATTTGAATTGTTTAGGGAGATGTTAGGTTTGGAAATCAACCCTTTCTCCATTAAGGGGGGAACTTAGAAAATAATGGAGAAACCGTAATTGTTAAGATTGTGTTTGTAATTAGGAAGTAGTTCCTATTTTCTAGTAGGTTGTTTCATCTCCCTAACTAAACACCATTGTATAAGATTGTATTGATTGATTTGTAAATTCATGAATTGAGCCAGCGTTGTGGGTAGCCTTAGGGTCTCCTCACCTGAGGACTACTAGTTTCTCTCATTTTGTCTTCCTGTTTTTTTCTAGTACCTTAGCAACTATAAAGATGGGTTGTTTGTTTCTTATTTCTTCAGTAATTTGAGATGAAGAAAGATATATGGTAAAACATAAAGATTCCCTCTTTGACACTACTTTTAATTGAAACTAACAACCTTTTCATTTTTCATTAAAACTTGACAATGTCTTATTTGCAAGGATTGGGTATATAGCTCCAGAATACAAACCTAAAGAATTGTTGGTTTTTTATAGGCGGTGGTTAAATATAAAGTCATTATGAAACACGTTTCTAAATTTTCTATTTCCCTTAATTAAATCCATCTACTTTTATATTCTATTTAGATTTCAAGTTTGTGAATTGTTTATCTACCTTTTCACTATCATGGTTTTCTCTTTTTTAGCTTGTGAGGTGCAAGCTTTGGTATTGAAACATTTTGGATCGCATTATTTTTCTCTAGGATACATTGAACAAATATCTAATACAGGTAAAAGTAATTACAAAATAATGATTGCATATCTTGTATGCTAGGTTATGTGAGAGAAAAAACATGTTTTTCCTTTAGGAAAAATTGTGATCGTCATCTATACTTTCATTATCTGAGTTGATACATTGGGAAAAATGTGTTAAATTTTTAAAAATTCAATAATTTCATGAATATGATTTTTTTAATTGTTTTTATATAATAAAAATTACGAGTCCTTTAAATATAAATTTTATTTTTCTAATGAGGTTTTGGATTGATTTAAAATGGGTACATTCTTTAGGCACTCCATGCAAAGAGATCACTATTTCAAATCCTTTGTGGGTGTTTACCTCACAAAAAAATTCAAAGATTAGGGTTTAGGTATTAGCGGTTAGAGTTAGGGTTTTGGTTCCATAACATTTTTAGGATTTGACTATATATCTATTGGTGAAATATTTACCTATATCCCTATGCGTACGACACATAGCAACCGCATTTATTAATGTGGTTGTGCTAGTTATAATATTAGAGAAAAAGAAAAGACCGTTGGTGTAGAAAACATACACATCCAACTAAAAAATGTAATAAGGCATGTAATAATGCCAACAATATATAGAGTAAGGCGCAAAAACATGTAATGCGAAAGTATATCACAAGCCACTAATCATTAAGACCACACGACTAATCACCCACTCGTTGTCTAAACCACACGAATAGCAATGTCACTCTCCCAACCCTTATATAAACCACACATGTAGAAATGGCAGTATATATCCATCAGAAAATCACATGATTGGTAATCCATGCTTCAAATTAAGGTTAAATACATTCCCTCTAACATGATTGGTAATCCATGCTTCAAACTAGGATCAGATACATTTCCTTTCCATAACAGTGACATGATTAAACTAAAATTAAATACATTCCCTTTCAATAATAATAATATCATTAGTAATAATAATGATATGATTAAACTAAGATTAAATACATTCTCTTTTAGTATCCTTGCTTCAAACTAAAATTAAATACATTCACTTTCAATAATAGTGACATGATTAAACTAAAATTAAATACATTCCCTTTCAATAATAATGATATAATTAAACTAAGATTAAATACGTTCTCGTTTAATAATGGTGACATGATTAGTAATCAGTGCTTCCGACATAATCACCTTTTAATAATTCCAACATAAGCATCTTTTAATAATAGTGACATGATTAGTAATCAGTGCTTCCAACATAAGCATTAACTGTCAGGGAGAAGTATTCAACCAGGGAGACATGCTTCAAACTAAGATTAAATACATCCACTTTCAATATAGTGACATGATTAAACTAAGATTGAATACATTCTCTTTTAATAATAGTGACATAATTAGTAATCAATGCTTCCAACATAAGATTAAATATATTCACTTTCAATATAGTGACATGATTAAACTAAGATTGAATACATTCTCTTTTAATAATAGCGACATAATTAGTAATCAATGCTTCCAACATAAGCATTAACAGCAAACCAGGGAGAAGTATTATAGTGAAATGATTCAATTAAGATTTAATATATTCACTTTTAATAATAGTGACATGATTAATAAGCAATGCTTCCAACATAAGCATTAGCTGCACATCATGGAGAAGTATTTGGAGTAATATTGACATAATTAGTAATCAATGCTTCCAACATAAGCATTAACAGCAAACTAGGGAGAAGTATTAGAGTGAAATGATTCAATTAAGATTTAATATATTCTCTTTTAATAATAGTGATATGATTAATAAGCAAAGCTTCCAACGTAAGCATTATTTTCACATCATGGAAAAGTATTTGGAGTAATATTCTTAGTTGTGCATCATGGAGAAGTATTTGGAGTAATATTCTTAGAAATAATTAAATATTTTCTTTAGTAATTATCAAATTATGGGAGACTATTTCTTTAGATATATTCTCTCATGAAATTTAAATTTAATATTAAATAGAAACTTAAATCTTACCCAAAAGAACTAATCTCACCTTCATAAATATATATATATATATATATATATATATATATATAATAAAATAAATTGTAATAGTAATAACTTTTTTCTAATATATAAAACTAATAAATTAAAAAAAAAAAATTACGAAAAAAAGGGTAAGGGGATAATGGAGAAGTATTATAGTGAAATGATTCAATTAATATTTAATATATTCTCTTTTAATAATAGTGACATGATTAATAAGAAATGCTTCCAACATAAGCATTAGTTGCTCATCATGGAGAAGTGTCTGGAGTAATATTGATCCAAGTGGATGTTGGTGGCCACCCACCTATCCCATTTGGACCCCCACAATTGTCTCTTTCAGTTTTTCAGTTTCCTTAACTGTAGCACAATTTACTATTTTTAGCAGTTTTCCGAGTCCTGAACTTCTGGTGCCATTTTGAGGCCCTAAAAGACGTTTTTTTGGAAATATGGGAATGGACCGATGTTTCTCTTCCCAAAGTTGTAGTCCTCGAATAGATATTTCTAACGAGCTATTGTACGCATCAAATGGAGATCGTATGCCAAAGTTACGACCCCGGGAAGTTGATGTACCAATTTACCCGAAACGGAGCCCACAATTTGGCGTTTCATCTACTAGGATTAGGTTTTTGGATGTTTAGGGTTTTACATTGTTTCTCAACAATAAATAGGCCTTCGAGCCTCATTGTAACACAGTTCAGAGGCATGTAGCCGCCACATCTCTTCTTAGAGATAAGCTAACATTGCCCTAGTTGGTTTATTCCATTTCTGTTTGTAAGCATATTTCAGTATTTTACATTAATGAAATGAAGTATTATTTCTATTGCATCTCTGTATTTATGGTTATCTCTGTAATTTGTTGCGTTCCTGTATAAATTTGTATCACATAATTAGTAATCAATTCTTCCAACATAAGCATTAGCAGCAAAATAGGGATAAGTATTATAGTGAAAATATTCAATTAAGATTTAATATATTCTCTTTTAATAATAGTGACATGATTAATAAGAAATGCTTCCAACATAAGCATTAGTTGCACATCATGGAGAAGTATTTGGAGTAATATTGACATAAAGTAGTAATCAATGCTTCCAACATGAGCATTAGTAGTGAACCAGGGAGAAGTATTATAGTGAAATGATTCAATTAAGATTTAATATATTCCCTTTTAATAATAGTGACATGACTAATAAGCAATCCGTCCAACATAAGCATTAGCTGCACATCATGGAGAAGTATTTGGAGTAATATTCTTAGCAATAATTAAATATTTTTTTTAGCAATCATCAAATTATGGGAGACTATTTCTTCAAAGATATTCTCTCGTGAAATTTAAAGTTAATATTAAATAGAAACCTAAATCTTACCCAAATCACCTAATCTCACCTTCATATATATATATATATATATATATATATATATATATATATATATATATATATATATATAATAAATTGTAATAGTAATAACAATTTTTTTAATATATAAAACTAATAAATTAAAAAAAACTTACAAAAAAAGGGGTAAGGGGATAATGGATAAGTATTATAATGAAATGATTCAACTAAGATTGAATTGCATTATAAGGCGTTCCCTTTGGGAAGAACTTCCCTCCTATCTTACCTGTCTTCCTTATATCTGTTTGATCTGTTGTTAGACAATTCAAATGTTTTCCACCATTAGATACACCCTGTCAATTGTTACCCAACTCCTTAACTAATAACTAACTAAGTCTCTAGGGTTTTAATGTTCTTTGAGACTGCAAATGTTGTGCAGTCTAAATGTTGTGCACAGTTCCAAAAAAATGACTCACAATAGTAGTGAAGAAGAGAAGGTCAGATGCAGATACAAATTTGTATAAATGTGCAAAAAAAATCACTCTACACCTATCAATCTCTTTGCCCCTCCCTCCCTCTGTCCATATATCTCTTCTTCCCTCTCTTCACTTTCTGTCTATATCCCTTTGTCTCTCTATATCACCCCCAAAACAGACACTCTCTTTCTCCAATCTATCTATCTATCCCTCCCTCCTCTCCCTCTCTTTCCCTTCTCTCGCACTTCTATCTCTATTCCCTCCTGTTGTCCTCTCTCCTGCTCTCTCCATCTGCTTTATCACTCCCTCTCTCTCTTTCCACCTTTCTCTCTCCATTTCTTTCTTCTTACCTCCCTCTCTCTCCCCCTCCGACTACAACTCTCTTTCCCTTCCTCTCTCCACTCTCTCACATCCTCTCTCTCTTCCTTCCTCACTCTTCCTTTCTCTCCCACCTCTCTCTCTCTCTCTCTCCCTCCCCCTTCACCCTCCAATTATGTTACTAAATCCCTCCCTCTCTCCTCTCTCCTCCTCTCCCCCATTCTCTCCATCTCTCCTTCTTTGTCTCTTTATCTCACCCCTGAACACACACTCTCTCTCCATCTCTCCCTTGTCACTCCTTCTCTCTCTCCACTTCTCACACTCTATATATTTCTTCTTCCCTCCCTCTCTCCCTCTTCAACTCCATCTCCCTATCCCTCCTTCTTTCCCCCTCTCTCCATCCCTCTCTCCTCCTCTCTCTCAAGTCCACTCTCTCGTACTTCCTCTCGCTCCCTTTCTCTCCTACCTCCCTCTATCTTCCCCCATCTCTCTCTCTCTCTCTCTCTCTCTCTCTCTCTTTGCCCTCCAATCCTCTCTCTCCCCCCATCACTCTCCTCCTCTCTCTCAAGTCTTGTCTCTCATTCTTCCACTCTCTCCCTTTCTCTCCTACCTCCCTCTCTCTTCCCCTATCTCTCTCTCTCTCTCTCTCTCTTTCCCTCCAATCCTCTCTCTCTCTTTCTGTCTCTCTCTCTCTCTCTTTTCCCTCCAATCTTTTCACCAGATGTTGCAAAGGAAACGTCATAAGGCATAAAGTGTGGAAGAATAGCAACATGTGAATGGACATTGTTGAAAGCAGGGGTGGATGATAATGAGTTATAGTTGCAGTTATTAGTATGTGTATTTTGAATATGGATATTTTGTAAATAATAGTAGTGTCATGTAGTGGTTATCCATTATCCATTCCATATTTTAAAATGCATGAAAACTTGTTGGAGACATCGAAGACTTGAAGAAGCAGTAAAGTACTTGCGAAATGTATATTTTGTTAAAGTGATGTAGAAGTATTAATAATATTTGAAATATGTAAATGAATTATGGAAATTCATTAGTAGTAGTTTACATGGGAAAGGTTATTGAAAATAATAATTAATAAACAGGATTGCATGTGACGGTGGAAGATGAAGCTAAGCGATATACATTAGGTGGAATTTACAGATAGTACAATGTTTGTAACAAAGAATGCCTCTTGATCTTCAAAGATGCTTTGTCAAGTTTCAATTAAAAAATACAAGTAGTAGATTGTAATGGAAGAGGTGAAAAAAGAAATATAACATTGTGAAGAACATTGTGGTTGTCATTCCATATTTGAAAATGCATCAAAACCTGTTGAAGACATCAAAGACTTGAAGAAGTAGCAATGAACCTGCAAAATGTATATTTTGTTTAAATTTGTAATATGTAAATTAATTGTGGAAATTTATTAGTAATAGTTTGCAGGTGAGTTATGTTAAAAGGAATTTGGAATGAATGGAAATTAATTTACCTTTTTCATAGGGATTTAAATATTGTTAGTCGAAAATTTAAGGCGAACAATGGCATATCAAACACCATTGAAGATTTATGCGTAGTTGGAGATGTGTACTTCTTGATTGCCAGTCCGATTGTATTTTTCGCATTTTGTCACGTTGATGAATGTGGATTATGCATTTCAAAGTAGATTTTATTTGTAGTAATAATTGTATAGTTGGACGGAGGTGGTATAATGGTACTTCTGGATTTGGTACCAGTAGAAATTTGTTTTCTATATTTTGCAATGTAAGTATTGATGCTTCAATTTCGTCACAGTAGTTATATAGTTGTGATATTTGTGAGTGCATAAGTGTTGGAACCAAAGTAAATAGAAAATATAATGAAAATGTAATATTTGCAACCATGTATTAATAATGATTAAATTTGATTATTATCCAAAGATATGAAAGGTATGTTATGAAACAGATTAAGCTTAATAAATATAGGAAACTGTTTGGTGATGTTAACATATGGAATGGAGTAGATTGTCTAGAGGTGGCATTGAATGGAAAATTTCTTCTGCATGTTTTCTGCAAGCAATATTTTTGTTGTCTTTCATTTTATTGTAACGATTGAAACTGAATGTGGGGCAAATCCGGAGATCTTGTAGAGAAGGGACTCTTGAAATTGTTGTGAATGTGAGACCTTAATGTTCAGTTTTTCCGATGTCAATTGTTTCTTTTGGCAGTGTCATACCTTGAGATTTATGTATGGTTAATTCCCAAGCCATCTTTAGTGGAATTTTCGTACATCCATTTCTTTTTATTGCTAGAATAAGCAAGTAAGTGGGATTTATTTCATCCTAAGGAGGTCCAATGTATTTGGGAAAAGCTACGACAACAAATGTTGGAAGTTGTGGAGGTAAAGTTGATTCTTTGTAGAAGATGGATATAATTTCTCTGAGGGAATCATTAACAAGTCCAACTGAAACCCACAAGTTTGAAGTTAGCATCACTTTTTGGCCTCTGCATAGAAACATAATTCGCTCAAGTTGCTCGTCTTCTGAGGAAATGCTGGAATATGTGTTGTCGTCTTCAGCGATGGATCTTGCGATAGGAGTATTTAGAGATTTTATCATTTGCTTTTTATGGACCATTGTTTGAGCAGTGGTTGGGAAGAGATAAATGGAATCATGGAAAGAATGTACTTCATCTTCTAATAAGAAGAAGTCTGTGCGTGTCATGAGTATGTCGTAGTCGTCAATTGTTGGATTTGCATTTCTAATGTTCTGGAGGATGTTCCTAAAAGTAACCTGGGCGATGTTTTCGCCTTGCTAACGAAATATTTTGTCCAATGTGATGATTGTGTTGAATGTGTTCCATAGTGCGTTTCTGAGGCTCATGCCTGCAAATAGAGGTATGTTTTTGATGGACAGTAACTAGCCGAGATCACCAACTAACATAATGGAACAACCATTGAAAGGAGTGTTTCTTTGCAGTGGCAATCCCTCTCGAAGACGTTCGTCAATATGGCTGAGAAGCTTTGGCCTAATGAAGCTCATTTCATCGATTAGTATGTACCTGATATGCTTAAGTTCTTCTTGGAATTTTGCAAGAGCGGTGCCTTCTAAGGGTGTAAAATCCTTTATATGAAGGTGGAGGGCCTAATGGATTGTCGATTCTTGTATATTGAAGGTTGCAACGCCTGCAGGGATGAGGAGCATGATCGGTGAAGGTTCTGGGCTTGCAAGGGTTATGACCATTTCTTTGATGCAATTTATAAGGAGGGATTTTCTTGTACTAGCAGTGCCTTGTATTATCATTCTTAGAGCGGCTAAAATATCCTTCTTAGCAAATTATTAGAAATAATATTTAGATCTTTTCTTTGCATTAGAGATAATGTAGTAAGGGTTGTCAGGATATGTTTATGTGTTTGAAGAATGCGTTGGACAGAGTGTCTATTCTCAATGAATTGTATGCCATTATTTTGTAGATCTAATGGGATAGTGGTATGATTCCAGTTATGGTTGTCATAAAGCCATGAAGGCCAAGAACGTCAAGGTCATTTATTAGGAGCTCGTTTGTAGGGTGTAATTTGGAGAGTAATTCCCATTCATTTATTTCCATGGTGTCTGGAGGATTGACTTCATGAATAGTTGAGTTATAATTTGCAATAGACTCAATATCATATAGTGTCTGGTGTTGATGCCAAGTTTTGTAGAAAAGACGAAATGTTTGCCAATTTGTGATGAACTCTTCAGCAAAATCTCCTATATCTTGTACAATATGGCGAAATGGTTTATATAGCATAATTTCAGCTCGACAAAAGTCAACATAGCAAGGTTCCGTAGTGGATGGTATTGAGGAGTGGTGTCACACGGAATCTGTCAAGGGTGCGGACACGACTGACCTTCCTAGAAGTCTAAGACATTCTAATGACAAACAAGACAAAAAGGAGTGATCTTTCTCTAAATACACCTTTTATAACATGAAAACTACAAGTGTTTAGGCTTACCTTGTTCCAAAACGCTGTTGTTGAAGTCCGTTCTTGACGATCCGGATGAGCTCCTCCTTCAAGTCAATTCCTGCAACCACAAACAATCAAACAATTACCAAGCACTTGCATTTCATATAATAAAACATATATCCAACATGCAGACCAAGGAACACATGAAATAACTCATTAACACAAGCTATTGAGAAAAATAAACCAGTTTGTATTAATAACGAAACAAAGAAACTCTTACAACCTGGCCTTGGTGTTGTGCAAGTTCCTCCCAGGGTCCATCAAGGGTTTTCCTCTACTTTGACAAAGCTCACCCTCTCCCAAGTAGAATCAAGTGAAGACAATCTCTCCTCACAAAGGCTCTAATGGAAGACCTAAATCCTGCAGCATTTACCCAAAGAAAATGTATAGCTCCAACCTCTTCTCCTTCTGGCTCAATGCCTTTATTTATAGTGTTGTAAAGAGGTTATTCAGGTCCACTATCAATGGGATCATCCCCCTCTATGGGTGGGATAGCTCCCTCATTGATGGGATAAGTTCCCCCTTAATAGAGATACATGAACCAACTGGAGGCGCATCCATTTCATCAAACCGACCTCTAGAATGTTCTAGAAGTAACCACAAGTAACTTTTTCAAGATAAAACTCGCGCATTTTGTCTTTTACAGAGGGACGCACCTGTCCCTTAACATACAGAGCGTCCATGGACGCAGATTTTGTGAACAAGGTCCGCGTCCCCGCAGGTAAGACTAGAGAGAACCTGCGACCCCAGAGATAAACATAATTTTTACAAGACTTTCTCTCTTCTTTGAGTTTGAGATGGATAACAGAGGCATGAGACTTGCCTAAGAGGGTAGCATGACTGTTGATTTGAGCCATACTAACTGTAAGTAGTCAAGGTGACATTTTTTAGTGTAACAGATTGCCCCCTAAAGTGCGAAGCCTGGAATAGAATAGGGTTTTGTAATTCTAGGAAGGGTGAAGCGCTTTATCATTTCAAGGATTGCCTTGTGGATGGCCTGGTTGGAACCTGCAATTTTCAACACAAAATACATGGATAAGATTATATCATCACTGAGGTAGGCATTCCCATACTCAGATTCAAAACTTTAACTAATGGACTAACTATTCTGATACAGGAATGATCTTGCAGTACATCATTTTTATAGACTTTTGTAGACACAGTATGGACGCAGCCATCTGTTTATGATTAGTCTACATAGATAATGAATACAAAACTCCTCGCAGCCTGGATGGTAGAAACTAGATCCAGGGTCTTCACTTCTACTTCTTGAATTGGTACGATTCTAGCCATGTGATTAAATGATTCGATGTCGAACATGGTAGAAACCACTTGATTACCAGTCAATGATGTAAACTGTTAACAAGCGTGAGAGAAACCACCAGTAATGTCAATGGTCCCCAAAGTACCAAGCACAACCCGTGAAATGTGAATAGATGTTTTGATGTCGAACACTTCACGGAATCCTCTGATCGAAAGTCAATGATGTAAACTGACGTCAAAGGCGAGAAACCTGCCATTGATGCATGCAGACTTCAAGGTACTGTCGATTCCTAAGTCATCTTTCTAGATAATGTGTCGATGTCGATAGAAAGCGACCCGTTGCAGGCAAGCCCGCAACACGAAATCATTGTTCAAGTTGAAGAAATGTTGCTGTAAGGACTGACTCAGGGATGGTCAAATGGATGACAAGTATTTTGCAGATGAAAGTTTTTGCTTGCAGACCTCTTGAACACATAACGACACAACAGATGGCTTGGTGACAAATAACTCAAAGTTAATCCCCGAAACCCGGTTAAAGACTTTCAAAGTGACTTGGTCAACTGTGAGGTAAAAGATTTCCCAACCCAGGTGAATGAAAAGTGTCGTGTTCAAGAGCGGTAATAAAGTTTCTTCTGAGACAAAAGGTGACAAATAGGTTCATTCTTCTCTTTTTTCCCCCACCATTTCTGGCAAGTACCTCTTTATTTTTTAACAAGCTTGAGGAGGATAACATATGCTTGATTATAAGCTCATCCTTCGGACGAGTCCAACCTAGTTTAAATTCGAACCCTAGGAAGGAGTGGTTCGTTCCTGTTTGTAATTGAACAGGTCCTCTACTGTAAAAGTTTAACGAGCCCAGTATAGGAGAAACTCGGCGTTTTTCATTTTTAGAGAGTCTGAAAAAACTAAAGGAGACTCCACGTTGAACTTTTTCGTATATTTGTGTCCCTCAAGCCCGAAAAAGTATAAAATAATACCTGGGGGAACCGCTTGATCTTACGACCAAGGAGTACTTTCATAATAGTGTCGTTAACCTGAAAAGTAAAAAGCGATCAAGACACGTCGTTTTATTTCCTTATCGAGTTCGAAACGACAAAAACCCGGCAATCTTTTCCTGATTTTGCGGTCAGAAAAGAGCTAAAAGGGGACCGTCTTTTAATTCCGTTTTAACGAGTGAAAAAGAAACACTCGGCGATCTTTTCATGTTTTAGGAGTCAGAAAAGGGCTTAAAAGATGACTCTGAAATTTTGTTTGTGAAAAATTACAATTTCCCTCGAAATCCCTTTGTCCTGCACAAAAGCGACACATTACTCATACCTGTTTAAAATAGGCAAAAATACATTCAAAAACATCTTTTCATGGTAAAAAATGAACTAATTCATCCAAAAAACCTATAAAAAGACCTTTTACCATGTCATTTTTACCGTTTCACTGTTGAGGTTGAAAAAAGAGCTTTTGACAAGAAACTTCCCGTGGTCGCTGCGGAAAATCTGACCGTTGGAATCGAACGCCGTCTCATCCAGGTATTTTACACATCCCACTCTGCATTTCTATCCGTTTAGAATCAATTTTTAGGTTTTAGTTTCATTTTTTGGGGGGGTTTTGGTTTTGGAATGCGCCTCTCGGCGGACGCAGGTGCCCTTTGGGTGACCTGCGTCCCCCGACTTTTTCTCATACGGGAAAACGGTCGGAAGACGCAGCCCGCCTTCAGGCCAGCTGCGTCCGAGCGCCCTGTGCTACAAAGCCGGGGTGCGTCCTCCGAGAAACGCGCATTTCAAAACCCCAACTCTCTCAAAAAACCACCAAAAATTCCCAAATTAATTTCTAATGCTATTTTGATATGCAGGGCATTAATCATGTTAGACTGGAGAGAAAGAGAGCATGTAGAGGAAGATGAAGCTGCAATAAATCATCAACCTTCCCTGGATGCCCTAAGAGCATGCGGATTATACAAATATTGGACCATACCGGGCATGAGGGGCCAGGTAAGATTCTTGGAATGGCTGGTTGAGCGATGGAACGTACAAGAACAATGCTTTTACATAGGAGGGCACCAGCTCGAGATAGAGCCCTCGGATGTATACTTTCTCACTGGCTTGCCAAACAGAGGTGAGCAACTCAGTCTTGCGGGGACTAGGCCGGGTGGCCAATCCCTTGATAGTCTCCGCGAGACTTGGTGCACACCTGGAGCTCACCATTCAAAAGGCATAGAGATAAAACACATCACTCTGCCGGAACTCAAAGTCATAGCGTTCACGGTTACCAGAATTTGCGGCGCGGCCGCTTTACACATTGCTTCCGGATCCCAAATGCGGATGGCAATTGACTGTTACCAAGGCACCATTTTCAACTGGTGTGAAGCTGTGTCGGCTCATATGAAGAGCCAACTGACCAAGGCAAGGAACGGACGACTAAAGACTTTTGGATATGGGCCTATAGTCGTGAGCTTTGCCTTGGAGAGAATCCCAATGCTGATCCCTCAGCAACTCACTGTTGATATCTTGGGTCCCCAGCAGCCAAAGCTGATACGATGGGTTGCGGTGATGGCCCGGCATCCTGACGAGGGCGCGACAGTAGTTCGATTCTCAGATAGTTATTTTGACTGGTTAGAGGGCCAGCTTTTTGTGATACAGGATTTTCCGTATGCCGGAATGGATTTCAGAGGTGATCCGGACATGGTTCTTCCACAGGGAGAACAATGGGACGACAGAGGTACTTTTTATTTTCACAAGTTTTCTAGTTATGTATTTTTTTGTATTTTTTATATATATCGTCTCAAAACTAATAGTAAATCTTTCAAAATGCAGATGTTGGCCACAGCGTCCAGCCAACCTCCGGCCTTATGATAGACTACATCCAGCTGCACCGGTACCGGCCCCACAGGATGCGACAGCAGAAGTACTAGCTGATTTGGAGCATGATCTAGAGCGTCTCACGGCAGATATACCTGAGACTACTATGGACGATATTCCTATGAGGCTTCAGCGCTTCGTAGTCGCGGTCCCTGGACCGTTTAGGAGTTTTTTGCGTAAGGTAGCCCGCGCAGTGGTGTCGTACAGAGAGCACCACCAGTGATTGACTAGTCACTTTTGTAGTCACATGTGACATTTTGATTTTTTGTACTATCATTTTGCCGATCATAAGGTGTTTTAAACCTATGATCGAAGACGATGTATATATTTTTTGACACACTTCTATCTATATATATATCACTATTACCGGCTTATCTTGTTTAACATATGTGATGAAATGTTTTTAAATTTACTTGCATGATTATCGTAAATGTCTGTCCAACATTCGAGAAGCAATTGCATCTGCTAATGTATTCAAAGACCTTGGAATATGTTGATATTCAATGTAATCAAATTCACGTTCCAAGAGACGCACTCTCAAAAACAACCTTAATAACACAGGATTTCTAATGGCATAAACTCTATTAAGCTGTAATACAACAAGTTCAGAATCTAACCTCACTATCAAACGTCGAATTCCAAATGAAATAGATTCGGATAATAATTCAACCACTGCACTGTATTCTGCAATGTTATTCGTTGTTTGACCGAGGCTTACCCCATGCATAGAAACTAACTCGTCAGAGGGCGAATAGATAACCCAAGCTGCGGAAGAGATATTCCGTGTACTACGACAAGCACCATCAGCAAATCCAATGTATGTTTGGAGAGGCGTCGACATCTACAATATCAAGAGTAAAACCAAGATGAGCCAAAATAATGACGAAAAACCACACTTGCTAAGCTAAGCACACTGACTAAACTAACACACTTGCTAGCTAGAAAGAAAATCTAACCTATCTAAAAATTTCTCCATACCCATCATTTTAAGCATAATACCTCTTTAGGTAAAGTCCATTTCTGGGTTTACCCAAAGAGTCCCCATCAAAATCAACTAACTCATAAGCCCCTTTTGCTAGCTTTCGCTTTACAATGTAGGGCCCATGCCACATGGGAACGAATTTTCCGGCACCTAGCTTATCGTTAGCTTGATCATATAATAGTACTAGGTCTCCTTCCGAAAAACTTCGAGGGGTTACATTTTTATCGTACTGAGCTTTCATTCGTTTCGCGTGAGTCTCGATAGCTAAAGTAGCGTCACGTCGAGTCTCATCTAATTTAGCCAAGTATAATAACCGTTTCTCCTCTTCGGAAGTAGCTGGAAGTAATTCGACAGCCATTTGAAGTGATGGGATTTCGCATTCAATAGGTAACACAGCTTCTAAGCCATAAACTAGCTGGAAAGGGGTGAAACCTGTTGAATTTTTCACTGAAGTTCGATATGCCCATAGCGCCGAAAATAACATGTTATGCCAATTCGTTCGATGGATACCAATGATCCGTCGAATCATGATGACTAGAACTTTGTTGATTGACTCAACCAAACCGTTGGCTTGCGGATAATAAGGAGTAGAGCTATCGTGGCGCAAACCAAGCTGGCTTGTAAGCTCAGTCATCATGACATTTCGAAAATGGCTCCCATGGTCAGTAATGATTGCTTGTGGGACACCAAACCTAGTTATGATATGATTGAATACGAAAACTGCAGCTGTCTTGCCGCTTGCGTCGAATGTAGGCATCGCCTCGGCCCATTTTGTAAAATAATCAACCGCGAGGATGATATACGCATGCCCCCCGGCCGAGTGAGGGTTACAAGTAATAAAGTCAATGCCCCATTTGGCGAATGGACCAGCGGCAATTATAGGGTGGAGAGGAGCAGGTGGAGCGCGCATCTTTCGATCAAACACTTGACAGTTGTGGCATGTTCTGACAGCAAGGATACAATCTTTAAACATAGACGGCCAGAAATAGCCAGCGCGCAACACCTTCTGAGCTGTGGCATACCCAGACATATGACCGCCACATGCTCCAGAGTGACAATCATTCAAAACTCTCTCAGCCTCTTCGTGAGTTAAACAACGTCGAAAAACTAAGTCTGCCCCCCGGCGATAAAGTGTATCTCCAATAATTCTGTATTGCTGGGATCGAAACCGAATTTTTCGACGGTCTTCCTTGGAAGCTTCAGGCCGAAAGGTTTGGGTTTGGAGATAGATGATTATATCCCCATACCACGGATCTAAAGTGCTAATAAGAAACAAAGATTCGTCCGCAATGGACTCCTCTGCCACAGTCTCTGTGTCAGCACTCGGGAAATCACACATCAATTCCGCAAAAACTAAAGATTTCTTAGACTTGGACTTCTCGAACTCCAAGTCGAACTCTTGCAGGATAACAATCCATTTAGAGTACTTGCCCCCTAGCAGTTGTTTTGTCAAAATATAAATCATAGGGTTGCAATCCGAAATAACTGTAGTCTTGCGGAGAAGAATGTAGTGACGAAAACGCTGGACAGCTTGAACGGCTGCCAGGGCCAATTTCTCCACATGCGAATATTTTAACTCAGTGGGATTTAAGGTTCTACTAAGATAATATATCACATGCTCTGCTTTGAATTCATCTTCTTGAACTAACACCATTCCAATGGTGGAATGCGAAGCTGCGAGGTATAAGAAGTAGTCCTGGTTGTAGTTGGGAGGATGCAATAACGGTGCATGGGTCAACGCGTGTTTTAGTGCATCAAAAGATTGTTGGGCAATCTCGTCCCAAAAGAATTGTGCGTTCTGTTTCAACAACCGTGTAAAACCTTTAGTGACCTCGGCGTAGTTTGGGATGAATCGGCGTAAAAAGTTTGCTTTCCCTTGCAAACTTTGGAGTTGGCGCAAACTCGAAGGAGGAGGCAATTTGATGATAGCCTCGACTTTCGAGGGATCGACGCGAATGCCGGTTTTTGAAACAACAAATCCCAGCAATCGACCTGTTTCTATACAGAAAACACACTTGTGGGGATTCAACCGAATTCGATAATGCCTACACCTCATAAAGATTGCTCGTAGGTGGACAAGGTGATCAGCTCGTTGTAAAGAATGAGCAGGCAAATCATCGAGATAGGGTTGCACAATGTGCTTGATGTCATGAAATGCATAAGACATCGCCCGTTGAAAAGTGGCCCCGGCATTCTTAAGTCCAAAAGGTAATTTGCAATAAGCAAATGTCCCCCATGGACAAATGAATGCCGTTTTTGGTTGATCGGCAGGTAGAATATTGATTTGATTATAGCCTGAGAAACCATCCATGAAGGAAAACATCTCACTTCCGGCACAATCATCAATGAATTGATCGATATAAGGCGTAGGATAGTTGTCTTTTGGACAAGCTCGATTGATATCCCTATAGTCGATACAGATTCTTATTGTTCCTTGTTTTTTATTGACGGGAACAATATTCGATACCCAATCCGTTAACGGGATCGGATAAATGAAACCTGCTTTCAACAGCTTTTCGACTTCTGCTTTAATTGCAGCCGCTTTTCGAGGGTGAATCTGACGCAACCGTTGCCGAATGGGTTTAGCATCCGGGTAGGTTTTGATTTCATGAACAACAATGGCAGGATCAATTCCCGGCATTTCCTCGTAAGACCAGGCAAACACGTCGCGGAATTCTTGGAATAGGGCCTTGTAAGTTTGGATTTCTTTTCAGTACATGCGGCACCTATATGAATGTTCTCCTCGATTCCGGGCTTCACTGAAATATCAATGGGAATAGTACGAGAAATATTCCCTAAATTCAGCTCTGAATCAGAATGTTTCGTTGGATCCTGAGCGTCTTTGACATATTCAGCGGTAAAGATAGATGAAAAATCATTTTCAAATGCATCATCCTTAGGTAAAAACGAAGATCTGTGATGGAGATCTTCCCATGGTAGATCATCTACACTTAGGATTTCGCGAAGTTGTTCGTCAGATGACACTTCTTCGGGAAACGTTATCCGTTCTAAGGGTGAGGTGAAAAGTGACTCTTCACTGACCACATTCATTTGGTCGGTTGAATGAAAGTCGGTAAAAGACATAAGAGCTTCATAAGCAATCTCATACGGACTCAACGGCATAACATCACCGAGTGAGTCTAGCTCAGAGTCAGAGGGAACATACCAAGGATCATCATAAATAATGTTTTCTGACGTGATCATATGAATTGTTGCGAACGAAGGGTCTGCATTGAGTGGAGGGAGAGGAAAAGTTCCCAGTAAACCGGAATCCTTAACTAAACCTACACCAATGTCCCTATAAGGGATTGTCGTTTTACCAACATGCTGGATAGTTTCTAAAGAGGTTGGGTCGGATGAAAAGTATGTCAGCTGATCAATAGTCACGATCTTACCGTTATGTGGAAACTTAATGACTCTGAAGACCGATGAAACGACCGCTGTCATAGCATATGACCAACTTCGACCCAAAAGAAGGTTGTAGTCTAGAGGGGCATCAACCACTTCCACATCCAGACTAACGGTTTTACCTTCGACCCCTATAGGCAATTCTTGTAGAATACCAAACGGACGGAACCCACGGCCATCAAAGGCCTTAAGGATGGTGGGGGATTGGTTCAACGAAGGAGAACCAAGCGATCTCCAACATTGAATCGACATAATACACGTAGAAGCTCCCTCATCAATCACAGTCCGATGAATAGGCCTGTTTTTGACTATCACTGGAATTTGGAAAGCCATTTGATGGGGGAGACGCGGTGTACTACTTTCTAGATCAAAGATCATTAGGTTCGGGTCCTGAACATCGACAGCTCCAATAGCCGACAAAAGCAATTTTCGTTGCGCTGGACATGATTGCAGCACTTCGAGTGCCGACATTGCTGAAGGTGAAACAGCTAAGTCTTCAACAATGTTGTAATTCTGGGCTGCTCTCGCATGTGGATTGAAAGCAGACCTTCGAAGTACACCCTTGGCGGGCGGCTTAATCACTAAGTCTGGGTTAGGTTTTTCGATCTGTAGTGGATCGGAACCAGGAGCTGAGGTTGATGGGTTAGAGTGAGAAGATTCTGCTTCTTTACCATCAACAGGAGCCTTACTACCATAATCTTGCGATCGAGTCGCAATCCTGACATGAGACATCATCAAAATGGGTTCTTCACTGGCATTCGAAGAAGAACCTATCATCTTATTCTCCTGCTCTGGAAATGGATTTTTTAACACAGCAGGAGTCGGAGAACCTTTGACTATTTTCACTACCTCGGCCCGATGAGGGCAGTCTCTCGTAAAATGATCTTCTTCACAAATAAGACAAGGATAGCGAGGTTTGCGCTTTTCGTCATTGGTTTCCGACTTTTCCGTTTTCTCCTTTGGAGCCTTGTCTGCTTTAGCCTTCTTCTTTCCTTTCTTCTTTCCACCGTTTTTGGATTTGGCCGTAGATGACTCTACAGCGTGAATGTCGGCGGTAAGTTCAGGAGGAGAAGACTCTCCTGTCGGAGAATCAGGCAAAGTGATAATTGGAGTATTGGAGGCCTTGGAAGACTTCTTCTTACTCTTCGTAGTCACGATACCGATCATACCATCAGCGGCATGAGATCCCGAAGGAGCAGCAGCGATTTGGTTTGACTTTGGAAGATCCGGAATTTTCTCGTGTAACGTACCCGACTGAGTGTAAACTAAGTCAAGGTATTGTGCCTGAGCAATGACTTGCTCCTCAGTAACTACTCCGGCCTTAGCTACATCTTCAGTAATTCTTGGTAATAATGATTTGACAAACCATTCAGCTAAGATTTGGTCCGGGATAAAAACTTTCACTAATCTTCTTCGACGTCTCCACTCATGGATGTGATCAGAAATGTACGTGGATGTCGATTGTTTTAGCGAAGTTAATAATTCTGTACCATTATCGTATCTGACTGGTAACTGAAAATGAGTTAAGAACGAGGTAGCTAACTGGCTAAAGTTGTAAAAAGAGGCCCGTGGTAACTCAATGTACCACTTGGCTGCGAGACCAATGAGTGTACGCTGGAAAAGACGTAAGCGGATGGAATCATCTGAGATGGAATTTGATGCACACCAGAGGTGGTAAGTCATCACGTGATTAGACGGATCCTCTCCAGACTTACCTTCGAACTTGGGTATATCGCTGGGCAACTTATTTGGCATTGGCGGCCAGAACGGAAGATATTGAATTGGATCGTTCGTTAGGCGCGTCAAGTCGGGTAAATCTAAAGTTGCAATAAATGGTAACTGCCGGTTAGGATCTCTAAAACTCTGAGTCACAATACCAGCCCCAGGAGGAGGATATCCAGGATAACTAGGAACAGGAGTCGCATTGGGGATATTATATCCTCCTGGAAAACCAGGATTAACCGGACCGTACTGGGGTTGTTGAGGTGGTTGATAAGTGTACCCAGGATACGGTTGATACTGGTAAACCGGTTGTTGGGCAGCTTGCCCAGGTTGATACTGTCCCTGGTACGGAGGTTGAACAAATTGAGGTTGAGTAGTAACAACCGTACTTGTACCAGGTTGGCCTACAGGCATCTGGACTGTGGTTTGAACCGTGGGTCCAGACAACGGTACAGATGTCTGAGGAGTGGTTACAGGGACAGTAGAAACGGAGCTGCCGATACTCCAGAAGTAAGCATGGTAGATGAAGCGGTAGTTGCTGCAGCCGTGTGAGGTGGAGTACCAGGTGCAATTGGCGGCTGAGTAACTACAGAAGTTACAGGGGTCTGAACACTTGACTGGACAGGTTGCGGTTGCTGGGGTGGACCAGGAACTGCAGGTTGTCCTGCTTGAGGTACCGACTGTATACTTGGTTGCGACATCTGTTGACCCTGTGACGGATCCCATGTTAACATTCCAGGGTATTGACTCGTAACAGGTTGAGGATACTGAGATCCATAGCCGTATTGAGGATAGGGTTGATAACTGTAAGGTGCAGTCCCATATGATTGCCCTTGAGGTGGTTGATAACCTTGACCAGGGTATTGACCCGTAGGTTGATAACCTTGAGGTAAATACGAATACTGGGGTTGACCTTGACCTTGAGGTTGGTATCCTTGAGGTTGATACCCTTGGGGTTGATACCCTTGGGGTTGCCATCCTTGAGGTTGCCATCCTTGAGGTTGATACTGATACTGAGGTTGACTTTGGGGTACATATTGAGGCTGGGGTTGATACCCTTGAGGTTGCCCCCCAGTCACAAATGAAGTACCTTGAGGTTGCCCCCCAGGCATTAACGAAGGTTGCCCCCCAGGCGGTAATTGGCCACCTTGAGGTTGGTTAATGGGAGTTGAACCTGACATCATATAAACGTCACCTATACTCAATGGTACATTACCACTGTTTCCAACTAATAACCCATGATCAACAGGTTGAGGAGATGCTCCCGCAAAGGTACCAGAAAGTGATTGATACCCAGTAGGAACAGAAGGACCGCCATGTAAAAATGATTCAGGACTTTGTGAAAACACAGATGACTGACCAGACATATTTACAGGAGAATGAATTCCTCTAGGTGGAACCGGAGTACGAGGTGTAGAAAAACCTACTGAGTTGTCTAAAAAATTGGTTAATGCAAGGTACCAAGATTCACTTCTAGGAGGACTGTAAAAGATGGATTCACGCTCCCTTAGATCAAGGGTAATTAGATCTTCAGAATCAGAAACGCCTATTTCTTCCTCTGGAACAAGTTCTTCTATAGCAATTAATCCAACAGGAAGATTTTCGGTGATAATTCTTTCTATTCTTGGTGAATCAGGAACACTAGGAGTTGGAGTAACAGGTTCTGAAATTTCAGGTTCTTCGCCTGTTTCACTGGCAGATGAAAAACTACCAGCAAGCTCGGAAACTGTAACAGCTTCGGGATTGTAACCTGTTTCTAAACTTTGGTAATCTGGATGGACTACCAAGGAAGATTCTCCTTCTTCAGGTGATCCTACTCTACTGCCACTAGGAGGAGTTACAAGGACCTTTAACCCTTCTAAATTACCTGGGTCGTCTCGAGGAGGGGATCCCCTAAGTCTACGGGATCTTCTCAACAATTCGGCCACAGAAACAACTTCAGGAGACTGGCCCGCAATTCGACGGGACCTTCTCGGTAATTCCGCCACAATTAAAGATTTTAACTACAACACACGAAAACAAAGTAAAAAATTTCAAATCAAACCACCTAAAGTCTTCTAAAGAACCAATCAAATTTGAAGCACACGCCTAAATAATCTAGAGCGTCAAACCACACACAAACAGTAGTCTTCCGGACCAAAAACGCTAGTTGGTGATTAGGCCCAACCTCGCAGGATTCAGTACAGAAATAGTGGGTGGAACAGTTACCCCGGCAACCTGCTTAATGAATAGACTGGACCAAGTTCCTCCACTTTAACCGTCTCGAAGTGAAGCGAACCCCCCAGAAAATCCAAGTGAGTATAACCGACGTCTGCTCCAGGTACAGTGGGACCTTCCCTCCACCGTCACCTTGGGTAGAATCCTAGATATTATGGCCACTAAGGTTACCAATCACAACAATTACACCTGGGGGAACAGTCTAAACTCCGACAGCACGCAAGGGCAGAGTAGCAAGCTCCAATCCCCTTACCGGCTCCTTGACAACAATCCAAGGTTTACCGATAAGTGACCCCTGGCTCCTCGACAATGGTTAATCCGAGGTTTACCGTTTGTAATACGTACTGCCTGGCGTCGTTCCCAACGAGGGAGGAATGATCCCCTCACTGGTTCGGACACGAGCTCGTGTTTCTCCTTTAAGAGGAGCTTTCCCAGAATGTAACTGAAACAATTGGATTTGTTCTACTCAAGATAGACTATCTGTTTGGTTTTGTAGTCTTGGAGAGTTAAGTACTCACCTACTCCAAGACCCTAGCCTAAGCTATGTTGGTGCTTCAGAGCCCTAGAAAAATAAAGATTACTAGATTGATTTTAATTTAAGCGTTACTTTTAAGGTTGTTTCTTAAGTCAAAAGGTGATGGAAGTGAAACTAGTGGTGTGTTGACTCGACTCGAAACCACTACAAAATGCACCTAGAATGATTTATCCACTACTTTACTTTTTCGATGAATTGCTTAACTAAAAAGTTGAGAGAATGCAATCTTTATAAAAGCAACTTCTTAATTGAAGACAATCAAAGAAACAATTCGTTTTTCTTTTCCAATCATAAAAACATAACCTCTCTTTACATGCACGAAAAAACTCTTTTCTTCTTTCGAAAACCAAAAGCTACTTGAAACAAGACTTTTTAAGAAGATGTTTTTGTATTTTTCTTTTAATAAAGCAAGTAAATCTAATGTAAACAAAAAATCAATCTTAACAACTCTTAAAATCTATGAAAATGCACTCATAAGCAAACTAAAGGTAAATTTACTCTAAGCAATCTTAACGAGGTCAAAACTAACAATGATTATTTCTAAGGTGTTTTACTTGATCACAATCAAATCAAGGACTAGCTTATTGCAGAATCAAAAACTAGCCAAAACAAAATTCTAATCTTTTTGTTCTTTTTGTAAAATGGAAATCAATACTTTATAAACAAGTAATTCGAAATTTGACCCAAAACAACTCAAATGGCAAGTTGCTCACAAAAGGAGACTTTACGACAGGCCCGACTTCTAAGAAGGTTGACTAACCAGAGAGATCTAAGGCTGGACAACTTTCTACTATCAAAGTCACTACAAAGCCTTTCCAAAAATCAAACCCTAGGTCGAAACTTCGTTGAAAACCACTAAAACACTCAAAGCTCACAAAACTAGTTTAGGTGAAAATTCTTGACAGGGTACTAAAGGATCTGGGCAGAAAACACTAAGGAAAAACAAAATCTAAAAGCAAATTAAAGCAAAAATGGAATTTTCTTAAGTTTTACAGGAAGACGCAGGCAACCCGTTGTCACAGGTGCGTCCCCGCTCTGTGCAGACGGCAACAGCGCGTCCAAAGACGCACTGTGCAGTACTAAGAGGGTGCGTCCGTCTGGAAAAATGAAGAAAAACCAAATCTAACTAAATCTAAAGCTAAGCCACCCAAATACTAATTCTCACAGTCAAAAATCAGAAAATAAAAATGATTTTCTCAAAGCAAAGTTCATATAAAGGAAAAGACTCTCTCATTAATGGATTCCCCAGTGGAGTCGCCAATTTGTCACACGGAATCTGTCAAGGGTGCGGACACGACTGACCTTCCTAGAAGTCTAAGACATTCTAATGACAAACAAGACAAAATGGAGTGATCTTTCTCTAAATACACCTTTTATAACATGAAAACTACAAGTGTTTAGGCTTACCTTGTTCCAAAACGCTGTTGTTGAAGTCCGTTCTTGACGATCCGGATGAGCTCCTCCTTCAAGTCAATTCCTGCAACCACAAACAATCAAACAATTACCAAGCACTTGCATTTCATATAATAAAACATATATCCAACATGCAGACCAAGGAACACATGAAATAACTCATTAACACAAGCTATTGAGAAAAATAAACCAGTTTGTATTAATAACGAAACAAAGAAACTCTTACAACCTGGCCTTGGTGTTGTGCAAGTTCCTCCCAGGGTCCATCAAGGGTTTTCCTCTACTTTGACAAAGCTCACCCTCTCCCAAGTAGAATCAAGTGAAGACAATCTCTCCTCACAAAGGCTCTAATGGAAGACCTAAATCCTGCAGCATTTACCCAAAGAAAATGTATAGCTCCAACCTCTTCTCCTTCTGGCTCAATGCCTTTATTTATAGTGCTGTAAAGAGGTTATTCAGGTCCACTATCAATGGGATCATCCCCCTCTATGGGTGGGATAGCTCCCTCATTGATGGGATAAGTTCCCCCTTAATAGAGATACATGAACCAACTGGAGGCGCATCCATTTCATCAAACCGACCTCTAGAATGTTCTAGAAGTAACCACAAGTAACTTTTTCAAGATAAAACTCGCGCATTTTGTCTTTTACAGAGGGACGCACCTGTCCCTTAACATACAGAGCGTCCATGGACGCAGATTTTGTGAACAAGGTCCGCGTCCCCGCAGGTAAGACTAGAGAGAACCTGCGACCCCAGAGATAAACATAATTTTTACAAGACTTTCTCTCTTCTTTGAGTTTGAGATGGATAACAGAGGCATGAGACTTGCCTAAGAGGGTAGCATGACTGTTGATTTGAGCCATACTAACTGTAAGTAGTCAAGGTGACATTTTTTAGTGTAACAAGTGGTATGGTATGACCCAAATAATTGCTTTTGTAGGTTTAAGTTTCCATTTCGTTTTCTTCCAACGAGGATCATATGACCAAGATATTAATACTTCTATAAGTGATGTGGATTCTAGGGTAGTGGGCACTACATATATGTATCTATGATGTGTGGTGATGTAGAAGAGGTGGTGTTAGTTTGTGGAAGGCGCATATAAATTTTTTAGATTACATTTAAAGAAAAGAATGATCGACTACACAATGTTAATGGTACTTTTTGCAGCATATGGCAGATTTCTTGTGCTCCAATGTCACGATCGACAAGGGTTTCTGCAAGGAATTTTTAAATGCGAATGTTGTTGGGTCAACATTATTCTACGTAGCATGTGGTGGAAGCTTTCATATTTTTTTCTACTTTGGAAGCATATTTCGCAATATATTTTTCTACACCATGTATCGAGAGTACTAGTTGGCAATCAACATTTGCACGCCAAATAAATAGGATGGTAGGTTTATGGGTATTGAGTCAATCATAGTTTCAAGTAGGGTTGTATGTTTTTTGGTCATTGGATTCAATGAAAAAGGATGATTTCCTATGGTGCTTTATAGTGATATTCAAATGAGGATCCTTTCTTTCTTAGGCATGTGCTTTCGGTGCATTTTCTATGATATTCAATGCAATTGATGAGTTGTTCATAATCATTGGGAGGATTGGTTCTGAAAATATGTGGTGTAGACAATAGACAAGGGACTTCTGAATTTGTATGAGTAATTGGTTGGTTTGAAAGAGAAGGAATGCGAGGGTTCCAAGTTGAAATATATTTGTCGAAGAACTTCTTAGCAATATCAACTGCTTTTGTGTCTTCCCAGTTGAGGATTTCCATATCAGGTGCATTTTATATCCAAAGGAAACTATGGATGTGTGTGGATCCTCTATGTTTCCATTCATACTTGTCAAGTATGCATTTATTTAAGATAATTTTGTAGTAGATGAGGTTTGATGTTTAGAGAGTTACGAAAGAAATGTGGTAGAATGTATACCTGTACTAGTATTCTTTTTCCTGCAAGTGTTTCTCTAATATAACTTCACAAGATGTTGTGAATGTATGGTGCATATATAGTGATGTTAAATGTGTGTTAGAGATAATGTTAATGTTTCCCCATTTTTGTTGTTTTTCAATATCATAAGGTTGACATCTGGGCATGACCGCATGAAGATCAGACCATTTTGTATTAGTTTCACTTAATGTAAAGAAGAATGTCGGGAAACCGAGCTAAGATATCATGTCCGTTAGTTCATCTTTAGCTTTGTTCCAAAACGATCTTGTGCCATGAAAAGAGAAACCGAATCGCATGACTTGTTCTGCCAACTGCTTATCTAGAAAATTTTCTAATCGGATGTTCAGATCTTGAATAGATGTTGGAAATTTATCTGCAATGTTATTTTTTACAAAAATGGAGGTTGTTGCTTGACAGCGATGTCACATCATGAGATTGTCTATGTAATAATGAAAGTGTGGGTGCTTTCCGAATCCGTTATCGTAGTAACGTATGAAATAAAGTGTGTAATCATGTAACTGCATTGCTTTCGTTCTTGGTTGATTTGGCATTGCAGCTCCTGTGGGGAAAGGGTGGGGAAAGTCATAGAGAGTAGACCTTTTGTGTTGTATTCATTGATTGGGGATAGGCCAATTGATGGCCATTAAATTGTGGTATCAGAACGGTGGTTGTAGGCATGTAAATAATGGTGTATTTCTTGGATTTTTGTATTTCTATTGGGAATAATGGGTATGAATGATGATGTGTGGTGTAGGTATGGTTTTGTGGAATCTTCAGTGGCATCAAGTGGTGGTTCAGGTTAAAGGTGGAAAGTTTTTTTGGTGGTATTGTAATGGCGAAGGGAGGAGGAGACATCAGTGGGGATTGCTGGTAAGGATGCTAGTGCGTTGTTATCAATACGAGCATTCTTATAGTATGGGTAATTTTCCAATTTGTATTCTAATGCAGTGATCACACGATGTCTACTGAAAATGCAATCATAAGCACGATGGTCATTACTATGACAGGTGATAATTAGAATGTCCAAGTCTTTGACACATCGTGGCAACGTGCTTGTGATTTTTGTAACGTCTTATGGAAAAAAATTGTGTGGCCACTGTATTTATATTGGCCACCAAGTGCGTGTGTTACCTAGAGGATATGGTTAAACCTAGCAATGATCATTTCTTCTATTTGTGAAAGAGACTTAAGGACAGTTGGTTGGGGACCAGGATCCATGTTGTTTGATACAGAGAAGAGATAACCTTTTGTTTCAGATATGCATCTGGAGCAGCAATACATTTGGTTCGAATTGTGGATATGTATTCCAAGATATGATTCAAGACAAATGGAGCATGGACATTTAGGTGCAAGTTTATCAATCTTTGCACGGAATTATCGATGTGCTTCATTAGTGTAAACGTTGTTGAAAGCATGTGCAATGGAGGGATTAGGGCAATGAGTTATGGATGTATTTGTTTGAGAGGTTTGCTCAAAAGATAGAGAGTTTGATAATTGGAAAGGAGGATTGTTTTTGGGGTGGGAATTGGTAAATACAGAGAGGTTTGATGGCAAATGTGAATTTGCACCATACGTTTCAGATGATGAATGTTGGTTTTCCTTCTGCTTTTTGTTTTTTGGCATTCTGTGACACCTTTTGTTGCCAGATAAAGATTACGTCGGCATGCATTTATTCGTTCTTTATTTGCTGCATAGTATCTTCAGGCACGTTCATCATTACAAGAAGAAGACATTTGCACAAGTTATGGTACCTATAGGCAAGAGAGGGGAAAACAGGAATGTTATTTGGAGAGAGAACAACCATGTTATTGTATAAAAACGAAAGAGGAGAAAGAAATTGAAGTTTTGAATAGTTTTATGTGAATTTAAGATTTGAATAATGTGTTTGAAAGAACATTCAAGTAATTTTCATTTATACATGTAGATAATTGCAAGTGTAATGCATCAAGTTACCTCATTTGTTAAAAGAAAGGAGGTGAAAAGAATGTGAATAAGTGTACATAAACAATGCTAGATACTGTTAGGATCCTATAATTATAGAAATATGATGATTTAGATATTATTTTTTGCTCTCATGATGAAGCTTTTGGCTTGTTGGCTCGCCCCGCTTCCTCTCCATTTTGCATCATCCTTTACTCAACTTCTTGCTTTATCACCCACTTTCCTTGTTAATTCATCTGAATATTACCCCAACATAAGCTGAATACCTGCTTTCAAATCATTAAGAATAGGTTTGTGTGACAAAAAGGTTATATATTGCAGAGCTTATGGTTTTAAAGCCTTGGATTTTATTGAAATTTGCATAAAAAATAAGCCCAAAAGCTTAGCTCTCGCTCCATCTCCATGCGACCCGCATTCACAATACCTAAGCCTAGCACACCTAACACCAAGCACAAGTGGGTAGCCTTGGGCTTATTTTGTCGAAACACAATGTAACTATGGGCTTATATAAACCATCATGAAAAATGTTCCCTTGTGAATGTGGGATAAATCCCATAAAGTAATATATATATATATATATATATATATATATATATATATATAATCCCTCTTTTTACCCCTTACTTCACAAAACCCTATTAATATAAAGTTTTGGACTTTATATTAATTTCTCCCCGTAAGCCTATACTACCTCTTCCCCCTGCAAAGTCAACCAATGGCCCACCCCGCACTAAGAATTAAACCCCCTTCATTTTTATTTTCCTCGAGATTCATAGAAATAAATGAATGGTTAAAATTATGTTTTGCATCCCAGCTCATCCAACACTTAACACTCAAAAAGTATGCGAGATAAGTTGTTTTCCCCACCCGCCTTTTTGCTACGTGGCAGCCCCACGTTATATCGCATCCTCCAAAATAATACCACATACTACTTGCCCCCCATGCGAAAACCATTAACTGTTTTGGTTTTGAATCTTATAAATGTTACGGGAATATAGGGTGGATTAATTTCAAGTGAAATACAAAGATATGAGAATGCGGTAATATTTTAGAGCTATGGGTGAAACCATACTTGAGGTAAAATTATATAGCTACAAGCAATATGAGACTAAGGTTGTGGAATGAGATTCAAAGGTAAAATGGTTTTACAGCGACACATGAAATAAAATTCACAGATACCATGAATTTAAAGGGAAAATTTCACATGAAATTAATGTATAGGTGAGCAAAAATAGCATTCATGTAAATGCATTTCACTATAGAAGATTGAGGTGAAATCAATTTACAGGCATGGTGAAACCAATTTACAAGCATGGTGAAATCAATTTTCAAGCATGGTGAAATAAATTTACACTTGTAAAATCATATTGCAGGTGAAAGTAAAAGAGTAAAGTGAGAATACTCTTCCAACCATACAAATCAACACATGGTTTTGCAAAACCATCCAGGTATTCTACAAGGGTAAAAGGAATTTACATACAGATAAAATGAATTTACAGAGGAAGGAGTAATAGAAACAAAACTACACATAGTTTTGTGAATTCATGGAAAGAGAAAACAAAACCATGGAGTGGAAACAACACATGGTTTTGTAGATATTTAATTATAAATTTCATTTAAAATATTTTGGAAATATTATTAAAATATATATATTATTATATTTTACAAAATATTTTGTGACACTAATGGATGATAAAACAACAAGGTAGTCACAGGAGCAGCCATCAGTGAGGGAAGTCTCAGATTATCAAATCAAAGCACCAGCAAGCAGTTGAGTGAATTACTAAGAAAAAGAGAGATACATCTGCATCTTCTATTCATCTGCCAGCACAGCCACAAATTTGGGTCCACATCCTTACCTGCTCCCACTTCCACAGCAACAGCATTTGCACAGCACATTCCACCAGAACTATTAATCTACAACATTTAGAGCTTTTTAGTTCATCTATAGTCTAAAATGTCTTGTCTGTTAGAGACAGCATTTATTGTAAACAGTTTGTAAATTTTTTATAAATACTTTTGCTTTTGAAGTATTAGAGGTTGACTATTTGAGATTAGAAATATTAGTGATATGTTGGAGCATTGTAAGTTTTTTTTAAAGTGTCGGAGCATCAATACTAAGCATCATTCCTAGGATTCTTGTGGCTTAAATATTGGTGATGTTTCTCTTATGTTAAAGTGTTTCATTATCATCTCTTCACTATAATCATCTAAATTCCAATTGCAAAACAAAAATGTGATGAATAGGATTTATTTCTGAGTACCTTATTCTGGCTGCTTTTGAAATCTGTATGTTTTCTACTGAAGGCCACACTAAAGAATTCTTGAATACTCTTTAGTTCTGCCTGATTGATTGAATGCCACACTAAAGAATTCTTAAATGCTCTTTAGTTTTGCTGAAGGTTTTCATTGTTTTGCCATCATCCACTTATTATTCTGAAAGATCCAATAAATATTCCTAACTTGCCCTGAGTTTACGTGAAAAATTGATGCAACCATCCAGTTTACATTTTGACTCCATTGCCCAATAGATGCTAATTAAATTGAATACAATCAGTCTTCCAAAACCCAAATCAAAACCCAAAACCCAAGTACAATCATAACGAGTCTAAGATTTTCAAGCAACAAAGAAAATTTTTACAGATAGAGCCTTCTTTGGGATTAGAAGGGCTAGATTCCCATCCCGAAGTTGGTTGATGTTACATTCTTGTGATTTGTCCTACAACCTTCAAATTATAGGGTGCTAACATAGTGGCGACCATAATGGGGACAGAGCGTTTTATCTTCCTCAGAAAAGTGCATCAAAGTTCAGATCTGATTGTTGATGGTGAACAACGATTAGACACCAGAAGGTTGTACCTTTCACCTAGCAACTCCATTGTTCAAGATCCAGAGCTTCAAAGTTCAAAGCAATTCCATAACCAAAGAATCCATATTCCAAAGCATTAATGGTGATACAAGATGACAGGGTTTGTGGCAAACCTTTCATTTCATGAAATTTTAAATGAATTCAGGGATGAGTTATCAGAATTTCAGCTTGATGAAGATTTTTTAAGAGCTTTGTTTCTTATTTTCAAATCAAGAAAAATTTCTCCTGACGTTAATATATGTGTTCTTGAGTTAGTTGCTGAAAAATATGAAAATGGCATTAAAATTTTGCATTCTCAAATTCATTCATATAATTTCCGAGATCCTAAAGAATTCTTGGAAAATCTTCCTTCTCCAAAGCAAGAGGAAATTGTACTACGTTTTGACTATCGGATTGAGGATGATTATGCTTTCAAGTATAAGACTGAAGTAGTTTAATGGTTTAATATTGAGGATACAGTTGATCAATTAGTCATTGAAGGCCTAGAAGCAAATATCATACATTATTCTTTTGTTGATCCTATAACAGATTACATGGAGGTTCTTTTCAGCTCAAGTTTCCAAAAATGTTTCCTCTATAAGGACCAAATACATTAGCAGTTGCCATTATATATCACAACTTTGATTATGTGGACACATGATCAAATTATACTTCTGAGTTTATTGACAATCAGTCAAGCAGTCCATTTGTTTCTGCAGCTGCTTGACTGGCTTCATTGGAATTTATGTATTATTTAAGTCAGCCTGATTTTCAACAATATAGGGTAGGTAGCAGGGTGCAAATAAGCTCAGGACTCTGAGCCTTTTTTTTTAGTTTCAAATTCAGTTTGCTTCTCAACTTTCAGTTCAGTGTGTAGTTCAATGTTCAGTATGCAGAGTGGTTTTGATTTCAGTTTGAGAGTTGGCAGAACAGGTTGCATATTTGGGAACAACCCAATGGAGAAGCCATTGATCTATAAACTCAGAGACCTGCAGTTCTTGAAACCTCCAAGCAAACTGCCATCCCCAAGTTGGAGTCGATGTTAGGGTCCTATAATTATAGGAAATCTGATGATTCAGATATTATTTGTTGCTCTCATGATGAAGCTTTTGGCTTGCTGACTCGCCCCGCTTCCTCTCCATTTTGCATCATCCTTTACTCAGCTTCATGCTTTATCACCCACTTTCCTTGTTAATTCATCTGAATATTACCCCAGCATAAGCCAAATACTTGCTTTCAAATCATTAAGAATAGGTTTGTGTGACAAAAAGGTTATATATTACAGAGCTTTTAGTTTTAGAGCCTTAGAATTTATTGAAATTTGCATAAAAAATAAGCCCGAAAGCTTAGCTCCTGCTCCATCTCCATGCAACCTGCATTCACAATACCTAAGCCTAGCACACCTAACACCAAGCACAAGTGGGTAGCCTTGGGCTTATTTTGTCGAAACATAATGTAACTATGGGCTTATATAAACCATCATGAAGAATGTTCCCTTGTGAATGTGGGATAAATCCCATAAAGTAATATATATATATATATATATAGAGAGAGAGAGATATACAACCCTATTAATATAAAGTTTTGGACTTTATATTAATGCCTTACTTCACAAAACCCTATTAATATAAAGTTTTGGACTTTATATTAATGTCTATACTACCTCTTCCCCCTACAAAATCAACCAATGACCCACCACGCACTAAGAATTAAACCCCCTTCATTTTTATTTGCCTCTCAGGATTCGTAGAAATAAATGAACGGTTAAAATTATGTTTCGCACACCACGCACTAAGAATTAAACCCCCTTCATTTTTATTTGCCTCTCAGGATTCGTAGAAATAAATGAACGGTTAAAATTATGTTTCGCACACCACGGTTTTGATTTTGAATCTTATAAATGTTACGGGAATATAGGGTGGATTAATTTCAAGTGAAATAGAGAGATATGAAAATGTGGTAATATTTCAAAGCTATGAGTGAAACCATACCTGAGGTAAAATTATATAGCTACAGGCAATATGAGACTAAGGTTGTGGAATGAGATTCAAAGGTAAAATGGAAACCATACCTGAGGTAAAATTATATAGCTACAGGAAATATGAGACTAAGGTTGTGGAATGAGATTCAAAGGTAAAATGGTTTTACAGCGACACATGAAATAAAATTCACGGATGCCATGAATTTATCAAAGAAAATAAAAGGGAAAATTTCACATGAAATTAATGTACAGGTGAGCAAATATAGCATTCATGTAAATGCATTTCACCATAGAAGATTAAGGTGAAATCAATTTACAGGCATGGTGAAATCAATTTATAGGTGTAAAATCATGTTGCAAGTGAAAGTAAAAGAGTAAAGTGAGAATACTCTTCCAACCATACAAATCAACACATGGTTTTGCAAAACCATCCAGGGATTCTTCAAGGGTAAAAGGAAATGAATTTACACAGGAAGGAGTAATAGAAATAGAACTACACATAGTTTTGTGAATTCAGGGAAAGAGAAAACAAAACCACGGATTGGAAACAACACATGGTTTTGTAGAAATTTAATTATAAATTTAATTTAAGACATTTTGGAAATATTATTCAAATATATATAATATTATATATTTTCCAAAATATTTTGTGACACTAATGGATGATAAAACAGCAGGGCAGTCACAGGATCAACCATCAGTGAGGGAAGTCTCAGATTATCAAGTCAGAGGATCAGCAAGCAGTTGAGTGAATTACTAAGAAAAAGAGAGATACATCTGCATCTGCTAGTTCATCTGCCAGCACAGCCACAAATTTGGGTCCACATCCTACCTTCTCCCACTTCCACAACAACAGCATTTGCACAGCACATTCCACCAAAACTATTAATCTGCAGCAGTTAGAGCTTTTTAGTTCATCTATAGTCTAAAATGTCTTGTCTATTAGAGACAACATTTATTGTAAATAGATTGTAAATTTTGTATAAATACTTCTATTTTTGAAGTATTAGAGGTCGATTGTTTGAGATCAGAAATATTAGTGATATGTTGGAGCATTGTAATTTTTTTTTAAAGTACTGGAGCATCAATACTAAGCAGACCATTCATAGGATTCTTGTGGCTTAAATATTGGTGATGTTTTTCTTATGTTAAAGTGTTTCACTATCATCTCTTCATTGTAATCATCTAAATTCCAATTGCAAAACAAAAATGTGACGAATAAGATTTACTTTTGAGTACCTTATTATTGCTACTTTTGAAATCTGTATGTTTTCTACTGAAGGCCACACTAAAGAATTCTTGATTGCTCTTTAGTTCTGCCTGATTGACTGAATGCCACACTAAAGAATTCTTAATTGCTCTTTAGTTTTGTTGAATGTTTTCATTGTTCTTCCATCATCTGCTTATTATTCTGAAAGATCTAGTAAATATTCCTAACTTGCCCTGAGTTTACTCTGTGAAAAATTGATGCAACCATCCAGTTTACCTTTTGACTCCATTGCCCAATAGATGCTAATTAAATTAAGTACAATTAGTGTTCCAAAACCCAAATCAAAACCCAAGTACAATCATAACTAGTCTAAGATTTTCAAGCAACAAAGATAAATTTTACAAAGAGAGCCCTCTCTGGGATTGGAAGGGCTAGATTCCTATCCCTAAGTTGGTTTGATGTTACATTCTTGTGATTTGTCCTACAGCCTTCAAATTACAGGGTGCTAATAGATACAATGGAAGATGAATATTTATTTCAATACTAAATAAGAGAATTTGGCGAGAAGGCATACAATAGTATATGGTGTAAAATTGTATTTATAAAATAAGATAATAGAAACTATCAAAAAGCGAAAAATACATTTTATGATATCTATCTACAATATCGACATGTTATTAATTGCTCGAAGGATGTTGTTGCATTCTATTGTGAAATGCAAGTTTTATTCTTTCATGATAGCACATTTCAACCATGTTATTCCTTTAAATGATTTTATCCTGTCTGATAGTGTGAATATGTGATATGTCCATAGTGCTTTGGAGACAATTTCCTTGATTAGATCTGGATCTGAGGATAACAAATAGAAGTCCTTGGCATTAATCCCAAGAATTGTAGATGTCGCATCTTCGAAAGCAACAGTTGAAGCTAACTCACTAGTGTGATCTTGTATGTCGATCTTAAATAAGTATATGTAATCACCGTCAGTTACTTTAGCATCGCATTTTGGGAAAAACCTCATGCCTGTATTTTGTGGAATAAGTTTTTTCATGCATTTTTTCCCATCAACGATAGACGGGCAAGAAATTTAGTAAAAATTGTCCATCCATTTTTTTGTTATTGTGCCCTTCAGTTGGAAGAATGTTGGTTTCTCTAAGGAATCCATACTATAAATATCAGCAATTGTTATTTTTTTAGTTGATGGCCAAAAGGAGTTGAATATCTTGTTGTCAAGGATGTAGAAGTTGCAGTGGAACCTTCTTTTTGAAACCATGACTTTAGCGTGTGGGCCTCTTCAAAGTTAAGATCTACAAGAATAATGGATCTCGTTGTAGCGCTGACATTTTTTCCATTAAATTCTCTGACATGGGAAAACTAGATTGCAATGATGGGGTTATTTCCCGCAGCACATAAGGAGGATATTTCTTGTGATATGGCATCAAAATTTCCTCCCCAAAAGATCGCATCCATGTTATACCCAAACATGTCTTGAAGTTGTAGTGTTTGTTTAGTAACTTTAGAGTCATATTTTCTATGTATAGTGCACGCACTGGAAATGTCAATGACAATACCAAGAACATCAACAATGGAGTTGATGTTTGTTGTTATGATATCATTGATTGATTTTATATTGAATTGAACCGTTGGCTTGTGTTTTTTTTCACTAGAAACATGCTCTATGGTAGATGTTTCCTTTAACAAAATTTCTCAGTCAGTATAAGTGGTTGTATTGCTTATTAGCCATTTTCACATTCCCTTTAGAGACAATGTAGGCATTTCCAAGTTGGATTTTGTCAAAAAAATAATCGGCGAAATTGTTGAAACAAGTAATATGTATTTCTCCACCTTTTGTATTGAACAGGTCAAAGACAAACACTTTACCAAGTCTGTATTGATTCTGAAATTGTCGAAGAGTTTTTTTTCTTTGAGCATATCCTTTTATGCACCAATTTGAATGGTAAGGGTTTATTGCTTTGATGGGAATTTGAACTAGCGTGACGGATGGGGTTGGAGTAGTTGGAAGAGGGCATTTCCTTTTTTATGAAGGATCTTAGGTTCGATGAGGAGGGAGTGTCCTCTGTTAGAGTCGGTCTTGAGCCCTCCATCAGTGATCAAAACTCTTTGCATTTGCATAGGTAGGTGTCTCATCAGTGTCAATTTTTGCATCCCATTAGGCATGCCATAACCCTGATGGAGGAGCTGGTGTCTTTGTCCCCCTTTTGGCATTGCTGAATCAAGTCATTGCAGTCCTTAGTCACTTTCAAGCTTGTCTTGTTTTGTCTTGAAGTCAAATTCCTAGGTCTAGCGTTTTGGTCAAAATGGTTTATAAGGTCATGTCTTTGAAGTTCAAATGGTGCCCAGCAAGCCAGAGGGATGATTTTAAAAGTGTTTCTTCGCAAATTTCAATCTTGTACTTTAAATTTTCACCTTGGATTTAAAAACTCTGTTTTTAAAGCCAAGGTCATTTTTCAAATTTTTGTAAAAAGTGATGAAATTTCAAAAAGCTTCCAAGGATAGTATGAAACCCTGGCTCCCTTGCCAAGATCCCTCAGATGCTATCCCTGCAAAAAGAATTGAGCAAAAGCATTTTATCAGTCAATTTCAGGACAAAGGAAACCAAGAAAAGTCAGTTTTATAAAGTGTCAAAACAAAACATTATAAAGTGGGTTTGGGCATGAAAATTATTCAAATGAAAGCTATAAAAGCCCAATATCCCTCCATTTACCCTCATTATGCATTCAAGACATTTGTAAGAGAGTTTGGGCAAGTGATTGAGTGAAAGTCGAGTGAATTCGGGGGTTTGACAGGCGCGCGACCCGTCAGGCTAGCTGCGCGACCCATCAGAGGCGCGCGACCCGTCAGCAGTGTTTCAGCAGTTCATTTCTTCAACGGGCGCGACCCGTCAGTGGCGCGCGACCCGTTGGGTGAGGTGCGCGACCCGTCAGCGCCCTGCTTCCCAAAACAACTGCAAATTTACCCAAGGAGCTATCAAATCACCGATTTGCTTGAGGTAGGCCCTCCAAACTCAAAATTGGTTGCTTGCTATGTTAGAAGGACATCATGAATGTGTTTTTAAAGATCAAATTGTGCAAGAGAAAAAGCTCCATATGGCTGCATATTAAATTTGTAAAAATTTGCTAGGGTTTTATGTTGTTTCAATGGTTTTTCCCTTGTAATCATTTCTCCTCATTCCCATTTCATTTTCCTTGTATTTCCATGTAAATTTTCCTTTTAAATTTGTAATGAAGAAAATGTTGGAAATAATACTGAGAGGGGGGGTGAATCAGTATTATTTAATTCTTTTAATAAATCTTCTTTATTTGTTCTTTGAATTATTTTTGCATGTCAGTACCATAAAATAATGAGCATGAACAAAGAAAACAAATAGTCACACCAAAGAACACAAGATGTAAGGTGGAAACCCAATGTGGGTGAAAACCACCTGCTACAATATGTCTCTATCTTCTTTCAAATTAGAAACTCCTTTTACAATGGTTTTGTACTGGTGCAGTCCTTTACCAGTACATAGGCTGCAACCTGCAGAGAGCTACAACTCTCTCTCGTTTTCCAGTCTCTCCTGGAAGGGAGCTACAACCCCCTACTTCTTTTCTTACAAGGACCACTTTTCATAAATTTTCAAACTGGATCCATAAGCATCAAATGATCATAAAGTATAAGAAAATCACCCAGTCAACTGTAGTAACCAGATCAACAATAATAGAACCAAACCCAGAACACAGCAATGATAAACAAAGATCTTAAGAGAAGTAAGCACCCTGTTCAACTGCTCGCCTGCTTACGTAAGCACCCTGCTCAACTGCTTGCCTGCTTACAGTAAGCACCCTACTCAACTGCTTGCCTGCTTACAGTACGCACCCTGCTCAACTGCTTGCCTGCTTACAGTACGCACCCTGCTCAACTGTTCGCCTGCGTACCTCGCTCTGAGTTCATTGAACTGCCTGCGGACCTCCGCACCTGCAACCCTTCTGTGCCTGCGTACCGGCGCACCTGCAACCCTTCTGTGCCTGCGTACCGGCGCACCTGAAACCCTTCTGTGCCTGCGTACCGGCGCACCTGAAACCCTTCTGTGTCTGCGTACCGGCGCACCTGAAACCCTTCTGTGCCTGCGTACCAGCGCACCTGAAACGCTTCGTTCCTGCGTATGCACGCACTTTTCTTTCACTGTACCTACGTACCTTCGGGAATAGATGATTTCAAGACTTCAGAAATAACCCAGACAGTCAGATCTACAGATCTGAACATGCGCCAAAGAGATCTCAGTCCATCAATAGATTCGCCTTATTTAAATCTAGACCAGATCTAGCCCTCATAAGATATTCAACCCAAAACATGCTCAAGCCAAATGATCTCCTTTGCTTTATATAGGAAAGCTCTTCCTTAAAACATGGATCAATACCACGAGCCGACACCATAATAACCCAATACCGTCGGCTAAATACCAAGAGTAAAACATAAGAAAACCCCACATGTGAATTTCTTTGCCTTGAAATGTGTGCACTGGGGGTATGCACCTCCTGAACGGGATAACTGCGGGTATGTACGCACTTTATGTAACACTGACCTGCGTGTACGCACCTTATGTAAGGTGTACCTGCGTACCCCTTATTTTCTTCAATATTTGATAGCTGATCATCAATCTCTGTTGCTGACTTGAAGTACTGTGATCTATCACCTGAATGGGTTGCCATCAAGGACAACACTTTAGCCATAATGCCAACAGAAAATAAACCCTACCCCTTTTCCCTAAAAAGTAAAAAAAAAAGCCCTAACCCTACCCCTCATAATACCCATGTAAACACATGTATTTAATGATGCATATGCAGTGATGTTTGCAGTGTCTTTCCCTAAATTCCCTGTTGTATACATGCATTCCCATTTTCCTTTTAAAAAAATGTCCCTCCCCTAACATTCCCCTCATGTTCCTTGTCCCCTTGAAACAGCATATAAATCAGCATTTTATAAAGCAGAAGCAGCAGTACATTTTGTCCACTATGCTCCTTAAACAATGTCAGAAACCGAAACCTATGAGCAGAGTGATGACCAGGCATCAGCTTCAGAGATTGAGATACAGAGGAGGCCTCATAAGGGTGGAAAGGGTGGCCATCACAAGAGAGAGGAGCCCACTTCTTTGACAAGTTTACAAGCTTGTCCTATGGCAGTCACATGTTTTCAATACATGTCTTGTTATGAGTTTTGTGGGAGGATCTCTCAGATTCAGCACCACAGAGAGTTGGCTCGCCTGTTTGTTTTACACTTTCATGATAGACATGTCAACCTTGCCGGGGTGGACTTCACTTTCACACCCGAGGTGATTGCACAGGCTACAGGGATACCAAATGTCGGGGAGATATGGAATAAGCGCAAGGTGCTGGACAGTGTTCATTTTGAGCCCTTTGTTAGACCAGCACTCATGAGACACTTGACAGGAGTGTTTCCCTTCAGATTTCTCAGGAGTGAGTATGCTCCCATCATGAGGCTCATCATGCTCTATTTTACCTGTGAGGGCAGATTTTCACAGGTATATTCATACCATATTCGCCTCTTGATGCACTTCACCCGAGTGAGGATGATGAACATCCCTGTCTTTTTCTATCAGAACATTGAGAATATGGTGTCCATGATGCAGAGGAAGAGCCCGGCACAGCAGTATAAGAGCCTTTACCATTATGGTTTGATTCAGCTAGTGGTGTTACATCAGTTGGCTCAGCAGGGCATCTCATGGGAGGAGTTCATCTCTCGTGAGTTTTTCACAGCACCATCATCACCACATCCTGAGGTTATTCATGAGGAGGGAGGACCTTCACAGCAGCATGACATCCCCGTCACCAGACATGTCAGCTCCTCACCTATGGTTACTTATCAGAGAGGCCATAGGGCCTTATTTGCAGCAGCTAGGCGAGTACTTTCTCCACAACAGGTGGAAGGGGTCTCGCCTTCTTCATCGACTCAGCGAGTGTTATCTCCACATCAGGTGGAAGGGGCCTTGCTTTATTCACCAGCACAGGTACCAGGGAGGGGCAAGAAGCCCAAGATTGATGAGGGACCATCAGGTGCTCCGGACATAGAGCTTATTGATCTTGATGTCAGTTCTCCTAGCCGAGAGGCAAAGGAGATCATTCAGCACCTTAGAGCTGAAAATGATGCCTTGCAAAGGAGATTAGAGGGGGCACAATGGACCATCACATATCTTGAGCAGCGCAACAAACAATTGGAGGATGAACAAGCTCTTGATGAGCTGTGGAGGATTCGTAGTGACCGCATTTTGAACCGAAGGAGACCCGGTGATCTATTGCCCGCTGAGCGAGAATCCATGCTCATCCGGGTAAATGCACACTTGGAGAGGCTGTTGGCTAGGGCCAACCAAGAGAAGAAGTTGTTGAGGAACATGAAGAACCACTATTGGGCAAGAATGCATGTGTGCAAGGCAAAAATGAAGATGTTCCAAAGGCGGTTGGCAAAGGCACAAAAAGGGAGAAAGAGGCTTGATCCCCTTCATATCTTGGCCAAGGCATCACTGAAGGGCCAAGGCACTAAATAACTCAGTCTCAGCACAAATCCCAAAAAATTTTGAGCATTTTGGGCAAATTTTGGTTTTTTCAGGCATTTACAGGTTTTTCCCCATTAACGGGTCTCACCCCCCGCGCGACCCTACATCATGGCAACTCCATTTTGCAAAAACTCAGCATTTCCAGATTTTTCATGATAAGTTACATATGCTCATTAATGGATTTGAGATTTTATGAAGTTTTGGGCCTCCAGAAAGTCAAAAAACATGCAAAATTTGACTTTCCGCCACATTTTTGAGTTGCAGAAAGAAGTCTTGGGAGATTGCAATTTTGGAGGGGCAAATGACCACCAAATTCAAAAATTCCAGTTGGGTTGGAAAGTAGACTCATAGACCTTTCCAACAAGCCTACTCTTGCTCAATTTGGCCACCTGAAAGTGCCCCAAAAGTGGCTCCAAAGGCGCGCGACCCGTTAGGCAGGGGCGCGCGACCCGTCAGGCAGTTTTTTCCAAAATGCATTGTACAGCTCAGAAAAACGCAGTTTGACCCAGTTTGACTTTTTGGGGTGAATTATGATTATCTTTGATGTAATTATTGTACTTGATAGACACTTTTACTCTTATGTAACACTTCTAGAAGATTCATTCATGAAAAGGGTAAATATTAAATGAATGAATTGGTTTCCTAGCTTATAGAGGCAAGTTGGTTTGACTGCCTAGTTTGTAGTGCTTAGTTTAGAAGTGGTTGAAACAGCTCCTAGGATAGTGAGCTCGACCCATGGAGGCAGGGAAAGAGGTTAGATCATCTATATTATGTACTTTTTTGCTTATTTTCATGGTTGGACTCTTGAGGGTTTTGCAGTCCTTTTTGGGATTCTTGTGGACTCATGTGTTGATGGTGTGTTTCTCAATGTACTTGTAAGTGTGTTATGTGAATCATTTCCTTTCTTTTACTTCTGCACATTAAACAAATGAAGTGTTAAAGTAAGAATTCATGCTTGCCATGCTCTGCTTTTAAATTTGTTTAATTTCAATGTTTTCTACTGTCTAAGGGGAATTCAAAGTTATTGTTTGCTCTCCTTGGCTCCTCACCTGTCATTCCTGATCATCCACCTCAATCAAAGGCATCAATATTTCCTCCTACCTCGCCCCAAAGAACCCCCTGCAGAAACTGTGTCCAATCCCCGCACCCAAAATTGCCATCCCCTTAATTTGCCACCAAAAACCCTAAAAATCCCAAAACAACCTTTTTTATCAGTTTACTAGCCTAAAATCAGTGTTAACATATTGGTCATCTCATCCATTGAAAATTTTACCGAGATAGACCGGAGAGAGCCTTCTCCTGCCCCGTAGGGCTAGCTACGAGGCTAAATGGTTTGATGTTGCCTTGAGGTTTACCTTTCTCAGCCTGAGGTGAAATTTCAAGCGCTAACATCTTCTTCAGAAGTGATTGGGATACTCAAATTTTTTGGTACCAATTAAGGGTGCAAATGAAACAGAAATCTCGAAGTTTATTAGCATTATAGACCTACACAGTAAATGATAGTCATATGAGTAATTGTTAGAGTCGGAAGTGCTATCAACAAAAATTTTAAAGTTGAAATAAGAAATTTATAACAAACTTACATTGATGGACCAATAGTTGAAGTAGTCCAACTTTTAACATGTATAACAGAACCCTTTTGCAGCAAGCCTGTTGCTACGAGGTCATTGAAATCTGTTGGAAGCATAAGGTGTTTCATATGTGTGCCATCAGAGATGGCAGTGTGATATCGTGGAGTTGAACTTTGCATTGATTGAATGGGTTCAAGTTCAACAATTTGTAGGAATGGTTGAATATGAGTTGATCCAGAGAGCATTGAGAAAATAGAATTCTCAATAAGGTTTGTTGTCATTTTCTGAACGTAGAGATAATAAAATAAGTGCCATACAGAACAAAACTCATAAATGTGGTTTTCCTTGCGTAATATGTTTAACACTCATAACATTCCTATAACACTACATGAAAATTTATGAACTAAGGGGCAGGAAGCATGTTCATTTTGTTTGTAATTGAGTGGTTATCTAGGCTTGTAAACATAAAAATGAAGGGATTTATGACAACAACTTCCATATGATCATTTTCTTTCAAACATAGCTAAAACTGTAAATTGGAAATTTCATAAACCTACACATGTTAGAAACAATCAGACGGGCGCAACATACTTAAAACTGCAAATTGAAAATTTTAGAAACCTACGCATGTTAGAAACAATCAGACAGGTGCCCTAGCACCCAGTGATAATATTCAATAAACCTATGTTGATTTCATAGGAAATTGGAATAAAACCACTCCAAGTCTTCATTTTTGGAGGGAAAATTACTGCATGGGAAGCATTAGAAATGAGCAGTACCTTCTATCAGGCTTGTGACATGATGGTCATCTATGCCTGCTCAGCTATTAATGGTTTATGGTTTTAACTTTTACCTAATTGTAAGGAAATTACCTATGTATCATAACTTCAAACTGCATGCAATAATATCTTTCTGAGTATTCAGAGAAAAAAATGTGAAATAAAAATACACAATGTTTCAGAGCAAAACGTATACTATTTCATAGAACAGAAATGAGAGGTTGCAAAGGAAACATCGTAAGGCATAAAGTGATGAAATCCATTATCCATGTAGTTTCTATTGTTTATGTGAACATGTTATGGTATATTATTTTAAGATTTATTGTTTTTAATTTTTAAACAAGTTTGAGGGACACGAGATTGCATAAGATATGATATTTTTTTTCATTATGTTATTTTTCCATATGCTACCTATTTATGGCGTTGTTTTTTGACATGAAGATATTTATGACAACAACTTCCATATGATCATTATCTTTCAAACATAGTTAAAACTATAAATTTTATTGAAAAATTCATAAACCTACGCATGGCAGAAACAGTCAGATAGGAACCATAGCACCGTAGCACCCGGTGATAATATTCAATAAACCTATGTTGATTGCATAGGCAATTAGAATAAAACCACTCCAAGTCTTCATTTTTTGGAGGGAACATTAGTGGATGGGAAGCATTAGAAAGGAATAGTACCTTTTATCAGGCTTCTGATGTGATGGTCATCTATGTCTGCTCAGCTATTAATGGTTGATGGTTTTAACTTGTACCTAATTGTAAGGAAATTACCTATGTATCATAACTTCAAACTACATGCAATAATATCTTTCTGAGTATTCAGAGAAAAAAATGTGAAACAAAAAATACACAACATTTCAAAGCAAAATGTATACTATTTCATAGAACGAAAAACAGAGGGCTAGAAATTTTTAAGAGTACATTCTTATAAGATGATTGCAGAGACTACAGATATGATACAACATAGAATGTGGAGCCTACAAGTTACATTTTGTTCAAAAGATAAAGATTAAAAAAATTCTTCAATTTCTCTCCTTTAAAAATAATTAAACATCATTGAATATTTTAACAGAAAAATGTTAAGATGCATTGATGTGTCCTTTTCAAGTGATGCATTTTATCATGCTTACAAATATATGCAGACTTACCTGCACAATAACATTTACTGTGTGCATTATGTCAATGACCTAAATATCAACATATCTATTCAATTTTTCTAAATGTTGTAAACAACCAAAATTCTGGAAATATTTGTAAATGTGTACAAATATTTATAGGCACACTCCCTATACCTCAAGCTTTTTTATTTTAGATTCAGCTTTGGAAGTCTACAGATTTATCCAAGCTTCAATTCTTGCTTCTTCTCGCTGATATCTGAAATTTACAGACAACCTGAATGCTCAAACATTTTGTTGTGAAAATTATAGATAACAAATGCTAGCAATCTCTGAAAGGGCTATTTTATACTATTGTAACCTAACTTTGATGATGATTTTGAATAAACTAAAGTAATATCTAGGAAAAATTTGTGTACTTCAAATTTCTTTGTTTTGGTTTCTAAAGTTGAGATAAGGCTCGCAGGATGATGATAACTTTAAGGTCAAATAAGCCTAAGTGATATCAATTGGTTTGCATATGATAAGTGAGATTTGGAATTCTCATTGTTAGCTAAAAATATCATCCACTCTTTGATTAATGGCCCACAAAAAATACTAATTCAGGATTTTTTTTGTGCAAAGGAGACAAAGGCCTCTCTATTTGAATAATGTGCAGAGCTGCAGGAGAAATGACAAATCACATGTTCAACGATTGCAAAGTAGCCTATTCTTTATGGGACAGAGATGCAAACCCTCTTTAGAGTGTCAGATAGAGTCTATGAGTACATAACCATACCCTAATTTGTTGTACCCATATCCCCATCACCTCCTACTTTACAATGATATTTGTCATGCCCTCTAGAAACAGATCAAAAATATTTTGTTCATGGAGAATCATGCCTATTCCCAGATACACCAATGCAACAAGGCTTTACAGCCAATCTGGTAACACTCGTTGGCCTTCTCGGCTACTGCCAGTATTTCAGCATTCAAATCATGTTATTTCTACATACTAAGAAAAACACCAACTACCCGCATTTAAAAAGAGAGTTCATCTAGTCAAAGTTTTGTGTTAAGAGATTAAATTAAGGGCGAAAATCCCCTTCTAATTAAAAGAATTATCATGCTTATGGAAAACACAAACACAACCAGACAATTGACAAATTGTAAGAAATTATGATTGCAACAACTTTTGTAAAAAAATATATTGTTCATTATCCTCTAAAAAATTCAGAAATCAAATGTGAAATAAAAGTAATTTGCATCAGTCACGTGAAGGCTCTAACGCATAAACAACAAATCAATCACAAACAATCCTCGTGTTAACCATCTTAAATTAATTTTAAGTTTAAATTTTAAAAAGTTTGGATCTAAGGAGGGTGTTGGAAAATATGGCCTCCCAAATTGAAATGGAAAAATAAAAGCATTGAGAATTCCATGCAAAAGGTTTTGATTTCTCTCCATCTATAGTGTGATTTCAAGCTCCTCCAGATACGTCTCTGCACTTTTTGGCCAGTGATGTTAATAATTATTTCACTGCCTTAAAACTACACAACAACTTTAGCCTGCAATGATGTTTTTGTTTGACGTTTACCCAAATTGGATTCTTAGTCGATTGTTTCTATTTCTCCTCAATCAATGTATATTTTCCTCGAGCTTCTTAATGTAATGATCAGTCAAAACAAACAAACAAACAAACAAACAAAAAAACTGAAAATAATCTAGGCAGATGGTACTATTAAACACTTTTGTAGATATAATATAAGCTTTAAACCTTGAAAGACAATATAAGCCTTGGAAGAAGCCTTTTTAAGGGAGAAGAAAAGATTTGATTCAGTGTTTAGAGTCACTGAGAATGAGGCAGAGGGATTACCTAAATGGTTAGAATCTAAGTGTATGGAGTACATTGTGTTAGGTGAGGCAAGCATCCATTCATTCAGAGGCCCACAACCAACAGTTGGTCACTTGGGGAAACCAAATGGAAAATCTTCGAGACTTGTTATAAATGCTAGTATTCAAACCCAAAACCTGACTAGCCCTCAACATCCCTCTCATCTCAAGTGCCCAGCTTGTTTGTACGTTTTTTTGTTAGTCCAATTGAGGAGGAACAAATCTATCCTCTATGATCCAGAAGAGGACGATAGAGGTTTTCCATTATTGGAAAGCGTGTATCTAGACAAAGGCAAAAATTTTAAATAATTAATAGACTTGGTCATTAATGTTTGTCCTAACATGGTCAGCTTTAGAGTAAATATTTGTTTTGGAATGGGATATAAAGGAGTTTGATACCTTTTGCATGAAAGAAAGAATTATGAAAACGTTGAAAAATTATGGTTGCAAAGAGGAGGAACAGATCTATAAAGAATTGCCAAGGTTGATAGCTGGTAGTCATAACTAAATAACCAGTCAATTCTGTTATGGGCGGATGTGCTTGCGAATAGGAACCCATCCTGGAAAAAATGCCCTATGTCAACAAACAAAAGCCTATTCTGTCAAATGGAAAATCTTCAAGACTTGTTATAAAAGCCAGTATTGTCAAACAAAAGCAACAAATAAATGGAAAAACTTTGAATAATTAATAGACTTGGTCATTAATGTCTATCCTAAGATGGTCAGCTTTAGAAGAAATATTTGTTTTGGAATGGGATGTAAATGAGTTTGATACCTTTTGCATGAAAGAAAGAATCAAGAAAACATTGAAAAATTGGAGTGCAAAGAGGAGGAACAGATCTATTTAGAATAGTCAAATCCATTATTCGTGATCTAGGTCTGCTATGTGTCTCTATGTGAAGGAAAAAATAGTTATCCTTCAAGCAGTTAGTAAAGATAAAAAATGCCTGTGTCAAACCATCAAAAGTTCTACTCTACTAAAACAGAATCATTATTTGAAAAAAAAATCAATGCTACAAACCCAAGAATACACAGGAACTACAAAAAATGTAGCAATGCCATCACTAAAGTAAGAACAATCTCACAAGCTCTTCTGGTTGATGATGTGAGTCTTTTGGAAGAATGGTTGTGCTAGACAAATTACTCTGGGACATTAGTAAGGACAGAAATGAGTTTTTGGCAGAGAATAAGCAGTGCTATCAATTTTTGGACAGTTCACAAAATCTGTTTTTCTGATCTTCTTTTCTCTTGACATTACTTTTTCTTGACAACATTCCACTAGAAGCATCTAAACTTAAAAACATATGCAAACATGTGTAATTTATTTATTAGGAAATGTTCAATATGAAAGTTGAAATTGTTGCCAACAAAAACCTAAGAGGGGCATTTATACTTTGAAATGTTTCTCGCAAAAAGAACATTTTAGCAACAAGTTATGCCACAAGTTCCAGGTTTATGAAGTTGCATCCACATGAAAACCAAGATAGAAAAAAAAATATTCTATAAACATTTTTTATCTTCATACTTTTTCCAAATGAGGTTGTATTCTTCCAACTTGAAGTTGTCATTAGGGGATTTTTGAGGTCTAAAATGGGCCTCATAAGGAAATTATAAAATAATAGTAGAAATAATAAAATAAGATTACATTATATCATCAAATTTTGAGATTGGGAAAAAAAAACAAACTACTTTTTTAACTCGTATTTTAAACTTATCTCCCTTAAGTTTTTACTCAAATTTCGAGCGAGAAGACTTATTGGATGCAAAATTTAATTCCTCATCCAAGGAGTATCCATGTTGCGTACTTTCGATGGACCCTACTACATGAAAAATGAGAAATACATGAAAAATGTGATTGCAATCACGTTTTTTCATGTATTTCTCATTTTTCGTGTAGCAGGCAATCACATTTTTCATGTATTTCTCATTTTTCATGTAGTAGGTTCCATCGAAAGTATGCAACATGGGTACTCCTTGAATGAAGAATTAAATTTTGCATCCAACAAGTACTCCTGCCGAAAATTTGAATAAAAACTTAAGGAGATAAGTTTAAAATATGAGTTGAAAAAGTAGTTTTATTATTTTTTAATAATTTTACTTTTTTACTCCAAAAATGGTGAATCATCCCCCATGGTTGACATCATCATCTTGAATCCTATTGGTTCTTATAAAGTTTATTTTGGTTGTACATTTTTCTTAGGAGGCCCATTTTAGACCTCAAAATTCCCCTAATGATTCTTTCTCTGTAAGAGCATGTCCTCAGAGAAAAAAATATACAAAACATGTATATTCTCATTGAAGGGTTTTTCAAAGTGATAGAAATTGTTAATCATTGAAAAGCAAAGTAACTAAAAAACAATGTTTTATTAAATGAAATGTAGGGCCTTCTTCGTTTTGTACACAATTTCCAACCATCCAATGCCCAAATCTCTTATTATTTCAATATTTGAATAGCTACTGCGATGGTTCATGTTTATCAATTTGGGGATTTATGCCACAAAATTAAGGAAATGTTCGAAATTTGTTGCTCAAGTAACGTATTCTCAGTATCCACCATAATGATTGTGAACTCGTGTGGATTGCATTTCATTAAATGATGAATGGTTGACGTCGCTTAATTCTTTTTGTATATTTCATATATTTTGACTTGTATTTCATTAAATGATGAATGGTTGATGTCGCTTAATTATTTTTGTATATTTCATATATTTTGACTTGTTATATCTATTTCATATTAGTATATTTTGACTTGTTAAATTTTCTTACTACATGTCACGATGCAGACTTGTAATAAGTGTCTGGTTGGCACTATCTTCAGGTAGGCTGGAATCATTCATGGTTCATGGTTCCAACCTGCTTGGTGATAGTTTTTTCCATTTCTGAGCTAGCAAGCATTCTCCAAGAATTTGCATGGTTCTTATTATTATAGTTGACTAAACCTAATATTTATATATTTAAATGGAGTCATTTAATCTTGTAGCAAATTGTTCTCCTGAAATCTAGCCATATAGAGAGTCATGGTTCTTATTTATTTAAAACTTAATTGAATTTTCTATAATATTATTATATTTTCACTTGAAAAGAGGATTATTTCTCAACAAAATTAATTTACACCTATTTGAATCCATGTATAGCATTCATTAAAAGATCCATGATTGATGTCTCTTAATTCTTTTAGTATATATCATATATTTTCATCTCTTGTTAATTTACACCTATTTGAATCCCTGCATAGCATTTCATCAAAATATCCATGATTGATGTCTCTTAATTCTTTTAGTATATATCATATATTTTCATCTCTTGTGAACTTAGTCATCAAACCATGTTCTATGGCTACGTGTGAAGTTTTTTTGGAGAAGGGAGGGAAAATGAGCTCTAAAAGTCAATCTTCTTAACCCACATTCAAACGCTCAACATCCAATATGACCATGCAGTCAGGTCTCACAACGGATCAACTTATGCCAAAGGATTAACCTCTTATGGCCCAAGCATCATTGATGCAAGGAGTACAACACAACTTTGGTCTTTTTGCAACAAACAAGTTATTAACAATGTACCCCAGTCCTCTACTAGTCTTGTAACAAGTGGGTTCCCTGCAACTATTGTGAATTCTATGGATAAACACCCCCAAGGTCAGCCACTTGTTTCCAATGCAGGCGAAATGGGAAAATTTGGAGTAAATATATTTGGCATGCTGCATGGGAGAAGTTTCAAGGGATCTCAGGCTGCAAGCTCACAAGATAGTCAAGGCACCATAGATCTCATGTATAGGTCCTTGGTGTTGGAAATACTGAGAGGGGGGGGTGAATCAGTATTTCTTTTTCCCACTATTGTTTTACCAGTTAAAACATATATATTCAAAACACAAGATGAACAGCAAGAATAAATGCTTTTATTAATATAAACTGTGCAGTAAAATAGATACAATATATAGATGGTTGCAATCAGTTTCCAAGCTCCAACTTGGACTTTGGTGAGGCTCCAACCTCCAGAGCACCAACTCTATTTTGCCAAGACACCAATCTTGGACTTAGGAGCACAAACTCTCAAGGACTTCAATCCTTCCTACTTCTGAGGCTTCAACCCCAAGGACTCCAATCCTACTTACCAAGGCACTGTTTGATGGTAATCTTTTGCTCTCAGAACTCTTCTCTGTTGAGTTATGTCTATTTACAGCTTCACTGTAGTCTCCAGGCTACAGTATCAATGACAACCAGTCTTCTTAAGAATGAGTCTTTACAACTCTGCACACTGCCCACACATAGTCTCCAATAGCCATTTTTCTCTCTGATAAAGTCTTCACACAGCTTTAGTCAATCTTCTGTTAGCTGCACTAAACTCTGTATAAAGAACAATTTTCTATTCAAGCTCATGTTCTCATTGTCACAGTGAATGCTTCAGCATGACTGTATTTCTACTGGTTGTTTCTCCCCTTCGACTGCCTACTATTCTGTTGGTCCTTCATCCCTCTTTATGTTCTGTTGCACCTTGTTTCTGTTCTGTTGGACCCTCACATGGCCTCTATTTCCTCCAGTGTATTTCAGCAGCTGTAACGGCCTTCACAGCGTATTTCAGCAACTTTCAGCAGCTGCAGTAACAGCAGCAATCGCAACAACAACTACAGCAACAGCAACAACAACAACACCAACAGCAGCTACAGCAACAGCAACAACAGCTACAGCAACAGCAACAGCAGCTACAGCAACACCAACAGCAGCTACAGCAACAGCAACTACAGCAACACCAACAGCAGCTACAACAACAGCAACTACAGCAACAGCAACAGCAGCTACAGCAACACCAACAGCAGCTACAGCAACAGCAACAGCAGCTACAGCAACACCAACAGCAGCTACAGCAACAGCAACAGCAGCTACAGCAACCGTTCTCTGTTTTTACTGTTTTATACATTCTCATGCCTTTGTCCGTTCATTTCCACTTACTCAATGGCTCTTTGGCTTCCTCCTCGCTCGCTTGAGCTTCAGCTTCCTCAACACTCGCTTGACCTTCCGGCTTCCCTCCTCCATTCGCTTTATCTTCCTCATGATTACCTTCGATTGATGGTGTCACGAAAATATAATGTCGTCGCGGAGGTGTTTTAGCACCGCGGAAATATAATGTCATCGCGGAGGTGTTTCAGCAACGCCGAAACTGGTGTTTCAGCAACGCTGAAACTGGTGTATCGGCAAATTTTTGACAAGTGTCGGTGTTTCAGCAATGGAGAAATTGGTGTTTCAGCAACTTTTCTCCAGGGGTTTCAACAGTGTTCAACAACTGTTTCAGCAATGGTGTATTCCGCCTGCTATATATATATAATTATGCTTTGATACCATATACACTATAATCCTCCCGATGGCTTTGTGTGCACCTTCTCTTTGGCATATACCGATGGCTCTATATATATTGCTCCTCTTGGCTCCGATATGCTCTGTCTCCTCCTCTTGAATATTGCCATATTGACATCAATGACAATCTGTGTCCAACAATCTCCCCCTTTGTTATTGATGGCAATATTCTCCTGCCTTCTTCCCCTTTGACATCAATGGAAAAGGAATGCATACGAACTCCCCCTGTCAAGCTACTCCCCTTGTCCTGCTGCATCTTTATGAATGAACTTGAGTGATGATAAAGAAATAACCCCCATCTTTTGTCGCAGATGTTCGAATGCTTCCCGAGGAAGAGGTTTTGTGAAAATATCAGCTATCTGCTCCTTAGTACTGATATATTCCAGAGCGATGTTTTGTTCAGCTACTTGCTCACGGAGGAAATGATACTTGATTGGTATGTGTTTGGTTCTTGAGTGCATCACTGGATTTTTGTTGAGACTGATAGCACTAGTGTTGTCACAATAAACGGTAATTGGTTGATCTGTACATATGTCGACATCTTTTAGCGCTTCCTTCATCCAAAGTATCTGAGAGCAACAGTCTGCTGCAGCGATATACTCGGCTTCGATTGTGGATAATGATATGGATGACTTTTTTTGCTGAGCCAGGATACCAAACAGTGTCCTAGGAAGAATGCATTTCCACTAGTACTTTTCTGATCATCTATATTTCCAGCCCAATCAGCATCGGTGTATGCAGTTACAGTCAGTGTTGAGTTCCTTGGGTACCAAAGACCGAAATCAGAAGTTCCCTTCAGATATCTGAGAATTCTTTTTATAGCTAATAAATGAGATTGTTTGGGAGCCGATTGAAATCTTCCCACCATTCCTACTGCTTGCATTATGTCTGGCCGTGTAGTTGTTAAGTATAGAAGGGCTCCAATCATTGACCTATAATGAGTTGCATCTACTAGAGGGGATTCATCATCTTTGCTCAGTTTGCAGTTTGTGGTCATGGGAGTGCTCATGGGTGCACAGTCCTCCATTCTATATTTTTTGAGCATGTCTTTTAGATATTTGGCTTGAGATATACACAATCCTACTCTGGTTTGAGATACTTGAAGTCCAAGGAAGTGGGACAGTTCTCCTATCATTGACATCTCAAATTCTTTTGCCATGCTTTGAGAAAATTCATGGCTCATTTCATCATTATTACTAGCAAAAATCAGATCATCGACATAAACAAGAGCAACTAGTAACTTACCTTGATCTATCTTTATGTATAGATTGCTTCCAGCCACTCCCTTTTTGAAGCCTTGTTGTTGGAGATAGTTATCCAGTCTTGCATACCAAGCTCTAGGAGCTTGTTTCAACCCATACAAAGCCTTTTTCAACTTACAAACTAGGTCCTTTCCTGCTGTCAGATCAAAACCTTCTGGCTGCTCCATGTAGACTTCCTCCTTGAGTTCCCCATTTAGAAATGCTGATTTCACGTCCATTTGATAGATTTTGAATCCTTTCGAGCAAGCAAATGCTAAAAACATCCTGATAGCTTCCATACGGGCCACTGGTGCAAACGTCTCTTCAAAGTCAACTCCTTCAATTTGTGAATAGCCTTTGCAAACAAGTCTTGCCTTGTTTCTGATAACCTATCCTTCCTCATTCATTTTATTTTTGAACACCCATTTGGTTCCTATTATGTTTTTGTCCTTCGGACGAGGTACCAGCTCCCATGTCTTGTTCTTCTCAATTTGGGACATTTCTTCTTCCATTGCTTTTACCCAATGAGGATCCTTACTTGCTTCTGTGAATGTTTCTGGTTCTATCATAGATAGGAGGGCAGTGGCTTTTCTCTTGGGTGAGGTTGTTATCCTTCTTCTGGTCTGCACACCTTCATCTTTATCGCCAATGATCTGTTCTTCTGGATCGTATCTTTCTACATACTTCATCTTTGAAGGAGTATAAGACAGTTCTCTTTCCTCTTCTTCTTCTTCATCATCTATCTCTTCTTCTTTAGATTCTTCTTCTTCAATGAGAAAGTCATCTTCCTGTTCTTCAATTTCCTTTTCTGGAAGATCTTCGTCAACCTTAACATCGATGCTTTCCACTATTTTCTTCAGTCGAAAATTGTAGCACTTGTAAGCCTTGCTCCGTGGAGAGTATCCAAGAAATATCCCCTCATCAACCCAAGAATCAAATTTTCCAGGTGAACCATCATTTATTTTTATGAAGCACTTGCTTCCAAATATTTTGAAATACTTCACCGAAGCAGGTCTCCCTTTCCATAGCTCATAAGGAGTTTTATCACAATTTGGTCTTAATTGAGTCCGATTCAATGTATAGACAGTTGTCCCTACTGCTTCCCTCCAGAATTTAGGTTGTAGGTCTGCTGCTAACAGCATGGTTCTTGCCATTTCTTGGACAGTTCGGTTTCGTCTTTCAACTACCCCATTTTGCTGAGGTGTTCTGGCAGCCGAGAATTCCCTTTTAATTCCATGAATATTGCAGAACTCACTGAACTCGTTTGATGTGAATTCTCCTCCTCTGTCTGTTCTGAGACACTTAATTTTTGAATCCTTTTCGTTTTCTATAAGGGCTTTTAGATTCTTAAAACACTCAAAAGTTTCAGTTTTATACTTTATGAAATATATCCACATCATTCTAGTATAATCATCAACAAATAACACAAAGTACCTTTCTCCTTGGAGTGCTTGATTTCTAGTTGGCCCACACACATCAGCATGGATGATCTCCAAGGGCTTTGATGTACAGTGTTCCTTTGTCTTGTGGCTGGTTCTGGTCTGTTTTCCATGTTGACATGGACCACACACTGCTTGCTTTGGTTTGGACAACCTTGGGATGTCTTGTACAGCTTTGATTTTGCTGATATTGACCAGATTTTCGAAGCTGGTATGTCCAAGTCTCTTGTGCCACAACCAACTCTCATCTGCCTGACTCAAGTAGCATTTGTTCTCCTGAATCTTGTTCAGAACGTAATATTGTCTGGTGTTCTTACTCCTTTTGACACAAGTTTTCCAGAGACAGAGTTCCTTATTTCACAGTCTTTGGTGCTGAAGACAACCTTATGTCCTTGATCACAAATTTGGCTGACACTCAGAAGGTTGTGTTTGAGTCTGTCAACCAACAGAGCATCTTGAGCTTTTCCTTTTCCATTGATCAGAGTAAATGTTACTCTTCCTGCAATTTTGCCAGTTCCGCTTCCAAAGGACACATTCCCTTCCTTTTTTCTCAGTGAGATAAATTTCCTTCTGTCTCCTGTCATGTGTCTGGAGCACCCACTATCCACAAACCACTGGTTTCCATTATTTTGCGCAAATAGAGCCAGGCCGCATTTATCCATTGCAGAGATCTTGTTGCTCGTCTTTCTTCCTTTGAGTGGGCAGTTTTGTTCATAGTGTCCATTATTGTAGCAAAAAGAGCAAGTCAGATCAAATTTAGTCAAGGGATCGAATGAATTGAAGGTTTTGATTTGTCCCTGTCTTTTGGGAGCATATGAGTTGATTACTCGGTCCTTTTGCGTTGTCTTTTCACTTCTGCGAGCCATACAGTGTCTAGCTTGGTGACCGAAGTTTTTACAGTGAAAACAATGTCCAAGAAATATGGTTTTGAAGCAACCACGGTTTAATTCGCCTTCCTTTCTCAGAATTACTCCTCCCTCGTCCTTTGGATTTTTGATGGGCCCTTGGTGGAGTACAGGTTTGTATTTGCTGTAGTGTCCATGATTCGACTCCACATTCTTCTTTGGAATAACTCTTTCTTGATTCTTGGAATCTGGGATGCACTTTTGATAAGAAACTTTTTCATCTTTTGGGTTGCAGGAAAGTGCATCAGCATAGCTTTTCGCACTATTCTTGGTGCTTGAGGATTCTCCCTTGAAACCTATTCCAGACTTATCATGTTGAGGTTTTTGATTTTTCATAATAGTATCAAGTATTTGAGAGCTTTTACAGCCCTTTTTAATTTGCTCCAACTCCTTTCTCAGAGATACTACTTCGGCCTCACGTTCTTCACAAGTCTCTTCTTTTTCCTTAAGCTTTGTTTCCAAGAGATCTTCTCTCCTTCTTATTTCCTCGTTTTCCACTTTGAGAGAGATAATTTTGTTCCGTAGTTTCTCGTTCTCTTCAATGGCACTTATTAACAGTTCATCCACATTTCCTTCTTGCCCCGAGTCATCATCATCTGTGAGTGCCATGAATAATGCTTCTTGGCTTTCATCATGATCGCTTTCCTCATCTGATTTCTTTTTGATGACCATAAACTCATCCTCATCAGACTCATCTTGCTTGGAGAGAAGGTTTTTCTTATTGAACCCTTTCTTTTTATATGTCATTCTTTTAGAATTTCTTTCATCATCACTGTCATGTTTATGAGGACATTTTGCTGCATAATGACCTATTTTACCACATTTAAAACAGATAAGAGGATACTTGCCTTTAAGCTTAGATCCTCTCTTCAGCTTTCGTACATATTGAGCCAATTCGGATTCCACATCTGACTCATCACTACAGTCATTTCTTTCTTTCCCTTTCTTTGACTAGGCCTTGAATGCTGCATCTTTGGAGCTAGGTCCACCTTTCCTCATTTGATAGGCAGTGAGAATTCCATGGAGTTCATCCATTTTGAGGGTGTCAAGATCCTTTGATTCTTCTATAGCACTTATTTTGGAGTCAAATCTGTCTGGAAGGGACCTTAATACCTTTTGTACAATAGTACTTTCTTCAACCTTTTCGTCCAATCCTTTCAGGGAATTTACCACTTCAGCTACTCGGAGGAGGTATGATGCAATATCTTCTTCCTCTTCCATCTTCAAACTTTCAAATTGTCTTCTGTGAGTTTGAAGATTTGCCTTTTTTACTTTTGAGTCTCCATCGTACAAGCTAACTAGCTTCTCCCACATTTCTCTAGCAGAGTTACAGTGCATGATTTTTGTAAACTCGGAATCAGTGATTCCACTAGTGATAGAGTTCATGGCTTTTGCATTTGCAATGTAGGCTTTCCTCTCGTCTTGGTCTGTTGGAAGAGTGGAAGTCGCTCGGTATTCAGTTTGACAAAAATGCCAGACTTCAGGTCCAAGGGACATTAAATAGTAAGTCATTCTTTTCTTCCAAAACCCAAAGTTAGTGCCATCAAACAGAGGAGGTTTTCCTGATGCTTCATGATTTCTCATCATGGTTGTTGATCCTTCTTCAAGCTGTTAGGCTAGAATGAAGAAGCCTGCTCTGATACCAATTGTTGGAAATACTGAGAGGGGGGGTGAATCAGTATTTCTTTTTCCCACTATTGTTTTACCAGTTAAAACATATATATTCAGAACACAAGATGAACAGCAAGAATAAATGATTTTATTAATATAAACTGTGCAGTAAAATAGATACAATATATAGATGGTTGCAATCAGTTGCCAAGCTCCAACTTGGACTTTGGTGAGGCTCCAACCTCCAGAGCACCAACTCTATTTTGCCAAGACACCAATCTTGGACTTAGGAGCACAAACTCTCAAGGACTTCAATCCTTCCTACTTCTGAGGCTTCAACCCCAAGGACTCCAATCCTACTTACCAAGGCACTGTTTGATGGTAATCTTTTGCTCTCAGAACTCTTCTCTGCTGAGTTCTGTCTATTTACAGCTTCACTGTAGTCTCCAGGCTACAGTATCAATGACAACCAGTCTTCTTAAGAATGAGTCTTTACAACTCTGCACACTGCCCACACATAGTCTCCAATAGCCATTTTTCTCTCTGATAAAGTCTTCACACAGCTTTAGTCAATCTTTTGTTAGCTGCACTAAACTCTGTATAAAGAACAATTTTCTATTCAAGCTCATGTTCTCATTTTCACAGTGAATGCTTCAGCATGACTGTTTTTCTACTGGCTGTTTCTCCCCTTCGACTGCCTACTATTCTGTTGGTCCTTCATCCCTCTTTATGTTCTGTTGCACCCTGTTTCTGTTCTGTTGGACCCTCACATGGCCTCTATTTCCTCCAGCGTATTTCAGCAGCTGTAACAGCCTTCACAGCGTATTTCAGCAGCTGCAATAATAGCAGCAATCGCAACAACAACTACAGCAACAGCAACAAAAACAACACCAACAGCAGCTACAGCAACAGCAACAGCACCTACAGCAACACCAACAGCAGCTACAGCAACAGCAGCTATAGCAACACCAACAGCAGCTATAGCAACAGCAACAGCAGCTACAACAACAGCAACAGCAGCTACAGCAACAGCAACAGCAACTACAGCAACACCAACAGCAGCTACAACAATAGCAACAGCAGCTACAGCAACAGCAACAGCAACAGCAGCTACAGCAACACCAACAGTAGCTACAGCAACACCAACAGCAGCTACAGCAACAGCTACAGCAACACCAACAGCAACTACAGCAACAGCAACAGCAACTACAGCAATAGCAACAGCAGCTACAGCAACCGTTCTCTGTTTTTACTGTTTTATACATTCTCATGCCTTTGTCCGTTCATTTCCACTTACTCAATGGCTCTTTGGCTTCCTCCTCGCTCGCTTGAGCTTCGGCTTCCTCAACACTCGCTTGACCTTCCGGCTTCCCTCCTCCATTCGCTTTATCTTCCTCATGATTACCTTCGATTGATGGTGTCACGAAAATATAATGTCGTCGCGGAGGTGTTTTAGCACCGCGGAAATATAATGTCATCGCGGAGGTGTTTCAGCAACGCCGAAACTGGTGTTTCAGCAACGCCGAAACTGGTGTTTCAGCAACGCTGAAACTGGTGTATCGGCAAATTTTTGACAAGTGTCGGTGTTTCAGCAACGGAGAAATTGGTGTTTCAGCAACTTTTCTCCAGGGGTTTCAACAGTGTTCAACAACTGTTTCAGCAATGGTGTATTCCGCCTGCTATATATATATATAATTATGCTTTGATACCATATACACTATAATCCTCCCGATGGCTTTGTGTGCACCTTCTCTTTGGCATATACCGATGGCTCTATATATATTGCTCCTCTTGGCTCCTCTTGCTCCATCTGCTCCTCTCGGTCCATTTGCTCCTCTTGGCTCCGATATGCTCTGTCTCCTCCTCTTGAATATTGCCATATTGACATCAATGACAATCTGTGTCCAACACTTGGAAACACAAACTAATCATTCTCGTGATCAACCTAGCATGGTGCACCGAGGAAGCAAACAATTTACTAATGTGCAGTTGTTGAGGTCTTTTGAATCATCTATTTATGACACTCATCAATTGTTGTAGTTCTAATCTGTTTGTTCTTACAACGCATTTTCATTGTCCTCGGAGTTGAAGATAATTGTTAGAACTTCATTATGACAATTATTTGTACCATCTAGAAGTAGGCAATTTCTTTCAATTACTATTGCTTATTTAATTGTCATCATGTTGGTTGTGTTTGTTATCTTTATCTAGATTACAATATAATACTCACATGGATATTGCTAATTTAGATCAATATGGGAATATCTTATGTGGATGTTGCATCAGTTTATTGATCACATTGGATAGGATGAACTCAGGGAATGGGTTTGTAACTTGTCCCTTTATTCTTGTTCTTGAATTATATCATATATTTTCATCTCTTGTTAATTTACACCTATTTGAATCCATTGATGTCTCTTAATTCTTTTAGTATATATCATATATTTTAATCTCTTGTTAACTTAGTCATCAAACCATATTCAATCAGTACATGTGAAGTTTTTTTTGGATAAGGGACGGAAACCAAGCTTTGAAAGTCAATCTTCTTAACCCACATTCAAACGCTCAACATCCACACCTTCTTCTGTCGTAGCTTCATTAATACTGACATTTCTTTTCTATAGTTTCATGACAGCCTCCATGACTTCTTCGACTTCATTTACAATTTGGTCCCAAGCCCCTACAACTCCTAGATTATCGTGGGATCGCCATGAAAATGAAGTTGGGAAAATGGTCTACATAATTTCAATACCATTTGGTTTAATGGAGCACCTTAATGTTCAACAACTTAAAATTACTTGTAGTGTGGACCTCATGGGGTTTATGGCTATCTTTAACTTTCTTATGAATGAGACAAAACCCAATTCTTGTAATTATCTTAGAGCTCATTTAACTGAGGGAACTTGGCAACCTTAAACCCCAACAAACATATAATGGAAGTATTGTTAGGGATCCGTGAGCTTGCTTCTTAACTCATCATACATTATCTCTCCCCTTTGAAGGTATGTGTTAGATACTGTATTTTGAAATAGTTCTTTGTTGATTTAAATTGTTCAGGTAATTCCATTATAATCAATATGATATCAGAAGCAAGTGAAATCAATTTTGGAAAACATAAAGCCTATTGTGGACTCTTGGATCTCAAATTTGTTGCAGAGAATGAGATTGGACAAGGTGATATTGAATCTAGATCTGGTACCGAGTTTTTTGAAACCAAACCTAAGGTTTCCCAATGCATAAGTTTGTGTTCATATATGCTCATCTTCCATATGTTATCCATTTACGATGTTTCCTTTGACACAAGGCACAAGGAGGACAACATTAAGATTTCTATTTTACTCAAATTGGGCTACATTTAGACATCATAAAATAACACATCACTTTTCAATTTTCATCTATGTTCTCTACTCGTATGCTACCGACTTACGATGTTTCCTTTGCAACATTTGGTGCAGTTGCTAGTATATTCTTTTTTAAAAATAGTGACATGATTAATAAGCAATGCTTCCAACATAAGCATTAGTTGCACATCATGAAAAAGTATTTGGAGTAATATTGACATAATTAGTAATCAATGCTTCCAACATAAGCATTAGCAACAAATCAGGGAGAAGTATTATAGTGAAATGATTCAATTAAGATTTAATATATTATCTTTTAATAATAGTGACATGATTAATAAGCTATGCTTCCAACATAAGCAAAGCTCCACATCACGGAGAAGTATTTGGAGTAATATTCTTATCTGCGCATCATGGAGAAGTACTTGGAGTAATAGTCTTAGCAATAATTAACTATTTTCTTTAGCAATCATCAAATTATGGGAGACTATTTCTTTAAAGATATTTTTTCATAAAATTTAAATTTAATATTAAATACAAACTTAAATCTTACCCAAATCAACTAGTATCACCTTCATAACTTTATATATATATATATAATAAATTGTAATAGCAATAACATCTTTTTTAATATATAAAACTTAAAAAAACAAAAAACAAAAAAACAAAATGAACAAACTTATGAAAAATGGTAACAAGATAATGGAGAAGTATTATAATGAAGATTCAATTAAGATTCAAAATATTCTCCTTTAATAATAGTGACATGATTAATAAGCCATGCTTCCAACATAAGCATTAGCGGCACATCATGGAGAAGTATTTGGAGTAATATTGACATAATAAGTAATCAATGCTTCCAACATAAGCATTAGCAGCAAACCAGGGATAGGTATTATAGTGAAATGATTCAACTAAGATTTAATATATTCTTTTTTCATAATGTAATATAGTGAAATGATTCAATTAAGATTTAATATACTCTTTAGCAAAGGCCTTTGACAAAGTAAATTGGCTCTACCTGAAGATGATCCTCACTCACTTGGGCTTCCCCCCTGTGTTTACCGCTTGGATTATGGGATGTATCTCTTCCGTCTCCTTCGCTATACTCATCAATGGCTCGGCCTCATCTCCTTTTAACATCGATCGAGGAATCAGACAAGGATGTTCGTTATCCCCACTCCTATTCCTGCTTGTTATGGAAGGTCTGAGCAGACTCATCTCATCTGCCAAAAGGAGTGGGAGTATCAGTGGCCTCAAAATTATGGAACATTTTTATCTAACTCATCTACTTTTTGTAGATGATATCCTTATCTTTATAAACGGGAGTGTTCGGGACTCCACTTCTCTCAACGAAATTCTACAACTTTTCTATAGTGCTACAGGCGTGGAGATTAACAGGGGAAAATCCTCTATATCCCTCTCGGGTTGTACTATTCAGGAAGCACAACTCGCTTCTCAGAAATTCCCCTTTCAGGAATCAAATCTGCTAGAAGGCATCAAATACCTGGACTTCAAACTCAAACCAGATGGATACAAGATTGAGAACTGGACCTGGCTCATCACTAAAATCGAAAAGAGAATCAACTGCTGGCACCACAGGCTCCTTTCTAAAGCAGGCAGGCTTATGCTTCTAAAATCAGTCCTTGAAGCCACCCCAGTGTATTGGATGTCCCTTACCTGGATTCCCAGAGGAATTCTTCTCAGAATTCAACAAACTTGCATCAAATTCCTCTGGAATGGCAACAAGAAAGGAAAGATCTTTGCCTGGGCAAAATGGTCCAAGATAGCTGCCCCCAAAAAGTGGGGGGGTGGGGCTTAAAATCTCTCCCGTAATTTGCACAAGCACTGGCAACCAAACAAGGATGGTTATTATTAAAACAGAACAGTCTTTGGGCTGAAGTCATCCATCATAAGTATATTTGGCCATCGACCATCACAGACTGGATCCGTAGGCCATATTGGAATAGACAGGGCATCTCTGGGATTTGGAGAGCCATACTGAATGCCATGCCTATGATCAGAGATAGCCTTTTATGGCGTATTGGCAATGGCTCATCAGTCCGCATTGGCATTGATCCATGGCCAAGATCAGGGAACGCCCACAATTTACCTAAAGGGTTGGTGCTCCACTTAAATAACAGAGGCATAAAATTTCTCTCACAAATTGGAGACCGGCAGCACTCTACAACATTTTCACAGGCCTGGTTAACGGATCGGCAATGGAACTTACCCGATGAGTGGAACGAAGACTGAAAGAGATACATACAGGCCTTAATCGAGACCCATATTAGATTAAGGGATGTAGAGGATGAGCTCATGTGGGCCTTAGCAAAATCGGGTCAATACTCGCTGAAATTGGGATACAACAAATTAATTGAAGCCAAAAAACCAGACAACCAAAAAAGCTGGTGGACCTCGATTTGGCAACTACAAGCCCCGCCAAGAACCAGATTGCTAATGTGGAATATATTGGCGAACAAAATCCCCACTGGATCCAATCTAATGAAAAGAGCCTTCTCAGGTCCATCCCATTGTGTTATGTGTATGCAAGCGGAAGAAACAACCCTCCATTTATTCCTAACTTGTCCGACCATCAGAGATATATGGGCATAGGTCATACACTCTTTAAACATCAATGCGGACTGGCAAGGGGTGGACATACAATCGGCGTGGGATCAGTGGTGGACCTCGGTGGCGGTGGAAAAGCCCCGGAATCTTCCCCTCTTGGTTTCCTGGTACATTTGGATCCGGAGAAATGCGATCATATTTGAGAACAGTATCGTAAACTGGAACCTCCTCCCCCCTATCATATGCGCGGCCTATGCAGAAATACCAAATGTGATCAATCAGAAACAGCCCAGGAGCATCATTCAAGAGCAAATCAACAGAGACTCGCCATGGGCATTCTTTGATGGGGCTGCCCATCAACAAGGTTGTGGAGGTGGCATCCTACTACATCTATCCGACACACATTACTTCCAGATCTGTTTGGGACTTGGTCCCAGAACAAACAACCATGCTGAACTGATAACTCTGCGTCATCTTATATATTTCGCCATGACCAAAAACTGCCACCAACTTCAAATTTTCGGAGATTCAAAGACTGTGGTTGATTGATTTAACAACAAGACTATTTGTCATGCATATTCTTTGAAACATATCTTGGAAGAAATTGTTTTTTTCAAAACATTCTTTGACCAAATATCTGTTTCTCATATCTATAGGGAAAGAAATACAACTGTTGACCAGCTCTCGAAAGAAGTGGCGGATCGTCCTCTAGGCGAATGGATGATCGAGGAATTTTCTCCTACAGGGACGTTCAGATACTATCACAGGCCATATATAGATGGACCACTTCAGTGAGGCAATGGCCTCAATATCAGCATTTTGATGAGCACAATTTTTGTTATATTTATGTATATATCTCAGTATGTATTTAGTTTGAACTCATATGTACAGCAACACTCCGTGCTACTATGATGGACAATGTACCTATCTCAGTATCCCCATGGGATTCTTCTGTTAAGTTTGTTTTTTGAACAGTGGCGACCTGCCACAATACAGCATATGCCTATGGGCATCAACAGCATGTAATTTCATATCAATAGAAATTATGAATTTTCTTCTTCGGAAAAAAAAAAAAAAAAAAAAAAAAAAAAAAAAAAAAAAAATTAAAAAAAAAAGAAAAAAAAGAAAAAAAGAAGAAGAAGAAGAAGAAGAAGAAAGAAAAGAAAAGAAAAAAGAAGAAAGAAGAAGAAGATGATTTAATATACTCTTTTAATAATGATGACATGATTAATAAACAATGCTTCCAACATAAGCATTATCTCCACATCATGGAGATGTATTTGGAGTAATATTATTAATTACGTATCATGAAGTAGTATTTGGAGTAATATTCTTAACAATAATTAAATATTTTCTTTAGCCATCATCAAATTATGAGAGACTATTTCTTTAAAGATATTCTTTCATGAAATTTAAAATTTAATATTAAATAGAAACTTAAATCTTACCCAAATCAACTAATCTCACTTTCTTAACTTTATATATATATATATATATAATATTTTTATAAAATATTAATAAAAAATAATATATATATACAGTATTTTTATAAAATATTAATAAAAAATTATATATATATATATATATATATATAAAATATTAATATAAATATATATATATATATATATATATATATATATATATATATATATATATTAATAAAAAATTATATATATATATATTTATAAAATATTAATAAAAAAATTATATATATATATATAATATTAATAAAAAATAAATAATAATATTAATAACATTTTTTTAATATATAAAGCTAATAAATTAAGGAAAAAAATAGAAAAAAAGGTGAGGAGATAATAAAGAAGTATTGTAGTAAAATGATTCAATTAAGATTAAGATTATGGAGAAGTATTATAGTGAAATGATTCAATTAAGATTTAATATATTTTCTTTTAATAATATTAAGCTTATGGAGAAGGTAAGAGGATAATGGAGATATTATTAAAGATTATGGAGAAGGTAAAAGGATAATGGAGAAGTATTATAGTACAATGATTCAATTAAGATTAAGATTATGGAAAAGTATTATAGTGAAATGATTCAATTAAGATTTAGTATATTTTCTTTAAGATTATGGAGAAGGTAAGGGGATAATGGAGAAGTATTATAGTATTATAGTGAAATGATTCAATTAAGCTTTAATATATTCTCTTTTAATAATATTAAGATTATGGAGAAGTATTATAGTGAAATGATTCAATTAAGATTTAATATATTCTCTTTTAATAGTTGACATGATTAATAAGCAATACTTCCATAAAGGGATAATGGAAAAATATTATAGTGAAATAATATATTCTCTTTAATAATAATAGTGACATGATTAATAAGCCATGCTTCCCACATAAGTATTAGTGGCACATCCTGGAGAAGTATTTGGTGACATGATTAATAAGCAATGCTTCCAACGTAAGCATTCGCTGCACATCATGGAGAAGTATTTGGAGTATATATTCTTGGCTGCGCATCTGGTTTAATTGACATCTGGCATGTGCTTATGTGGTTTAATTGACATCTGACCTATGTTTATGTGGTCTGATTGACATCTGTTCAGGTTAAATATCTCATATCTTTGTGACATCTGTACACAGATTTCTTTCTGACATCTATACACAAATTTCTATTGACATTTGTGTGCACCGTCGGACTTCCAGAAGAATTAGTTTGAATTCATTATAGAGTTAGTTTTTCCTTTGGGTGCTTCTTGGTCAAGAAAATAACAGGATCGCTTTAAAATAATATCCTGGTGCCGAGAATAGCAAGTAATATGTTTCTTTTGCAGAGCTTTAATCTCCGGCAATTTCGATTAGGGAAACTTAATACAGATCCTGGGAGATTTTTAGTCAAATTCAAGCAAGAATTAAGCCTCAAGATCGGTGGGCGAGGAAATAAATCAATGCCTGTATTTGCCACTCAAATGCAAACGACATAAAGTTTTCACAATCTGGAAAAGGAAATAGACCCGTTGTTAAAGCCATTGTAAATGACCCTCATTTTCTTTAGAATGGAAATTTTCTTTTTTTGGTTGGTAGATTGATTAAACTCTCGGGTTTTCTACCGTAAATAACTATGTTTTCCTTTGGAAGGAAATTCCTTGCCGGTGGATTGCTTGAACTCTATTGCTTTTCCCGGTGTAAATAACTTTATGTAGCTTTAGAAGATAATCCTCTTTTTCCTCCTTTTCTTTTGGAAGAAGCATCCTCTTTTGATAGGTTGAACAAATTTGATGTAAGAAAAAAAACATCTTACCAGTGGGCTCTGATATTTCGTAGCTTTCTTCTTCTTTTTCTGAGAGTCTTCAATCAGGGAGCATTTTCAAGGGTTCGCCCGTTGTAGCTGGATCATTATTATTTAAGAAATATTTTCAGCGCCAGAGCAATATTAAATCCGGCGAACTGTAGTTTATCTTCAGTATTTTCCACAGATTTTGAGAAAAAATTTCAGATACATATTTCAATATAGTGTTTTCAATCTTTAAAGAACAATGGATATCGTTGATAATTTTTGTAGATTTTCTGATTTCATTTTGATTCTCGAAAGTAAACTAAATTTGATATTTACGGATTGTGTTTTATTTATGCAAATATAAGAGATTCAATACTCTAGGCCATCAAAGCTTCCAACTGGTCAAGCGGTGCACACAATTTTATGAAACGATGCGCTGAAGCAGGGAACATCGAAGCCTGCTACACTCTGGGCATGGTAAGCACACCGATTCTTTAATAAAAGTCCGCGTAGTAGCCCATGAGATTGCTTTATTTAAACGTTTACGATTCCAGAGAGCCGCCTTAATTTAATCCCCCTTCATGTGCAGATCAAATTCTACTGTCTTGAAAACCGAGGCAACGGAGCGTCATTGATAGCCAAGGCCACCATTTCATCACACGCCACAGCCCTATACTCCCTAGCCATCATTCAATTCAACGACAATGGAGGCACAAAGAAAGACAAGGATCTCAAAGCCGGGGAAGCCCTGTGCGCCAGGTCAGCGTTTCTTAGCCACGTGAACGCCTTGCGAGAGCTCGGCGACTCCCTGTAGGACGGTTACGGCGTTACCAAGAACATAGCTGAAGGAAGGCGCTTTCTCGTCCAGGCCAACGCCTGGGAGCTCGCCTCAATCTTGCCCGCCCATTACTTCAGACCACATCAAGATACACGACTCCAGCGTTTTGAACCATGGCTCAAGAACCTAAATGGTGGCAACAGACGGCAAAATCATGCCACTAGAAGTCAGGCTTTCGTTCAGGCGGCAGCATGCCCTCTCCTGAGCGATTTTCCGGTGTAATGTCCCTGTGCCAGAACTGCATCCTGTGAATAAGTTTCTGGTTGACTAGTTCAAACTCCGGCTACCGGGTTTCGGCCTCCGGCTGTGTTCTCACTGATTCTGCGGGAGGCCGGAGACTAGGAGACACAAGTTCCGGCGGTGCTCAATTTGTGGGACAGTGAATTATTGTTCCCGGGCGTGCCATGCTTTAGATTGGAAAATCTGTCACAAGCACAACTGCACTCCCATTGAGGATTGGTTGGAACAGGAGGACGATGACGAGGAAATGGGAGAGGACGAGGAAGACATCGTGATTAGTTAAGTAGTTTCAGATCCTTTTAGTAGGTTTTGCTATTTTGATGAAGGATCAAGCTTTTATGTTATAGCATGTACCTACCTCCACCTGCATGGTATATGTGTGTTTTTCTCTAAATAAGTCGTTTTAGAGAGTCATAAAGCTTGGGGGGAGGATGGTGATTCTTAGAGAATTTTTGAGGAGTTTACTTCTTTTGGGATAGATTTGCTGCCAGGAAGCAGAGCAGAGCTATGTAGTTCCTGTTTTTTCAAGCCTTCCTCTTGGCTTGTTCATGTACAGTGTTCTGAAAACAGCAATGCTAAATTGTACAATATTAGAGCCTCTCTGAGCTCCTCTTTTGGATATGGTGTGTTTTTATGTTTGCTGTAATTTCAATCCAATCCATTTGCTAGAATTTTGGGCTTGGCTTTAGTATGGAATGCAGGCATTTGTGGAAATATTAGAGGGGGTGTGACATAATTTAAATGATAAGATTGAACTGGTTGGTAATTGAAAAGTGTAGTGTAATCATAGCTGGTTAGATTTGCTTTATATTTTTTGATGTGCTTTATATTTTTTGCTTTTCTAGATTTTATCTAGCACTTTATTATTATTATTATTATTATTATATGGTAATTTTGAATCTATTCTTAAAACTGCGAGTAGTGGCAATTCTGTAGATAACTTTTCAAGCAATAATTGTAATAAGTGGATTCGAGTTACTGGTTTTATGGGCATGTATGTTAGGGTATAATTCAAATTCAAATTCAAAATAGTAAAAATTAGCAAATTTTTTTAAAAGTGTAAAGATACATTGAAGGTGTGGAAGATTTGGGAAGATTTGTCTTATAGTTATGCATACAACATCCTAAATAAATTATCACCAAAATATGTGAATTGTGGTAATCCATTAATATATTTGTTCCTATTAATTGCATGTGGATTACTAAGATAAAAATGTGAAAATCTTGATTTTTAAGATATATATACTTGTAATCTATACAAGTTTAGAACCACCACTTCAAATCTCATTTCTAATGGGCGTGTATGTTAGGGTACAATTCAAATTCAAAATAGTAAAAATTAGTAATTGTTTTTAAAAGTGTAAAGATACATTGAAGGTGTGGAAGATTTGGGAAGAATTGTCTTATAGTTACGCATATAACATTTTAAATGAATTATCATCAAAATATGTGAATTCTTGTCAAGATTTGGGAAGATTTGTCTTATAGTTATGCCTACAACATCCTAAATAAATTATCACCAAAATATGTGAATTGTGGTAACCCATTAATATATTTGTTCCTATTACTAAGATAAAAATGTGCATGTGCATTACTGAGATAAAAATGTGAAAATCCTTATTTTTAAGATATATATACTTGTAATCTATACAAGTTTAGAACCACCACTTCAAATCTCATTTCCAACCTGTCCAATAAAGCTTATAATATTTCAGGGATCCACAATAAATAAACAAAGTAACATTATAATTTATGCTGCAAGCATACAGGGAATTTATACTAAGACATCATATGTAAAATCACTTGATAGATAGACTGGAACAAAACTATAAATATCCTGAGTAGAAGCATTGAATAGCTTTTAAATATCTTGAGCACAAGCATTGAATAGCTTTTGAAAAATATGGCTGCAACAAAACTATAAATATCCTAAGTAGAAGCATTGAATAGCTTTTAAATATCCTGAGCACAAGCATTGAATAACTTTTGAAATATAATTAGTGTACCAAAATATTGGAAAACAATCTAGGATGGAATTGGAAAGCAATATAGGATGTAGTTCATTTCAATTAGACAAAAATGGAGTTTCAAGGTGTGTAAACATAGATAACAACAGTTTCAAGGTGTATGAATTTTTATAATGAACAACATTTCTAAAAACAAGTGTGAACTTTTATAATGAATAGCATTTCTAAAATCAGTCACTGCAATCGCTATAATATAAGAGTTTTTAAAGTTTTAATTTTTTTTTAAATTAGTAATTATGATATATATAATTGAAAATAAGTAAGCAATAATTTTAACTATATCAATAATGATGATATATTATAGTTTTGTGATGGAGGAGTTTAACTATATCAATAATGATGATATATTATAGTTTTGTGAGGGAGGAGTTTGATGAGGAGAAACTGCAATCAAGATATACATTTAAAATCAATTATAAATAAATTTTAATCAATTTAAAAAAAATATTAATTAATAATATAATAATCTAATCTAATTATTTTAATTGAATTTAAATGGTGATTTTTAACATTCTCTATTTTTAATATTAAAATGATTTAAATGATGGTTTCTAATATTTTTTATTTTTAACATTTTGTTATATGTATATAAATTATTATCTCTAGTTTTATATATATATATATATATACAACTTATTACATATAATAAACATTCATAAAATTAAAATATCATTTTTTACAATATCTGTATGAGATCTAAATTTGCCAATATATATGCTATAGGGAATACATATTGTATCATTTTTCCAAATTCTATACCATTTTTCCAATTTAAAAAATCTATCGGCCTCTCTTTGCACCTTTTGGGGCAATTGCTAGTTAAGTATTTTTATTGGGGACAAGGACGAGCACTTCAGAAAACCGCCATGCTCTTTCACCTTTTGGGGCAATTGCTAAGTATTTTTATTGGGACAAGGACGAGCACTTCAGAAAACCGCCATGCTCTTTCGTTGAAGCAGTAACCATCATCCCATTCATTAGGCATTCTTCATTCACTCTGAACCACATGTTGCTAAATAGGTCAATTCCATCTGAAGCTCGACAAGCTGGCTTATGAGCGTGCTATCTCGTTGAAGCAGTAACCATCATCCCATTCATTAGGCATTCTTCATTCACTCTGAACCACATGTTGCTAAATAGGTCAATTCCATCTGAAGCTCGACAAGCTGGCTTATGAGCGTGCTATCTCGTTGAAGCAGTAACCATCATCCCATTCATTAGGCATTCTTCATTCACTCTGAACCACATGTTGCTAAATAGGTACCACATGTTGCTAAATAGGTCAATTCCATCTGAAGCTCGACAAGCTGGCTTATGAGCGTGCTATCGATTGACTCGCTACCTCTCGACGAAAGGAGAGCTGTAGTGAAACTTGATTATAGGAGCCTAGTTTTCCAGATATGCAATATCGTCTAGTAACAGCTAGTTTACCAAGTGAATATTCTTAGCTGTGCATCATGGAGAGAAGTATTTGGAGTAATATTCTTAGCAATAATTAAGTATATTTTTTAGCAATAACTTTTAAGAAAAAACACTTGTAAAATGAACGAGGTTATCAACATTGTAGCAAAAATTCTCAAAACAGCAAACAATTCTATACCAGTTAAACGGCAGAATTTGAAATAAAATTCTCAAAACAGCATACAATTCTATACAAGCCACATGACTGAATTTGAAATAAAAATTCTACACGACCAACAATTTTGTACAAGCCACATGAGTGAATTTGAAATTTGCACAATGACTACATGATCCTATTCACTTAAAATTTTGAAACAAGTACATTCATTACATATGCCCAGCCGCGTGTACTTATAGGATTTGAAAAACCCTTTCTCATTTCATTTTCAACTTTCTGTAAATCAATCCATTTGGTGAACACCGTGTACAATTCATTTGGAGAATATACAGTGTACATGGAACTAGTTGTGGGCCCCACCGTATTCACTCACAATTTTAGAACATTGTAGTACATTCCATATGTCCGGCCGTGTACAATTCATTTGGCAAGCCTACCAGGTGAATAGAACTGTTGTGGGGGCCATCAACTACATGATCCAAATCACACACACATTTTGAAACTTTATAGCACATTCCACCAGCACACTTGCGTGAGCAAAATTCATTCAAAGGACCCACCATCTGAATACAAAAGTTGTGGAACCCTACAACTTAGAGATCTGTGGGCCCCATCAACTACATGATCCAAGTTACACTTAAAATGAAAACTTTATAGCACATTCCACCAACACACTTGTGTGTACCAAAAGTCATTCAAGGGTCCCACCATCTGAATACAAAAGTCGTGGGAACCAACAACTTCGTGATCTTTTACTCTTGAAAATTTTGAAACTTAATAGCACAAGCAAACCATCACCTAAATTTAGTGCATCATCTTGTTGATCCGAAGAATAATCAAATTAAGTACATGTTGATCTGAATAAACCAATAACCGTATCATCCTGTTGATCCGAATAGCTCTGTTGATCAAAATAACAACAGGGTAACAACCCAATAACTGCATCATCATGTTACTCCCCAAAAAAAGTAGTTTGTCTATGGTTGCTCCGAATAACCCAATAACAACATCATCCTATTCACTCAACAAAATTTGAAAACTCGATGGCACACTCATTTAAGGGGGCCACCAACTGAATGGGGCAAGTTGTTGCAGTCCAACATGTGTTGATATGTAAGATCCAAAAACCTCACTAGAAACTTTGGCTGCAGCCTTGACATTAGAACACCCTAAAACCTGTGAAACATTATGTTGTGGTATCTACTTGTATGAAAACCGTGTTGTGTTTTGCTTCTGAGCCCATGTGGTTTGATTCTAATATTGTGGTCCTCTGTTTACGAAGAATTGTGGTTTGCTTCTGATGGGCTTTTGTCAATTATTTTACACCCTAAACCCTGTCAAACATTATACTGTAGTCTCATGAAGACTACGTTGCCTGTTTGTAGTCTCTATTTATGAAGACCATGATTTTACACCCTAAACCCTGTCAAACATTACACTGTAGTCTCATGAAGGCTACGTTGTCTGTTTGTAGTCTCCATTTATGATCACCATGTTACCGTAGTCTATTCATGGAGACTAGTCTCTGTTTGTGGTCTCTATTTATGATCACCATGTTACCGTAGTCTATTCATGGAGACTAGTCTCTGTTTGTGGTCTCCGTTTATGAAGATGAAGAACTGTAGTCTATTCATAAAGACCATGTCTCTATTCATGAAGACCACCATGTTACAGTAGTCTCTATTTATGAAGATCATTTGCAAAGACTTAGTCTCTATTTATGAAGATCATTTGCAAAGACTATGTTGCGGTTCCAGACGTGTGGGCTTGTTAGTCACTGTTTATAACGACCATGTTTACGAAGACCATCTTGTGGCTTGCCTCGGATGGGCTTGTCAGTATATTCATGTATTGTGTGAAATTTGAATGGTTGCACATACAGTAGATTTCTTGGTCGCTGCCAAGACAACACAATACCCTTTCGAAGGCTTGTCAATATATTCACGTATTGTGTGTGAATGGTTGCGCATACAACTGATTTCTTGGTCGCTGCCAAAACAACACAATACCCTTTCAAAGGCTTCTCAGTATATACATGTATTGTGTGAATGGTTGCACATACAGTTGATTTCTTGGTCGCTGCCAAAACATCACAATTCCATTTCAATACCTTCTTGGTCGTTGCCAAAACAACACAATACCTTTTCAATCCCTTCGAGAATCCTTGGATGCCAATACCACATATTTCCCTCTCTTTTTTCTTGTATTCTTAAAAAAATGCCTCCCAAAATCCTTGGATGCCAATACCACATATTTCCCTCTCTTTTTTCTTGTTTTCGAAAAAAAATGCCTCCCAAAATCCTTGGATGCCAATACCACATATTTCCCTCTTTTTTTTCTCGTTTTCGAAACAAAATGCCTCCCAAAATCCTTGGATGCCAATATAGAAGACGGTAAATTGTTCCATCATTTTTTTCTTGTTTTCGCAAAAAATGCCTCACAAAATCCTTGGATGCCAATATAGAAGACAATAAATTGTTCTATAATAAAAGATTGAAGTACTTCAATTGGGCAAGGTGTATGTCTTTTTCTTTGGAAATTTTAAACAACTCATCATATCTTCCCACAATTTCTTTATACTCAAGTGATCAAAAAAATGATGATTCAATGATTCATTAATATGTGCATAATCAGTGAATTAAGTCCTTGCTAGCCATGAGATATATAATTATAATAAAAAGTGATTCATGCCGTGTACAATCATTGAATCCAACTTTCTAGGGCAATATCGTAAGCAAAGTCAATTCACCTCGCCCAAGATAAGCAAGGGCAATATCCTAAGATAAGCCAGGGCAATACCCTAGGAAAAGTCATATCTTGACTAAGATAAACATGTTATACCTGAGAAGGAAGAGAAGATACGGTTAAGGTAGAAAAGATATGGTTCAGTAATATCCTAGGCATAATCACTGAACCTTGATTAACAACCCCTACAAACCATCAGGTATACAATAATTTGTTGCTCTACAGCTAAGATTGAAGTTTATGCCTACAATAATTGAACATTGAACCCAACCTGAACTAAAATCCCTTGCAAAGTCATAAGGAGGTATAGATTCTAGAATACAACTCTTGCGAGACATGAGGTATGCAAGGGGGCGTATAATACTTAGGCATATATATGAATATTAAAGGTAAATAATAGGTATGTAAGAAGGGAGTATATAGTCCTTAGGAGGATAAATGAATATTAAATGTATATAATCCTTGAGATGACATATAAGTAGGAATTTTATCTTTCCACGCTCAAACATAACTGTTATGAGGAATGGTGAAATCAAGATAAGTGTAATTCTATGATTAAGAGAGGTGTGTAATGCCATGATTAAGGACTATAGATATTTAAGTGTTTGAAATTGCAAAGATGCTCTTGAGAGGATACCCGAATAGGGGAGTTTATGCCTACAATTATTGAACATTGAACTCAACCTGAAGTCATAAGGAGGTATAGATATTTAAGTGTTTGAAATTGCAAACGATGCTCTTGAGAGGATATCTGAATAGGGAGTTTATGCCTACAATTATTGAACATTGAACTCAACCTGAAGTCATAAGGAGGTATAGATATTTAAGTGTTTGAAATTGCAAACGATGCTATTGAGAGGATATCTGAATAGGGAGTTTATGCCTACAATTATTGAACATTGAACTCAACCTGAAGTCATAAGGAGGTATAGAATACAATTTAGAATGAAGAAATTCACCTTCCCCAAGATGGTGTTATAGTCATTGAATCCAACTTGAGTTTAAAAATTCTTGCGAGCCATGAGGTATATAAGGGAGCCTATAATACTTAGGCGTATATATGAATATTAAAGGTAAATAATAAGTATGTAAGGATACAAAGGAGCATATAATCCTTAGGAGGATAAATGGATATTAAAGGTATAGTGTTATAGTCATTGACTCCAACTTGAGTTTAAAAACTCTTACGAGCAATGAGGTATATAAGGGAGCCTATAATACTTAGGCGTATATATGAATATTAAAGGTAAATAATAAGTATGTAAGGATACAAAGGAGCATATAATCCTTAGGAGGATAAATGAATATTAAAGGTATATAATCCTTGATATGACATATAATTAGGAATTTTACTTTCCCACACTCCAACATAACTCATGAGGAATGGTGAAATGAAAGACATAATGAAGAGAGGTGTAATTCTATGATTAAGAGAGGTGTGTAATAACATAACTCATGAGGACTGGTGAAATGAAAGACATAACGAAGAGAGGTATAATTCTATGGCTAAGAGAGGTGTGTAATTCTATGACTAAGGACTATAGATATTTAAGTGTTTGAGATTGCAAACAATGCATCTTGAGAGGATATCTGAATAGGGAGTTTATGCCTACAATTATTGAACATATTGAACCCAACCTGAATTAAAATCCCTTGCAAAGTCATAAGGAGGTCTAGAATACAATTTAGAATGAAGAAATTTACCTTTCCCAAGATGGTGTTATAGTCATTGAATCCAACTTGAGTTTAAAAACTCTTGTGAGCCATGAGGTATAAGGGAGCCCATAATACTTAAGTGTATATCAATGTTTTAAAAACCGGCCGTTTCGAAACCGAAACGGCCGAGTCGAACCGATTCGATGCGTGGAGGACTGACCCGGCCAAGGAACCGGTCTGGTAGACTGAGTCACACATGACTCGGCCGAGTCATTCAATGACTCGGCTGAGTCATGTGTGACTCGGTCTACCCGGCCGGTTCCGATATGACTCGGCCGAGTCACAAAGGAACGGCCAGGCACGCGTTAAACACAGAAAATTAATGATTTTTTTGGTATTTTTTAATTGTTTAATGAATTTTTTGGATCCCAAACTGTTATAATAATTTGCTTAATGTTTTTGGGGTCCATTTCCCCCTCCCAAACCCTATTTAAGACACCCAAATGCTCTCATTCACTCACAGCAGTCTTATGCATTTGAGTGAGTCTTCTTTGAGAATTAGTGAGCAGTTCTTGAGCTTGTTTTGGAGCAGCAGTGAGGAGTCTTGGAGGAGCATTGTAGCTGGAGTGAGGAGCTTCTTGGGCAGCCATTTGGAGCAGCATTGAGGAGCTGATTCTTGGAGCAAGCTTGAGGAGGCAGTTTGTGCCTGGAGGTATTTTTTTCCACCTCTATAAATCTGTTTTTGCTTAGTAAATTTTAGGTGCATATCAAGAAAGCTTAGAGAGTGTTTTTTGTCAAATAAATGAACATTGAATCAATGTTTTTTTTTTTTTTTTTTCATTTTCAGATTGTTTTCCTAGTCAAAAAATGGCACCTAGAGCAAGAGATCCTGCTTGGGCATATGTTGAAATGGTTGATAGTCAAATGCATTGCAAATTTTGCCATAAGAAAATTAAGGAAGGTCCTGGGGCATTAATAGGCTGAAACAACACTTGGCAAGGATTAGAGGCCAAATTACCCCATGTACCTCACCAGAAATTGGTGAGATTAGAAAGAATTTGTTGGCCAGCTTTGAGAAATTTAAAGAAGATAAGGCTAGGCAAAAAGAGATACAGGCTGAAATTGGGAGGAAGAGGGAGATACAAAAAATGATGGCTACCAACCCCCACTATGATTTTGAGGGTTCTTCCTCTATCCCTCAAACTGAGGCATCCAACCCTTTCCGTTATGTTCCTCCCTCTTTTGGTTCTGTTCAAGATAAGGGAAAGGGTAGAATGAATTTGAAAAAGGGTGATGTGACTATCAAAAGTTATTTCACTCCCTCCTCTCCATCAAATGCACATGGTCCTGAAGTTAGTAAAGGTCAAATTCAGCCCACTTTAGATGACCATTGGAAGAAAGAATTGAGGGAGACTGCTTGTGAGTACATAGCTAGATGGTGGTATGATGTTGATATCCCCTTTAATGATGCTCGTTCACCATATTATGAGCCTATGTTTGATGCCATACATGCTGCTGGAAAAGGCTTCAAAGGCCTTACTATGCATGAGCTAAGGGGGTTTCGTTTGCAGAAAGAAATTCAATCCATTAATGAGTATTTGCAAGAGTTCAGGGACTCATGGGCAAGAACAGGGTGTACCATCATGTCAGATGGATGGACTGATAAAAGAAACCGTACCATCATAAACTTTCTTGTCTTCTGCCCACAGGGAACCATGTTTTTAAAATCAATTGATGCATCTGATAAGGTAAAAGATGGCCACTTGTTGTTTCAGCTATTGGATCAGGTTGTTCAGGAGGTGGGGGTGGCTAATGTTGTTCAAATCATCACAGATAATGCCTCTAACTATGTTCTTGCTGGTAAACTGTTAGAGGAAAAACACAAGACCATCTTTTGGACCCCATGCGCTGCACATTGCATAGACCTCATGCTTGAGGATATTGGAAAATTAGATTGTGTCAAAAACACTGTAGATCATGCCAAAAACATAACAAATTTATCTACAATCATACACTGGTTTTGAGTCTCATGAGGAAACACACTGGAGGCAAGGATATTATTAGGTCTGCCATCACTAGATTTGCTACACATTTTTTGACATTGCAATCTATGCTTTCCCAACATAGAAACTTGCAAAAGATGCTTTCTAGTGATGAATGGAATCAAAGCAATTGGTCTAACAAACCAGAAGGCAAAGAATTGAAAAGGAAAGTCCATGAAGAAACTTTTTGGAGAAAGGCAGCAGAGATTGTGAAGCTTGCTGAGCCACTAGTTAAGGTGTTGTGGTTGGTGGATGGGGAAAGGTTGGCTATGGGCTTCATTTATGAGGCTATGGATCAAGCAAAGGAGCAAATAAAGACAGCATACAAGGATAGAGTGGCAAAGTATGGGCCCATTTGGGCAATCATTGATGAAAGATGGAACAATCAACTCCATCGCCCTATACATGCAGTTGGGTATTTTTTGAACCCACGGTATCATTATAAAGCTAAGGAGTCAGGAGCTTTGAGGGGGGAGGTCAGAGATGGACTGGTTGATTGCATTGAACGCATGATCCCATCGGAGTCTGATCAGCTGGAGATACATCGACAGGTCACATCCTTCAGCAATGCATCAGGTACCTTTGGGAAGAACCTAGCAAAGACTGCAAGAGAAGCAGATGAGCCAGGTAAACAAAAATTTCAATTTTCAATTTCTTAATGGTTTTACTTTTTTTATTAAAGTTTGTTAAATCATTTATAATTTGAAAGTTAGATATAATTTGTAATTTTGTTGAGCTTCAGCCTTCATCTAACTCATAATTCATTACACTCTTATGTTTTTTGCAGCATAATGGTGGGAGGCCTTTGGTGGCCAGTGCCCTGAATTGCAAATGTTTGCAATTCGTATTTTGAGTCAAACTTGCAGTGCAACTGGGTGTGAGCGCAATTGGTCTGTCTTTGAGAGGATTCACACAAAGAAGAGAAACCGTTTGGATCAAAAACGGTTGAATGATCTAGTTTATGTCCAATACAACCTTCGGCTCAGATGAAACCAATTGCTGAACAAAAGACCTGATTCAGATCCCATTGTGTTGGAAGACATTGATCCAACATCAGATTGGGTAGTGGAGAGTCGTCCACCAGAGTTTGATCCTGATGAGGATCTTGATGTAGATATAGATCTGGAGACATCAGCTGAACTTAGAGATGCTGTTCAACTTCAGCCTGTTCAGTTGAATGCAGATCCCAATCCACCAGCCTCAGTCTCACAGCCAGCAAGGACTCCAGTTGTAGGTGCTTCCTCTGCTCAGCCACGACAGAAGCGCAGCCGCATATCTACTCTATCTCAGCTTGCATCTGCTGCACAGCCTGCTAGTGGTACTGGTACCACTTCTACAGTTGCAGTTGGAGACGATGATGATGAGGAGGAGCCATGGGGCCCCCTGTCTGACTCTGATGATGATGATCCAGAGATTGGTCGAGATGATCTTGGCTCCTCTGGCAGTAGCTACTAGCCAGGGCCCAGTAGTACTAGTATTGCAGTCTGGTCACCATCACAGTTTACTTTTGTTGTAGAGGCCATTTCTAGCCTCCTTGGTTATTTGTATTTTGTTTTGAGTCTTTGATCATGTATGACAGTTGACTATGTATTGCCATTGGGTACCATTTTGATATAGTGGATTGGTTCATGAGCTATTTTGATCATATGTTGTCTTCCATCTATATTATAATGCTGTGTGTTTGGAAACATGAATGAAAATCTTTAAAATTATGTTTAAAATATTTAAAATTATGTTTTTTAATAAAAAAAATAAATATTTAATGTATTTTTTACAACGACCAAGTCATTGAAATCGAGCCGACCGAGTCATTACCGTTTCGGAGTCGGAGTCGGAGTCGATCCTCGGCCGAGTCGGAGTCGGAGTTTTAAAACATTGGTGTATATATGAATATGAAAGGTAGATAATAGGTGTGTAAGGATGCAAGGAAGCATATAATCCTTAGGAGGATAAATGAATATTAAAGGTATATAATCCTTGAGATGACATATATGTACGAACTTTACTTTCCCACACTCAAACATAACTCTTATGATGAATGGTGAAATCAAAGACATAATCAAGAGAGGCATAAGAGTGGTGTGTAATTCTATGATTAAGGACTAGAGATATTTAAGTGTTTGAGATTGCATACAATGCATCTTGAAAGGATATCTGAATAGGAATTTTAATTTTGATCTAACAAATCTCAACTCTCAAACATAACTCCAGCTCGATTCTTATTAGGCATTATGCCTAATAAGGCTTCAACATGGAATGCAATTCAAATGAACTCCTGGTAAAGTAAAGATCGTTGAAAGGATATCTGAAATGGAATTTTAATTTTCATCTAACAAACCTCAACTCTCAAACATAATTCCAACTCTAGGCATTATGCCTAATAAGGCTTCAACATGGTTCAACTTCAACATGGAACGCTATTCAAATGACCTCCTGTTAAAGTAAAGATCGTTCAACTTCAACATGGAATGTTATTCATATCAACTCCTTTAAAATAAACATGGTTCAACTTCAACATGGAATGCTATTCAAATCAACTCCTTTAAGGTAAACATAGTTCAACTTCAACATGGAACGTTATTCAAATCAACTCCTTTAAAGTATAGATGGTTCAACTTCAACATGGAATTAACATGAAATGCTATTCAAAATTCAAATCAACTCCAACTCCGTTCAAGTATTTTTATGGCTAAAAAACTCATTAGTTTACTACTTCTAGGCAAGTAGTTTCCCTAGATAGTGTAGGTTTAATGGTTTAGGATACATTATAAAAGTTATACTTCTAGGTAACTAGTTTCCCTAGATAGAGTAGGATACACTATAAAAGTTATACTTCTAGGCAAAATGTTGCACAAGGACCCGTCCCCACCAAAATTCTTGGTGTTTCCTTCGTCCCAATGATATGTGTACTTTGGAACAAGTCGGAAACATCGTCAATTGACCAAGGATGCCATCGAGGACTTGGGGACTTCCAAACCGTCCCTAGGCCATCCCTCGAAAAAATGGGGACTTTTAGGGGACATACCAAACATCCCTAAGCCATTAAGGACTTGGGGACTTCCAAGTCGTCCCCAGGCCATCCCTCGAAAAAATGAGGACTTTTAGGGGACATCCCAAGCATCCCTCGATAAATTAAGGATCTTAAGACGTCCCTTGATATCATGAAGATTAAACTTTAAAAGAAAAGATAAGTTATAAAGTTCAAAAAGTAAAAAACAAATTTTTAAACCTAAACCTAAACCCTATCGCAACATAAACCTATCGCATTATACAGACTACACTACATGGCAGCAGCGAATATAAACATTGTTATAGACATGGTGAAGGTAAACATGGCGGCGAAGGTTGTGAAGTTTGCAGCACAGGGAAAAATTGAGCTCTGGCGATGGTTGCAGAGCAGGTAAACACAGGTTGTGAAGGTTGTAGGTCGTATTGAGACGGCGAGCGAACTAAGAACTGAGAGAACTCAAACAGAGAATTGAACGTTGAACAAAGAACTGAGAGAACTCGAGCTGAGAGAATAGAGCTTAGAGAACTCAAGCGACAGGGCAAAGTCTGAGACAATGAGCGAAGGTCACAACTCATAGGTAAGACAGTTTTTTTAGTGTATTGTCTAAGATTTAGAAATGGATTTTTCAATTTATTGTGAGACGATTTAAAAAAAAAGAATTACTCTATTGGTCTGAGATTTTTAATTTTAATTTTTTCTTAAAATTTTAAAACAAATTTTTTAAAATCGAAAAAAATTTACTCTACTGTGAGATTTTTAATTTCAATTTTTTCTTAAAATTTTTAGACAATCTAATTGCATTTTTTTAAATTGTAATGCCATTTTCTTTTAATTTCAAACCTCACCTCTAAAAACAAATCAAATGGGCAGCAATACTTCACAATTTATCAACCCGAAGGTGAAACATTAGCAAGGACAACAAAAAAAAAGCTATTTCAATCAACACAAAAAACCCTTGCTTCAATTTGTCAAAAAAAAAATCACCAAGAATAAGGAAAAAAAACCATGGTGGTTTAAAGGATTGGGTATGCTACCTTTGTGAACATAATTTTAAGGGAAACTACACTAGGGTTTACCAACATATTTTGGCAATTCTTGGAGATGGAGTAAAGGCAAAACAATGGTGGTCTAAAGGATTGGGTACGCTGCATGCAACCTTTGTGGTCATAATTTTAAGGGCAACTACACTAGAGTTTACCAACATCTTTTGGCAATTCTTGGAGATGGAGTAAAGGCATGCACTTGTCCATTGCAAAAGAGAATTGAACTTACTAAATTTCGCATGGCTGCCACAGGTGGCAGTGTAGAGATGGAGGACACCCATATTTTCTTGAAAATACCAAAAAAATTAAGCACAAAACAAGAGTACTCTCAAACAGAAATCAATGAAAAAGATTCATTTGATTTACGTGGGAGTTTACTCTCAAAGAGAAATCAATGAAAAAGATTCATTTGATTTATGTGGGGGAGAAATCAATGAAAAAGATTCATATGATTTGTGTGGGGGTTCCAATTCTAGTAAATCTAGTTCAAGTAAAAAAGGCAAAGTTGAAGCAAAGTTGTTGTGACAGAGTCGTTCATTGTGCAATGCAAAAATGAGGCAGAGGATGCAGTGGCTGAATTCTTCTTTACCAATGAAATATCATTTAATGCCACTCATTCCCCTCAATACAAAGAGATGATGAAAAAAGTCATTGCAATAGATCCATCATTTCAACCCCTTGGTTAAATAAATTGAGGACATCATTGTTAGATAGAGGGGTCACAAAGATTGAAGGCTGATGGAAAGCCTTAAAAAATCATGGGTTGATGGGTTGAATATGGATGTTCAATCATCATGGATGGTTGGACAAATATTCAAAAACGGCCTATGTTGAATATCATTGTCACCTCTCCAACTTGACCATATTTCTTAAGGGAAATTGATTGTACTGGAAATATGAAGGATGCAACCTTTCATTATGAGGTATTAAAAGATGGAATTGAGGAGATTGGTCCTACAAACGTAGTTCGATTTATCACAGATATTGCACCAATTTGTAGGTCTGCAAGGTTGATGATTCAAAGCAGGTGCAACCATCTATTTTAGGCTCCTTGTTGTGTGCATGCTTTAAATAATGCACTCAAAGACATTGGTAAAATTTCTTGAATCACCCGCATTATTTTGGATGCAAGAGGTGCAAATGTTCATTCGCAACCACCATGTCTCTCTAGATATTTATGGGATTTATGCAAAAAAGGAGTTCTTGAAACCAAGAAATACAAGATATGCCACCTACTATATCTTCTTGACCGTATGCTAGAGGTATAACATGCCCTAAAGACAACTATTATAATTTCTGGGTGCTCTGCATGGGGGGAATCCAAAACAAATCAGGGAAAGAAGGCAAGGCAGTTGGTGTTGAATGATGAATGGTGGGTTGATGTGAAATACATTCTCTTTCACTGCACCAATAGCAAAGTTAATCAAGTATGCAAATTCAAATTACCCTTTCCTTGGGGTAATATATGAGTCAAATTGATAGCATGATTGGAAAGATCAGGCTCATTCGTCAAAGGAAGCCCTCTTTGGGGTTATTTAATGAACTCCAAAAGTTGATAGAAAAGAGACGGAACAAGTTAAACACACCTGTTCATATGGTCGTTTATGCACTTAATCAAAAGTGGTATGTGGAGAGGGAACGCAGAGTTTCACCAATGGCCCTGAAGTGAAACAAGGTTTTATTGATGCCATAGAAAAGTTGTATACACCACAAGCAAGCAACCATATTTCAAAAACAGTTTCTTCATTTTGCTTTGCTCAATAGCCCCACATTTCTAAAGCTGCAAAGGAAGATTGTTGGGTATGGCACAAAGAAGTCTGAATGGATAGTGGAGGATGTATGGGGACAATGCACCAGAAATATGCACTCTAGCCATGCATTTACTATCTCAGGTTGCTAGTTCTTCAATTGCATAAATGAATTGGTATACATTGTTGAGAAATGTAACTAGTATCGGTCTTCTTAATTATTGTAGAGGGAAGGCAGAGTTTCACCAATAGCCCTAAAGTGAAACAAGGTTTTATTGATGCCATAGAAAAGTGGTATACACCACAAGCAAGCAACCATATTTCAAGAACAGTTTCTTGATTTTGCTTTGCTCAATAGCCCCACATTTCTAAAGTTGCAAAGGAAGATTCGCTGGGTATGGCACAAAGAACTCTGAATGGATGGTGGAGGATGTATGAGGATAATGCACCAAAAATACGCACTCTTGCCATGCGTTTACTATCTCAAGTTGCTAGTTCTTCAGTTGCAAAAAGGAATTGGTATACATTGTTGAGAAATGTAACTAGTACCAGTCTTCTTAATTATTGTCTAGCTCAAAACATGATGTAATTCTTATGTATTTGTCAAAAGAAAGAAAGAAAAATTATTGTAAAAATCAAAAGAAAATTATTTCTATAAGCATGGGTTTCATGCTCAATTTATTATGTTTCTAAGTCTAAGCACCCATTGCGTGCTTCTTGGGTTTGTGTCATGAGTCATTGTCATTGTCATCATGTCCTAGGCCATTATTGGGCATTTGTATCAAAGAAGAAAAATTATTTTCAAGTAATTTGATCATGTAAACCTTCTCCACCAAGTTGGCTTCATTAGGGAGCTTCAAGCTTCAACCACTATATATAGTAGTCCATTCGACCTATTGTGAGACATTTCAAGCAACAAGTTCGATCTGCATCCAAGGAAGTGCGAAGGCAAGAAAAAGAGAAGAAAAAGGCTTGAAAAAGGAAGATAAATCGTAGCAAAGAAAGGAGGAACCTTAGCAAAGGAAAGAAGATCATTTTCTCTTGTTTCTAGTCCACATGTGCGAGATTCTTAGTTACCGAAGGGGCTGAAAATTGCAAGTCTGTAGTAGAGGCTGAAATTTTGATGCAGGAGGGTCGAAATCTGTGATTGAAGCAATTTTGAAGGTTGACTTTTGTTGATTAGAAGCAGAATTTAAGAGAATTGTTGGGTTTTCCCCTAGAAGAGGGGTTTTGCCCTGGCAAAGAGCTGAGCCTACATCATGTCTCCTTGTTGTTTTGATCTTCATGCATTTATATTTTGGTAGTTCTTAATGATAAGAAGATAAAAGAAGACTTAAAAGAAGTTAATAAGAATGCTAAGAAATCACAAGTAATTATTGTAATTATTAAGATAAGAAAATCTTTCTACATTTCTAATTTTCTCTAAAAGAAGATAAGAGAATTGTTGGGTTTTCCCCTAGAAGAGGGGTTTTGCCCTGGCTAAGAGCCTATGTTAGGGTCCAACCCTAACCCCCTTATTTATGTAATAGGGTCGAGTCATAGTTATAGTTAGTTAAAGAGTCAATAAAGCCCATATTAATAATTGTAAGTGGTTGACCCTCATTTAAAGAATGGACCATAGTTAGTTGCAAATGGGCCATGGTATTAGATAGATGGTATTAATAAGTGTTGGAATTCAGAGGCACAGCAAGTCAATAAAACACACAGCAAAATAAATCAAGTACATAAACACAGTTTTTAACGTGGTTCACCCAACCAATCTGAGCTACGTCCACCAAACATAGGCATCAGAAGTTTATTAATCAAATTAGGAGATTACATCATGAAAGCCTCACACTCTCTTAGCAAACATCCGAATGGTTGCCTGTTATATAGCCTAGAGAATCTAACAGCCTCATTAATTCCCTCACATCAAATATAGGAGACATTAACTCCCTCCCAACAACCTGGAGTTAATCTAGGACCTGAATTCCTATTGTTGTCACCAGCTGAGATTTTTCCTATTTCATCCCAAACAGAAAATCTCAACAATCTCCACCTTGACAACAATTCGCCTGATGCCCTGTTATTATTATTTTATCTTTTCTGCAAGCCAAGAGAAGCCAAACACCAGCGTAGCTTCTCCAACAAAACTGGTTTCGTGAACATGTCTGCACAGTTCTCCTTTGTATGCACCTTTTCAAGAGAAACTCCCCTTTCAGTGATAACCTGTCTTACAAAATGATATTTGATTGGAATATGCTTTGACTTACTATGATAGGCCGGATTCTTAGCCAAATGTATTGCACTTTGACTGTCACAAAGTAACCTGATGTTATCCTGTAACCTACCAAACTCACCAAGCAAACCTTTCAACCAAACCGCCTCTTTGCAAGCATGCGAAGCAGCAATGTATTCTGCTTCAGTAGTGGATAAAGCAACAATGTTCTGTAGCTTTGACATCCAGCTTATAGCTCCACCTGCAAGAGTAAAGACGTACCCTGAAGTTGATCTTCTCTTATCCAAATCACCTGCAAAATCGGAATCAACATATCCGCAAACAAATTCACTACTCTTATTGTAAGAAATACAATAACTACTTGTGCCTCTCAAGTACCGAAGCACCCATTTCACTGCTAACCAGTGTTCTTTACCCAGATTTGCCATGTACATGCTGACAACCCCAACTGCATGAGAAATATCTGGTCGCGTACACACCATCGCATACATCAAACATCCTACTACATTGGCATAAGGAATTCGAGACATATAATCCTTTTCTTCATCTGTATTATGACATAAACTCGAAGAAAGCTTAAAATGGGAAGCTAAAGGGACTGAAACAGGCTTCACATTATTCATACCAAACCTCAAAAGTATTTTCTCAACATACTTCTGTTGTGATAGCCACAGCTTACCATTGCCCCTGTCTCTGAAAATCTCCATGCCCAAAATCTGTCTTGCCGCTCCTAGATCTTTCATATCAAACGTCCTTGCCATCTGAGTCTTCAACCTGTTGATTTCTTCAATGCTTTTGCTTGCTAAAAGCATATCATCAACATATAACACTAAGATAATGAACATGCCATTATTTAACTGCTTAAAATAAACACAATGATCATATTCACTTCTTACATATTTCTGACTCAACATGAAAGAATCAAACTTCTTATACCACTGCCGAGGCGACTGCTTCAGGCCATATAATGACTTCTTGAGCCTGCAGACAAATTTCGCATTGCGATGCTGAACAAACACTTCCGGTTGTTCCATATATATTTCCTCATCTAAATCACCATGTAGAAATGCAGTCTTAACATCTAACTGCTGCAACTCCAAATCAAACAAAGCCACTAATGCTAACACAATTCTAATTGAAACAATTTTAACCACTGGCGAAAAAATCTCATGAAAGTCTATGCCAGCTTTCTGAGAAAACCCTTTTGCAACCAGTCTCGCTTTGTACCTGTCTTCTGTATCATTCACACCCCGTTTCAGCTTGAAAACCCATTTACACCCCACAGTTTTCCTGCCTTTGGGAAGTTCAACCAGATCCCACGTGCCATTCTTACCTAAGGCCATCATTTCTTCCTTCATGGCTGCTTTCCACTTGTCACTATTTGAACCTTCTACAGCTTCCTGATAACACAAAGGTTCATCATCATTAGCGATCAAAGCAACTGAAGTAACATGATCATCATACCTTCTCGGAAGGCGTTTGATCCTTGTAGACCTCCTTAAGAATGTTTCTGGTGCTTCCACAATTGGTTGTCTATCAACTGTAGGAATTTCTTCATGATCGCCATCTGAGACCTGTTCATGTCCTCCATCTGAACCCTGTTCATAATCTGATTCTGAAACCTGTTCATGACTAGAATCTGAACTATGGTCATTATGACTATCATTAGAAATGTTGTCAAACTGAATATGCTGGAAATCAGATACATCATCCTGTTTCAATCTTCTATCTACATCTAACTGTACAAGAGAGGATTCATCAAACTTTACATCTCTGTTGATGATGATTTTGCGGGTAGTAGGATCCCACAATCTAAATCCCTTTGTTCCATCACCATACCCAACAAAGATATACCTTTTCGATTTCGGATCTAATTTAGTTCGCTGATGTTTAGGCACTAGAGCATATGCATCACAACCAAACACTCTGAGTTTAGAATAGTCACAAGGGTGTCCTGTCCATACCTCTTGCAGAACCTTGCAGCCTATTGCCGTTGATGGAGATCGGTTTATCACATAACAGGCTGTTGCCACTGCTTCCGTCCACAACTCCTTTTGCAACCCGGCGTTACTCAGCATACACCTTGCTCTCTCTAGAAGAGTCCTGTTCATGCGTTCAGCAACTCCATTCTGCTGAGGAGTATAAACCGTGGTCTTATGTCTCTCGATCCCTGCATCCTTGCAATAGCTGTCAAACTCCTTGGAGGAAAACTCACCACCATTGTCAGTTCTTAAACATTTTATAGTTCTACCAGTGTTGTTTTCTACCAATGCTCTAAACTGCTTGAAAACTGTAAAAACTTCAGACTTCTTTTTCAACATGTAGACCCATACTTTTCTAGAAAAGTCATCAATGAATGATACAAAATAAGACGAACCACCATATGACGCTGTAGGAGCTGGACCCCACACATCTGAATGGATATAATCAAGTATGCCTTTACTAGTATGTTTGTCTGTTTTAAACTTTTGTTTACTTTGTTTACCAAACAGACAATGTTTACAGAAATCCAATTTTCCAGATCTTAGATTAGGAAGTAACTTTCGGTCAGCCAAAATTTTCAATCCTCTTTCACTCATATGCCCCAATCTTTGATGCCATAAGTGAATGGAACTACCGTCATGTTCAGACACAGACACATGATCTGACCCAGTTCTACCTTCTAACTTGAATAGATTTCCTACTTTCTTAGCTTTCATCACTAGTAAGATACCTTTATAGATTTTCATAACTCCACCTTGAATTACAGTTTTATATCCATTTGAATCAAGTGCTCCTAATGAAATCAAATTTTTCCTTAAATCTAGTACATGCCTCACATCAGTTAATATTTTGGTTGTGCCATCAAACATTTGTAGTTGTATGCTTCCAATCCCAACAATATTACATGTTACATCATTACCCATGTACACAACACCATCATCAATTGATTTATATGTTTTAAACCAATCTTTATGAATACACATGTGGTTAGATGCCCCGGAATCTAACAACCAATGTTGATCATGTTTTGAAATATTAACTGACAATACCTCATCACTCATACCTGAACCGGATACTGAACCTGTATCCGTGGTGTTGGCTTCCTTCTTTTCTGTCGAAGAACCTTCTTTAGCAGCCTGCTTTCGCTTCCAGCAATCCTTTTTCAGATGTCCAGCCTTGCCACAATGTCAGCACTTCACCTTTGGCTTCTTTCCTTTGGATTTTGAGCGAGAGTCGCTATGCTTTCCCCCGGAGTGTCTCTCTCGTGAGCGACCTCTGGCCATCATTACCTCTGATGTAGAGGTGTCTGCATTCGACCTCTTCCTCGTCTCCTCAGCCAACAAGACTCCAACAACATCGTCAAATTCAAGGATATTTGATGTACTAAAGCTTATGGAAGTAACAAAGTGATCCCAGGATTCAGGCAATGAACACAATAGAGTTATTGTCTTATCCTCTGAATCAAATTTCACATCTAGACTGTCTAATTGCACCAACAAGGTATTAAAAACATTCAGGTGATCAGCAATTGAGGTACCTTCTTTCATCCGCAAACCGTAAAGCTGCCGTTTCAGGAGAATCCGATTTGTCAAAGATTTCGTCATATAGAGCTTCTCAAGCTTTGACCACAAGCCTGCGGCGGATTTCTCTGACACAATGTTGAACAGAACATCGTCTGCCAGACATAACCGAATTGCGCTCAGAGCTCTATCGTCCATCTCATCCCATTCATCCTCCGTCATGGAAGGAGGTCTTTTGTTTTTCCCCAACAGTGCTTTCGCCACACCTTGTTGAACCAGCAGATCGTGCATCTTCACCTTCCAAATCTCAAAATTATTCTTGCCATTAAATTTCTCTATTTCAAAACGGGCACTCTGTGTTTTGGCCATCTCGTCAAAGAATCTCCAATTTCAATTTGAAATACCAGCAATTTAAAAAACAAAATTGCCTATGCCTTTGTTTTTACACAACAAAGAAAAACTGCCTATGCCTTTTGTACCTGTGCCTTTTTTTTTTTTTTTAAACTGCCCTTTGCACTTATATGAGAACTGTCTTTATTCTATTTGCCTTTATTTAACTGTTTTAAACAACCAGCAAATATATATAAAACAACCAGAATTTAGTTTGCAAACGATTCTTGCCACTGTCAGTTTCATATATCCGTAAGCAAAGTTCAGGCTTTATGTAGCTCCTCAGAAAACCGGCGCTCACAGCAAAACAAAAAACCCACACGCAAAACAAATATACGTTCAAGTGCATTCAATTACCAATTCACAATATGAAAGCAATTAAAAAAAGGAACCCAATTTGCAGCTATATATATGTCCAATTCACATGACCACGCTGTTGCATATATATATTTCCAAGCCCATGCCCACGTTGTTTTTCAATATATATATACACGCTGCTATCGTTTTCAAATCCATTCACGCCGGTTTCAAAAACATATGTATCAACGTCGTGTTAAAACATATCAACGTTGTTGACTGCGCATACGTTTTTCAATACATTTACACGCTGTTTTATATCACTGTTTTATATCCATTACCATCGTTGCAAACATTGAAACACCGTTTTACAAAGCAGCAATGATCAGCGCTCCACATATGAGAGACATACCTTCTCGGCGCACCGCACAGCAAAACGCACCTTCAGTTATTCACGTTTTTGGCAGCAAGGTATTCCACCGTGGAATGCTTTCGCAGCAGAAAGTTTTATATAGGATGTGAACTCTGCGGCAATGCAGCAACACGTTGCTTCTATCTGATTGAAACCATGTGATGGACAGCACCACGTTTCAGTAACAGAACCTCCAGCAACGCAAAGGATGATACGTTCCACGTATCCACACAGCAAACGATGATATGCTCCACGCACAGTAATGAACTTGTAACAACATTCACATGCAGGCAGGTTCACGCCCGCACCAGCACAGTTCGCCAGCATCAGCAGTCACGCACGCAGCGCCTCCAGTTAGCTTCTCCAGGCACCTCCAACATGCTCTGATACCAATTGTTGGAATTCAGAGGCACAGCAAGTCAATAAAACACACAGCAAAATAAATCAAGTACATAAACACAGTTTTTAACATGGTTCACCCAACCAATCTGGGCTACGTCCACCAAACATAGGCATCAGAAGTTTATTAATCAAATTAGGAGATTACATCATGAAAGCCTCACACTCTCTTAGCAAACATCCGAATGGTTGCCTGTTATATAGCCTAGAGAATCTAACAGCCTCATTAATTCCCTCACATCAAATATAGGAGACATTAACTCCCTCCCAACAACCTGGAGTTAATCTAGGACCTGAATTCCTATTGTTGTCACCAGCTGAGATTTTTCCTATTTCATCCCAAACAGAAAATCTCAACAATAAGAATCATGGCACTGACCCATGGTATTGCATGTATGAATCCTATATAAAGGATAGTGTCTCTCCTTGAGGAGCATCGTGTCTTATTTTGTAATTGAGCCCAGCTCTATTGGAGGTTGCCCCCTCGAAGAGGCAAGTGAACATTGCTTTCCTTTTCGAATAATAAAATACATGATGTTATTTCTTATTGTTCTGTGTTCTGGGTATATTTCTTCACATATTTGGTATTCTAGTATCTTCTCGCAGGTCAAGAGCATAACAAGTGGTATCAGAGCACTTTCCTAGTTCGGTGGGATCTCCATTTTTAGCAGAATTTTTTTTGGCTAGAGATGTGTTTCGGCAAACCACGGGATCTGTCATTGAGCGCATGAACCTGCGGATTTGGGGAGGCATGCATGCAGGAAATACAAGAGGTGGTCACGCTTGTTGGACTCCCTTGTAACCCCGTGGGTACCCCTTCGAGTAGTAGCGTATTAGATAGAACCACGCACGGACTGTCTTCCAAGTACCTTCTGGGTATATCGGAAGCCCCCTACGCTCTCTTGATAACTCGCCATAGATAAACCGTCGACCGTCTTGCTGCTACAGTACACCGAGAACAGCGCTCGGGGAGATTACTCGCACGTACGATAGGGTAGTCGGGTTGTACGGCTAAGGGTACGATTGATCCTCCTTGGTTAATGCCTTGAAAGATTGGGCCGAGTACCACTGTCGGACCCTTATGTATATTGAGATCTGTAGCACTTAACACTCCTTGAGACCCTAGTTCCTTGTCTCTCTCTCGATCACACATCATCTTTGCCAAATCAGATCTAGCAGGTTGGGTTCGATCGCAACCGCAACAATCAGTTCTACCATTCAGATCTATCAGATCTGCCAATCAGATCTATCAGATCCGCCATTCAGATCCAGTAGTTTGGGTTCGGTAGCAGTCGCAACAATCAGATCCGCCATTCAGATCTAGCAACAGGGTTTCGATCACTACCACATTTCTACTCATACTCTGCAGTTGAGGGTTTCGCCAACAGATCTGACTATTTGTGTGGCTCTTGTACTTGGGCGTGATTCTCGCAGGACATTGGGAAGAATTAACTTTTCTGGAAATCGGCTATTGCAGTATTCCTAAGCGAGGAGTAAAACTCCGTAAAGAAAGAAAAAATAAAATAAAAAGCCTGAGGCACTCCCGGGACGCTTATAGGAGACTTAACCCATAAGAATCAGGTCGACGGGCTGAGCAAGGTGGTAGCATTCACTTGTCAGCCTCAAAATTTCGGGTGGTCCCAAAAAAAAAAATTCACAGTAACAACAAGTGCACCAGATCTGTGCATGGTAAAACCAGAGCTCAAGCTATGGCCAATGAGAAGATAGACACCCTTGAACACAAGTTGGAAGCATTAACGAAGCAGATCCAGACCTTACAAGACACAATCACAAAGGGCAAGTCGGGGGAACAATCGGAGGCATATGATTTTAATGAAAACCTTGAGGGCAAGTCTAGCCATTCTCCTCACTGCTATGGAAACCACCAACAGTCCCAGCCTTGACCACCCACGCTGGATATGTATAAATTTGATGGCTCTCATCCGGCCACATGGCTAGCACAAATGGAGCAATATTTCACATTGAATCACATCAGAGATGATGTGACTAGGCTAAGTGTGGGAAGAATGTACTTGGACCAAGAAAGATGGCGATGGTGGCAGTGGCATCAACGCTGCTATGGAAGGCCCGTGACTTGGCAGATATTCTCAAAAGCCCTTTCTGATCGCTTTGACCATGAATCCAACTTTTTGGGTCGTCTTACTAAGCTCTGACAAACAGGCACAGTGCAAGAATATATTAAAGCCTTTGAAGCATTAGCCTTCCACACAAGAGGTCTACCAAAACAATTCTACTTGGAATGTTTTGTCAGTGGTCTCAAAGACGCCATACAAGCCCACGTCCGACTACAACACCCATTCTCATGCCTGGCAGCTTACAAGATAGCTCGTGAAGTAGAACGCGCGTTAGCGGCACAGTTGACTCGTCCAAATTTCATATAGCCAAGGGTCGCCCCACCCAGGCTCTGAGCACTACCCAAACACTTAAGGTTCAAAAGGTGTCACCAGCGGAAATGGCGGAAAGAAGAAAGCAAGGATTGTGTTACTATTGTGATGAGAAATACTCCCTGGGGCATAAATGCAAGGAACCCAAATTCTTTCAAATTGATGCTACTGATCACAATTCATCTGAGGAAGCCCCACCATTTGAAGGACCAGAGGAGGAAGATGAGGACAACCAGCAGGACAACGAGCTTCCAGCTACACCTAAAGAACCAGTTATCTCACTTCATGCTTTGGCAGGAATTTCTTCTCCCCAAACTCTCAAAATCAAAGGTTTTATTAAGCATCGCCCTGTAATAGTCTTGATTGATAGTGGCAGTATGCATAACTTTATCCATCAAAGAGTTGCTGAAGCAGTGCATTGTTTTGTCAGAGCAATCTCTAATTTCCAGGTCCAGATTGCTGATGGGGGGACAATGAAATCTGAAGGCCATTGTGAAAATGTCAAACTTCAAATGGGGGATTATCACCTAAAGACCCACATGTTTGCCATCAACATGGGTGAGTGTGACATTCTCTTGGGTGCTGAATGGCTCTGCACACTCGGCCCAATCACAATGGATTTCCAGGAGTTATATATGAGCTTTAAGCATAATAACCACACACATACCCTCCGCGGACTCCAGGCAAGTGCTCCTTCTATCATCAGCTAGCATAGGATGGAAAAATTGTTAAAAAAGTGCCACCATGGAGTTATAGCCCAATTTAATGCCATCCAAGCCTTCAAACCCACTTCTCTTCATATTCATCCCGAGATGCAACAGGTCTTAAACAACCATTTGTCGGTCTTTGACAAGCCTCATGAGCTTCCACCCTCGAGAGGGGAACATGATCATACCATTACTTTGGTCCCAGGGGCACAACCACCAAATGTGCGCCCATATAGATATCCTTTCGCCCAAAAGAATGAAATTGTAAAATTCATCAAGGAACTCCTAGAAGCATGTGTTATTCGCCCTAGCATTAGTCCTTATTCATCGCCTGTGGTCATGGTGCTCAAGAAAGATGGGGAATGGCGTATGTGTCCAGACTTCAGGGCCCTCAACAAGCTGACAATCAAAGATAAATTTCCCATCCCGGTTGTTGATGATTTGCTGGATGAACTAAATGGGGCTCAATTCTTTACTAAGCTCGACCTTCGCTTGAGCTATCACCAAATTCGCATGAAAGAAGTAGACATTCCAAAGATTGCTTTCCGAACTCATGAAGGCCATTATGAATTCCTGGTCATGCCATTTGGTCTCTGTAATGCCCCATCCACTTTTCAGAGCCTCATGAATCACTTGCTAAAACCATATCTCAAAAAATTTGTCCTTGTTTTCTTTGATGACATCCTCATCTACAGCCTCACCTGGGAAAAACATCTTCAGCATGTAGATTTTCTCTTGCAACTGCTCCGGAAGCATCAATTATTTGTCAAATTGTCCAAGTGCTCTTTTGGCATGGAAGAAGTTGAGTATTTGGGCCACACACTGTGGGGCGTGAAGGTGTCAGGGTGGACCCCAAAAAGATCCAGGCAATGCAAGATTGACCTCAACCGAAGTCCTTGGGTCTCATCGGCTACTATCGCAAATTTGTCCGCAATTATGGACCCCTCACTCACCTTCTCAAGAAAAATTCATGCCTCTAGAATGATGAAGCGCAACAGGCATTTATAGCTCTTAAACATGCCATGTGTTCCACTCCCGTATTGGCACTACCCGACTTCACCAAATCTTTTGTGATTGAATGTGATGCTTCAGGTACAGGTATTGGGTTGTCTTAATGTAGGAAGGTTGACCCTTGGCTTCACTAGCCAACAACTAAGTGGAACAAATCTGGGACAATCTACCTATGAGAAGGAGATGATGGCCATCTTACATGCAGTGGATACCTGGCGACCATACTTATTGGGGCGGCGTTTCCAAATCCACACAGACCATCAAAGCCTTAAATATTTTTTGGAGCAACGCCTATTCGCGCCACAACAAACTAAATGGCTAGCCAAAATGTTGGGATATGATTATGAGATAATTTATAAGAAAGGGCGCGAAAATGTCGTAGCGGATGCTTTATCACGCCAATTTGAGGCGGAAAGCACCCTGCTAGCAATCTCTCTTCCCAGTCCAGAGTAGATTGAAGAGGCTCGCAAGGAATGGTTTTCACATCCTTTGCTCTCCCAACTCATTAATAAATTGCAAGTGGATCCAAATTCCATAGCGGGCCACTCTTGGCAAAATGAGATTCTTCGCTACAAGGACAAAGTAGTGATATCACCAACATCCACCCTCAAAAGTCGCATTTTGGCAGAGTTGCACTCATCTCCCACTGCAGGCCATTCAGGCTTTCAGAAGACTTATGCTCGCACTCGACGTTCATTCTTTTGGACAAGCATGAAAAAGGACATTCTTACTTTTGTAGCTGAGTGTGATGTGTGTCAGCGCCACAAAGGAGAAACAATCAAATCCCCAGGCACATTACAGCCATTGCCCATCTTGGCCTCAATCTAGACGAAGGTTTCTATGGATTTCATTACAGGTCTTCCGAAGTCAGGCAACAAGTCAGTCATCATGGTGGTTGTGGACAGACTTTCTAAGTATGCTCATTTTTGTGCCCTACCCCACCCTTTTACACCAGCTTTGGTGGCTCAATCTTTCATGGACCAGATCTTCAAATTGCATGGCATGCCCACTTCCATTGTGTCTGATCGTGACCCGATCTTCACCAATAACTTTTGGCAGGAACTCTTCAGGTTACAAGGTACCCAACTATAACTCAGTACTTCCTATCATCCCCAAACTGATGGTCAAACTGAAGCAGTCAACAAATGTCTATAGACCTACCTCAGGTGTTTCACTTTAGAAAAGCAACATCTATGGGTATAGTGGTTACCTCTAGCCGAATGGTGGTATAATATAACTATCATGCCACCACCAAAATGACTCCATATGAAGCAGTTTATGGTCAACTCGCGCCTTCACCTACTTCTTATATCCAGGGATGCTCGAAGGTACAAGCAATAGATCAGCTCCTACAGAACCGTACAACCATGTTGGCCCACCTCAAAGAGAATCTCCATCAAGCTCAAAATCGCATGAAGCAACAGGCAAACCAACATCGTTCAGAGCGCAAATTTCAAGAAGGGGATCAAGTATTCTTGAGGCTGCAACCATATAAGCAAACATCACTCAAAGACAAGGGTTGTCAGAAATTATCTCCAAAATTCTACGGACCGTATCAAATACTTCAGCGCATCGGAGAAGTAGCCTACAAGCTAGCCTTGCCACCCACTGCAAAAATCCATCCCGTCTTCCATGTCTCATGCCTCAAGAAAGTGGTTGGGAACCATTGCAGAATTCAAACCAGTCTACCAGAATTGGATGAAGAAGGTTCAATCTGGCTCCAACCTGAACAGGTTCTTGACACGCGAGAATGACACCTGCACGGTCGCACGATCAAGGAAGTCCTCGTCAAGTGGAAAGACACCTCTCCAAAAGATGCGACCTGGGAACCAGCCACTGTTCTTCAGCAGTTTCCGCAGCTTTAGCCTTGAGGACAAGGCTATTTTTATGGGGGAGGGCATGTTAGGGTCCAACCCTAACCCCTTATTTATGTAATAGGGTCGAGTCATAGTTATAGTTAGTTAAAGAGTCAATAAAGCCCATATTAATAATTGTAAGTGGTTGACCCGCATTTAAAGAAGGGACCACAGTTAGTTGCAAATGGGCCATGGTATTAGATAGATGGTATTAATAAGAACCATGGTACTGACCCATGGTATTGCATGTATGAATCCTATATAAAGGATAGAGACTCCCCTCGAGGAGCGGGAGTGTCTTATTTTGTAATTAAGCCCAGCTCTATTGGAGGTTGCCCCCTCGAAGAGGCAAGTGAACATTGCTTTCCTTTCTGAATAATAAAATACATGCTGTTATTACTTATTGTTCTGTGTTCTCGGTATATTTCTTCGCATATTTGGTATTCCGGTATCTTCTAGCAAGTCAAGAGCATAACAGCCTACATCATGTCTCCTTGTTGTTTTAATGTTCATGCATTTATGTTTTGGTAGTTCTTAATGATAATAAGATAAAAGAGGACTTAAAAGAAGTTAAAAAGAATGCTAAGAAATCATAGGTAATTATTAAGATAAGAAAATCTTTCTGCCTTTCTAATTTTCTAACATACATTTAAGTTTTATCCACTCTATTAAGAAGAATATGTTTACCTCTAAAAGAGCAGAGAAACTAGTTTATGTGCACAACAATCTTCGCCTTCTTACAAGGGAGACACCAAAGTATTTACAAGGACCTGCAACACAGTGGGATGAAGACCCTGAGGATGCTTCACAGATTGATGATGATGATGATGGACCATCTATCCTTACAAGATTGGTTAATGTACCATTAGATGACATCGAGTTGCAATTGCAAAGCATTCATGATGATGGAAGAGAATAAAGTGAGGCTCGAGCATTTTCAAATAGACTTGATGCGGAAGATATGAATTTCTAAGTAGCTTCAGCCTTCATGATGCTTCACAGATTGATGATGATGATGATGGACCATCTATCCATACAAGATTGGTTAATGTACCATTAGATGACATTGAGCTGCAATTGCAAAGCATTCACGATGACGGGAGAGAATAAAGTGAGGTTCGAGCATTTTCAAATAAACTTGATGCAGAAGATATGAATTTCTAAGTAGCTTCAGCCTTCATGCTACTATGGAGATGGACTCATACTTCCTTTTTTGTTGTCTTGAGACGTTTTGATTTTTCCTATGTTACCGGATCCGCCAGGCCAAAGGGCTAGATCCGCGGATCCCCGATTCGGAGACGGATCCGGATCCGGATACGAGGAGATACGCCCCCAACATTGTTCGATGTGTTAAGTTGTCAGACGTCAGCGCAAAATTCTGAAGCAGACGTCAGCGCAAACATCAGAATGAAAAAATATGCGGACGAGTTAATGGATAACCCAATAATATGTGTCAATAAATTAATTATTCAACTGGCGTCAGCGAAACTGGATAATTCAACGTCAACTAAAATGAAAAAAAAATCAAAAAAGGGAATAATAAACCATTATTGGGTTAAGAAATGAATTATTAACGGGTGTCAGTGAAACTAGAAAATTGAGCGTCAACCAAAATGAAAAAAATCAAAAGTGCGAATAATAAATTATTCTAGTTTGCCGCTAGTTACTTTTTCCTTATTATAAGCTTTAATGCATATATGGTAAGCCACCAAACGTTTATTTAGATATTTTAATTAAATTTTAAATTTTTTTAAAGCGTAGAAAAGTAACTTTTATAAATTAAGTTTCATAACCATTTAATATAAATATAATAACTATGAATTAAAGTTTAAATATTTATAAACTATGTATTAATTTTAATATTATTAAATTAATAATTTTTAAAAAAATATTATATAAAAATATATATATTTAAAATTTAAATATTTTTATATAATTAAATTATATTTATAAATGATACATTAATTTTGTTTAAATTAATAATTTTTTTAAATATTATATATATATATATATATATATATATATATATATATATAATTTAAATATTTTTATATAATTAAATTATATTTATAAATGATACATTAATTTTGATATTATTCTTGTAAAAATTATTTTGATTATTTTGATAAGTACTAAAAATTATATATTTAAAAAAATGTGTTTCTATTTTTATTTTTTATATAAATTTAAATTTAATAATTATAAAATATTTTATATTTGTTTATATTTGCCGTTTCCTTGTCGTATCCGGATCCTGGCTTTTCAAAAAGTTGGCGTATCCGAATCTGTATCCGTATCCGTATCCGTATCCGTATCCGTATCCTTGTCGTATCCGGATCCTGGCTTTTCAAAAAGTTGGCGTATCCGAATCTGTATCCGTATCCGTATCCGTATCCGTATCCGTATCCAGATACGAATCCTGGTAACTTAGGATTTTTCCATTTGGCACCTAAACTAGTGACTATGCATTATTTTTCCATTTTGGACTATAGTCTATGACTCTATAATTTATAAATTTACAATCCACGGTTTTCTAAACTTCCATTTGGCACCTAAACTAGTGACTGTATTATTTTGCCATTTTGTACTACAGTCTATGACTATAATTTATAAATTTACAATCCACGGTTTTCTATACTCTTAATTTAGGATTTATAATTAAATTTTGATGACTTGTTCATGTTTACAGCTTCATTAAATTTTACTGTCTTTAAAGTTTAGCTACTATTTAAATTTTGAAATGATTCATCATGCATCATAGAATGATTATCTAGACAATAGTAGATTGTAGCTTGTGGCAGAGTAATAGTACTTCTCAAGTTCTTGAAGATAGGCAATGATGACAAGATTTGTTTTTCTGATGCGCAATGATGATTAGATCGTATTAGTATTTTATTTTCCAATTTGAATTTCAAAATTAATAATAGTTCTAATTTTTATATTTTTTATTTTTAATTTATCATTCATGTTATTGCTGAATTACTAAATTTTATTTTAGTTTATTTTTAATGAATATAAAAATTAATTGCCACACTTGCCATCCCCAACCTGCCATGCCCTGAAAATTTAGGGGTGCACTCTAGCCGTCCCAGAAACCCATCCCCCCATAACCCCCGTCCCCACAGCCAGTGCAACATAGCTTCTAGGCAACTAGTTTTCCTAGATAGATAGAGTAGGATACATTATAAATTACTGGTTTAGGATACATTATAAATTACTAATTCTAAGAAACTAGTTTCGTTAGAGTACAACACACTATAAAAATACTAGTTTCTAGAGTCGAAGGAAGTAGATGACTTTTATATTGCACTTAATGTTAATATGGTTGTATTACTGCTTTAATAGGTAAATATTATATTCTGAAGTTATACTTCTAGGCAACTAGTTTCCCTAAATAGAGTAAGATACATTATAAATTACTACTTGCTTAAAGTACAACACACTATAAAAATTACTATTACTACTTCTAGGCAACTAGTTTCTAGAGTCAAAGGCAAAAGAAGGAGAAGACAACTAGTTTCTAGAGTCAAAGGCAAAAGAAGGAGATGACATTTATATTGCACTTAATGTTAATATGGTTGTATTATTACTTTAATAGGTAAATATTCCATTCTGAATTTACACAGTAAAAATAAGTTATGAATGAATGTCCACAGTAGTAAAATTAAGTTATGAATGGACTTAGACTTTCCGTATCTTATTCACATTTCAAGACCTGAATTTAACTTTTCTATGACGTGTGAAGGTGCATAACCTATAAATTTAGAACAACTTCTCTCTGAAGTGTGAAGGTGCGTAGCCTATAAATTTTATAACAACTTCTCTCTGAAGTGTGTGAGTGCATAACCTATAAATTTTAGAACAAAAGCAAAGCATTTAACTACCTTACGACTAAGTAAAAACCAGAACACAGAAGAGTAAAAAAATAACTGTAATAGCTGGGAAAATTGACCAATAAATAAATGACTGTAATAGCTGGGAAAACAGACCTGATAATGCAAGGTTAAGCATTCTGACAGCAGAACTCACTACCTCCCTTGACTTTCCACATAGCATGATCGCCTGTAACACCAAAGTAATGAAACTTCCATATTAGGTTATATGCATGAGCCCTCGGTTAATATTAATCCGACATAATTGCCTACAAGGTAAGCTTTGTAGAATATAACAAAATATATCTCATAACGACATTACCTAAGATAGACTTCATAAATCTAGAATGCCTTGCATAACAAATTCAAGGCATGTACTTTGAGACATCTTCAAGAAGATAATTACAATCAGATGTAGGATAGCAAGGAGAACTTCAACTGTGTGGCAGTAATTTTCGCTGCGGGTTGATCAACAACAATATTACTTGGAGCACATACCAAAAGCCAAATCACCGTGGCAGCAATTTTCGCTGCAGGTTGATCAACAACAATATTACTTGGAGCACATACCAAAAGCCAAATCACTGTGGCAGTAATTTTCGCTGTGGGTTGATCAACAGCAATGTTACTTGGACCACATACCAAGAGAACAGCCATATGTCGGATAGCAAGGAGACCTTCAACTCTGTGGCAGTAGCTTTGGCAGTAATTTTCGCTGCGGTTTGATCAACAGCAATGTTACTTGGAGCATATATACCAAAAGCCGAATCACAACAACCATGACATTTGGGAGCACATACCAATGTCCAGTCATGACTAAAATAAAATCTACCAGAGGTTAAGGGGGTCGAGCATGGCAAGTCAGCCATTGGATAGCAAGGAGACCTTCTTCAACCCTGTGGCGCTAAGCGCGTACCAAAAGCCAAATTACAACAGACATTAGTTGGAGAACATACCAAAAGCTGAATCACAACACCCATGATACTTGTTGCACATACCCAATGTCCAGTCATATCTAAAATAAATCGGAGGTTAGTGGGAGTTCAGCATGGCAAGTCAGATGTAGGATAGCAAGGAGACCACCCGCAACCCTGTGGTGCTAATTTCTTTGCGAGTTATTAACAGCCATGTTACTTGCAGCACATACCAGCTGAATCACAGTAATGAAATGAAATTGCATAAATGTCCAATAATGACCAAAACAAATCAGAGGCTTGTGGGACTCGAGCATGGCAAATATTATGGCTCGAGGACATCGAGGATAGCAAATAATAATAGAAAACTAGAATTGCCTAGGGCATACCTTCCATAATTATTATTATTATCCAATTTTTAAAGTCACAGCCAAGCTAGACACCACATTAGTGTATGAGACCCCCTTGTTTGTGGGACAAGGGACCCACCTCCGCGCAGTGATTTGACTGCTAAGTCTACGAAGGGCATACATACTCTACCATCTCGTTTTGAACCTGTGAACTCTTAGGAGGAAAAACATGCTCTTAACCCCACTCAATAGAAGTGACAACATAGTCATTGGTGGAAATGGGATTAGACAGCCCTTAAGAATAGAGATAAGAGAACAAAAGTTCATTTTGAATATAAAACCTGTTCACAATTCAATTACCATTGATTTAACGCTCAATAAAAACATCTTGCTTGTTATCAGGAATTGACCCTGCTTTGCTAAATGGTTTAGAAAAGCTGCTGAAATGATGAACTTTCATGTCCCGGGAGGGATAAACTCATAGGCTCCTACAAAATGTTATTAGCAACGCTAACCTGCGCATGGTATGAATAAGGAAAGAAAGAAATTATGGCAACACATAAATCAACCAGACTGCAGTATTCATTAACAGAAAAAGCCAAGAAAGATCTAGCAGACACAGCAAGCTGATTACTGTCTAGATATTTAATATCATATTATAGGTGTTATAGATGTTTAATATCATGGTGAAGCCATTCACATAAACTACGTTTATAATTTCAAATGGCCCAAGATATATGGTGTCATATCTGCCATTGTTACTCATTTTGCTCTTCGTCAGGACATTCCATACATTGTATCTTTTATGTTCCTGCATTGAAACTTTTATATTCATCTTGTATGTTCCTGCATTGTACCTTTTATATTCATGCATTGTATTTTTTATAGGAGACCGTTTGGTTCTCCCGCATTTTATGGACATCATTGTACTCACAGTCCCTTTGACCTACTTTGTGGTCATTAGTTGAACATAAATACAAGTATCTTATCGTTATCGTATCTTATCTTGTAAGTGAAGTATGCATGATGTAAACATGGGTACTTTGCTGTGTTTTTGGTTATAACTTATGGAACCATATACAAGAAGTATCTTCGTTATAACTTATGAAACCATATACAAGAAGTAACTTATAGGTTCAACCCTGATGTCACTCTATAATCGTATCCGGCATACTTAGCTATGAAAGGAGTTTTGCTTGTACCTAAGTGTGCATGATGAAAATGAGAGAAAATATTTGGTAACTGAACACATGAAATAATGAATCATCTTGTTAAACCTCCAGAGATCTCAGCAAATGCATACACATTTGAATACACATTGCTGTGTTTTTGGTTATGGAACCATATGCAAGAAGTAATGAGTTATAAGTTCAACCCTGATGCCACTCTATAATCGTATCTAGCATACTTAGAGATAAAAAGGATTTTGCTTGTAACTGAGTGTGCATGATGAAAAAAGAGAAAAAGGTTTGGAAATTGCAACACATGATAATGAATCATGTTGTTGAAACTTCTCCAGATCTGAACATGAATAAATAACTAACAACATGGGTACTTTTCTGCACTTTGATTATGGAACCATATACCAGGAATAAAAGATTATGAGATTGTAAGTTCAACAACCCTGATATTGTTCTAAAAAGCAACACATTATAATGAAAAGATTTTGCAACTGCAACGCATGATAATGAAACGTGTTGTTGAAACCTCTCCAGATCTCAACATCCTCGTATACAAGGAATAAATGATTAACCAGGAACATGATTACTTTGCCGTGTTTTGGTTATGGAACCATATAGAAGGAATAAAGGTTATGAAATTACAAGTTCAACCACCCTAAGGTCAGCAACTGTGCATGTGCATAAAGAAAAAAGATTTGAAGACTGCAACACAGGAATAAATAACTAACAACATGGATACTTGAGTGTTTGACCACCTTAAGTTCAACAACCCTGATATCATTCTATAATTTTGTATCTAGCATACTTTGAGATGCCTTTAAAAAAAGGCGTTTTGTATAAGTGTGCAGTAGTGTGCGTGATTAAAAAGCTAGATAACTGCAATACATGTGATAATGAATCATGTTGTTGAAACCTCTCCAGATCTCAACTATTCCATACACGAATAAAAAACAAAGGACATCGGCACTTTGCCACATTTTTGGTTACAGAAACATATACAAGGAAAACATATCCAAGGAATAGAAGGTTGAACTTGTAATATTAAATATTTATATTGCTGCTAATTCAATTTCAGATTTTGAACGACATTACTATTTATATTGCTGCTGATTCAATTTCAGTTTTTGTGCGATATTTTATGCCATCCACATGAAAAGATGTTCTAAATATCGCATGACTGCTAAAACATCAACCAACACAAAGATATCCACCACCAATATTTAGAAAAAATATATATATACTTCATTATAAACAATATCAACTACAAAGAAACAATCTCAGGACTTGACAGTATTCATTAGGTTTTCCCCTTCTTCCAAAAATGCCTGCTGTATGAGATTCAAAACCCGAAACTCTTAGGGTTGAAATTGAAGCAAAGGGTCAGTCAGCAATCATTAGGGTCGGTGGGCCTAATTCAAAAGGTCCCGAATTCAAAAGGTCACGAGGTGAAATAGACTAGCAGTTGAGTGAAAAAGAAATTAAAAAAAAAATCGCAGAAATAATTCAAGTCTAGCAAAAATTATTTTCATGGAAAAACATCACAGAAAAGTAGGCTGAGTTTAGACTTTAAAGGATGAACTGGATTTGACATAAAAAGAAATAGAAAAAAAAAAAGGAAAAATCATAGACTCTTTTAACGCTTTCTAAGGTTCAGTTACACAATACCAAAATCTACAAGGACGACAAAGGTCCTCCCTGGATCTAAAGGAGGGCTTGATTAACCCCAAGGAACCTATGCTTGATATTTAATCTAGGGTAGAGAATTCAGATGCATCTCATGTAGTTGCAAGAGGTTACTAAACAAGAAAGAAAATGGAACTAAATACAACCACAAAAGTAAAAAGCTCAAGATTTATGTGGTAAAACCCTAACAGGGTGTCAAGGAAACATCCATGGGGCAAGGGATTGGAATTTCTATTCAATCAATAAATGATTCTCCATTACAATAGTTCGGGCATTCATCAGTTTTATATGAGCCTCCTCAGTTGCATAACTGTTGTTTCGGTATAAAACTAACTTGTCAATAACTAATACAATTTTATCCAAATTTACATTAATTAGTTGTTAATTTCCAACAAACTCCACCTTGACAACAATTTTCCTAATCCCTTGCCCATGCCCATTCATCATCTCTTCTGCAAGCCAAGAGAAGCTAAACACCATCGCAGCTTCTCTACTGTAACTGGCTTTGTGAATATGTCTACACAATTCTCCCGTGTATGGACCTTTTGAAGAGCTACTTTTCCGCCATCGATCACATGTCTCAGAAAATGATACCTTACATCAATGTGCTTGGTTCTGCTGTGATAAGCAGGATTTGTAGCCAAGTGAATAGCACTCTGACTGTCACAAAGTACATTCACTTTCTCTTGCGTCCTTCCAATCTCATCAAGTAGACCCTTTAACCAGATTGCTTCTTTACTGGCATCTGAAGCAGCTATATATTCTGCTTCAGTAGTGGACAACGCAACTGTTTCTTGAAGCTTTGACATCCAACTAATTGCTCCACCTGCAAGAGTAAAGACAAAACCTATAGTAGATCTTCTTTTGTCCAAATCACCTGCATAATCAGCATCTACATATCCGCACACTGATCCTTCACTACCATTAAAGATGATGCAATGGTCACTTGTGCCTCTTAGATATCGAAGCACCCATTTCACTGCTCGCCAATGTTCTTCACCTGGATTTTCCATGAACCTGCTGACAACTCCAACTACATGTTAAATGTCAGGTCTTGTAGATACCATCCCATACATTAAGTTGCCTACAACATTTGCATATGGTACATGAGACATATACTGCTTTTCTTCATCAGTTCTAGGACTCAAAAACGAAGAAAGCTTAAAATAAGAAACTAATGGAACATTACCAGGTTTCACATTGTTCATATAGAACTTTTCAAGTACTTTCTCCACATACTTCTGCTGTGATAACCAAACCTTACCATTTTTCCTATCTCTATGTATCTCCATGCCCAAAATATGTTTTGTTGCTCCAAGATCCTTCATATCAAACGTCCTAGAGAGCTGAGCCTTTAACCTGTTGATCTCTTCCATGCTTTTGCTTGCAATAAGCATATCGTCAACATACAAAGCTAAGATAATGAATATGACATTGAAACTCTTGAAGTATACACAATGATCATACTCACTTCTAATAAAGTTCTGGCTCACCATGAAGGAGTCAAACTTCTTGTACCATTGTCTAGGAGACTGCCTTAGACCAGACAATGATTTCCTGAGCTTGCAAACTAATCTTCTATTGCAACGTTGTACAAAACCTTCTAGTTGTTCCATATATAACTCTTCATTCAAATCACCATGTAGAAAAGTTGTTTTAACATCTAACTGTTCTAACTCAAGGTTAAGTAATGCAGTTAGTGCCAACACAATACGAATAGAAACAAGTTTTACAACTGGTGAAAAAATCTCATGAAAGTCGATACCTTCAACCTGAGAATACCCTTTTGCTACTAGTCTCGCCTTATACCTTTCGATACTTACATCAACTTTTCGTTTCAGTTTGAAGACCCATTTGCATCCAAACACTTCTTCCTTCAGGAAGTTCTACAAGATCCCAAGTATTGTTCTTGGCCAAGGAATCCATTTCTTCTTCCATAGTCGTTTTCCATTTTTCACAATCTGTATCGTCTACTGCTTCCTGTAACAAGAAGGTTCCCCATCTTCAGTAATCAAATCAAAAGATGAAGCAGAATCTTCATACCTTTTAGGAGTTTTTCTTTCCCTTGTAGACCTTCTCAGAGTGACTGGTTGCTGAACTGGTTCAGAAACTTCAACAGTTTCCTTTGTATCGTCAACACCTTTTTCGCCAGAAGTCTCTTCTTCCTTTTGACTGTCACCGAAAGGTCTAGCCTCCAACTGAATTTGTTGGTTTGGCGATACATGTTCTTGTTCAATTCTTTCAACATTTGATTTTAAAAGAGAAGATTCATCAAATATTACATCTCTACTAATGACTATCTTTCGTGACGTCGGATCCCACAAACTGTACCCTTTCACCGCATAGTTATACCCAACAAAGACATAACATTTCGATTTTGGATCTACTTTTGAATGCTTATTTTTAGGAATAAGAGCATAAGCATCACAACCAAATATCCTTAAATGTGAATAATCACAAGACTGACCTAACCAAACTTCTTCGGGAATTTTACAATTAATTGCTACTGAAGGTGATCTGCTAACTAAATAACAAGCAGTGGATATTGCTTCTGCCCACGACTCCTTTTGTAAGTTAGCATTGTTGATCGTGCTTCTGGCTCTTTCCATAAGAGTCCGATTCATACGTTCAGCAACACCATTTTGCTGAGGAGTATAAACAGCAACTTTATGTCTAACAATTCCTTCATCCTTACAGTATTGTTCAAATTCTATTGAAGTAAATTCACCACCATTGTCAGTTCTTAAACATTTAATTGATTTGCCTGTTCTTTTCTCTACCATTGCTTTAAATTGTTTAAAGATATTGAATACATCAACTTTCTTTTTCAGCATAAAGACCCAAACTTTACGGGAGAAATCATCAATAAACGTTAAAAAATATAGAGCACCTCCATATGATACAACAGGAGATGGTCCCCACAGATCAGAATGAATATAGTCTAAAATATCTTTACTATTATGATTTCCAGTTTTAAATCTTTGTTTACACTGTTTTCCATACACACAATGTTTACAAAAATCCAACTTCAAAGATTTCAGATCAGGAAGTGATTTACGTTTCATCAATACCTGAAGACCTTTCTCGCTCATGTGACCCAATCGCTGATGCCATAGGCGAGTACCTTCTTCTTTTTCTGACACAATCGCTACCTCAATGACCTGAGTACTTCTTTTGAGTCTGTAAAGATTTCTGACCTTTTATGCTTTCATAACAACTAGGGCGTCTTTAGAGACTTTCAGCACTCCATTTTGACATGTAAACTTATAACCATCTGAATCCAACACTCCTAAAGAAATCAAATTTTTCTTCAATTCAGGGACATGTCTAACACTAGTTAATGTTCTAACTGTGTTATCATACATTTTAATCCTGATATTTCCCAGCCCAACACTCTGACATGTTACATTATTACCCATAAACACAGAACTACCATTTAAATCTTCATCTGAAGTAAACCAATTTCTATGTGGACACATGTGATGAGAAGCACCAGAGTCTAACAGCAAACTTTCAAAACCCTGAGAGACACTACATACAGGTAAAGTTTCAACTATCATACATAATTCTTCTGCAAATAAAACTTCGTCTGTCATACCTGAATCAACCTGATTTGCTTCCTTCTTCGGGTTATCAGACTCTTTTCGTTTCCAACAGTCTTTCTTAAGGTGTCCAATTTTGTTGCAATGACAACATTTTGCCTTACACTTCTTTCCCTTTGATTTAGATCTGGAAGAACCCCTTGTTTTTTCTCCTCTTTCCTTTGACCGTCCTCTAGCTATCATGGCTTCTGGTGCAGCTGTTTCAGTACTGGATTTCCTTCGTACTTCTTCAGACAAGAGAGTTCCCACAACTGATTCAAATTTCAAAAAATCAGCAGTGCTCAAACTGATTGAAGTTATGAAGTGGTCCCATGACTCGGGCAGAGAACACAACAAGGTTATAGCTTTGTCTTCTTCCTGAATTTTAACTTCCATATCTAATAATTGGCATATAAGTGTATTAAAAACATTTAAATGCTCTGCAACTTTTGAACCCTCCTTCATTCAAACACTGCACAATTGTCTTTTCAAATAAATTCTATTGGTTAACGACTTTGTCATATATAGTTTTTCCAGTTTTTCCCATAAGCCTGAAGCTGTACTCTCTTCAACAATGTTGAAGAGAACTTCATCCGCCAGGCATAACCTGATGGTACTGAGAGCTCGAGCATCCAAGTCCTCCTAGTCTAAATCTTTCATGTTAACAGGCTTCTTATTTGCCCCGTCCAAAGCTTTGTGCAACCCTTGTTGCACCAGCGAATCCCTAACTTTAAGTTTCCAAAGAGCAAAGTTGTTCTGGCCTGTGAATTTCTCCAACTCGAACTTTGCATTTGTCATTTTAGCCATTTCTTTCTAATTTTCTTCTAAACTGTTACTTCTAGGGTTGAATTTCTCCACAGTCTACCTTCAACTAGCAACTAGGGTTTCTTTCTTTTCAAAAAAAAACCTAATTTTGTTGCCCCTTTTTTAAACCCCGATTTCTGTCTTCAACTAGCTGCTAGAGCCGTCAAGGAGAGCACCGTGAGTCAAAGACCTCTGTGTGTTGGTCAAGGAAGCCAGAGCCCGTGGAGCTGTTGCTGGCCCAAAGACCCATCGAATACCTTTGCGTGCTGCCAGAGCCGTCAAGGAGAGCACCGTTGTGCGTCGAAGACCTCTACGTGCTGGTCAAGGAAGCCAGAGCCCGTGGAGCTGTTGCTAGCCCAGAGCCGTAGAGTAGAACCAGAGCGAGGCGACCATTACGTGCTGCTGCGTGGCCTGCGTGTGTTTGTTCGCTTGTCGAAGAGCCTGCCGCCAGAGAAAGAGCCATCGAGGAGGAGTTGCTGCTAGCCTTGTCCAGAGCCTAGCTTGTCGAAGAGCTTGCCGCCAGAGGAATTCAATCAACAGAAATAAGTCCAAGTACTTAAAAAAAAAAAACAGAAATCAAATTTGTTGCTGAGACACTTGTGAATTTGAAATGTTTTGGGGTTTGAAGTAATTTTTTCTGGAAATTGAATTGTTTCATGTATATTTGAAGTAATCAATCTGTGTAAAAGAATTCTAGGAAATAAATCAGGCTTTTAAAAAAAAAGGCAACAAAGTTAAGGTTTTTGCTGAAAAGAAAGAAACCCTAGTTGAAGACAGAAATCAAGGTTTTAAAAAGGGGCAGCAAAATTAGGTTTTTTTTTTTTTTGAAAAGAAAAAAACCCTAGTTGCTAATTGAAGGCAGATTGCGGAGAAATTCAACCCTAGAAGTAACAGTTTGGAAGCAAATTAGAAAGAAATGGCTAAAATGACGAATGCAAAGTTCAAGGTGGAGAAATTCACCGGCCATAACAACTTTGCTCTTTAGAAATTGAAAGTTAGGGATTTGCTGGTGCAACAAGGGTTGCACAAAGCTTTGGACGAGGCAAATAAGAAACATGCTAGCATGAAAGATTCGGACTGGGAGGACATGAATGCCCGAGCTCTCAGTGCCATCAGGTTATGCATGGCGGATGAAGTTCTCTTCAACATTGTTGAAGAGAATATACCTTCAGGCTTATGGGAAAAACTAGAAAAACTATATATGACAAAGTCGTTATCCAATAGAATTTATTTGAAAAGACAATTGTACAGTGTTTGAATGAAGGAGGGTTCAAAAGTTGCAGAGCATTTAAATGTTATTAATACACTTATATGCCAATTATCAGATATGGAAGTTAAAATTCAGGAAGAAGGCAAAGCTATAACCTTGTTGTGTTCTCTGCCCGAGTCATAGGACCACTTCGTAACTTCAATCAGTTTGAGCACCGTTGATTCTTTGAAATTTGAATCAGTTGTGGGAGCTCTCTTGTCTGAAGAAGTACGAAGGAAATCCAATACTGAAACAATTGCACCAAAATCCATGATAGCTAGAGGACGGTCAAAGGAAAGAGGAGAAAAAACAAGGGGGTCTTCCAGATCTAAATCAAAGGGAAAGAAGTGTAAGGCAAAATGTTGGCACTGCAACAAAATTGGACACCTTAAGAAACACTGTTGGAAACGAAAAGAGTCTGATAACCCGAAGAAGGAAGCAAATCAGGTTGATTCAGGTATGACAGACAAAGTTTTATCTGCAGAAGAATTATGTATGATAGATGAAACTTTACCTATATGTAATGTCTCTCAGGGTTTTGAAAGTCGGCTGTTAGACTCTGGTGCTTCTCATCACACGTGTCCACACAGAAATTGGTTTACTTCATATGAAGATGTAAATGGTAGTTCTGTGTTTATGGGTAATAATGTAACATGTCAGACTGTTGGGTTGGGAAATATCAGGATTAAAATGTATGATAACACAGTTAGAACATTAACTAGTGTTAGACATGTACCTGAATTGAAGAAAAATTTGATTTCTTTAAAAGTGTTGGATTCGGATGGTTATAAGTTTACAGGTCAGAATGGGGTACTGAAAGTCTCTAAAGGCGCCCTAGTTGTTATGAAAGCATAAAATGTCGGAAATCTTTACAGACTCAAAGGAAGTACTCAGGTCAGTGAAGCAGCGATTGTGTCAGAAAAAGAAGAAGAAGGTACTCGCCTATGGCATCAGCGATTGGGTCACATAAGCAAGAAAGGTCTTCAGGTACTGATGAAACGTAAATCACTTCCTGATCTGAAATCTTTGAAGTTGGATTTCTATAAACATTGTGTATGGAAAACAGTGTAAACAGAGATTTAAAACTGGAAATCATAATAGTAAAGATATTTTAGACTATATTGATTCTGATCTGTGGGGACCATCTCCTGTTGTATCATATGAAAGTGCTCTATATTTTTTAACGTTTATTGATGATTTCTCCCGTAAAATTTGGGTCTTTATGCTGAAAAAGAAAGTTGATGTATTCAATATCTTTAAACAATTTAAAGCAATGGTAGAGAAAAGAACAGGCAAATCAATTAAATGTTTAAGAACTAACAATGGTGGTGAATTTACTTCAATAGAATTTGAAAAATACTGTAAGGATGAAGGAATTGTTAGACACAAAATTGTTGTTTATTCTCCTTAACAAAATGGTGTTGTTGAACTTATGAACCGGACTCTTACGGAAAGAGCCAGAAGCATGATCAGCGATGCTAACTTACAAAAGGAGTTGTGGGCAGAATCAGTATCCACTGCTTGTTATTTAGTTAGTAGATCACCTTCAGTAGCAATTAATTATAAAATTCCTGAAGAAGTTTGGTCAGGTCAGTCTTGTGATTATTCACATTTAAGGATATTTGGTTGTGATGCTTATGCTCTTATTCCTAAAAATCAGCGTTCAAAATTAGATCCAAAATCGAAATGTTATGTCTTTGTTGGGTATGACTATGCAGTGAAAGGGTACAAGTTGTGGGATCCTACGTCACGAAAGAAAGTCATTAGCAGACATGTAACATTTGATGAATCTTCTCTTTTAAAATCAAATGTTGAAATAATTGAACAGGAAAAGGTATCACCAAATCAACAAATTCAGTTGGAGGCTAGACCTTTCAGTGACAGTCAAAAGGAAGAAGAGACTTCTGGCGAAAAAGGTGTTGAGGATACAAAGGAGGTTGTTGAAGTTTCTAAACCAGTTCAGCAACCAGTCACTCTAAGAAGGTCTACAAGGGAAAGAAAAACACCCAAAAGGTATGAAGATTCTGCTTCATCTTTTGCTTTGATTACTGAAGATGGGGAACCTTCTTGTTATCAGGAAGCAGTAGATGATACGGATAGCGAAAAATGGAAAACGGCTATGGAAGAAGAAATGGATTCCTTAGCCAAGAACAATACCTGGGATCTTGTAGAACTTCCTGAAGGGAAAAGTGTTGTTGGATGTAAATGGGTCTTCAAACTGAAACAGAAATTTGATGGAAGTATCGAAAGGTATAAGGCGAGACTGGTAGCAAAAGGGTATTCTCAGGTTGAAGGTATCGACTTTCATGAGATTTTTTCACTAGTTGTAAAACTTGTTTCTATTCGTACTGTGTTGGCACTAACTGTGTTACTTAACCTTGAGTTAGAACAGTTAGATGTTAAAACAATTTTTCTACATGGTGATTTGAATGAAGAGTTATATATGGAACAACCAGAAGGTTTTGTACAAGGTCGCAGCAGAAGATTAGTTTGCAAGCTCAGGAAATCATTGTATGGTCTAAGGCAGTCTCCCAGACAATGGTACAAGAATTTTGACTCCTTCATGGTGAGCCAGAACTTTATTAGAAGCGAATATGATCATTGTGTATACTTCAAGAGTTTCAATGGCATATTCATTATCTTAGCTTTGTATGTTGACGATATGCTTATTGCAAGCAAAAGCATGGAAGAGATCAACAGGTTAAAGGCTCAACTCTCTAGGACGTTTGATATGAAGGATCTTGGAACAGCAAAACATATCTTGGGCATGGAGATACACAGAGACAAGAAAAATGGTAAGCTTTGGTTATCACAGCAGAAGTATGTGGAGAAAGTACTTGAAAAGTATTGTATGAACAATGTGAAACCTGTTAATGTTCCATTAGCTTCCCATTTTAAGCTTTCTTCGGTTTTGAGTCCTAGAACTAATGAAGAAAAGTTGTATATGTCTCATGTACCATATGCAAATGTTGTAGGCAACTTATTGTATGTGATGGTATCTACAAGCCCTGACATTTCACATGCAGTTGGAGTTGTCAGCAGCTTCATGGAAAATCCAGGTGAAGAACATTGGCGAGCAGTGAAATGGGTGCTTCGAAATCTAAGAGGCACGAGTGACCGTTACATCATCTTTAATGGTAGTGAAGGATCAGTGTGCGGATATGTAGATGTTGATTATGCAGGTGATTTGGACAAAAGAAGATCTACTACAGGTTATGTCTTTACTCTTGCAGGTGGAGCAATTAGTAGGATGTCAAATGGCTCTTCAAACTGAAACAAAAGTTGATGGAAGTATCGAAAGGTATAAGGCGAGACTGGTAGCAAAAGGAAAGCTTCAAGAAACAGTTGCGTTGTCCACTACCAAAGCAAAATATATAGCTGCTTCAGATGCCAGTAAAGAAGCAATCTAGTTAAAGGGTCTACTTGATGAGATTGGAAGGACGCAAGAGAAAGTGAATGTACTTTGTGACAGTCAGAGTGTTATTCACTTGGATATAAGTCCTGCTTATCACAGCAGAACCAAGCACATTGATGTAAGGTATCATTTTCTAAGACATGTGATCAATGGCGAAAAAGTAGCTCTTCAAAAGGTCCATACACAGGAGAATTGTGCAGAGATATTCACAAAGACAGTTACAATAGAGAAGTTGTGATGGTGTTTAGCTTCTCTTGGCTTGCAGAAGAGATGATAAATGGGCATAGGCAAGGGATTAGGAAAATTGTTGTTAAGGTGAAGTTTGTTGGAAATTTTGGTAAAATTGTATTTGGTTATTGACAAGTTAGTTTTATACCGAAACAACAGTTATGTAACTAAGGAGGCTCATATAAAACTGATGAATGCCCAAACTATTGTAATGGAGAATCATGTATTGATTGAATAGAAATTCCAATCCCTTGCCCCGTGGATGTTTCCTTGACACCCTACAAGAGGTTACTAAACAAGAAAGAAAATGGAACTGAATACAACCACACAAGTAAAAAAACTCAAGATTTACATGGTAAAACCCTGACAGGGTGTCAAGGAAACATCCACGAGGCAAGGGATTGGAATTTCTATTCAATCAATAAATGATTCTCCATTACAATAGTTCAGGCATTCATCAGTTTTATATGAGCCTCCTCAGTTACATAACTGTTGTTTCGGTATAAAACTAACTTGTCAATAACTAATACAATTTTACCCAAATTTACATTAATTAGTTGTCAATTTCCAACATCTCACAATGGGTTGGAAACAGATTTGCGTAGAGGGGATTAAAGCTCGAACATGATCATGGAGGGATCTTTTCAGAATCAACAAGTTAGTTATTGAGGGGATAGCCAGTGTTCTATATCTAATTCCAGATATAGAACTAGATTAGGGATAAAGGATGCTGATATAAAGAACTCTTGAGCAATGTTGTCAGACCTGATCTCAAAAGAGTGTAATGGGAGGAAAATCCAATATATCTAAATCTGTAATGGGAGGAAAATCCAGTATATCTAAATCTATTCTTCAGGCTCATATGAATGTAGAAACAAGTAGGCAATTGAGCACTCTTGAGCAATGCTTTCAGACCTGATCTCGAAAGAGAGTAATGAGAGGAAAATCCAATATATCTAAGTCTATTCTTCAGGCTCATATGAATGTAGAAGCAAGTAGGCAATTAACAATTTAAGGGGAAGCCTTGGAGATTCAAGGCCTGAAAACTTAAAAATGATAGTTCTATCTTTTAAATGTGAGATGCTTTAGATCTGAGCTTGGCTAGTTGTTAACTAAAATTCACTCGCATTTTGACACAGTTGGCTCAGCAGCAATTCCGGTTGGTCCTGCTCCAAAGCTAAGGACTCTGCTTATTAAAAGAAAAGGGCTCACTCCTCTTCTACCACGCAGTTCGAGTAAATGTCTATCAGGCATGTAGCACTTTCAAGGAAATGCTCCTAATTCACTAATTTGCAATTTGTTTTATATGCACCATTATTATTTCATTAATAACATAACTCTCTAAACATCTACACAATTGTTGTTGAGCCAACGATATCAAAATGGGAGTTAATTATTGATTATTGGGGAAATTAAAAAAAGCATCTGTGTCAGTGTGGTACTAACCGAGAGCTGGACAATACCGAAGTAGCATCCTTTGTTACAATTAGCAAGGTCTTGCTGCCCCTTGCAACTGTACTTGATTGTTTTCATATATAAATGAAAGACAATTAAATAAATTGTTGTGGAGCTCATTTACGTCAACGTGGTACTCATCGAGAGCTGGACAATACCGAATTAACTTCATCTTGTCACAATTAGCAATTAGCAAGGACTTGTTGCCCTTTGTATTTTTTTGTTTTTGTTTTTTTTTTGGGGGGGTTATTTGTGTGATAAGACCCTTGTACTTCCAAGTCCGTTAATCGAGACAATGAGCAATAACATCTGTAAATTGATAGCCAATCAAGTTGAAAATAAATAAATTTTTAATCCTGACTATTATTACTTTATAGTATTATACACTTATTATCCTTTCCGGCAGCCAGTAGATAATACATTGAACTTTTTGGTCAAACCCATATAATGACCAAAACAATTTGCAAACTTTCTATAGTTTAATATTACAAATTGAAATTTACTATTTTTTGAAAAGAATTTAATTTATTTATCTTCAACCTAATTAACTATCAATTTACACTTGTTATATTGTTCATTGATCGATTAACAAACCCAGAAGTACAAGGGTCTCATCACACAAACAACCCAAAAACAAATGCAAAAAAATACATTGCTGACATATCAGTACTAGGAAGTGTATTGTTTTTTGTTTTTGTTTTTGGGTTGTTTGTGTGATGAGACTCTTGTACTTTTGAGTTTGTTAATCGAGGCAATAACCGATAACATTCGCAAATTGTTAGCCAATCAAATTGAAGATAAATAAATTTGTAATCCTAAATATTAATACTTCATACACTTATTATCCTTGCTGCAAGTAGTAGATAATGCATTGAATACTTTGGTCAAACCCATATCACTTTGGGTTGACCAAAAACAATTCAAATTTTCTGTAGTTTAACATTGTAGATTGAAGATTGAGATTTATTGTTCTTTTAAAATAATTTAATTTATTTATCTTCAACCTGATTGGTTGTTAATTTACACTTGTTATTGCTCATTGTTCAATTTACACTTTGTTAACGAACCCAGAAGTACAAGGGTCTCATCACAGAAACAACCCAAAAACAAATACAAAAACAATACATTGATGACATATTAGTATGGTAAATGTATTGTCAAATAAATAAACCCTCGCTTTGTATGTACCTTTGCAGAGTCGATTCTGACATTACAATGCAAAATTATTGAATCCCTGAATTTCTTGCTAGCCTTTTCAACAAAGGCATCTACCACAAATTACATGCGCATAAATTTTGGCACTAAGAACTCAGTAAAAATTAAAGTTGATTAAGCAAGCTAAGGTCTATTTATATTACCCAAACATTCAAACGCATCTTGCCTACGGAAACGTTAGATAAAAATAAATAAATAAATTACATACTTGTGTCCATGACCTAACTAATATTTGCATAAACCTAACTAATATTTGCATAACTGAATTGATATTTGTATGTTTCAAGATGTGAAGCAAAAAACCAATATCTATGAGACATATCCTCCTTGGTCACTTCCTTGTTCAACATTATTATTGGGCTCTTCCATCTTCCATCTTTAAGGAACTTCTTTTCAAGCGCTCCGCTCCACAAGGAATAACAAAACTTAATGTTATTGTTGTTCCTACTCCAAAGCTAAGGACTCTGCTTATTGGGTCCATGACCTGACTAATATTTGCATAACTGAATTGATATTTGCATGTTTCAAGATGTGAAGCAAATAACCAAGATCTATGACACATATCCTCCTTGGTCACTTCCTTCTTCAACATTATTATTGGTTTCTTCCATCTCGAAGGAACTTTTAAAGCGCTCCACACTTCCTTCTTCAAAATTATAATTGGTCTCTTCCACACTTCCTTCTTCAACATTATTATTGGTCTCTTCCATCTTTGAAGGAACTTCTTTTAAAGTGCTCCACAAGGAATAACAAAAACTAAAAGTTATTGTTGTTCCTACTCCAAAGCTAATGACTCTCTTATTAAAAGAAAAGGGCTCACTCCTCTTCTATTAGGCATGCAGCACTTTTGAAGAAATGCTCCTAATTCACTAATTGGCAATTTGTTTTATATGCCCCATTATTATTTCACTAATAACATAAGCGCTATGAACACTTGTGTAATTTTTGTTGAGCCAAAGATGTCAAAATGCAAGTTAATTATTGGGAAAAGCATTACGTCGGTGTGGTACTAGCCAGGAGCTGGACAATACCAAAGTAACTTCCTTCGTCACAATTAGCAAGGTCTGATTGCCCCTTGCAATTGTACTTGATTGATTTCATATATAAATGAATGAAAAATTATTTAATTGTTGTGGAGCGCATTTGCGTCAGTTTAGTAGTTTAATACTAGTAAGGAGCTTGACAATACCAAAGTAACTTCATCCATCACAATTGTGTGATGAGACCCTTGGACTTATGAGTTCGTTAATCGAGACAATGACCAATAACATCTGCAAATTGATAGCGAATAAGGTTGAAGAAAAATAAATTTTCAATGTTGACTATTAATACTTCTTAAACTTATTATCTATGTTGCAGCCACTAGATAATGATAAATAAATTTTCAATGTTGACTATTAATACTTCTTAAACTTATTATCTATGCCGCAGCCACTAGATAATGCATTGGTTTTTTTTTTCTAACCCATATTAGTTCTAGGACCTGGACAATACCAAAGTAACTTCCTTTGTCACAATTAGCAAGGTCTAATTGCCCCTCATAGTTGTACTTGATTGATTTCATATATAAATGAATGACAATTTATTTAATTGTTGTGGAGCGCATTTGCGTCAGTTTAGTAGTTTAATACTAGTAAGGAGCTCGACAATACCAAAGTAACTTCATCTCTCATAATTGTGTGATGAGACCCTTGTACTTATGAGCTCGTTAATCAAGAAAATGACCAATAATATCTACAAATTGATACTGAATAAGGTTGAAGATAAATAAATTTTCAATCTTGACTATTAATACTTCTTAAACTTATTATCCATGCCGCGGGCACTAGATAATGCATTGGGTTTTTTGGTCTAACCCATATTAATTTGGGTTTGACCAAAAACAATTGCAAACTTTCTATAGTTTAACATTGCAAATTGAAATTTATTATTTCTTACATTAATTTTATTTACATATCTTCATCTTGAGTGGCTATCAATTTGCACTTGTTATTGCTCATAGTCTCAATTAACAAACCCAAGAGTACAAGGGTCTCATCATACAAAAAAACCCAAAAACAAATACAAAAAACACACATTAATGACATATCAGTACTGTACTTTCAAATAAATGAACTCTCGCTTTGTATGTACCTTAGAAGAGTCTATTCTATCATTATGGTGGAAAAATAGGTTTTTTTTGGTCTAACCCATATTAGTCAAATAAATGAACTCTCGCTTTGTATGAACCTTAGAAGAGTCTATTCTATCATTAGAGTGGAAAATTAGGTTTTTTTTGGTCTAACCCATATTAGTTTGGGTTTGACCAAAAACATTTGCAAACTTTCTATAGTTTAACATTGCAAATTGAAATTTATTATTTCTTTACATTAATTTTATTTATTTATCTTCAACCTGATTGGCTATCAATTTGCACTTGTTATTGCTCATTGACTCAATTAACAAACCCAGGATTACAAGGGTCTCATCATACAAACAACCCAAAAACAAATACAAAAAAAACACATTGATGGCATATTAGTACAGGGAAGTGTACCTTCAAATAAATGAACTTTCGCTTTGTACATACCTTAGAAGAGTCTATTCTATCATTAGAGTGCATAACGGTCGAATCCATGAATCTCTTGCCAGCGTTTTCAACAAAGGAGTCTACCACAAACTACATGTGCATGAATTTCAGCACTAAGGATTAGGTAAAGAGATGCAGATTATATCTAAATAAACTAAAGTTGATTAAGCAGGAACTAATAAAAAATCATAAAAAAAGTGTATTTATATTACCCAAACGTTTAGATGCGTCTTGCTTAGGGAAAGGTATAAAAAATGTTAGCATACTTAGGTCCATGACCTATCTAATATTTGCATAAATGAATAGATATTTGTATGTTGCAAGATGCAGCGCAAATAACCAAGATCTATGACACATATCCTTTGCATAAATGAATCGATATTTGTATGTTTCAAGATAACCAAGATCTATGACACATACCTCCTGGGTCATTTCTTTCTGCAACATTATTATTGGTCTCTTCAACTCACTTCCTCATGCAACATTATTATTGGTCTCTCTTGAAGGAACTTCTTTTAAATCGCTCCACAAGGAATGACAAAAACTAAACATTATTGTTGGTCCTACTCCAAAGCTAAGAACTTTGCTTATTAAAATTTAAAACGAAACAGCTCACTCCTCTTCTATCAGGCAGGTAACACTTTCGAGGAAATGCTACTAATTCACTAATTGGCAATTTGTCTTATATGCCCCATTATTATTTCACTAATGATATAAGCTCTCTGAACACCTACGTATATGTTGTTGAGCCAATAGTGTCAACATGCGAGTTAATTGTCGGGGAAAGCATATGCATCAGTGTGGTACTAGCCACTAGTTGAACAATATGAAAGTAACTTCCTTTGTCACAATTAGCAAGGTCTCGTTGCCCCTTGCGGTTGTACTTGATTGATTTCAATTATAAATGAATAGCAATTTATATAATTGTTGTGGAGCGTATCTACGTCAGTTTAGTACTAGCTAGGAGCTGGCCATTATTAAAATAACTTCATCTGTCACAATTAGCAAGAACTCGTCGCCCTTTGTATTTTTTTACTTTTGGGTTCCCTTGTATTTTTTTATTTTTGTGCTTTTGGGTTCGTTAATTGAGACGATGAGCAATAACAAGTGCAAATTGATAGCTATTCAAGTTGAAGAATAATAAATTTTCAATATTTCCTATTAATACTTCGTACACTTATTATCCCTGCTACAGACAATAGATAATGAAATAGGTTTTTTGGTCAAACCCAGTTTAATTTGGGTTCGACAAAAAAAAAAATTGAAAACTTTCTATAGTTTCACATTGCATATTGAAATTTATTATTTTTTTGGCAATAATTTAATTTATTTATCTTCAGCCTAATTGTCTATCAATTTGCAACTGTTATTTCTCATTTCCTCAATTAACAAACCCAAAAGTACAAAGGTCTCATCACACAAACAACCCAAAAGCAAATACAAAAAAATGCATTGTTGACATATTAGTAACAAGAAGTGTACCATCAAATAAATAAACCCTCGCTTTGTACGTACTTTTGTAGAGTCGATTCTGTCATTATAGTGGAAAATGATTGAATCCCTAAATTTCTTGCCAGCCTTTTCAACAAAGACATCTACCACAAATTACATGTGCATAAATTTCAGCACTAAGGACTAGGTAAAGAGAAGCAGATTATATCGGAATAAAAACTAAACGTGATAAATCAAGTGAAGGTGTATTTATATTACCCAAACTTTCAGGCGCGTCTTATGCAACTGGCTTGGGGAAACGTATAAAACAAATGCTTTGACATAATTAGGTCCATGACCTAACTGATATTTGCATAACAGAATCAATATTTGTATGTTTCAAGATGCAAAGCAAATAATCAAGATCTATAACACATATCATCCTTGATCTCTTCCTTCTGCAACATTATTATTGGTCTCTTCCATCTTTAAGGTATTTCTTTTAAAGCGCTCCACAAGGAATGACAAAAGCTAAACGTCACTATTGGTCATGCTCCAAAGCTAAGGACTCTACTTACTAAAACAAAAAGGATCTCACTCCACTTCTATCAAGAAGACAACAACTTCGAGGAAATGCTCCTAATTCACTAATTTGTTATATGCCCCATTATTATTTCACCAATAGCATAAGCTTTTTTAATGGTCTGCTTCGAGGAAATGCTCCTAATTCACCAATTGGCAATTTGTTTTATATGCCCCTTTATTATTTCACTATGCTCTTTGAGCACTTGCGTAATTGTTGTTGAGCCAATAGTGTCAGAATGCGAGTTAATAGTTGGGGAAAGCATTTGCGTCAATGTGGTACTAGCGAGGAGCTAGACAATACCAAAGTAACTTCCTTTGTCACAATTCGGAAAGTCTTGCTACCCCTTGTATTTGTACTTGATTGATTTCATATATAAATGAATGGCAATTTATTTAATTGTTGTGGAGCGCATCTGCGTCAATTTCGCCCATTACAATTAGCATGGACTTGTTGCCCTTTGTATTTTTTTTGTTTTTGTTTTTGAATTGTTTGTATGATGAGACATTTATATTTCTAGGTTCGCTAATCAAGGCAATGAGCAATAGCATCTACAAATTGATAGCCAATCAAGTTAAAGATAAATAAATTTTCAATCCTAACTATTAATACTTGCACACTTATTATCCTCGCCACAAGCAGTACATAATATATTGGGTTTTTTTGGTCAAACCCATATTAGTTTGGGTTTGATCAAAAAAAAACTGCAACTTTCTATGGTTTAACATCGCATATTGAAATTTATAATTTTTTGATAATAATTTAAATTATTTGTCTTTAACCTAATTGGATATCAGTTTGTACTTGTTATTGCTCATTGCCTCAATTAACGAACCCACAAGTACAAGGGTCTTATCCCACAAACAACCCAAAAACAAATAAAAGAAAATACATTACTGACATATCAATGCTAAGAAGTGTATCGTAAAATAAACAAACCCTTGTTTTGTACATCCCTTTACAGAGTCGATTCTATCAGTACAAAGGAAAATGATCAAATCCTTGAATTTCCTGCAAACCTTTTCAAGAAAGACGTCTACCAAAAATTACATGCTCATAAATTTCAGCACTGAGGTCTAGGTAACGAGACTAGGTAAAGAGAAGCAGTTTTATATCTGAATAAAAACTATAGTTGATTAAGGGAAGGTTATTTATATTACCCAAACATTCAAACGCATCTTGCTTAGGGAAACATAAAAAAAAATGTTTTGACATACTTAGGTCCATGACCTAAACATTCAAACACATCTTGCCTAGGGAAACATATAAAAAATGTTTTGACATACTTAGGTCCATGACCTAATTGATATTTGTATGTTTCAAGATGAAGAAAAAATAACTAAGATCTATCACACACATCCTACTTGGTCGCTTCCTTCTGCAACATTATTATTGGTCTCTTCCATCTTGAAAGGACTTCTTTTAAAGTGCTCCACAAGGAATGACAAAAACTAATTGATATTTGTATAAGAGAATCGATATTTGTATGTTTCAAGATGCAAAGCAAATAACTAAGATATATGACACACATCCTCCTTGGTCGCTTCTTTTTGCAACATTATTATTGGTCTCTTCCATCTTGAAGGGACTTCTTTTAAAGTGCTCCACAAGGAATGACAAAAACGAAACGTTATTGTTGGTCCTGTGGTCCCGCTCCAAAGCTAAGAACTTTGCTTATTAAAAGAAAAGGGCTCACTCCTCTTATCACGCAGACAACACTTTTGAGGAAATGCTCTTAATTCACTAATTGGCAATTTGTTTTATACGCCCCATTTATATTTTACAAATATAACATAAGCTCTCTGAAAAAATGCGTAATTGTTGTTGAGCCAACGGTGTAAAAATGCAAGTTAATTGTTGGGGAAAGCATCTACGTCAAACTATTACTAGCTAGGAACTGGACAATACTGAAGTAACTTCCTTTGTCACAATAAGCAGGGTATTGTTGCTCCTTGTAGTTGTACTTGATTGATTTCATATCTAAATGAATGGCAATTTATTTATTTGTTGTCAAACGCATCTACGTCAGTTTAGTACTAGTAACTAGCTGGGCAATACCAAAGTAACTTCATCTATCACAATTAGCAGGGACTTGCTACCTTTTGTATTTTTTGTTTTTGTTTTTGAGTTGTTTGTATGATGAGACCCATGTACTTATGGGCTCGTTAATCAAGGCAATGACCAATAACATCTGCAAATTAATAGCCAATCAAGTTGAAGATAAATAAATTTTCAATCCTGACAATTAATACTTCGTACACTTATTATCCTTGTCGCAACCAATAGATAGATTCACCAGGTTCAATATTACCATATTATAGTTGTAATCACAAGTTGTTTGGTATAACACACCCCACCTAAGATAACTAACCACTTATCGCTTTCTCTATTCCGCAACTATATTTCTAGCCACATCATCTAGGTTCTGAGCAATAACTTTTCAGTGTTTGCGTGAAATTGAATGACTCGTTATTACATATATAGTTAATAATTGAAATACCTCCCCCTCCCCCCACCCCCCGAGGGAAAATAAATTAACCATCCAAACCTCTTACCTCCCACATGACCTCTCAATTCCACCACACTTCTAACATGAAGCACCTCTTACTTCCCTTAATGCATTGGGTTTTTTGGTCAAACCCATATTAGTTTGGGTTTGACCAAAAAAATTGCATAACTTCCAAAGTTTAACATTGCAAATTGAAATTTATTATTTTTTGAGAATAGTTGGATTTATTAATCTTCAACCTGATTGACTATCAATTTGCACTTGTTATTGCTCCAAGGGTCGCATCATACAAACAACCCAAAAACAAATACAAAAAAATACATTGCCAACATATCAAAAATGGGAAGTGTACCGCCAAATAAATAAACGCTCACTTTATACATACCTCTCTGTCATTACAATGGAAAATGATCAAACCCCTGATTTCTTTCCAACAAAAGCATCTACCACAAATTACAAGCACATAAATTTTAGGACTAAGGACTAGATAAAGAGAATCAAATTATATATTAATAAAAACTAAAGCTAATTAAGCAAGTGAAGGCGTATTTACATTACCGAGACACATCTTCCCTGCGAAAAGGTATAAGAAAAAAGTTTTGACATATTTATGTCCATGACTTAAGACTAGATAAAGAGAAGCAAATTATATATTAATAAAAACTAAAGCTAATAAAGCAAGCAAAGGTGTATTTACATTACCCAAATGTTGAGACACATCTTGCACAGTGTTGCGAAAATCGCGATTTTATTGGAAAATTGCGATTTTTTGAGTTTGGCGATATTATCGCTCGATTTTTATGCAGATTTTTTGTCGCGAAAAAAAACACGATATCTTGAAAAAATCGCGATTTTTTGGGAAAAAACCTTTGGAAAAATATATATATATATATATATATATATTATTTTATTTTTTTTTCAACGATGTTTTTGATGAGGAGGAGTGACACAACCTACCCAAGCTACCCCTGTCACCAGTAGAGGACGTGGTCTACCTCTTGTAGCTCCTAGTTCTTCAGCTTCTAGAGCACAGCAGAGTCCACTGCCAACTCCACTAGCATCTACATCTAGAGGGGCAGAGGAAATCAGTAGTATTAGACTTTAGTTATTTGGTTCATTTCATTGTATATGACATTATGACTCATGATATGAGATACATTATTATATTTTTTGTTGATATTTTGAGGCTAAGTTGGGACTCAGGAGTCGGGACTTACTATTCAAGACATGATTCACTGTTATGTGTGATGTAGCACTAGAAATGATATTACACATCTTATATATTAGTTCTTTTATCATATTTATGTGTCAATGTATTTATTTTATGTTGTAGATGCTTTAGATATTAAAAAAATTGAAAAAAAATGAATATTTTTGTATGTTACGATTTTTTCCCGATTTTTTCCCCTCGCCGATAATATCCCGATAACGATCACTGCAACATTGATCTTGCATGCGAAAAGGTATAAGAAAAAAGTTGACATATTTACTTAGGACTAGATAAAGAGAAGAAAATTATATATTAATAAAAACTAAAGCTAATTAAGCACATGAAGGTGTATTTACATTACCCAAATGTTGAGACACATCTTGAATGCGGAAGCTTATAAGAAAATTTTTTTTGACATACTTAGGTCCATGACCCAATTGATATTTGCATAGCTAAATTGATATCTGTATGTTTCAAGATGAAGAGCAAATAACCAAGATCTATGACATATCCTCCAAACGTCATTGTTGGGACTCCTCCAAAGCTATGGACTTTGCTTATTAAACAAAAAGAGCTCACTCCTCTTCTATCAAGAAGGCAGCACTTTCGAGGAAATGTTCCTAATTCACTAATTGGCAATCTGATTTATATGCCCCATTATTATTTCACTAATAACATAAGATCTTTGAACATTTGTGTCATTGTTGTTGAGCCGACAATGTCAAAATGCGAGTTAATTGTTGGGGAAAGCATCTATGTCAGTGTGGTACTAGCCAATAGCTAAACAATACCAAAGTAACTTCCTTTGTCACAATTACGAGGGTCTTGCTACTCCTTGCAGTTGTATTTGATTGATTTCATATATAAATGAATGGCAATTTATTTAACTGTTGTGTAGCTCATATGTATTATAGTTTAATATTATCCAGGAGCTAGACAATACGAAAGTAACTTACATCTGTCACAATTAGTAGGAACTTGCTACCCTTTTTTTTGCTTTTGTTTCTGGTTTGGTGGTGTGATAAGACCCTTTTGTACTTTTGGGTTCTTTAATTGAAGCAATGACTAATAACATCTGCAAATTGATAGCCAATCAGGTTGAAGATAAATAAACTTTCAATTATGACTATTAATACTCTGTACACTTATATTCCTTGTCGTAGGCAATAAATAATGCATTGAGTTTTTTGGTCAAACCCATATTAGTTTGGGTTTGACCAAAAAATTGCAAACTTTCTATAGTTTAACATAGAAAGATTGAAATTTATTATTTTTTGACAATAATTTAATTCATTTATCTTCAACGTGATTGTCTATCAATTTGCACTGGTTATTGCTCATTGCCTCGATTACAAACCCAAAAGTACAAAGGTCTCATCACACAAACAACAGAAAAACAAATACAAAAAAATACATTGCTGTCATATCAGTAATGGGAAACATACCATCAAATAAATAAACCCTCACCCTCACTTTGTACCTAACTTTGTAGAGTAGATTCTCTCATGAGAGTGGAAAATGACTGAATCCTTGAATTTCTTACCAGCCTTTTCAACAAAGGTGTCAACCAAAAATTACATGTGCATAAATTTCAGCACTAAGGACTAGCTAAAGAGAAGCAGATTATAAACCAAAGTTGATTAAGCAGTCGAACATCTGGCCTGGGGAAAGATTACATGCGCATAAATTTCAGCACTAAGGACTAGGTAAAGAGAAGCAAATTATAAACCAAAGTTGGTTAAGCAGTCGAACATCTTGCCTGGGGAAAGATATAAAAAAAAAATGTTTTGACATACTTAGGTCCATGACCTAAGTGATATTTGCATAACTGAGTCAACATGAGAAAGGGGTCAAGTGGGGAACTTGATCTCTACCCTTGATTTAATGAGCTGAGATTTAATCCTAGCAATTAGATCTCTAAAGTTAGGTTTTCCTCACTTTTGAAGAGAAAAAGGAAGAGTTAACACATTCATTATTTTCGCAAGGACTTGATTTAATGCGCTGAGATTTAATCCTAGCAATTAGATCTCTAAAGTTAGGTTTTCCACACTTTAGAAGAGGAAAAGGAAGAGTTAACACACTCATTCTTTTCACAAGGACTTGAGGAGAACATAGGAGCCACTCAAGGAGGCTCAGATTGCAGCAAAATAAAGTAGCGTACAGCAAGAGAAGAGATCATTCTCTCATGAGCATTTGAGAGAAGGGCAGAGAGAGCTAAGAAGGAGCTCGAGCCAGCCAAGGAGAGGAGGAAGAGAGCCTTAGAAACTCAACAGCAGAGAACAATGAACAGACCAGCAGTTTGAATCCCTTAGAGGGCTGAGTTTAAGCCAAGGAGGAGAGTTCGAAATTTTACGAGGCAGTCACTGCCATTTTCAGCACATAAGTCGAGGGCTTCTGGAGGGGTGAACGAGCAAGTTCCAGGTCTGAAATCCTTTGTACAGGCAGCAGCATACTGGCAGCAGAAAAATACTTCTTCAGTCAGGCACACGTAAGCCTAGAATCTCGGGTCTGTACAGCGAGTTTCTAGGGCCTGTCCTGAGCGTATTTCTGGGCATTATCAGTGTATTTCAGGTCTGTTCTGGAAGGAGAAACTTGTTGCTGATGCGTGCATTCTCTGCCATTCAAATCTGGTTAGTTCTGAGCCTTGTTCAGCATGTGTTCAAGGAAGGAGAAGCTGCTACCCTCTTTTTCGGTGAGAAACTCAATAAGTATTCAACAAGAATTCAGCAAAATTTGTAAGGATGAGCAAAGTTCTACCTTATCACTCTATAATCATATACAGAATACTTGGATATGAAAAGAGTTTTGCTTGTACCAAGTGTGCATGATGAAAATTGATGAAAATGAGAAAAAGAATTGGTAACTGAAGACATGAAATAATGAATCATCTTGTTAAACCTTGCCAGATCTGTATAATTTAATTGGAAAATGCTTTAAGTTAGGCAATATATACAAATATCGTTGGTTCATTTACATCAGATTCTTTAGGCAAGAGATGTAGTAAGCTGATCCTATGCAAGCAAATCCTCTTTTTGGTGAGAAACTCAATAACAATCCAGCAAAATTTGTAGGGATAAGCAAAGTTATAACATGTCACTCTATAATCGTATATAGCATACTTAGAGATTACCGCTCTATAATCGTATATAGCATACTTAGAGATGAAAAGAGTTTTGCTTGTACCCAAGTGTGCATGATGAAAAAGAGAAAAAGATTTGGTAACTCGTTACTGAACACATGAAATAATGAATGACAATTGCATACACATTGTTGTGTTTTTGGCTATGGAACCATATACGTAATGCGTTATAAGTTCAACCCTGATGCCACTATATAATCGTATCTAGCATACTTGAAAAGAGTTTTGCGTGTACCTGAGTGTGCAAGATGAAAAAGAGAAGAAGATTATGCCACTCTATAATCATATCTAGCATACTTAAAGATGAAACGAGTTTTGCTTGTACCTGAGTGTGCATGATGAAAAAGAGAAGAAGATTTGGAAACTGCAACACATGAAAATGAATCATGTTGTTAGGGCCTCTCCAAATCTGAACATGAATAAATAACTAATAACATGGGTACTTTGCTGCACTTTGATTATTGAAGCATATACCATGAATAAAAGATTATGACATTGTAAGTTCAATAAGAATCTAGCAAAATATGTAGGGATGAGCAAACTTCTACCATGTCACTCTATAATCGTTTATAGCATACATAGAGGTTACCACTCTATAATCGTATATAGCATACTTAGAGATTACTTAGAGATGAAAAGATTTTGCTTGTACCTAAGTGTGCGTAATGAAAATGAGAAAAAGATTTGGTAACTGACCACATGAAATAATAAATCATCTTGTTAAACCTCGCCAGATCTCAATAATTGCATACACATTGTCGTGTTTTTGGTTATGGAACCATATCTCAGGTGAAACAATTGTTCCTTTAAATCAGAGGAACAGATCCACTCTCACATTAATTGTCAATCTGGGTAGGCTAGAATTAAGGCTATCATGCAAAGTCTATGCAAGGGCAGTGATAACTAGCAAAAATGAATCTCAAACCAAAGTCATTGCAAACTCACTCTCAACAAACATTCAAGTTGTTACACCCTTCAACACAACCAAAAAAGAGTCACACAATTGCAGAATAAACCACTCTGTTACACAACAATTCTCATTTATAAACAACACTCCTGCAAACCTTTTGATCACTCGATCAATGCTGAACACGCTCATTCAAAGATTTAAGAAAGTGCAATCCAATATGTAACAGAAAAGTAAATGGCTCGCTACTATACTAACAAGAGGAACCGGTCCAAGACTATGTTGTCTCACCATTCAAAAGCTCTCTGCAATCATTTAACTTATAAATAAAATTGACAGTAACAAAAATCACCTAACTAAGAAGAATTAATGCAAATAATTATTGTATGCTACTTAAATAGTGATCCCTGCTAAGGAGGCCCTTCCTCCTCAGCAGGGGCTGGTGCACTAAATAACAGTGTTCCACGGGGACTCACCCCCCCCAGGGGTCTAGTTTCCTAGCTCCCCCGCGCTCTAGGGACTTGGGGACGAGAAGGGGTCGTTTCCCCACGCTCCCAAAAATTAGGGTATATAGGGGGGGGTGCCAAGGGGTCATTTCCCTGTCCTGAGGAGTCGTTTCCGAAAAGGGGGTCGTGGGGGGCCAAGGGAGGTCGAGGGGGATGAGGAGCACGATTTTTTTTTAATTGGTTTAAAACTAAAATTTAAGTTAAATTCTAATATAACTAAGTTTTAATATAACTAAAATTTAATTAACTGTTAATTTGGCAGCATACTATTACGTAGGGTTTTAACTTTTAATATAATTTAGTTATGTTGCCGCCCTCACACCATTCACTCCTCACTCCTCCGTGGAGTAGCGTTCCTCCCGTTGAGTAGCAGTCCTCCCATCGAGCAGCGTTCCTCCCATGAGCAGTAGTCCACCGTTTGTCGAGCAACAGTCCACCGGTCCGTCGCCATTCAGGTTCGATCACTTGCAAGTTACTACCAGCTGGTCATCATTTCGCTAGAGCCTGGAGCCTAGAACACAAGCAAGGAAAGCCACCATTGCTGCAGCTGCAGAAGCAAGGATTCAAACCCCTGAACGTTAAACGTTGTCCAGTGTCACCTGCCTGAACGCTGACCGCTGCCTCTCCGATAAGTACCCACGCTACTGTTTGTAAAATTTTTCCTTTTTTTTTGTAATTCTCAGTCCCGTAACTGTGTTTTTTTTCATTTTTTTTTTTAACTTCACTGTGTTTCAAAAAAAATTGGAAACTTGACTTTTTTTTCTTTTCTTTTTTGAAATTTTTAATTTTTTACAATTTTTTAGACCCATGTAAGAAGTCTTGACTGTGTTTTAATTTTTTTAGGCTGTGTTTTTTTTCATTTTTTTTCACTTTTCACTATGTTTTTAAAGAAAAAATGAAACTGCTTTTTCATTTTTTTTGTAAATTTTAATTTTTTAAAAAATTTTAGAACTTTTGACTGTGTATTAATTTTAATTTTTTTCTTGTAAATTTGATAAACAAACAAAGATCAAAAAAAAAAATCAATGTTCAATGTGTGCGTTGTAGCTACTAGCCTATGTATTAGTCAACCTATGTAATGTTTTTAATTTTTTTTTATTTTCATTACAGGCTACAACCTACATTTTGATTTGTCATTCAACTTACAAAGTTACAACTTACAACTTACAACTATGAGTCAAAGTCAGCCTTCTTCTCGGAAGAGTGAGAAGAGTGACAGTAGCTACAATGGTAGTGAGCCACAAGATGCACAAGAAGAAGTTGAAAGCGGTCACAAGGGAGGATGATACCAGAATAGGCATGGTGTAGATTCTGGACACCCACCAAGAGAGCTGGAAAAATTTGCAAAGGGGACATGTAATCCTCTAAACCCACTTCTAATCTATGCAACTAGAATGCCGAAAAAGAATCCAAAAGCTGGTGGTGGCTCACGTGATTGGGTCTACAATATTTTTGGGCATCACTTTGTTGGCAGTTATACCAAGGTGAAGCAACACATTTTGGCTATTACAAGTAAAGGATTCAATATGTGTCCCTCAAAGAACCTGAATTCAGCTCAAAGAGAGCAACTTTGGAGGCTAGAAAGGGCAGCCACTGGAAAATGATTGTTTTTTAGCAAACATGTTGATCCATCCACAAATATTCCTCCATCCAGTGCTTCGTCAAAAAAGACAAAGGTTTCTACTGGTGCATCTCGTTCTTGTGCAATGGGTGGTATAGTGTCTGGGATGTACGACACTCTAGATCGAGATGACACAGATGATGCAATTGGCAAATTTCTTTTTGCCAATGGAATTCCCTTCCATGTTGTTTGTTCTCCTTATTACAAGGAAATGGTCCAAGCAATTGCAAAAATAGGGCCTTCATAAGTACCACCCGGAGAACATAAACTACGAACAACAATTTTAGATAGACAAGTGTCCAAAATTAATGTGCAGAAAGAAAGAAAGAGAAACATGGTTGAGGTTTGGTTGCTCTATTGTTATGGATGGATGGACTGACATGAAAATGCCCACTAATCAACATCATAGTGACATCTTCAGAAGGTCCATTCTTTCTTAAAGTTGTTGACTGTTCTGGAAAGCGCAAGGATGCATCTTTCCAATTTGAGCTTCTTCGAGAAACTATAGAGGATGTTGGGCCTGATAGTGTGGTGCAGATTGTGACAAATGCAGCAGCCGTTTGTAGATCAGCTAGGTTATTGATTCAAAACAAGTATCAACATAATTTTTGGACTCCTTGTTGTGTGCATAGACTCAATAATGCACTGAAAAACATTGGCAAGATTCAGTGGATATCAGACTTGGTGACAGCGGCAAGAGATGTGCAGATGTTTATCTACAACCACCACACCTCCTTGGCTATGTACAGGGCTCACACGAGAGAGGAATTCCTCAAGCCCACTGATACTAGATATGCTAGCTATTTTCTCTTATTGGAGAGGATGATAGAGTTACAAGCAGCTCTACAATCCTTGGTTGTGAGTTTAGAGTGGGGAAGGTGGTCAGAATCAAAGACAGACACGGGGAAGAAGGTCAGGCTTCAGGTGTTGGACAATGATTGGTGGGCAGATTGTTCTTATTTGGTGTCATTCTTGGGCCCTATTGTGGAGATCATTCGTTACCACTAATTCAGATGCTCCTAGTCTTGGAGAAATCTATGAGACATTTGATAGCATGTTGGGTCGTGCGAAGGTAGCCATTCAACAGAGGGAGCCCTCATTACAGTTCTATACTTCCCAGATTCGACCCATCATTCAACGTAGGTGGGATTGCATGAACACACCTTTGCACGTGGCAACATATGCATTAAACCCAAAATGGTATGTTGAGAGACCTGGGAGGGTGCCTCCTATTGATGATCCAGAGGTAAAGAATGGCTTCCTAGATGCAAATGCAAAGACGTACAGTGAGGAGAAGGGGTCAAGATTTCAAGACAGTTTGTTCAATTTGCATCTCTTAGTGGCCCCTTCAACACACGTGGTGCTTAGGCAGATCGCATAGATCTAGCCCAAGATGACCAGATTGGTTGGTGGAGGATGCATGGGGATGGTGCTCCAAAGGATGATGCACAGGTAGATATGGAGAATGATGAGAGACAAATGGGGTTGGTTGGTGTGCCACTTAGCACGTTTGAGAATGCTAGTGATTCAGATTCAGATGGTGATATGGACCATATGGTTGATCTTCATTTATTCATGCAACAGCTAGATGCAGAGACTAACGAGGCATTACCTTGAGGCTTGAGCAAAATTATGCTTGTTTATCTTTTGATATGTTGATGTTCTTATGTTATTCTGACTCTATAAAATTTTGACTCTTGATGTATCAGACTTGACTTTAGTATTTTATAATTCTATAAAATTTTGACTCTTGATGTATCAAACTTGACTTTAGTATTTTATAATTCTATAAAATTTTGACTCTTGATGTATGATGTATCAGACTTGACTTTTATAATTTTATGTCAATATTCGTTGTTCACTGTTTAGTATTCAATGTTCATAGTAGGAAGTGAAACATCAATATGGTTTAAACTTTAATCATAATGTATGATGTATGATTATAAATTTGAATTTTAAATTTATTATTATATGATATTATATAATTATATTCATATCAATGATCATGCTTTGCAGCTTTTCAATTCAAACCCAATTGTCATAGATTTATAAATTATATTTTATATTTATAAGTTTTTAAGACCCTGACGTCCCCCCACGTTTCCTGAAAAATTGGTGGGAAGCTTTTGCATAGGCCGCTCCCGCGTATCCTTGCTCCCTCGCCCCCTCGTCTTGGAACCTTGGTGGAACATTGCTAAATAATACACAGACTACTCAAAGGAAGATATAATGCCATATGGTTGAGATTTGCATTAATAAAATATCAAGATTACAAAGCTTGGTGCTTTTCCAAATCCTATTTGTCTAATTCCCTTCACTGCCCCCACGAACATAGAACTCTCTTCTTAATAATTTTCGAATACAAGAAGATCATCATGAGAATCTTTTGATTTTCATGTGATCTTAAAATAAGAATACATTTTGGTAATTCATAATAGTTTCCATGGTAAGGGTAAAGTCGTATCAGTTTCCTTTAAATACAATGATCTTTGTAGAAAATCTCAACCACTCGAGTTATATACTTTGTGAATATCTCTCGGTGGTTGAGTTGGCTTTGACTTGATGCGCTCCTAGATTCGTCTTAGGTGATAAATGTTGATACCTAATCATCAGGATTGGGTGAATAAGTGTAACCGATGTAAATAAATAATGGAAAATATGAAGAGTCACTGGGAGATGAAATGAACAGTCTCTCCCTCATGTATATAATAAGGACCAACCTGAATAAATATAATAAATTGATTCGAGGAGTTACTGCATGGTCTGACATGGTATCAGAGCCAGCGCCATTTTTGGCTTCCCTCTGCTTTGTAACTCTCTATTCTGCCTATGATATTCTGAATCCTATGCATACTGGCTAGCTTGGCAGCTCTTACGCTTCCATTGGCCTGAACGCATTATTCTCTATTATTCCCTGCTATGTTGCTCCTGTCACTGCTCCACCTGCTATTCACTATTATTACTCCTGTCGTTGCTCCACCTGCTATTCACTATTATTATTCTCTGCTACGTAGGTATCAGAGCATACAAGACACTCATGGTGCATTGCGTGCATTTCGTTTATATCATTGATATTCGACGTTACTGTTACTGTTAGCAATGACGTTCCCCCTGATCGCTCACTTCTATTGTTGTTCATTTCACGTATAATATCGCGTTGCCTATTCTATCCATAGTGATGCCTATTTTAATGACTCTTGGTGCATTGGGCCTAGTTTGAATACTCTACGTTTTTCATTATAGTACTATGTTTCAATATAGTACTGTCATACCAATGCCCCTTTGAATTGTAATTATGTTTTTATTTAATTTGCAAAATTACCACTAGAAGTGCATTTCTTCCTCGTAGAAGTATTTTTACGGTACTCAGATTTTACAATGCATTCAATCATATCTATTGTGGGAGTAGTTCTCACTGGCAAGGAGAACTATCTTGAATGGTCCCGGAAGATACAACACACCCTCATTTTCAATGAGTTTTGGAAATGGAGTATGTGTTGGAGACGGAGACAAAGAGCCAGAGCAGCCTACCTCGGACAAAGAGTTTGCCATTTGGGAAAATAAAAACAGCAAAGCCCATGCATTAATTGCAGCATCTGTAAGTGAAGAGGTGAGTCGCCATATTTCGCCATATTCAACTACTTTCGAAGCCTTACAAAAGCTGAAAGACCTCTATGACTCACATTCTGCACTTGAAGTTGTTCAACTCATGATTAAACTCTTCACTCTTGAATTACAAAATAATGATCCTCTTGCTCTTGCATCCAAAGTAAAATCTATAATGCATGATATCAAAGCCACTAAAGTTGAATTGGATATTTCTTTTATCGCTTTTCTCAAGGCACTTTATCCTACTTACTCCAATTATCTTGAGTCATTGCAAGCAAATGGAAATCTCAAAGATATTACCTTTGACTCTCTTGTGAAAAAATTTGCTGAAAGAGAGGAAGCTTTCGAAAGAAGACAGCCCCTGAATCTTCTGAAGAGGTTGTGTGCCTTGCTAATAAAGAAAAGAATCTTGCCCAAGATTCTTCTAGACGAAGAGGTGGTCGAAGAGGAAGAGGAAGATATTTCAGAGGTAGGGGGGGCAAACACTCTCAAGGAGAAAAGTCAGATTTGCACTGAATACGCTGCAAAAGAAATGGATCACATGATGCCTCTACATGCAGGTTACCTTGGGACAAAATTGGGCAGCAAAGAAACCAACAGAAAGGTAAAACTAATGACACAGACAAAGGTAAAGCACCTGAATCCGCTCATTATGTTGTGGCACAATGTAATATTGGAGTAAATAAAGACTTATTTAATGCTTCACTTGCTTCTTGGAAAAATGATTAGTTGCTTGATTCAGGAGCAACTTGTCACATGACTCAGAAAAGATTTTTTTGAAGAATTTATTGACAATGTTGATGGAGCAGTATACTTTGCAGACCAATCAAAACTCAAGCCAATCAGGGCATGGCACAATCGGGCTCAAATTGCCTGGTCTTCCAGACTTTCTTCTGCATCATGTTCTATATCTCCCATAGTTGAAGAGAAACTTGTTGTCCTTGGTCCTCATCTGCCAACAAGGTCACTGCATTCATATGTTTGATGGCAAGCTTGAGGTGAGAAAATCATCTGACCACTCACTTGTCATGAGGGGGATAGAAGAAGAGAGGCTTCTCAAGCTGTAGGGTACCTCTACTTGTGCACAACATTTCTCATACAACTCTCATTATGAAGAAGGTACACTTCCATCAAGTTTATTATGGCATGCTAGATTTGGACATTTGAACTATGACAACCTTCGCTTGTTGAAGAAAAATGGTGTTGCTGGTTTGCCTACAATTCCTAGGAAACTTAAGCAATGTGATGCTTGTATTCTAGGAAAGCATAGCAAACAGTGTTTTCATGATTCACATTCAAGAGCACATAGAAAACTTGAACTCATTCCTTCAAATTTATGTGGTCCAATACCTGTTCCTTCTGCAAATGGAAATAAATATATGATGACATTTATTGATGACTACATCAGAATGTGTTGGGTTTATTTATTGATGTTTTTCAAACATTCAAGAACTATCATACATGGATTGAAAATGATGCACAATCTAATATTGGCTCTATTCGCACTGATAATGGAAAAGAATATACTTCAAATGAATTTGAAAACCATCTTCGCCAACATGGGATCAAACATAAAACAAATGTGCCTTATAATCCCCAACAGAACGGTGTAGCTGAAAGTAGCTGAAAGAATGAATAGGAAAATCTTAAATATGGTGCGCTCCATGATGTTTTTCAAAAATGTAAAATTGATGTTTTGGGCTGATGCAGTGCTAGGTGTTGTATATATAAAGAATAGATGTCCATCTAATGCTATTAGAAACAAGACTCCCTATGAAATGTGGTATGGGCACATTCCTTCGGTAAAGCATCTCAGGTCTTTGGTTCCACCTGTTATGCCTCGATACCAAAGGTACATAGAAACAAACTTGGTGCAAGAAGTCATAAGTGTATCTTCCTGGGGTATTCAAACACCTCCAAAGCATACCGTCTCTATGATGAAGTCAATAAAAACTTTGTTGTATCTAGAGATGTAATCTTTCTTGAAACATCCGAAACTAACAATGTTGTTGAGCGGCAACTTGATCGCTTGGATAAATTTGCAAATGCAAAATCACTTCAAGAATTTGATAATCAAATTCCACATCTTGAAGGGGGGTTCCTATACTAGATCAACCTGGGGAATCTTCTTCTGAAGCACTCTCTCCCCCGCATGAAACTCCAACAACGGATGATACTTTAAATGATGTGATTGATAGAACTGGGAGACTCAATCTTGATTCAGTCCCAACTCATTCAATGGAGCAGCCTGGACCATCGAAGAAAGGTCCCCCAAAGTGGCTGACAAAGACACTTGAAAGTGTTCATCCTGATGAGGTTGGAAAGACAGAAACTAGAAATTCAAACTGGCAAAATGGAGGTGATGTAGATGACTCTGATTCACCTGTTGATATGGATGTTTCTTATGATTATGAATTGAATTTGTCTACAGATTTCGAACCAACTTCCTTCAAAGAAGTTGCTTCTCATGATGAATGGAAAGAAGCGATGCAAAAGGAGTATGATGCCCTGATAAAGAATGGCACTTGGAAGCTGGTTGATCCTCCATTAGGAACCAAACCAATTGGCTGCAAGTGGGTCTACAAGAACAAGTATAAAGCTGATGGCTCACTTGACAAGCACAAAGCCAAGCTTGTGGCAAAAGGTTTTGCACAAAAGGAAGGGGTTGATTATGAGGAAACTTTTTCCCCCACAGCAAAATGGGTTACCATCCGGACACTCTTTGCCCTAGCAGCTCAGAACAGTTGGAAAGTCCATCAAATGGATGTAAAAACTGCTTTCTTGAATGGAGATCTAAAAGAGAATGTTTTTATGTCCCAGCGTGAAGGATTTGCTGTGAAAGGACATGAACATAAAGTATGCAAACTTGTGAAATCCTTGTATGGCATCAAACAAGCACCGCGAGCATGGTATCAAAATCTAACTGAGCATCTTCTGAAACTCAATTTCAAACATTATGATCTTGATGATGCAACTTTATTTGTCAAGAAAGTTGGCAAATCAGTTGTATATCTTGTGGTACATGTAGATGATCTTTTGATGACAAGGAACAATGAAAGCTACATTGCATCCATAAAGAAGGAATTGAGGAAAGGTTTTGAAATCACTGATTTGGGCTATGTTCATTACTATCTTAGTATTGAAGTAACTCAACATCCTAAGTCCATATTCCTTTCTTAAAAGAAGTACAATGGAGATCTGTTGAACAGGTTTGGCATGACAGAATGCAATCCTCTTACTACTCCGATGGAACAAAACTTAAAGCTCACCCATTGAAGGAAAAGAATTTGAGGATGCAACAAAGTATAGACAACTTGTAGGAAGTCTCAACTACATAACTACTACCAGACCAAACATTTCGTTTGTTGTTGGAATCCTCTCCAGGTTTATGCAAAAGCCTTGTGAGGGACATTGGTCTACTGCAAAAAGAGTTCTAAGGTACTTGAAGGGAACTCAAGACTTTGGAATCAAGTATACACAGGTGTACGACTTCAGCTTGATTGGATTCTCTGATTCAGACTTCGATGGAGACAAAGAAACTTGGGTATCTACTTCAGGTTATGCTATGAGTCTTGGATCAGGAGTTGTCTCCTGCAAATCACGCAAACAATCAGTTCCAGCAGATTCCACAACAGAAGCAAAATATGTGGCAGCAGCTGAGGCAACAAAAGAAATTGTGTGGCTCAAGAAAATTCTTGAAGATTTGCAGGTAAAACAAGTACAATCGACTCCACTCATGATTGACAATACCTCGGCAATAAAGTTGGCCAAGAAACCAAAGTTCCATGATCGAACAAAGCACATCAACACTAAATATCATCTGATTCGACATCATGTTGTGGCCAAAACAATTCATCTCCGCCATTGTTCCACTAATGAGCAAATTGCAGACATCTTCACCAAAGCACTTGGAAGAGAAAAACTTGAACGATTCGGAACGATGCTTGGACTCACCAACATCCCTTCAGATTAAGGGGGGAATGTTGACACCTAATCATCAGGATTGGGTGAATAAGTGTAACTAGTGTAAATAAATAATGGAAAATATGAAGAGTTACCGGGAGATGAAATGAACAGCCTCTCCCTCATGTATATAATAAAGACCAACCTGAATAAATATAATGAATTGATTCGAGGAGTTACTGCCTGGTCCGACAACAAATTAGAGAAGAACAGCATGCCCAAGGCAAACCATTTGTGTATCAACACTCCAAATTGATAAAGGAAACTGTAAGTGCAATCCTATAATAGGAACGCCAATGGACCACTTAAACCTGAAACAACTCATATGTCAGTTTTATAATAAAAATTGCCTAAGGCAGTAGTTCATATGCCAGTTTATAAGCAAAATTAGACTAAGAAAGTGACATATGGAAAAGGCCATACTTAAGTGAATAATGGTTATTACAATGGTGAATTGTGGTCTTGTTGGTCAAAAAAGGGAAAAAAAGGAATAGGAAAATGTGTGCAAAAATATTCCATGGCCCAACATCTCCCCCAGTTTAAGCATATGCATGTCCTCATGTAGACCCTTAGTGACTGGTTTGTAACATATTGAGAGTGTAGTTCTAAAAGATTATAGGATGTTCTCATGTAGACCCTTAGTGACTGGTTCATAACATGATGAGAGTGTAGTTCTAAAAGATTATAGGATCCTACAACATCCTCTGCTCTGCCCCTATAGCCTCGGGAGAAGACTAACTCCATTTCCTAGAGAAGATCAGTAAAATGATATAGGTGCTAAAACTGATAAGTCATAAGCCAAACAAGAGGAAACTTAAACCTAAGTCCAATCCATCCTAGGCCACTTCTCCTAATACAATCCACATATCCAAGAACCCTACAAAGGGTTTGCATAAAATTTTGATAACAATAGGGGTCCTCTTCCATCAACTCCTATTGAGGAACATTCCATCTCAACTTACTCCCTTCTAATGCACTTTCTTCTATCTCATGAAAATTCCTGAGGCATCTCCACAAAACCAAGTTCCGATGCTCCATTACTAATGCTATGGAGGCTCAAGATTTCGACATCCAATTGTATGCCCGTAGCAACAACATCAATGGAGCCAGGCTCATTTCTAATGCACAACTTTACTCATCCCTCATTGGTTGTTACAGTGTCATATGCAACTTTTCAGCTTACTTGGTTGTGAGCAAAAGACAGAAAAGCTCTCAATTGAACATCCCCCACATAAGGTGTCAAATTAAAGGACTTATCCCCAAATAAGCAAGGTCATGCAGGTACAACTCGCACATAAAATGTTGCCAAAAATTAGCACTCTAAAAATTTTCCAAGAAATCTTGAACTTTCCTTGTTTTATGTGGCCATTTTTCCTTGAGGGTTGTCAGTTGAAAGAGGCAACATTTCTCTTATAGGTATAAAAGATAAGATGGAGAAGGGAGTTTGCAATTTAATAAACTATCAATAAGCTCATACATAGATTCCTTCTCTCGTTGTAGCAGTTACACCTCCTCTTGCAATTCCTCTACTTGCACCATTGCCTGCTTCCTTTCCCTTTGAATTCTTACAAAATCTTGAACCCTTAACTTTTCAGCCCATTCCTTCTTAAGACTGTTGATTATCTCTTCATGTTGTTTCAGAAAAATAACTTCATCCTTGGGGAAGACTGCTAACTTCTTCCATTTTTCTAATTCCCCAATCAAAGATGTTGTTCTCCATAGCTGGGTTGTTTTGATGTTGTTACAACCTCAGACTTAGCAATCTTTTCTTCACCCCCTTTATCCTCCTACTACGTTATCTCAGTTGTTGGTTCTTGTGTAACAACAACATCGTCAATAGGTTCTTGTGGAGCAATAGTCAAATTAATTTCAATTTGCTTCCTTAAGAACTCGTTTCAATGGGTGATGTTATTTTTGTTGCTTCCGCTAACACATCTAATCCATTTCCCTTCTTAAACTGGAGTTGTTTCTCAACCAGGGAAAATTATTTCCAATTCTTCTTTTCTTTTTTTAATTCTTCAATTTGATGGACAAGAGGGTCAGTTTCGGTCTTACTTGATAAGGGGGCATCCTCTTGCTCTTTTGTAGATTCTTCTGCTACTAGTTCTTCTTCCCCATGCTTGAATTTTGGTGTAACAGCAGGGGCTTTAGACATGGAGGCACCTTCCTCTACAGGCTCTTCCCGCTTACTCTTATCTTGTTGTTTCTTAGGTTCCATTGGTTCAGCTATAACAGTACATTCTTCATGTGTTGGAGTATTCTTTTGTGCAACAGCCACTCACACCCTTCTCTTAGGGGTTCTTCCACCATTCGACTTCTCCAGTCTTGTCTTTTTTACTTTCACCTGTCCTGAGGCATCCTTGGTTCCTCAGAAATTCCTGTTTCTTCAACTACTGGCTTAGGTGGTGTTGTTTAAAGAGTTGCTTCTTTTGGCTTTTCCTCTTTAATAGGACACCCATCATAGCTCTTTTCTAATGATCCACTGGACACCTCAACAGGCTCCTTTATTCATGCTCTTTTCCCTTTCGAAGATGTACCGGCAGAAGTTTTTATAGAGCTCCACATCTTAAGGTTTCGACGGTCAGGTCTAAGAATTGCATCCACCCTACATTGACTAGGGGTTGCCACTGCTCTACTCCTGAGGGTGTAACGGTTGTACCTTCTACGGGTGTTGTTGCTTTACTTTCATGTGTTGTTTTAGCACTCTCCTCATGCTCCTCCCTTTCATCATCCTTTGCATCCACACATGGCCTTGCTATCAGACTAGCCCATGAACTCCCTTGCCCCTGTAATGAATGAATTATGACCAATTTGATAAGTGAATGGTTGGTCACACAAGTTTCTAGGTGTTTTTCCCCTCACATAGCCTCTGCCATATGTTGTAAAGATTTCAACCAATAATGCAGATTTATCATTGGCCCTGTCACATGGTGTGCCCAGAGTTGAAAATGATAATTGAATATAATCCCAAAGCAACCTTCACAGGTGATAAATTTTTGAATGAAGAGAGCCACATCATCCCAAGGGTGGGGAAGAGATGTTTTATCAAAGCCTCTACCCTTAGTCACCAATTCCTCTCCTTCCTACAAAAACATAGCCTTAGCTAATGGAATAACCACCGTCCTTGAAAACCACCAAAACCATGTTTGTGGCAGCCTAGTTGCTCTTGCAATTACCTTTTTTGTAACAACAATTTTGAAATCCCTCACTTCAGAATATTGTTTAGTTACGGCCTGTGCAAATTCAAGAGCCACCAATTCACTAACACCGTACAACTTCTCAAAATAACTCAACCACCCTACATTTCGAAAAAATTCCAAGGCTTCTGGGTATTGTAACAGAATATTAAAAGAGTCTGACTCGTGCCTTACCGCTACTCCTCCCATGGTTGCCCAAGACTATAACTGTTCAATGTTGGTAAGGACCTATTACAAAGTTGCCTTGGTACACACGGACGCTTGCTATGGAGAGAATGTCGAGACACATCAGTTACTCCCTTTTTACCAAATTGGGTCTTTTGCGCTTATGAGAAAAGACTTCACAGAATCGCATCAACTTCCAAAAATGACAGTGAGGATAGTGATGGTAATGATGGTAATGATGGTAAAAATAATGGCGGTTACCACGGTATAATCATGCATGATGGTAAAAGATAATGATGTTTACAAAGTCTAATCATGCATTATAATAAGATGAAGCGATTGTTCAAATGATTAATAATAATTTGGGTGAAATCATAGTGTATCGTTTAATGATATGATACACTCCTCCCCCCACATATTGTAACAGTCGTCCTCGGCGTATGTGCATTAAAATAATAAATGACAAAACAGCAAACATGCCCTTAGCTTACCGATGTAGTGACATAGGGTTGTACCGGCCAAATGATACTGTGAAAATATCCTTGTGGCATATGTGCAAAGGTGAAATTTTATTGGTATGATGAGATGAAAGATCCATTCTTGTGACACCAAATCATTGTATCAGCATTAAGACCACACTATTAGCCATGAAGATGTTAAAAAGATCATCAACTAAAGCAGCAACAATAGTTCTCGAATAATTAATCATTGATGTACAATGGATGCTATATCTATCTTGATTTATGTACAAATATGCATGTTTTCAGGTCTTCTACAACTAATTTGGTATCTTGGATACTAGTTGTAGAAGACCTGAAAACATGCATATTTGTACATAAATCAAGATAGACATAGCATCCATTGTACATCAATTATTAATTATTCGAGCATCAACCATCTAGATGTATCAAACCATCTAGAATCTAGATTCTTCTCCTCTTGTCTCACCTTTGCCTCTACCTTGATTGTCTAGGGATATTAGTCAACATTGCCCAATTTTGATCAAACTACCTAATCCAAGCCTTAAAATATGGTGTAAAAAGCTTAACATGCTTGATCAATGATTTTGACTTGATTGAAAGGTAATTTTTTGCTAAGGCCATGACAAAGGAGTTCAACAATTAACACCACCAACACTAAGGTACATGAGCACATATAGGGCTTGGTGCTCTTGATTAAATGCCAATCACATACCCTCATACATGATATAAACTAATGAAACGCCACAAACTCATTGATCCTAATTCCTAAAAATTGTTAAGTCCGTTGAATTTTGAATATGATATGAAATTCTATTTTCTCTATATGAAGTCCCATGAAGCTGGAACCACTTTCAAACATCCCGAGTCATTCCATGGTAATGTTAAAAATTTAAGTAAAAGGATGAAAATGAAAGATAAAAGAGAATGTCACTTTTACTTTAAGAATTTAACATTACCATGAGGGAGCATCTAAGGAGCATTAAGGGGACCACCTTGGGAATGTCCAAGAAGCCCCAACCCAACTTAACACAAAGAAAAAATAAAAATAAAAATTTAGAACCCTGCAAAACCGCCCATCTCCCTCTGGATCCGAGTGGATCTGTGCCAGAACCTCCACAAATTCGTGGTGGATCCTTTTTCGAATCCACAGATTGGGCTCACGCGGTTTCGGATTTCTAGGATCACCCAAGGATCTGTACAGGACGCAATTCCGACCTTGGATCCTCGGGCAAGCAAGGATCGTGCAACACTGAGTCACATGTCTACAAAATGCCCCCCACAAGGTCCATCATGACAAGCCATCATGGATCTCATCCTCCCTCACACATCTAATCTGCTGATAAACACTAGTGTGAAAAAGGTTTCCATCCACCCAAAAACATCTTACACTCTATTGTATAATCCTTCTATTTTCTCTAGGAGAAAGGTGAAGCAACAACTTTCCTACAGCAAGGTAATTAACAACATTTTCAAACTAGGGTGAATAAGTGGATACTACAAATAGATACTCATCTAGAAAAGAATCTTCAACGGGCATTGTTACCCACCATTTTGTGGGTAATATCCCTAAGAGAAAAAAATTCTCCAAGATGGTTCTCAGCCGGCAACCAACAGCTAGCTCATTATGCCATTTATCTGCCACCTGAGCCAACCATGTGGTCCCTTGCCCATCTTCCATGATCGTATGTTTGAAGGTGGGCCTCCCAAATCTAAAGGTATGACTTGTCATTTTGAAATTGAGTATTGGAGTTTGCTTATCATGGACACTTCTAGGCATGGCATGGATTCATGGGGGGATTCAACGGAAAGAATGGGCTAGGTTTGTGCTTTTGTCCCCTAGACCCCTTTTAGGAATTAACCTTGGATTTTGGTCATGTGGGATCTCTTTTATTGGCCATTTGGTCTCAGGGATGGTATTTCACAGGAAACCCTGATTTTGGTTGCATGGCCTGCTCCCTTATCCGCTTATATTACCCTTTTTCCACTCATTATTATCCCATCCATCATTTTTCCCACATGGGTCCACATAAGGTTAGCTTGCCCCTTCCCCTTCCCCTTCCCCATCCCCTTGCCCACACCTTGGGGCATCGCCTAGAATGAAGCTCGGAGGTTGATGTAGCTGAAAAGAAAGTTTAAAACATATATGGCCACATTCAACAGGAAAAGTACCACAAAATGCAAAAGATGGTCGGGACAAAAACATTTAGCACATGGGAAAAAGCCAATACACAAGCTCTACCCCATCATCATGGCCATCACTATGGTTCCTTCAAGTTCTATGAGCCTTCTTCATCATGTCAAAGACCATGATTGTCCCAACCCCTGGTGGGCGATGAACCACCCCACCTTAAAGGGGGGAATTCACTGTTATATCTTATACATCATGCTCTAACCCCTTGAGCCCCGAGCAGTTAATCAAAGAAAATCATAAAAAGGAAAAAGGCGTACAAAAAAAGGGTGGAAAAAGCAAGATCGGGGCACCTCATGTAGCAGGATTCCTACCTCCTACACCTTATAAACCCAAGTGTGGGCTTCCCTCTTATTAGCTACCCTTGTGCCCCAACATGTGACCCAAGGCTACCCTTTCTCATTCCCTACTTCATTCACCTATCTGCCACATGCCACCACCTTTTGATGGATGTACCTTGACTATATCATCCCCTGTAGAAGGGGAAACCACCTAATAGGGTACTTGGTTAACCCCATTGGGAGTTTAGGAGACATTAGCACGTCCCAAAGCCCATTATGGAAGGACAAGCCATTATGAAGTCCCCATCTGTGGTCCAGATTAGGTACGCTCATTTGCTTGATATGTCAAATGACTTGTTGTAGTGGAAGCCTAGGGGACGCATTAGATCTTATTCAGGATTGTAAATGGTTTCCATTTGGGGTTTAGTCTCCCTATACGAGGTCCTAATCCTCCATAGGGCTATATTGGCACATATAGGGTGAGCATTGAGAGCTATGGACCTCCACTGCAGCAAATTGCACTTCATGGATCCCCAATGTCATTCAGAGATTGCTCGGGGTTCCCTTATTGGACGAGGAGGATGCACCTGATCCACCATGCCCAGTTGGCCCCAAATCTACACCATACACTTGGCAGATGATCTAGGACTTCTATGATGATGTGGCATCCCCTACATTATCATCCTAGCTCCTGAGGGCAACCTATAGGCATCTTCGATTTGTTTGGAGACCCATGAAGACACTTGTGTCCCCCACGGTCATTTGGAGCACCACATGTTATTACAAGGGGCCAGCCCCTTGTCCACTGTTTTTGAGGGCCTTATTCTTCATTATGGCACCCATGGACCTCATTAGGCCTCTTAAAGGGCCCTAAGACATGCATTGATTATTATTTGACCTCTTGAGAGGCTTACTTTTTCTTTTGTGAACTAGTTTGGTGGGCTTGTCACCAAAAGGAAGAGGTCGTAGTATTAGCACATTATTTTATTTTTGGGGCTTATGTAGGCCAAGGAGGCTAATTCGAACTCATTTTATGTGTATAAATACAAGTGAGGTGAGATCATTTCTCATCATCACTTTGGATTGGATCTCTCTTCTTTAGAGAATTTCGCACTTTTTGTTGGAGGATGAATTGGAGCATTTATGGATGAATTTTGATGTATGGTTATTGGTTTATCTTCTCTTAGAGCTTCATTATTGTCATTTATGAATGGTTGGATATACTCTACTGCATTGTAAGTACGAAATTTTGATGTTATTCTTGTTACTTTGTCATATATGTTGGATGGGATTTTCGTTGTTTTAAGGCTAATTGTTGCATGCAAATTGTTGCTTAATATTGTGGGATTATCTCTATCATAACTTTATCTTCATGTGTTGGCCCTTGTAGTATGAGCGAAATCTCTTAGAGGTAAAATTTGACCTTGACAAGCCTTTCCTCTTGTATATTTGAAGTATAAAAGCTGCAAGATTGCTTTCATTTGACCTAAAGGGTTTGTTAGGTAATTTTGAGGCCTCCTTGACTGGAAACCAAGAAATCCTACACATAATCAACATAGACTCCATTCTCCCAAGCATTAAGCACTGATCTATGAAGGGTGGTCACCAAAATTCCTATTCTTTCACTCTCTCTCAAGCCTAGCCACTTTGGGGTGCCTAGGGCATCATTTTCCCGACAAGTTAGCCACTGAAAAAGTTTGATATCCTAGGGTCTCATGCGCTAGCCTCTCTTCTAGCCCTCCTCCAGATTTGAAGACATTCCAATAGTAGAGTCGGGAGAAAAGCCAAACCCTAGCTCCGGGACCAAAACTTGCCCTGCCATCCCCAAGGCTAGCACTGCCAGGGTCAAAACAACATCATTGAGTCAAATACTTTCTTTGATCCTTCCCACCTTGTCTAGGGTAAGAAAATCATTGATTATTTCATACTTTCCTCATACCGTAGACCAGGTCCACTTGGTCCCATGTGGTCCCACTCCTTCAAAGGACTATTCTTCAAGAACCATCTGAGATACCAACTTTAACAAGGATTTAGGGTGTGGGAAACTCCTTTCAAAGTCTATTCTCATACACCTAACCCCCAAAATCCTCCTCCTTTCCCTAGAAGCACATAGTACCTTGCTTAGAAAGCAAGCAAGTCCCATTCTTCAAAACCTTCTCAGAAAGGGTTTGGGTCACTCATATCCATTGACTTATCATTCATTAGTGACTCCATACATATCGGGTCTCCTCCCATCGATGAAAGTCCGTAAATAGAAGGGAGCCTTAGCTGAGGTGACACTGGGCTAAGACTCCATTTGTTTTTCTTGGCCTAGCATTTGCCCTTTAGGGATTCCCCTTAGGTCCCCTGCTAGTTTGAGCGATAACAAGCATATCATCAGTGACATGAGTTAATCTAGAAAGAAAATCTACAACAACATTGTCTTTCCCAGATATATCTATAATAATAATATCAAATTCTTGAAGTAATAGCAACCAACTAGTAATACTAGCGTTTGTAATAAGTTTGTTTATTAAAATTCTAATAGCAAAATGATTTGTATGCACAAAAGTTTGATAACCAATGATGTAGTGCCTAAACTTGTTAATAGCATGAATAAATTCCTTCTTTGTAAGAGTATAATTTACCTCCACAAGAGCCAAATTCTTGTTCATATAGTAGATGGTGTATGGCTTGTTTCCATCTTGCAGACCATGCACAAGTCCAATGGTTGTATCAGAAACATCAGCAAAGATGTGGAATGGCAAATTCCAATCTAGTCCTCTCAAAACAAGAGTTGTTACACGTTTCTTTAACTCTGACTTTGAAAATGCGTTGTTACACTAATCAATCCCTTCAAACTCCAAACTCCTTGTCTTTTGTTAATAGGGAAAATAACAGTAATGCAATCTTAACAATTATTTCTATAAATCGCCTATAATAACTTGGTTTCCCTAAAAAGACATGTACCTTTTTTTGTGTTTTAGGAGTAGGAACTTTTAAAATTACCTCTACCTTTGTCAGATCCACTTGAATACCTACATTAGAACAGTAATGTCCTAGAACAATACCCCCATCCATCATCATATGGCATTTTTCAGCGCTGACACAGAGGTGGGTTTGAATGCAACGCTCAAGTACTTTTTCAAGGTTGTTCAAGACCTCATCAAATCCACTCCCGTGGGGTGTAAATTTATAAAATCATCCATAAAAAATTCTAAGCAGTCATTAACCATCGCAAAAATTCCCAATACTGCCCACTAAAAGGTTGCAAGTGCACTGCACAATCCAAAAGGTAAGACCCTATAAAGCATAAGTACCCCAAGGGCATGTAAAGGTAGTTTTATGCTGATCTTCAAGAGTAATCTGAATTTGATTATAACAACTAAATCCATCCAAAAAAGAAAAGAAAAAAATCACCAAACAGAGCGTCTAGTACTTGATCAATGGATGGTAATGGAAAAAAGTCCCTTTTGAATAGCCTTATTTAGCTCCCTGTAATCCACACAAATTCTCCACTTCCCATTTTTCTTAGGAACAATAACTAGTGGAGATACCCATTGACTGTCAGAAATAGGATAGATGAAATTTGCATCCAAAAGTTTCTGGAGTTCTTCCTTCACAATGCCTTTTAAAGTTGGATTCATTCTACGTTGAGGTTACCTGATAGACCGGGATCCTTCCTTTAAATAAATATGATGAGTACATAAAGTAGGATGGATACCCTTCATGTCTTTATAATCCCATGAAAAAGCTTCCTTATTCTTTCTGAGTAAGATCACTAGTTTTTCTCTTTGTTCAACAGATAAATTAGGATTAATGTTAAGGGTTTTTCCAAGCTCAATTTCTATAGGTATACTTTTAAGACCAAAAGTGGTAGGTATATCATGTGTAACAGACTCATCAAAAAGTCCTTCCTCACCAGATTTGTCTATTGCGACATTAATCAACATGGATGTATAAAGTGTAATAGCAGAAGGGTTACTAATAAAATTATTCATGACACTGTCTTCAGTTTAATTTTTAAGTTGTAAGGCTTTACTTATAGTGGGTACTGGATGAGCATCAGTTTCTTCCAACTCATATTCCAATTATGGGGGGTTTTCAAGTCCAAAACTCCACTTGGCAGGAGGGTAAAGGACAAGGTTCTTAGTAGTATGTCCATCCAAGATAGTCATACACCCAGATCTACATCCTATATAAGCACCAGCAATGGTTAACCATGGTCTTCCTAAAATCAAAGGATATCCACCTAAGCATGTTTTGGGCTGAAGCACCATGAAATCTACCAGATACTGCCAAGAATCAACTTAGATGATAATGTCTCCTAATATCCCCTCAGGTTGGATTTTAGACATATCTGCTAACTCTAAAACAATAGGAGTTGGTCTTAAATTGATAAGCCCAAGTAGTTCCACTGCTTCCTTAGTTATTATGTTGATGACAGCCCCTAAATCAATCAAAGTATTAGGAAGAGTTATCCCACCAATGTGAACAGTCACAATGGGATTCCTGAGGTCCTCATACTTAGCAGGCACGTCATTTCCTAGTATTAACTCAAATAATTTACCAATGACATGTATAGTAGGAGGGTCCCGACGTTTTTCACCTAGCTTTTCACCACACAATTCCTTAATTGTTTTAGCACAAATAGGAACATCCTTAATTACTTGAACTAAAGGAATTCGAACATGTAAATTCTTTAATTTTATCAAGAAATCAAATTCATCTTGAAGAACATTTTTAGCTTCAACCAGTCTCTCAAGATAAGAAGGGCATAAAGAAGTCTTACTTTTAGTAGTTGTCTCAGGTTTCACAGTTGGGGAAACATATGTTGTTATAGTGGCATTGGTTGTTACAAGAACACTAACCATAGTACCGACTTTACAACCTTATCAATTGTTTCAGCATCAAAAATATCACTTGTTGTTTCAACCTATTGCTTTCCCACTAAACCTTGAATCACATCTCCTCCTACCAAATTTTCTTTCTCATTTTCTATTATAACCGAAGGAGTGGGGGTTGTTGTCCTACCTGAGGAAAGTTGAATCTCATTACATTCTACTGATGAAATGCAGTAAGTAGGAATTTTTTTGAGGATTTTACCTGTTGTACTACCTTATCATTAGGGTTAGGATTAGGTTGTGCAGGCAACTAAGGGTGCAGTAATGGAGCACTCACAGGCACATTAGAAGGGAGTTGTAACTGTTGTTGCAATGGTAATTGCAGTGTTGAAAATATATGTATCGACAAAATATGGGCAAGGGAACTGAAAACATCTTATCGGCAATATCGGCAAAAATATCAGGCAAAATATTGGAAAATATCGGCAAACATAAAAAATCAAATTTTTTCAAATTTTTAAACATAGTCGATATTTTCAAATTCAAAATATCGCAATATTTTCAAAACGGAAAATATCGCGATATTTACTCGGCGATATATCATTTTGCCAAAAATATCGCGATTTATCCGGGTAATTGCAAAAAACATCTGGTTTCGGAGAGCAGGTCCTCGCCAAGGTTGAGGCCATGAGGAAACAGGCCACTGGGGCCAAGGCATGGATATTGAACCAGAGAAGGGTTAGAGGGTTGCCATGAAACTACTAGGTATTGAAACTGTTTGGGTGGTTGTTGAACATTATATACATTAAACAAAAACGAGAGGAGGAAAACAATCTTGCATCATACCTGGTGGTCTAGATTGTCATGGCTTCCTTGATCCAACAAAGTAAGTTGCTTCAACATCTTCCCCTACTTCCTTATAAATTGCCTTGAGTCCAAGTAGTGAAGGACATTGCTTTGTAGAATGATCTCATTCACATATGGTGCAACTATTAAGTGGGCACTCTCTCAAGGGGTGCTTCTTTCAACATTGAGAGCAGAAAATGGCCAATGCTTGCTCAGCCTCTCTCTATTTTTGCTTTTCCTATAATACATCAAGCTAAGAAGACATTGAACTCATGATGTCAGTTTTGAATTTCTCCAACAAATTCCCAATTTCTGCACGAGTTGCTCCAGTATTTGTTGACTTCAAAAACCTGGCAAAGGCATCATGTGTCATGGTCCGATTTCTAGTAGATCCTCTAGAGCTCCTTCGACAAAGTTGAACTATGTCATCATAAGACTCCTTGGATATATTTCCTTTCCCCAAAAGATTCAACATATTAAGGCAATCATCCCTCATTCCCTTAATCAAGATTGTCTTAACTATCTCCTTATCCAAATTGTTGTGTTGAGACCTTTGCAAATTATACTGAAGGCGTTCAACATATTCCTCCAAATTCTCATCTGGTGTCTAGGGAATCCTAAATATCTCATCCTTCAAGTCCCTAAAATGATAGTAATCTCGGTATTTTCTAGAAAAGCTTTCGTCATTGCATCCTAAGTACCAATAGAACCCTCGTCGAGTCCCATAAACCATTTCAATGTTGCCCCTTTAATGTGGCTAGAAACAACTTCAATTTTTGTTCCTTAGTGGTGTAGTCATAACTTCTACAAAGGACATCAAATTCAAAAAGGAATGCATTGAGGTCTTCTGAAACCATACCTTGAAAAGTAGGGAGTGCAGATAAGGGTATGTTTTTCATCGGGGCTTGCCCTTGAAGATTCCTAATGGGAAAATCAAAAGTGGTGATTGAACTTCCTACCACGAGATTTTGTTGAAAATTCAAAGCAATTGTTACAAATGGTTTTCTTGATGAAGGAAATTGTCCTTCCTTTGATGATGGACGCTACTCAAGTTGTTCAGGTTGTTCAACCTGCTCAGGTTGTTCAGATGGCTCTGATGATCCTAACAAATCCTCGTTATTTTTTATATCAGCAAGTTGTTTCACTGCACTACCAAAATCCAGAGTATGATGACCAAACAATTGTTCTTCCGGAGTCGATCCCTGATCAATTAAACTTCCTTCAGAATTTGATCCTCTCCTCCTATTGTTATAGAAGGACTAGAGATCCTAGGGCTTATTTCTGAAGATTCCTCAAACTCTATTTCCTTGCCTAATACAAATGTATCAAGAGATACTAACTTTTATGGGGCAATTTTAATAGGTTCTTTCCTTTTTATCACCTTTCCCCGAGTGGAGGATTCTGCTTCAACCTTCGAAATAATTTCTTGTATGTAATTTGTCCTTCCCAAATCTCAATTCTTTTTCTTCCTTCCACATCCTCTTCCACCTGCACGGTTATTTTGCTTGGGGGCACCGTGTTTTTCTTCTTCACTACTCATGTAATGCAATCATATGTGCCCTGATCCAAGTGAGGCCAAGCCCACTTCAGTATGTCGAAGCGATCTGCAGGTTCTTATTTTTTGTCTTATTGGCCGAAGACCTCTGAATTAGGAATACATATATCACACTTCCAATCAATGCATGCAAATAAGCTAGTCACACATATGCACCTTAATAGCCTCCCCAGCAATGATGCCAAAATGTCGGGCGAAACAATTGTTCCTTTAAATCATAGCAAAAAGTCCACTCTCACATTGATTGTCAATCTAAGTAGGCTAGAATGCAAGGAAATGATAACTAGCAAAATGAATCTCAAACCAAGGTCATTTGCAAACTCACTCTCAACAAACATTCAAGTTGTCTTCAACACAACCAAAAAAGAGTCACACAATTGCAGAATAAACCACTTTGTTACACAACCATTCTCATTCATAAATAGCACTCTTGCAAACCTTTCGATCACTCAATCAATGTTGAACACACTCATTCAAAGAAAGTGCAATCCAATCTGTAACAGAAAAGTAAATGGCTCACTACAATATTAACAAGAGGGATTGATCCAAGACTATGTTGTCATACCATTGAAAAGCTCTTTGCAATCATTTAAGAGCAACAGTAATCACAACACTGAGAAAAAGTAATGCAAATAATTATTGTATCTACTTAACCAGTGATCCCTACTAAGAAGGAAGGCCCTTCCTCCTCAACAAGGGTTGGTGCACTAAATAATACACGGACTACTCAGAGGAAGTATAAAATGGCTCACTACAATACTAACAAGAGGGATTGATCCAAGACTATGTTGTCATACCATTCAAAAGCTCTTTGCAATCATTTAAGAGAAACAGCAATCATAAAACTGAGAAAAATTAATGCAAATAATTATTGTATCTACTTAACCAATGATCCCTGCTAAGAAGGAAGGCCCTTCCTCCTCAGCAAGGGCTGGTGCACTAAATAATACACGGACTACTCAGAGGAAGTATAAAATGGCTCACTACAATACTAACAAGAGGGCTTGATCCAAGACTATGTTGTCATACCATTCAAAAGCTCTTTGCAATCATTTAAGAGCAACAACAATCACAAAACTGAGAAAAATTAATGCAAATAATTATTGTATCTACTTAACCAGTGATCCCTGCTAAGAAGGAAGGCCCTTCCTCCTCAGCAAGGGCTGGTGCACTAAATAATACACAGACTACTCAGAGGAAGTATAATGCCACATGTTTGAGATTTGCATTAATAAAACATCAAGATTACAAGGCTTGGTGCTTTTCCCAATCCTATCTTTCTAATTCCCTTCACTGCCCGCGCGCGCAGAGAACTCTCTTCTTTAATCTTTCAATTCTAATGTGATCTTAAAATAAGAATACATTTTGGTAATTCATAATAGTTTCCATGGTAAGGGTAAAGTTGTAACAATTTCTTTTAATTACAATAATCTTTGTAGAAAATTTCAACTACTCGAGTTGTATACTTTGTGAATATCTCTCGATGGTTGAGTTGGCTTTGACTTGATGCGCTCTTAGATTTCGTCCATTGACAAATTAGAGGAGCACACCATGCCCAAGGCAAACCATTCGTGTATCACCAACATTTCTCGAAACCTTTGTCCAAATTGATAAAGGAAATTGCAAGTACAATCATCATGGGAATCTTTCAATTCTAATGTGATCTTAAAATAAGAATACATTTTGGTAATTCATAATAGTTTCCATGGTAAGGGTAAAGTTGTAACAATTTCTTTTAATTACAATAATCTTTGTAGAAAATTTCAACTACTCGAGTTGTATACTTTGTGAATATCTCTTGATGGTTGAGTTGGCTTTGAATTGATGCGCTCCTAGATTTCGTCCATTGACAAATTAGAGAAGCACGACATGCCCAAGGCAAACCATTCGTGTATCACCAACATTTCTCGAAGCCTTTGTCCAAATTGATAAAGGAAATTGCAAGTGCAATGCTGTAAAAGCTACTTTAACAGACCACTTAAACCTAAAACAACCCATATGTCAGTTTTATAATAAAAATTGCCTAAGACAATAGTTCCTATGTCAAATTATAAGCAGAATTAGACTAAGAAACTGACAAGCAAAAGGACATACTTAAGTGAATAATGGTTGTTATTATAGTACTGAAATGTCGTCTTGTTGGTCAACAAGAGAGAAAGAGGAGTAGGAAAATGTGTGCAAAAGTTAGCAATTCCATGGCCCACCACCATCCAACATCATATACAAGAAGTAATGAGTTATAAGTCTAACTCTTATGCCACTCTATAATCATATCTAGCATACTTAAAGATGAAAAGAGTTTTGCTTGTACCTGAGTGTGCATGATGAAAAAGAGAAAAAGATTTGGAAACTGCGACACATGATATAATCAATCATGTTGTTGAAACCTCTCCAGATTTGAACATGAATAAATAACTAACAACATGGGTACTTTGTTACCCTTTGATTATGAAACCATATACCATGAATAAAAGATTATGAGATTGTAAGTTCAATAAGAATCTAGCAAAATTTGTAGGGATGAGCAAACTTCTACCATGTCACTCTATAATCGTATATAGCATACTTAGAGATTACCACTCTATATTTGTATATAGGATACTTAGAGATTACCACTCTATAATCATATATAGCATGCTTCATACTTAGAGATTACTTAGAGATGAAAAGAGTTTTGTTTGTACTTAAGTGTGCATAATGAAAATGAGAAGAAGATTTGGTAACTAAACACATGAAATAATGAATCATTCTGTTAAACCTCACCAAATCTCAATAATTGCATTCACATTTGTATACACATTGTTGTGTTTTTGGTTATGGAACAATATACAAGAAGTAATGAGTTATAAGTTCAACTCTAATGCACTCTATAATTATATCTAGCATACTTAAAGATGAAAAGAGTTTTGCTTGTACCTGAGTGTGCATGATGAAAAAGAGAAAAATATTTGGAAACTGCAACACGTGATAATGAATCATGTTGTTGAAACCTCTCAAGATCTAAATATGAATAAATAACTAACAACATGGGCACTTTGCTGCACTTTGATTATGGAACCATATACCATGAATAAAAGAATATGAGATTGTAAGTTCAACAACCCTGATATTGTTCTAAAAAGCAACACATGATAATGAAAAATATTTTGCAACTGCAACACATGATAATGAAAAAGATTTTGTCACTGCAACACATGATAATAAATCATGTTGTTGAAACCTCTCCAGATCTCAACATCCTATACAATGAATGAATAATTAACATGGAATAAATAACCAACATGAGTACTTTGATGGTTTTGCTATGTTTTGGTTATGCAACCATATAGAAGGAATAAAGGTTGTAAAATTACAAGTTCAACACCTTTGATATCGTTCTAAAAAGAAATTTTCTTGTACCTAAGTGTGCATGGTGAAAAAAAAATTGGTGACTGCAACACAGGAATAAATAACTAACAACATGGGTACTTTGTCATGTTTTGGACAGGAATAACTAACTAACTAACATGGATACTTTGCGTGTTTTAGTCATGGAACCATATACAGGGATCAAAAGGTTATGAGATTATATGTTCCACCACCCTAAGTTCAACAACCACAATATCATTCTATAATGTTGAGAAATTAAGGGCAATGCAATTGTTATATTTCTCTTTCTTAGATAACTGCTCGAGATATTATTTTCTTCAGATTTGATCGATATTATTACTATGTATAATTATCATCAACCAACTATCAAAACCAAGAAAATCAATCATACACAAGTACACAAAATATTGGCATCATGTCAAGGCAAAAACCTCTCCAAAATCTGAGAGGAAAAACCCTTGAACTCTTTCTTATAGAATCTGTATTGACGAATTCCAAGACCTTTACAAAAGACACTAGAAAGCCTTCAACATCAAGATGACAAACCTTCCGAAATGTACCCAAGCGTAGAATCTCTTTCTGCAATTTTGCATTGTATGGTATGGTTGCACCAACGTGAAGACAATCACCAAATCAGCTTCATTTAAACCCCTTCCACCTTCGCTTTTCATGCCAGCTAAACAATCATGAAACAGCTCCTTGAATTGAGCTTGATTCACATCAATATATGCCGAAATGTATACTGTCTAGGAGCAGCGAAAATGTTACAGTCACCTTCGGATTGCGGAAGCACGTGCGAGGGGAAGAGAGGCTCTTCTAGCCCTTCCTATACTTTGATCTTCAAGAGACTAGATCTGCCTTATAGATTAAGGCTAGATCTATCATGAAACCCAACCAATACACCTTCGCTATGATGCCCTAGCTCAGAAACCAGACCTCCGCACGTGTGAAGACAATCTCGGGTGAGGGAACAGACTTCCTCTTGCTGCGGCTCTCATCCTTTGTCTCGGCTTCCCTTGATCTAGATGCGAGAATGAGAGATTGTATCTTGTGTTTCAAGGTGAGATCATAGTGGCCTATTTATAGTCTTGTATCCCCTTCTCCAAGCTGACGTGATCCCTTCTCTTAGGCCGACATTCCAAGCGGATACCATTTCTTTTGATTTCGGTGGGCATGAATTCGATGGGTACATTTCGGTGGTTTTCATTTAGTGATCTGGAAGGACTCTTTAACAATTATTGACTTTACAAGTGTAACAACTCATGGTTGTCTTTTAAACTTCAAAACAAACATTTGAGCATTTGAGCAAACCCATGCTCAAATAATAATAGCAAAAATTACATTATTACATCATTTGACATAATGAAGACCAAACCTAGTTACACTATTTTCAACACTCCCTCTTAACTAGGGAGGTATTCATACATACATGGTACATGGACATTCTCAATACAAGAGTTCTCATAAGCAAAGAGTCAGATTAGTTATCCATCTGTTATAGCATCATTTCAACCAACATTGTTTCTATTTAGCAAGGCCTTGACTAACAACTCTATCTCTCACTTAGATTAGAGCAAACAATGTTGGCGAGACCAATGACTGATAGACACGCATCATCATTGTATCCCTTAGGGTCATACCCACCCGAGTGTTCTCTGAGTATGCCCTAATAGGACTATTCTCATCTTGGGTTCCCAGCCCTTAAGAATATTGGTCCTCTCGCCCACTCTTGTCTTGGATGCCCTACCACATCCTCAAAGAGTGTCGGATGCCAGATGATTACATAATCCTCCATTCTTTCTTCCAAACTGAAGACAAGAATGTTGTGTCTAACTCTCCCTTTTACCAGGGATTAGTTCTGAGTTTTTCTTTATTCAAAAACTTACTCAAGTTCCTTTACTCATGGAAACCTTCCAGAGCTCCTTCTTAAACAGAGACTTTATCATCGGTGCTTTATAGGGTCTTCTAGTTGCCTGATGATCCATAGCCTCGATGTCATCAATTTCTTCACATGTAGGGTCCAGCCATCCATCATTTTCCTTGATCATGTCATTCATTCTTTCCTGGAAAGTATCTTCCTTAGATCTGCATCTGGGTCTTTCTTCATAGGGCCATCTAGCTCCATCTCCTCTCAGCGGTGATTGCTCTAGATCACGAGGTACACAGTTGTGATATCATTCACAACTCCATGGCCCTGCATACATACCCAGACTTATCAAAGGTTAGAAATCAAAAACCAAATCATATATATATTACCTTTTAGGTGATGGCCTTCTTTCAGTGACATCTTCTTGTAGGCATCAATCATCCTGCATACATGTTGACATATCTCCCAATGATATCTGTTTATCAAGGGGTCTTCATTCTTTCAGACTTATATCAGAGTCTTTCACATCTTTCTGGGAGAGTTCCTGGTCAAGTCTTCTTGACCCTCTGGATGTTGATTTTCTTCATCATGGTTGCATATCCCACGATCTCCTCACATATTTCATTCCCAGGAGCTTTCAATCAGAGTTCTTCAACTGTAGACAACTACCTCATAATCCATATGAGGACATATTATGTTGATTTCATCTAGATTGACTTCTGTCTCTTTGCTTCTTTCGGAGGAGGAGATCCTTTCCTTTTGATCATGCCTAATTTAGTCTGCAACCACATAATATGTTATCATCATATCAAATATAAATACAACTACATACCTCAGATTCTGCACTCATCCTATTTAGGAACTTTTTGACCTGCACTGAGGTTGACTGGATCCTTACAGATTCTCTTGGTGTCATAACCTAGATTCTCTACATAGAATATTTGCTTGTAAAATCCTTCAAGGATTCGGAGAATCGAATTGTTCTCATCTTAGCATTTTACTATACATAGCAATCTTATTTCTACCTAGAATCCATATATCAAGACCAAGCCATCAAGACCGTGATCCTTGACACACTCTGCCTCAAGCCATCAAACCTCTTCGTGTCACTGCCGAAATAATCATCTTGTTGCACCTCCAGCTAAGTCACTGTTGCACTATGATAGCTCCAATAAGATCTTCATTATTGTTGTAGCCTTCATCTAAATCATGATCTACAAGAACAAGATCATAACTAAAGTAGCATCATGACTGTACAATCTTATTAGATCATGTTGAGACACCAAGACCTTCATACTGCCCCTTTTTCATTATGACGTCGCTGCTCCTTATTACACCGAAATTGAGATCACTGATCTACGAGATCAGCATCTATCTTTGTTGTGATCATAGCTCTAGTCATTGCTCTTTGTAGCACATCAAGTCTGCTTCATATTCAATTTAAGTACTATGTTAACCAATGAGACTGCAAGTATACTGAGGGTTTCTATCATCATGTAGACTTGAGATAGTATAGATTCATATTACTGTAATTCATTATGTAGACTTGCGATAGTATAGATTCATATTATTGTAATTCATTATGCTGCTACCATGACTGTCCCTTGAGGTTGCCACAGAGGTGATCTCTGTATCTTCATCGAGATCATGTTCTTTCAAGAACAGGATCATGATCATCATTGTTACTACAACTTCTTTTATTATGCCGAGAGTGTAGCAATCACTGTCATTACTATTTCCTTTTTATCATGCCTACATTGCAGTCCTTAACGCTGCTTGAATCCCTTGACACTGTTCCTCGTTATGCCTATACTCCAGTGGTTACTGAAATTCTTTTCAACATGACTGAGATAACATCTTTAGGATCATCGTGATCTCTATTAACCCGAGACATTGAGAACAGTAAGGGTTCCGAAATTCTTTATATCATATATACATTGACTGCGTATGAAGTAGATCCACCGAAATAGTGATCTAACCTTTCATCTAGGCCGAGACTATAATGGTCACTGTTTTTGTCATGAATCTGAGATTACTTACCCTTGTCACTATTGATATTGTGGCCCATCAAGACTGAGATTATATTCAATGATACAGTGATCATCAAGTATGTGACAGAGATATCATATGATGCGTCTCTTAAGGGTATGTCGAGAGGGTATATCATCGAGATATTAAAACTGAGACCATAATAGTTATGCCAGGAACGTAGATCTACCTCTTGTAACCTTAACCACTGTTGTTCAATGTGTCTAGTATGCTACAGGGACACTGTTAGGGTCCCACCCTAACCCTCTTATTTATGTAGTAGGATCGAGTCATAGTTATAGTTAAGTAAAGAGTCAATAAAGCCCATATTAATAATTGTAAGTGGTTAACCCCATTTAATGACGGGACCACAATTAGTTACAAATGGGCCATGGTATTAGATAGATGGTATTAATAAGAACCATGGTATTGCTCCATGGTATTGCATGTACGAATCATATATAAAAGATAGAGACTCCCTGCGAGGAGCATCGTGTCTTATTTTGTAATACAGCTCGGCTCTATTGGAGGTTGCCCCCTCGAAGAGGCAAGTGAACATTGCTTTCTGAATAATAAAATACTTGTTGTTGTTTCTCACTGTTCTATGTTCTGGGTATATTTCTTCGTATATTTGGTATTCTGGTATCGTCTTACAGGTTAAGAGCATAACAAGTGGTATCAAAGCGCTTTCCGGGGCCAGTGGGATCTCCATTTTTTAGCAAATTCTTTTTTTTTTGCTAGAGACGTGTTCCGACGTCTTTAAATCACGAGTTCTGTCGTTGAGCGCATAACCTGCGGATTTGGGGAGGCATGCATGCAGGAAATACAAGAGGTGGTCACGCTTGTTGGACTCCCTTGTAACCCCTGTGGGTACCCCTTCGAGTAGTAGCGCATTAGACAGAACCGCGCACAGACTGTCTTCCAAGTACCCTCTGGGTATATCGGAAGCCCCCTAGCTCCTTTGAAACCTCGCCATAGATAAACCGTCGGCCGTCTTACTGCTACAGTACACCGAGAACAGCACTCGGAGAGATTACTCACCCGTATGATAGGGTAGTCGAGTTGTACGGCTAAGGGTAACGTTGATCCTCCATAGTTAGTGCCCTGAAACATTGGGTTGAGTACTACTATCAGACCCTTATGTATATTGCGATCTGTAGCACCTGACACTCCTCGAGACCATAGTTCCCTTCTCTATCTCTGGATCACACATAATCTCTGCCAGATCAGATCTCGCAAGTGGGGGTTTTACAGTAGCAGCCACAATCAGTCCCGCCGTTCAAATTTATCAGAACAGCCATTCAGATCTATTAGATCCATCAGATCCGTAGCAGCAATCTATTCCGTCGTTCAAGATCTCTCCGATCAGCCATTCAGATCTCTCAGATCCATCAGATCTGCCATCCAAATTTGAGTAGTTGTGTGGGTTCCTATACCTGGGCGTGATTTTCGCAGGACTTTTGGCAGCATTGACATTTCGGAGATTCGGCGACTGCAGTATTCCTAAGCAAGGAGTAAAACTCCGTCTGAGACCCCCCGAGGCGCTTATTGGTGACTTAGCCCATAAGAATCAGGACAACAAGCTGAGCAAGGTGGTACCATTCAATTGTTAGTGCCAAAAAAAATTTGGGCAGTCCCAAATTTCAAGTACATCGGATCGGTGCATGGTAGAAACTAGAGCTCAAGCTATGGCCAATGAGAAGATCGACAAACTTGAACAATCCTTGAAAGACATCCAAGACCAGCTGGCGAAAATAACTACAACACTCTCTACGGGCAAGGCGGAAGCCCGCGAGGAGGCGTATATTGGCAATGAACACAGTGAGGGTGAGTCTAGCCACTCTCTTCACCTCTGGGGCACCCACCAACAATCCCGTCCGTGACCACCCAAGCTGGATATGCATAAATTTGATGGCTCTCACCCAGCAGCATGGATAGCACAAATGGAGCAATATTTCAATCTGAATTACATCTTGGATAATGCCACTCAGCTTATGGTGGGGAGCATGTACTTGGACAATGAAAGATGGCAATGGTGGCAATGGCATCAACGTTGCAATGGAAGGCCCTTGACTTGGGACACATTCAAAAAAGCTCTTATGGAGCGCTTTGACCATGACTCTGCTTTTTTGGGTCGTCTCACTAAGCTCCAACAGACTGGCACAGTGGATGAATATATTACAGCCTTTGAAGCCTTAGCTTTCCGCACTTTAGGTCTACAAGATGAGTTCTACACGGAATGTTTTATCAGTGGTCTTAAAGAGGCCATACAAGCTCACGTCCAACTGCACCACCCTCCCACATGGTCGGAGGCTTGCAAGGTAGCTCGTGAAGTTGAACGTGCGTTAGCGGCCCAGTCCAATCGCCCAAATTTCACCTCCAAGGGTCGCCCCCCACAGGCTCACAGCACTACCCAAACACTTAAGGTTCAAAAGGTGTCACCTGCAGAAATGGCAAAAAGAAGAAAGCAGGGATTATGTTACTACTATGATGAAAAATACTCCCCCAGTCATAAATGCAAGGAGCCCAAATTCTTTCAAATTGATGCTACTGATCACAGCTCATCGGAGGAAGCCCCACCACTTGAGGAACCAGAGGAGGAAGAAGAGGACAACCAGAAGGACCATGTCCCTGAAGAACCAGTTATTTCGCTACATGCTTTGGCAGGGATTTCTTCGCCTCAAACTCTCAAAATCAAAGGTTTTATTAAGCATCGCCCAGTGGTAGTCTTGATTGATAGTGGAAGTACACATAATTTTATCCATCAAAGAGTCGCGGAAGCAGTGCATTGTTTTGTACGAGCAATTTCTAACTTCCAAGTCCAAATTGTGGATGGGGGAACAATGAAATGTGACGGCCGCTGTGAAAATGTCAAACTTCAAATGGGGGATTATCAGTTAAAGACCCACATGTTTGCCATCCACATGGGAGGGTGCGACATTGTCCTTGGTGCTGAATGGCTTCGCACACTGGGCCCAATCACAATGGATTTCCAGGAGTTATATATGAGCTTTAAGCAGAACAACCACACACATACCCTCCGCGGACTCCAGGCAGGAGCTCCCGCTATCATCAGCTCACATAGGATGGACAAATTGTTAAAAAAGGGCCATCATGGAGTTATAGCTCAACTTAATGCCATCCAGGTCGTTGAACCCAATTCTCTTCCGATTCATCCTAAGATGCAACAGATCTTAAATAACCATCTGCCAATCTTTGACAAGCCTCATGAGCTTCCACCCTCGAGAGGGGAACATGATCATAGCATCACTTTGGTCCCAAGGGCCCAACCACCAAATGTGCGCCCATATAAATATTCGTTCGCCCACAAGAATGAAATAGAAAAAATAATCAAGGAACTTTTGGAAGCAGGTGTCATTCGTCCCAGCATTAGTCCTTATTCATCACCGGTGGTCATGGTGCTCAAGAAAGATGGGGAATGGCGTATGTGTCCAGACTTCAGGGCCCTCAATAAGTTGACAGTCAAAGATAAATTTCCCATCCCGGTTGTTGATGATTTGTTGGATGAACTAAATGGGGCTCAATTCTTCACTAAGCTTGATCTTCGTTCAGGTTACCACCAAATTCGCATGAAAGAAGTCGACATTCCAAAGACTGCTTTCCAAACTCATGAAGGCCATTATGAGTTTCTGGTCATGCCATTCAGTCTTTGTAATGCCCCATCTACTTTTCAAAGCCTTATGAACCACCTGCTCAAACCATATCTCAGAAAATTTGTCCTTGTTTTCTTCGATGACATCCTCATCTACAGTCGCACTTGGGCCGCACATCTTCAGCATGTAGATCAGCTCTTGCACCTGCTTCGCGAGCATAAATTATTTGTTAAGATGTCCAAGTGTTCTTTTGGCATGGAAGAAGTTGAGTATTTGGGCCACATTGTGGGGCATGAAGGTGTCAGGGTGGACCCCAAAAAGATCCAAGCAATGCAAGATTGGCCTCAACCTAAGACCTTGAAGAGCCTGAGAGGACTTTTGGGTCTCACGAGCTACTATCGCAAATTTGTATGCAACTATGGTCGCATTGCGAGGCCCCTCACTCAACTCCTCAAGAAAAAATAATTCCTCTGGAATGATGAAGCACAACAAGCCTTTACAACTCTCAAAAATGCCATGCGTTCCACTCCAGTCTTAGCACTACCCAACTTCACCAAATCTTTTTGTCATTGAATGTGATGCTTCGAGTACGGGTATTGGGGCAGTCTTAATACAGGAAGGTTGACCCTTGGCCTTCACAAGCCAACAACTAAGTGGGAAGAATCTGGGACAATCTACCTATGAGAAGGAGATGATGGCCATCTTACATGCAGTAGATACCTGGCGACCTTACTTGTTGGGGCGACACTTACAAATCCGCACAGACCATCAAAGTCTTAAACATTTTTTGGAGCAACGCCTATCCTCACCACAACAAAATAAATGGCTCGCCAAAATGTTGGGATATGATTATGAGATAATTTACAAGAAAAGGCACAAAAATATTGTAGCAAATGCATTATCTCGCCAATTTAAGGATGAAAGTACCTTGCTCGCAATTTCCCTTCCCATTCCAGAATGGATTGAAGAGGCTCGCAGGGAATGGTTTTCACATCCCTGGCTCTCCCAACTCATTACTCAATTGCAGGCGGATCCAAATTCCACCAAGGGCTACTCATGGCAGGATGAGATTTTGCGCTACAAGGACAGAGTCGTACTATCACCAACGTCCACCCTCAAAAGCAGCGTTTTGGCGGAGTTGCATTCATCCCCCACTGCAGGACATTCAAGCTTTTAGAAGACGTATGCTCGCACTCGAAGATCATTTTTTTGGACAGGAATGAAAAAGGACATTCTTACTTTTGTAGCGGAATGCGACGTCTATCAGCACCACCAAGGAGAGATCGTCAAAGCACCAGGCACATTACAGGCCTTCCAAAGTCAGGAAACAAGTCAGTCATCATGGTGGTGGTGGACAGACTTTCTAAGTATGCTCATTTTTGCGCCCTACCCCACCCTTTTACACCAACTTTGGTCGCTCAATCTTTCATGGATCAGATCTTCAAATTGCATGGCATGCCCACTTCCATTGTGTCTGATCGTGACCCGGTCTTCACCAGTAATTTTTGGCAGGAACTCTTCAGGCTACAAGGTACCCAACTAAAGCTCAGTACTTCCTATCATCCACAAACTGATGGTCAAACTGAAGCAGTCAACAAATGTCTGGAAACCTACCTTAGGTGTTTCACTTTAGAAAAGAAACATCTCTGGGTACAGTGGTTACCTCTAGCTGAATGGTGGTATAACACCAACTATCATGCCAACACCAAAATGACTCCATATGAAGCAGTTGTTGGTCAACTCCCTCCGTCCCCTACTTCTTATATCAATGGGTGCACAAAGGTACAAGCAGTGGATCAACTCCTATAGAACCGCACAACCATGCTCGCCCATCTTAGAGAGAATCTTCATCAAGCTCAAAACTGCATGAAGCAACAAGTAGATCAACATCGATCAGAACGCCAATTTCAAGAAGGAGATCAGGTATTTTTGAGGCTGCAACCATATAAGCAAACATCACTCAAAGACAAGGGGTGTTAGAAACTATCTCCAAAATTCTACGGACCATATCAAGTACTTCAGCGCATTGGAGAAGTGGCCTACAAGCTAGCTTTGCCACCCACTGCAAAAATCCATCCAATTTTCCATGTCTCATGCCTCAAGAAAGTGATTGGGAACAATTGCAGAATTCAAACCAGTCTACCTAAACTAGATGAAGAAGGGTCAATCTGGCTCCAACCTGAACAGGTCCTGGACACACGAGAACGGCACCTGCGTGGCCACATGATCAAGGAAGTCCTCGTCAAGTGGAAAGACACGTCTCCGGAAGATGCAACCTGGGAACCAGCCACTATTCTTCAGCAGTTTTCGCAGCTTCAACCTTGAGGACAAGGCTATTCTTATGGGGGAGGGCATGTTAGGGTCCCACCCTAACCCCCTTATTTATGTAGTAGGATCGAGTCATAGTTATAGTTAAGTAAAGAGTCAATAAAGCCCATATTAATGATTGTAAGTGGTTAACCCAAATTTAATGACGGGACCACAGTTAGTTGCAAATGGGCCATGGTATTAGATAAATGGTATTAATAAAAACCATGGTATTGCTCCATGGTATTGCATGTACGAATCATATATAAACTAAGATACCGGATTCGTCCAAAAGCCCTGTCGAATCGCGAATCTAGCGAATCCGACACAGTTCTCTGCGGATTCGTGTCCAAACTTCAGGACACGTCGTGTCCTATAACGTGTCCTGAATTTGCAGTGCGTGTCGCGATTTTTGGGACGTGTCCTGTTTTTGGGACGTGTCAAGCCAGAGTTTTCAGCATTCTTTTGTACTGTTCATAAGATTGGCGATTAATGAATCGATTATAAGTTGCCAGAAAAGAAAGGCCTATTCTAGTATCTTCCATATCCTAACTGTGTGAAATGGTGGTTTTATTCTTTGATTGATTGGATGATTTTCTAATGAAATATGGCCTCTGTCTTGAATGTAGTTGCATATTCAAGAGCCAAATTTGAACAACCCTTGCTTCACTGAGATGCTAAATGCTGCTAAAGGAATGCTGCTGTAATAAATGGGATTTGGTTCACTGAGATTCCTTGCTTGAGATTGGCATGGAGTTCAATATTTTAATATCAAAGCAAGCATTTGACGAAGTGGTTGCTTTCAGTTTTTCCTGAGTATAGATGTGAGATATATAACCCTAAGGTTTGGAGTCTGGACAACATTATATCTTTTCATCTTGAATCTGGTTTGCTTGGAGGGAACAGCGTTATTTACAGAGAAAAAAGTGGTCAAGTATTATTGTTAATATTTAGAGGTCAAACAAGCATGATGTGCCACCTTGATTGATTCAGTTTTTATCTGGTTCTTTTGAAAGGGTTGCACCATTTAAAAAAATGGTGAAATCTAGTTGTAAGTTGTCTTTCAGTTATGAATTATGAATCATGATTTAAATTTTTAATAAATTTATCATTTATGTGACCAGTACCACTGACATTTATTTGAATTTTGTATGTACTATGCATGCTAATTAGTAATTACTAATAGGCATAGCTATAGATGAAGAATCAAGATCTATGTTTGAAATCAATAAATTTGTATCATTAATTAAAATTTGTGTAAGAAATATGATAATATCTAATTTTTAATATATATATATATATTTTGAAATATATATTATATATATATATATTTAATAAAATAATATATAACGTGTCCTGTTCCGGGGGGTCAACGTGTCCCGAATCCGACACCACGAATCCCGAATCCTCCGTGTCTCGAATCCCCGTGTCAGGTGACTTAGTTAATATAAAGGATAGAGACTCCCTGCGAGGAGCATCATGTCTTATTTGTAATCGAGCTCGGCTCTATTGGAGGTTGCACCCTCGAAGAGGCAAGTGAACATTGCTTTCTGAATAATAAAATACTTGTTGTTGTTTCTCACTGTTCTATGTTCTAGGTATGGTATTCTGGTATCATCTTGCAGGTTAAGAGCAAAACAGAAAGCACCGAGAACTACATGCCATGACTCCTCCTAGTCATGTGAGATCAATCTATCACTATAATGCAGAGACTGTCATGATTAGATCTATGCTAAGAATGAATAAAGTTCAATCCTTATGTCAAAACAGTATCCTTATCCAAGATCTTCTCTGCCTCATCCATCCGAGTTCGGTGCCTTCAATTCATAGGTATGTCGAGGTGAGATCTTTGCTCCGGAACTTAGATCAATGCTGCGTCGTTATTCATGCATCGAGATCTGGCCATGACTATGCCGAAGGTATCTATCTCAGAACACATGTCAATACTGTATTTATATCTGCAGTCTTCTCTGCTCTATCTATTCGGGAACGTCACCTTCAAATCACAGGTATGTCGAGAGTAGATTAACATGGGTTCTTCTGCTCCTTATACCCATCCAAGGTAGCAGTTGAACCCTAGATTTATCTCTTCATTTATGCGGATATCTGCTCCTTCAATCACCCGAAAATTCAAAGAGGAATGTGAGTTTTTCCTTCTACCTTTTTGCGTTGACCCATACTTGCTTATTGCTGCATGAGGGAGTTGATCTTCTTTACGCCCTTTGTTGAACCTGCCTCTGATACCATGTTGAGAAATTAAGGGCAATGTTATTGTTATATTTCTCTTTCTTAGATAACTGCTTGAGATATTATTTTCTTCAGATTTGATCGATATTATTACTATGTATCATGATCATCAACCAGCTATCAAAATCAGGAAAATCAATCATACACAAGTACACAAAATATTGGCACACCATGCCAGGGCAAAAACCTCTCCAAAATCTGAGAGAAAAAACCCTTGAACTTTTTCTTATAGATTCTGTATTAACGAATTCCAAGACCTTTACAAAAGACACTAGAAAGCCTTCAACATCAAGATGACAAACCTTCCGAAATGTACCCAAGCGTAGAATCCCTTTCTGCAACTTTGCACTGTATGGTATGGCTGCATCAACGTGAAGACAGTCACCAAATCAGCTTCATTTAAACCCCTTCCACCTTCGCTTTTCATGCAAGCTAAACAATCATGAAACAACTCTTTGTATTAGCTTGCGTAAGGAGACTTTACTCTTCCCCCTTCCTTTCCCCTTACCGCTCTCCTTCCATCCTTCCTTACCGCTATAGAGCCCCCCAAGCAACCTACGAACCCAAGAGGTTAGGGAGCCAGGGGACAGGCTTGCCTCAATACAATGGTGTCACTCGTCCTGGTGATACAACTGGTGGACCTGAGGGGTTCATTTTCCCGACAATATCCACTCCCCACATCGAAAATGGTCTTGAAAGGCCTTCGCGAAGTATTCACCACATTCAAGTATAACCAATTTCATTCCTGAGATGGCATCAAACCCAGGAACACCATGAAGAAAGCGTAATAGCTCACTAGTCTAGCTCCATGCCACCGAAAATGTATCATAACCAATTTCATTCCTGAGATGGCGTCAAACCCAGGAACACCATGAAGAAATCATAATAGCTCACTGGTCTAGCTCCATGGCACCGAAAATGTATCGGGGCTCAAGTGATTCACCAACTAGATTCTTCATAGGAGAACCTAGCTGTGAGCACGAGGACCTTTTCAAAGAGAGGGGTAATATATGCCGAAATGTATACTGTCCAGGAGCAGCGAAAATGTTACAGTCAGCGTCAAATGGCGGAAGCACATGCGAGGGGAAGAGAGGCTCTTCTAGCCCTTCCTATACTTCGATCTTCAAGAGACTAGATCTGCCTTATAGATTAAGGCTAGATCTATCATGAAACCCAACCAATACACCTTCACTATGATGCTCTAGCTCAAAAACCAGACCTTCGCACGTGTGAAGACAATCTCGGGTGAGGGAACAGACTTCCTCTTGTTGTGGCTCTCATTCTTTGTCTCGTCTTCCCTTGATCTAGATGCGAGAATGAGAGATTGTATCTTGTGTTTCAAGGTAAGATCATAGTGGCCTATTTATAGGCTTGTATCCCCTTCTCCAAGGAGACATGATCCCTTCTCTTAGGCCGACATTCCAAGCGGATACCATTTCTTTTGATTTCGGTGGGCATGAATTCGGTGGTACATTTCAGTGGTTTTCATCTAGTGATCTGGAAGGACTCTTTAACAATTATTGACTTTACAAGTATAACAACTCATGATTGTCTTTTAAGCTTCAAAACCAACATTTGCGCATGAAACCCATGCTCAAATAATAATAGCAAAAATTACATTGTTACATCATTGGACATAATGAAGACCAAACCTAGTTACACTATTTTCAACATATAATTGTATCAAGGTATCGTTCTATAATTGTATTTATATATCATTCTATCACTGTATCTAGCATATTTTGAGATGCCTTTTAAGAAAGGGTGTTTTGTATGTAAAGTGTGCATGATGAAAAAGCTTAGATAACTGCAATACATGTGATAATGAATCAAGTTGAAAACCTCTCCAGATCTCAACTATTCCGTACACAGGAATAAAAAACAAACAACATGGGCACTTTGATGCAACTTGGTTACAGAGACATGTACAAGGAATAAAAGGCTAAACTTGTAATATTAACTATTTATATTGCTGCTAATTCAATTTCAGATTTTGTATGATATTAACTATTTATATTGCCGTTGATTCAATTTACGTTTTCAATTTCAGTTTTTGTGCGATATTTAATGTCATCCACATGGAAAGATGTTCTATACCATTCACATGAAAAGATGTTCTAAATATAGCATGACTGCTAAAAAATCAACCAACACAAAGATATCCACCACCAATATTCAGACAAAAATATATACATACTTCATTATAAACAATATCAACTACAAGGAAAACAATCTCCAGACTTTGATTAACAGTATTCATTAGGTTTTCCCCCTTCTTCCAAAAATGCTTGTTGTATAAGATTCAAAACCCAAAACTCTTAGGGTTGAAATTGAAACAAAGGGTCAATAAGCAGAAGGGTCCTGCTCAGATTCTCGGTGGGCCTAATTCAAAAGGTCACGATGTGAAATAGATTATCAGCTGAGCGAAGAAAAATTCAAAAAAAATAAAAAGAACATGCAGAATTAATCAAGTCTAGCAAAAATTATTATCATGGAAAAACACCTTAAGGAAGGTGGGCTGAGTTTAAAGGATGAGCTGCATTAGATATACAAAAAGAAAATAGGGAAAAGGAAAAATCATAGACCCTTTTAACACTTCCTAAGGTTCAGTTACACAATACCCAAAATCTCTAAGGACTACAAAGTTCCTCCTTGGATCTACAAAAGGAGGGCTTGATTAACCTGAGGGAACGTATGCTTGATATTTAATCAAGGGTCAAGAATTCAAACGCATCTCACAATGGGTTGGAAACAAATTTGCATAGAGGGGGTGAAAGCTCAAACATGGTCATGGAGGCGTCTATTCAGAACCAACTAGTTAGTTATCGAGGGGATAGCCAGTCTTTTGTATCTAATTCCAGATATAGAACAAGATCACAAACAGGGTTAAAGGATGCCAATATAAAGCACTCTTGAGCAATGCTTTCAGACCTGATCTCAAAAATGTAATGGAAGGAATATCCAATATATCTAAACCTCTTCTTCAAGCTCACGTGAATGTAGAAGCAAGTAGGCAATCAAGCACTCTTGAGCAATGCTCTTAGACCTGATCTCAAAAGAGTGTAATGGGAGGAAAATCCAGTATATCTAAATCTATTCTTCAGGCTCATATGTATGTAGAAGCAAGTAGGCAATTAACAATTCAAGGGCAGCCTTGGAGATTCAACACCTAAAAACGTAAAAAAGATAGTTCTATCTTTCAAATGTGAGAGGCTTAGGATTTGAGCCATACATTGAGTGGCTAGAAGTTCAGCAGAGAGAATTTGTTATTTTCCTTGATAAAAACAAAAGGGAGAGGTGACTTGTAATTTGTCAATCATAATTAGAAATATTCTCTCGAGGTGGGACTTCAAAGCTTATCTCGAAAGTGAAATGGGAGGAAAATCCAGCATATCTAGAGCTATTCTTCAGTCTCATATTGATGTATAAGAATGCATGCAATTAACAAATCAAGGGGAGACTTGGGGATTCAACTTCAAAACAGTTAGAGAACGATAGTTCTATCTCTAAATGTGAGAGGTTTAAGATCTGGCCATAAGAAAAAATACATCAAGTCGCTCGAGGTTAAACAGTGACAATTTATTATCTTTTTCAAAAAATCAAAATAATGACAGAGAGGGTTGGCTTATGAATCGTATTATTCTTGTAATATCTGCATTAAAAAACTAAATCCGGATCATTATTCTTGTAGTATCTGCCCAAAAGAATTTAATCCAGATCACTGTGAAATTACAATGAAGACTTTCGAGATTATCTCCATCTCATAAAAGGAGAAACTTTGAAAGGCCAAGTAACAACGAGGACAAAGTAAAAAGTTCCAAATTCTTCTACTCAATTGAATTAAACTAGAACAACAATGGGAATATCACATGGGAGGCATTCAACGAAATATTTGATTTGATTTGTTTTTAAATAAATGTTTAAAAGACAACATGGCCTATGAGGTAGGCAATTTAAAGTTCAAAAAGTAGGAACTAAGTTATTGGTAGGTTATTATAGTTTGCAAGGAGGCAAGTAAAGGATGAAGAGTGAATATACCTATCTATAGGAAAGGACAAATACCGACTTTTTTCCTACACAACATGGTGAATGTACAATGTATTTGTTGTAGATTGCTCCAATTTTGAAGACATGGCCATGGAATCAAATTGCAATTACACTCTACTAAGACGTATCTGCCAAGGCTTCTTTATCATAGTTAAAAAAGAGATGCACCAAATTTCTGTAACCGAGAATATTGAATGCAGCGAGGTATCACTAGTCAACTAGTGAAAGGTATCCAAAAGCCAAAACCACTGGAGTCTCAAACACAAATCCTTATTTTCCAAATCTCTAGCGCAGCAAGGGGTTGGTGCCCAAGGCTTAGACAACAAGGAAGGCCTATGGTAGAAAATCTCAACTAGTAAATACTAAATATTAGTTGATGGCATCAAGTTTATGTAAAGCAATGTTACCAGACTCGGAATCGGCAATAAATCGGCGAGGCAAAAGAGTGAAGAGTTCTAATCGGATCGGGAAAAAATCGGGGAAAAATCGGTGAATTCAATAAATAAAGATATACATATATATTGAATTAAAAAAACATTTTTCATTGATATTCAATAAAGCCATGTTCAAACAATGCATAATATCAATAGATGTCCAAAATTATGAGTCCAAACATGATCCAAAGTACTAAGTCCTGACTCCTAACCAGTGACTACATAGAACCAGAAGCATCTTCTTCTAAAAGTTTATAAAATACTGCATACTAATCAGTAAATAATCAGTAACTGAAATCTCTTGATTGCTACTGAAATGATACGATAATGGTTTGGTATTGAAATCTCTGACAGAGCACACGCTGAAGCTAACATTGGAGCACACTGCACTCTACACCTCTATTACACTACGACTCTATTACGTGAAGTAAACTGAAACTGAAATCATGCCTCTATTACCTTCTCAGTGTATGAGTTGTGGGCCTGACCAGTGAGAAGTGAGTTACGGACCAACGTTTAATTTTTAACCTAACTAAACCATGCAATGAAAAATGCAAAAACCTCTAAAGTTAAAACCTTTGCTCACAGAGTTGAGGGCTGAAAATCCCCTCAATCGCCTAAATCACAATTAATCGGTGAGTCGCAAGTCAAACTCATGTTGACCACGAGTCAAACTTGGTCAATGCGAGTTTGACTCGCCCAGAGTTGAATCGGATCGTTTGAGGAAAGAGCAGAGTTTGACTCGTGATTAATCGCGAGTGATCGGAGATTCATGTTTCACTGATGTAAAGTCATTAATCAACAAGGAAGGCCTAAAGTAGAAAAGCTTGATTAGTAAATATTTAGTTGGTTGCATTGTATTACTGTAAAATCATTTGACAAGCGAGGAGGTTTGTGGGAATCTATACTTTGAAAGACTTTAAAACAAGTTTTTTATTTAGTTGGCAACCACATCGATGGCCTATCGAGGCTGGAAAATAAGTGCACACTAGATGGTCTATTGAGGATGGAAAATATGCGCATGTCGACACCAGTGCAGAGTTAGGGCTCGATTAGGCTTCAGATTGTCTAGCTTTTTGTGAATGAGTTCCATGGGAAGAAAAAAAGTATGTAGCAAATGTATATAGTAAAACAATGATAACAAGCCACAATATGGTTGGGCAAGGGAACGGGACTTAAGTCTCGGGGAAGCTCTAGTAAATGAATGGCCTACATTCAAGTCCTACGGCACACTAGGGGTGAGTCTTTGCTTTGGTTTGGTTAGCGTAGTTTACTTTGGTGCTTTCACTTGTTTCCATACTCCTTATACAAACAGGGCAAACAAAAGGATTCACTGTGTTGGGCAACTAACACTCTAGTATTTTGCAATGTGGAGGTGTGCTATTAAGCACTTTTCTTTCCAACTGATAAAAGAAAAGTAATGACAATGGCAATATCTTTTGAGAACGTTGGCACATCAAAAAACCAAAAGATTTTATGTGAGGTTTACATATGGTAGAGGAACATTGAAGAAGTTTTACATCTCTTCTTACAATATCACAATGAGACATAATATATAGTTCACTCTCCGTTTGTATCACAATGAGACAAAGGGGTTGAGGAGAAACAGAAGGAAATCAGTAAGCACCACTCTAGATTTGCCTTTGAACAAAAGCTTGACAGGGGATGATGAAGAGAGTACATATCAAGACAAAGCGAATATTGTAGAGAAAAATGCCGACCAACCATGTAGCCAATTTCAATCATAACGGTCACCCCAAATATGAATAAAATGGACCTCCCAATTGCATTTCCTCTACGCAACATGTAGAGGAAGAAAAGCGCATATCTAAGGAGTTTAATAGAAGTCACAGTGGAGGGAGTATTGGGCTCTAGGTCAAAAATGGATTCTTGGTCCAGAAAGTAGACTCCCAGAAGATGTTAAGGGAGTGGTGAAGCCACACCCACCTAGACAAATACAAGCCACAATGGAATAGTTGCTTCCACAGCCATGATTTCGAAACATAAAGAACTTTTCTCATATAAAATTTGCACATGTATACATAGACAAAAACACTACAGCTGACAGATTGTAACTACATAACAGTTACAAAACCAAGTTACAAACAGCATTCATTACAGAGAACATTAATAACTAATCAACACACTGATACTTATAAAGTGCATAAATTCCACATTAAGAGATAACTCTCTTATAGAGAGATCAGCGAGCTAAATGTCAATGAAATATGGTACAGCTTTAGTAAAACAATAACGCATGCCAAACAAAGTTTCCAAATAAAAGGGGGTAATCTTCCTACCCACCAACACTTGTCTCGTCTACAGCAAAAATGCATTCTTGGCTGCATGCAGAACAAAGTCCATGTGAAATACATCTATCGGAACTCACTGTGAATAAAAAAACGCATATGCTAGACAAAATCAGTATTAGAAGTGACATCCCAGAAACACAATTACAAGAGGGAGCTGCAAATATATATCACTTTAGATCACTTACTCAATTTGACCGGCAAAACGGAGCTGCAAATATAGATCACTCTCATTCAATATGAATGGCAAGAAAGAGCTGCAAATACAGAGCACTCATTTCAACTTCAGCCCTATTTTCTTTGCCTTGCTCTGGACATAGACATATAGACAGACGAGATTTTGGAACAGAAATGGGTTTGGGATTTTATTTGAGTTGAGTTTAATCACGCCCTGCGGATATGTTTAAACCTAGGCTCGGGTGTTCAGGTTAAGAGAAGCTGCTTTGTCGTGATGGAGGTTGCGTGAGACGGTTGAGAATGGTTAAAGCGTGAGCATTTATTAGGGAATTTGCATGCGAGCCTCGTGTCTTATGCAATGAATTAACCATGGCATGTAGTTAGATTCTTACTGCAAATGGTAGTGTGCATAAATGAAGAAATTATACGGAAGAACAAAAACATTAAAGTGTCGATTAAGAGTTGTGTCATGGATGCACTTATAATTCTTGTGTTATATAAATGAGAATTTTTTTTCAATGTTTTTGGTTTTTTTTTAATTTAATTTAATTAGTTTAGAATTTGGTAAAATTCATTCAAATTACAAATTTACAAATTCACTAAATGATTTCTTTTAAAAAGCATTAAATTTATATATATATATATAACAGTTAAAATAACACTGCTTCTGCTTGGCTAAGAGCTCGTCTTCCTCGTACGTAAGGAAACAGGTTAACGGCCCAAGACCCAGAGGCATCTGGCAGGAGTGAAAGTCTGCTCCCTTACGGACCACCAGCGGGTTATTTCAGGTGGCGTGGTTTTCCTTGATAACAGTGATGTGTCAACTGACATTCGCGGATAGCAGCCAAAGATGGCTGTCCTCGCTGTTGGTTTGACAAACTGAGTTTGATAGGTTTTTCCACCTTTTGAAAAAAAAAAAAAAAAAAATACAAATCAAAATTTCATTAAAAAAAAATTTTACCAATTCCCATAAACAAATCTATAAAAATTCAAAATATCTCACATATAAAAAACTTCATTTCATTTTAAATGCATGTAAATTCAACTCCATTTCATTTTAGATGCATGTAAATTTTGGCATCTTACTATGTCATACCTTTTATTGGAGACATAAAACTTAGTTCATTGTTCACGCCAATAGAATGGACATGGGCATTGGGGAAACGCTTTGTATTCCCGTTGCATGTTTATTTATTTACCACCTTAGGATTGTAAATGGGTTTTTGTTGATGATAAATGAGTAGTGGATTTATAATTGTGATGCAAGCTATACGTTGTTCATTTTGTAATGATTAGTGGAAAAACAAAGTTGAGTTAATTTTCGTATTATCATGTAAATTATATAAGTTAGATTTATAAAATTATTTTTGTGAGCTAGAATTTGTATTATTATAATTTAATAATTATGTGTATAATTTGAGTGGTTTAATAGTTAAGAATTTGTGTTTTTTTTAGAGATTATATATACAGCTTGAGTGGGTCTAATGGTTAAGAGCATGTGTTTCCTCCTAAGAGGTCATTGGTTCAAAACTAGAGGGAGCTAGAGTATGTATACCTTTGTAGACTAAACAACAGGGTCTCATACACCAATTTGGTGTCTGGCTTGGTTGTGACCTTATAAAAATGGGTATTATTATTATTATATAAATTTTAAGGAGAATAATATATGTATAACTTTATAGATTAATTTGGTGTCTGGCTTGGTTGTGATCTTATAAAAATGGGTATTATTATTATTATATAAATTTTAAGGAGAATAATATATGTATAACTTTATAGATTAAGAAGTGATATTTATCATTTTTATAAAAATCCATTTTCATATAAAATTTCAAATAAAATATTAAAAAATATAATATGCTTTCCTCTAACAAGTAAAGGAAGAAGGTTTGTGTTTTTTTACTATTATTGATTTACTATTATTAATATTTGCTCGAGCAAATTTTGTCAAATTAATTTTTGATTAATGTTATTATTGGTTTTTATACAAAAAGGATTCACCACCCTTGAATACCCTAAATGCAACCTAATTGTATAATATGAATATCTAATACAAGCACTTCCATGAATCCAAAATAATTATTATAGTATTTTAAGCTTAAAATGTTGATTTCCATTCTCTTTATTTTGAATGAACAAAAAAAACCAATTCATATTTTGAATGGACCAAAAAAACTAATTTATAGCACTTTTAACCATGACCAAGTCACCGCCCAAAATTGACATGGTTTTATTACCCGTCTTCATCCATTTTTGCCACATATAACACACATTTTTCACCAAGTGATGTCATCCTCTCATGCATTTTCCACAAAAAGTCAATAAAAGAGACCTATGAGGTAACTCGTTTATATTATACATTTATTTCAATGTTTTAGCATGTTATGAGCCTTAATTAACAATTTATGCTACTAATGATGGTTTCTAGTAAATCTAGTAAGCTCCATGGGTTCTTGTAACCGACCTTTAAGTTTGTGATGGTTCCATACTTCTGGACAAAAAGGGCAACATGGATTTCCTTCCACACATTGCCAATATGCTTTGATGTCCATCGGATCAGATCAAGAGTCGTAACAAAGTGCATTAGCCATAGGTCAAACTTGCATTGACCAAACCCAAAATTTGAGGATGGGAACGATGTTATTAGGCCTACACAAATCAATTTTCCAAATCACACACAAACCACCAATTTGCAATGAAAAAAGTTTTATCATTGTCTTGAATTGGATGGGAAATCCACTCACATTTTCTTTTCTCTACTCTTATTAAGATCTGGCATAGTAATTGATAAGCGAGATAAGAGATATCATGGTTCCACCTGCTCACTCCTTTTCTCATGTATATGTATAAATCTCAACCCTCTGTGATCACGTAAGAGGAGGAATGAGTGATCGATCGGACTTATATATATATTTTTAACCCTAGATCAACCCATTGTTAGGGTTTACCTAAACTCAACTCACATGTAATTATCTGGGATTAAGCTAATACAAATGTAATGTATTGATGTTGTTTCACATATCATCTTTGTGTAAACTCTATGTGCAATTTAGATCCTTATCGTAGGTAATGTATGTAATATCCCTAGTTGAACCTCTCATTACTGTAAATAACTGTAATTACTCAAAGAATGAGAGAAGGGACACAGACTCTAGTTTGCTTGGGGAGGGAAATTTCTTGAGGAATTAACAAAATCAAATACACCAATCATGGGTTGGATGAGAAAATTAAATGAGTGGATTGTGCATTAAATTTAACTAAAGAGACAAGGACAAGCCCAAGTGTCCTTCAATTTTCGAATCATAAGCAAGAAAAGGACAAAAATTTAAAGACGAGCATGGGTTGTGTTGTCTCGGAGTTGATTGCGTGGAGCCTTGGGAAAAGGCAAACAATTGATCTGTTAGGAGGCACAAAAACAAGTCAGCAAACAAGGAGGAACACACTGGAAAATGTCGTAGGTATGTGAAGCAGAAGAGAACAGGAAAAAGCACTATGAAAATTCCTCCAGGGATCGGAGGTGTAGAGAGAGTAGCATAAGAATCAGAATTTGGAAAAAAATACCAACTGAGGAATCCTCTAAGAGAGGCTTGCTGGGTGAAATATTACAAAGAGTAGAGGCTTGCATGAGGGTTGAAAAACCCACCAGAAGCCTAGGATTGAAGAACCTATTATATTGGGAAAAATCATTCAAGTGCATGAGAGGTTGATGAACCACCAAGAATTACCTTGATGGCTAATGCTCTGGTGTTTGTCTCACTGATGAACCACTTGGAGGGGTGATTTCTTCCACCTATCAGTATTTCAACCACTAATGAAACTTCCTTTAGTGTGGACTCTCTTCTCCTAAAAATGAGATGAGAATTCTCTGTTGTATGGTATCTTGGCATGGACGTAGTTTTTGTATGTAATGCTTAGAACACTAAGTGGAAAGTTGGGTAGTTGGTGGATGAAGGTTGTCTAACCTTGTGTCATCTTATTTCAGCTAAAGAAACTATTTGATCTCTCTTCCAACAAGACTCCACCTCAAGCATTGGAATTTGGCTTAAGGGTGATAGTTGCAAGTAAGACTTGACCGTAGTTGTCTATGGTTGTGTGGAGAGTCGAAGTCCCACTCGCAGTTGGCAAACTTTGTATTGTATAAGATAAGTGATACTCCAACTCTTGTAATTAAATGTCTAAAATGTGGGTTATGCCTATGAATCAAATCGTTATTTCCTCTAGGAATTTTGGACATTATATTGTTTCTTGTTCACTTTCACCTGTTCATTATACGTTTATTAAATTAGTCTTAGGTTGGTGTTGAGCGCTTTAGGCCCGTGCACAGGTGTATTAACATATATATGCATATATGTTATAAAACACACACACACACATATCACAATCAATTGCTAAGGAGCACCAAGAAATTGGCGTGGGTGTGGTCTAGAAGTGACCAGCATTAAGCCAAGAGTCGAAGCTTGCATGCGTTGAAGTAGAGGCCTTAGCCTTGAGGGCTAAGTGGTTAACCCATATAACTATGTGCCATAATCGAGGGCAAAACTCAGGCTCAAAATGGACGGTGGAGATTGCATTAGCCAATTGATGTTCAAGGATTTGGCAAGGCCTCACTGTTGGGTAGCGCAAGCCCCGTGGAACGAGTATGGGGTACGAAGCCCGGAATTGTGGGTAATATTAGGATAAAAGACTCTGCGGAAAGCGCGGAGCGCGAACTATAGGAGGTTGAGTCAAAGGGTAGTCCGCCCGAAAATAATGTAAAGAAATAGTAATAGAGTCGGCCCGCGGAGGGATCGCGAGCCAAGGGAGAGTATAAATAGAGCGTGGCTCTACAAGGGAAAAGTAGTTCTTGGGAAAGATGGAATGTAATGTATTTTGAAAGGCAATAGCTTGAAAGCGTCTATAAGTTCGAGTCGAAGGAGTAGGGTAGAAGGTAGAGGCTCTACAGTTGTGTGCCTAGAGGCCTGGAAATTCCACAGCTGTGTGCGCGGACCCTTGCAGCTGAGTGCGCAGGGTGGATCTGGATGTATTGTTGAAGATTGATAATAAAGATAAGTTTCTTCTGAATTCTGTGTTAATTGCGATTTTACTCTTTTATGATAAACGAACTATTATGATCTCGGCATTTGCTACTGTTGAATACATGTGAACTGGGTTAATCTTGATGTGCGAAGTAACCAAAAGTAATAAATGTTTTCTTAAAGACCGTTTTAACTAGATCAAACTAGTAATAAGTGATTCAATCTGTAATAAGTGCGCTAAGGGTATTCTGATCTGCGCGGATCTGGCATAGCGCGAGGCTGCAGAACAACACGCGAGCCCCAAACCACATCCAAGACATCCCCAGGGTGCAGAAACCTAGTTCCAGCACCCTCCCCTGCTACCTCGGGTGAGACCTCAGTCCGCGCTTCGCGGGCTGTTGCCGAAAGGGTCGGTAGCTGCAGGATTTGTTTGGCTAAATAATTCTTCCGAACTTGGGTCAAGCCCAAATAAGCCAAAAAAGGGTTCCATTGCCGGGACCGGGATCTGCCTAAGGGTTGTCTAGTGTGAAAGGCGGGGACATTAGAGAAAAGAGTGACAAAAGATCAGGACAATAGTAATGGCGAGTGCCATCCAGTTACCAGTATTCAAAGGAGCAGGGAGTGAAGATCCGGAAAAATTTTGGTTTGTATTGCATTCAGTAAGGAACGCGCAGTAAATCATGGAAGATAATATCAAGAAAGTTGTCTTAGTCAGCACACTACAGGACCGAGCGCTAACATGATATATGAAGTATTCAGGCATCAACCCAACGGCAGGGATAGCGGGCATCCACAAGGAATTAAAAAAGGAGTTCAGCCGACCAAAATCAGAATCGCAGTCGGTCGTGGGATTCAAAGAGATCACGATGATGACTGGTGAGACCCCGTGGGATCTGGATCAGAGGTTAAAAATCACTATTCGCGAAGCCAACATGACCCTAACGGATGCACAGCACCGCACTTGGTTTATCGCATCACTAACGCCATATCTGAAATTGACTTTGTCACAACAGATGATCTCAATCCAAGCAGAAGCGCTGGAGGCAACAATGCGGCTGCACGAAACCCCGGTACAGGATCCAGGGTTGGGAGTTCAGCAAATCCAAGCGCAGGTCCAAAATTTGTGTTTGGAAATACAAAAGTTAAAACAAGACCAAGCGCCAGAAGTTCGGGAAGAAGTTTGGTGCATCAAGTGTAGGGGCCAGGGACATGATAAAGACCATTGTCCAGTTGTGGTGAATCTTGTGGTCACGGGGGGACCAGCACCATTGCGACCAGAGGCACAGGTAGGGTCGAGCATGATCGCCCCGCTCTAGTGTGCAATCTGTCAAGTAGGAGGAAAACACAACACGGATAATTGCCACCTGTTGCCGAAATACAATCAGACCCCCCAATAGCTCTTTTGCAACTTTTGTAGATCGGTGGGTCACGAGGACAAAGATTGTCTGATGTTGGTGGATCAGGCATCTGCCTACCAATTACAGACTGCGGGGCAAGGTGAAAACCTAGTTGCAACGTTTGCGCGTGGTGGATTCCAAGGATGGGGTCGAGGACGGGGCAGAATGGTACCAGGAAGGGTTCGAGGACAGCTAATTTGTTACAATTGTGGAGGACCAAGACATTACGTGCGGGATTGCACAAATCCAACTCGAGTATCGTGTCCCTATTGCGAGCAATTCAACCATGAACTACTGCATTGGCCTATGCTGCTAGCACAGATTTGCGAAAAAAGGATAGCATCTCCTACGACGACACAAAATGTCCAGATGATAAGGTCTGAACCACGCATTGAAGAACCTAAAGTAAATATGGTACTAGGGAGCGGTGCAACCTTAGAAGGGGATCAGTCTGAGCCGTATAAAGGTCCCTCGATGTTGACAACTTTCATAGAAACTTGCATGAAGTTACTTCGCGATAATAGGGCAGTGAAAGGATTGCAGGAGGTAATTAACAAATACGCAGGATGGGGAGAACCTTGCATAGTCCGATGAATAGGGGACCATACGTCGCGAACCGGACAAGAAGTGCAGTTAACAACACGAATTGGCGACTATGAGATGGATCAGGTCATTCTGGACCTCGGTTCGGATGCAAACGTCTTGCCTAAGCAGACGTGGGAGCGTATCAGCAAGCCCCCACTCCAATGGTCTCCAATCCAATTACGGATGGAAAATCAGCAGAAGATCTTGCCCATGGGTAGGCTGCAAGGAATCACCATAGACCTGGATGGTGCAAGCACTAGAACGGACTTTGAAGTTATTGAGATAGTGGACAAAAAAAGCCCGTACCCCGCGTTGTTGGGAATAGACTGGGCCATCGACATGAATGGGATTATTAATCTCAAGCAGAGGAAGATGATATTTGAGAAAAAGTCATGCCGCATAGTTGTTCTGCTAGATCCAACCGAGGGACCACGCTACACGGAACCTGCGCGCGATGACGAGTAGGATAAAGCATTGGATTGCATCTACCAAATTGCTGCATAAAGGCCAATAAAGGGTAAGGTAATGGAGGAACGAAGAATTTCACAGGGTTACGTGGAACCATACACCGATGATTCAGAGGAAGAAGATGAGCAATGGCGAACAGAATGAACGAGGCAACTACTTTAAACTGCAATATGCTGACAAAATCCGTGTACTGCGTTAAAGCTCAGGACCGCGAGCTACCGGTGTATGATAGGCTCACAATAGTAAATGAATTCCTAGAGAAGTTTGAGAGCGCAGTACCAGAGTACCAGCAGTTTGATGCGCTCAAATGGGCATTGCGCGTGACACCGGCGTGATGGTGGGGTACCCATGAAGGAACCTTCGCAGATTGGCGAAGCTGTAAGCGCATGATGCAGATACGATTTGGGAAGCCAACACTCCAACTAACAGAGAAATATGATGGACGAGAGAATCCACACATACACCTGAGCAAATGGACCAAAGCCTATGGCAAGGAGCCGCAACCAGAATGGGTGCACCTATTTTATCATACCTTGAATGTCATCCCAAGGAATTGGTATACTGAAACAGAGCTCTGATGTGGCACGGGAGAGTGGGATATCTTGCGCGAAAGGTTTCTGTCAACATTTCTTTTTGATGATCAATGGAAGGATACAGTGGACAACACATTAAAGCTAGTAAAGACCACAATTTTCACGATGCCACTAGAACCGGAAGAAGTCGTGCAACCAAACTAGTCGCGACAGCTGAGCCGGGCCTTGAAATGTTACAATGTAAAAGCAGAAGGTGACAAAGATGATCCACATGACATCAATATACCAGAATCCGAAGGAAGTCGAGAAGTGCACAGCCCCGAAATGGAAGATCCAGACATCACAGCACCATTAAAAACGAAGCAAGTGAATATCGGAACAAAGGAAGAACCGAAGTAGGCTACGCTTGGGGATTACTGGGACGATGCTACAGTGGAAGAGGTCATCGAAATGCTCCGGGAGTATTGAGACCTCTTCCCTACTAAGATTACGGAGCTGAAAGGGATTCGAAACGAACTAGGAATGATGAAGATAACTTTGAAGCCTGACACGAAGCCAGTAAAGCAGCGACCTGACTGATTGAATCCAAAATACAAAGCAAAAGTACGAGAAGAATTGGACAAGATGCTGGCAGTCGGGATCATTGAACCAGTCGAGGAGTCTGATTGGGTAAGTTCGATGGTGGTACAGGAGAAGAAACAAAAGGGTGAGATCTGCATCTGCGTGGATCTACAGAAACTCAATGATGCTTGTGTTAACGATCCATTTCCCACACCTTTTACTGATGAAGTCTTAGAAAATGTGGGCGGGTAGGAAGCGTATTCCTTTACAGATGGGTTCTCTAGATACCATCAGATCAAGATCGCGTCAGAAGATCAAAGCAAGACAACGTTTGCTACGGAATGGGGTTGTTTTCAGTATATGGTGATGCCATTTGGGCTGAAGAACGCGCCAACAATATTTTCCCGCATTGTGGTAGCTGCATTCAAGGAATTTATACATAAATTCTTGGAAGTCTATCTTGACGATTGTACCATCTTTGGCTTGGTTAAGAAACATACTGAGAGCTTAAGATTAATGCTGGATACTTACCGTCGACACCAAATTGTGCTAAATCTAAAGAAGTGTATGTTCCTTGTTCCTTTCGGGAATTTGTTGGTTCACGTAGTTTGTAGGAAAGGCCTGATGGTGGATCCGGCAAAGATCGCTGCCATACTAGGTCTGCAAGCACCGCGCAGTGTCAAACAGCTCTGCGCTACACTGGGACACACGGGGTACTATTGGAAGTTCATAAAAGGTTACGCCCAGATCACGCCTCCAATGGAACAGTTGTTAAAAAAGGATGCCACATATTGTTGGAACGAGGAATGTAACAGAAGCCTGGAATTGCTGAAGGAAAAAATGGCATCTTCCCCTATCTTGATCTTTCCAAAATGGGACGTGCAGTTCCATGTGCATGTCGATGCATCGTGTATCGCGTTAGGAGCAGTACTTACTCAAGAAGGAGTGGAGGGAGTTGACCAACCGATTGCGTTTGCAAGTCGAAGGTTGTCGAAAGCTGAGAAGAATTACTCTACTACTAAGCGAGAGGGATTGGCGATGGTGTAAGCACTCAAAAAGTATCGTCACTATTTGCTTGGAGGACATTTTAAGATGTATACTGATCACTCTGCGCTAAAATACCTAGTGAATAAGCCTGTGTTGGGGGGGCGCATCTGTCGATGGTTGCTGTTGTTTCAGGAATATGATTTTGAGGTTGTTGTAAAGCCAGGACGTCTGAATGCGGGTCCAGACCACTTATCCTGGATTGAGACGGGCGAGGAACCCATGAATCTAGAAGAAGGACTCCTGAATGCCCAGTTGTATGCAGTGCGCATTGCAGATGGCCACTTTGAAGATATAATCTATTTTTTGACTACCGGCACTGCGCCGCAGGGGTATTCTGTGCAACAAAAGAAGGAATTGGTGACACGAGTAGCAGATTTCACTGTGATTGTCAGCCATCTCTACAAGATGGGCCATGATGAGATATTACGCAGATATGTACCAGAGTTTGAGCGAGAACAGATCCTTGCCGAAGCACATGGAGGGGTTGCTGGCGGACATTATGTGGGCCGCGCCACAGCCCAGAAGGTTCTTCGCGCCGGATTATGGTGGCCCACCCTACATCAAGATTCAAAAGCATACTGTCGGGCCTGCGATGTATGCCAATGAATGGGCAAGCCATCGCGAAGGGATGAAATGCCACTTCAACCACAGGTAACACTACAACCATTTGAGAAATGGGCGATCGACTTCGTTGGGCCTATTGAACCGCGAGGGAAGATGGGCGCGCGCTATATTATCACTGCGACCGAATACTTGACCCAATGGGCAGAAGCACAACCAGTTAAGGATTGCACAGCCACGACAACGACAAAGTTCTTGTTCGAGAATGTGTTGACCAAGTTTGGGTGTCCTAAGATTCTCATGAGTGATTGAGGAACACATTTTTTGAATGAAACCATCAGCGCGCTCACTGAGGAATTCCAGATATATCACCAACAGAGCACGCCATACCATCTGCAAGCAAATGGGACCATTGAGGCATTAAACAAAATTTTGGAAACCACGTTGACTAAGATCTGCAATGTGCAACGAAATGATTGGGACTTGCGCATCCCTGCCGTGCTATGGGCATACCGAACCATGTGCAAAAAGTTGACAGGCCAAACACCCTTTTGACTAGTCTATGGTAAGGAGGCCGTGATGCCTGTGGAATATATCATGCCCAGTCTGCTGATTGCAGAAGCTACAAGAATGGCAGATCTTGGGGCCTTGGAGGAAAGGCTTGCACAACTCGACGAATTGGACGAAGAACGATTTCTGGCGGGATTTCATCAGCAGGTATAAAAACAGTGTGAGAAAGAATGACATGATCGCCATATCAAGGTGCGCACATTCAAGAAGGATGATATCGTATTGTTATATGACAGTAAGTTCGAGAAATTCCCAGGTAAACTCTGCATGCATTGGTTGGGACCTTATGTCATTAAAGAAGTAACTGATGGGGGCGCAGTTCAGCTGGCTAAGCTTAATATTGACCCCTTCGCGGGAAGAGTGAATGGTAGTCGCCTGAAGCTCTATACGGGCAGGCCGACCGCCTGATTAACTGTTCCAAGGAGAGTCTCACCGCTCCGACCAATTGAAAGAGAGCGAGGGACAATAAAGCAGTCTGGGGGACAGATGTGCAGGTATCAGGGTGCGCGTACATTTGGCCAACAATCAGGGGTGTGGTTCCATGGACGAAGCCACGCGGGTGCGCCGCTCCAAGGAATGATGAACGTTAATACCATTGTTCATGACAAGAGGGCTGCATTATGGAAAAAGGGAGTGGGTGGCGAGCAATTAAGAGCAACAGTACGAGCCATATATGAAATGATCGGCCACAGATTTCACACGGGAAGGTCACATGAGGTGAAACGAGCGGCAAATCGGGCATTTGAAGTTCACATGGCTTATAAATCACCATGGGGAATCTGCTGGGCAGCCTACGCTTTGGAAATACAGATGGAGTTGTTCATCATCTCTGCACCAGGCATGCACCCGAAGGTAGTAATCTAGCCGAGGGAGGAGCAGGACTCTCTAAGGAGTCTGGTATTGACAGCTGCAGGTATCCCGCAAGCTACAACATCACTAGCAGGGGATGTACCAGAAAAAAGGGAATGTGAAGTAGAATTGGTCCAGATGTCGTCGCCCCACCTAAGGGCAAGATGGCACACTATAGTAGAACAACAGAAGGATGGACAGATGGTGACCATGGGTGGAGATGCAGTCAATAAGTCGCCTCTGATGGTTCTCGATGATTGGGATCATGTGGACAATAGCCTGGGTCTTGCAAAATTGCAATACAGGTTGCAGCGGATAGTGCAAAGAGAAGATACGATGGTCGGAAAGGGCTACGGTGCTACCAGGAAGTCCCGTATGCGGCTCCCCCGCTCGCGCTAAAATCCTCGGAGGGGGTGTTCTGTGTTAACCGAGCAGAGTAGAATGAGCATCATTGGTTGCGAGATGTGGTAGAAACACTGAAGCAGGAGGTGGATGAAGCGTTGCAGGAGACAAAGCAGAAGCAGTCAAATGATGAGCGCCACTCAACGGGAGGCGAATCGCGAAGCCAAGGTAGAGCATCTAGCCACGCCAGCAAGTGACTCGGGACAAGTCACGATGATTGTGTTGGGGGATTGTTGGGTAGCTCAAGCCCCGCGGAACGACTATGGGGTACGAAGCCCAGAATTTTGGGTAATATTAGGATAAAAGACTCCGCAGAAAGCACAGAGTGTGAACTATAGGAGGTTGAGTCAAAGGGTAGTCTGCTTGAAAATAATGTAAAGAAATAGTAATAGAGTCGGCCCATGGAGGGATCGCAGGCCAAGGGAAAGTTTAAATAGAGCATGGCTCTATGAGGGAAAAGTATTTCTTGGGAAAGATGGAATGTAATGGGTTCTGAAAGGCAATAGCTTGAAAGCATCTGTAAGTTCGAGGCGAAGGAGTAGGGTAGAAGGTAGAGGCTATGCAGCTATGTGTGTAGAGGCCTGGAAAGTCCGCAGCTGTGTGCGCGGACCCCTGCAGCTGAGTGCGCAGGGTGGATATGGATTTATTGTTGAAGATTAATAATAAAGATAAGTTTCTTCTGAATTTTGTGTTAATTGCGATTTTACTTTTTTATGATAAAAGAAATGTTATGATCTCAGCATTTTCTACTGTTGAATACATGTGAACTGGGTTAATCTTGATGCACGAAGTAACCAAAAGTAATAAATGTTTGCTTAAAGACCGTTTTGACTAGATCAAACTAGTAATAAGTGATTCAATCTGTAATAAGCGTGCTAAGGGTATTCCTATCTACGCTGATCTAGCATAGCGCGAGGCTGCAAAACAGCGCGTGAGCCCCAAACCACATCCAAGACATCCCCAGGGTGCAAAAACCTAGTTCCGGCACCCTCCCCTGCTAACTCGGGTGAGACCTCAGTTAGCGCTTTGCGGGCTGTTGCCGAAAGGGCCGGTAGCTATGGGATTTGTTTGGCTAAATAATTCTTCCGAACCTGGGTCAAGCCCAAATAAGCTAACACCCACCCCCTGTGATGTCAACAAGGGGAGGGGGGAGTCTCGCTTTAATCAACATAATCTATCAAGTAAGAAATCATCAACGGTCAAGGATTTAGTGGGGCATCTCCCATTGTGACATCAATAAGGGAGGGGGAGGTTGCACTAACAGTTGGATTAATTAAGTGGTAGAGGACCATGGATTTCCACCCCATAAATGCGTATAAAACCTATGATAACAAACCCCCCATGTAAGGTCGGCAAGGGAGGGGGGGTGCAGGCGAGCCATTGAATAAACCAATTGAGTGAGGATCGTTGAATTGTGACCTTGGAACCAAGATAGTGAACCCCCTTTGTGACATCGGGGGGGGGGTGCGTTATTGAATAATGATTGTTGATTGCGTTGGTTAATGTGGTTTGTTGGATGGTGGTGGGCCACAAACACACACACACCTCTGTGTGTGTGTAATATTACATGGATGCGCCACCATATTACATAATCATGTGTGTGTGTGTGTGTAATTGTTGATGGTACACCCACATGTAATGGTGGGGAGTAAATAGAGAATAAGGTACTGAGTCATGCCACATGGGGACCATGTGTGTAACACTCCCTCCTCCTAGGTCCACCCAAGAAACCAACCAGCCGGGGTAAAAATGTGACGAGAGAGGTCACTATAAGGGATTCAACTTCCTTGGTGGCCTTAAGGAAATGGAACTGACAGAACATATCAAACAAAGCCATCCACATCAGCAACAACACAGTCATGAGACATGTCAGCCACTCAGACATCTTGTCTGTGAGTCTCGCTAATGATTTAAGCCTTTTAACCCCTGGTCGCTCTCATGCTATAGGCAAGACAACGTCCAGAAGCCAAAGTCGCTCTCACAAGCCTATGTGTCAGCAGACCTGTGCCAATGACCCCTAGTTTTGAACCACTTTTCTAGCCCAGAATCTCAGCGTCTGCCCAGAACTTGTTACAACGTCCAGAGTTAATCAAAGACATGATGAAAAGATAAATAAATCAAAAATCAACCTCAAGGCTAGCCTGAGCATCCCCAACCATGACTGACATTCTGTCAAACACTTGGCATCAATGCAACCTACAAGTCTAGAATAAAAGACCTAGCATAAATGACTAAAAGAACTTATGAAACATAACCAGAAGGATAACCTCCTTCTCCATTGAACTATTATATCATCAATTAGGTCTTGCATCCATCCATTTAACAATTACAATTAAATACATGAAATAACCATGACATGAACCAGTCACATAACCATGCTTATAACTAGCATTAACCCATGTAAATATCAGAGATGTGATAGCCATTAAATTCACATATAAACAAGTGCAAAAGTAAGAGAACTTAGCTTTTATTGATCATAGGCAAATCCAACCAAGTTCGGGACTTCCACATACCACTCGACCATAGACATGGTTGAACCAAATCTTTCTTTCAACCAGTCACCCCCGTGCCATATTTTAAGCATGAATGTGGGATCTCATAGAACAACCAATACAAGAATAACCAAGAGAATCTAAAGGTTAAGCCACCTCCACCCTCATCAAATCATGATCACACCAAAATCGATGTTCCAATCACAACCGAACCGAACTTGGAATGCCATCCAAAATCCATCACTATCCTTGAGGACCACTGTCATAACTTGGAAAAACCATGACATCGATAGCAATAGAACCATACACCAACATGCAAAGCCATGCATGCCCAAACTAGCTAGGAAATCACACATGCAAAAGGTTATTTGCAAGTATTCCTGTTGAGGTTGCCTGATCTTGTTTTTCCTTCCTTTCCTTCCTTTCACTTGCTTGCTTTTCCTTCCTTGATCCAAAGCTAGAGTGCTCCAAAAACTCTAAGTGACCAAGAGTGAGAGAGAGAGAGAATAATGAGAGAGCTCTAAACTTGAACTGATAAAAGGTTAGCAAAAAAGCTTGCTAATTGATCCTCAGTAGCCTTTTTATGAATGAGGCCTCTATCTTCTTCATTTTCCATTATTTTCCTCCTCACATGCAACATGTGACTTTTCACCTTAATTTTCTCCTAATTTCCTTTATTTTCGTAAATAATTGTGCCAAAATGCCTTTTGCCTTTTAATGCCTTAGCCTTAGCCTTTACCAATTTTCCTTAGCTAAAACACACATCTAGTGATGCCCACTAGGATATATTTTCCCAACATTCAACATGGAATACGTGTCACTTACCTGTGGTCTTATTTTGCCTTTATTAACTTTTAGTACATGAAATTTTCACTAGAGTTGTTAAAATGTGGGTGCCACGTGGAAGGAAAAGAGAGGTGGTGATTTTAAAATTAATAAGATTCTAAAGGACCCTACTTTGTAATCTTGGAGTCCAAATTGGACAAAAATTTATATCACTAGGAAAGTATCACAAAGACAAATATGATGATGACATCCAAACTAGGTTTTGGAAACTTGGAAGAAAGACAAAAAAAAATTAACCCATTTATCTAACTGAACTAGGGGAGTTGGGCGAGCATATTAAACATATCCCCAATGGTAAGGGGATGGGTTTATAACGTAGATTGTTGGGGGAGCCCTCCAATACAATCACAACTACCTTACAATTCATTGTGTATCATTTCTTTCAATATGTGTGGTAATACTCTGTTATGAATACCCTATTTTGGTTTGCTTTGTGGTAATATCGATATATGAGTTGTATGTTTGTTGTGTGGTGTTTCTCATACTCATATTTCATATTTTTATATGCCTATTGTGTATTGCTTTTCACATTGTTATTTTATATTATTATATGCCTATTGCATGTTTCTCATTGTATTATTATTTTGTATATGTATTGATGTACTAACATTTGTTGTGTCAAACGTATATAAAAACAAATATATTACCTTGTCCAAAATAGATTATAAATTCATATGACTAGTTTGTATATGAGCTCATGAAATTGAACCTTGGCTAACACTCTCTTTTCCATGCAAAAGTAGATAGGTTTCGTTTCCTTACATAGTTTGTTTTGTTTCCTTACATAGTTTGTTGTGTTACCACCTAGATTTGCTTTGAATTGCAGATTGTGAAGGGTGCGAGATGATGGTAATGTTATGCTTTGCTTCCCTTATGGCTATACAATGACTCTTTAGTCTAGTTAGCTTGACAAATAAGGTATTGTCAATCAAAGACATCATAGGCAACCCTAGTGGCCTTAGTAGACTAATAATTCTTCCCATTTCCCTATATTTGCTTGTGGTTTTTATATTCACAGTGAACCAAATCCTTTTAAGATTGAGTTTAAGGTTTCTCTAATGAGATAAGAATGCTACAGTTGTACTATGCAATAAGATTGTCTTGTGAAATCCATATAATGATCTTCCTTAAGCCTGTTGTCCAAAGGATGAGTTCCTTGCGATTTTACTTTTAGTTTGGTTTGATTTGTCATGTCATTTCCTTTCCTAGTGATAACATAGGAACCCATTAATAGTCTAACATCTACACATATATTATAGTATCTAAAAGTTTTTGAACATCCTAATTGACAATTTAATGTCAAATTTTTAGGTAATTAAATTGACCAACATTTATGGCATCATTATTTAGGAGATACTAAGGAGATCGATGCATTAATGGTTTGGTTAGATTTAATTTCTACAATTAGTTATCTGAATTTATTAATTTATTTTTACACTATCGTTCTAGATCTAACAATTTATTTCTTGCTTAAAGTAATGATAGGATTGTATGAATAAGGGTAGAGTTAGAGATATTAGGGGTAGATTTATAAGTAGAGAAAAGATAGTTACTTTTGATAAGCAAACCCCTTTGAATCCAACTTGCTAAAAGGTACATCTAAAGGAATATAAGCAAGAAGAACTCCACTGTCAAGTCCAACATTTGGGGCAAGTAGTTCGAGGGTCCAAATGCAAACAGTTTCAAACTCTAAATACCAACAATTAGCAGGTCCAAAGTGGGAGCCTCATCGCTCATAGTCCAAAAATATGAAGATTCACAACAAGAAAATCCACGAAACTTGTGAACCTTTAAAGGAGACCCACAATAGAGGAAACAATCATAAAGTGAACTCTAATTGGCAGAACTTGAAGTAAGCTCCAACCCAATCAAAGATCTAGAGACTCCTCCAACATACATAGAGTATAGCTCGATCAGAAGATTACTAGAACCATTTTTTAAGAGGGGTTTTGTGAATCAATTAACCTTCTTAATTTTATGGGAGCAATATATGTGTCACAACTAACCTTTGAAGAAATTAGTTATCTTTGCATAAGATACTCAAGCAGTCAAGTAGGGAATTTGTTAAGAATTCAAGTATTGTGCTTATTTATAGTATCATAGGCGACTATTCTAGTTTGAAAAATCATACGTAAAAAATGTAGGCAAATATTTAATAAAAGCATGTAATTTACAATTAAAATCGATAATTTTTTGGTGAATATCATCCATTTAATCATATATATGTTAAAAAATGGGTGAAATTTTCACCAAACTAGCTAATTTTTTTGTTCAAAAGAAATGTCTAAAAAATAACCAATTAGCAAAATTTCGCCCTTAAAATTTTCTGTGGAGTCAAGATCGATCTGATAAGGGAATTTTAGATACTTTTTCAAAAGTTACGAAGTCAGTGACACGTGGTATTACTAGAGCAAAGTCCAGACATTTATTATAAATTTTCAAAACTTACCTTCTTGGCACTCTTAATATTCAGTTAAATATTGTTAGTGTCCTATATTATAGTAGTCAAAACATAAGTTTTGGTATTTTCAATTTATTTTGACAAATGTGTAAAGGTTAGGCTATGATCTTGTACAGATCAAGCTATGTAGGTTTCATCATTTGATGTAATTATGTCAGAATGTGTGAAAGATTATGTAAGTAGTTATTAATTCCCTAAGAAGTTGAGTTAGGAAAGTCTAAGGTCATGTCTCACAAAAAGGTCATGAGTGAGATCATAATGTCTTGCCTTATTATCATTGGCACAAATTTGTAGGGTCAGTATGTGTTTGTCATTTTAATTGTCTTAAATTGATTACATAAATTATCAACCAGAGTTGGTAAACTTGTGAAGTGCAAGTGCACAATATATACTATAAGCATTTTTATTAAGTTGGTTTTATTAATTGATTGAGTTATTGGTAATGTGTTTTTAAGTTTTGTATTCCTATTTAAAAAATGAAATTATCATTGCTATCTAGTGAAAATAAAATGATTGTGAATTTAAAGCAAAAAAAATGGAAGTATAAAGAACTCACACTTGCAGAATGAAAACTAGACTGAATGAAAACTATATAAACGCACACTTGCTAAATGAAAACTATATTAACTCACACTTGCTTCAAGATTGAAAGTTCAAGAAAGTAACTACAATCAAACCACACTTCTTTTTGAAATTAAACTAAGAAAACTTTTGAATAAAAATGCTTTGAACATAAAGTTGAGAGGAATCTATATACCTAAATCTATAGAGAGAAACATATTATGCTATGAAATTGAAATGCTTTTTGATGAAATTCCAAAGAAATCACAAGGAAACCACTAGTATTTTAATGAGTCAAATCAACTACATAAACTATAAAAGAGAGTTGTAATGCTATCATAAGAAGATCAAAACTATAAATGGCCAAGATTAATATTCGATGATCCAAAAACAACTAATGGAGAACTTCACTACTGCTTTTCTAATTCAAAAGAAATATCACTGCTGCTATCCAATCTAAAATCAGACTAAGAATTATGAAATGAACATATGCAAAAATACTACAACAAATAATAACATAAAGGGAAATCTATAAGTTAAAAACCCTCACTGTTTGCAGGGGCCCTCCACAAACAGGCGGTCTCAAGCTCCAATGAACAATTAATTGTGCATCAAGTCTTCAAAGACGCTTCCATTAAATAAAAAACACAAAGTTTTAAAACGATTACAGTCACCAAAAATTCATTCACATCGTCCCCTGTTTTGTCTTGCCTTACGATATTTATAAAAGCGAATTAATAAATGTTTGAGGCTTTCATGCCTACTTTCGGCTAACAGAGTTCTAATTTAACTATCAAACTGAGAAATAGATAATGATTCGCTCACAATTTTCTATTCAACAAAGCAAATCGTGAGGTGTTTTCATCTCGGACTCTCGCTTGCTTACTCCAGCTACGTGTTGACTTTTGCCTTTGACCACATGATTCAGGCTTTCTTCTAATGATTTGGTGCAGATGAATAGGAGGAGATCATTGAGGGGATCAACCTCTTTCTGCCCATATCTCTCTTTCCTTGAATGGCGCCTCGGACCCTGTTCAACAATGGAGTTGGCTGCAGAAAATGGATGTTAGCTACAGAATTGCACGAATCTAGTAGCCAATGCAAAATTTAACTTAATAATAAGGAACATTTAGGAAATATGAAAAATAGGATAATTACTACCTTACCTATGTCAAAACATGCAATTTGATGCCTATCAAGTTAAAAGAAATGGTCAAGGAGAAGGAAAATGAGTGAAGAAGAGTGTCAAGATGAAGCATTCATGAGGCTCTACATTCCCCCACACGGAGGTCATTGCATGTCCTCATGCAAAAATGAAAATATTAGTGCCCTTGTTAGTTACTTCATCTCCTTTGAAACTCGAGCTAGCACATCCAAATTTGTCTTTTTCACCTTTTTCCTCGCCACTGCCATCCTTGGCTTCTTCATCAGAATTTTGTATTTCATATTTATCACTTTTCTTTTAAGGACCTTATTCTTTTATTTCAGCTTCTTATTTTTTTTATACCATAGACTCAATTGTAAGAGAATATTATCATTTTGGGTCCTTTGGATTTCACTATGCATCTTCAAGGCTTCATGTTCCCTTTGTATGTGTCTAATTAGCGCCTCCAGTTCAAAGATTTCTTGTTTTAAAATATTTATGACTGGAGGTTCTTGTGGGCTACTAGACTGATCTTCTTTTTCATGCATTGTTGAGCCAGATGTCTTTTCTGCAGCTTTCTTTTCTAGAGATTCGATATAATCGTATATCTCTTGTTGTAATGGATCTATCTATGGTGTTTTCCGGCCTAGGATTTGAATGGGTGAAATGACAGTAGGTGAGGGAGTCATTTGTTTCTCTGTTTCCTCTGTATCACATTCCATGTCTTTTAGAGATGGTTGCTTTAGTGTTGGATTAAGCTCGAAATAATTTGAATTCTTTTCTTTTCTGTTTTGACCTCTTTTATCTCCTTTGACACGTTTTCTTCCTCTTTTCTGATTTTCTTTCTTCTAACAGTTTGCTTTTTGATGCCTCCTAAAATTTTTGCAATAGGAATTTCATCCTTTGATTGTTCCTGGGACTGTTGTTGAGGTAAATTTTGAATAGGGCTTTCAGATACTCTTTTTCTCCCTCTTTTTCCTTCACTATTACTGGCTTGTTCCTCTTCTTCTTCCTTAAAATGGTTTCTAAGTAAGAATTTTTCCTAGTCATCTCTTAAACCCTTAAGGTGGAATTCAATAAGCATTTTGATGAGGCCATGATGATTTTTTTTCCAAGAAAAAAGGTGCAATTTTCATTAATATATTAAGAAAATTACATGTTGTATAATGCTACATGTAATAGATGCATTCACTGTAGAGAGCAGTTCAGAAGAGTTTAGAAAAAACAATATACAAAATTACATCATAGTAGCCCAGGTAGTTATATCCGCAATGATAAACAAAAATATTGAGTCACTATCCCAATAAAAATCTCAAAACTGTAGCAAACATAGAACAAAAAACCAAAAAAAGAATGATCTGTGAGATCACTCTAAGAGATGCCTGTTCATCTCATTGAACGACCGGTGGAAAAAATGATAGAAAACGCCCTCCCTAAATTCCTAAATTTGCCATTTTCCCTTGTTCAACTACGTGGTCGCTTTGGAAAGACGATCAACGATCTCATTCCTTTCCATGTATATATGTGAGAATACAATAAAATCAAATTGTGATTTTAATGTAATGATATCATCCAACGTGTCTCTAAGTGTGTGAAAGTGACAGTGATATACATCGTTTATCCAATTTATAATAACATGTGAATCCCCTTATATCTGAATATTTTGGCAATTTTGTTCCCTCGTAAAAAGGAGAAGGTGTTTTAGACTGTTTAGTTCTGCAAAATTGTTGGTGCCCCTGCCCAATCCGACTTGGATTTTGTAGGACACAAGATTATTGACGTGCAATATAGCCCCCCCCCATAGCCCTTGGCTTGGGCCGAGCCATCAAAATATCCCCAAGGATAACTGGTGTCAATGCATTCTGGAATGATGGCCCGAGGAGGGTTGTTGTCAGGGTCATATGGGATCAAATCATAAATGGCCATCGAATTTATACAGGAGTTTAACCAATTGATCGGGGTATCCAGAAAGATATTTCTATTCCGGTTGATCCAGATACCCCAACAAACAATCAGGGGCAGATTCCTGGATTTGTGAGATTGTGCCCCAGTCCACCAATTATGCCAAGCATCCCCAACATTAAGACCGGACCAAATTGTCGGCAAATTCAGACTAGTTGTAATACTTGACCAGAAATGGATCGTCATCGGATAGGAAAGAAACAGGTGGTTTGTGTCTTCCACATGCAATTTGCAAAAACAACATCTTGAGGGCCCATGAAAAGCCCTATGCATAAGGTTTAACTCAGTTGGGGCCTTCTCCGTGAGTATGCACCACATAAACAGTTTGGATTTTGGGGGAGCTTTTAATTTCTAGATGTGGCACCAACACCAACTGATGTCACCATTTTCCCAGGCAGCCATAACAGCCGCATATCCAGCTTTAGGGGTGTATCTGCCATGAGGGTCCAAGGCCCATATGAGAACATCTTCCTGATCAATTAACCTGACATTGGCTTCCTCGAGGGCCCCAATGTAACGTTGCTAATCCTCGAACCATCTATCAGGAATGTTTAAGACCCTGTGATCCTTCCAGCGCTGTGGCAGCCACTGATCATGTCCAGTAGTTGCAATCTGAGCGATATGAGTGATACTGGACCTGGAGAACTGGATGAACAAACCCCATGGGTGACCTAATCGCACCTTATTGCCTTTCCCTATTTTCCATGCCAGCCTGTTCTTTATGAGGGGAAGGGATTGGGATATCACCTTCCAGATAATGGAAGCACCAGTCGAGTTATTGATAGGACTGCGGATCCAATCCATTACTAATAGGGGATGAATATATTTGTAGTATATGACCTCCTGCCAAAGGCTTCGAGATTTGATGATGTGCCAGCCCATTTTTGCCGCAAGTGCCATAGCAAAAAGCTGAAGGTTTTTTATGCCCCATCCACCCAATTTTTTGGGTTTTCCAATCCGGTCCCAGCTTACCCAAGCAAAAGTATGCCCTATTTTTTGTACCCTCCAGAGGAAGCGACAGTAAATTTGTTGTATCCTTTTTAGGATACCTTTGGGGATCCAAGCTAGCGTCATCCAGTAAACTGGGATAGCCTCGAGGACTGATTTTATCAGGGTGAGCTTGCCCACTTTGGAGAGCCAACATTGTTTCCAAATGTTGATTCTGTTTTCGATCTTTGCAATGAGCCAAACCCAGACCGCTATACGGTATCCATTTGGTTTCAGTCTAAAACCCAAATATTTTAATCCAACATCCAGATCTTGTCTAACATAGGCAAATTTTTGAGTTGCAAATCTTGCCTCGTTTTGTAGGCATGTCATAAAGATGATTGAGGACTTCTCATAATTTGGTTCCATACCCGTAGCTTTGCAAAAGAGAGATAAGATGTTCTTGAAAGCATGTGAGTCACAAAAGGAACCATTTAGAAAAAAGTACATCATCTACAAACAAAAGGTGTGAGAGAGTGGTCATATCCGATATCTGGACACCCCCCAGATCTCCCGCCTCAGGAGATTTTTTAATCTGTCTACTAAAACCTTCCATAATGAGAAGGAAGAGTAAAGGGGAGAGTGGGAAACCCTGTCTAAGCCCTCGTTCTGCATGAAAGAAACTAGAGGCAGCACTATTAATAAGAATACTATATGAGGTAGATGAGAGACAACACATAATCCAAGATATGAAAGCATGTGGGAAGCCGATATGAGTGAGAGTGAGCTGGAGGTAAGACCAACTAGCCCGATCGAAGGCTTTGGAGAGGTCAATCTTAAGGATGATTGACTTTTTATGTTGTTTTTTGATCGAATGAAGGGCTTCCTGAGCTGTCCCAATAGCTTCATGGATCTGGCGCTGACTGAGGAAAGCAAATTGTTCCATGGAAATCATCTGAGAAAGAATGGGTTTAACATGAAGAGCAATAGTTTTGGAAATGATTTTGTAAATGTTGTTACAGAGGGAGATGGGGCGATAATCATCAAAGGATGTAGGATTGTCAGTTTTGGGGATGAGGGCCAAGAAGGTCGCATTAAACCCTTCGTACATTCTGCCTGTGCTTTTGCATTCCTCAATGGCCCTTAATAGATCATCACCAATAAGTTCCAAGAAGGAGCTGTAGAATTCCATCGGCCACCCATCCAGGCTTGGACTTTTATCCTTTTTAAAGCATTTCAACACTGCTTCTAGTTCCCCTCTAGTGACCGGGGAGTTTAAAGTCTCCATCTCTTCGGGCTCAACAAATCTAGGCAGTGCTTCTGTTGTTCGGATGATTTTAGGGAGAGTAATACCAATAGGGGCCTTATAAATTTTAGAAAAATGACGAACACCCATATCGGCCAGCTGTGCATATGTATTTGCCTTTTTGCCATCTTGATCTTGCAGCTCCCAAATTGTGTTAATTGACTTTCTTCCCTGAGCATATTGATGGAAAAATTTTGAATTTTCATCCCCTGCTTGTAACCAGAGAGCTCTGCTCTTTAGCCTCCAGTGCTCTTCTTTCTGTCGTAACAATCTAATTCTTTCTGATTCCAGGTAGGTTAACTGTGCCTTTGATTCCACCGAAGCATGACAGATAAACCCAGAGGCTTCCAGGTCTTTGAGAGAAGCCTCTATCCTATGGAGATCGGCCTCATCTTTCCTCCATTTTTCCTTTGCCCATTTGATAGTTTTTGATTTTATGCATGCCAATTCTTTTGATATGACCACAACCAAGGAGGTTAGATCGTCCAGCCCATAGTGAGTCTAAGAGTGCAACTAATTTACGGAACTCTGCATCAGGTAACCATGATGAGTTGAATTTGAAGGGCGCCGGGGGTTTGAAGTTATTATCCCTGATCTCCAAAAAGATTGGGGAATGATCCAAGATCTCGCCCGAACCCACCCATTGGTGAAAAAGATTCAAACTGGCAAGGAGAGGGGCCTTAATAAAAAATTGGTCCAGCCTCCTAGCCAGTGCCCCTTCACCTATTCTTCTATTCCTCTAGGTCGGCATGTTCTTGGCAGAGTCAATGTTCAGGAGCTCATGAGAGTCCAACAGATTTTCAAAATAAGCTGAGAGGTGATCACATTGGGCCCGACTACCCCATGATTCTGCCAAACCTAGAGAGAAATTTAAATCTCCCCCTATAATCAAGTTTTTAGATTGCATAAAGTCGACTTCCATAAGTTTGTTCCAAAAAAGTTCCCTGTTGTGACAAGGCCCATAAATGTTGACGAGCCTGAAACACTTGTTAAGATCTAAGGAAGATATGTCAGCACCCAGAAAGCCCTCACCCCCCTAGGCATGGAGTAGATTTATGGATCTTTTATTAAAGCCCATGGCACAGCTGCCTGAACGGCCCCTGACATCCAAAAAGTGGAAATCCTAGTCTGGTAGAAAACTCAGAAGAAAAAAATTTACCAGACTCCCTTCACCCAGTGTTTCTTGCAAAAAATGACATCAAGTCTTTCCAAAAGACATAATCTCTTAAGAGCCAGTTTTTTGTCCGAGCTAGCTAAACCCTTGCAGTTGAAGGAGAGATATTTCATGGAAGAACGTTGTGAGGGTTGCCCTTTGCTCTAAGGACCCAATCAATGGGGGATTGAACCCCCGAAGCCACTTCAACACCGACCCTCTTAATGGATTTTGAGAGTTTGGATTGTCGGCCACGGGGGGGTTTTAAGGGGATGGGGGGGAGAGGATCCACTGGAAGTCAGGCTGCCCCCCCCCCCCATTAGAATCAGGCGGCTCTGTGTTGGTAGATGGATTGGAAGCTATGAAGGAGGGAGGAGCCGAAAGAATAGGACAAACCGGGGAGCATAGCTTGCTAACCTCAAAAAATGACCCAAACAAACACATAGAATTAGAAACAAATTTTGAAACCATACATTCATTTGATAACAGAGGAGAAATGGTGGGGGAGGACCCATGAAAGCCGAATCTCTTGCCCGCGCTCTAGTGTGGGGAGCCACCGAGATCATGGAGTCCAGTTGTGTGGTAGGCACCCTCAACCCCTACAGGTGAGGCTCTGAATCTTCTGGAGGGTTCGCTAGAGAAAGGAAATCTAACTCCATCGTTTGTGTGCTAGTTGACACCATTGATTTAGGAGGATTCTGATGTTGCCCGAACAGAAGGGGGCAATCTTTATACAGATGTCCCACCTCATGGCACCTTCAACAACAGAAGGGGATGCCTTCGTAGTCTAGAATCTGTCTTCGAGTGATGTCACCCATCTGGAGCAAATAGCTCTCCACCAGGCCCTCTCTGGTATCAAGATGCACCAGTATGCGAGCTAAGGCCATGCAACCAGTATCTTGGTATGCCCTGTCATGGTCTAGATACACCCCTAAATCATCTCCAATGAATTTGAATATCTCCCCTGCCCAAAACTAGAGCGGAAGACCTGGAAGACAGACCCAAATTGGACCAGCACCGAGGTTTTCTTTTTCAGGGTTGAACAACAGAGACCATCTCTTTAGCAGCAATGAGGTAATTTTGTGTCAGTACCTCGTCATCACCCAATCAACCTGGTCTGGATGTGAAAAAATAAGGGCGAACCATCCCTGAGACAGGGTGATGATACCAGGTAGCTGCATCAGCAAGTTGCCCCATACCTCCGTGGTCCATTTCTACAGCCGTGCAGGTGTGTAGTTCCTGCCCCTAACCCTACCCACAAGCACAGTGCTCTCTGTTAGGGCTGCTTGGGCCATTGTAATGCCCTCCCTGAAAACCAGGCGGCGGTCCCTTTCTCTGATTTTGGAGTGCCTTGATTTTTTCTTTTCTCGTTGTTTTTGTGGTTGAGTTGCCTGGGCATCCTCCGCTTGGGTGTTCTCGTCTGAGACTGAGGACTTGTTTTCCTTAGTGCATATTTCTTGCCCAACAATGTCATTGAAAATCCCTAAAGGTGGAGCTGATACCAAGGGCAAGTGAGCGGGGCATTAGGGTGTAGACCCCAAGAGACCAGCTTGTGATGAAACAAAACCCTGTGCACCGAGATGTAAGCCGCTACTCCCCGCCGCCGATAAACCCATGCCTATGCCTCCTTGAGAGTTTGTACTCGACAGAAGATCTTGGGACCATTCTCAGAGCTCGGACCTTAAAGGAATGGAAAGAAAGAGAGACTCTAAGCCCTTGCCCAGACTAAATAGTCCCTCCGACATGACCGTTGCCAGTTGATTTTTACCCATCTCCTGTAGGGTAACCTCCATTTCATTCACGAGCGTGGTGAGTTTCGTAACCTGAGGAGCTGATAAAAAGTTAATTGCTGGTGTAGTCACGACTGATAATGGGTGTGAGTCTTCTAGGGTCAGTGTGTTTGAAGAGTAATCTAAAATCTCTTCTTCCATCCAGGTGCCTGCTGCCATAGAAAAATTGGGGGTCGTTCCAAGAGATTTGCGGGTAATGTGACCCGAGGCCATGAGGATACATAGTGGTTTCTATAAATTGAATCTTTTTCTGTACATTTCCTCACATTTTTCTTAAGCTATTCAACAAAAATTATGGGAGATTGATCTCATTCCCTTCCAGAAAATGCATCATTAGGCGAATGTGATAAAAGAACATGCAGCCAAACCTTCCTTCATAAGAGATAAATTTTTGAATAACCAGTAATAGATTTCTCCATTTACTTTTAAGTGTAGTGCTTAGGATTCCTTTCTTGAAAATGGATATGTCCATACCTAGATTCTTTAAGAAAATTCTCCACTCTTCACTTTCTATGCCTCTGTTTTTAAACCATCGTTCTCCTCCTCTAGATAGGCTCGTAGCTTCAACAATAAGGGACTTTGTCACTATGAATTTGATATCTCCAATCTCAACTTCTACTCCATCAAAAGCTCTGGCGAAGGATTTGGTCACCTCTTAGTTGAAACCATCAAAATTTTTCCACGAAATGTAGCCACTGTTCTTTCTACAACATCTCTTTCACTTACGGGTAACCTTCCATGAAATTTCTTCCATTCATACCCATGACTAGAAAGTTTTGCCTCTCACTTGCTTCTTGACAGAAAAATGGATCAAGGTTTCAGAATGAGGGATTTCGGCAAGGGTATAAACGAAAATGAGGACGAGAGAGGAATGAATGAAATGACCGTTCTAGAGGATTTAATGAATGTGAGTTGGCGATTTCGGTGATCTCTTCAATGAATTTGAATTTGAGTTGGGAGTGTTGTGAAATGATTGGAGACAATGACGGTGTTATGGTGAAATGACCAAAATATCTTTCAAACTTAGGCAATGATGATTTTTAATTGGTGGTACAATCATCATAAAATTCATTTACTAAATGGTTTTTTTTTTGTCAACTAAATTAAATGTTTGCATACCTTTGAATACCTTTACATTGATATTTCTGACCTTTGTTTCCTCCTTTCTTCATTGTCTTTCAGGTGCTTTAAAGAATGAATTTGATCACTGCTTCAATTGCCCAATTGGTGGTTCTTGTCAAACATTAGTTGCAAAATTCTGTAAAAGCTGCAGATTTCTTGCTATTCTGTAGCTATTTTATTTTTGAAAAGAAAAGAGTGGGATATAAAGAAAATGGGTTTAGAACAGGAATGAGGAAAATTAAGGTGTCAAAGATTGATTTTCACCTTATTTTTTTTGTATAAACATGCCAACCATTGTTGGTTTTCAAGTTTATACATTTATTATTATTATTATTATTTAATTTTTTTAAGAAATAAAAAGAATTTTGGAGATCAAGTTGGGGAAGAAGGAAAATCCTTCTTCACTAACTTTAAATCAATATTATCTTGCAAATATCTGATAATTTCTTTCTTTGTCAATGGCTTATGATAGATTCTGAGTCGATGACCATTCATAAGAAAAGTGGCCCTTTCTTCATCAATAGTTCTGATCCTAACTGCACCATTATCAAAGATTATTTCAATCTCATAAGGCCCAAGCCAATGAGTTTGAAATTTTCCTTGGAAATCTTTGAACTTTGAATCAAACAATAATGCCCAATCTCCTGGCTGGAACTTTCTCTCTTTGGTATATTTGTCATGCAATCTTGATCTTTGTTGTTGAACTATATTTGCTCTTTGGATTACATCCTATATTTTCTCATCAAGTTCATTTAGTTGCTCCATCCTTTTTTTTTGTGCCTCTGAAAGATCAAGACCCAATTTGACTGTTGTCTTGAAAGTTTTGACTTGAAACTCAATAGGAAACATGACTTGCTTCCCATAAACAAGCTCATAGGGAGTATGCCCTGTAGTATTTCTCCATGTAGTACGGTATGCCTATAAAGCTTCTGGAAAATTTTCTGCCCAATCTCTTCTATGCATATGCACAATTTTAGTGAGACTTGCCTCAATGACTTTATTAGTGGACTCTACCTGTCCATTTGCTTGAGGATGATATGGAGTAGACTTCCGATGTTTGATTTTGTACTCCTCCATTATCTTCTCTACCAACTTGGATGTGAATTGAGTATCTTGATCTGTTACAATTTCTCTTGGGACACCAAAACGAGTAAAGATATCCTCAAAAAGAAATGAAACCACAACATTTTTAGTAGCAAAAGGAAGTGATTTAGCTTCTACCCATGTTGTAACATAATCAGTGCAAACAAGAATGTACCTTTTCTATCTCGATGGTGGATTGATTGGACCAACGAAATCCAGAGCCCATTTTTCGAAAGGCTCAATAAGTACCTAAGGTTGTAGAGGCATCTCATAAGAAGGAACATGTTTCCCCATTCTTTGACAACTATCACATCTCTTAACATACTCCTTGGCATCCCTAAAATGGGAAGGCCAATAGTATCCTAATAGAAGGACTTTGTGAGAAATTTTTTTGTCAGTGAAGTTTCCTCCACATGGCTCATCATGAGAAGCTTTCAATATTTCTGATACTTCAACTTCTCTAACGCACCTTCGAATGATCAGATATGGCCCTGTTTTATACAATTCTTCATTTATCCATGAATAAGGTGCACTAATTTGAATTACCTTCCTTTTATGTTTGGATTTATTGATGGCATGAACAACAGCTAAAAACTCCTTCTCTGTGACAGTATAATTTAACTTTGCAGGAGTCAAATTTTTACTCATGTAATAAATGGCATATGGAGTTAATTCTTTTTCTCCTAGTACAACTCCTAAAGCTGTGTCTGAAGCATCAGTTGAAATGTGAAGAGGTAATTTCCAATTTGGTCCTCTAAGAATGGGTGCTTCAGAGATTTTCTATTTTATTGACTCAAAGGTCTTTTGGCAATCAGAATTCCAATTGAATTCAGAGTGTTTAGTGAGTAGTTTGAAAAGTGGAGATGCAATTTTTGTAAAGTTTTCTATGAATTTTCTATAATAACTAGTGAAACCAAGAAAACTTCTAACATCTCGTTAACAGGTTGGAATTGATAATTTATAAATAACTTCTACTTTAGATGTCTCCACTCTAATTCCATTTCTTGAAATATGGCGTCCTAAAACAATTGCCTCAGTAAACAACATAAAACATTTTTCATGGCTTAATGAGAGATTTGCCTCTTTACATCTAATGAGAACTTTTTCCAAAATTTTAAGAGCTTCTTCAAAAGAATTTCCATAAACTGTAAAATCATCCATATACAATTCCACATAATCATGAATTAGATCCGAAAAAATGCCTAACACTTCTCTTTGGAATGTTGCAGGTGCATTACATAATCCAAAAGTAAGTACTCGGCAAGCATAAGTTCCCCATGGGCAGGTAAAGATAGTTTTATCTTGGTCTTCTGGGGCTACTTGGTATTTTGGGTGAAAGCACCCTAGGGATTTGGGTTAGAAACCCAATAGAGCATAAGCAAACTACAACAAGAAATATTGAAACAGCTCAGGCAAGATGCTTATATTATCAAACTACGTAAGAGTGACTCTACCTGGATTTCCTTCGTTCGAGTAGGTCCCACAAGGTTTAGACCCTCTGTAACTCCCGATGTTCTTCAAACCTGAAAAATCATTCAATTTGAACATACATAGCAATATAGAAGTAAAGCATATTCACGAAATTGACTTTATATCATATAAACAAATGATTGATCATACATCAAAACGACATTCATATATGAATTAAAACATAATTTGATGCATAGACATAGTTAATTTCGGAAACAAGACAACATTTCTTTTATTGCAGTAAGCTATAAGTAACATGGAGAGAATTCACCTTAGTCTTTCTCTGGCTCCAAGCGGAACCATCCTCCGGATTCATCCTATCCTAGCCTTCAACAATCTTCTCCCATCACCAACACCACGATATCTCAAGCAAGAGGAAGGATATCTATAATCAAGGAAACAAGGGTTTCCTGAAACTTGGGGAAGTGCATGAGGCACAAGGATTCATTAGACTCAGTTAGGTATAATCTCAGTATAATAACTGTATCTCTTCTCCCCTTCAAGGCCTTCCCATAGAGGTCTATTTATACCTCTCCCAATTAGTTTTTTAGTTGGGAAACAGTTGGGCCACAGGCAATAGGAGATAATCAACAGGTAAAACCCGTGAACTCCGTCCAAAATTAAGGAAATTTAATTTTTTAAGTGTTTTAATACATATATGTAGGTTGGGTATTGACTAACCCGCGTGTACGCCTTTAGCTCAGAGCAAAGTAGCGTACATGGAATAAAACATTGTTTTTTATATATTTGGACCAAGTCTGGAAGGAGGGGTTGCCCTAGGCCCTAAGCAAAGCATCATATATACCAAGAGTGACAAATGGTGCTATAGCAGATGCCCCCTAATATATGAGGTCAAAAGGGTACATGATGGCCGAAATGTATTAAGTGTATGGAAAGAATCATGCCGATATTGAGAAGGACTTCACCAGAATTCAGCCTGCCAAGCCATCAAAAGAGATCAGAAAGAAACTGTTGTTTGAGGCGGGCATACCCATGCTCATAGAAAGTAAATCATTTCCGCATATCAAGTACAAGTGGATCCAATATGTATGCTAGTATAAAGGAACTAAAAGTACATAATGGATCATCTCATCGTGATCGAAAAAGTACATGTCTGAATATCACATATAAAAAGACGATCAATGATGCTGAAGGACGAAGATGATCACTGATGTCAAAAACTGATCCCAATAGTAACAAATGAACATGATGGAATAAAATGATACTACATCGCAACTCGAATACCAGCATATAAGATGTTGCTGTGAAGAACTACAACATATAAGGTGGATGGTGTCAACTAGCAGCAATAGGTGATTTGATAATATGATCTTAGACAATTATTAAGGTATTACAGACTCATGTGCATGGATATGCCTATGTTACTTTGTGCAATGTATAGATAAGATTGCGAAATACATACACAATGAAGCCATTAAAGAACATAATAGACAACACACATAAACACAACAAGTTTAATAAGGAGTTCACCCAACACTCCTGGGCTGCGTCTCCTGGTCTAGCCTTCAGTGGTGACCTCTCTATTATGTCTTCAAAACAGAGTTTTACAAAAGTGAGCTCAATTTGAGTCTCACACACAGATACAAACAACAAGGCTTTTACTTGGATCCCCCAAGTCTTTCTGAGTACACAGACTCTCCTCATTGACTCTCTATCTCTGTTTGCTCTCTGTCTCAGCACTGCTTGCCTCTATCTTTTGTCTTCTGTGGCTTTAAATCCAATTGGCGCTGCCTGTTCGTTTCACCTTCTCGGGCTCTCTGGCTCCTCGGCCTCTGTCCACTCAGATCCCCCTCTGAGAGTTAGCAATCATTGCTAAATGCTTTCAGGGATGGTGGCCACCTGTTCTGTAATGGAATGGGTCATCAGGCCTTTGAAATCCCCGAAATAGTTGTTCTCTTTTTACACAGAGAAATACATTCAAACACGGGAAAAATCTACCAAATGTTGTTCATCGGACTTCAAATATCCATAAATCCGTCCTATACTTCTATCGGGTCCACCTTTTAATTGCTTATCGCATCTCCGCCGTTGATCTAAGAGATCTCGATCCAATGGTTGAGATCTATTTCGGGTAGCTCATACATACGGAGGTTAACTGCCCGAAATGGGTGGTTTTTTCTCTCCAGCACATGGACACGTGGCAGCCAATGTATGGGCTCGGGCGGAGCTCGGCTAAAACCACTTACCATCTACGGCCTGCCCGAAATCCTGCCTTTTTGTGATTTCCCTTTATATTTGAAAAATACATTAAAATATGAAAATCCCACTCATATCCGACTTGAAATATTATACAACGTCATTAATAAACCCTTTCGGGTCCGGTTTCATCGCATCGGCGCATTTTATTTTGTTTTTCATTTATTTAACGAAAATGCGATTTACATTGAAAAAGCCCTTTTACCGGACTTGAAATATTATCAAATATTGTTCATAATCTTATCGGGTCCGGCGATCGTAGTCGCATTTGTTATTGGCCCCGCTCCTTTGCATAGCTCCGATGCGATATTGCGATATCGCAATCGCATGTTGTTGATCCTATCAACGATGTGATAGCGTGTGTGATCAATTTAAAAAAAAAAAAAATCATTCCCGAAATAACATTCCACGGCTTGATTTTGAGATAACATTTTGGTGCGTCTGCCGGGAGTCTGAAGATTACTCATTCCCGAAATCATGAAGCTGAACTTCTGAAGGTAGTAGGAGCTCAGAAGGTTTTCGAGGCTGCAAATCTACCTTGGCGACTCCATTGTTGAAGAATTCAAAATTCATACATCCATGGTGATTCCACTGGAGTTATGAAGGACCCAGATGCTACCATTCTTATCTCAAGGTATGCATGCATAAATTTTTTAGGAATTCATGGTTTCCCAAATCATTTTCCCAAGGATGCATATTTTCTAAGGAATGGTCCAAAATTCAATGGAGAAGATTTGAGTTTAACTTTGAAGCATATATCAGATTTCTGTGATTTTACTGAGCTTCTTAGAGTTAAACATGAGGATGTTTGCATTATGTTGTTCTATGATTCATTTCAAGGGAAATGTAAACGGTGGATTGAAAGCTTTCCTACCAAATCCATTAAGTCATTTGAAGACTTTTGGCTTATGTTTTTGGAGGAATGGATAGATAGATCAGATGTGGCGGCAAACTCTCCTTCAGTTCAAGGTTTCAAACAATGGAATAATGATCATAGTAATGGAGAAACAAATGAATGTTTTTCTTTGTCCTTGTCCTCGTATCTAAAATCATTTGAGTGCAAGACAGAGGATAAGATGAAATTTTTGGATGAAGTTGCTGAGGACATTGAGAAAGACATTGAAGGTTTACAAAGTCAAATTCAGGCATATAGTCTTCATAACCATGATCATTATTTTCAGAAGCTTTCTATGGCAGAACACAAGGAGAGAGTGTTGCTTCCTTTATCTTTCACGATTGAGGAACTGTACACTGTTGTTGAAGATCAGTTTGCACAACCAGAAAGTTACAAGAGTCATCAAGCTGATCATGTATTCTGGGATCCTATAGCTAAATATATGGAAGATTTTTACTCTCCAGTGTTTCAGTTTTTCTATGAAGATCAGAGGCAATTTCAGTGGCAGCGGTCATCACAATATCATATTGGCTCTGAACTCCGATGCAGTCAAAGAAATCAAACATCAGATAAGACAAATGATTGGCTACATTGGAAATTTCACATTGATTGAGCTGAAAGAAGTTTGAATTGTTAGGGTAGGTAGGTAGGAAAATGCAAATAAGCTCAAGGTTGACTGAGCATTTTTTTTCAGTAGATGTAGATTTCTTTCTCCTACAGTGATCATCAAGCTTAAGCCCGAGGTGAAGGCCCAAGAAGCTTGAAGGGAATGTTTGTCAAGAAGATTTCCGTTTGTAATAAAAAAAAAAGATAAAGCACTGGACCTACGAGTTCTTAGTGTACCACATGAGCACACTATCCCAAGTGGAGCCACTGTTATCACTCAAGATATTTTTTTTTTAAATTGATCACATCAGTTCGATTGTTTGTCAAAGGGTTGATTTCGTAGCGCATAATTCATATTTTGCACTGGCTGCGCTACGAAATTGGGGATTTGTTTGAATCCATAGCCAATGTTTCACAGCTGTCTCCTATGGATTCTGTGGGAATATCTGACTCAACATGTCACAGTGCTGGATCTTATCATCAATATACAAATAATACTGCTGTGTTTCATTCTCAAGGTTTTTCCTATAATCCCACTACATTGGCCGAAGTTCTGGTATCCAGTGGAGGTCAATATCCTAGCATGCCTATTGTACAGAGTTCTGCTTCCCTCCAGAAATCCGCATCTAGTAAGAATCTCACAGGGGAACATACATCAGGTTACCTAAATTTTCCGTCATCAGATTGCCAAAGAAGGAGCTATACATGGTAGTATCTTTGAAGAAAATCCAGAATACATCAGGCAATGGCTGCAAAAGTTGGAGAGCACAACCTTGAAGGATTATTCTAATGGAAGCATAGATTATTCCAGTGTTGCAAATATCTCTGATTCATGTTCTGTTTCACAAACTAATTCTTTGCAGCAGGAAGCATATGCATCAACTGGTCACCGGCAAGATAATGTGCATACAGGGAGCTCTTCCAAGCAGCTGTTAGTTCAATGTGCAACTGCAATATCTGAAGGTAAAGAAGAAATGGCATCGCATATAATCACTAAATTGAGAAAGACAGTCTAAATTCAAGGAGACCTAATGGAAAGACTTGCAGCTTACATGGTGAAGGGTCTTGCTGCACGAATAGAATATTCAGGAAACGGGATATACAAAGCTTTGAATTGTAAAGAGCCACCAAGCAATGATACTTTATCTGCCATGCAAATATTATTTGAAGTTTGCCCATATTTCAAATTTGGTTGCATGGTGGCCAATGGTGCAATTTGTGAAGTTTTCAAGGATGAGCAGAAGGTTCATATACTAGATTTTGATGGTGGGCAGGGAAGTCAGCACATAAATCTCTTAAAGGACCTTGCAGAAAGGCCTGGTGGGCCTCCTCATTTGCGCATAACTGCAGTAGATGATCCTGAATCTGTAAGATATATTGGTGGGGGATTGCATATTGTAGGAATGCGGCTAAAGATCCCGTTGTTTTCTGGCTGAACGGCGGTCCGGGTTGCTCGAGTTTTGATACAGCTTCAGATACTCATTCTTTCCTTTTAAAGTGGTTAAGGGAATCGAATCTCGGGTAACACCTATTCTGAATTTTAAGGACACAAGGTGAACCAAAGCAGTGGAAAATATGAAGACAATTACAACAGATCAAGGTCGAGCCTTTCGCACAAGGACTCAGATGCGAGTGTGGACAGACACAACCGTGAACAGAGGAGGGATGCCGATATTTCTAAAAATGGGACAGTAGGGGTCAGAGAAGGAAACATTACTGTGGAATTGCCAAAACCAAAGGCCCCCGTTGTCTAAACTGGAAAAGAGGGAGTTGGAAACACTGAAAAGGCGCTTGGAAGAAGTGGAGGTGTTTATGTTCCTCCTTTCAAGCTGGCGCAAATGATGAAAGATTTGCAAGATAAAAGCAGCTTGGAATATCAGCGTATGTCTTGGGATGCTCTTCGTAAAAGTATCAATGGGCTTGTAAACAAAGTGAACGCATCAAACATTAAAAGCATTATTCCAGCTTAGATGCCTTTCCGCTAGCTGGCAGAAGCATTACAGCACGGTTGTCTGAGCTTGACATTATAGCAAAACAAGTGGAAGCAGAGTTAGTGTCAAAAGAAATTGGGTGCCATTTGTTGCAAGTTTTGGAGGCGGATGAAATGCTCTCACGTGGATTTAAGGACCAGATATATGATATCTTTCAATTGCTACCGCCAAATCTTCAAGTTGGTGTTTTCTCGGCCACCATGCCTCCCGAGGCACTGGAGATTACAAGAAAGTTCATGAATAATCCGGTTATAATTCTTGTGAAAAGAGATGAGCTTACTCTGGAGGGTATCAAACAGTTTTATGTCAATGTCGAACGAGAAGATTGGAAACTTGATACACTGTGTGACCTGTATGAAACTTTGGCAATCACACAGAGTGTGATTTTCATCAATACTAGGCGGAAGGTAGATTGGCTCACAGATCAAATGCGAGCTCGAGATCATACAGTGTCTGCAACCCATGGTGACATGGATCAGAACACAAGAGACATCACATTTTTCTATAGTTTTGGACTGTGAGAGCACTGGTACCCGAGTTTATGTGTATGAGTGGGTGCGGAATGATGGCAAGCATCAAGGGAGTCTTCCAATGGTGCTGCGCCCATTTCCTGAAGGTACAGATGGCTGGAGTGTTTGGTGCCATGACCAGTGCTGATGCTTTGAAGTGCCTACTAAAAGCACCTATGCTATCAGATCTAGAGGAGTGGTCACACTGGGATCATGTATTTTCTCCTACGCTTGGTCCAATTCTGAACTGGTTGGACAAAGAAGGTGCCAGTAATGATTTGCTTTGTCTTGTGTTAAGGAGTGGAAAAGTTGTTCGTATTGATAATTCAGCCACGATGGAAGACTTCTTGGCAGTTGCAGTGAAGGGCTCCGCAAAGAAAATGGCAGCGCAACTTATTTCTATTGTGTCTCTTTATGGTGGCACGCATCATGCTCCTGTAGCACTCATGAAATCACATGCTTGTCAAGCGATAGATATATTAGTAAAGAATTGTGTAGACTGTTTTGATCATACAACTTTTATGCCTTTGGATAAGACAGAAAATTGCATTAACTGTAAGAAATATCAGCAGAGGGAGAGGAATGTTCATCATGTTTCTGTGCATGCATCGGTTTTAGGAAAACCACATATTCTACATGATTATAATGACAGATCTCAGAAGGTTGATCAAGACACTCAGGCTCTCAGGGTTGCTGCCAGATTTATATTGGACTGCCTTGTTTGTATACCTTCAGAATTCCGCACCTTTGCTGCAAATATATTTTTGACAGGATTGAGTACTTTAGCAGCAGATGCATCCCAAGTACTTTTACAGGAATGTGCTGGCTATCATGAACGTGTTATGCTGCATGAACTCGGTCTTTCCATGGGTATTATTAATTGGATAAAGGATTATCAACTTTTTTCACTTGATGCAGAACATTCTAGCATGTCTGAAGAATGCCATGAACTAAACAATACTGTCAAGAACAATGGTCAATGTGATACAGAAAGCAAATATAGAGCGCATCAATTGGAAGGTAGCCATTTCTCAGATTTAGACGCAATAAAGACAAAAGAAGAGTCACTTGATGTATTGCAGATGCAACATTTTGATGATCAGAATGGTTCAGAGGACATGTTAAAGGATTGTTGTAGCTGCATGCTGGGAAGTGAAGACCTTGGCAATAATGCAATGCTCTCTAGAGAAGGAGTCAATATTATTTTGCATAAGCAGTTCCCTTCAATCAGATTTGAGCTATCAGATAGTTATGATTTCGAGGAAATCTTGAATTATATTAGGAAATTCCAAAATTATTCTGAACGAAAGAATACAAGGTATTCTGCTGCACAGCAGTTTCGTGGCGCGCTACGAAACTGCTGAAGCTGCATAATTAACGTTCAAGTCAACCAAATTGTGAAGGACTTTTCAATCAGCATTAAAACTTTTGCCTGCACACATGTTCATGGGAAAAGCTTACAACGCATCAAGGACGTGGCAGTCTTCTACATTTTGGATAATTAAAGGCTGAAGACATGTTTCTGTGCATTCGAGTACTTTGGAGAAAACTGAAGCCGAGAAACCAGGGACATCTCCTAATACTTCTGAACAGTTAAAAGATTCAGCATCCAAGGTAAACGTGGGGCATTAAACATCCATCTCAGCTATCTCAGCTAAACTCCAGATGTCAAAGAACGAAGAGAAGCCATCATGAATATAATATAGAGTTAGAGTCATAGTAGATTTAGAACTCTTAAAAACTACAGTCAGCACTTTGTTGCAATTATTAGTTAGTTAAATGTTGATAGGTGTCATTAGAGGTAGTGATCGAATTCCCCTCATGCTGGAGGAGGAATCTCGATCAATTAGAATAAGAATTCTATATATAGCTGAAACAGCAAGGTAATAAGGGTTGGATATTTTATAAAACAGAGTACTGTGTTGGCTTATGTAAAGACAGAGTTCAGTAATATAAGTTGGCTGTTTTTCTTCTCAGGATTCATGAGGGATTTCCATGTTTAGAATGTGTGATTTTATTCTTTCCTTAATGTCTTTTACAGTTGCATATATGTATAATCACTCAGAATTCACTAATTGTGCTCTGACTTCCTGTATGCATGTATGAACTGTGGTTTTATATGAGTTGTGTTCTGAACATCTAAATGCCAAATGCCCTGACTTCTATGTAAAGGCAGTATCATTATTTACTGAAGTATGATTGACTCCATAGGCCCAATGGAAATTAGTTTAATATTTGCCCAACCTTCATATTTGTCAACGTTATTCCACAAGAGTTAGCCATCTTATTATTAGTCAAAATCAATAACCCCTTTGAGAGAGCCCTCTCAGGCTAAGGAGGCTAAGCCTTAGTCTAAAGATTGGTTTGAAATAGTGAAGTCTTCCTGGTTTGCGGCCTTCCAGGGCTTGATTTTGAGATAACAGCGTGATTGAATCTGGACCGTTGATCTGCACGCGTAGATCAACGGCTCTCGTTTAACCACACTGATCGCTGTTGATTCTCCAATAGACTCCGATAGCCTCCGCCGATTGTGATTTGCTGATCGGATCTGGATCGTTGATCGGCTAGATCCGACGACTCCAATGCACTATTCCTCTGACCTTCGATAAGCCTTATTTCGCTGGTTTCTTCATGTTTTTGCCTCCCGATAGTGTAATATGACTTTTTAAAAGGCTCTTCTTTTGCGATAGTCTTGAATGTTTAGAAGACGTAGAGGGTTTTCTAGGATCCATTTGGATCACACCTTCCCACTAAAAAAGGCTTTTGGACCACCAAAAGTTGGTTTTTAAGCATCAATCAAGTGAGGATACAACTTCCTCACTTGTCCAATCTCTATCCATCTTGCACTGCTTGGTTTTGAATTTTTTAGACCAATTCTAAGGTACTCAACATCCCCTCTAGGCGTAGTTCTCACCTTCCTGTCCAGAACTGTATCTTCCTACAACTCATTGAGATATTCACGCAACAGATCATCAATAGAAGGCAACTGACTTTGCTCTTCGAGATCTTTAATCAACGAAGGTTCAAACAGTCTCAAGTTCTCTGCATTAACTACTGAATAGATGTGCATATAAGCTAGCAAATTAAGGAGAAAAGTGTTCTCACCAATTTTCTCAAGTATCTTGAAAGGCCCATACCTTATTGGCTTCAACTTCTTACCTTCACCTTGCATTCTGTCTTCGTTGATGTATAGCCAGACTTGATCACCAACTTGGAAGCTATGCTCAATTCGATGCTTATCATGCCTTGCCTTGTACTTGGCTTGGCTCTTTTCCAACTGTTCCTACACTGCCTGGTGAATTTCTTCGATCTGTTCAATGAACTTGGTTGCTTTGTCCACATCACTGTGTCCATCAACTACTATGTCTTTACTAAAGACAAAGTCTAATGGAGACCTTGGTTTGAAACCAAAACAAGTCTCAAAAGGAGATCTTTCTGTAGAAGAGTGCTTAGCATGGTTGTAAGCATGTTGCACATAACACAAATGTTCATCCCAAAGTTTGGGATGCTTGCTGCAAAAGCCTCTGAGCAACTGGATCACTATCCTGTTGACCATCTCTGTTTGGCCATCTGTTTGTGGATGAAATGCTGTGCTCTTTTTCAGTCTGGTGTCCATCAACTCCTATAGACTAGACCAAAACTTCCCAACAAATCGAGAATCTTGATCAGATATAATGGAAGTGGGTAACCCAAAATGAACCCATGCATGTTGAAAGTACAACTTTGCTATTTGTTCAGTTGTAATCTACTTGTTACGAGGTATTAAAATACACATTTTGTTGAACCTATCCACAATAACATATATATAATCATGACCCTTTCTAGATTTTGGCAATCCTCCAACAAAGTCTATGGAAACACTTTCCCAAGGATGAGAAGGAACTGGAAGTGGAGTGTACAAGCCTAGTTTTCTATTGTTGGACTTGCTTTTAGCACACATGGTACACCCTTTAATATATCTAGAAACTGTTTCATGCATTCTTGGCCAATAACAGAACCTTTGCAGCTGAGCAACTATTTTGCTTACACCAAAATGACCTCATATTAGAGAAGTATGTGCTTCTCGGATTATGTTAACTCTTTAAGTTTGAGGAATGCATAACTTTCCCAAATGATACAAGAGTTGGTCCTTAACATGATAATCCAATTCTTCTACTTGTTTGCCATGACTTAAAGTTGCATATACATCTTTAAAATCTACATCTTGAGCATATTGTTCAATGTAGGTTTCATGCAATACTGAGTTATGCTTAAGTATAGTAGATATATTTATGATTGGTCTTGATAACATATCTGTAACCTTATTGTGTATGCCTTTCTTATATGTGATGACAAGATGAAACTGTTGTAGAAAACCCATCCACCTATAGTGTCTTGATTGTTGCAATTTAGTTTGTGAGTGCAAATATTGAAGTGGTTGATGATCAGTATGTATAACTGTTTCTTTGCCCATTAAGTAATGTTTCCACTTTTTCACACTCTGTACTAATGCATACTGTTAGCTACCTATACCAATAGGTTTCATATTTCATGATTGGCAAAGAAAGTTCCAAATATGCTCTGCTTTGATGATGCAAAGATCCCATATTTTCAAGGAAAGGCAACATGTGTATATAGCTTGATGTTGTCTAAATTTTGATGGATGGTCCAACAGCCTAATCTGGATCATGCCATGTTTCAATTTTTTGTTGTAGAATAGAGAAAGAAGTCTGTCCAAACTGTTTAATCTTGGCAGACCAGAAGTTAGGTAGAGAATTAAGGTTCCCAACTGCTTAATCTGGGACCTTGGAAGCAATAAGGGTAGTTCTAGATAGAAAATCAAAAGAAAAAGCCAAAAGAAAAGAAAAGGCACATAAGGGTCTGCAAGTCTAAGTGCACCCTCCATGAAGAAACAAAAAATGCTAGGCAAGTAGATGGGTAGGCAGATGGGGTTGCAGAAATGTTATTACTTTCAAATGAGTTCTGCTGGTCTAGCATAAAGGAACATCAGTGGATAGAGAAGCTCCTCTTCTCCATCATGTTGCAGCAAAGCAAAGGAGCATGACTAACTCCCTTTTCTCCCCTTTCACATTCATTACTAACATCCCTTCATCAGTTGTGTTCATGAAAGAATTTAAGGTTTGATGTTGGTTCTTATTCCTTTAAAAGCCACATTTCTTGTCTAAAATTCTTTTCATTTTGATCTACTCCCTAAGCTAAGTTGTTTTTATATAAACTTAGTGATATCACTCCTCATTCACTTCTTCCATTCATATTAACCCCTAACTTCTTAGTATCTAAATCCCCATGTTACCTTTTCCCTATTATTATAAACACTATGGTGTATAAACCCCAAGCATTCTATAAATATCCCTTCCCCCCTGGCATTATAGCCATATGTTCACAGTCAGGGATTAAATTGACCTCTGGTCAGTTTAAGAACCCAAACCCTACCCCTCTTCCCCCTTCAGAAGTTATCTAAACCATTAACCCCTTCATTTGCTAAAGAACCTTGTAAAAAACCCCATTTTCACCCCTAACCCGCTTCATTTGCAAAATATACATAAAAACCCACTTTTCCCATTTAATCCAAAGTATTGGCGCAATGCGCGTTTTTATAAAATACTTTGAAAAGTCATACAAATTCGCCAAAGTCCACAATCCCGCTGGGCACGCTTTTCAAACAAATATATCATTTTAATCCCCGCCCATGTCCGTATCAACCTGGCACCTTAACGATCCGTCGACCGTCGGATCCGGCCCTTTTCATCCGACGACTCTCATGCATTTCGGACCGGGCCCGACGTCCGTAAGTTACCTTCTGAAATTTGTCAGAGGGTGACGTCAGGCCTCTGCCACGCGTCACCTCCAAATCATATCGGAGCGCCCTCTGACAATTCCGCTTTCGTATAGAAAGCGGTGCCATATTATACCGCTTACCGTTTCCGGTTTCTGTGAACCCGCCTTGTCAACGTCACTACCACGTCATTACCGCGTCACTGCTACATCACCGCCGTGTCAGCGCCCCCGTCCGCCACTGCTCTGACCTGCCCTCCACCTCACCATCGCCGTGGACCACTCTCAATCCGCCACGTCACTCGATGACATCATGCTGACGTCATCCGACCTTGACCCCACCTGATGACGTCATGCTGACGTCATCCAAAAAAAGCGCCAAATAACCCAAAAATCCATATTTTGGCCGAAAAGTCGTGTTTTTCATTTCTTTTACAAAAACGACTGTTGCACCTCTACATGTATTTTACGACCAAACGAGCATCAACCTGCTGAATTCGACCCAAGGACCGTTGGTGCGCCAATTCCACCTGCATTTGTGACTATTGCCGACAGTTTACCAGGTATTTATCCCAGTCATTCCCTCTGCGCCTGGTTTTATCCTGCATTCTCCAACAATAGGTTAAAGAGTAAGAAAACACTGTGTTTACCGCTAAATCCCCTGTGGCTAGCCTCCATTTTAAGTTGTAAAGTCGAAATTCGCCTGCAGAGCCTTGTTTACCCGAGTTTTCACAAAACATACAGTTAGTTCGCGCATTCGTGAACTGAGAACCCAAGTTGCATCAATTTACCGTGAAGAGAGTCTTTAAGACCAAGCATTTGCCCTATCAGTGCTCTGTGCAGTGTTTCAATTGCTGCCATTGCCATTTTATCCTCTGTTCCTCAGTAAATCACCTCTCTCTCCAAGAAATACTCCTTTGTGTTGCTCTGCATAGTAACACCAGTGCATACAAACAGAATCCTAAAGTAACCGTGGAAGCACCAGTAGCTCCTGTAGCCTTGAATATTGCTCCATTAAATGACCCTCAGAGAGAATTAGAATGGCAACCATTAGCAGACCTAGATTATCAAATATCAGAAGAAATGCTAATGCACAGCAAGTACCACATCCACTTGTTAAACGAATTGAAGATTAAACACGAGACTGGAACAGATGTATTGGGCATTTGGGATTCTTTCCTCCCTATCTTCAAGCTCCCTCAGGTCAACCAGTTCCCTGACCTAATCCACCTATGTGCTGATTGCTACGACGCCACTCAAAGGGCTGTGATTGACCCTTCAGGCTCAGTCATTTTCTATGTCACCCCTGAAGCCATCAGAGAGATGTTGCACTTCAAAACTGAGAAGAAATTGGTTCCTTTATCACTGACTGATCTGATAAAGCAAGGAGCTAAATTGACAGATGCTTAGGTCACCAAACTAAATCAATTGTACATTGACTCTGACACTGTGAAGTACCCTCCCATTTCTCATGTTTACCTCAACCAATTGGGCAGGGACCTTGTAGACATGATCAGTCCCATTCTGGGCTATAATTCAATTGAGTTTGTTGATGAAACTGTGCTGGTGATGATGCTCATGTTTTCCCCTGGCAAGCCTCCAATCTGCTATGACTATGCCACCTACATTTCTGTCAAAATACATGAGCAATTGATGAACTTGGCAAGAGAAAGGGTGTTTAGATACACCTCCTACATCTACCACTTAATTTTGTATTATCAACATGAGAAATTTCAGTTTGCTATGAAGAGAGTGGATGCACAAGGCAATCCAAGGTCAGTAGTCTATTGGTCCTCTGCTATCCACTGCAGATCTTGTTCTCCATACACTTATTGTGAGTTTATAGACCTTTTCATCCACCCAGCCATGTCTCTGCTTCTGAGCTCACCTCCTCCTAGACTAACTGATGAGATGCAGAGGATTCTTCAGCTGTCCAAGGTATACAGCATTGGGGATTGGTACTATTACCAAAACCACACAGTCATTAGAATATATGGGTGTGAGTTGCCCCCTTACAGACTGCCTAAATATGTGCCCATGAGATTGTTTGCCCTTGAATACTTCAGGCAGTTTGGGAACGCTAATGTGCTACATTTTTCAGGCAAAGGCAAGAAGGCACAGCTCAAAGTAAGAAACCAATTAGGCCACTTCATTTACAACAAAAGGGAGGAAGGTTGGCAAGAAGCAGACAGAATGCTAGAATCCCTTGGCCTACAGACCAGTTTCCTTTGGAAACCTTATGACCCCAATCACTTCATAACTTTAAGAAGGGTCAAGTATAGGCTGGCCAGTTATGACCACGTAAGGTTGCCTCACATAGAAAAATATGCAAATCAAATAAAGTGGAGGAGAGGCACCTTAGAGGAAGCTGTCACACAAGAAGAATTAAATCAAAGAGCAGTTAAAAATCTCCAAAAGATGGCTGACTTAGAGCTTTGTGCACAGGTATTTGCTCTTCCAGGCACTCAAGTGGGAGCAGCTGCCTCATCCTCCACAGCACATCAACAAGCAGCCAAAGCTACTGATCAAATCTCTAGCAAAGGCAAAGAGAAAGAGATGGAGCCAGAGCAGCCACCTCATGAACAGGTACAACAGCAGGAAGTGCAGCAACAGCAACAGGTACAACAACAACAAGGGGGGCAGCAAGAAAAAGAACAGCCAGTGCAACAAGAGCAAGCATCACAGGCCCCAAAATCCATCGGGCAGCAAGCTCAGGACACTCTGCCTCCTAGGCAGGAGACAACAGTGGAGGCCTCAGTCCTCCAAACCCCACAAAAAGAAGACATAAATAGAAAGAGGGACAGAGAAACTCCCCTCACAACATCAACAACTCATGGGGAGAAGAGACACAGAATGAATCCCCTCTCAGAGGAAGAAATGCCTATAGGGCAATCTTTGGGCATGGGCCCACCTAGTATGGAAGCATCAACAAGTTCCTTCCAGCAGGAACAAGAGAGGATGATCGGAGGAGAAGTCAGCTCCTCAAGCCAGCAAGGAGGAGGTGAACTGGGCATCAAGCAACAATTCATTGACATAAAGAAGAGGAATGAGCCCATAAGAATACAACTATATAATCATTTGTTGAAAATGGCTCCCACTAACCAGCAAAGACTAATGTCTGCATATGATGTCCAGCAGGGCAAAATGATCATGAGCCATTTTACGCCAGCAGTGTTGCAGCCGCAGTCAGCTGCAGATTACATAAGGACCAACCTTGAGGTCCTTGCCAAGGACATCCACCCAATGGATAAAATCGAATTACATAAGCAAACGGGTGAGATGGTGTATGCCTCCTTGGCGGATAAGACATTGGAGAACTACAGGCTAGAAAATAGCCTAAATAATACAGCTGCCCAACTTGAGTTGGAGAGAGCATCCTCTCAAGCAAAGGACAACAAAATCAAAGCCTTAGAGGAGATAATCATAGAACTTGGGCATGATCCCAAGGACATCAAGGCTGTACAAGCATTATTGAAGTTGAGAGATGCAGATATGGCAGCACTAAGGAAAATGGTAAAAGTCCCAGCAACCATTCACCCACAAACTGGAGAAGTTGCCCAGCTAAGACATGACCAAGATGCAGCAGCTATGCTGGTGTCATTATACAAACAGCTGATCCAGACAGGAGAAATTGGGAGAATCAGAGGCTGCACAGGCTGCACTACAGGCAGCATTACAACAAAAAGGAGGACAAACATCTCAGCCTCCTCCAGAGATAATCAACATTGAGGAGCCTCCTCAAACTACTGCTCCTCCCACTGAACGAACATAATAGGCAGCGCCTTCCACATCAGCACCAACGCCAACAACAGAGCAGGCTCCAAGCCTGGACATGCAGAAACTGAAAAATGAAATCCAAGCCCTGGAAGCCCAAATGGCAGAATTAAATGAGGCCAGGGAAAATTTGGTCAAGTTGAATGAAAGATATGATAAATCAAAACAAAGTGTTACTGAGAAAGGAAGAGAGATAAAGGCTCTCAAAGAGAAGATAAAGGAGCTGGAGAAGGAGCTCACGCTTGATAAAGTAGTGGCTGAACTCAAGACAGTCCTATGGGCCAACATTAGCCAATCCATAACTGATCAATGGCAATACATTGAGACCATTCATGAGCAAATAGAGCTCATAGGAAAAGCACACAGAGAAATCCAGAGATCAAGGGCATCTCTAGGCAATATGCCTGAGGTTGCCAACAGAATGATTAATGTGCTTAATAACAGAACAAGTGCTCAGCTGGCAGCAATGGGAATCTCCAGTAGAACTGAAACCATCCAGCTAATAAAAAGAGTCCTAACACTAAGAAGCCTTGTGCAAACACTATAAAGAAGAAGCCAGGATATGCAGACAGAGGTTAATAAATTCATGGACAAATTTGTGGCATTGCAGAACAGAGGTCTTCCTAGCTTACTGAACAGTGCAGGAAGACTACTTTCCCATGAAAATTATGCCAAAAGGGTCAACACATTTGTTAAAAATCAGATTACATAAAGACCCAGCACTTCAGAAGAATCAGGGCCAGCATTAGGGCAGAGTCTCTACAACAGGGTTGAGAACCTATTTTTCATCATGAATGAGATCAATCATTTGTTTGAAGTACCTCCAAATTTCTACAAATACACAGAGGCAGATGAGACTCTAGAAGCAATCCTGAGACATCAATTGCCCACACAGGAGGTCTGGACCAATATGATACAGTTAATACTGTAAACCAGAGCCTGCATTCAAGTTTTTTCATTTTAATATATAAGTTATCATGCACAGGAAAATAAAATCAGCATGTATGGAGAAGAATGGGCTGAGCCAACTCAGCAAAACTATTCGGCCACTAAAGCAGCACTGACAGTCACAGGTGACAGGGCCGAAAAGCTACAGGATGACAGAGCTACAAAGACACGTCATTCATCATTTATAACAGAACATTCAACCAACTCAGTGGCCTCCAAAGGTCAAAAAGTTTTCTGACAGAATTGAAAAGCATTTATGTTGTATTCAAAGCTGTAATAACTTCTTATCTGTTGTTCTATACAAGTTGGTGAACATATTTATTTAACGCTTCAGATATTTTGTATCATCGTTTGTATATATTCCCCCCTCGCATAAGTTTGCATGTGGTTGTTGATTTCTCTTCTAGAGCTCTTATGCTGTAACATTTCAGAGTATTAATACAAAAGCTGATGGAATTTCCAAATCTCTGTGTTATCTGAGGCATTCTGGTGTTTTGCTAAGAGTTACAGGATTCCTGCGTACTTCATGGCACAATAAGTTCTCCTTAAAAACTCTTCGTTATGTGTTTTGTTATCTTTTCATAGCTCATTCATGTTTCTGTGTCTCATAGTTAATGGCAAAGAAAAAGAATAGTTCCAGGATTTATTCACAGAATACCCTGAACTCAATCTATGCTGTTATAAGTGTTTTTCTTTAGTTATAGTCATAAGGTGTAATTCTTAACTGCTGCACCTCCAAACTATATCTTTCACAGTGATTGTTGTTTCAGGAATTCGAGTTTGCTCCTGTGCAATATATCCCTTTCTTACACCCCAGCTTAGTGGAAAATTCTTAATTGCTTTCACTGGTTAATCACAGTTCATAATCACAATTTAAATTTTGTTTCATGATGTATTTGAATGGCCCTGCAATTTCAGCAACTCAACTTAATATCTCAGACAACCTGTAGCCACAGACTCCATTGCCCAATGGACTAATACTGCCAGAAGACTTCCACCATAGGTACAGAGAGACATCCCTCAACCAAAATATAAAACCAAAACCCTGAACTCATAACTAGCCTAAAATCTTCACAAAACAGAGACAAACCTTAAAGAGAGAGCCCTCTCTGATTACAGTTTGGCTAGAAGCTGTAATCCAAAGATTGGTTAGTGGTTACCCCGGCCGTATTCCCTTGGGAGTCAAAGGGAACAACCTGGGTGCTAACACATACAATTCTTTATCATATGTGGGATAATTAAATACTGCATAATTAAATGTCTCAGAATGATAACATATCGGTTTACATGTTGCATCAATGTCATCTAAATATACAATTACAAAATCATCAATAAAAGGCCTAAGTACATCATTCACAACTCTCATGAAAGTGGCAGGAGCATTAGTTAAGCCAAAAGGCATAACCAGCCATTCATACAACCCTTGCTTTGTTTTGAAGGCAGTCTTCCATGCATCTTGTTCTGTTACTATGACCTAATGATAGCCACTACGCAAGTCCAACTTGGAAAAGTAAACAACTTCTTTCAACTGATCTAATAGATCATCTATACGAGGAAGAGGATAACGATTCTTGATCGTTATTTTATTCGGTGCTCTGTAATCAATGCACATCCTCCACGAACCATCTTTCTTTCTCACCAACACAATTGGAGATCCACATGGTGATGTGCTTAGCCTTATGAACCCTTTATTGAGCAGCTCCTGTACCTGCTTCTTGATCTCTACATTCTCTAAAGCGGATAACCTATACATTCCGATGTTAGGCAATGGAGCATCTTGCTGCAAATGAATATCAAGTACTATTTCCCTTTTGGGTGGCAGACCTTTAGGCTCTTGAAATAGGATATCTGTTATAGCTCCAAATCTCACTCTTGATGTTTGTGATGTTGCACTCATGGCCTAGGGCAAGTCCTCCTTCCAGACCTGGTCCAATTACTTAAAAAACGGTGTTTTACTCCCTATACACGACATTACCCTGAGCTAAATGTGTGTGTACGAGGGTTTGTGTATACCTAACCCGCGTATATGTCTTAAAACACTTCAAAATTTTAAATCTCCTTAATTTCAGGTGAAGATCACGGTTTTTATTTGTTGATTACCTTTTAGTGCCCGTGGCCCAACTGTTCCCAACGAATTCCCAACTAAAAAACTACTTTGGGATAAGTATAGAAAGACTTCAATGGGAAGGCCTTAGGGAGGAGAGAAGAGAGAGAAAAATCACTCTGCTGAGATTATCCCTGATCAGGTCTGAAGATCCTTGTGCTTCTAACACTTCGCCCATTACAGGAAACCCTTGTTTCCTTGAGTTATGATGTCTTTCCATTAGTTGAGATATCCTTGAGTGAGTCATGGAAGTAGTTTGTTGAAGGCTTGAGATTGGAACCCGGAGGACGGTTCCACTTGGAGCTTGCGAAAGGAAGACTCAGGTGAAATCATTCCTTACTTTATTTTAGTTATCTATAATAAAATAAACACTTGTCTTGTTCTTGATATTAATCTTCTTCATGCTTATGATATCAATGTTATGATTTACATATGAATGGTTGTTTCAATTGTATAACTAACTACCTTTCAATATGCTATGAAGTTGATTTCTTTATGATGCTTGGTCCATATACTGCTATGCTTCCTTGAATTGATTGCTTTGTAGGTTGAAGGATCAAAAGGAACTCCAAGAGTGTTTGGACCTTGGCTGGATCTACCCAAACGAAGGACCCCCAAGTGCACCTCTCTTCGCGTAGTTTGTTTATATTAGTATCATGGCTGTATGGAATGCTTGTTTTTCTTTGTAGATAACCCCCGCTCTACTAGGGTATTGACCCAAGACCCTAGGGGACTTTGTCCCTCAATACTTCCATAGGCCATCCACCTCAAACCATCAAACAGTGATTCCACTTCATAATAGGGCATCACAAAACCATCATCAGATCGGTCTCTATCCCAGCGTTTTAGGGCTCCAAAGTGTTTGTTCCAACCAAGGCTCCAGGACTAGTTACTCAACCCATCAAGGGATCCAGAGCATTTGTCCAACCAATGCTACAGGACTAGTAACTCAACCCAAGTTGGTACAGGGCTCCAGAGCATTTTTCCAACCAAGGCTCTAGGAACTAGTAACTCAACCCAAGCTAAGGAAACATGAGAAACAACCAAAAACACAACAGGGAAACAAACCCACAAACTCTATGGCTATCCATGAGATGGAAAGGCTAGGAAATCCACTATCAATCCCAACCTCCTCCATGTCAATGACAAATCACAACTAGCAAACCACATGAATATGCCATGCATGCCAAAACTAGTGAAGGAAACATACATGCAACTCAATACCTGCAAGTAAATTTGATGTAGTTGTTGATCCCGATGCCTTCTTGCACTTTCCTGCCCTTCCTTTTCCTTCTTTCTCCAAGAATCCAAGTATGCCACACCCTCCAAGAGTGCTCCAAGAAAACTCTAAGTCTACAAGAGTATGCGAGAGAGAGAGAGAATAACGAGAGAGAGCTCCAACATTGAATTGCCGAAAGGTTACCAACTGATCCTCATCAGCCTTTTTATGAATGAAGCCTCTATTTTCTTCATTTTCCATTATTTTCCTCCTCACATGCAACCTGTGACCTTTCACCTCCCTTTTCTCCTAATTTCCATTATTTTCATAAATAAATGTGCCAAAAATTCCATTTTGCCTTTCCAAAGCCTTAGCCATTTCCTTAGCCATAATCAATCACAAGTGATCCCCATCACTAGGATTTTGCCCAACATTTAGCTTGGAATAAGTGTCCCATCATCCATGGTTATTATTTTGCCTCTGTTTACTTTTATTACAAGGAACTTTCACGAGGGTTGTACAGAACCCTTCCCCTTGGGGGAACATCGTCCTCATTGTTCGACAACACCTATAACCACAAAACTACTGAAACCAAAATATATTGTCAATGGGTCTTTATAACTTAGCTCGATGCAGTATTTACAATGATCAACTTGCTGAAAAGCAAACCAACATGAAAACATAACAACATAACATCGTAATGAAATGACATCCATATAGCTTATTGGAGCTTTATAACATAGCTCGTGGTGGTATTTACATCCATATACATATGTACATAAACCAACATCATCAAAACATATACCAACACACCAAGCAAAATCAGAAAAGAAGGAAAGATACATAGCCCGCATCTGATCTGTCATCTCCCATGTAGCTTCATTGGGCCCAAAGTGCTTCCATTGCACTTTAACTTGCTCGATTACTCCTATACCTATACCTGTACATGTACTATCACCTATACTTGTACCCATACCTTTACCTATGCTATGTTACAACCTGTGCACAATATCCATATATCTGACATCCTACTGACCTGCCCGAAAGATCCTATCATGTAGATCTATCCCATAGCAGCTAAGTGATTTACCTGTATTTGCATGCTAAGAGGATCAACCACTTTGTTTTCTTTACTATTGATATATGAGATCTCAAAATCAAACTCACGGATCGTAGCAAACCACCAATCATGTCTACCATTCAAATTCAGTTGGTCAAATAGATATCGCAAACCACTGTGATCACTCATCAATGTAAAACTCCTGCCCAGAAGATAGTGTCTCCACATCATCAATACATGTATAATCGATGTCAACTCAAGATCATGCATGGGATATTTATGCTCGTGCTCATTCAGTTTTCGTGATTCATAGCATACCACCTATCCGTCCTGCATAATGACTCCACCAAGCCCTCTCTTGCAAGCATTTGTGCATACCACAATTTTTTTGTCTGGATCTACAATCTGTAGCATTGGTGCATGTGTCAACAAGTACTTGAATTGCTCAAAACTAGCCTCACACTCCTCTACCCATTCGAACTTCTTACCTTTCCTCTACAGTGATGTGATAGGATAAGAAATCTGCGAGAAGTTCCTAATGAACCTCCTATAGTAGCCTGCCAAACCCATGAAATATCTCACCTCATCCACATTCTTAGGAGCTACCCACTCCATGATGGCCCTTATCTTTTCTGGATCTACTACAATTCCATCCTTGGAGACAACATGCCCCAAGTAGTGTACCTCAGTCTGAAAGAAACTACACTTGCTGAGCTTAGCATACAACTGATGCTCTCTCAACAACCTCAACACTGCTGCTAAGTGTTCGGCATGCTCTTCCTCATTTTTAGAATATACTAGTATATCATCAATGAACACAATAACAAACTTATCCAAGTACGGACACAACACACTATTCATCAAACACATAAATGTAGCTGGAGCATTAGTTAAGCCAAATGGAACTACAACAAACTCATAATGCCCATACTTGGTCCTGAATGCGGTCTTGTAAATGTCCTCCTCTTTGATGTGTACCTGATGATATCTGAATCTCAGATGAATCTTTGAGAGCATTGTTTCTCCCTTCAGCTGATCGAACAAGTCATTAATCCTTGGTAACAGATACTTGTTCTTGATGGTCACTTTGTTCAAATGCATGTAGTCAATGCATAATCTGAGAGTTCCATCTTTCTTCTTCACAAACAATACCGATGCGCCCCATGGTGATACACTTGGCCTAATTTACCCCTTTTCCAACATTTCTTTCAGTTGCGACTTTAATTCAACCAACTCAGGTGTGCTCATCTTGTAAGGTTCTTTTGATGTTGGATCTGCCCTTGGCACTAACTCAATAGAAAATTCTACCTCCCTATGAGGTGGAAACTCTGAAATGTCCTCAGCAAATACATCCCTGAACTATTGTAAAACTAGGTACCTACTCAACACATCTATATCCTCAACTTCCTTACCCTTATCAGTAGAAAGGTGCACTACTAATAACTTACACCCTTTCTTGTGGCTACACTTTCCTTGCATAGTTGTCACCATCCTAACTAATGTAGCTTTCTTCTTACCCTGTAAGACTCTTGGTTCTCCATTGTCATCAACACACTCAATGGCTTTTTCATAGTAGTCTACCTTGGTTCTATGAAGATACAACTAATCCATGTCCAACAACATACTTTATGAACCCAACGGTAATACATTCAATTGTGTTGCAGTAGGCATACCATTCAAATCAAATGCACAATCTCTTACCCAATGATGAACTCGTTTCTTCGTACATGTAGCCAACTACACTAACCAAGACTCTGCATGTAATTCCTTACTCAAACCACACTTATCCACCAAGTCAAGACTAACATAGCTATAATTAGATCCAGGGTCAATCAAAATGGAAATAACTTGATCACAAAGCTTATGTCCATCTCAATGATAGATGTATGATGCTTTGCATGTTTTTCATCCAATGTTGCATAGATACTCGTAATACTCTGACCAACATCTCCAACAGTTTGTGCCTCCTACACACTGTATATCTTAGGCCTACCACTCTGGTACTATGGAAAATCCCTCCTGCGATGATCTCTCCGCAAGTCCAACACTACATGGGCTCCTTATTCTGCTCCTAAGATATGTGTCCCTATCCTCTATCTGATGCATTAAACCTCTTATCTCATGCAAAATTCTCCTTGTTACTCAAATCCTGTGGTCTTACTCGCTTCTTGTCCCATTTTCCCTTGTTCTTTGCAATGCCTCTCCAGTCTTGCTTCTTCTCAGTTCTGCGCTTTGATTGTTCATAGAAATGCTTCAACTTTTGAATGACCTCCTCCAATGATCTAGGCTCATCGAACTCAATCTTAACTTTGAATGCAACTGGTAGTCCACTAATGAATCTCTGAATCTTGGCCTTCTCCTCCATGACATAAGGCATATACCAGAGTAACTCCAAGAACCTGCTAGTGTACTCATCATCTGTCATAGATCCCATCTTTAGCTCATAAAATTCCTTAGCCCTGTCATTAAAGTATCTTTCTGACAAATATTTCTTCTTGAATAGTCGCTCAAACTCACTCCAAGTCAAATCCTCCTCATGAATACATTTGACATTCTTCACAGCTTCCCACCAAATGCCTGCTTTACCTTTGAGATTGAATGTAGCCACTCTAGCTTTCATGTTCTCTGAATAGTCATGCAACTTGAAGATTTTTTGCATGCCAAGCAAACATGCCTCTACATCATGTGGTTTCTTCATCTCTCCTTCAAATGTTGGTGGCTTTTCTTTCTTAAATTCATCTGGTAAGTATCCCCTATCACTCCTCCTGCTCATATTTGATTCGACGTGGTCCCTGTCGCTATAATCGCTACAATTATAACAAGCCTGATTCTTTTAGGTCCCTATAATACTAGTGATTCCCCCATTACTATTGTCATTGTAGCCCTTATTGTTGTTATTGTGCCCCTATTGTCCCCATATTGTTATTAGTGTGCCCCATAGAAACCCACTATTGTTATTGTTGTGCCCTTATGTTATTACTGTTATGTCGATTTTGATTATATTGTGACCCCTTAGACTCCTATATATAGAAAGGAGGTTTAGTCATTTGAATCGTCCAAGAATTGTTCATTTGTGTAATGTAAAGGAGGTTGCCCCCTCGAAGAGGTTGATTTTGAAGGCGTTCATCTATCTTTTCTTCTATTTTGTGAGTTGTTTGCATAACATTCTCCTTTGCCTGCATGATTCTATCATTTTCTGCCTTACAACTCCTTATCTCTTCCTTTAAGCTTCTCAATGTAACTTCAAAATCAAAAGAGTTCCCAACACCACACTACTCTTTGGATTCATAGGGAGAGTCTTTGTAGTCAACCATCTTGCTAGCCATTTGATATTTCTTCCTGTAAGGTATATCATGTCATCTAAACCAAATCACAATAAACCAACATACCTTACTATAGCTCGGGGAGGATACCTTGTTTGCAAGATCAACAAATCAACATGATACATGTATAACATAACCATGACAACATATCGAAATATAAAACATAAGCATATGACCATGCAACCATCATTCTAGCTAGGGTTCAGTGATCAATGCATGACCTCAACAAAAATGCACACCATAACCTCATGCATGACAACAACCACTACATCATTGTACACTTGACCACATGAAAACATGAACATGCATAAGCAATATGTAACCAACTACATATTTGGATAAGCACCTATGATCAAGCATGAGTGAACGATACTTGGAATCAAGCCTACAAGAATGATACATGCAACCAAGCATACAAGAATGTAACCGAACATGCAAGACTGTAACCAAATACACTACGACAATACATGTAAGCGACATAAGTCAACATGTAACCATTCATACACTCATGACGCTGCATTCCACAATAACCTCAGGTTTCACATGATGACATCACTACGACCATGAAAAACATAATGTAAATGCAACAAGCACATGGAATGAAAGTGTGAGAGACACACATGCAACTGACATTCATGCATGACCAACACATATCCCATCCAAGCTGAGGGGTGAACCGTGCTTTGATACCAATATTTAACACCCTCCTCCCACATCTATGCAAGCAACTGGCTAGTCGGGTTAAACATGTGACGAGAGGCCACTATGATATGATTCGACCTCCTAAGTCACATGAAGGAAGTGGAACCGACAAAAACACACCATACAGACATTCAACATCAGCTATAGGACCCTCTGGAACCATTCGAATACATTAGACAGCTTGCCCTTGGGTCCCACTGAACTTTTGGACAACTTAAGCCCCAGTCACTCTCATGCTATAGGCATGACAACGACTAGAAACCCAAAGTGGCTCTCACAGGCTTGCCTACCAGCAACCAGAGACCAAATTTGTCAGTGTTATGCCAGTGACTCTAGGATTTGAGCCACTTTTTTAGGCCTAGAGCCCGGGTCACTGCCCAGAATTGAACCATCTCTTCAAATCAGTTAAATATCATGGAAATGATAGTACTAAAGCAAATACTTGTTCAAGACCTTGACTGGACCCCTACTAGCCATGACAGGAATTTCGTTAAACATATTGTGAATGTGTAATCTACAGGTGTAAATAACATATCTGAGCATAGGGGTCTCATACTTATCTGAGATTCACAATGAAGCATTGTTTCCTTATCACTTTAACTTCCATTCCATCCATTAGGTCATAGATACATTTATCATTCAATTACATGCAAAAACATAATGAAAACCATACATAGTTGTTGTCATAAAAAAACATTCATAAGCAACATAATAGGGACACAAATACCAATGAGAGTACAACCATATAAAACCACATATAATCCATCATATTTCTCATAGAAATACAAGGATAAATAACTTTTCATTAATGATGCAAAATCCAAACTCGAGATGGGACTTCCACGTTCCACCCGATCGTAGAATGGATAAGCTAAATCTCTCTTCAGTCATTCACCCCCATGCCATATTCCAAGCATTAATGTGGGATCTCATGGAACACATCAATCAAAACTCATCCAGGGCTTCTAGAGGCCATCCACCTCAACCCATAAAACAGTGATTCCACCTCACAGTCAAACATCACCAAACCATCATTAGATCGGTCTTTATCCCAGCCTTCCAGGGCTCTAGAGCGTTTGTTCCAACCAAGGCTCGAGGACTAGTAAATCAACCCACAGTTGTCGTCAGGCTCCATAGTGTTTTTCCAACCAAGGCTCTAGGACTAGTAACTCAACCCACCAAGGGCTCCAAAGCGTTTTTCCAACCAAGGCTACGGGACTAGTAACTCAACCCAAGTTGTTACAAGGCTCCAGATCGTTTGTCCAACCAAGGCTCCATGAACTAGTAACTCAACCCACGATAAGGAAACATGAAAACCAACCAAACACACAACAAGGAAATAAACCCACAAACTCCATGGCTATCTAGGAAATGGCAAGGCTAGGTAATCTACTCTAAATCCTAGCCATCCTCCATGCTGATGACAGATCACAACCAACAAACCACATGCATATGCCATGCATGCCAAATCTAGTGAAGGAAACATAAATTTCACTCGGTACCTGCAAGAAAATTTGATGTAGCTACTGATCTTGATGCCTTCTTACACTTTCTTGCTCTTTCTTTGCCTTCTTTCTCTAAGAATCCAAGTATGCCACAACCTCCAAGAGTGCTCCAAGAAAACTTTAAGTCTCCAAGAGTATGAGAGAGAGAGAGAGAATAATGAGAGAGAGCTCCAACACTGAACTAACAAAAGGTTACCAACTAATCCTCAAAAGCCTTTTTATGAATGGGGCCTCTATTTTCTTCATTGTCCATTATTTTCCTTCATTTCCTCCTCACATGCAACCTATGACCTTTCACCTCCCTTTTCTCCTAATTTCCATTATTTTCATAAATAAATGTGCCAAAAATGCCATTTTGCCTTTCCAAAGCCTTAGCCATTGTCTTTTCCAATTTCCTTAGCCATAAAAAATCACAAGTGATCCCCATTACTAGGACTTTGCCCAACATTCAACTTGGAATAAGTGTTCCATCATCCGTGGTTATTATTTCCCCTTTATTTACTTTTATTACATGCAATTTTCACCAGGGTTGTTATAGGCAAAAGATCTTAGTGGGCATCACTTGTTGTTGTTTATGGCTAAGGAAATTGGAAAAGGATTTGAACAAGCAAAGAGGAATTTATTGTCATTTATTTATGAAAATAAAGGAAATTAGGAGAGAAGGGAGGTGAAAAGTCACAGGTTTCATGTGAAGAGGGAATTGAAGGAAAATAGAGGAAAATGAAGAAATTAGAGGCATCAACAATAAAAAGGCATCAAAGCATAATTTGGGGCCTTTTGTCAGTTTGGCTTTGAAGTTACTGTGAGAAATAGAAGAGCACCAAGAATAGGAAGTAAGAAAACAAGCAAAGAGGAAATTAAAGGAAGGATAAGGAAAGCAAAGAAAGCAAGGAACAGCTGAATCAAGCGGCTTCAAGAGGAATACTTGTAGGTAACAGGTTGCATGTGTGATTTCCTAGTTGGTTTATGCATGCATAGTACATGCATGTGTGTATTAGGCTCCTTTTTTGTTATTAGCATGGGTTTTTCTAGGTTTGACAGTGGTTTTCAACCTTTCCTTTCCATTTCCGAATAAACATGGTGTGATGGGATTCATTCATGGTTGGGATTTGGATTACTAGAAGGTTTTGGATCCGGGTGAGGTGGTATCAGGAAAATCCCAAGGGTTAGTGGTGGATATGGTTTTCTCCTGGAATCCCTTAACATGTGGGTCGAGATGGTTTTCTCCAGGAAGCCCTTCACATGTGGGTGGAGACAGGGAAATTCCTTAAGGGATGGTGAAGGAATTCTGAGGTGTCCATGCTCGGTTTGGTTTTGTGATCTCAGGACCGATTTGGGTGAGGTCATGGTAGTGTGAAGGTGGAGGTGGTTTAACCTCTCGATTCCCTTGGTTGCTTATGCTTTGGTTTATCCCATGATATCCCACATTCACGTCTGGAATATGGCACAGGGATGATTGGTTGAAAGAAAGATTTGGTTCAGCCCAATATATGGTCGGGTGGTATGTGGAAGTCCCTGATTTGGTTGGATTTTCTATATGTCAATAAGAAACATTTTCCTCTTGTGTTTCATGAGTAATTATAATGGCTATTATGTGGCTTTAATGGATGTTCTATTATTATTATCATTCTAGTTATATGTTGGTTATAAGCATTGTTTTATGATAGATTCCTATTATGGCTCTTATCATGTTTTGATTGCTAAATGAATGGTTATTGAATGCATGACCTAATAAATGTTATTGCAATTATTATGAGAGGGAATTAGACATTCTTGATGATTCTCAGATAAGTATCATACCCCTATGTTCAAATATGCATTCATGACCTGTAGATTCATGTTCACCATGTGTTTGACAAAATGAATTTCATGGTTAGGCCTGGTTAGGTCAAGTCCTTTATCAAGTTTTATGTTAGAGGCTTTGTCCTTATGTCATTAACATATCTGTAAGTTTCATCATGTTCTGAGTAGTGGTTGGGAGTCAGGCGCTTAAAAGGCGGCACTGAATTTGGGGGTCGCTGGCGCATAATTGATAATTTTAGGCTACATTTGTTGGGAGATAGGATTATCCATGCAATTAGAAGGCTATATTCATTGTCTTGCCTTGTCATGCATGCGATTAGGGTTCTAGATCAATGAAAAAGAAAGTTAAATCGAGGTTTGGGCACTTGGAGTGGTGGTTTGGCTCCTTGGGGTCATGTAGCACTTTAGGGAAGTCAATAAAGTTTCAGATTGTCAATTACACTTCCATAATTGTACTTAGGGAGCTGATTCATGTCATAGTAGCCCTCAATTCATGTTTACCCTATGTTAGGTCCCTATACTACTAGTGTAACCCCTTATTGTTATTAGTACAACCCCCTTATTATATTGTTGTGCCCATGTAGTCCCCAAATTGTTATTATTGTGCCCCATTGAAGCGCACTATTGTCATTATTGTGCCCTTACATTATTATTGTTATGTCGGCTCTAATTATATTATGACCCCTTAGAATCCTATATATAGAAAGGAGGTCTTGTCATTTGTATCATCCAAGAATTGTTCATTTGTGTAATGTAAAGGAGGTTGCCCCCTCGAAGAGGCTGAATTTTAAGGCGTTGATCTTTCTTTATATCTTTTTGTGAGCTGGTTTCATAACATTTGGTATCAGAGCTTCGGATTCTAGGGTTTTTCTGCTCCAAACAGGTCATCGTGGAATTTTCACTATAACTGTTTTTCTGCGATGTTTCAGAAGATAAAAAAAAACCTATTTGAGACGATATCGCGCTGAATCTCAGGTCCAAATTTCAGATCTTTCCTCGCTATATTTTCGGAGATATGATTTGAGGAAGTTAGGGTCTTTGCAAGATCCATAATTTCATCTAAAATAGGTCATTGTGGAATGTTCTCTATAACTGTTTCGCTATGAAGTATCAAAAGCTAAAAAAAAACCCATTTGAGAATACATCGGTTTGAACCTCGAGTCCAAATTTCAGATCTTGGCAGGCTGGTGAAAGTGGGTAGATATAGGATGGGTGGTTACATCCTAAAAGGACTTCAGATACTCTTCAAGGCCGCAAGCATCTCCAAGGTACTATGTAAAACCTTTTGGTACCCAAATGACACCACGAGGATGCTAGTGGCAAATACCCAGTCCGTTTTAAAAACTGCAAGGTTGGATAAGCCTTCTTGCAAGATCCTCTGGTTATCCTTACGCTTCGAGGGAGAAATGACTCCTATGCTCTCATGACATGCTCTATGGAAATTCCAAAATTTGAGGGGGATGCTTGCTTCAGGGAATAAACACAAACTGCCAACAAATATAGGGACTCTAGAGGAATTCCTTCCTCAATCCCAACATTTGTTTTCCATCTTCATATCAACACAAAGGGTCCATAGGTGCTCTACCTCACCCTGAGTTCACACACAGTGATTCACTCCTCCTAGGAGTCCAAAATCTATTGTACCCATGGTCTTCAGTCAAGTCTACCTTAGGAACTGCTTCAGAATGGTCTCTTCCTAAGTTGTTGTATGGCTCCAAAGACAGTGATTTCAACCCACAGCCTCCAGGGACCCAAGTTGTTACAGGGCTTTAGAGACCTCTGTCTCAACCCACAACCTCCAAGGACCCAATTTATTACAAGGATCTAGGGATCTTATCTCAACCCACAACCTCCAGGGACCCCTAGCTATTACAGAGCTCCAAAGACTATCAGCGCAACCCCCAACCTCTAGGGAACCTGAGAACTAATCTCCTTCACTTCACTTCTCTTCTCTTCTCTTCTGCAGCTCAGTTGGATTCATTATCATGAAGGTTGTTGTGCTCCTTATTTGTGTATTTTAGAGACCTCAAGTCAATTGGCCCCTCCTTCCTTCTGAATCCTCTTTCCATCATGTCTCCCCCTCCATGGTGCTACACCTTGTCTTCCTTCTCAAGATTGTTTCTTTGGAATTCACATCCCTCTTCTACGTCCCCTCGTCTTCTTTCTTATTTCCATTCCTCAAGAAACATGGGTTGTGTATTTTTTTACAGCTCATTTAATTTGAAAAGTTGGTCCATTAAATTCATACACCTGCAATCTTTAATGGCTATCTAGAAATTTAAGTTTATTTCTCTGCATAAGAAACCATAACTTCCCAAGCAAGTCATCCTCTTCCCCAGCTCTGGAATTTGTGTCCCTTGACTTAGTTTCCCCCTTTTTTTTCTTTTTCTTTTCATGTATTCTTAACATAATTACAATGATTTTCATGAAAGAACCTTGGGTGGGGTTTTCATATTCTTATACACAGTGTGACGCTTCCACCAGTATGGTTGGCCTAATAATGCATCACAAACATCATGGGGAGAAACTTCGCACAATACCTCATCTGTGAAGGGGTTGATGTTGTAGGGAAAGTGATGCTACTCACTGACGCAAAGATATTTCCCTTCGTGAAGCCATCTGATTATGTACGGTTGTGGGTGTGGTGTCATTGGTAGGCCCAACCGCTTCACGACTTCAACTAAGATAAGGTTATTTTGGCTCCTGCTGTAAAAAATGAACTGCATTGGAGAAGCCTTCACCCACATCTGTGAGTGGAAGAGATGCTCCCCCTACTCTTGATCTTTAGGTACTGACTCAAAATCAGAACATGCATCTGAATCTAAAGCTTATAGCTCATCCACAAGTGACTCCTTGGTGCGACATTTATTTATTTATTTTGAGTGGGGCTCTTGTGGAACTCACACCATTTTCCTATGTCCTTCTTCGTCCTAGTGGTGCTATTATTTTCTTGTGGCTTCAAAGGGTTATCCTGCGTCACCAAACCTTAGCTTTATCCTTGTTCTATAGTTTGGAGGTGCCTTATCCTTGCTTCAGATTTGCAAATCAAAAGCCTTGCTTCTTCTATTTAAATTTCTGCTTAATCTTCGCAGCATATCAGTATGCAACGCCAAGCAAGGAGATGTATAAGAACTTGATCTTTTCCTTGATGTATTTTTGAAAACAGTTGTGGTACTTGAGTACCAAATTCCACTCAAGATCCTTGATACCCAAATTCGTGTCAAGCGTATGAAAAATATTTTTGAACTTTGGCACATATTGGTCCCTTTCTTGCCGTAGTATGGTCCATTTTATGTACTTAGCTTCATAGCCTAATACATGATAATATATTCCTTGACGATGTTTTGGAAACAATTCCAAATGGGTGCAGCTGAAAATAGTGAGGGTTCCTTCTCATCCCTCTCCTCACAGTAGGTTTACCATAAGTCCTTGATATGGGGGGTGAATTTGAGGAGTGCAAAAGTAATATTTTCCCTATTTGAAAAATTATGAAATGAAAAATATCCTTCTAGTAGATTTAACCATTTATCTATGGCATATGCATTTATCTGGCCTTCAAATATGGGAATATAAAATTTAACTTATACCTTAAAGAGGGTGATGCCTCCGAAGTGACTGTTAGATGAAGATGCTTCACTCACTAAAGGATCTGGGAAAAGTTATCCATCATCTCGTTCCTTTGTCGCTCGAGGGCCTCTTCGAGCAACATTTTAAAAGGATATCTTGCTCCCTCATATTTCTTTTCTTCCTCCATGGGAGTTTGTAAGGGTTGGTGACGTCGATGTTGCAAGGGTTCAACTAGTTCAAGTCCTAACTCCTTATACATCGATCTCGTTAGGGACATGCACTAAAAAGAGAAAGAGCAGACCATTCTGATACAATTGATTCAAAATTATGCAGAAAAAATGAAATACAAATTTAAACATAAACATGCAGCTACAGTAAAAGTTGAACTTCAATTCATTAATAACAAATATTGAAAATTGTTTACATGCAAAATGGAAATAAACTAGCTCGTGCGATGATAACTTATCTTTGAGAGGAGATGTGATGGCTACATCCCTTCTTAACCATGTTAAAATAAGGCTATGTTGTCTTTTCGCATGTTAGTTGTCGCACAATCTGTATAAGCTTGTTTTGGTGGTTTGAAGGAGTTATCTTTGTGAAATGAGTTGATATAACCATGTAAACATTCGTCGCACTCATTCCCAAAGTTTTAACCATTGTTGCATAAGTGTCGTTGATGAGCCCCATAAATGATTAATTGTATGGGCTCATTCAGCCTCCTAATTCGACTTAATCCACCATTCTCATTAGTTTATTGCATGTTTTTGATTATATTTATGCTAATAAAGTGAATTGGGTTAGTCATTATGCCAACAAGTCTAATGTATGCTTTATGCAGTTTTTTTGGTCAATTTTGAGACAAAATCAAAGGTTTAATGAGCACTTGGCAGCCAAATTCGTGGAAGAACAAGGGAGAGCATTTTTAGGAAGGTTTCCCCTTCATTTATGAGCCCTTACCTCGAATTCTCCATCAAAAACTCGGAGCATAAGGGGCAGCCAAGCAAGTCAAGTAGGACTGTTGTTAACTGCAAGTTTTGGCAGCCGAGTTCCTAAAGTTTAGGAGGGTTGTTGGGGTCCTCAATTTGTATAAATAAGAAGGCTTAGGGCCTCATTTCAGTTAGTCAGTTTTTAGTTAGATTGTAGTTAGATTTTAGTTAGTAGGTTAGCACTTTAGTGCAGCTCTGTATTAGCACATTTTCGAGCTTTTTCTTGTAGACAATTTTTGGGATGTAATTATTTTTTTGATCAATAAAGATGAATCCAGCTTTGCACCAGCTCTAATATTTCTTAGGAGGCTATAGCTCTTGGGGTTGGGCCCAACACAAGTGCCAGTACCTCCTTTATGTACTTTTATGTGTCTTTCCTGCACTCATAGAATAAATTCTGTTATTTAGGTTAAGATCTTGCTTTGTTACTTAGGTTGTTTTTGATGGTTAAAGTAGCTTTTCATGCTTCAGGTTGATTTGACAGTTTGGTGAAGGAAAAGATCTTCAAGAAAGGCCATCAAGCAACCCTTGATCTCACCTCTCCCTCCTTGGGACCATGGGCTGAGACCAAGGCGTCCCTGCTGCCACAAAAACACTGTTTTTGCCTCTTCATGCAATTGCTAGTGTTATATTTTTAGTTAGGAAAGTTAATACCAGTTGCACTTGCATGTGTAGAATCTGTTCTTGCTTAGTTTCCATCGTTATCTTGCGTGATTTTCCGCCAATCAACTTCTGTTCATCATGTTTCTGGTTTTTAGGTCAAAGTAGGTCAAAATAGATAGATCTCTGGCTTTTCTAGTCTTTGTTCGATCAGTTTTGGAAAATAATGTGCAGAACACCTGTAATACATCCCTACCTATCTTTCCTCCATCATGAAACCTGTTCCAACCCCTAATCCAAGATTCCTTCCCTTCATTTGCCACACTTTTCCAATTTGCCCTAATTCCTACATTCTTGTGCAACATCGCTCCCTCCATCCTTGAACAAATCCAATCACCTTAATCACTCCTTAGCTTCATTCACCAGGTCCTAGACCCCTTCACATTCTCATCCAACCTCCATTTCCACTTTCCCATTGTTTTTCCGCCATCAACTCTCCAAAATCCTCTTTCGGATCTTCCTGTAGAACATCCTGTAGAACCCCTGCAGACTTCCTGTAGAAGTTCACGAGAGCGGTTTTTCGAGATCTGATCGCTGTGAAACTCTCTGGAAGGGTGCTAGGGACCCCTTAGGCCCTCTTCTCACCTTCCCAATCTCCTGCAAATGCCCACTCCATTTCCTTTCGCCAATAAACCCCTACACAGTCAAAAATAGTGAAAGCACATGCATAATAATTCTGCATAATTACTCAAAAACACAAAAATATGCTTTTTCCATATTTCCCTTCAGAAGTAGTTTAGACACATGCATTTTACCTTTCCAAGAGTCAATGGCATCCATTTCAACAACTTTCATCTCTTTTCTTGCACCCGTAGGGTTAGTCAGTAAACTAGGGTTTTCATTTCCTTTCAGCTTTCCGCTTCTTTCTACAAGTAGACTAGCCTCTTTGAGTTAGCTTTCATCCATCACAGTTAAAAGCTTCTTCTAAGAACTCATAGAAGTTGGCTTAAGCTCCTAGCGAACTTGTGTCATCTTATCAAGTGACAGCCTGCATTAAGAGCTAGTACTTGTGCATACAGCACCGTCGCTTCCAAGTTTGTTATGAACTACCAAGTTGATAAAATTAAAGAAGAGAGTCCCAGGAGTTGCAGCATCATTGCTGCAATACTGGAGCCCACCATCTTTTTGGCGCCGTTGCCGGGGAAGCGTCAGAGTATTGGTGATTGCTGCTTTTCTTCTATTTTCTACTACAACCTTCTGCTAAGTAGTTTATTTCAGCAAGAGTAGAGTAGTTGTTTCATTTCCATTCTGCAATTTCATTTCCGCAAAAGTAGATTAGACATTTCCTGCTTTCATTTCATTTCAGCAAGCGTAGATTAGATATTTCCCACTTTCATAGATTATCATTTCAATTCTGCAAGCGTAGATTAGCATTTCAATTCCGCAATTTCAATTCTGCGAGCGTAGATTAGCATTTCAATTCTGCAATTTCATTTCAGCAACATAGATTAGTCCTTCCCTGCTTTCATTTCCATTCTACATTTTCATTTGAGCAAGATAGATTTTAGTTAGTTGCAGTTCAATCTATTTCAGTTTTGCAGGTACAAGAAAAAAAAAGGCAAAAATCAACCAAAAAGATTTCCTTTCATGCCTTGTAGGAGTAGAGATAATTCAGAAAAATGTTTGCACAACACCCCCACTGCTTCACACAGCCAACCTTCTCTCTTCTTCGATGGCTGTGATTAAGAAGAACCCCTAGGTGGACAACAAGACATATTTGAAGAACCTCTAGGGGAGAAGAAGAAGAAAACATTCCTCTGGAGCAAATGGCTACAAACAGAAATGTTGGGAGCAGTACCTTATCCAAAAACGAATTTGCAAATCAGATGGAAGATTTCAAGAGCGAGGTGAGGCAGTTTCTTGCCATGCAACTAGATACCTTGCGGATCCAAAGGAAGAAAGAGGAAGCCAAGAGGGCTTTCGCCATCTTTTGTCCCAGGTGCACTAGAAAGCATCCTAGGAATGAATGTTCATTTCACTCTATAGAAGTGTTTTTTGTCTGTGAAAAAGATCATCTTACGAATCAGTGCCCCTCCTTGCCCGGAATTAAAGTTGCATATCAGAGGGCAAAAGGAGCCACTGAACCACTCTATTATATGAACCAAAGGAGGCCACATGGACCCATACCTTACCAGCAGGGAATGCAAGGGACATCCCATACCTATTACAACCCCTATCAAGCCACTTCCATGCCTTCTTGGGGTCCCCCTGCTCATCCTTCCTAGTCCACACCTCCTCCTTGGTCCTTCACATCTCCACATTATGCCCAACCAGCTGCTCATCCATTTCACCCCTACGCTCAACCACAGCCTCAGTGGAATGCACCTCATCAGGGGTGGAGGCCCCAGTACAACACTCCTCCCGCTCCTTTTCCTCCACCACCTGCTCAACTGCAAACATCACCTCCTGCTCCACCAAGGCAGCCCCAAATGCATGCTCAATTGAACTCGAACCCAAATAACAAGCAAGCTCAGCAAGTATATAGTGGGAAACCACCTACCCAACCACATCCATCTCAAATATACACCCCTATTCAACTACCCATACCACCATATCCAAACCCGCACATTGGAGTAGCTCAACTCAATTACAATGCTGAGGCACAACATGTCTTAACAACTCCTCTTGAGCTCAATGATATTCACCATAGCTTAGGAAGAGTATTGCAAAACAGAGATTATATTGACAACATTTAAGGACCACATCCAGCAAAAGAAGATTCAAAAGAGGAGATCAAAGCACCATGGGTTGCACTTGATTAAGAGAAGACATCAGAATCAGAGATCAAGAGAGCTCCCTCATGGTTACCATCAAATTCTCCATGTAGTCAAGAGAAAGATCAGCAAAAAGAGGAAGATGTGAAGGTCATGATAGAAGGTGACATGAATAATGATCCAGATCAACAAAAGGACCAAGGATATCAGAGCTATATTGAGATATGGCTCCAGACGGTCACTAAGTTGTAGCAGTACTCTCTTCCTCAGCTATGTTTGATCCCTTCAAAGTCAAATCATTTGGTCTTTGAAAACCGAATACCTGTCAAAACATGCATTTCAAGCCTCCACATCATTTTGTCTCTAATCTCGATGTGCACATGGCTCCATTGGAAGTATTCTTATACTTGAAAATGATTTTGTTTTTCAAGTAAGGTAGGGTAGGAAAAAAAGAAAAAAGAAAAAAATGAAAATAAGAGGAAAATAAAAATCTAAGGTGAAAACTTCCTCGCAGGCACCTCAGATTGGCTCATTGATTGAAAACTTCCATGAGGCGGTCAATGGGTTGGAAAGAAGAGAATGAGATCCCTGGGTGAAAACCTCCCTTCGAGGCGCCCAAGGCAGGCAATTAAGGTGAAAACCTCCATGAGGCGCCCTAGTTGTTTTCAAAAAAAAAGAGAAAAAAGAAAAATAAACCTAATTTCTGTTGAATAATTACAGGGTGCAAGAAGGACATTGCAGGTTAGGAGGATCACATAAGACAAGGACAGAGGTCAGCAATGGGCTGCTAGCATCCCTCACCATCCATTCCTCCATGACCACTACCCTTTCCTAAGATTTGGTCTCATTCGGACTAAGATTTCATCTTCTACATGAAGTTTTGTGTCTTTTACAGGAAGTTCCTGTAGAACCTGCAAACAAGCCAAAATTGATCTCCGAAGAGGACCCGAAGATTGGGAATTGGTCCATGAGGCCTGTAAACATCCTTGTTTCCATCCCTCACCCTTCTCCATCATTTTTTCCACCTCATTGTGCTTCTTTTCTGAACACTGTGTTTTTTACAGGAAGTTCCTGTAGAAATTACAGAAAGCTAGAAATGGATTTTAAAAAGCAGTTTGGCGAATATGGAAGCTTCATAAAGGGTTCATAAATCCTTCTACAGTCTTCAAACCCCTCTTCCATCATTTCCATGCCTGCATCACACCCCAAGCTCATTTTTCTTAATTTGCAAAAAACTGCAGAATGCTTTGAAACAAAATTACATAGAGCAGAAATTTGTTTTTTCCCTAACTTGAAAATCGTGCATCCATTTAAAAAACTGTTTTATGGGGAGTTGTATAGGGATGATGGAAACATGCCCGAGCAATTTCAGCCAATTCCAATGCACGATTTCCAAGAAATCAGTCTCCATCACCTTCAACCATTTTTGCATTTTCTCCATATCCATGCATCCATTTCAAAACCTGTTTCATGGGGAGATGCATATAGGTGATAGTAACTTGCCCAAGCAGTTTCAGCCAATTCCAGTGCACAGTTTCCAAGAAATTGACCTCTGTCACCTTCAGCCATTTTCATTTTTTCTTGAAATCCGTGCATCCATTGACCACAATTTTGCTATGGGAGGTGTATAATGATGATAGAAACATGCTCAGAAAGTTTCAGGTCAATCTGATCTATCGTTTGGGAGCTATGGACAAAACAAGTCACTGTCCTGCAAAAATCCAACATCAGCAGCATGAGGGTGCAAATCTGAACGTTGAAACAGACTCCTGCAGCTTAGATCCAGCCAGAGGATACCTGCACAAGAAAAATAGCCACGTATCAGCAACCAAACCAGCATGCATCCACAGAAACAAAGGCATGCAGCAGAAGGAAAGGCCACAACACCTCACAGCAACCGCATTCGACTTCCAGGTACGTGACTAAACCCATTCCTCTGTTGAATGAATGCAATTTAAAAACTGCATGAACAGTGAGATGGTTGGGATTAAACAAGATCGGTGCCTAGCAAATTGGCCACCCTCATCTAGTTCAGACAACGCCTCGTCTAGTTCAAACAATGCTCAGTGGGTGCAATTGGCACGTGTGCTCAACCATCTCAGGAAGAAAACTAAAAACAAGTAGTGGTGGCTGTTTAAACTCCAACATAACTAATGGAAGTGATTACAGGCAGAGAACATACAGTTCATAATAACACCATAGTGGGGACCAACGGTTTGCATGTGGCCAACATGCACTTGGCCAGCTCACCCTCCATCAACGGAAGTCTCCATAAACAGCCAATCAAACTCATCTTTACATATTCTTACCACCGTTGTTTCCATTTTATCATCATCCCTGCAGCTGCAACAAACTCCATACCATCTCCATAGCAGTGAACCAGCCTTTCTCAGCTATTTTTCAAAACCCTCCTGCTTATCGGCATTCTAAAGGAAGCTGTAACAGTTCTACAAGATCCGGGAGCCTTCTACAGGAAGGGTTCTACAGGAAAGGCAGAACAACTTTACGGAGCAGGAAAACCTGGGGTTTTCGTTGAATTTGGAGCTCCAAACAAGGTAGGCTCGAAAAACTCCTCTATGCATGGTATGTTTGTGCAAGGTGGTGAATTGAACGACATCAGATTAAAAAATCAGAGAAAAGTCTGCTTGTGTAGTGTAAGTAAAATGTTTGCCTGCATATTGCACTGAGTTTCCCTAGTTTTCCTGCATCAAAAATCTCTTCCACATTTTCTTTTTAAATTCTCCTATAGGGAAGATATATGCAGCCGTGGAGGACAGCCTGTGCATGTGTAAAAAAAAATTGGATTTTCATATCTGTCTGTGTGCTGAGAAGAGAACCTGATCCTTATGCTCTGCCTGTAAAAACAAAATTCTTCCTTTCATAAGCAAACATTCGAATTTTGGGTGACAGCAGTCTTAAAACAAGGGAATTTTTGCTAGTTGATATTAGACACACGAGAAATTCCTACTCAGCTATCCTCTGTTTCAGATTGACTGTTTGGTTGCCTGAGCATTTCCTTTTCTGATTAAAAGAGCACTCTCTGGAGCGAAGTCAGTTTCCAAAATATGAAGTACATCACGTGTGAAGGGAGGTTTAGCATCATCTATGGTTATCATTTCAGGTTGTTGTGTGAACTAAGGCATGGGATTGCCTTGCCTTCAACCAAGAAACTGAGCATCCCCTATTTCCTTCTTCAGTCACTAATTGAATGTGTTACAAAGTTAAATGAAGGGATCCCAGATCAGTTGGCCCATCATGGGCTCATCAAACTATTGGTGGAAGATGCTTTGCACATCTACATTGTTCCCATATCTTTGGAAATCTTCAGAAACATGTCCAAGGATGACAATATTAGAATTTCGACAGAAAACATCACCCCATCCAGTAGTGAGGAGGGAGAACACACTGAAGAAGGTGAGAAAACCAATGGTGAAGGAACACAGGACATTCAAGCACAGAAAGAACATAAAGAAAAAGGGGAAATGGGCCAGATTGCTGAGCCTAAAACAGAGGAAGAAACAACAGCAAAAACACCAACGGAAAAGAGGATGCAAAGTATGACAAAGAAGGTCAAAAAAGCCCAAATGAAGGCTACCATAGCCAAAGCAAGCACAAAAAAAAAAGGAAAAGACACACCCTGAGATCTCAGCAACACACACACAAACAGTTGACACAGGGATTTCTACAGGAAGCAAGGAACAAGAACAGCAAGAGGAGAAATCACCTGAGATATTGGCAAGGGAGGCAGCAGCTGTGCTTGTTTCATTAAGCACACCTACAAAACAAAAAGGAAAAAGAAAAAGGCAAACCTCCATGTATTTTAAGGCTAGGGAAAGCACAAGAATTCAAACAAGCAGAATAGAAGGAATAGTGGAAGGACATGGACAAGAAGACAGAATTTTATGGCACACATGAGTAGACCACATCAGAAACTTTGGATGATAAGGAGGCCACCAGGGCCATCAAAGATGAAGAGATAGATTAGTTGCTCAGAGGATGAGCAACGCTTTTAGTAGGGGGTGATGATGAGCCCCAGAAATGAGCAATTGTATGAGCTCATTCAGCCTCCTAATTCGACTTAATCCACCATTCTCATTAGTTTATTGCATGTTTTTTATTATATTTATGCTAATAGAGTGAATTGGGTTAGTCATTATGCCGACAAGTCTAATGTGTGCTTTATGCAGTATTTTTGGTCAATTTTGAGACAAAATCAAAGGTTTAATGAGCACTTGGCAGCCAAATTCGTGGAAGAACAGGGAGAGGATTTGTAGGAAGGTGTCCCCTTCATTTATGAGCCCTTACCTCGAATTCTCCATCAAAAACTTGGAGCACAAGGGGCAGCCAAGCAACTCAAGTAGGATTGTTGTTAACTGCAAGTTTTGGCAGTCGAGTTCCTAAAGTTTAGGAGGGCTGTTGGGGTCCTCAATTTGTATAAATAAGAAGGCTTAGGGTCTCATTTCAATTAGTCATTTTTTAGTTAGATTTTAGTTAGTAGGTTAGCACTTTAGTGCAGCTCTGTATCAGCACATTTTCGAGCTTTTTCTTGTAGACCGTCTTTGGGATGTAACTATTTTTTTGATCAATAAAGATGAATCCAGCTTTGCACCAACTCTAATATTTTTTAAGAGGCTGTAGCTCTTGGAGTTGGGCCCAACCCAAGTGCCAGTACCTCCTTTGTGTACTTTTATGTGTCTTTGCTGCATTCATAGAATAAATTCTGTTATTTAGGTTAAGATCTTGCTTTGCTACTTAGGTTGTTTTTTATGGTTAAAGTAGCTTTTCATGCTTCAGGTTGATTTGATAGTTTGGTAAAGGAAAAGATCTTCAAAAAAGGCCATCAAGCAACCCTTGATCTCACCTCTCCCTCCTTGGGACCATGAGCTGAGACCAAGGCATCCTTGCTACCACAAAAACATTGTTTTTGCCTCTTCATGCAATTGCTAGTGTTAGATTTTTAGTTAGGAAAGTTAATACCAGTTGTACTTGCATGTGTAGAATCTGTTCTTGCTTAGTTTCCATCGTTATCTTGCATGATTTTCTACCAATAAACTTCTGTTCATCATGTTTCTGGTTTTTATGTCAAAGTAGGTCAAAATAAATAGATCTCTCGTTTTTCTAGTCTTTGTTCGATCAGTTTTGGAAAATAATGTGCAGAACACCTTTAATACATCCCTACCTATCCTTTCTCCATCATGCAACCTATTCCAACCCCTAATCCAAGATTCCTTCCCTTCATTTGCCACACTTTTCCAATTTGCCCTAATTCCTACATTCTTGTGCAACATCGCTCCCTCCATCCTTGAACAAATCCAACCACCTCAATCACTCCTTAGCTTCACTCACCAGGTCCTAGACCCCTTCACATCTTCGTCCAACCTCCATTTCCACTTTCCCACCATTTTTCCACCATCAACTCTCCAAAATCCTCTTTCGGATCTTCCTGTAGAACATCCTGTTAAACCCTTGCAGATTTCCTGTAGAAGTTCACGAGAGCGGTTTTTCAAGATCTGATTGCTGTGAAACTCTCTGGAAGGGTGCTAGGGACCCCTTAGACCCTCTTCTCACCTTACCAACCTCCTGCAAGCACCCACTCCATTTCCTTTCGCCAATAAACCCCTGCACAGTCAAAAATAGTGAAAGAACATGCATAATAATTATGCAAAATTACTCATAAGTACAAAAAGATGCTTTTTCCATATTTCCCTTTAGAACTAGTTTAGACACATGCATTTTACCTTTCCAAGAGTCAATGGCATCCATTTCAACAACTTTCATCTCTTTTCTTGCACCAGTAGGGTTAGTCAGTAAAACGAGGGTTGGCATTTCCTTTCAGCTTTTCGCTTCTTTCTGCAAGTAGACTAGCCTCTTTTGAGTTAGCTTTCATCCATCACAGTTAAAAGCTTCTTCTAAGAACTCATAGAAGTTGGCTTAAGCTCCTAGCGAACTTGTGCCAGCTGATCAAGTGACAACCTGCAGTAAGAGCTAGTACTTGTGCATACAACAACGTCGCTTCCAAGTTTGTTACGAATTACCAGGTTGATAAAAGTAAAGAAGGGAGTCCCAGGAGTTGCAGCATCATTGCTGCAATACTGTAGCCCACCAATCGTCACGGTCGTCGCAAAGTGTATCTTTGGTGTCGCACGTAGCATAATTCATCGCAAAGTTGTCACACTGAGGGAAAAGTATTGTTCAGGTGTCCTGGATGATCTATGTTTTTGTGTCTTCAAGTGTTCTAAGTGTTTGATCACAGTCAAGTCATATCATTGTTCACATCAACTCATTGATCCCACACTTAACTAAATTTCAGAAATTTCCCAGCAACTTAGCCTCATCCGGCCTTCCTCAACTGCACATTGCGCAGTTCCAACCCTCAAATTGCAACCTTGCCCCTTGACATTGTGCAATGTGTAGTTCTTGCCTCCCAGGACTGCACACTACGCAATTCTAGTGCTCAATCCTAGAGCTTGGCCCCAAGAACTGCGCAATCCAACCCTCCATCATGGCCTCAATTGCACATTGCACAATCTTTGAGCTTAAGCTCAGCCCTTGAGTTCCTGAGCTGCACAATTTCTCAATCACCATCTTTTCTCTACCTCCCAAAACTGTACAGTTGGCTGAAACAGTGCAAAACCTCTCAGCTAAGCTCACTGAGTCCCAAAACTGCATAATTTGATTGCCCAGTCCAACCTGAAATGTGCATTACGCAGTCTCAAGGATCAAGCTTCACCTGAGTTGTGTAATTGTGCAGTCATTGAGCCTCTCCCTGGGCCTACCACCCGGTTCTAACTTAGTCAGTGGATCAACATGCACCATCTTAGACTAGGTTTTATCGGACTTATGTCGTCTTGTCGTGAGTGAATTGTAGATGCAGGTACTTTATCATACCATGACTGGATGATGAAGAAGGATATGGGGAAGGGAAACATGTTGAAATACTTCGTTATAGATGGTTATGCAAAGTGATCAATCAAGAGAAAACAAAGGGACACTAGTTTGCAACCATAGCTGAAGACTTGACATCATTAAAGGCATGTTACGTCTAAGCCATAAGGAGGTGGATAGAAGAGCATCCTCAAGAAGACATGTAGTAGGTAGCAACATAAGTGGCTAGACATTCCATGTCATCAAGTAGTCCATGTCAATAGTGTCATGTCATGAGTTGTCATATGCCACATCATTATTGTGGATCATGTAATTTCTTATTCGAAAATGTGCTGTAAAGTGGGAGTCCAAAGGACATGTACAAGATATGAAGAGACATGTAAAGACAAAAAGTCATAGGAATTCAAACAATCATGAGGGTAGTCAAAGAGTCACAATGGAGGTGAAACATCACGCAATTGGTTTCATACATACCCTCATTATATGACAAAAGGACTTTTCACCTTGGCTCCTCTAGCAAGGCATTATAGAGAAGAGCTAGTTCTTTTGACGAGAAAGTGGTCGCTCTAATGCTCCACTATTGGAGCTAGTGGTGTTCATTGTATACATGTGTCTTGGAAATTTTACTTAATATCAAAAATTTCATGGTCAGCACGTCCTTCATGAAAGGATTATGAATATTTGTAAGATTATTCTATGGATGTTTGTAATTCATGTTAGATTTCATATGTGCCAAAGTACTTGAATTATTTAAGTTATTTTAGTGCTTATCATATTGAGAATGTGTTGTAATGGTTGTTATTGTTTTTGCATCCTTGTGGACTATTCCACTGGCTATTAGACAAATCTTTCTTGTTGATTGATTGTAATTACCATCGCATATTTGTGGACTATTCTGTTGGATATTAGACAAATCCTTCTTGGTTGAGTGTGTCTCTACTAGGGTGGTACTATTACCTCTCTCTTAGCGTTTCAATTTCTTTTCCCTCTCCGCATTAGAAGAACCATGACACACTTACAACCGAACACTCACCAGGCACACTCGCTTTTCGAAAGCACATTTGCATTCCTTTCTCTTGCTGACAACTAGAGCCAAGGAAAATCTTTAAGAAACTAGCAATCAGGCCATATTCCGGATGGGGATCCTATCCCAAATGATGTGCGGTCTGTTAGCGCTTGAAATTTCACCTCAGGCTGAGAAAGGTAAACCTCAAGGCTACATCAAACCATTCAGCCTCGTAGCTAGCCCTACGGCGCAGGAGAAGGCTCTCTCCGGTCAATCTCGGTAGATCTTCAATGGGATGAGATGACCAACAGGGTAACACTGATATTAGGCTAGTAAACTGATTAAAAAGGTTGATTTGGGGTTTTTTGGGTTTTTGGTGGCAGATTGAGGAATTGCAATTTTGGGTGCGGGGATTGGACACAGTTTCTGCATGGGGTTCTTTGGGGCGAGGTAGGAAACCGTATTGATGCCTTAAACTGAGATGGATGATCAGGAATGAAAGAGGAGGAGCTAAAGAGAGCAAACAATGACTTTGAATTCCCTTTAGACAGTAGAAAACATTGAAATTAAACAAATTTAAAAGCAGAGCATGGCTAGCATGAATTCATACTTTAACACTTCATTTGTTTAATGTGAAACAGTAAAGAAAGGAAATGAATCACATAAAAAAGCTTACAAGAACATGAAGAAACACATCATCAACACATGAGTCCACAAGAATCCCAAAGATGACTGCAAAACCCTGGTCTTCCTTAGCCAAAAATTGCAGAGATACAAGTGATAATACAATGATAGCTTCTCCCTCAAGAGTCCAACCTTCCAACCCCTGAAAATGATTAAGAAAATACATAATATAGGCAAGCCAACCTCTTCCCTTGCCTCTAGGGGTCGAGCTCATCCTTCTAGGAGCTATTTCAACTAATTCTAAACTGAGCACTAATATCTAGGCAGTCAAAACAACTTGCCTCTATAAGCTAGGAAACTAATCCATTCATTAAATATTTACCCTTGACATGAATGAATCTTCTAGAAGTGTTAAACAAGAGTAAAAGTGTCTTAGAGTTACAATAATTACATCAAAGATAATCATCTTCAACCCCAAAAAGTCAAACCAAGTCAAACTCTGCTTTTCCGAGCTGTAGAGTGAAATCTGGCAAAGTCTGCTCAACGGGTCGCGCACATCTTCTCAACGGGTCGCACACATTGGGAGCTCTGTTTGAGGCACTTCTCGATGTCAGAATTCGGTGCAGGATAGCTCGTTGGAAAGGTATTTGAGTCTACTTTCCAACCCAACTGGAATTTTTGAATTTGGAGTTCATTTGCCCTATCAAAAACCAATTCTCCCAAGACAGCTTTCTGTAGTTCAAAAAAGTGGCAGAAAGTCAAATTTTCATGTATTTTGACCTTCTAGAGGCCCAAAACTCCATAAAAAATCAAGTCCATCCATAGGAATATGTAAATTTGCATGAAAAATCTAGAAATGCTGAGTTTTTGCAAAAATGAGCTGCCATGACAAAGGGTCTCACCGGGGGTGAGACCCGTTGAGGAGCCAAAACCTGTAAATTTCCAAAAATTGCCAAAATTACTCAAAATTCTCAAATTTTTTTGGGATTTGAGCTGTGGCTAGGCTATTGAGTGCCATGATCTTTGAGTGAAGCCTCAGCCAAGATATGGAGTGGATTGGTCTTCTTCCTCCTTTTTTGTGCTTTGGCCAAACTCCTTGGATCCGGCGATTGTAATTTTGGCATTTCTCTAAAACCATGACACCTGTGAAAAAAGTGAAGGAGGTTTTTCTTCTTTGCCATGTTATGGACAAAAACCTCTCTCAGTTTTCTAAAATTCATCTTTTATTGCTCTGAAACATCATTTGAGTGCAACTTGTCCCGATGTGTGAAACAAGGGATTTTGTCGAAATGGAGCGAAATGAAGGGGATAGGGGGCTTCTAAATTCTTGGGGAAATTTTTGGAAGTAGGGAGGGATGTTAGGAAGCAGGGGAAAGTGGAATCTCAGAGATTGAGTGAGGGGAAGGGGATGAAAAGGGCAAAACACAGGCGAAACCTAGAAAATTGCCAGGTTGTAGCTAGAAACTAGGGTTTGTGCAAAAATGAGGAATTTGGCGGATCTAAGGGATGGGAAGTGTTTGATGAGGTACCTTAAGGATAGGGGAAGGTGTATGAACATCAAGATATAATTTTTGCCGATGATTTGACCGTCCAAGAAAAATTGGCTTCAAAACCCTAGGAGAGGGAAATGACCTTGCCTGGGCGCAACTGAAGCATGAACAAGATGTAAAATGACTCATTAGACACTGACATGATAATGACAACACCCTGAATGATGATAGGCTCAGCTGAATGATGACATGGACCAATATTTTGACAACTTTAGAAGGAGTTAAGGCAAACCCTAGACCTAATGCCTAGTGACCAAATTTTGCTTGAAAACTCTTTGAAATGACAAAATTTGACTTGGAAACTCTGAGACCACTTTGTAAGAGCATATTTGATCACTGGAGGAAGGCTGGGAAGACTGACACTAACATTGGCTCCAATGGGGATGGTAGCTCCTTGGAGGTGCCAAGAACCTTAGACATCTGGGAGAGCAGACCAGTGCTTTCAACCATTGGGCGATGGAGTCATTATTTTGGCAAACGACACAAGACTTTGACTCATTTATTGAATGAAAACTTGACTGAAAACTGACTGAAACTTAACTGAAACTTGACTCAAACCGACTCGATGGCAAACTGAAATAACTTGAAAAACTCACTCAACAGACCAAACACAAATGACTCATGACTGACTTAACTAAAACAAGAACTTACAAAGCTTATGGAAGGGCAACAGTCCATCAAGATTTGAAATCATGATGACAACCACCTGTGTTTCTTACAAGACAATATACATCAAACTATATCAAAATGCCAATGCAACCAATCAAGCAGATGCCTTCTTGATTGATTCTTCTTATCAGATCTTCTGGTCAACAGTACAAACCTATAACTGAGCATCCAAAAACATAGCTGACCATGATCTCCTTCATCACTGAACACTGCAATAAACACTATCACTGCTGGCTGCAACAAACTTGCTAGAGGATCGTGAAAAACATGAAGATTTGCCACTGCCACCTCCTGCTGAAAGAACAAGGTGTCTTTTGCTTCAAATTTTGATCTACCTTCATCATGTGCTTCAGTAAAAGTATGCTCATGGGCTTCAAAAATCTCTGAACAAATGGATGAGCAGATCTCTTCTTGGAAAAACATTTCAGCACATGAAACATATGAAGAATCTGAAAGGTAATCCTGTATGCTATGATCTTCGGTAGTCAGACAATATGGTGGGTGATCTTCATATGATATGACAGCCGGATTATCATTATCTGTTTGCTGATCTACAAGACAATCATCTTCTTCAACAGAGGAAGAAGTTTCCCCAACACTTTCCTAACTATGTGTGCATTGCAAATCTGTTGTAGCTTGGGCTGTAACAAGACCTTTCAAAAGCTGATCTATCTCCTCTTCAGACAAAGGAGACAATGCCTTTTGTTTTCTTCTGCTTAAACAATAATTATCTTCATATGACAAGACATTCAAACTATCATTTATTACCGAGTTATTGAATGGAGGTTCATCACTTACTTGCACAAAGATCTCACCTTGCTGTTCATGAACATCTGAATCCAAAACTCTGTCTATGATCTCAACAGTAGAGCTCTCTTTGATGGGCTTCAGCACAAGATATTCCTGGTCATCATAATCTAAATGTTGTTCTGAAGTAGTTGTCCTAACATTATCACATTCTGCAATCAACACTGGACTTACTTGCATGCTGCTGTCTTCTGTGGGCAGATCTGAAACAAGCTCTTCTCTTTCATCAATTACAGCCATATGGCCATTTTCAACCTGCTGATCTTGACAAGTATCCTCTAAGATTTCTATGTGCTGCTGAAACGGCTTTTCATACAGGGCTTCCATGATCTCTTCATCCATAAAATTATCATCTTCATAAAACTTCTCAAGGCTTTCAATAAAACTATAGGCATGCTTGCAACAGTCTTGAACTAAATTCAATGATGGATAAGAGTCTTTATATCTTTCAATGAACATAGCATGAAAATCCTTTAAACAGTAAATACAAGCAGGTGGCAAACTTTCATACCATGATTGGGCTTCACCTTCCAGAGTGGCCAAGAATATCTTCATCAAGCAATCTTCAGGAAAATCCACCTTCAACTTGCGAATATGCATATGAAATCTAACCAGATGTAGAGCAGCATCCTTCTTACCATCATCTTTAAATGTAGGCAAATTCCTTGACCAATCTACCTTGGGAATCTTATTCGGAAAACCTGGAATGTGATCTCGGCTCAGAGGAGCGTATCTTCTTGCAATCCGATCCATCTTGAAAAGCTCAAAGCTACTAATCTTCCTGCAGTGAAGTCACCATGAAGCAGAGGTTGCTGGATTCTTCAGTGAAAAGAGTCGCCAGGTGAATGATTTCAGCCTTGTCAGTGTCTGATCGTTGTCCACCATCAACAATCAGATCTGAACTTGATACATGTACTGGGGTAATTAACAAGTTAGATGTCACGTTTACAAGCTAGACCGGAGATTGACTGAAGCAGTGTTTATCTACTTTCGCTTATGCAAAGCAAAAGCGTTTCGAAGGCTACCTGGCATAACTTCAGGCTCCGTCTGTAGCTTATAAAACAAACACATCAACCCACATACAAGTTTTTTCTCCCCAGTATGGTCGCCAGTATGTTAGCGCTTGAAATTTCACCTCAGGCTGAGAAAGGTAAACCTCAAGGCTACATCAAACCATTCAGCCTCGTAGCTAGACCTACGGGGCAGGAGAAGGCTCTCTCCGGTCAATCTCGGTAGATCTTCAATGGGATGAGATGACCAACAAGGTAACACTGATATTATGCTAGTAAACTGATTAAAAAGGTTGATTTGGGGTTTTTTGGGTTTTTGGTGGCAGATTGAGGAATTGCAATTTTGGGTGCGGGGATTGGACACAGTTTCTGCAGGGGGTTCTTTGGGGCGAGGTAGGAAACCGTATTGATGCCTTAAACTGAGATGGATGATCAGGAATGAAATAGGAGGAGCTAAAGAGAGCAAACAATGACTTTGAATTCCCTTTAGACAGTAGAAAACATTGAAATTAAACAAATTTAAAAGCAGAGCATGGCTAGCATGAATTCATACTTTAACACTTCATTTGTTTAATGTGCAGCAGTAAAGAAAGGAAATGAATCACATAAAAAAGCTTACAAGAACATGAAGAAACACATCATCAACACATGAGTCCACAAGAATCCCAATGATGACTGCAAAACCCTGGTCTTCCTTAGCCAAAAATTGCAGAGATACAAGTGATAATACAATGATAGCTTCTCCCTCAAGAGTCCAACCTTCCAACCCCTGAAAATGATTAAGAAAATACATAATATAGGCAAGCAAACCTCTTCCCTTGCCTCTAAGGGTCGAGCTCATCCTTCTAAGAGCTGTTTCAACTAATTCTAAACTGAGCACTAAAATCTAGGCAGTCAAAACAACTTGCCTCTATAAGCTAGGAAACCAATCCATTCATTAAATATTTACCCTTGACATGAATGAATCTTCTAGAAGTGTTAAACAAGAGTAAAAGTGTCTTAGAGTTACAATAATTACATCAAAGATAATCATCTTCAACCCCAAAAAGTCAAACCAAGTCAAACTGTGCTTTTCCGAGCTGTAGAGTGAAATCTGGCAAAGTCTGCTCAACGGGTCGCGCACATCTTCTCAATGGGTCGCGCACATTGGGAGCTCTGTTTGAGGCACTTCCTGGTGTTAGAATTGGGTGCAGGATAGCTCGTTGGAAAGGTCTTTGAGTCTACTTTCCAACCCAACTAGAATTTTTGAATTTTGAGTTCATTTGCCCTATCAAAAACCAATTCTCCCAAGACAGCTTTCTGTAGTTCAAAAAAGTGGCAGAAAGTCAAATTTTTCATGTATTTTGACCTTCTAGAGGCCCAAAACTCCATAAAAATCAAGTCCATCCATAGGCATATGTAACTTTGCATGAAAAATCTAGAAATGCTGAGTTTTTGCAAAAAGGAGCTGCCATGACAAAGGGTCTCACCAGGGGTGAGACCCGTTGAAGAGCCAAAACCTGTAAATTTCCAAAAATTGCCAAAATTACTCAAAATTCTCAAAATTTTTTGGGATTTGAGCTGTGGCTAGGCTATTGAGTGCCATGATCTTTGAGTGAAGCCTCAGCCAAGATATGGAGTGGATTGGTCTTCTTCCTCCTTTTTTGTGCTTTGGCCAAACTCTTTGGATCCGACGATTGTAATTTTGGCATTTCTCTAAAACCATGACACCTGTGCAAAAAGTGAAGGACGTTTTTCTTCTTTGCCATGTTATGGACAAAAACCTCTCTCGGTTTTCCAAAATTCATCTTTTATTGCTCTGAAACATCATTTGAGTGCAACTTGTCCCGATGTGTGAAACAAGGGATTTTGTCGAAATGGAGCGAAATGAAGGGGATAGGGGGCTTCTAAATTCTTGGGGAAATTTTTGGAAGTAGGGAGGGATGTTAGGAAGTAGGGGAAAGTGGAATCTCAGAGATTGAGTGAGGGGAAGGGGTCGAAAAAGGCAAAACACAGGCCAAACCTAGAAAATTGCCAAGTTGTAGCTAGAAACTAGGGTTTGTGCAAAAATGAGGAATTTGGCGGATCTAAGGGATGGGAAGTGTTTGATAAGGTACCTTAAGGATAGGGGAAGGTGTATGAACATCAAGATACAAGTTTTGCCGATGATTTGACCATCCAAGAAAAATTGGCTTCAAAACCCTAGGAGAGGGAAATGACCTTGCCTGGGCGCAACTGAAGCATGAACAAGATGTAAAATGACTCATTAGACACTGACATGATAATGACAACACCCTGAATGATGATAGGCTCAGCTGAATGATGACATGGACCAATATTTTGACAACTTTAGAAGGAGTTAAGGCAAACCCTAGACCTAATGCCTAGTGACCAAATTTTGCTTGAAAACTCTTTGAAATGACAAAATTTGACTTGGAAACTCTGAGACCACTTTGTAAGAGCATATTTGATCACTGGAGGAAGGCTGGGAAGACTGACACTAACACGGTCTACTTGGGACCACATACCGGGGTGATCGCTTGAATGTTGGCGGGTCTAGCATCGTCAACAATTTTAAAGGCAGTCTTCCACACATCAGAGGGTTTGATTGGTACCTTGTGATAACCAAACTTCAAGTCAATCTCACTAAAATATTTTGTTAGTTTTTGTAGAATTGAAGGTGTTCTAGTCTCGAAAATTTGTGGAGAGGCTAAAACACAGTGGTCCTCAATAACCCATAATTCGTTTATGGAAACTCCACCTAGAAGTGCCTCAATTAGATTATTATCCTATTTTTTTAATATTTCCTATGTCTAAACTTGGGAAATCTGGTTAATTAATCATAATTAATTGAGATAAGGTGTGAATCATCTAGAAACTCACACAGATCGACATGGTAATAATTTGGGCCCTTTATTAAGTTTCAATATTGGTTGTTGGAGGTCCAACAAAAGATTATAAGAAGAATTTGATAGGTAAATGCAAAACATACTTGTGATAACCACAAAGAGTTCGATTTCCTTGGAGGATCTGATTTTTCTAGAGGTAGTAGCTGAAAGAGTTCGAACTTCAAAAGGAAGAAGAGACAGAGAGGGGAAGATACAGTGAAGCCGAAGGAAGAACTCCAGATCTAGTGAGTGTATTTTCAAAGAGGCCAAATTTTCTCCAGGAAGTTGTGCATAGGCTTCATTGGACAGTTCAATTTGTTGGGGAAGGAAGACGTTTGGTGTTCTATAGGCCGAGTAGAGGTTCCAGAGGGCCAAAGAAGTGTTTTTATATTCAGGAACAAGAAAGATGTCTTGATTTTCAGTGGTTACGAATTGAGCGTAGAACAAAGTGCGCCAGGGTGACGCAAAAGTTGTGTAGAGCTAAGTGGACGACTTGATTTTTTGTGGCAGTCAAGTGTCAGGATTGATAAGAGTGAGCGTAAATTCTCTCAGATTATTTTTGCTTGTATTTTCTATGCAAGACATATAGTTTTCCACATCTAGATTCTACTCAGATTATTTCACTGCTACATAATAATTAAAACCCTTGGTTGTTGCACTGGTTTTCCCAGGTTGGGGTTTTTCGTAGGACATTTGTCAAAAAATTATTGTGCTAATTTTTGTGTGTACGCTGGTATTTTCTCAGTTTCCAGCTCTGTTATTTTTCCATAGCTTTATTTGTGAAGGTTGTAGTGTGAATTATTTGATATTTATCGTAGCAGATAAATTGTTAAATTAATTAACAACTAGAAAATTAATTTCCAATTGTTGCAATAGGATTTCCATATTGAAATTTCCACATGGTATGAGAGCGTGATTAATCAATTGGGAAGCTCATAAGCAAGAATTTCATTGTTTAGAAGGAGAAATAGGTTGGAATTCGCAAGGGTTGTGCATTCCCTAGCCAAGCAGTGCAAATAGTTGGGTAAGGGTTCGATTTTCCAGTTGCAGCTACAGGAAAATTTGATTTTTCCGAAATAGAGATCCAAATAGGAAAAGGGAGCATCATCTTAGTAATTTCATTGAGCAAATTCCTTGTTTGGGCGTAGAAGAATTTTGCAACAACTTTCTAGAGCAGACTCAGTGTCAGGTGGAAGAGAAAAGCACACACAGAGAGAAAATTTCTCTCAAGAGATCTCAAGTTTTAGAGATCTATTTTTTCCTGTTGCAGATTGGTAGTAGTTGTGAGCAGATATTCTCACTCTAGAAGGGAGTGGGAGTGGTAGGTCCAGTAGCCAAACAGAGGGAAAGAGGAAATTTTCAACCAGATTTGATATTACCACAGTTGGGCTTAGAGATCAGGATAGGTTGGAGGGAGCCTCCAACTATGTCTTTTAGAAGGCTAGGATGTCCTTCCTTCTATATGAATATGGCCTAAAAGCCTACGTGGACAATGTGGTAGTAGTACCCCAAGATGCAGATCAACAAAAAGAGTATAGAAAGGAAATAACGAAGGTGAAGCAGATGATTTGGATGGAATCATGGATCATATAGTTTCGCACATTTATGGCAAGAATACTACCAGGGAAATGTGGGTCGCTCTCTCTACGTTATATCATAGTTCTTCCTAGCAACATAAGATGTTTCTCCAGGAAAAGCTGAGAACCATCATGATGTAGAAGGGTGAAGGCATAGACCCCTTCCTCACCAGGATTAAGGAGGTCTAAGATTAGCTAATAGTCATTGGGGAGGTGCCCTAACCTACTGAGCTTGTATGATTGGCACTAAATAGTGTCTCGGAGGATTGGCGAGTGTTTGTCCAAAGTATATTTGGGAGAGACACTTTATATGGATGTGACAGGATGTGGGCTGATCTACAACAGGAAGAGTTTAGGTGGGCTCTAGTAAGAGCACCATTAGTGGAAGCAACAACAAAGGCATGAAGAGTGAGAAGGAAGAGGAGAATGTGGCCCTAGCATCAAAGGGTCCTAATCAAGGGAAGGGGGGGAAGAAAAAGAACAAGGACCTGTCAAAGGTCATGTGCTTTAGGTGTGGTGAGTTTGACCACCACAGTACATAGTGTCATCTAAGGCTAAAGGACAAGTAGGAGAAGTAGGACCAGGCGACAACGTCTACTGAGATATACAAGTTCTCCTCCAAGTTGGAGGAAGACTTCGCTATCATGGTAGCCACTCCTCCAGGAGTGAAGTGGGGTGACTTGGGGCTGTACTTCCAAATATTGCAAATATGGGTAGGGTCCCTTGAGTTTTATTCCTCATGGATCATTACCTTTCTATAAGGGCTCACAATATTTAGTAGCAGGATGGATGAGTGTCAGTGATGCAGTCAGATTATGGAGCGACAATTGCAGACTAGTAACAGTCAGATGTTGAGGAGCATAATGTAGTACTGATAACAGTACAAAGTGGCATAATGTAGAGTAAAAAACAACACAGATTCCCCAGTAAATAATGTAGGAGATAGTAGCAGTCAAGACTAAGAAGACAAATGTATTCCTGAAAATAGTTGATTCAATATTTCGAATGCTTCTCAGTTGCAGAAGTTGCAATTGCAGCAACAACAATTGGCAAGGAGTTGTAGGGAAGATGCAGAGTTGGCAATAGTATGACAGTGTTATCAACAACACAAATGCATCATCAGAGTTGCACAGTGGTGGGTAGGTAGTGGCCAGACATCAACAACGTGAAAAAGGATGATACATAGACGAGGTGTTGTAGCAACAATGTTGCAGCACTAGAACACCTTCCTCGCTAAGAGGGAGTGTTAGTTTTTGTAGCATCAGAGGTGTTTTAGTCTCAAAACTTTGTAGAGAGGCTAAAATATAGGAGTTCTCCATAACCCAAAAATCGTTTATAGTAATTCCACCTAGAAGTGTCTCAATTAGATTATTAACCTTTTTTCCCTAAGTCTAAACTTTGGAAATCTCATTAATTAATAATAATTAATTGAGATAAGGTGTGAATCATCTAGAAACTCAGTCAGATCGACTCAGAAATAATCTAGGTCCTTGATTAAGCTTTAATCTTGGTCGTTGGAGGTTAAACAGAAGATTATAATTAATACTAGTGTTTAATAATATTATAATTACTTTACTAAAAAAATAAAAATAAAAATTATATATATATATATATATATATATATATATATATATATATATATAAATTATTAGTATTTTGATAGGATCAGTTTTATCAATAATTAATAATAATATAAACATTATTTATATACAAATATTATATATTAGTTTGTAATCTTTGGTTATTTATATATATTGATATATACAAATAAAATAACAAGAATTAAAGTTTATTAAAACCGTAATCAGATATAGCCATTAATAGGATGATAGATAAATAAATAAATAAATATATATATATATATATATATATAAACGAAATAGAAATATAATAAACAAATAAAAAATTAATAAAATTTATTTAAATATTATTAAACATTTCCCCTTTCCCTCCCCAAGTCAAACATAGTCGTTTTCTTCTAGCTGTTAGGTTGACCTGTCTCCCTATTTAACCCTGTTCCTGGATCTACTTCTTCATCATGTCCTGATGATGAATCACACTTGTTGGTTTGAAATGCGTCGACCAAAATCTTCAATGTGACTTCTTCCAGAAAAATCTTTATACATTATTATAAGAAGAAATTGATGGGTAGATGGAGAACACACGTGTGAGAACCACAAAGAGTTTGATTTCCTTGGAGGATTCGATTTTTCCAGAGGCTATAGCTAGAAGAGTTCGAACTTTAGAAGGAAGCAGAGGTAGAGAGGGGCAGAGATAGTGAAGTCGGAGGAAGAATTCTAGATTCAGTGAGTGCATTTGTAGAGAGACCAAAATTTCTCCAGGAAGTTGTGTAGAGGCTTCATTGGGCAACTTGATATGCTAAGGAAGGAAGACGTTTTCAGTTCCAAAGGTCGAGCAGAGGTTCCAAAGAGCTAGAGAAGCGTCTTTCCAGTTAATAGCAAGCATGACATTTTGATTTTCATTTGTTTCAGGCCAAGCATATAGAAGATTGCGCCTGGGTGACACAGAAGTTGCGTAGACCTAGGTGGAAGACTTGATTTTCAGTAGAAGTCAAGTGCCAAGATTGCTTGGAGTGAGGGTAAATTCCCTAAAATTAATTTTTCCAGTATTTTCTCTGTAGATAGCCAGTATTAAACATCCAAATCGTACTCATATTACTCCACTGTTGCATAATAATTAAAACCCTTAGTTGATGAACCAATTTTCCTAAGTTGGGTTCTTCACGAGACATTTTTCCAAAAAATAATTGTGTTAATTTTTCTTTTGTGCCAATATTTCCAATGCTATTATTTTTCCGCAATTTTATTTATGAAGGTTGTAATGTGAATTATTTGGTATTTTCTGCAGTAGCTAAATTGTTAAATGAATTAACAATTAGGAAAATAATTTCCAGTTGCTGTAATATGATTTTAGTGGTGAAATTTTCACATATTTTCCCCCCTTAACCTGGTCCAGAAGATCATCAATATGTAGGATTGGATAACTATTTTGGACAGTGATCTTATTCAGTGCCCGATATCTAATATAGAGCCTCTAAGTTCCTTCCTTATTCCGTACCAACATGATCGAGCTCCCATAGGGTGATGAACTTGGCCTAATGTGCCATTTTTGCAACAACTCCTGAATTTGCCTCTTGATTTCATTGTTCTCTATAATAGAGCATTGGTAGATCGGTCCATTAGATAGGGTCGTGCCCGGGATCAGATGGATGGACTGCTTGACTTGACAATGTAGGGGTACCCCTGTGGGTGAGGTGAAGATGTCCATGTACTCCTTTATGACCTTGTCCATCTATTGTTATCGTGCGGAGGAGCCCTGTCTGGAGGATGTGGATGTGGCCACAATCTTCCTCTTGCTCTGAGGGAAAATCATCAGGAAGAAAATTTTCTCAGTTTGGGAAATGATCTTACTGCATTGTTTAGAGATAAAAGAAAATGTGGTAGACAACACTATCTCTGGTATCTTGTACAATTTTTGACCCAAAGTAATAATAACAGAACAAGGTATGGATTCATTGTTATGAAACCAGCTCAAGAGAAGATAGAAAAGATAGATCAACGCCTTAGAATTCAGCCTCTTCGAGGGGGAAACCTCCTTTACATTACATAAATGAACAATTCTTGGATGATTCAAATGACAAAACCTCCTTTCTATATATAGGAGTCTAAGGAGTCACAATATAATCCAGCCGACCTAACAATAATAATATAAAGCCACAAAAATAACAATAGAGGGATTCTATGGGGCACATAAATAACAATATGGGGGTAATAGGGGCACAACAATATAAATACGGGGTATAAGTACAATAGTAATGGGGTAATCACTAGTATTATAGGGACCCAACATGCCCCTCTTCTTCAAAAAGTGTTGTCCTCAACGCTTGAGTAGTTATGGATACTTCTGCATAAAATTCTCATCCTCCCATGTGGAATCTTCAGCGGATATGTTCTTCCACTTGATAAGATACTCTGAAATTGATCGATTTCGTAGCTGTCGAGTTCTTGTTTCTGTGACTGCTTCCGGTTCCAATATAATTTTTCCTTCCTCGTCAAGTTCTGGCAATATCGTTTGAATTGGGAGCTTGTCGCCTATAACCTTCTTTAAACATGAAACATGGAAAACTGGGTGCAATCGAGAAGTTGCAGGAAGCTCCAATTTGTATGCCATGGTACCAATCTTTTGCAACACCTTGTACGGACCATAATACTTTGGTGATAATTTATTATCCTTCTTAGCTTGCTTTAGGGACATTTGCTTATATGGTTGTAGCCGTAGGAATACCCAATCCCTTACATCAAAACTTCTTTCACTGTGATGTTGATCTGCCTGTTGTTTCATTCTATTTTGTGCCAACACAAGGTTATCCTTTAAGAGTTGGAAGACTTGTTGTTGATGTTCGATGTGATGTTCCACTGCCTGAACCTTATAATTTTCTCTTAAATATGATGTGATGGATGGTGGTTGATACCCATAAACTGCCATAAATGGGGTCATTTTTGTTGCTGTATGGAAGGAAGTGTTATACCACCATTCAGCCAGAGGCAACCATTTGACCCATTGTGTCTGTTTATTAGATACAAAGCAACGAAGATATCCTTCCAAACATTTGTTTACTATCTCAGTTTGCCCATCAGATTGAGGATGATAAGATGAGCTATGAGCTAACTAAGTACCAAGACAAGAAAATAATTCTGTCCAAAAATTTCCAGTGAAAATGGGATCTCTGTCACTTACAATAATCTTTGGGTTTCCATGTAGCTTTTGAACTGTTTCCATAAATGCAGCAGAAACTGTACTGGCTTTAAATGGATGTGATAATGCACAAAAGTGTGCATACTTGGTAAGTTTGTCAACTACCACCATGATGACACTCTTTCCCTCAGATTTGGGTAAACCTGTGATAAAATCCATTGAAACCTCCTCCCATCGTTGGCTTGGAATGGATAAAGGTTGTAATAGACCCGATGTCTTAATTGTTTCAACTTTATTTTGTTGGAAAACCAAACATTCCGCCACAAACTTTTGAATATCTGATTTAAGGCCATCCCAAAAAAATTCCTTCTTAACCCTGTGGTAAGTTTTTAAAAATCCTAAGTGCCCTCCTAAGGGAGAAGTGTGCAATTCCATAAGAATATTTTGTTTTAGTTGGGAATTCTTACAGAGGTATAAGCGATCCTTGTACCATAATGAATCATTTTCCCAGCTAAATGTATCAGAAGTACGTGAATCTTGTTGTAGCTTTCAAATAAGTGCCCACACTTCTTCGTCATTCTTCCATTCCTCCCTTGCTTCGTTTATCCAATCTGGTTGGATAATAGAAATGGAACACAACAATGCTTCCACATCCTCATCCTTTCTTGAGAGTGCATCTGCCACTACATTTTGCTTCCCTTTTTTGTAGATGATTTCAAATTCATTACCAACATCTTTGTGACCCGCTTTTGTTTCTCTTCAGAGGATAATCTTTGTTCTAAAAAGTACTTAAGGCTATCATGATCCGTTCTTACCTTGAAGTGTCTTCCCATTAGGTAGGGTCGCCATTTCTTAAGTGCATGGAGTATTGCCAACATTTCCTTCTCATAAATAGCTTTGCTTAAAAACTTTCCCTTGATTGGATGACTTTCAAAAGCAATGGGTCTTTCATCTTGCATTAGAACAACACCAATTCCATTTCCTGAAGCATCACATTCCACAATAAAGGTTTTTGTGAAGTCCGGTGTAGCTAAGACCGGTGCTTGGCACATTGCCTCTTTAAGATGTTCAAAGGCCTTTGTTGCTTCCGGAGTCCATGAAAATGAATCTTTCTTCAATAATGTTGTTAGAGGTGCTGCTATTCTCCCATAATTCTTAAAAAACTTGCGATAATACCCTGTCAACCCAAGAAATCCTTGCAGATGCTTTATGGATGTGGGGATTTTCCATTCCTTAATGGCTTTAATTTTGCTAGGGTCTACCTTAACTCCTTCATGAGATACAATATGACCCAAATATTCCACCTCCTGGACTCCAAAGAAACATTTGGATCTTTTTGCATATAATTGTTTCTCCTCCAATAGTTGTAGCACCCTGTCAACATGTTCAACATGATCCTTCCAAGACTTGCTGTAGATTAGTATATCATCAAAAAATACTAACACAAATTTTCTAAGGAATGGTTTGAAAATTGAATTCATCAAACCTTGAAATGTTGAAGGTGCATTGGTAAGGCCAAAAGGCATGACCAAAAATTCATAATGACCCTCATGAGTTCTAAATGCCGTTTTCGGAATGTCTTCAATCTTCATTCTGATTTGATGATATCCCGAACGAAGATCCAACTTGGTGAAGTAAATTGATCCATGCAATTCATCCAGTAATTCATCAATGACAGGAATGGGGAACTTATCTTTAATAGTGAGCTTGTTGAGCTCCCTATAATTCGGACACATGTGCCATGATCCATCCTTCTTGTGCACCAATACTACTGGAGCTGAGAAAGAACTTTGACTCGGTTGAATTATACCAGCCTCTAGCATTTCTGCAACCATACGTTCAATTTCACTTTTTTGGACATAGGGATATCTGTACGGCCTGATGTTTGGAGGAACACTTCCTGGAATCAGATGAATAGCATGATCATGATCACACATAGGTGGGAGACCTTTGGGAGTCTCAAATACCTTGGAATGATTGTCCAGGACTTTTTGGAGATCTGGAGAAATAGATGATTCCATTGTGGAAACATCTAGCGAACATAATTGTGCAATTACACCTCTTTGCTCCTTTTTTAGAAGCTTAGTCATGCCATTAGAGCTGATTATCTTTCCTGGTTTCCCTGCAATACCCCTTAATTCAACTTCCTTTCCTTCCGTAGAAAATTTGATGAAAAGTTCTTGAAAATTAAAAGCTATTGTACCCAAGGATTGTAGCCATTGGACTCCTAGTACAACATCAACACCTCCCATTGGAATGGAAAGCATTGGGCTAGTCAATACATATTCTCCCATGGATAGCTTGATATTATGGCACTTTCCAGAGCAATTTATTGTTCCTCCATTTGCAATCATCACTTTAAACTCTGGTGCTGGATATAGGAAGCAATTCAATTCTTTTGCTACCCTACAATGAATAAAATTGTTGGTGCTTCCTGAATCAATCAACACTATTACCTTTTTCTTCTTGATTTGTCCTTCTACCTTGATGGTTTGACGAGTGGTAATTCCCACCAATGCATTACAAGATATGGTCGGATTTATTTGTTCTTCATCTAGGCTTTGTTCCTAGAGTATATCCTCTTCTTTTGACCTTTCTTGCTCCTTTTCTTCTTCCTCTTCACAATCTATGTAGAATAATTTCTTCTCAGCACACTTATGACCTTTTGTATATTTTTTATCACAACTGTAACAAAGCCCTTTTGCTCTTTTTTCTTCCAATTGTTGTGGTGTCAACCTTGTAAGTTGTGGAAGACTAGTGGCAACAACACTTCCTTCTTTATAGTTGTGAGTGGTATGCTTCCTAGTTGCCATAATTTTGCTTTCCATTTTTCTTGCTAACCTGAATGCCTTCTCTAATGAATCAGGTTCCCAAAGGCGAACATCATGTTGGATATTATCCTTTAAAGACCCTATGAACACATCAATCTTATGCTCCTCTGGAATATCTTTTACCCTTATGTTCAATTTTTGGAACTCCTCAATGTGCTCCATTATTGAACCCTTTTGTTTGAGACTTATCAATTGGCTAAAAAAAGTGTTGCTTTTTGTATCCTCATAATGTGCTATCAATTCTTCCGTAAAAATTGCCCAAGTGATAAATTGTTTACGAGAACAAAGCCATTGATACCATACAACTGATTTGGTTCCAAATATACAGTTGCCATACGTACCTTTTGTGCGTTTTGCACATTATTAAGATCGAAGAATTGCTCCATCTGTAATATCCATGTGGCGGGATCCTTGTCATCAAACTTCCTCATATCGATTTTTGGAATATGGTGATTCTTCGATCCAACATTAGCGTCTATGGAATCATGATTAACATTTCTTTTGTTCTCATCATGAGTTTCCTTTACTACCTTTTCACTATTAGTAAGTATTTCTTGTAGAAAATTTGTCAAATCTGTCTTCAAATCTGCCATGCCTGTTTTCAAATTTGTGTTCAAATCTATCTTCAAATTGTCCATCTTAGCTTCCATGCCATTCATCTTAGCTTCCACGCCATTTATCTTAGCTTCTGTTAACTTTTGTGAGCGTGACATTTGTTGCACTTGTTCTTGTAATTTTGATATATCGTGTAGCATTTATTCCTCTTCTTCATGAGTCATGCTAGAGCTTTCAAGTTCCTTACTAGTTGTTTGCATTTTATTTCCGCAGGGCATCAGTTACCGATAATAATTCTCTACTATGCCCTTTTAATTCCTTCAAAATAAATTTTCAAACCAAGCTTAAGCAAAAATTTAAAAAAATCTACACACCTTTTTTCACTTTGTAGGAGCTCGATATTGCCTTTGATGTATTTCTGTGCTTTCCAATCATCTAGTTCTGAATTTGTGACCTGTAGTAGCTCTCTGTGTCCTCTTTCCAATGCCACCAGTCTGATCCAAATTGGATTCTCCAAGGAAGAGTTATGCACAATCTCCCAAGATGACCTGATTATAGACCTTTCCAGAAGAGCGAAGTTGTATGAAGTGCCACGTGTACAATTTTCGATATTCGGTTCTGAAAAAAATATACAAGAAACTATAGTCCGTCCTCTTTCTGTACCTTCTTACGAAATTTCAATCTGATTCCCAGAGAGAAAGTTATGATGATTTTCCCCAAGTCACCTGTTTTGAATGTAATTCAGGAGTCTGCAAAAAGACCAACTTCCTCAGATCATATCTCCGCAAATATCGCGCGAAATGCTCTGAAATTCGGACCCAAAGTTCAGTGCGATTTCTTCTCAAATGGGTTTTTTTTTTGCGACTTCTGAAACGTCACAGAAAAAAAGTTATAGCGAAAATGCCACGATGACCTGTTTGGAGCAGCGAAACCCTAGAATCCAAAGCTCTGATACCAAATGTTATGAAACCAGCTCAAGAGAAGATAGAAAAGATAGATCAACGCCTTATAATTCAGCCTCTTTGAGGGGGCAACCTCCTTTACATTACATAAATGAACAATTCTTGGATGATTCAAATGACAAAACCTCCTTTCTATATACAGGAGTCTAAGGAGTCACAATATAATCCAGCCGACCTAACAATAATAATATAAAGCCACAAAAATAACAATAGAGGGATTCTATGGGGCACAGAAATAATAATATGGGAGTAATGGGGGCACAAAAATATAAATAAGGGGTATAACTACAATAGTAATGGGGTAATCACTAATATCATAGGGACCAAACATTCATATACAACATAACACTTCCATAGGTATGGTTGACCTAATAAAATATCACAAATTTCCAGAGGGGCAACATTGCACAATACCTCATCTACAAAGCACTTGATGCTATAAGGAAGGCAACATTGTTAGCTGACAAAGAGATCTATCCCTTTGTGGATCCACCCAATCGTGTATGATTGTGGGTGCGACATTGTTCACAACTTCAATCTCTTAACAACCTCGGCTGAGATCAAGTTCTTCTGGCTTCCACTGTCAACAATGAACTGCAAGTACGAACCCTTTACCCAGATCTGTGAGTGGAATAGGCACTCTCCCTCCTTTGGATCCTTAAGTTCCGCATTTTGGAGCTTGGTGGTGGCTACCATCGCAGTGGGTTCTGCGATGATGATCTACTTTCCCTTATCAATTCCCTTATCGGATTCTAACTTAGAATTATAGAATCCATTTGTCTTTGAGTCTTTTAGGTCGACCACCAACGCCTGATTTGTGCAAAATTTGTTCGTGTTGTGAGTGAGAGTTTTATGGAACTCACACCACTTTCCAATGTCCTTTTCCTTCCCATTATTCTTGGCTTGCAGCTTTTAGGAGATGTCTTGGGCGGTCATGGCCTGGATTTGCCCTTTCATCTGTGCCTTGGGGGCACCTTTGCTCTTCTTTGAGTTTACAAATCCAAAGTCTCAATTCTTCTGCTTGAATGTTTGCTCAATATTGACAACATATCAATATGTTGCACCAACCGAGGAGATGTGCAGAAATTTCATCTCCTCCTAAATTTATTTGTGCAAACAACTGGGGTACTTGAGAACCAAATGTTTCTCAAAATCTTTGATGCCCAACTTTGTGCACAAGGCATGGAAAATATTCGTCACCTCGTGGACATCTTGATCCCTTTATTGCCGCACCATAGTCCATTGTATGTACTTGTCGTCATAGCTCCTAACAAGGTAATATTGTTCCTTGACGTCATATCGAAAAGAGTTCCAAGAGGGTACAACTAAAAATAGATAGGATTCCTCAGCCCGTCTTTCACAGTAAGTTTCCCACCAGTCCTTGACATGGGAGGCAACTTTAAGTAGTGAAAAAGTAATCTTCTCCCTATCGAAAAAATTAAGGATCGAAAAATAACCTTCCAGTAGATTAAGCCATTTATCCACAACATTTTCATCTATTTGACCTTCCACTACAAGGATATCAAAGTTAACTTGTGCCTTGAAGGGGGAGGTGCCTCTGAAGTTACTTTTAGATGAAGATGTGTCACCGATTGGCATCCATCGGAGGATTTAGGCAAAGTTGTTGATCATTTCATTCCTTTGTCGCTTGAGGGCTTCTTCAAGCAACAATTTGATAGGATCTCCTACTCCCTCGTCTTTCTTTTCTTACACCATGGGAGGTCGTCGGTATTGGCGGGGCATGTCTTGCAAGGGATCAACTAGTTCAAGTCCCAACTCCTTCTACCCCGACCTCGTTGGGGACATGCACAAAAAAGCAAAGAAAGAGCAGACCGCTCTGATACCACTGGTCGAGACTTATGCAAGAACAAAAGGTAATACAAATATAAATAAAAACATAGAGATGAAACAAAAATAAATCTTCATTTCATTAATATCGAAGAATTGAAAGGTGCTTTGTTGTGAATATAAATCCCTTTGCGGACAAAGGTGATCTCTCTAGCACAATGAGTGGGTCTAGCAACAAACTGAAGAGACTAATGCAGACTTTCCTAGCTTATGTTTAAAAATGTAGAGACAGAGAGAGAGACCTACCTCGCTTTGATGCTAAGCGCTCGATCCTTCGATGATGACCTCGATCTCTAAGATTCCACGCTTGCTCCTTTCTTATTCTTTACGTATGAGTACTGCAATAGAGATCAAAAGACAAGAAGAGATATAAGAGCATACATGGTATATATCAAACATAAAATACTCGACAGATCAAGGAGTATCAAGCTAAATGCATAAACATTTAGACATTTATGGAAAGTGAACATCAGATGTATATATTAATTAATAAAAAAGGGAAACATACAACCATTGCCTTGACATCGGAATTCCAAGTCCAAGCCAAGACCATTCAAGCACTCCTTCTCCAAGTTAGATGGGCAGCATTTAGGCATAATCTCAACATAGGAATGTAGGCAAACAATGACCAACCATTTGGGGATGGAAGGGACTTCATTTATAGGAAGGGAGATGGAGTTAGGGAACCACAAAAGACGGAGGAATGTCTGCATATCAATGGGAAGGCCCTTAAAGATAGGATCAAGAGCTCCAAAAGGGAGAGCTCAGCCATATCTCTAGCCAACAACATCCAACTTATTATTTCTCAAAGTTTCTAGCATACGAAGCTTCATGTTGGCAACTAGGTCAAAGAACTACAACCTGCCATCAGCACGGGTAGGTAGTGGAGCAAAGAGCGTTGGTCCTAAAATTTAGGGTTTCAGTCAACCTTCTCCATAATTGACTCAGGGCAGTTTTCCTTCCATTCTTCAGGGATGTTTTAGTATGTGTATGATGAAGAGTACACTTCACAGTTGTCAACATTTGGCACTTCAGGATGTGGAATGGGAAGTGAACATGAAGTGTGACAAAATAATGCATAACATGCTTACATGGAGAATGAAAATAAATTAGCTTGGGTGATGGTAGCTGATGAGCCTAGGTATTGCAACAAGAATGCTACAACTCCCAGGGCTACCAGCTTTACTTATCAACCCGGGGTTCGTACAAACTTGGAGGTGACAGTGCTATATGCACAAGTAGAAGTGAAGGTCCTGCATGTTGTTTCTGGGAAAATTAGTATTTCTAAGAAACGCTAACCCTCTAGGTTTGGTAGCTAACCTAGAAACAACAGTCAAAGTAATTCACTATTTTTCCTATGAGTGATAGATAAGAAAAGAGATTATGAAGGACCAACCTATAACTTCCGCTTGATTCCTTGCTTGATCTCCCTCTCCTTTGGCCGATCTCGTAACTCCTCCCTGTACTTAACACGCTTGGAGAGTACCTGCATAGTTACAGAAGCAAAGACCTGTCAAAGCATAATGATCCATCACAGCATAAACATCATAGAATCAGAAATATGATAAACAAATGAATGCATTTACAGTTAACACAATCAAATTGGAAAAATCTTGAAGAACTTTACTGATAACAAGGATAATTACAACCCATAAGTCTGATCCAGTGCCATCCTCCCAGCTTCAAGCCTTCTTCACCTCATGAATCAGCGAGAACATGCCAATAATAACACAATGCTCTCACGTCAATACTGAAACTAGTTGCACTTCCTTACAACTCAGAATAATTTAGCCCCCTGATCTCTTGGATGAGAGATCCTTTTATAGATGATTGCAGGAGGTTGAGTCATCAATGGGGATTATGAATGCCTTTTTATTTTTAGGAATTGGTTCCATGAAATAGGGGAATTGGAGGTGGTTTCCTAATTCCCTTAGTCATCCTTGGGCAAACTCAGAGGGGCAGGTGGCACAGGAGAAGTTTCTAGAAGTTTCCATGAGCAACCAACTCTCAAACTCTCCCGGAATTTTGTCCTACCTCGCCAATCGCACCTTCTAGAGGGCCAAACTGCGATGCATAGCACTTTGACAGTGTAGTACCTGCTATGCATAGCACCCTAACACAGGCCTTTCAGCAATGATTCATTTTAGGCACTTTCTAGATGATTTTTTGAGATGGAACTTTTGGGGAATGAGGCATTCAAATGACTTAGTTCCTTTAGGGGATAAAACAACTATTTTAGGGGTTGATGAACCCTAATACATCGACATGTGATTTGGAGTTGATGTGCCCAAATATGTCTATAACTCCTGTTGTCACTGTTTGTCTGGCAAGAGACCCTAGGGGTTCCAAGCCAAACTTCTATAGGGTCAAAGGAAGCTTAATTCTTTTGATGGAAGGATAGAAAACCTATTCTAAGAGAGAGCTACTCTACTGCAATAATGAAGAAAACAACATGAAATGCTAAACTTACACCATAACCTAACTAACCAATTAAACAGCTATGCTAAGCAGAATTGCTAAATTAACACTAACCTAATGCTAATTATCTAAGTTGCAGAAGTAAAGAGCATCAAAACCAGACTAAGGAGTAACAAAGAAACTTAGACTAAATCGGGTTTCAAGCAAAAAGAGCAATCGGAGGTCGAAATCAATGAAAGGAGGACGTGAGGGAGAAATAGTGCATAAGAATTGTTGGATCAGTCGAGTGAAAGGCAGATGAATGGCGGAGATTGGATCGCAAGAGGTTACGTAGATAGATGGGTGAACAAGATGAATGGTGGAGACGTTATTGCGAAGGCTTAAGTGGATGGATGGATGAACAAGGGAGCAAATCAAATGAACGGCGGAGATCGTGTTACAAGGGATTAGGTGAGTGGATGGAAGAATGAGGTTAACAGGAGATGAATGGCTGAGATCTAATTGCGCGGGTGAAGTCAAGAGATGGACGGACAAGGCTAACAGAAGCGATGAACGGCTAAGATCTTATCGCGCTGGTGAAGTCAAGAGATGGACGGTGGAGATCATATCACGGGGAAAAGAAATGTGTAGAAATGAGGGAGTGGGTTTCTAAGGTGGTAAGTAGTTTCTCACGCTCCCTTCAGGCTATAAGTAGTATTTGCAAATTTCACACGATTAGCCTTACTACGCGACACGTAGCTCAAGAAAACCACTTTTATCGTTGCTCTTGGGTGGATAACTTTCATGCACTAATCCGGGAGATATTACGTAATAGCCTTTGGATTAGGCAGGCTTGATCAACGATGGAGATTGGCCAAGCTAGTTGGCGATCGGGTGAAGCGACAATCGTCGGATCAGGCAAGGCAAATCAATGGTGGGGGTTTAAAGCGCCTAAAGTGATTGGGTGACGTGATAGCCATCAGATCAGGTGATGCAGATCAACGGTGGGGACTTAAAGTTCATAAAGTAAGTGGTGGAATCCACGCGAGGCAACAGTTGGAGAAAATAGTGAATCGGACGGTGATTGTGAAGGTTTGTTAGTGATCAGACGGCGAGGAAGCGATGAATGAGGAACATGCTGGAGGCCATTTCAAATGAAAATGACAGAGAAAACCAGGGCGGGTGAACAAATAATTGTATTAAATAGAAAACTCCATAGCCCATGCGAGAACCAGAGACCTGTGTTTTTGGGGTTGCTGAAGGGTCCCTTCCTCAAGTCATGGTCCCAGAGGGATGAGATGAGGCTGAGACACTTACTCACAACCTGATAGTAATCCTTTTCCTCTAACTAACCTGTGAACTCTAAGAAGGCATAAATGAGAGCAAACTACAGCAAATGCAGCTACTAAAGCAGATGAACAGGAAAACCATGCATGATCTACGCTATATTGTTGTTATGAAAGTGCAACTACTTAAGCAAATAAACAGTGAAAACCATAAGGCTACTTAAGCAAATGAACATAAAACCATGAAACTACTTAAGCAAATAAATAGAACAGAACTCTATGCTAGCATACATGTACAGTAAAGAGGAGCTTTGGCTGCTTGGGTCGGGCCCTAACCCAAGAGCTTCAGCCCTCAGAGTTAACTCAGAGCTAGCTTAAACAGAACTCATTCTTATTATAAAAACCATGGATTACAAAGCAAATTGTCACAAACCTTTGCAGCTCAGAAATAAAACAGAGTTTTACAATAGAAGTCCCAATCCTACTAAGGTCCTACACCTCTCTATTTATACATGTGAAGTCTCTAACGACCTCCTTCCCATTAGGGAGGCTTGGCCTCTAATTCAAGAAAAAATGGTTTCTGTCCTTTTCACTTGCTCGACTGTCTTCTAGTCTTCAAAGTGATGGTTGTTTGCACTCCGAGCTGGTGAAGGAATATTCGAATGGAGGGGTAGTAAATGAGGAGGATTTACCTCCTATAATTACTCTCCCTTGTCCCATTCTAGTTTTACCAAGGACTTTGCCATAGTTCCTTGCTTTTATCCTTTATTCCTGCATTTCGTGCACATTAGACCACAAAGCAACATATCCAACTCTAACTCATTTCATAAACAAAATATAATCAAAAGTATGCAATAAGTTGTGAGAATAGTTGGTTTGACTAAGCTAGGAGGTGAATTAAGGCTAATTAAGGCCCATATAATTACTCAATGATGAGGCTTATCATCACCCCCCTACTGAAACTATTGCTCATCCTCTGAGCCACTTAGTCAATGTCCATGTCCTTCATGGCTCTGGTAACCTCTTTGACATCCCAAGCTTTTGTTGTGGTCTCTTCTTCTTGTTTATAGAAGCCTGCTCTCCTTTCTACTTCTTCCCACTGCCTCTTTTCCTCTTCTTCTTTTCTCCCTTTTAGCATCCCTAAGAGTAGTGGTGGACTTAGTTTTAGGCCTATCCAATTGACCTTCAACCTTTGCATTGATTGCTTATACATAGGTGTCATGTTGAGTGCCTCTCTCAACCTTTGAGGGGAGTGATATTCTCTGATCTTCAAGCTGTGTGGCAGTGTGTTCCATATCCTTTAGCAGGCATGTATATTGTCATCTCTTAGCAGCGTAAACATATCCTCAAAATGTGAAATTTCCTGCTCTTGGGTAGCAAGATATCTAAGTGCCATCTAAGGATCATTTGCAATTAGATTATGGGTGTTTATTAGGGCCATGGGATTTGATTGTTCAGCTCCGATGAAAAGAGGTTCATTTTTCTCTTTGGTCAATATCCTTTTCATCTCTACAGCCCTTGACTTCTCATGGTTCATTGATGATGCCAAAGCCATTAATTGTAGATCTCCTAGCTTTGCATTAGTATCCCAAATATTCATGTCTATGAGGGCCATGTTGTGCAAGTAAAACTCAGCCATTTTGGCTTTATCCTCTAGTGCACTTTGATCACAAAGATCAATAAACTGTCTGCAGTCCTGAAATGGCATGGTACCCCTTTGTGCTAGTGTTTTAATCTAAAATTGCAGCCATTGTTCTCTAAGGTAAAGAGTATAGGATTTAGCTAGCATCTTACACTGGATGGCCTCCAAGGAGAGGCTGGCCATATATGCTAGTTGGTCTTTCTTTTCCTACAGTTGTCCTCTCTGTTTTTCTTATCTTCTTCCTTTTGTTGTTCTTTCGCATCTCCATCAGTTTCTTCCTTTGTTTCCTCCTCTTGTTTGAGCATCATCCTCCTTGTCTTCTTTCAGCACATTCCTCTATATTAGTTTCTTCTTTCTCCATGATAGAAGGACTAACATCATAGATGAGGGTTTTGATGTCATCCTCTGCTGGTAAGTCTCTGAAGACTGACCATTTTATAGGTATCCTGAGGTTTTGGAGGGCATCCTTAATGAGGATCTTGTTCAACCCATGGTGAGCCAACTGTTGGGAATTCTCTTTCTTTACTTTGTTGTTGGAGTCTATGAGTGATTGCATCAAAAAATAGGGTATGCTGAGTCTTTGGTGAACTGGTGTTTCTACCCCAAATCTTAATTCTTCGAGCATTCTCAAATGGTTGCCATAACAATACTATATCTATGGAATATTGCATTCTCTTTTGACTTATTAAAGAATTTCCTTTTTGCCACCTTTTCACTTATAAACCAACCACCTCTTAACCTTTACAAATTTTGATCAAATGATGCATATGAGTGAGTGAGTGGGATACTTACCTGTGGTCTTGATGCCATGCTGTGATCAAAGGTGCTACTGATGGTCATTCTTTTTCCTCCTCTGTTGTGTGCTGATGGTTTCTTGGCTTTTGGAGGTGTCTGTGACTGGATATCTGATGTTGTTGCTATTGTGGAGCTCCTAGATTACCACTTGGCAATGTTTGGTGTCTCCCTTAGAATTTCTTGATCATGTTGTTGGCTCGTGCTGTGAAGATGCTATAATGAATGGACAAAGGGAGTAGGAGTGTATGTGGATACAGGGATGATGGTAATGGTTGAGGTGATTTTGTAGAAAACACAATCTTCACTTGAATTGAAGCAATGAAGTGAAAAACAATGGGTTTGATGGAGGGATGCATGGTAAGGAGTGGAGGAGATGAATATATGTGAGGCAGGGTTCCCTTTGGATCTTTTCTTTGCTCCTTCCTTGTCTTTCTCGCCCACCTGCAAATAACAATTATGTTTTTTTTTCTTTTATCTATATCTATATATATATATATATATATATATATATATATATATGTTAAAAACACCTAGGCTACCTCAGAGAGGTCTTAACCCTAGATATCTGCCCTGGGCACCTCAAGGAACGTTTTCACCCAGGGATCTTCCTTTTTCTTCATTTTTTCTCTACCTTGGGCCGCCTCACAAGGTTTTCAACCCGAAGATGGGACTCGGGCACCTCATGGAGGTTTTCACTTGAATCCTTATTCTTTTTTCTTTTTCAATGTCCTGATGAGAGAGGAGTTGGAACTTGCTCCACCATCATCACTGTCATATTGATATTTTCTATGAAATCTTGTTTTGATAAAGGCCTCTTGTACATTTTCAATCGATGTCCATTAACTAGCAATGAAATGGCTTCTTCATCAATAGTTATGATTTGCACTGAACCATTGTCATGGCATCTTTCCACCACATAAGGTCTGAGCCATCTTATCCTTAGCTTGCCCTTGAAGTATTTGTACCATGAATCATATAGCAATGCCAGTCTCCTTCTTGAAATTGCTTCTCCTTGATGTGCTTGTCATGCCAGATCTTCCTCTGACGCTAAACTATCTCTGTATATAGGAGGGCCTGCATTCTGAATTCATCCAAGCCATTCAAATGTAACAACCATTCTTTCTGTGCATGACTGAGATCCAAGTCTAGTTGGGCTTCCATCCTCAATGTGTTATATTCAAACTCAATGGACAACAAAGCCTTTTCCCATAGACCATCTCATAGGGTGTAAATCTAGTGGTGGTCTTCCATGTTGTGTTATAGGCCTAGGTGGCCTCAACTAGTACCTCTGCCCAATCCTTCCTGTTGTTGCTCACCACCTCAGTTAAGATGTTCTCCAATGCCTTGTTGGTCAGCTCCACTTGCCCATTAGCTTGTGGATGATAAGGATTGGAGGTCCTATGCTTGATTTTGTGATGCCTGAGCAGTCCTTCAATCATGATGGAGGTAAACTGGTTGCCTTGGTCTGTGACTAGCTCTCTAGGGTACCCAAATTTGTAGAATATATTCTCCCTTAGGAACTCAACCACCTTTTCTTCTGTTGCTGCCTTAATTGCTTTGGTTTCAGCCCACTTAGTCAAATAATCAATGTACACAATGATGTGTTGTTTTTGCTTTGAAGGAGGGTTGATAGGCCCAATGAAGTCCATGCCCCACTTGTCAAATGGCTCGAAATTCACTTGAGGTTGTAGGGGCATTTCATCTCTTGGAGTATGCTTTCCCATCCTCTAGCATCGATCACATTGACTAATATACTTTTTCACATCTTGATGAAGAGTAGGCCAATAATAGCCTGCTTGCAACACTTTGAATGTTGTCCTCTTCGCTGCAAAGTGACCTCCACAAGGCCCATCATGACAAGTCAAAAGGATTTCAAAGACTTCCTCTTCCCTTACACACCTTCTTAAGATTTGATATGGGCCAAGTTTGAATAGATTGCCCCCAATCCAGGTGAAGGGGGCACTCTTTTTTACTATCTTGCTCTTTTCTTTAGAGGGAAAGTTTGGTGGAAATTGTGTTGATACCAAATAGTTTGCTATATCAGCAAACCATGGGGAGAGAACTAAAATAACAAACAAATGCTCATCTGGTAACTGGTCATCCACCATTCCTTCTTCACCTGTAGGCAGATTCATCCTAGATAGAAAGTCAGCAACAACATTTTCCTTACCAGGCTTATAAACAATAGTTAGATCAAACTACTGTAATAAAAGCAATAGTTAGATCAAACTACTGTAATAAAAGAAATCATCTTATTATCCTAACATTCACATCTGGTTTGTTCATTAAATATTTAATTGCAGCATGATCAGTATGCACAAATGTTTGATAGCCTATAATGTGATGCCTAAATTTGTTTAATGAATGCACAACAGCTAGGAGTTCCTTTTCGGTCACAGTATAATTCAGCTCAGCCTTTAACAGGTTCTTACTGATAAAATAGATGGCATAAGGCAATTTCTCCTCTTCCTAACCTAAGGCTGCTCCTATGGCTTTGTGTGAGGCATCAACATGAATATGAAAAGGGAGGGCCCAGTTTCGGCCTCTATGTTGGGTTGTGTTATATTCTTTCCATGACTAGCCCACGTAGTTAACCGGGAGGTTAGAAGGGGCATAGAGCCCCCCTTCGTTGCGCTGATTGTGTAGCGGGAGGAGTCACAAGGGGTTTGAGGGGTGCAGGTAACCCCACTATATGGGGTCTGGGGCAGCGCCCCGGAAAATTTTGGCTTTGGACCCTATGTTAGGCTGGGTGGACCTACCCATGGTTTTGTGCATGATTTTTCGCACATGTTTTGGACGCGATGGTTTTCGGTCCATGGTATTGGATGCTTTGACATGTATAAATATGTATTGTAGCGTTGTCAGGAACATAATGAAAAATCAAGCTAGTAGTCCTGGTTTTGGGATCCATGGGAAAATCTCTGTGTATATGTGTTTTATGTATTATGCTCTCGCATTGTTTATTTTATGTGTTCTAGAATCGTATGCAGGTAATTTCGATACAGGGTTAAAACCTACATTTGGTATCAGAGTTGTTTTGGCTTCAAGGGGACGCCTTTGTTGCTAAGGGGTTTCGATCGGGCCTGTGGTAGACCCTGTTTAGTGGGAGATCTACGAGATCGATTCTGGTGGTGAAAGAAGATGGTGAGCAGTGGAAAGATAGAGATCAAGAAATTTAATGGTCAAAGTTTTGAGTTGTGGAAACTCAAGATGGAGGATCTGTTGGTGGATAAAGATCAGTGGATCGTGGTAGATCCGGGTACTAAACCAATAGGAGTGTCTGATGAAGAATGGAAGAAGTTGGATCGGAAGGCAAAGAGCACAATACGATTGTGTGTCTCATATTCAGTATTGCCAAATAGATCAGGGGAAGCTACAGTGAAGGCTTTGTGGGACATGTTAGTGACTTTGTACTAATCTAAGTCTCTGGTGAATAAACTGTTCCTACGGAAAAAGTTGTATAACCTGAGGATGAAAGATGGAGACTCGGTGACAGAGCATCTGAATGCTTTTAATACTGTGGTAAGTCATTTATCGTCTGTTGATATTAAAATTTCAGATGAAGATAAGTGCATCAGTTTGTTGTGTTCTCTACTAGATTCGTGGGATATTCTGGTTATTGCAATAGGTAGCAATACAACTACCTTGCAGTTTGATGAAATAGTCTCATCCTTGCTGACGGAGGAGATGAGACAGAAAAATATGGAGAGCCATAATGGTGATGCCTTGTCTGTATGAGGACGGTCCCATAACAGAAACAAAAATAAGTCATCGAGTGGGAGATCTAAATCTCTAGGAAAACCTGTAAAGGTGGTGTGTTGGAAATGCGGAAAGGAAGGGCACTACAAAAGGAACTGTAAATCTAAATCTCCTGATAAAGGAAAGGGATCTGATGATGCTCCTTCTGCAAAGGCGAAAACCACCTTAGATGAAGGTGGGGATGTGTACTTGGCTTCTTCAAGTACACATGTAGATCATGAGGCATGGTTGATTGACTTAGGTGTATCCTTTCACTTCACTCCCCATAGAGGTATCAGCATGAATATGAAAAGGGAGGGCCCAGTTTGGGCCTCTAAGGATTGGTGCAGTGGTTAACTTACCCTTTAGAGTGTGTAAGGCCTCTTGAAAACTCTTTGACCATATAAACTCAGAATCTTTTGCCAACAATGCAAACAAAGGAGAGGCCAACTCGTTGAAGTCCTTTACGAACCTTTGGTAGTATCCAGCTAACCCTAAGAAATTCCTGACATCTCTCTACTTTTGTGGAGGTGGGACCCTTTGGATGATTGTTGTTTTGTTTGGGTCCACCTACAGTCCTTACTGAGATATTGAATGACCTAGCACAGTCCCTTCCGTCATTAAGAATTCAATTTTTTCTAGACTGAGAAACAAATTCATTTCAATGCATTTGTGTAATACTTTGCCTAGGTTAGTCAAGGCTTCTTGAAAATCACAACCATAAGGTGTAAAGACATCCATATAGATTTCCACTGCATCATGTACTAATTCAGCAAAAATACTTAAGACTGCTCTCTGGAGAGTGGCAGGAGCATTGCACAGGCCAAAAGGAAGGACCCTATAGGCAAAAGTACCCCAAGGATAGGTGAATGTGGTCTTATCCTAGTCTTCTGGGCAAATTTGGATTTGGTTGTACCCACTATTGGTATCATCCTAAGACCCTTTTTCCTTCCCAGTTTCACATCATTTATCCATACACTTTCATCATTTATCCCTCAAAATCCTTGAATATTGATTATTAATTGTTCTATAGTTATTAAATTGCATAAGAATTAATTTAGGGGTTTTATGTTCCAGAATTAGAGGTTTTTGATGACTTGACTACAGGAAGTACCCACAACCTGTAATGAGTTTACCGTTTGACATGTGGCGCAGCGGATGAGCGAGAACGGAAAGCATGGGCGAAAAGTGGAATGTCCAAGGATGGACAATCACCTATCTTCCATCCAAATCGGGCCTCCTAAGCATGCGGTCAACCTCAGTCAAAGTAGGGTACTCTGGCGCATAAAAGCAGCAACAGCATTGTTCTATTTTCATTTTGATTTTTCTTGTTCTTTTTGAAACTTATGGTATGGAAACATTTTTGCAAAAGCTATGTAAAAACGCGGCAACAACATGTACATTCACTGCATCTATGACATGGCTGTATGTACGCATATGTAAATACAGTGGTTGAATGTTTTTGATGGTTAATCAATAGTTGAAAACATTTGCTTCAAACAGAGTTTAGTTAATACACAGAGAATCGTTTACAGTCCCAACGTGTGTTCACTCCTTTGCATTGGTTGATTGATTGAACGGTGGTAGTCGGTATACCCTTAGCGGGCCCTGCGTCCTTTGTTTGGTATACTGCTCTTCGTTTTTGTTATATTTCATTTCAGTTCATATATATATATATATGTGTTTGCACAGCGCTGTATTAGTTTCAATCTCTGTGCTTACACAGCGTTGCATTGATTCCGATTTATGTATCACACAGATTGCATTATAATTTCGATTTATATAACTGTGATTCACATAGCATACAGGTTGCAGTCATATGAGTTTTCGATTCTTTTATGATTTAAGTTTCATTACATGCATATGTATATGGTGTGCGCATCAGAAGGGTTTATTGTTATGTTGAATGGTCAGCATTAGGGCCTGGAACGAGAATCTTGTAAGGGATTTGGCCCTCGTGTGATTTACAGATACATGCTTACAAACTCTGCCTCCTTTTTCAGTCTATTCATGTTCCTTTTTATACAGCTTAATAGTGTACATATCTTGCATGTTATGTGTGTGTCCTGAGCAAAGATTTTCTGAGTGATACCTCTGTAAGGAGGTTAGAATCATTGCCATAATCATACACAGTCTTTAGAGTCACAGTTTGCTCTAATAGATGCATGTCATAATCAGCATTGTAGTCAAATAAATCAGTAGGGTAATCTAGGTGTGTGAAGGATAGGTTGCATATCACGGTCTTCTGTAAGGAAGCCTTGCAATTTCCCTCATAATCACCTGGGCGGTAATTCTTTATGTCTATATATCTTAGACCACGCCTCTAAGTTTACGCACCTCGGTCGATATTAAATATAGAGTCTAGTCTAGTATCCTAGCTAGAACCACTGCATTTTGGCGCCGTTGCCGGGGAGGCGTAAGTAAAGAATTCAAACAAGCAAAAAAAAAAAAAAAAAAAAAATTAATTCACAAAAACCAAAAACACAGTTAGAATCATGTTCATTTATGCCCAGACTTAGGGACAATCAAGGGAGATTTGTGAAAACCCCCCACCATCTTAACACTAACCCATCATCATCAGGAGCAGACTCAACACCAACTGAGGAGGATATTCAAACATTAGCTGAGAAATTTTATTCAGGACAGCATATTACTTTTGCTGAGAGGGAAATTCTGTTTGCACATAAATCACAGCAACCTTTTCCTAAAGCTTCTACACAAAGGAAAAGTAGCACCATTACCAAACAATCCTCCTTTCCCTCTTTTCCACCTAGAGACACTAAGAAACCAAGCAAAATGGCTGAGGAGGGATCTGGATCAGTCCCCCATCAAGAGGAAGAGGAATCCACTTTTAAATTCCCTATACAAGAACCACAGGAGGATGAGGAGATTAAAATGAAAAATATACCCCCATCCGTGCTACCCAATTTCTATGGTATGGCATCTGAGGATCCGGACTCATTCTTATTTGAGTTCGACATTGTGTGTCGCACTTATGGTTATACAGATGATGCTCACAGACTGAGATTATTTCCAGCCACATTAAAGGCAACAGCCTTGAAATGGTTTATGGGGCTAGGGGAACATGCCATAGGAGATTGGGATGACATGAGGAGGGTATTCCTGAGGAAATATCAGCCTTATTGCAGATCCAAAGATTCTAAAGATGACATCTTTAGAATGAGTCAGCAGGAGGATGAGACCTTAGAAGAATATCTAGAACGGTTTGTTTATAACTTGCAAAAATCTAAACACCGAACAATGCCTCTTGATCTAGTCCGCACCATATTTTTGAAAGGTATCCGGGAAGAGTACATGGATGATCTCAACCTAATGGGCAAAGGTGATATCTCCGCCTTACCCTTTGAAGAAATAGCTGGACTGTGTGAAAAATATTCCAGAAGTAAGGCCAAAATGGGAAAGAGAACCTTGCCCTCTAGGGTCACAAAAACTGCCTCTGCTAGTGTCACCCGGGCTGAAATTGGTAATCTCTTAGAAGAGTTCAAAACAGATTTGCTAAGTACTCTAGGAAACCAAATTGATACCTTAAAAGCCAAAAAGAAACAAGAGGAAGAAGACAATATCATGGCCATTTTCTGCCCCAAGTGTCGCAAGAAGCATGCATTAAAAGACTGTCCTTTAGAAAATATACAAGTATGTGCTTTCTGTACTGAGCATCATGATATATTTAACTGCCCCAAAGTTAAAATTGTGCAGAATTGTAACATGGCAGCTAGCACAGAGATGGAGAACGTGTACTACGTGGGTGCAAAGCGACCATGGCAACCAAGGCAAACACCCCAAGGTATGTTTCCTAATCAAAGCATGCAATTTCCTATGAATGATCAGATGTATGCACAAAACTCATGGAATATACCTATGCCATGGCAGCATGGAAACCAATCACAAAATCAATGGAGACCATCTCAACAATATCCCCAATCTTACCATCAGTATCCTCAATCATATCCACCTTACTCACAGCCATATCAGCAGTACCAGCAGCCATATCCATCACATTCACAGCCATATCAGCAGCACCATCAGCCAATTGTTTATCAGTCCCAGCCTTCTCAACAAACTCTGCCTGCTCCTCCACAAATAAATGTCCCACAACTTCAATTTCCAACTAATCCACAACCTCCCAGACCAACAAAAATACCTGCTCAAACTGTCCCAAATCCGAACAATAGAGCAGAGAGGCCAGCTTATAACGTGGAAGAAGGAACTTCCTACTCCACATTGCCTTTACAAAACATTAATCTGAGGTCTGGTAGGGTGCTTCAGAAGGATTCTCCAATAACAGACCAGCAAGAAGAAAACTTAGAAAAAGAAAAAGAGATAACAACTCAAACACAACCAAGCAGTGAAACCAGAGATAAACAAATGCAGTCACTGCAACCACCTTTTCCGGACCGTTTGGTCCAAGTCAGACCACCATTGCCTCCGCCACAATTTGATGTTTTGGATGAACTTAAAAATGTCTACATAAAAATCCCTTTGCTGCAAGCTATAAAGGACATTCCTATTTACACCAAAGCCATCAAAGAGATGTGTCTCAAGAAACCTGCTAGGAAGAGGATTGATCCGCAGACCATTCATGTTTTAGGAAATTTGGCAGGCCTTATGACCAATACCATCTCCATGGAGAAGTATGTTGATCCGGGCATTCCAAAAGTGACCACTATCATTAACAACATACGGATTCCAAACACTTTGATAGATCTTGGAGCTGCAATCAATGTCATGACCCTTGAAACTATGAGAACACTCCAGCTTGTGAATTTGCAACATACCACAATTGTTCTTGAGCTAGCTGATAGGTCCAAAGTCATTCCTGAGGGGATTTTGGAAGATATCATTGTTTCACTGGACTCTTGGGAGTATCCAGTGGATTTCCTAGTCCTGCAACCCAAATCCAATCTAGGAGGACATCCTATCATTCTAGGCAGACCATGGTTAGCAACTGCTGATGCATTTATTGGATGCCGATCAGGTAACATGATTATCTCTAGAGGGACCGAAAGGAAACAACTCACCCTCTACCCATCAGCACAATCACCTGCAGTCACACATAACTTGTGGCTTGATGACAAATTTAATGACAAAGAGGAGGTACAATCTGTTTTTAGCATTGACCAGATCTATGATTTCCATGAAGATAATACTGATTTGGTAGAATTATTTCTCTCACAGCCTGATATATCTGAAAACTTGAGAAATGAACAATATAATGCTGCAGATGTACTTCTCGCTCAGAACTTTCAAGAAACATGCACTATCCACTCCTTGCAATCTACATTTCATGACATCTTTCCTGTTCAATCCATCACCAATACTCAGAGTCAAGTCATAGAGATCAGTCCGGGCAAAACTTTGAACATAGGTAACCACCTAGACTCATCTCAACAAGAAAAATTGATTAGACTCTTGACAAAGTACCAAAAAGCCTTTGCATGGGATTACACTGACATGCATGGGATTCACCCCGACACATGCACTCACCACATCTACACAGATAGCACCATTAAACCGGTGAGGCAACCACAACGAAGAATGAACCCCATGCTCCAAGACATTGTCAGAGAGGAGTTGCAAAAACTCTTGAGAGTCAACTTTATATATCCTATTTCTGACAGTCAGTGGGTATCCCCATTGGTTATTGTGCCTAAGAAGAATGGCAAGTGGCGTATCTGTGTTGACTACAGACAGCTGAACAAAGCCACACTCAAAGACTAGTTCCCACTGCCATTCATTGACCAAGTGTTAGACACCCTAGCCGGCAAATCATCCTTTTCCTTTCTTGACGGCTTCAGTGGCTACAACCAGATCCGGATTGCCTCTGAAGACCAGGACAAAACCACCTTCACCTGTCCTTGGGGCACCTATGCCTACAATGTTTTGCCATTTGGACTTTGTAACGCTCCAGCTACATTTCAGCGAGTTGTGTTAGCTATATTTGCTGATTTGATTCATGACTGTGTTGAAGTGTATATGGATGATTTTTCAGTATATGGCAATTCTTTTGATCATGCATTAGAAAATCTAGAAAAAGTTTTGAAAAGGTGTATTGAAGCTAACTTGTCCCTCAGCAACGAAAAGTGCTTCATGATGCTAAATGAAGGGATCGTGTTGGGCCATTATATCTCTTTTCAAGGCATACAGGTTGACCCAGCAAAGATACAGATTATTGCCGATTTGCCTATTCCACAGAACCAGAGAGAGGTAAGAAGTTTTCTCGGGTATGCTAGCTATTACCGCAGATTCATTGAACATTTTAGCAAGATAGCCTTACCTTTGTTTAAACTTCTTGCCAAAGATGTACTTTTTACTTGGACTGAGAACTGCCAACATGCATTTGAACAACTTAAGAAGAAACTGTCTACTGCACCAGTCCTGAGAGGGCCTAATTGGAGTTTATCATTTCATATTTTTACCGATGCATCTGACACTGCCATAGGTGCATGCTTAGGCCAAAAAGAAGAATCTTGTACATATGCAATTTATTTCATTAGTAAAAATCTCACACCTGCCGAGCTAAACTATACAGTTACAGAGAAGGAAACACTTGCCGTCATTTATGCTGTGAACAAATTTCGCCATTACATAACTGGTTATGAAGTCTTTGTACATACTGATCACTCTGCCATTCGACATCTCATGAATAAACCAATAACTAGTGGCAGAGTTACCAGATGGTTACTATTGTTGCAGGAATTTAACATCACAGTGCTAGATAGACCAGGTAAAGAAAACCAGGTGGCAGATTTCCTCTCTAGACTACAAAATCCAGGTGAGATTGTTCCTGTTGAGGACTCTTTTCCGGATGAGCACTTATTCGCAATTTCCATAGTAACTCCTTGGTTTGCTGATTTAGCTAATTATTTGTCTACAGGTAGAACACCTCCACATTTCACTGCAAAGGAAAGGAAAAGACTAATCAAACAAAGTGTTAGATATTCTTGGCTTAATGGCGATCTCTTCTACACTGGTTTTGATATGATCATTAGGAGATGTGTCCGAAATGATGAGGTAATTGACATTTTAAAATCTTGCCATGATGAACCGTGTGGTGGGCATTTTGCAGCGAAGCGGACAGCCTTCAAAGTTCTTACTCTTGGATACTATTGGCCATCCATTTTCAAGGATGCCAAGAAGTATGTAAAGAGTTGTGACAACTGCCAAAGGATGGGCAGACCCACAGCTACGGATCAGATGCCTCAGCCCCAAGTTCACTTAGAACCATTTGATAAGTGGGCTCTGGACTTCATAGGACCGATCAACCCAGCCTCTAATGGTAAGAAGTACATCTTAGTGTGTACTGATTATGTCACAAAGTGGGCAGAAGCAAAAGCATTGGTAAGAGCAACCGAACACACAGTAGTCAATTTCCTCTTTGAGGAGATCTTTGTGAGGTATGGAGTGCCAAGAGAAATTGTCACTGATCAAGGAACCCAATTCACCTCCCAGCTCATGAAGGATATCACAGACAAGTACCAAATAAAGCATAGGAAAAGTACCCCCTACCATCCACAGGCCAATGGGCAGGTGGAATCAACCAACAAGACTCTGGAGGGGATCATTACCAAAACTGTTGCAATGAACCGCAAAAACTGGGAGGAGAAACTCAAGGAGGCACTCTGGGCTTACCGGATTACTTGGAAAGATACCACTGGGTTTACACCATACCAGTTGGTGTATGGTAAGGATGTCATGCTTCCTATTGAATTCCAAATTCACACTTTCAAATTAGCTGCAGATTTATTAATTGATTTGGATCAAGCACAGAAAGAGAGAATCCAGCAGTTGAATCAGCTGGATGAGATAAGGCAACAAGTAGAACAAACCACCACCCTAATGCAAAAGCACAGGAAGCAATGGCATGATTCACACATTAAAAAGAAGCACTTCAAAGAAGGTGACTGGGCTCTGCTTTTTGATTCAAAATTCAAGGATCATAAAGCTAAGTTCACCACCCATTGGATGGGCCCTTATGAAATTGTTCAGGCTTATGATAATGGTTCAGTTAAACTTCGCACTATTGATGGCAAAGGTCATTGTTTCACACTCAATGGTCATCGCCTGAAGCTGTACAACAAACCCATCAGCAAGCAAGACTTTCTCAATACATTATCTCAGCAAGAAGAGGTTGAGGTACTGCAGCCCTTAGCTGCAGTATCACTGCCTTAATTTCATTTTCTTTCAATTCCGAAATGAAAAAAAAAAAAAAAAAAAAAAATAAAAAAAAAAAAAAAAAAAAAAAAACTAAAAAAATAAATAAATAATTAATAAATAATAATAATAATGGGTTAGATGTGAAAACCAGTATCTGGCACAATCTAACCCCGAATTCCTACCTGAAAACCAATTTATTGGCGGGTATGAATTCTACTTCTGTTGTTCATTATTTCCTTTCTCAGTTGCATCATGACTTGAGGACAAGTCAAACTTTCAGTCGGGGAGAGGGAGACATCTGTTCTGTTACTTTTATCTCTCCCTTGTATATTCTTCAGATTTCTATATTTCACTGTAAATTTCCAACAGCAGCTTGTTACCAGTTTTCTAGACTTTAACAAATAAGCTGTTCTGTCATGATTTTCAGAGGGACCTGGTTGTAAATAGTTTGCAGGGGGACCTGTTTTGATCAGACACCTATGCTACCAACACCATCAGTGCAATGGGACCTGTTTAAGATATTCAGAAGGGACCTGTTTAAAGCAATTGACACCTGTTTGAGACATTCCAGCCAGCAGTAGGGACCTGTTTAAAACATTCAGTTGGGACCTGTTAAAAAAAAAAAATTCTTGATAACAAGGGCTACTTCAACCAAGCTCTTACAAGGATTTGGCATCAATACTTCAGCAAATTGCAAGCTCAGTGAACCTGTAATAATACAAAGAGCTGCATGCACATCTTCAGTTTTCTCAAGGGACCAACATCTTCAGTTTTCAAAGGGATCTATTACACTTTCAGTCTTCAACAGTCTTCAAGAAGGGACCTGTACATTCAAACTTTTCAAAGGGACCTGTTACATCTTCAAAATTTTTCTCAAAGGACCTGTGTATTCAACCTCCTTCAGAGGACCTGTCAAAAAGAACAGTCACAAGGATTAGCAACTCAGCATGTCAAATGAGTAACAAAGGAGTAATGTATTTCTATTCTTGGGCATTTAATTTTCTAGATTAGTTTTTAATGTAATTTTGGTGACTATAAGCTGTTGTAATTAATTTCAAGGACACCCTCATACATCCACTCACTACCCTCATTCCACCAAGTTTCATCAATTCCCTACATCCACCTATCCCTTACACCCATCACCAACACATTCACTATGTCATATACCCCCAGGCATACCAATATTCTCTACATGACTGAACATAATTGAAGAGGGCACGTGGTGAGTTGTATGTTTGTTTTAAAAAAAAAAAAAAGTAAAAGTATACAAAGGATGAGATGGAAGCGGCCTATATATATATATTCTTTACACCATACAGTCGAATCATAACAAGCAGCCTATATGCTTTACATCACCGCACACCCGAATCATAACCTCGCCACCCAGCATTGTCACCCAACATTATAGCTCAACACTTTGGGTACACTCTCAGCGTTGTTATGCTAACATGCATACAAGCGTACAACCCTCTGTTTTAAAATCGTATGATTACATTGTAAGGCGAGTACAGGGTATTTCACATCCTCGGTTCCCATAACTTACGAAGTGAAAGTTTGAAGCAAGGAACGCCGAGGCGATTGTTACCATTTGAGTGGGGTTACAAAGTAAAAATTTGAACAAGAGCGCAGAGGAGAGTATCACTGTTTGGGGACGGTTTGCACAGTGAAACCGGTGAGCGCCGAAAAGGGAAGCATCACCATCCCACGTCTAACACCCACAGCAGTCATATTGACCAGCTAGGCACCGTAATTGAAGATTGAAGGGAGCTGCATATACCAGGTAACCGACTTGACATCTCTGTGTTTAAATTCTAAAAGTGTAGACAGAGAAGGGTTAAAGGCATAACCCTCTGCCATCACCATGACTAATAGAGTTGAACCTAGTACATTCGATAGCTCACAGTACCATAAAGACTGTATTGAGATTCTTAGAGAAGCACAGTGGCTACCTTTTCTGGAGAAATTCCATGGTAGTAATGAAGAAGTCACAAAACAATTTGCCTTTACTTTTAATGGGGAAAAGGCCCTAATAGGCAACTTCTCCTTCAGAATCTCAGAGGATACTATAGCTCAGGCCATTGGAGTAAGTCCTGAAGGAGAGAAGTACTTCAAAACCAAGCAGTTCAAGGAGAAATCATGGGTACAATTCATGTCCAGATCTAGAGTTTCCTCAGTGAATTGGAAAAAGGGAGTTCCAAGGAGCTGGTTAGTTCATCCTTGGGATGAAATGGTTTACATTCTTCAAAAGTTTATAACATGTGAAGGTAGATACAGCATTGTTTATCTCTATCACATCAAGCTACTCCTCCATTTAAAGAGACAATGTGTAATCAGTGTGCCATATTTTCTGCTGCAAAGTTTAACAAAGATGGCCAAAACTATCCAGAAACAAAAAGGGAATGAGGACAAAAGTCTATACCATTTTGGCCTGATTAAAATCCTCATTGAACATGAGTTGCAGAATCGAGGGAAGCCATGGAAAGAGTTCCTAGTTGTCAACCAGATCAGAGATGAGGAGGAAAAAGAAGAGCTGCAAGAAGATTCTGGGTTTATGAAGGATATAGATGAGGAAATTCCAGTGTCCAAGGCCAGCAGAGCACCTCAACCTGAGGGCAGCATAAGGACCAGAAACATGCAAAAAGAGGATGACAAGAGGGCTGAGAAAGACCAAATCTTCACCACCTACTCCCGAAGGTCAAGAAGGACACCAAAAACTCAGCTGCAAGAAGACCAACTTGAATCTCATGCCCCTGCCCATTTGGATGTTGAAAGTGGTGGTCATTCACCACCAGCACCAGAAGTTGACATAGAGGTGGAAAGCCATAACCAACAGGAGAAATCTTCACCACCTCCTACCAAAAGACAGAAGAGGTTAGAAAAGCAAATTGAGGAATTGAAAGAAGAACTCATGGAAGCTAACATGTTGGAAAAGGTTATCAAAAGAGAAAACGAACTGCTCAAAACACAAGGCAAAGAAATGCAGAAGACAAATGAAAAGCTAAAGGAAAGGATCAGTGAGTTAGAAACTGAGCAGTCCGAGATTTCCAACTGGGCCACTAAGTGGTACAACCAGAAGAAGGCTCTTAAAGAGAAATATAAAAAGCTGAAACAAGAACTCAAAGGACAGAAGGATCAACAGGTGAAGAAGAATGTAGATACCCTGCTCAAGGCAGCAGAGATCAATGCAGGCACAGAGTTCAAAGGGAGTACCTCTGGGGTAGCATGAGGACATGCTAAGTCCTTAAGTCGGGGAGAGATGTTGGTATCATCCTAAGACCCTTTTTCCTTCCCAGTTTCACATCATTTATCCATACACTTTCATCATTTATCCCTCAAAATCCTTGAATATTGATTATTAATTGTTCTATAGTTATTAAATTGCATAAGAATTAATTTAGGGGTTTTATGTTCCAGAATTAGAGGTTTTTGATGACTTGACTACAGGAAGTACCCACAACCTGTAATGAGTTTACCGTTTGACATGTGGCGCAGCGGATGAGCGAGAACGGAAAGCATGGGCGAAAAGTGGAATGTCCAAGGATGGACAATCACCTATCTTCCATCCAAATCGGGCCTCCTAAGCATGCGGTCAACCTCAGTCAAAGCAGGGTACTCTGGCGCATAAAAGCAGCAACAGCATTGTTCTATTTTCATTTTGATTTTTCTTGTTCTTTTTGAAACTTATGGTATGGAAACATTTTTGCAAAAGCTATGTAAAAACGCGGCAACAGCATGTACATTCACTGCATCTATGACATGGCTGTATGTACGCATATGTAAATACAGTGGTTGAATGTTTTTGATGGTTAATCAATAGTTGAAAACATTTGCTTCAAACAGAGTTTAGTTAATACACAGAGAATCGTTTACAGTCCCAACGTGTGTTCACTCCTTTGCATTGGTTGATTGATTGAACGGTGGTAGTCGGTATACCCTTAGGCGCGGACGGGCCCTGCGTCCTTTGTTTGGTATACTGCTCTTCGTTTTTGTTATATTTCATTTCAGTTCATATATATATATATATGTGTTTGCACAGCGCTGTATTAGTTTCAATCTCTGTGCTTACACAGCGTTGCATTGATTCCGATTTATGTATCACACAGATTGCATTATAATTTCGATTTATATAACTGTGATTCACATAGCATACAGGTTGCAGTCATATGAGTTTTCGATTCTTTTATGATTTAAGTTTCATTACATGCATATGTATATGGTGTGCGCATCAGAAGGGTTTATTGTTATGTTGAATGGTCAGCATTAGGGCCTGGAATGAGAATCTTGTAAGGGATTTGGCCCTCGTGTGATTTACAGATACATGCTTACAAACTCTGCCTCCTTTTTCAGTCTATTCATGTTCCTTTTTATACAGCTTAATAGTGTACATATCTTGCATGTTGTGTGTGTGTCCTGAGCAAAGATTTTCTGAGTGATACCTCTGTAAGGAGGTTAGAATCATTGCCATAATCATACACAGTCTTTAGAGTCACAGTTTGCTCTAATAGATGCATGTCATAATCAGCATTGTAGTCAAATACATCAGTAGGGTAATCTAGGTGTGTGAAGGATAGGTTGCATATCACGGTCTTCTGTAAGGAAGCCTTGCAATTTCCCTCATAATCACCTGGGCGGTAATTCTTTATGTCTATATATCTTAGACCACGCCTCTAAGTTTACGCACCTCGGTCGATATTAAATATAGAGTCTAGTCTAGTATCCTAGCTAGAACCACTACACCCACTGAATCCATCTAGGAAAGAAAAGAACTTCTTCCCTGCCAGGCCATCTAACACTTGGTCAATGAAGGGTAGGGGAAAATTATCCTTCTCTGTGGCTTTGTTCAACTCCCTATAATCAACACAAATCCTCCACTTACCATTTTTCTTGGGGACTAACACTAAAGGAGAGACCCACTCACTGTCTGAGATAGGGTAAATGAATCCTACATATAATAGTTTTTGCAGTTCTTCTTTGACTATATATTTAAGCGCTGGATTCATCCTCCTTTATGGTTGCCTTACTAGCTTGCAACCTTCTTTGATGTCTATGTGGTGAGTACACACTGAGGGGTGTACTCCCTTCATTTCCTTATAACTCCAAGCAAAGGCTTCTAGGTGTTCTCTCAACATGTTGCATAGCTTTTCCTCTTCTAAAGTAGAAAGAGATGGGTTAATTTTCAAAGTTCTCTCTCGACCAAATTTTATGGTTTTGACACGGAGTGGGTTGGAATTGGCCAAGCATAAGTGTTGAGGGAAATGTTCCCCTAGGGCTTTTGGGTTGAAACCCTAGCAGACTGAAAGTTGACTATACAGAGAAACACACATTCACACAGCCATTATGCTATTATAAGCAAATTCTATGATAAGGGAACGTACCTTAGGTCCTACGTTTGAGAAGGTCCTCAAGGGTCAAAACCCTTCTTCAAGTTCCTTTTGCTCCTTTGTCATGTAAAACAACCAATTCAAAGAACACAGTAGTATATGGACAAAAACTTATAAAGAAACCATCTTCATGTTATAAAGAAAGGTAGTTAGTTATGAAATATAAACAACCATTCACATATGAATTCTAACATGAATATCATAAACATAAAGAAGATTCATATCAGAAACCAAGACATGTGTTTCTTTTATTATAGACAAATAAAGTACAGAAAAGGAATATTTTCACCTGAGTCACCTTTCGCTGGCTCCAAGCAAAGCTTCCTTCCGGATTCGTCCAGCCTCAAGCCTTTAACAAACTCCTTCCATGACTTTCTCCATGATGTCACAAGTAATGGATGAACATCAACACACAAGGAAACAAGGGTTTCCTGTACAAATGGGGGAAGTGTAGAAGGCACAAGGATCTTCAGACCTGGTCAGGGGAAAAATATCAACATAATAACATTTCTCTCTCTTCTCTCCTCCTCTAGGCCTTCCCATTGAGGTCTTTTTATACCTCTCCCAAAGTAGTTTTTTAGTTGGGAGTTGGTTGGGAACAGTTGGGCCACGGGCACTAACAGGTGATCAGTAGGTAAAATCCGCGATCTCCGCCCGAAAATAAGGAGTTTTATATTTTTTTAAGTGTTTTAATACATATACGCGGGTTGGGTATATGCCTACCTGCGTATACACGTGTTTAACTCAGGGCAATGTCGCGTATAAGGGATAAAACACTGTTTCTTAAATTTTAGGACCAGGTCTGGAAGGAGGGGTTTCCCTAGGCCAAGAGTGCAGCATCACAAACCATAAGAGTGAGATTTGGGGCTATAACAGATGCCCCCTAATATATGAGGTCAGAAGGGGTACATGATCGCTGAAATATATTATGCAAGTAAATGGAAAGGAAATCTGTCAAAAACCGAGGAGGACTTCACCAGAATTCAACCTGCCAAGCCACAAAAGGAGATCAGAAAGAAACACTGTCTAAGGTGGGCATACCCATGCTCAGAAAAAGTAAAGCATGTCCGCATATCAAGTACAAGAGGATCCACTAAGTATACAAGTATAAATGACTGGAAAATACATAATGGATCATCTGATCATGATTGGACAAGTACATGTCTGAATATCACATATAAGACTGTCAATGATGTTGAAAGATGCAACGGATCACTGATATCAAAGACTGATCCCAAAAGGTACCAACTGAACATGATGGAATAGTATGGTACTACACTGCAAACTCAGGTGCCAACATATAGAATGTCGCCATGACTGACTGCAACATATAAAGTGGAGTGGTATCAACTAGCATCAACAGGAGCAACTGTCAAGTGAACTAATGAATGCTGATACAACCTGAGGTCTTCACCGACCGCCGTGGTACATTTCTACACCATGGGAATAAATGATCTGAAGTCGACCATGTGAGAAATCATTTGATTACCGGTCATTGATGTATACCGTTAACAAACGCAAGACTACTCACCGATAATGATAATGAGCGTCAAGGTACCCAGTACAATCTAACAAGTGTGAATAGATGAGCTGGAGTCGAACACCTATAAGAATCTATCGATCAGGAGACAATGATGGTTTCCCACTGTCGATAGCGAAGGATCTGCCACTAATGACTGCAAACCCCAAGGTACTGCCAAATGGACTCTAGATCTTTGCCCCAGAGCAATGAGTCGGAGTCGATAGGGAAAGATCCGCTAGAAGGAAGGCATTAAGGCATCCTTCATCAATCTAGCGCGAGTGTAACCCGTAGGCCAATAATGTGTAAGGAATTGGATGAAAGAGATTTTTAACCCAACCGAAATACGTTTCCGGTGTACACAAGATGTGGCTAATGCACGACAGAAACCCTCTAAACCAACCAATAATGAAAGTTGACACAGAGGCGAGGTATCCACCAATAGGGTCAAATGGAAACCAAGGTACTGCACGAATCCCAATGTGTGATAATGTAAGCTGATGTCAAACACAAGGGAAACCACTTAGTTAAAGACCCATGATACTGATCGATGCTGAGCACAAGGTGACCTATCAATAATGAAAATAGGGCCAGGGTGCAGCTCTAGGCCTGTCCTCAGAGCAAGGTGTCATCGTCGATAAGGACAAGACCCGTCAGCAAGAAGTCAATGGAGACCTTCTCAAACTGGCACGATTGAAGGACCAATATAACTGATGTGATGATAGACATGATACTGACAACCAGGGATGGCCGACTGAAAAATGAGTTAAGAGACACCTCAGAGAGGCCGACTCAGGCTAACTTCCCTTGAACAAAAGCATGACTCGATGTGACTATGTGGCAGCATATGATGACTCTGTATAAGTTTGTTATGCAAGAGGCACGAACGAACCCTCCATATGATGTCAAACACAAGGGAAACCACTTAGTTAAAGACCCATGATATTGATCGATGCTGAGCACAAGGTGACCTATCAATAATGAAAATAGGGCCGGGGTGCAGCTCTAGGCCTGTCCTCAGAGCAAGGTGTCATCGTCGATAAGGACTAGACCCGCCAGCAAGAAGTCAATGGAGACCTTCTCAAACCGGCACGATTAAAGGACCAATATACCTGATGTGATGATAGACATGATACTGACAACAGGGATGGCCGACTGAAAAATGAGTCAAGAGACACCGCAGAGAGGCCAACTCAGGCTAACTTCCCTTGAACAAAAGCATGACTCGATGTGACTATGTGGCAGCATATGATGACTCTGTATAAGTTTGTCATGCAGGAGGCACGAACGAACCCTCCATATGATTGGAAGAGATAACCAATCGGGGGAGAACTGACTCAATAACCAGGTTAAGGCTTACCTAAGTCAAACTAAATCCCGCCCAAATGGAGGAGACTTTGTTTTGAGTGCTTTGTTTAAGGGCGACACGACTGACTCTAGCTGCCAACAATAAATGGAAATACTGTCCCGTTCCCGCTCTTTTTGGAATATTTAATTTTTTTGTCTTTTTTTGTTAAGCTTGAAAAAAATTAAAAGAATGCTATGGTATAATGGAAAGAACGAGTGTCCATGAAACAGATGATCTAGTTCCTGGGAATGGAACGTTCCTATGCTCAATGCAGGGAGGTGAAAACTGGTCAGTGACACTCAAAGATGTGTTCCTTCCACAGGTCAAGGTGTGTCAAGCTGCAGAAGTCAAAGGTATGCAAGGTTGATTTTGCAGTCGTCATGGTCAAAAGTTGGCTTAAACACGAGTCCAAGTGAAGCCAGCTCTAGGCCAAAAGGTGCAAATGGTCAACATGCAATGCAGTAGTACGACTCAACACAAAGGAGCCTCTAGGGTATAAGGCCAGAAAAAAGCGAAGAAGCTAGGAGAAATGAGTCTTCAATGCATAAGTCATGGCGAGACTACAGAGGACTCCCGAGCCTACTCAAATCGGAGCAGCATGGGCAACAAATGTCAATGAGGTGCTAACTACGATGCCCATGTAAAGGATGGCTCTACCATCGTGTCATGATTTAAAGAATCGGTGAGTGAAGATGGCTTACGAACCATAACACGATGGGGTCGACCCTATGGCAGATGTATCGGCAAATGGAGGCTAGTATGCATAATGCAACGGAAAAATGGTGTCCATAACCTATATGCCAGTGAGAAAACGATACCTGCCATGACGGGTTAGCAGTCATGGAACCGTCTCGAAACTGTCGAAAAACGTAAAAAATGTCCTTAAAAACAAACCATTCTCGACATACCAAGCTCCCAAGTTAAAAGTCACATGAGGCCAAACAAAAAAAAATTTTGAAAAAAAAATTTACATTTTCAAAACCTATAAAAGAGATTTTGGACTCACCATTTTCACCATTTGAGTTTGAGAGCAAAGGATTTGGAGCAAAAGGAGCAAACTTCCCATAGCCAAATTCAACCGTTCAGATTCTTCAAAAACCTCCAGGTAACTCTTATACTTAGCTTGCAATTGATTGTGATTGGTTTTAAGATTTTTAATTAATGTTTCACCGTTGAATTTTTTGCCAAAAATTTCACTGCGGCATATACGCGGGTTGGTAATATGAAACCCGCGTACACGCGGGCCCTATACGCGACTGTGTGCACAGGGACCCGCGTATACGCCGCGAACAATTTTCAAACAAAAACTAATGGTTACAAATCATTTTTTTCTCAGAATGTCGATCACGTGGCAAGAGAGAGAGCATGCAGCGGTGGATAATGAAGTCATGAACGATCCTGATGCTTTGGAAGCCCTACGGGGATGCGGTTTGCTTAAATTCTTCAAACTGTCGAATATGAAAGCAAACACACATCTGCTTGAGATGCTCATTGATTATTGGGACATCGAGGAGGAAGCCTTTATGATTGACCAGATGCCACTCAGGGTAGAAGTGGAGGATATCTATTTTATCACGGGCCTTTCCCGAAGGAGAGAGGTAGTACATTCCCGGGCCAGGACACGGAGCAGTCTCACGATAGAGGACTACGTATAGATATATTGCCCGAGACATCCCAAGAAGGTTGGGAGCTAGATTTCCATCACACATGTGGCGAGTTTATCACTGAGGATAATCCTATTCACCATAGCTCGAGTGAACGGATCATCCTCTCTGCATCAGGCATCACGACTAACCATGAGCGTGGCAGTTGACTGTCTCACTACTGTGTTCAACTGGTGTACTCCTCTTCTGGCCAACATGAAGAGCCAGCTCACTTCTATCAAGAGGGGACAGACCAAAAACTTTGGATATGGGACTATCCTGTGTACTTTCTTTTTCGAGAAGGTTCCCGCACTCCGCCCCAGGGTAGCAGTTTCCATCAGCACCCCATGAGATCCACGCATGGGCCGGTGGGTTGATCTGATGAAACGTCTGGGGGGTGGGGAGGTCCCAAGGACTACCTTTGACGATGACTTCTTCACCTGGTGGGATCAGCAGATCATCGCCGTAGATGACTACCCCTATGCTGGGCTGGATTTCTGAGGAGATCCTGATCTAGCATTACCACCGAACGCAACATGGGGCGAGATTGGTAAGAATTTTTTATTTTATGATTTTTTTTTGTTGGATTTTTCAAATATATTGATGCATTTAAAAAAAAAAATTGATGAGATTCAAATGACTGATATGATGATCATGTTCCAGAAATTGGGCCGCTACGACCAGATGGGTTCCCGCAGCATGGACGGCGCGGCCGAGGAGCCGAAGAGGTGGCTGCTGATATAGAACGAACTCTACATAACGTCCAGCGACACTTAGCAAGACTGAGATACCGAGTACCGATGACTGCCATAGAGGACCTTCCTGAGGATATGAAGCGTCATGTGGTCGGCATGCCACGTGACTGGGTTCGCACTTTTCGGTGTGTGGCCAATACGATAGTTACCTACTTAGCCGCTCATCCTGAGCCGGGGCATTAGATATGCCGGACATGATTATGGGCATTTGAGCCACAATTTTGTATATTTTTGGACAAACATATGTACACTCGAGATGCTTTATGATATATATATATACAGTTTGACTTTTTGATGCTTGATTTTATTGTGATGAATGATTGATGTGCCAGTCTAATGCTTGATTAGCGATAGAATCAGCTAACCAATTATGAGATCTTGGAATGTGCAAATAATTAATATAAGTAAATGATCTTTGCAACAACCTCACCCTTAAATACTGGCGATATAAACATGGATCCCTAACCCAACAAATGTTGTTTAATTGTGACACTATCAATTGAGAATCAAGATAAACTATCAACGAGTCGATCCCATGAGAGATTGTCTCGGATAAAAAATTAATAACGGTAGTATACTCAGGCATATTGTTTGAAGCAGGACCGATGCATACGCCTCTTGATACCATCAATTGACCAGCTGGATAATAGAGTACCCAAGCTGCGGAAGCGAGATTCCGAGTGTGCCGACTAGCACCATCGGCGAACCCAAAATAGACCAAGTCATCCATCAACACCTGCCACAGCAGGCCAAAAAGTGTTGATATCAAAAAACTCTCAACGATATATATACATAAAGTACAAAGAAGCCATTGCTTGGCCAAAACTAAGCAAAGTACTTCCTGAGGTAGAGCCGGTCAGGGGGCTCCGCCAACTTGCTCCTAGGGATGTTTATAGGTACAATTATCGAACCAATCAATATACTTCCTTCGGCGAATGACTGTGTTGGAGCCAAAGGGACCGTACAAACATCGCTAGTCGGACTGGAGGACCTGGATTCAACTTCATGCGAAGGGGAATGAAAACATGACCAATGATGTAGATCGTCCAAAGGTTGATCTATAGCCGTCATTGCTTCGAATATTGCTTCGTCCGATGGAAAAACAATATCCGAGCAATCGGATGCAGAGGTGGAATCAAGGGTCCGAATATGAGCCACATTACCATCTATCTCTTTCCCAAAGGAAGGAGTAGAATGGTTATCTGCAGAGTTATCGATAGATTCACATCTAGGTTCTACTACAGACATAAGAGATTCTATTCCACCCGCCTTATCGTCATCTGATGTGGTCATAGATGAAGCTAAGGTTCCAGGATCCGAAGAATAAGGAGTTTGAACAAAATCTCTCTGTAAAGGGTCCCTAAAGGATGAAATTGTATCTATTCCAGCTGTAGGAGGGGGAAGATTAAACGTACCAATCAATGAAGAGTACATCCTGACTCCTAGATTCTCAGTAGGTGGATGGGGGTTACCCACTAAAGGCACAATAGAGTCAGAGTTTGCTTGAGGATCGACTGGACAATAATCCAATTGATCAACCTTAACGATTTTCCCCTCATGAGGAAAGCAAATGACATGAAACAGAGTCGAAACAACGACGTCCATTTCGTATACCCAGTTCCTTCCTAAGAGGAGATTGTAGTCTAGGTTAGCATCTATGACTTCTACTTCAATATTAACGACCTTTTCTCCAACACACATAGGAAAGGCCGGGATAATCCCGTATGGCCTATGAGAATGACCATCAAATGCTGTCAAGGGGGTAGGTGAAGGAACAACCGACGGTGATCCAATGGCCTTCCAGCATGACATAGACATGACACACGTGGAAGCTCCCTCATCTATAACTGTCCGAAAAATATTCGTTTTCTGGTAGGTAGACTTTATCTGGAAAGCCATGTGATGAGGAAGTCTCTTTTTGACATTATTCATTTCAAAAGTGAGAGCTAAGGAATTACTTGGATCCACTGCCCCCATTGCCGATAGCAAGGCACTTCTTTGAGCAGGACATGACTGGAGAACCTCTAAAGCGGACATAGCACATGGACTCTGAGCCAGATCCTCAACAATGGAGTAATTCTGGGCTTCCCTAATATTAGGGTTGATAGTCGCGCATTTAGTGGAACCTTTCGGTACCCGTGGTATAGTCTCAACAGAATGTCACTCAATATGAAGTGGGTTGTTAGTTTAGGGAACTGATTTACCCTTAGAAGTTTCACCTTCACCATAATCGCGTGACCGTGTGGCCACATTAGCGTGAGAACCCATCATGAAAACATTTGACGACTTGTCCCCTTCCTGGTTGCCCCCTGCGGAGGTACCAGGGTTTGAGCTCGCGCCAGCAAGCATTTGCTGCCCTTCGGGAAAAGGGTTGGTTAACACAGCCTGAGAACTAGAAGTCCCTTGCTGCCCTAACAAGCGTTGAGCGTCTTGAATCTTGGGGCAGAGGTGAGTTAAATGGTCTCCACTGCACAACTTGCATGGAAACTTGACTTTCTTTCTAGACTCATTTCTACCACCACCAGCATTATTGCCTGATTTATTTGCGTCAGCCTTCCCATCCTGATTCTTTTTCTTACCTCGTCCTTTCTTTTTCGCATTGGAATTTTGATTTCCTTTGGGGTTATCAGATTGGATGGCATTAATAGAAGAGGTTTGGGAAGCCGGAGGATTAGACGATGTGACTTGGTTGTTAGAAGCAGTTTCTAAAGACAATTGTTGCAATTGGTTCAACAAGTTCACCGCATTCGTGTTTACCGACCCAACGATACCATCCGTGTGGGGACTTGGCTTCGACTTAGCTATGTCAACCTTAGACCCAGGAGCATCTGGCAATTATTTTTGTAGGACCGCAGACTGAGAGTAGATCAATTCTAATTGCTGGGCCCTAAAAATAGTTTGCTCCTCAGAATAGACTCCAAACATGGAGACATCCTTGGAGATCTCGGGTTGTAAATATTTCAAAAACAATTCGAGACGGTACTTCGGAGGGATTTCGGATTTAATGAGCCTCTTTCTCCGTCTCCATTCCTGAATATGGTTAGAAATGTGAGTTGCCTTATCTTGACGAAAAGTGGCCAGAAGTTCAATTCCGGCATCATAATGGACAGGCAACTGGAAATGATTTAAGAAAATATTAGCTAAGTCAGCGAAAGATGTAAAGCTGCCCCCTGGCAACTTTATATACCATTTGACCGCATTACCAGTCAAGGTGCGTTGAAACAGTCTCAACCTAATCGAGTCATCGATAAGGGAGTTAGATGAGCACCACAAATGGAATGTGGTTACGTGGTCGCCTGGGTCTTCACCGCTCTTCCCTTCGAATTTTGGAATGTCCGAAGGGAGTTTGGTTGGGACTGGAGGCTAGGCTGGATTGTACTTGATTGGATCGTTTGTTAACTTAGTGAGATCTGGCAAGTTCAAAGTTGCCAGAAATGGAAGCCTAGGATGACCTTGGGGATTCCACCCAGACTGGGCAGAACTCCCAAAGTTCTGAAAAGATTGGCCTGGATTTTGGAAGGCACCAGGTTGCCCGAAGTAACCAGCAGAACCGGCTGAACCAAAAGGCAAGCTTTGTGATCCAGCAAAATTCGAAGTTTGACCAACTCCTACCGTAAAGCCTCCATAACCAGCAAAGCTTCCTCCTAAAGGATTATAAGGAGTTGATAACCCCTTAAACGGATTCCAAGCCTGTTACACTAAAATTTGTCACCATGACTATTTGCAGTTAGTATGGCTCCATCAACTGTCATACTATCCTCCTTGGCAAGTCTTATACCTCTGCTCCTCATGTCAAACTCCAAGAAAGAGAGAAAGTCCTTAAAAAGTCAATTAACTTTGGTTACGTAGTTTCTCTTAACCTTACCTGCGTGTACGCACCCCAAGTTCACAATACCTGCGTACTTGTACGCTCTGTCTGTAAAGGGGTGGGTGCGTACTCCTGTAAAGGTCAAAAGGCACGAGTTTTACTTCAAAAAAGTTACTTGTGGTCGATTCTAGCACTTTCTAGAAGATGGTTTGACGTATATTGAGCACCTCCAGATGGTTCATGTATCCCTATGAAAGAGGAACTTATCCCGTCAAGAGGGGAGCTATCCCATTGAAAGAGGGGCTTATCCCATTGATGGTGGACCTGATTAACTTCCTCCAAAGCATTATAAATACAGGCATTGGGCCAGAGGGAGGGGAGGTTGAAAGCTGAACATTCCTAAGGGTAGATGATGCTGAAATTAGGACTCCCTTATAGAGCTTGAGAGGAGAGATTCCCATCCTTTCTTAGCTTCATTTGGAAGTTGGTGAGATGATCAAAGTAAAGGAGAACTCTTGCTAGACCCTGGGAGGGACCTGCACAACACCAAGGCACTGGTTGTAATGGTTTCTTTTGTTTCCACTTAATACAATTAAGTTCATTTTTCTCAACAAGTTGTTATACATAATTTGTTTCATATACTCCTTGGTCTTTATGATGAATATGTTTTATTTTATGAGTTATTCAGGTGCTATGTAATCGTTTGCTTGTTAGTGAATGCAGGTTTCGAAGAGAAGGAGGAGCTCATCTAGATCGGAGAGGCTGGACTGCTACAAACAGCGTGGGACTAAAGGTATGTTTTAAACACCTGATTACTTGTAGTCTAAATGCATATTTAGGGAAAGATAGTGCTTAATTGTCTTGTTTGTCACTAGAAAGCCTTATCTTCTAGGGAGGTCGGTTTTGTCCGCAAAATTGACTCTTTCCGCATGACAAAATGGCGACTCCGCTAGGGAATCCATGGATTTGATTGATTTCTCTTTTGATTGATACTTTGATTTGAGAAAAGTCGATTTCTTTCTGGTTTTTGGCTGATTGACTGTGAATTTGGGTGGAATAGCTTAGGGTTAAGTTAGATTTTATTTTTCTTGGTTTTGCTAGCAGTACGCACCCTCTGCGTTAAGCACAGTGCGTACTTGTACGCACTGCAGCTTTGTACACAGAGCGTACACGCACCTGTGCAAACAGGTTGCCTGCGTACCCTGTCAAAAGTTGAAAAAAATTCATTTTTTTTTCTTTTTTGACTCTTTCCGCATGACAAAATGGCGACTCCACTTTAAGCGTTAATTTTTATGGCTTTTCTTTAGGACAAAAGGTAGTGGAGATGAAACTGATGGTGTGTAGACTCGAGTCAAATCCACTAAAAAGATGCACCTAGGATGATTTATACTATTTTTCCTTTTCAATGAATTCCCTAGCTAAGAGAGTTGGAGAATGCAAAATTGATATAAAGACAACTTTCTTGGCAATGAAAATCAAAGAAACAATCTCTTTATCTTTTCCAAAGCATACAACACATGACCACTAATTATTTCATGAAAATTCATTTCTCTTTTCAAAGACTTCAAATGCTACTAAAACAAACTTTCCTTCAAAAGAAAATTTCAATTTTTTCCTTTTTGCCTCTTAGATTTTGTTTATAATTTGTTTTTGCTGCCCAGATCCACTGGTTACCTGTCAGAAGTCTTCATCTAAGCTTGCTTCATTAGTATCAATGGTTTTAGTGAAATTCATAGATGTTCTAGCCCCAGGGTTTGATTTTTGCATTGGTTCTGTAGTGACTTTGGCTTTAGAAGTTGTAAAACCTTGGATCTCCCTGGTCTTTTCAGTCTTCTTAGGAGTCGGACCTTTCATAAAATCCACCTTTGTGAGAAACCTACCTTTGTGTTGTCTCTTTGCGGAATTTCGAGAAAGCTTGTTGGTTAAGCTGTGAATTTCATTCTTAAGAAAAAGAACAAAAGATTTTGATTTTTGTTTTTGACTGGTTTATGATTCTGCATGAACTAGTCCTTGGTTGAATTGTAACTGAGTAAAACATCCTGGAATTATATTTTGTAGGCTTTTGCCTCATTAGATTTGCTTTTAGGTAAATTTCTCTTAGATTTTCTTTTAGGAAAAATTGATTTGACTGTCATAGATTTTTTAAAATTGATTTTTGTTAAGTAGTTTTACATGCTTTGTTAATATAGGAAAAAATTCAAAAATCTCTTTTGAAGGAAAGTTTATTTTAGTAGCATTTGAAGTCTTTGAAAAGAGAAAGGAATTTTCGTGAAATAATTAGTGGTCATGTGTTGTATGCTTTGGAAAAGATAAAGAGATTGTTTCTTTGATTTTCATTGCCAAAAAAGTTGTCTTTATATCAATTTTGCATTCTCCAACTCTCTTAGCTAGGGAATTCATTGAAAAGGAAAAATAGTATAAATCATCCTAGGTGCATCTTTTTAGTGGATTTGAGTCGAGTATACACACCATCAGTTTCATCTCCACTACCTTTTGTCCTAAAGAAAAGCCATAAAAATTAACGCTTAAAGTAAAATTAACTTAGTAACTTTTTATTTACTAGGGCTCTGAAACACCAATATATATCTGGCTAGTGTCTTGGAGTAGGAGAGTAATTAACTCTCCAAGACAACAAAACCAAACAAGTAGCTCATCTTGTGGTAGGATAAATCCAACTGTTACATTTATGCTCTGGGAAAGCTCCTCTTAAAGGAGAAGCACGAGATCGTGTCCGAACCAGTGAGGGGATCAATCCTCCTTCGTTGGGAACGACGCTAGATACCCACGTACTACAAACGGTAAACCTCAGATTGTTGTCGAGAGCCTGGGGTCACTTGTCGGTAAACCTTGGAATATTGTCAAGGAGCCAGCAAGGGGATTGAGCTTGATACTCTGCCCTTGCATGCTATCGGATCGTAGACTGTTCCCCCAGGTGTATTTGTTGTTGTTGGTGACCTTAGTGACTATTATCTTTAGGGTTCTACCCAAGGTGACGATGGAGGGAAGATCCCATTGTACCTGGAGCAGACGTCGGCTAGACTCACTTGGATTTTTCGGAGGGTTCACTTCACTCCTGACGGTTAAAGTGGAGGAACTTGTGCCGGTCTATTCATTAAGCAGGTTGACGGGGTAACTGTTCCACCCGCCACTTCTGTACTGAATTCGGCGATGTTGGGCTTCATCACCAACTAGTGTTTTCGGTTCGGAAGGCTACTGTTTGTGTATGGTTTGACGCCCTAGATTCTTTAGGCGTGTGATTCGAATTTGTTTGGTTCTTTAAAGACTTTAGGCGGTTTGCTTTGAGATTTTATTTTGTTTGCGTGTGCAGTAGTTAAAAGTTTTTAACTGTGGCTGAATTACCGAGACAGTCCCGTAGACTTCGGGGTCAGTATCCTGAGATTGTAACCGTGGCCGATTTGTTGAGGAAGTCCCGTAGACTTCGGGGCCAACCTCCTGAAGACGTCCCGGGTCATTACGAAGGTTTGAAAGTCCTTGTAACTCCTAGTGGCAGTAAAGTAGGTTCACCTGAAGAAGGAGAGTCTTCGTTGGTAGTTCATCCTGATTACCAAAGTCTAGAAATAGGTTATAATCCCGAAGCTATTGCAGTTTCCGAGCTTGCTGGTAGTTTTTCATCTACTAGTGATATAGGCGAAGAACCTGAAATATTTGAACCTGTTACTCCAACTTCTAGTGCTCCTGATTCACCTAGGGTAGAAAGAGTCATCACCGAAAATCTTCCTTCTGGTTTGATAGCTATTGAAGAACTTGCTCCAGAAGAAGAAATAGGCGTCCCTATCCCTGAAGATCAACCTGCTATTGATTTAAGGGAGCGTGAATCCATTTTTTACAGTCCACCTAGAAGTACTACTTGGTATCTTTCATTAACTAATTATTTGGACAACTCAGGGTCAAGTTTTTCTCCACCTCGTACTCCTTATCCACCTGGAGGTATTTATACTCCTGTAAATATGTCAGGTCAGTCGTTTATGTTTACTCAATCTCCTGAATCTTTCTTGTACGGCGGTCCTTCTGTTCCCTCTGGGTATCAGTCACTTTCTGGTACTTTTGCAGGAGTATCTCCTCAACCCATTGAACATGGGTTATTAACTGGAAACAATGGTAATAAACCATTGGGTGTAGGAGACATTTACATGATGTCAGGTTCAATTCCCAGTTCTCAACCTCAAGGTGGCCAATTACCTCCTGGGAGGCAGCCTCAATTAATGCCTGGGGGACAACCTTAAGGTACACAAATTGCGTCTGGGGGGAAACCTCAAGGACAGTATGTACCCGTGGTGCAATACATTCCTCAAGGTCAACCCCAGCCTCAATATGTACCCCAAGGTCAACCTCAGTATCAATTTTTACCTCAAGGTCAACCCCAGTATCAGTACTTACCTCAAGGGTATCTACCCCAAGGTCAGTATTCGAGTCAAGGTTATCAACCACCCCAAGGTCAATATTATGTTCAAGGTACGGGAAATGTACCTTTCAATTATCAATCCTACCCTCAATCTGGTTATGGATCTCAATATCCTCAACCTGTCATGGGTCAATACCCCAGAATGAACATAGTGTGGGATCCATCGCAAGTTCAACAGGTATTGCAGCCAAGTGTACAGTTGTCATCTCAAGCTGGACAACCCTTAGTTTCTGGTTCACCCCAGCAACCAGTCCAATCTAATGTTCAAACTTCTGTACCTTTGGTAGTTTCTCAGTCTGGGCCTATTGCACCTAGTATTCCATGTCAAACGACTGCTGCAACTACCGCAACATCTGTTCAGTCTACCACACTTACTTCTGGAGTATCGACAGCTCCGGTTTCTACTGTCTCTGTAACTACTCCTCAGACATCTTTACCATTGTCTGGATCCACGATTCAAACTACGGTTTAGATGCCTGTAGGACAACCTGGTTTAAGTACGGTTGTCACTAGTTAACCACAATTCGCTTATCAACCGTACCAGAGACAGTACCAATACGGACCTGCTGTCCAACAGCCAGTTTACCAGTATCAACTGTATCCTGGGTACACTTATCAACAACCACAACAACCCCAGTACGGTCCGGTTAATCCTGGTTTTCCGGGAGGATACAATATCCCGAATGCGATTCCTATTCCAAGTTATCCCGGATATCCTCCTCCTGGGACTGGTCTTGTGACCCAGAGCTTTAGGGATCCTAATCGGCAGTTACCGTTTATCGCAACTTTGGATTTACCAGACTTGTCACGCTTAACGAACGATCCAATAAATTATCTTCCGTTTTGGCCGCCAATGCCAAATAAGTTGCCCAGTGACATACCCAAGTTCGAAGGTAAGTCTAGAGAGGACCCGTCGAATCATGTGATGACTTACCACCTCTGGTGTGCCTCTAATTCCATCTCAGATGATTCGATCCGCTTACGTCTTTTCCAACGTACTCTCATTGGTCTCGCGGCCAAGTGGTACATTGAGTTACCACGGGCCTCTTTTTATAATTTTAGCCAGTTAGCTACCTCGTTCTTAACTCATTTTCAGTTTCCGGTCAGATATGATAATGGCACGGAGTTAATAACTTCATTAAAACAATTGACGTCCACTTATATTTCCGATCATATTCATGAATGGAGATGTCGAAGGCGGTTAGTGAAAGTTTTTATCCCGGACCAAATCTTAGCTGAATGGTTTGTTAAATCATTGTTACCAAAGATTACTGAAGACGTAGCTAAAGCCGGAGTAGTTACTGAGGAGCAAGTGATTGCTCAAGCGCAGTACCTTGACTTAGTTTACACTCAGTCAGGTACGTTACACGAAAAGATCCCAGATCTTCCTAAGTCAAATCAAATCGCTGCTGCTCCTTCGGGGTCTCATGCCGCTGATGGCATGATTGGTATGGTGAATACTAAAAGTAAGAAGAAATCCTCAAAGAATTCTTCACCTATTGTAACCTTACCAGACTCCCCGACAGGAGAATCTTCTGCTGAAGTTTCCGCTGATATTCACGCCGTAGAGTCATCTACAGCTAAATCAAAATCCGGTGGGAAAAAGAAAGGTAAGAAGAAGAATAAAGCAGACAAAACTCCAAAGGAGAAAACAGAAAAGTCGGAAACCAATGACGAAAAGCGCAAACCTCGATATCCTTGTCTTATTTGTGAAGAGGATCATTTTACAAGAGATTGCACTCATCGGGCCAAGGTCGTGAAAATCATCAAGGGTTCCCCAACTCCTGCTGTTTTGAAAGATCCATTTCCAAAGCAGGAGAGTAAGATGATAGGTTCTTCCTTGAGTGCCAGTGAAGAGCCCATATTGATGATGTCTCATGTAAGGATTGCGACTCGATCGCAAGATTATGGTAGTAAAAGTCCTATTGATGGCAAAGAAGCAGAATCTTCTCATTCTAATCCATCAACCTCAGCTCCCGGTTCCGATTCACTACAGATCGAGAAACCTAACCCGGACTTAGTAATCAAACCGCCCGCCAATGGTGTACTTCGAAGGTCTATTTTCAATCCACATGCGAGAGCAGCCCAGAATTACAACATTGTTGAGGATTTAGCTATTTCACCCTCAGCAATGTCGGCTTTGGAAGTGCTGCAATCATGCCCAGCACAACGCAAATTACTTTTGTCGACTATAGGAGCTGTTGATGTTCAGGACCCGAACCTAATAATCTTTGATCTAGAAAATAGTACACCACGTTTACCTCATCAAATGGCTTTCCAGATCCCAGTGATAGTCAAAAACAGGCCTATTCATCGGACTGTAATTGATGAGGGAGCTTCCACGTGTATTATGTCGATACAGTGTTGGAGATCGCTTGGTTCTCCTTCACTAAATCAATCCCCAACAATTCTTAAGCCCTTTGATGGCCGTGGGTTCCATCCGTTTGGAATTCTACAGAATTTGCCTATAGGAGTTGAAGGAAAAACCGTTAGTCTAGATGTGGAGGTGGTTGATGCCCCTCTAGACTACAACCTTCTCCTGGGTCGAAGTTGGTCTTACGCTATGACAGCGGTCGTTTCATCGGTCTTCAGAGTAATAAAATTTCCACATAATGGCAAGATCGTAACCATAGACCAGCTGGCTTACTTTTCATCTGACCCAGCCTCTTCAGAGAGTATCCAGCATGTCCGTAAAACAACTATCCCTTATAAGGATGTTGGAGTAGGATTAGTTAAAGATGTCGGTTTACTGCGAACTTTTCCTTTTCCTCCAATCAACGCCTCGTCTTCATTTGCATCCATTCATATGATTACATCAGATACCATTGTTTATGACGATCCTTGGATCGTTCCTTCTGAATCTGAGATAGACTCATTTGGTGATGCTATGCCTTTGAGTCCATATGGAATTGCCTATGAAGCTGTGTAGTCTTTTACCGACTCGCGTTCAACCAAAATCGACCAAATGAATGTGGTCCGTGAGGAATCACTTTTCACGTCAACCTCGGAGTTAATAACGTTTCCCGAAGTTGTGTCATCTGACGAGCAACTTCGTGAAGTCCTGTGTGTAGACGATTTACCATGGGAAGATATCCATCACAGATCTTCATTTTTACCTGAGGATGATCGTTTTGAAAACGATTTCTCATCAATCTTTACAGCTGAATATGTCAAAGAAGCTCAAAATCCAATGAAGCATCCTGATTCAGAGTTGAATTTGGGAAATATTTCTCACACTATTCCAATTGACATTTCAGTCAAGACCGGAATTGTTGAGCACATTCATATAGGTGCCTCGTGTTCAGATGAGGAAATTCAGACATACAAGGCCCTATTTCAAGAATTTCGCGACATGTTTGCCTGGTGCTATGAGGAAATGCCAGGAATTGATCCCGCAATTGTTGTCCATGAGATCAAGACTTACCTGGACGCTATACCAGTCCGGCAACGTTTGCGTCAGATTCACCCACGAAAAGCGGCTGCAATTAAAGCAGAAGTTGAGAAGCTGTTGAAAGCAGGTTTCATTTATCCGATCCCGTTAACGGATTGGGTATCGAATATTGTTCCGGTTAACAAAAAATAGGGAACAATAAGAATATGCATCGACTATAGGGATACCAATCGAGCTTGTCCCAAGGACAACTACCTAACACCCTATATCGATCAAATAATTGACGATTGTGCCGACAGTGAAATATTTTCCTTTATGGACGGTTTTTCCGGTTACAATCAAATCAATATTCTACCTACCGATCAACCAAAAACGGCTTTCATTTGTCCATGGGGGACATTTGCTTATTGCAAATTACCTTTTGGGCTTAAGAATGCCGGAGCCACTTTTCAAAGGGCGATGTCTTATGCGTTTCATGACATCAAACACATTGTGCAACCGTATCTCGATGATTTGCCCGCTCATTCATTACATCGAGCTGATCACCTTGTCCATTTACGAGCAATCTTCATGAGGTGTAGGCATTATCGTATTCGGTTGAACCCACACAAATGTGTCTTCTGTATAGAAGTGGGTCGATTGCTGGGATTTGTAGTTTCGAAAGCCGGCATTCGCGTCGATCCCTCGAAGGTAGAAGCTATCATCAAATTGCCTCCTCCTTCGAGTCTTCGCCAACTCCAAAGTTTGCAGGGGAAAGCAAACTTTTTACGCCGATTCATTCCTCACTACGCCGAGATTACAAAGGGTTTTACCCGGTTGTTGAAACAGAACGCTCAATTCTCTTGGGATGAGATAGCTCAGAAATCTTTTGATGCACTCAAGCACGCGTTGACCCATGCACCGTTGCTGCATCCTCCCAACTACAACCAGGATTACTTTTTGTACCTCGCCGCCGCTCATTCCACCATCGGAATGGTCTTAGTTCAGGAAGACGAACTCGGAACGGAACATGTGATATATTACCTTAGTCGGACGTTAAATCCAACTGAACTCAAATATTCACATGTGGAGAAATTGGCATTGGAAGCCGTTCAAGCTGTCCAACGTTTTCGTCACTACATCCTACTCCGTAAAACTACAGTCATTTCGGATTGCAACCCTATGATCTACATTTTGACTAAACAATTGCTAGGGGGAAAGTACTCTAAATGGATTGTTATCCTGCAAGAGTTCGACTTGGAGTTTGAGAAATCTAAATCTAAGAAATCTTTAGTTTTTGCAGAGTTAATGTGTGACTTCCCGCGTGCTGACACAGAAACTGTGGCAGAGGAGCCCATTGCGGACGAATCTTTGTTTCTCATCAGCACTTTACATCCGTGGTATGGAGATATCATCGTCTATCTCTAGACCCAATCCTTTCGGCCCGAAGTTTCAAAGTCGGAACGTCGGAAAATTCGGTTCCAGTCCCAACAGTACAAAATTATTGGAGATACTCTTTATCGCAGTGGAGCGGACTTGGTTTTTCGCCGTTGTTTAACTCACGAGGAAGCTGAAAGGGTTCTGAATGACTGTCACTCTGGAGCGTGTGGCGGTCATATGTCTAGGTATGCCACAGCCCAAAAGATATTGTGCGCTGGCTACTTCTGGCCGTCCTTGTTTAAAGACTGTATTACTGCAGTCTAGAAATGCCACCACTATCAAGTGTTTGATCGCAAGATGCGCGCTCCACCTGCTCCTCTCCACCCTATAATTGTCGTTGGTCCTTTTGCCAAATGGGGTATTGATTTTATTACATGTAACCCTCACTCGGCCGGGGGGCATGCGTATATCATCCTTGCGGTTGATTATTTTACTAAGTGAGCCGAGGCGATGCCTACATTCGAGGCAGACGGCAAGACAGCTGCAATTTTCGTATTCAATCACATTATTGCTAGGTTTGGTGTCCCACAAGCGATAATCACTGACCATGGGCGCCATTTTCGAAACGTTATGATGACAGAACTTACAGGCCAGCTTGGTTTGCGTCACGATAGCTCAACTCCTTATTATCCATAAGCGAATGGTCTGGTTGAGTCCAGCAACAAAGTTTTAGTTATCATGATCCGATGAATCATTGGTATTCATCGGTCGAATTGGCACAACATGTTATTTTCCGCGCTTTGGGCGTACCGAACCTCAGTGAAAACATCAATAGGGTTCACTCCTTTCCAACTAGTTTATGGTTTGGAAGCTGTGTTGCCCATTGAATGCGAAATCTCGTCACTTCAAATGGCTGTCGAATTACTTCCAGCTACTTCCGAAGAGGAGAAGCGTTTATTATACTTAGCTTAATTAGATGAGACTCGACGTGATGCTGCATTGGCAATCGAGACTCACGGAAAACGTATGAAAGCTCAGTATGATCGAAATGTGACCCCTCGAAATTTTTCGGAAGGAGACCTAGTGTTATTATATGATCAAGCTAACGATAAATTAGGTGCTGGAAAATTCGTTCCTATGTGGCATGGGCCCTATGTTGTCAAGCGAAAGCTAGCAAAAGGGGCCTATGAGCTGGTAGATTTTGACGGGGACTCTTTGGGTAAACCTAGAAATGGACTTTACCTAAAGAGGTATTATGCTTAAATGATGGGTATGGAGATTTTAGTTAGGTTAGGTTTTTCTTTCTAGCTGGTGTGTTTGTTAGTTTAGACAGTGTGCTTAGCTTAGAAAGTGTGTTTTTCGTCGTTATTCTGCTTATCTTGGTTTTACGCTTGATGTTTGCAGATGTTGATGCCTCTCCAAACATACATTGGATTTGCTGATGGTGCTTGTCGTAGTACACGGAATATCTCTTCCGCAGCTTGGGTTATCTATTCGCCCTCTGACAAGTTAGTTTCTATGCATGGGGTGAGCCTCGGTCAAACAAAAAACAACATTGCAAAATACAGTGCAGTGATTGAATTATTGTCTGAATCTATTTCATTTGGGATTCGGAGTTTGATAGTGAGGTTAGATTCTGAACTCGTTGCATTACAGCTTAATAGAGTATATGCCATTAGAAATCCAGTTTTATTAAGATTATTTTTGAGAGTGCGTCTCTTGGAACGTGAATTTGATTACATTGAATATCAGCACATTCCAAGGTCTTTAAATACATTAGCAGATGTAATTGCTTCTCGAATGTTAGACAGACATTTGAAATAATCATACATGTAAATTTAAAAACATTTCATCACACATGTTTAACAAGATAAGCCGGTAATAATGATATATATAGATAGGAGTGTGTCAAAAATACATCGTCTTTGATCATAGGTTGAAAAACACCTTATGATCGGCAAAAATGATAAGTACAAGAAACCAAAATGTCACATGTGTCTACAAAAACGACCATCCAATCACTGGTAATGCTCTCTATACGACACCACTGCACGAGCCACCCTACGCAAGAACCTCCTAAAAGGTCCTGGGACTGCGACTACATAGCGCTGAAGCCTGATAGGAATATCATCTATAGTAGTCTCTGGTATGTCTGCTGTAAGACGCTCTAGGTCTTGTTCCAACTCAGCTAGGGTCTCTGTGGCCTTGTCCCGTGGGGCCGGTGCCGCTGCAACTGGTAGCCTCCTCTCGAAAGGTTGGAGATTGGCTAGACGACGTGGGCCTACATCTGCATTTTGAAAATTATTACTGTCAGTTTTGAGACGATATAAAAAACAAAAAAGTAAATAATTTAAAAACTTGTGAAAAAATGAAGTACCTGTGTCATCCCATTGTTCTCCCGGTGGAGGAACCATATCCGGATCTCCACGAAAATCAACTCCGGCATAAGGAAAATCCTGTATAGAAAAGATCTGGTCCTCCAACCAGTGAAAATACTCCGGAGTAAATCGAACAACCTCCGTGCCCTCGTCAGGATGACGGGCCATAACCGCAACCCATCGCATCAACTTAGGCTCTCGGGGAGGCCCAACCTCAACAGTGAGCTGTTGTGGGATCAGCATCGGAACCCTCTCTAGGGAAAAACTCACAACTAAAGGCCCATAACCAAAAGTCTTCAGCTGTCCGTTTTTGGTTCTAGTCAGTTGACCCTTTAAGTTGGCCAACACAGCATCACACCAGTTGAAAATGGTGCCTCGATAGCAATCAATCGCCATCCGCATCTGGGATCCAGTGGCAATGTGCAAAGCAGCAGCCCCGCAAAGTCTGGTAACCGTGAAAGCAATCACCATAAGTTCAGGTCGGGATATAGTTTTGATCTCTATCCCCTTCTCCTGAGACTGAGTGTTACACCACTCTTTTCAGAGACTAGCGATGGACTGGCCACCCGGCCTAGTCCCGAACAGAGTCAAGTGTTCGCCTCTCTTGGGCAAACCAGTGAGGAAATAAATATCTGAGGGCTCTATCTCGAGCTGGTGTCCTCCAATGTAAAAGCACTGGTCTTGGATGTTCCATCTCTCTACCAGCCACTCTAGAAAGCACACCTGGGCCCTCATGCCAGGTATGGCCCAGTATTTGTAAAGGCCGCATGCCTTCAAAGCATCAATGGACGGTTGATGATTAATGGCGGCCAAATCAACATCTTTGTGTTCTCTCTCGCGCCAATCAAGCATGGCGGGCAATCTACACACCAAAAAACATCTGTTAGATTCAATGAAATAAAAAAAAATTGGTCCTTTTTGAAGAAATTGGGGTTTGAAAACTCGTTTTGCGGAGTACGCACCCCGCCTTTAGGAACAGGGTGTGGATATGCGGGTTCCCTTAAGGCAAGGTGCGTACGCCCGACATTTTACCAACTGAGAAAATGTCGGGGTACGCGGGTCACCAATGGAACACCTGCGTACCCCGAAAGGCGGACCTTGAAACCCCAAAGCCTCCAAAAAATGAAACTAGGACCTAAAATCAAATTCTAAACGGATGAAAATGAAGAGGAGGATGTTGTAGAATACCTGATGAGACGGTGTTCGATTTCGACGGTCAGATTCTCCGCAATGTCCACGGGAAGTTTCTTGCCAAAAGCCTTTTTTCTCTCCTCAACAGTAAAATGGTAAAAAGGAATTGGTAAAAGCCCTTTTTATAGGTTTTTTGGGTAAATAAATGGTAAATTTGTTTATTTCTCACCATGAAAAGGTATTTTTCAAAGTATTTTTATCTATCTTTAAATAGGTATGAGTAATGTGTTGGTTTTTGTGCAGGATAAAAGATTTTCAAGGAAAATTATCATTTTCCACAAACAAAAACATCAGAGTCATCTTTAAGCCCTTTTCTGACTCCTAAAACATGAAAAGATTGCCGAGCGTTTCTTTTACACTCGTTAAAATGGAATTAAAAGACGGTCCCCTTATAGCCATTTCTGACCGTAAAAACAGGAAAAGATTGCCGGATTTTTGTCGTTTCAAATTCGATATTGGAAATAAAACGACGTGTCTTTGATCGCTTTTTACTTTTCAGGTCAAAGACACTAATTATGAAAGTACTCCTTGGTCGTAAAAGATCAAGCGGTTCTCTCAAGTATTATTTTATACTTTTTCGGGCTTGGGAGACACAAATTTACGAAAAAGTTCAACCCTGGAGTCTTCTTAAGTTTTTTCAGACTCTCTAAAATTGAAAAACGCCGAGTTTCTCCTATACTGGACTCGTTAAAATTTCACAGGAAAGGACCTGTTCGATTAAAAACAGGAACGGACCACTCCTTCTTAGGGTTCGAATCTAAACTAAGTTGGACTCATCCGAAGGATGAGCTTATAATCAAGCATATGTTATCCTCCTCAAGCTTGTTAAAAAATAAAGAGGTACTTGCCAGAAATGGTGGGGGAAAAGAGAGAAAAATGAGCCTATTTGTTATCCTTTGTCTCAGAAGAAACCTTATCACCACTCTTGAACACGACACTTTTCATTCACCTGGGTTGGGAAATCCTTTGCCTAACAGTTGATCAAACCACATTGAAAATCTTCAGCCGGTTTCGGGTATTAGCTTTGGGTCAATTGTCACCAAGCCATCTGTCGTGTCGTTATGTGTTCAAGAGGTCACTGCAAATAAACCATTCATCTGCAAAATACCTGGCATCCATCTCGACCATCCCTGAGTCAGTCCTTACAACTACATTTCTTCAACTTGATTTATGATTTCGTGTTGTGGGCTTGCCTGCAACGGGACGATTTCTATCGACATCAGCACATTATCTAGAAAGATGACCTAGAAATCGTCAGTACCTTGAGATTTGCATGCATCAATGGCAGGTTTCTCGCCTTTGACGACAGTTTACATCATTGACTTTCGATCGAAGGATTCCGTGACATGTTCGACATCAACACATTCATTCACATCTCATGGATTGTACTGGGTACTTTGAGAACCATTGACATCACTGGTGGTCTCTCTCACACTTGTTAACAATTTACATCATCGACTGGTAATCAAGTGGTTTCTACCATGTTCGACATCAAATCATTTATTCGCATGGATAGAATCGTACTATTTCGGGAAGTAGAAATGAAGACCCTGGATCTAGTTTCCACCATCCAGGCTGCGAGGAGTTTTGTATTCATTATACAGTAGACTAATCATAAACAGATGGCTGCGTCCATACTATGTCTACAAGAGTCTATGATTATGATGTATTGCGAAATCATTCCTATATCAGAGCAGTAGTTAGTTTGTTAGTTAAAGTTTTCAATCTGAGTATGGGAATGCCTACCTCAGCGATGATATGATCTCATATATGTATTTTGTGTTGAATATTTGTAGGTTCCGACTGGGCTCTCCACAAGATAATCCTTGAAATGATAAAGTACTTCACCCTTCCTAGATGATATGAAACCCTAATCTACTACAGACTTCGCACTTTAGGGGGCAATCTGTTACACTAAAATTTGTCACCATGACTATTTGCAGTTAGTATAGCTCCATCAACTTTCATACTATCCTCCTTGGCAAGTCTTATACCTCTGCTCCTCATGTCAAACTCCAAGAAAGAGAGAAAGTCCTTAAAAAGTCAATTAACTCTGGTTACGCAGTTTCTCTTAACCTTACCTGCGTGTACGCACCCCAAGTTCATAATACCTGCGTACTTGTACGCTCTGTCTGTAAAGGGGTGGGTGCGTACTCCTGTAAAGGTCAAAAGGCGCGAGTTTTACTTCAAAAAAGTTACTTGTGGTCGATTCTAGAGCTTTCTAGAAGATGGTTTGACGTATATTGAGTGCCTCCAGATGGTTCATGTATCCCTATGAAAGAGGAACTTATCCCATCAAGAGGGGAGCTATCCCATTGAAAGAGGGGCTTATCCCATTGATGGTGGACCTGATTAACTTCCTCCAAAGCATTATAAATACAGGCATTGGGCCAGAGGGAGGGGAGGTTGAAAGCTGAACATTCCTAAGGGTAGATGCTGCTGAAATTAGGACTCCCTTATAGAGCTTGAGAGGAGAGATTCCCATCCTTTCTTAGCTTCATTTGGAAGTGGGTGAGCTGATCAAAGTAAAAGAGAACTCTTGCTGGACCCTGGGAGGGACCTGCACAACACCAAGGCACTGGTTGTAATGGTTTCTTTTGTTTCCACTTAATACAATTAAGTTCATTTTTCTCAACAAGTTGTTATACATAATTTGTTTCATATACTCCTTGGTCTTTATGATGAATATGTTTTATTTTATGAGTTATTCAGGTGCTATGTAATCGTTTGCTTGTTAGTGAATGCAGGTTTCGAAGAGAAGGAGGAGCTCATCTGGATCGGAGAGGCTGGACTGCTATAAACAGCGTGAGACTAAAGGTATGTTTTAAACACTTGATTACTTGTATTCTAAATGCATAATTAGGGAAAGATAGTGCTTAATTGTCTTGTTTGTCACTAGAAAGCCTTATCTTCTAGGGAGGTCGGCTTTGTCCGCAAAATTGACTCTTTCCGCATGAAAAAGCCGAAGCTAAGGGAGGAATACTTTGAAACGAACTAACTGTGGAGTACGGGCTATTCCCTTGTTGGCCGATAAACAGATTCCCAGTTCCCGCGCCACTAACCCCGGGGTTAGTCCAACCTTGGAAAGGATTGCTGCTTTGTCCTATAGAAGAAAAAGGCATGGATCCTATCGTCGGGTTGGAATGTGGTATATGACCACTTCCAAAAGGAAAACCCTGGAATGAAGCCGATCCACCCATCATGGATGTGGCGGCACTAAACGGAACTGATGGAATACCCTGTGAGTGGGTGCCAAATGGGAAGAATCCAGAACCAAAAGCATTGGTTTGGGCATTTCCACTCGTGGACGGAATGGAGGTAGACCCAACTAAAGATGTGCTAGCAAAAGATCCAAACAAAGAAGCAGAGGAGATGGAAATCGTTCCTCCCCCCTGTACCGATGTTGGAGTGTGCATAGTTGTAGCACTTGTAGTAGAAGCCATGCTTCTAGTAGTGGTCATCGATGGTAAGCGCGTAGCGTAACCTGGACTTGATGGTCTATGCGTCGGAGTCCCAACGTATTGTAATACGTTTGGATGACTAGATGGTAGGGGAGAATTCGGAGCCGCTAACGACTCTAAGAGTTCTTCTACCTCTATGTTATTCTCCCCTTGAAAGGGAACTCGAGAAAGAACTGGAGTGTTCCTCTCTTGTTCCGCGGAAGTGCCAGGCCTTGCTTGAATACTAATGCCCCCGAGAGGAGGATCAATCCCCGATGCATCAACTGCCATGGGACGAAACCCGCCAGTAGTATTACCTCTGCGCCTTCTAGGAGAAGGCTCTAAACTTGGTGGTGAAAGACCACGAAGTCTTCGAGACCGTCTAGGTGATCGGTCAGCCACTTTGAATTTCTTGTTAAGATCTAACTAAAGACTCAAAAAATTGAAAGCTAGGCCAACTAAGAGCACAGAGCACACACTATAAAGTCCCTAAAGATAACAACCAGTCAAACAACTTCCAAGTATTTCCGCTCTGGGTGATTACGACCGGACACCAAAATACAAGAAAGTGAATTAAGGGGCCTTCTGAAGATAGTCTGGGATGATGAGGGCCCAGTCCTCTCAGCGAAGGTATCAGAGGAAGTTACGCTGACCTCCTAACGACAGCCTGCGCCAGTGCAAGCCCCCAAGCTTCGCAAGGGTGCCCTCCAGTAGTACTGTCGAGAGTGATGCAACGTCGACCTCAGGTGCCACAGGATTCCCCTCCACAGCCACCTGTGTAGATCCCTAGGAGTAGCAACTATGGATACCAACTCGTCGCAGAAGCCAGGCGGAACAGTCGTGAGGTAAGTTCGAACAAGTAGGAGAGGGGGTATCTCTCTTCCCTGTCTTCACAGACCCTCGTGTTTAACTCCTAGATCCGGAGCTTTCCTGGTCTTCCTAACGCTATTGTATTTTCACTAGCTATTCAGACTCCTACGTTTGACGTTTAAATGGCCTTGGAGAGTTAACTCTCCACTCGCCTAATCAAAGGCCCTAAAATCCTAAAACTTGTTGGTGTATCTAACTTAAAAAAAAAAAAAGTTTTAGTGAATTTTAATTAGCGCTTGATTTTAAAATAGGCTGTTCTTTAAATCACAGGATAACGGAAGTGAAACTAGTGGTGTTTTTTGATGCAAAAGAAATTAATAAAAACCTAACTACATGCACATGCACTTGTTTTCGTTTTTTTATGAAAAGTAATTTCTACAGGGTTCAGAGGAACTTCTAATAAAACAAATTTTTCTTTTCTTTTCGTTAATTCACGCTTCACACTCACAAAAGTTAACAAAGCTATGTATGCCTAAAAAGATATGCAAATCTATCCTAATGCAACAAATATATGCTGATGCAAGATTCAAAACTACTCTAAAGAAAAGAAAAGAAAGTTGCTTGCTTATCAATTTCTATTTTGCCACTTAAAATGTTTAGATGGAATATGATATGTTACCATTCATTTCGTCTAAACACTAAAAACAAGTTCCAAGACAAACATAAAGCACTTTCATTCACTAAAAGGAAACCAAATGAAAACAAAGTTCAAGAAATCAAAACTAAGTTTTTTTTTCAAAAAGTTTTCTTCAAAAACAACAACAAAAAAGTCTTTTCAAAAATGCTCTCAACAAGACTGAAACTTTGTGACTGAAGAATTGGCAACAAACACTTTTGCAAGTTGACACCACACAATGGATGAAAACTCAACAAAAAGAAATGTGTTTAAGGATGCTCTTAACAATAAAAAACAGCAATGAAAGCTTTGGCAACAAAAAACCAAAAAGATCAAAAAGACAAATTTCAAGAAAGTGTCAATCAACAACTTTCATGAAACAAAGAAGTGGATGGTCACAAAAAGAGGTTTTGTCAAGCAAACAAAAAGTCACCGAAAGCAAGATTTAACACAAAGATTGAGATCAATCTTCCTGCCCTGATGAATTAGAGCAGTCAATATTCCTAGCAAGAAATCTTGCGTGCTTTAGCAAAAAACGATGACGCTTGCAACAACAAAAACAAGACCAATACTTCTTACAATCAGAGAGAATTTGGAACAAGATGCTTGCTGTAAAACTTACAACTGATACTGGAAAGTGTCTGTTTCAGACTGAATCAAACCACTAGACAAACCTTCAGAGACAAAAAGATTTACAAATCTTGAAAATTGCAAGATATACGCGACTGTACTGATGTACAGACTGCGTGTATACGCGACTGTAACTAAGGAAACCTGCGTATACGCGGGTTAACTTAAAGAAACATGCGTATATACGCCTCTGTAACTAAGAAAAACAGCGTATATAAAAGGTTTCAAGAAAAATAAAAAAACAAACTGAAGAAACTGGCAAAACTTAAAGTTCAAAAACACAGCACACAGCAACAACAAGCAAACAGGCAGCTGAGCCCTGATTGGCTTGAAAACACCCAAACAAGGAACAACAAGAGTGTTGTCCCCAGTGGATTCGCCAATTCTGTTGAGGGAAATGTTCCCCTAGGGCTTTTGGGTTGAAACCCTAGCAGACTGAAAGTTGTTTATACAGAGAAACACACATTCACATAGCCATTATGCTATTATAAGCAAATTCTATGATAAGGGAACGTACCTTAGGTCCTACGTTTGAGAAGGTCCTCAAAGTTCCAAACCCTTCTTCAAGTTCCTTTTGCTCCTTTGTCCTGTAAAACAACAATTCAAAGAACATAGCAGTATATGGACAAAAACTTATAAAGAAACCATCTTCATGTTATAAAGAAAGGTAGTTAGTTATGAAATATAAGCAACCATTCACATATGAATTCTAACATGAATATCATAAACATAAAGAAGATTCATATCAGGAACCAAGACATGTGTTTCTTTTATTATAAACAAATAAAGTACAGAAAAGGAATATTTTCACCTGAGTCACCTTTCGCTGGCTCCAAGCAAAGCTTCCTTCCGGATTCGTCCAGCCTCAAGCCTTTAACAAACTCCTTCCATGACTTTCTCCATGATGTCACAAGTAATGGATGAACATCAACACACAAGGAAACAAGGGTTTCCTGTACAAATGGGGGAAGTGCAGAAGGCACAAGGATCTTCAGACCTGGTCAGGGGAAAAATCTTATCATAATAACCTTTCTCTCTCTTCTCTCCTCCTCTAGGCCTTCCCATTGAGGTCTTTTTATACCTCTCCCAAAGTAGTTTGTTAGTTGGGAGTTGGTTGGGAACAGTTGGGCCACGGGAACTAATAGGTGATAAGCAGGTAAAACCCGCGATCTCCACCCGAAAATAAGGAGTTTTATATTTTTTTAAGTGTTTTAATACATATACGCGGGTTGGGTATATGCCTACCCACGTATACACGCGTTTAACTCAGGGAAATATCACGTATAAGGGATAAAACACTGTTTTTTAAATTTTAGGACTAGGTCTGGAAGGAGGGGTTGCCCTAGGCCAAGAGTGCAGCATCACAAACCACAAGAGTGAGATTTGGAGCTATAACAATAAGTTAATTGGATGATTGCTTTGGGTTTCCCTTACTTCCTCTTCTAATAGTAATGAAATAGGAGTTGGACTTTGGAGCAGATGTTCAATTAAGTCATCCTCATCTTGTTGTCCTCCTCCTATGGTTGCTTCTAAAGCATAAAGTTGGGCAGAATAAACCTCAACTTCTTCCTCCTCCTCTAACCATAAAGGTAAATCATGCTCTAGGGTAGGTTGAGCAGGAGGGTATAAGACTAACTGTTTGGGCATATGCCCATTCTTGATGGTCATATTCCCAGCTCTGCAGCTAATGTAAGCATCAGTTGTGACCAACCATGGCCTCCCAAGGATGAGAGGGTAACCAGCAAGCTTAGCCTTAGGCTAGAGAACAAGGAAATATGTAGGGTACTCCCAAGAGTCAATGGAGACCATCACATCCTCCATAATTCCCTCAGGGGTGACTATGGAACAGTCTGCAAGTTGCAGAACTATTGTGGTCGTTCTCAATGACCCTTCGAGGTTGAGGTTGAGCATGGTGTCCTTGGTCATCACATTAATGGTAGCCCCAATATCAATCAGAGTGTGTGGGACAATAGTGTCATTGATGTGCGCATCTACTACAGGGCTTCCCGGGTCCAAATATTTTGGACATATTATTGCTTGGCCCAGCATTAAGTCAGACCACTGCCCAATGACATTAATGGTAGGGGCATCCCTTTTTGTTCTTCATGGATGCTTGAATCACTTCTCCTTAATCAACTTATAGTAAATAGGAACATCTTTGATTGCCTGGAGAAGGGCTATCTTTACACATAGATTTTTCAATTCTCCCAGAAGTTCAGTTTCTTTTGGGGTAGGCTGGAGTGGTTGGGTTAATCTCTCAGGAAAGGGTGGATTTACTTTAAGGTTGCTTTCCTCTCTCTTCCTCAATCTCCCCATGTGGGGAGGGAGGTTGGTTATCAGGGAGAATTCTCCCAGATCTCAGGTTGATCTCCTGGATTTCTACAACATAAGCTGGGTATGATGTCTCTCCACTATATGCTTGTGGAGCCTGCCTATTGTATGGGCTTGTATTTGGCTGGGCAGGCATCTAGGGTTGCTTGGGTGGAGCAGAGTGCAGGAGTTGTGTTTGGGTAGGTGGTGGAGGCAATAGGGCTGGAACATTGCTGAATTGGGGTCTCCACCCCTGGTGTGGGGTATTTCATCGATGTTGTGGCTGAACATAAGGTTGAAATGACTGGATGGCTAGCTGGGATTGATACTGAGATGCATAGGATCAAGGAGGGGGTGTAGACCAAGAAGGACGAGTAAGGGGTCCTTAACAAGGTATAGTTGTGGTTTAGTTGGGGTTGTAATATGCATGGGATGACCCTTGCATACCCTGTTGGTATGGTCTAGGCCCAAGAGGTCTCCTTTGGTTGATGTAGCAAAGCTACTTAGTGACCCTTCAGCTCCTTGATATACATCTTTGAGTCCAGGTAAAGAAGAGCACTTGTTAGTGGAGTGGTTTTCTTCACACACTGAGCAAATCTTAATACAATTCAATGGACATTCGTTCCTAGGATGTCTCGTGGTGCATCTATGACAAAAGATGGCCAAGGCTCTCTCTACTTCCTCTTACTTCCTTTCTATGTTCATGGTGTCCAATTGCAAGGCCAGGGTTTGCAGCATATCACTTTTGAAATCTTCCAGCGTATTTCCAATTTCACCCTTGATGGATAAGTTAGAGGATGATGTAATGGCCATAGGTTGAATACCCCTACCCTTTTTCTTGGCTACCCTAGAATGGTTCCTAAAGATAGTCTTAATATCCTCATAAGGTAATTGGTAGACATATCCTCCTACTATCATATGTAAGGTACCCAAAAGATCCTCCCTTACTCCTCTAAGCAAGACTAGTTTTAGTGACTCACGGTCAAGTGTGCACCTGGCCCTTGTGTAACTGAGCTGGAATCTTTCTTCATAGTCTTTTAAGGATTCATCCTGGCCTATGGTCATCCTGAAAAATCTCTTCTTTACTATCCTTTGACCTAGAGTAGTCCTTATATTTGTTGTTAAAGTTTTGTTGCATCTGAGCCCAAGTTGTGATGCTATCTTCGGGTAAACCCATGAACCAGTGCAATGTTGCATCCTTGAGGGTATATGGGAATAGTTTTAACTTTTTCTCATCATCAGTATAGTCATAGGTTCAGCATATAACAACAAACTAAAATAGGAAGGTGTCAGGATCCTCTGTGGTCAGGCCATGGAAATGAGGTAGAGAAGAAGGGCTTATATTTTTCATCTTAGTGTCCCCATTGGTTTCCCTGATGGGAAGGCACCCTCAATTCTCTCTCTATTTCCTATGTCGTTTTGGTTTTCAGCCATTGATTTAGTAGGAATGGGTTCTTCCTCTATAGGTTCCTCAAATAGGTAAGGTTTCTCACCTAAAGGGTCTTCCAGTTCACTGTCACTGAAGAAGAAAGAAGGTTGATTGTTGGATGCAGTGGGGGTATTTGACAAGAATTTCCCTCAATTGTACCTATTACTATTAGGCATGAAAGGAAATGTTTTTGGGTTGGTTTTTGTAAGATTTTCTTTATAGCTAGAAAGTACTTACAGAATGGAAAGGAAAACAACTAATGACAAGTGAAAGAAAGGAAGCTACTAGATTACTTTTGCAGAAATAAACTAATGGAAGAAAATTGCAGACTAGAAGTAGAAGAAAAGAAAGTTGGAGACTAGAAAATAGAAAAAAGCAGTAATTACTTCTACTTAGACTCCTAATTGGCAACGGTGCCAAAAAGTGATGAGCCTAGGTATTGCAACAAGAATGCTGCAACTCCCAGGGCTACCAACTTTACTTATCAACCCGGGGTTCGTACAAACTTAGAGGTGACAGTGCTATATACACAAGTAGAAGTGAAGGTCCTTCCTGTTGTCAATGTTTGTCTGGCAAGAGACCCAGGGGTTCCAAGAAAAACTTCTATAGGGTTAGGAGAAGCTTAATTCTTTGATGGAAGGAGAACAAACCTATTATAAGAGAGAGCTACTCTACTGCAGTAATGTAAAAAACAACATGAAATGCTAAACTTACACCATAACCTAACTAACCAATTAAACAGCTATGCTAGGCAGCATTGCTAAATTAACACTAACCTAATGCTAATTATCTAAGTTGCAGAAGTAAAGAGCATCAAAACCAGACTAATGTGTAGCAAAGAAACTTAGGCTAAATCGAGTTTCAAGCAGAAAAAGCAATCAGAGGTCGAAATTAGTGAAAGGAGGACGTTAGGGAGCAACAGTGCGTAAGAACCGTTGGATCAGTCGGGTGAAAGGAAAATGAACGACAAAGATTGGATTGCAAGAGGTTACGCAGATAGATGGGAGAACATGGTTAACTAACCAGATGAACAGTGGAGACCTTATCGCGAAGGCTTAAGTGAATGGAGGGATGAAGAAGGGAACAAAGCAGATGAATGGCGAAGATTGTGTCGTGAGGGATTAGGTGAGTGGATGGATGAACGAGGTTAACAGGAGATGAATGGCCGAGATCTAATCGCGTAGGTGAAATCAAGAGATGGACGAACGAGGCTAACAAGAGTGATGAACGGCTAAGACCTCATCGCGCAGGTGAAGTCAAGAGATGGACAATGAAGATCATATTACAAGGAAAATAAATGTGTGGAAATGAGGGAGCGGGTTACTAAGGCGATAAGTAGTTTCTCACGCGCCCTACAGGTGGTAAGCAATATTTGGAAATTTCACGCGATTAGCCTTACTGCGCGACACGTAGCACAAGAAAACCAATTTTCTTGTGTGCTCTCGGGCAGATAACGTTCATGCACTAATCCACGTGAGATTGCATGATAGCCATTGGATCAGGCGGGGCTGATCAACGGTGGAGATTGGCCAAGCTAGTTGGTGATCGGGTGAAGCGACAGCCGTCGGATCAAGCAAGGAAAATCGATGGTGGGGGTTTAAAGCGCCTAAAGTGATCGGGTGATGCGATAGCCGTCAGATTAAGTGAGGCAGATCGATGGTGGGGACTTACAGTTCATAAAGTAAGTGGTGGAATCCACACGAGGGAGTAGTTGGAGAAAATAGTGAATCGGACGATGATTGCGAAGGTTTGTTGGTGATAGGACGGCGAGGAAGCGATGCATGAGAACATGCTGGAGGTGGTTTCAAATGAAAATGACAGAGAAAACTAGTGTGGGTGAACAAATAACTGTATTAAACAACGAACTCCATAGCCCATGCAAGAACCAAAGACCTGTGTTTTTGGGGCTGTTGAAGGGTCCCTTCCTCAAGTCATGGTCCCAGAGGGAGGAGACGAGGCCGAGACACCTGCGCACAACCTGATAGTGATCTTTTTCCTCTAACTAACCTATTAAATCTGAGAAGGCATAATGGAAAGCAAACTACAGAAAATGCAGCTACTGAAGCAGATGAACAGGAAAACCATGCAAGATCTACGTTATATTGTTGTTATGAAAGTGCAACTACTTAAGCAAATAAACAAAACAGAACTCTATGCTAGCATACATGTATAGTAAAGAGGAGCTTTGGCTGCTTGGGTTAGGCCCTAACCCAAGAGCTTCAGCCCTTGGAGTTAAGTTAGAGATGGCTTAAACATAACTCATTCTTATTATAAAAACCATGGATTACAAAGCAAACTGTCACAAGTCTTTGCAGCTCAGAAATAAAACAGAGTTTTACAATAGAAGTCCCAATCCTACTAAGGTCCTAAACCTCTCTATTTATACATGTGAAGTCTCTAACGACTTTCTTCCCATTAGGGAGGCTTGGCCTCTAATTCAAGAAAAACTGGTTTCTGTCCTTTTCACTTGCTCGACTGTCTTCTAGTCTTCAAAGTGATGGCTGTTTGCACTCCAAGCTGGTGAAGGAATATTCGAATGGAGGGGTAGTAAATGAGGAGGATTTACCTCCTATAATTACTCTCCCTTGTCCCATTCTAGTTTTACCAAGGTCTTTGCCATAGTTCCTTGCTTTTATCCTTTATACTTGCATTTTCCTTGCTTTTATCCTTTATTCCTGCATTTCATGCACATTAGACCACAAAGCAACATATCCAACTCTAACTCATTTCATAAACAAAATATAATCAAAAGTATGCAATAAGTTGTGAGAATAGTTGGTTTGACTAAGCTAGGAGGTGAATTAAGGCCAATTAAGGCCCTTATAATTACTCAATGATGAGGCTCAACAGTAGCTAATCTCTGAGAAGAGATGTGGCAGCTACATGCCTTTGAACTGTGTTACAATGAGGCTCAAGGGCATTTTTATTATTGAACAACAAAGGTGTAAAAACCCTAGTCAAAATTCCATGTAATAAAGTTAATAAACACAAAATAATAACCAAGGTCATGGAACATGTATCGCAAGCTAAATGTTGGGGAAAACATGCTAGTGTGGGTGTTCAATTGGTTTATTATGGCTGAGAAAATTGGTAAAGCAGAGGCAAAGGCTTTGCAAAGGCAAAGTGACATTTTTGGTAATTTATTTATGAAAATAATGGAAATTGGGAGAAAAGGAAGGTGAAAGGTCACACGTTGCATGTGAGGAGGATATTGAAGGAAAATAATTTAAAATTGAAGATAATAGAGGCCTCATTAATAAAAAGGCTTCTGCATATCAGTTGGTAGCTATTGTCAATTCAATTTTGGAGCTCTCTCTCTCTATTCTCTCACTCTCTCACTCTTGGAAAATTAGATCATTCTTGGAGAACTCTAGCATTAAAGCAAGGAAAGTGAAGGAAGGACAAAGAAGGCAAAGGGAAGTAAAGATTAAGCAAGGAAAGTGAAGGAAGGACAAAGAAGGCAAAGGGAAGTAAAGATTAAGCAAGGAAGAGTATGATCAAGCAACTACAACACATTTACTTGCAAGTATCGATTTGCATGTATGATTTCCTTACTAGATTTGGAATGCATGGTACATGCATGTGTTTTTTTGTTCTCTTACTATCATTGGCATGGGTTTTGCTAGGTGTGACAGTGTTCTTCAACCTTGCCTTGCCATTTCCAGATAGCCATGGTCGTATGGAGTTATCTTGTTTTGGTTGAGCTAGATTTCTAGATGGACTTGAAGCTGAGTGGGGTGGTCTCAGGATTATTCATAAGACCTAGAAATCCTTGGATGGGATACATGGTAAAGCCTTGATGTGAACACTTTGATTGAGCCTAGGAATCCCTTAACTGACGAATGGCGAGATACACGGTAAAGCTCAATAGTGAATACCCTTGATTGGTCCTAGGAATCCCTTGACTAGTAGTGGTGGGATACATGGTAAAGCCGAAAGGGTGGAGACCTCATAGGCCTAGGAATCCATTGACAAGTAATGGGCACATACACAGTAAATTTGAGAGGTTGACACAGAAAAACTCCTCATGGTTTAGGTGGAGAGATCCAGAGACATCCATGCTTGTTTAGGGCCTAGTGATCTGGTGGGGATTGTGGTAAAGCCTGGTTATACTAATGAAGGTTGAGGCGGTTTGGTATCGTGAAGCCCTGTTTGTTTTTGTGATGAGTCCCACATTCATGCTTGGAATATGGCACGGGGTTGATTGACTGAAAGAAAGATTTAGTTTAGCCAATCTATCGTCGGGTGGGTCGTGTAAGTCCCATGCATGGTTGTCTTATGCATTCATTAATAAGAGCTCCTTCTCCTTGGTATTTCATGTGTAAATGTACTAGTTTATATGAGATTCTTATGGTTTTTATATCCTCGTTATTTATGTTGGTTATATGTCGATTATGAGTATGTTTTATGACAGACTTGATGTATGGCTCTCATCATGTTTTGATTAGCAAGCAAATGTACAATGAATATACCTAATAGATGATAATGCAACTATCTTGATAGGGCAACAATGCTTCTTTACGAATCTCATAGATTACCTATTTGTCATATGTTTGATGAAAAGATTGTCATGGCTAGTATGGGTCAGATTAAGTACTTGTATCAATGATTGCATTAGCAGCCTTATTCCACTGTTATTTATCATTTCTGAAAATTTCATGAAGTTCTTGGTAGTGGCCTAAGTCTTGCCCCTAAAAAAGTGGCACAGAATCTGAGGTCACCGACTCATAACTAGCTGAAAAAGTTCAGAGTCATTGGCATGCCTTGTTGTGGGAGAAACTGGAAGGCCTCAGTCGCATGCATGGCTTTTCATGGTAGTGTTTGGGGGTCCAAATTAGTGAAATATCAATTTGCTTAGGGATTGGTCACCTGGAAGGGTTGGTTGGCTCCTCAAGGTTATGTAGCATGTGTGGAAGGTCAGATTGATTTGGTTTTGTTGGTTCCACTTCCTTAACTGTACATTGGGAGTTGAATCACATCATAGTAGCCTCTCGTCACATGTTTAACCCTGCAGACTCGTTAACCTAGGTAAATGTGGGATGAGGGTGTTACAGAGTGGTATTGGAGCATGGCTCAAACCTTGGAATGGATGGCCGGTGTATTGTTCATGCATTCATGTCAGTTGCATATATGTGTTCTGTATGCTTGTGGTCTATGTGCTTCTTGTGTATGCATGGTAGTGGCCATGGTTGCGGTGGTGTCACCATGTGCAATTGGATGGTGTGTTGTTTGATGTGGTCGCCATGAGCGTATGTCAGTTATGCATTGGTTATTCATTCCAGTGCTTATATATTGTTATTCATACATTGATATGGTTGTAGTTGTCATGCATGAGGTCATGGTATGTGGTCGGTATGGTCATGCATTAATAACTTGATAGTCGTTAAGCTAATGTTATATGCTGATGTGATTATGATTACAAATGTATCGTGTTAATTTGGTTGATCTTGCAAATGAGATATCCTCCCCTGAAATATACTCAGGTATGTTGATTATGTGGTGTTTTGGTTTTAGCTAACATGATGTACTTGCAGGAAAGAGATCAAAGATGACTAGTAATATGGTAGACTACAATTCAAAAGACTCTCACTATGGATCAAATGAGCAGTGTGGTGTTGGTCACTCTTTTGACTTAGCCGACACATTGATAAGCTTGAAGGAATAAATAAGAAGTTGTAAGGTAGATAACGACAAAATCATGCAGGCATAAGAGAAACAAGCAGAAGTCAATGCAATAATCCTTCAGAATTTGTTAGAATTGCAGAGATAGGGACCACTTCAGATCAACCATGGGCAGGAGGATAGGACTAATGGGGCATATGGCAGTAGATATCATGGTGGGCACAAGTTGGATAGGGATGACACAATTCGAGATGGTAGGCTCTTGGATACTCCAAATAGGAGAAGTGATGGACACATGTTCTATTCTAGTTTTGGTTCTGACAATCACTATGATCGTCATCGTTATCACCCTTACAAGAGGAGTAACAAGGGATATTTTCCATATGAGTTCAATAAAGTGAAGCCACCTACCTTTAATGGAAATTTGAAGAAACCAGAGGATGCAGAGGCATGGCTACTTGGGATGAAGAAATTATTCAAGTTGCATGAATACAGAGAGAATATGAAGGCCATAATAGTTATCTTCAACCTCAAAGTGAAAGCAGACATTTGGTGGGAAGATGTGAAGCGGGTTAGAGACATCAGGATAGAGGAGTTGAGTTAGCATGAATTCAAAATACTTTTTAGGAAGAAGTACTTGTTAGAGAGGTACTCCGACAATAAATACAAGGAGTTTTATGAGCTAAATATGGGATCGATGACAGATGAGTATACGACTAAGTTCCTGGAGTTATTAATGTATGTACCATATCTTAAAGATGAGAAGGAAAAAGTTCGGAGACTCATACATGGATTGCCATTAGCATTTAGAGATTGGATTGAGTATGATGAGCCTTGGTCACTTGAGGAAGTTATTGGTAAATTGAGGCATTTTTATGAGAAGTCAAAGTGTAAGACAAAATTTTAGCAACGTTGGAAAGGGAAAGACAAAGCTAAAGGTAAATGGAAGCCAAAAAGAACAAGGCCTTAATATGCAAGTGAGCAAGAATGTTGCACCTAATAAGAAGTTCAATGTAGTTAGACAGGGACATAGGTCACAGACTGGAGGGCGGTAGAATAGAGGTGATGGTAGGGGACCGTTGCAGTGTTGGGTATGTGGCAATGAGCATCTCAAGGGTGTTGAGATATGGCAACAAGAAATTCTAGTTTAATTTGTCCTTGAATTAAACTGAGAATTGAAATTGAATTCTATTCTCAGAGAAACTTGTAAATAGTTAATTAAGTTTAATTAACTTAGGAGTTTCAAGTTGGAAGTATTTTTGTAGTCATGTATATGTTCTCCCTAAGTTTTAGGGGGGCAGTATGAGTTTAAATTGAGTTGGAAATTAGATCGCTCAGTTTGCTAAGTTAAGTTCAGTTAAATTAGTTCCAAACTGTTTGAGGAACTAATAGAGAGTTAACAGTCAGTTGGTGCACTAGTGAATCCACAAGTGTCACTCTAGTTAACTGAAGATTCCCTCATCAAAAACTCATCCATGTCGATTCTAAGAAAGACCCAGTTGAGACTAGAGTGCAGGGACAATGTACTATTACTGGTATTATTTACTGGAGTGTAAATATCATGCATGCATTAGAGATTGATCCTATGTTTGGATTGCGTAGTTTTGGAAGAACAAATTCCCTTTAAATACGAGCTATTCATCCTAGGAATTACGCAAGAGATTAGGGTCTTGGAAAGTTGCAAATTGGCTAAGTATTGGCCAAGAGCTAGCTTGTGAGCTGAGAGAGTTGAGAATACTTGTGTGAGATTGTTCTAGTGAGAACAGGCTTTGTATATTCACTCATATTTTTTATATATGCAATACAAATAGCAGGGTTTTAAGCAGTGGCTTTCCCCATATACATATTTTGTTATCTGCCATTGATTTATCTTCTTCTTGTTCATATTGTTTTCAATTAATCTATTGGCTTTCGTCGGTTGAAAGTAGAAGTAGATTCTCATCCTATGCTTTAGTACATTACATAAGCTTGTGAATTTATGGGATTTTCTACAAAGAGAGATTGTCCATAGAATCAAGGTGGTAGACCTCAGATCTATAGTGCACAGGAGGGTGCACATTGTTGGGGATGTTGGGTAGATAATTCCTTGTATCTATGCAACATTGGATAACAAGCAAGTGAATCACCAGGCAATTGTTATCAAGATGGACGTTAAGCTTTGTGATCAATGTGTTTATATTTTGATTAATACTGGATCTAATTATAGCTATGTTAGTCCTAACCTGCTGGATAAGTGTGGTTTGAATAAAGAAGTGCATGCAAAATTTTGGTTAGTGCAGTTGGCTATAGGTACAAAGAAGAGAGTGTATCACTGCATAAGAGCTTGTGCATTCAAGTTGAATGGTATGCCTACCTCAATACATTTGAATGTGTTAAGCAAAGTCTTTCGGTCAAAATCACATAAAAGAATGTGTTGTTGTTGGGATCATATAGTATGATTTTGGGCATGGATCAGTTATATCTTCACATGACTAAAGTGGACTGTTATGACAAGGCCATTGAGTGTTTGGATGATAATGGAGAACAAAGAGGCTTGCAGAGTAAGAAGAAGGCAACATTAGTTAGATTGTTGACAGCTATGAAGGAAAAACATAGTTGCAAAAAAGGGTGTGTGTTATTTGTAGTGCATATTTTTCTAGTGATAAAGGTAAGAATGTTCAGGTGTTGATGGTGTTGGACCCTCCAACATGTCAAGGGGATCTCCCCAGTAACAAGTCCTAATTAGACTTCAGACCATTTGGTGTAGGAGTCCCAGTAGTGGGTTGTAAGGTAATGCCTTCACCGCGATGTCGCATAGAGGCAAGTAAGATAACTCTATCAGTAGCAAGGGTGTGACTGTTGCAATGAGTCGAGGAAGGTGAATGAAAGATTCCAATACAAGTAGGTTGGGTTGAGTGCGCCCCTTGACAACCTGTATCAGTGCTCCGCTAGGAAGGGAACACACGAGCGAAGATGCATCACAAGTTGGAAACTAGAGTAGTAGACAATCCAAAGTGATGGTTAAACCAACAACACATTTGAAACAAGATTCATATAAGTACATACGGATCAGTTCATACAGAAATACGTAAGTTAAACAACATATATCATTAAGGAAACCAGAACAATCCAACTACAATAAGAACATATGCATCAAAATGTGTTGGGTCTTATTATATAAATAAGTGTAAGTTCCAATAACACAATACATCCAAGTAAACCTGCTAGCCCTACCAGTGAAACGTTACAACCACATCTGCCTGCTCCTCCAAAGAGATGAACTAGCTCCATGCAGTGGAGAAGCCAAGGTGCATTACAATACTGTCCAAGCTTTCTTCAAGATAGTCTTAATAGAAGCTTGGCTGACCAAAAGCCCTTACAATGAGTTATGAGGGACTATTTATAGCAAAGGGTGGGGTGACCCTTGTCATTCCCCTTTATGACAGTTCAACTACCCTCATGACTCTTCACATACTCTATGACTGTTACATCCAACTGTTGACAGTTGACTTACACTTGACATGGCTCAACATTACAATGGACATGTACTCATGTGAGACAACATGGCTTGAGCAAGCCATGCAAGACATCACTGACACTCGGTCCATTGTGATGAGACCAACTCTTTGACATGCTTGTGATGGTGAAGGTGATGAGCTGATGCCAAGCTTGGTCATCCGTGATGGTGTGCATGCACCTCATGGTGACATCTTGCTGAAGCAAACTCTTGCCTCTGTTGCAACTGGTGCATTGGTTCAGCCCCTTCATCCAACCCGTCTTCTAACATGCACATGGTATTCTTAGGTGCGGTTGAACCAACAACACACTGATGCATAGTGTCTGTGTTGATCTTCAAGTGTGTGTTGGTGGTCATGCGCATCAACTTTCCAAAGTACATGTTCAGCTCCAGTTGGACTTGCTTCTTGTCTTTGCCTTGGTGAGTGTGTTGAATGGGTTGGATCTGATGCATACGCACAATGACATGCATGATGTTGAATCCCTTGCATGTGATCAACAACACTACTCACCATGTCTGCACCGTGTCCGTTGTTGGGATGGATCTTTAACTTGTAGGGGCGCAGTTTCATCCGTGAGTGCATGTTGTGCCCACTGTTGTTCCTGTTCATGTTGTAACTCATTCGCTTATCTATGAAGCTTCATGTTCTTCCTTGAGTTGCTGCTTCAGCACATTCAAATCCTTCTTTGTTCCATTCTCTGTCTCTGTGCGATCTTCATGTGGCGTCGTCACCTCATAGATTGAGTCTCCAAAGTTGCTTTCATCATCAATGGATCTGCTTGAGCTTGCAACTTTGTTTTGCCTCCATGTTGTCAACAACCCTCCTCTTGCATTCATTGCATCCGGTATGTTGCCTTTAGCTGTTGTTCATGATGTTGCTCGCTATGATGTTGTTGTTTTCATATCTTGATGCCCTTGTCTATGAAAAACTTGATGTCTTCGTGAGTAGGCAAGCTCATAGACTGATCCAGGTGGATGTTGGTGGCCACCCACCTATCCCATTTGGACCCCCACAACTGTCTCTTTCAATTTTTTCTGTTTCCTTAATTATAGCACAGTTTACTATTTTTAGCAGTTTTTTCGGGTCTTAAACTTCCGGAGCCATTTTGAGGCCCTAAACGACGTTTTTTTGGGAAATCAACCGCCAGCGATTTTTCTATCTAAAAATTGTCTTTTCCGTTGCAGTCCTCGAAGAGATCTTTCCAACGGGCTATCATGCGCGTCAAACGGAGATAGTATGACCAATTCGCGACCCCGGGAAGTTGATGTACCAACTTAACCAAAAACAGGGCCCACAATTTGGCGTTTCATCTTCTAGGGTTAGGTTTTGGAATGTGAAGGGTTTTCCATTGTTTCTCAACAATAAATAGGCCCTCGAGCCTCATTGTAACACAGTTCGAAACAGTTCAGAGGCATGTAGCCGACACATCTCTTCTCAGAGATAAGCTACCATCGCCCTAGCTGGGTTATTTCTATTTGTAAGCATATTTCAGTATTCTCCATTAATGAAATGAAGTATTATTTCCGCTGCATATTTTTTTTTTATGGTTATCGCATCTCTGTATTTATGGTTATCTCTGTAATCTATTGTGTTCCTGCTTAAATCCGAATCAGTGGTATCAGAGCGGTCTGCTTTTTCTCTGTTTTTCTTTGCATGTCCCCAACGAGGTTGGGATATAAGGAGTTAGGGCTTGAATTGGTTGAACCTTTGCAAGACCAGCCTCGCAAATCTCGACGACCTCCCATGGCGGATGAGAAGAAAGGCGAGGGGGCAGGAGATCCTATCAGAATCTTGCTCGAAGAAGCCCTTGAGCGGCAAAGGAACGCAATGATGGATAGCTTTGCGCAGATCCTTCAGCGGCTACGCAGAGGCGACGCATCGGCTTCCAAAAGCTACTCTGGAAACGCCACACCGTTTAAGGTACAAGTTAATTTTGAAATCCCCATCTTCGAGGGTCAAATAGACGCAGATGTCGTAGATAAATGGTTGAATCTGCTAGATGGGTATTTTTCTGTTCATGAATTTTCAAGTCGGGAAAAGATTGTTTTCGCTCTTCTCAAAGCAGCCCCCCACGTCAAGGACTGGTGGGAAACATACTGTGAGCAGAAGGATGAAAGTACAGGCTCACTGTTTTCAGCCACCCCCACTTGGAATGACTTCCGGGATGCCATCAAGGAGCAGTACTACCCTGTCAAAAGCTATGAGGACAAATACATCAAATGGACCACACTGCGGCAGGGACGAGACCAAGATGTACCAGAGTTCACAAATATTTTTCATACCCTTCGCACACAGTTGGGTATCAAAGATTCTGAGTTGCATCTGGTACTCAAATACTGCGGCTGCCTACACAGATACATCCAGCAAGAGATGGAGTTCTTGAACATCTCCTCACTCGGCACAACATACCGATACGCTGTCAAAATTGAGCAAAAGTTCAAACAGAAGAAGCGAGACTTTGGATCTGCAAATCCGAAGCCCAAAGGACAAAGCCAAGGCGAGGTGACCCAAGACAACCCGTCGAAGCCGCAAGAAAAGAACAACACCACGAAGCTGAAGAAGGACACAGGAAAGTGGTGTGAGTTCCACAAGAGTCCCACTCATAACACAAGTGAGTGTCGGACCAAGCAGTCGTTGGTGGCCGAGTTGAAGGCTTCCGAATCAGATGCATGTTCCGACTCTGAGTCAGAACCCGACAAGGGGTATGACAAAGGGAAGCAGATCATTGATGCGGATCCCAGCGCCATTGTTGCTACTGCCAAGATCCAGAAAAATGAGCCCGAAGATCCAGAGGAGGGGGAACGTCTTTTCCACTCACATATGTGGGTGAAGGGTTCGCCGCTGCAATTCATTGTCGATAGTGGCAGCCAAAAGAACCTCATTTCAGCAGAGGTCGTGAAGCGGTTGGGCTTACCAACTACACCACACCCACAACCGTACAGTATCGGTTGGCTTCACGAAGGATGAGATCTCAAAGTTCGCCAGCAGTGCCGCCTTCCCTACAGCATCAAGCCCTTCACAGACGAGGTATTGTGTGATGTTACACCTCTGGATGTTTGTGATGTACTATTAGGCCAGCCATACTTGTGGAGGCGACATGCTGTGTATGAGTCAAGGCCTCGCGCTATCATCATTTATTTGGATAATTCATTATACAGGATACCGAAGGTAGCCCCACCTACCGCCACCTCTTTGATCACTGCTAAGAAAGGCAACAAGCTCATCTCATAGCCTAGGAAATTTATTTTCTGTCTGGTTCGCTCCCAAAGTAAGGGGAAGATCGTTGCTACATCCATGACCTCCGCAAAGGGTTCCTCCACACAACAGCAGCAACAGAGGGATACAGTCGTGACAGAACACAGGAACAACTTCTCCTTACCCGAAGGGGTACCACACAAGTTTCAGGTGGGCGACAAAGTTTGGTTACATTTGCATAGGGAACGCCTTACCGGAACCCATCAGAAACTCAGACCACTTCGACATGGTCCTTACACCAGTAACAAGGCTACGGGAAACAATGCTTTGAAGCACAACATTCCTCCATTCCTTCGTTTGCACCGAGTGTTCAATGTGGACCATTGCCAACCATGCTCCCCACCATTTCTGGACACATCAGAGATTGCAGAACAGCTCACCAGAGACCCAGCTCAGTAGAAGCTTCCTCATCTTAGGGAGGAACTCAACGCAATGGGGACCATTGCTTCCTAAGGGGGGAGGAATGATCCAGGTGGATGTTGGTGGCCACCCACCTATCCCATTTGGACCCCCACAATAGTCTCTTTCAGTTTTTTTGTTTCCTTAATTATATCACAATTTACTATTTTTAGCAGTTTTTCGGGTCCTAAACTTCCGGAGCTGTTTTGAGGCCCTAAACGACGTTTTTTGGGAAATCCATCGCCAGCGATTTTTCTATTTAAAAATCATCTTTTCTGTCGTAGTCCTCAGAGAGATATTTCCAGCAGGCTATCATGCGCGTCAAATGGAGATAGTATGACCAATTCGCGACCCTGGGAAGTTGATGTACCAATTTACCCAAAAACGGGGCCCACAATTTGGCATTTCATCTTCTAGGGTTAGGTTTTGGAATGTGAAGGGTTTTCCATTGTTTCTCAACAATAAATAGGCCCTCGAACCTCATTATAACACAGTTCGAAACAGTTCAGAGGCATGTAGCCGACACATCTCTTCTCAGAGATAACCTACCATCGCCCTAGCTGGGTTATTTCTATTTGTAAGCATATTTCAGTATTCTCCATTAATGAAATGAAGTATTATTTCCGCTGCATCTCTGTTTTTATGGTTATCGCATCTCTGTATTTATGGTTATCTCTGTAATCTATTGCGTTCCTGCTTAAATCCGGATCATAGACACTTGATCGACTGCATCCCCAAGTGTGCTCTGAACGGTGTCTTCGACTCTGCTCTCTTGGAACCATTGTACCTATGCTGCTGAGAGGCAAATGAAAAACTGTGATACTTGAAGACATGGCAACAATCATAGCAAGAAATCTGTCAGTCGAAAACCAAAATGAACTTGAGCATTGAATTACAACATACCTGTGTGACTAATCATGAAGGTTGCGCAATTTCAGCCGGGAGGTCGGGAGACTGACTGCCAAGACCGCACAAGCATAATCCGGGCTATCATGAGGGTGACTAGCTACTGGAACTACACAATGCACAATCCAGCCTAACTGTTGACTGCTGGAATTGCACAATGCGCAATTTCAACGAGCAATGACTGCAAGCTCAGTGACTGCATTGCACAATTTTCTGGGTCGAGAGTCACTATCTCTCAGGATTGCACAAGGTAGGCCTAGGGAACAACTGCTAGGAAACAATGCACATTTCTGGAGAGGAAGGTAGAGCCTTCCCTCTCAGGATTGCACAATGTTGTCTTGGTGAGGCAGAGTCTGGGCTAGGGCTGATCAGACTCGCCGACGGGCAACTGAATGCGACTGTGAATGTGAATTCATGTTGATATTGAGTGTAAGTATAAGTGAATTATCATGCATGCAAATGGTGAATGATAGATTCAGAAAATGGAACAACATGCATGTGGGTGAGGCAAGTTGCCAAATCGGCGACCGTTCATGAAAAACACTTTCATGCATGCAAAATCAGTGAGATAGCAACGAAAATTGAAACAGTGCCAGGGCAAGATAGTATACATGTAAATGACAACAAGCATTCAAAGAAATCAAGCAAAGAATACTCATACAAGCGAAAACACAAAAAGAAACAGAAATGCAACACAAGGCATGGGAAGCGGGCTTACTCCAAAACAGCTAAGCTGAATGTGCCGAATACTCCTACATGTGATGTGGGATGTCAAATATGTAAGGTTGATGTGAGGAATGAGCTTTGCGGCGTCTGGTTGACGAGTTTTGATAACATTGAGGTTATGACGTGCATACCACAAATCTAGGGAAAGAGACACTTGGAGGGAGGTTTCTGAAATGATCCTTGCATGTAACATCCAACTACTAAAAATAGATCCCTGAAACAAGGGATGCTTTTGCATGCTGCCTTGGGAGAAGCAGCCCATGCATGCAAGTCTTTTTTTCTCGGTCCCAGAGGGAACTGGTTAACTCAGCTGCACATGCAAGAGGTTGTTCGATTGCTTGAAGGAGATGCACATTTCTAGCTGAGAGCTAGGCTGACTGTCCAAGAGATTTGTTCAATTTTTGGGTAGAGTAGTTGATTGTTGCCCAGATTTGCACAAATTTTTGGATGAGCAACCATGCTGGGGAAATTTACGCAAATTTTGCTAGGAGTGTTGGCTGGCAGAATTACGCAATTCTGGAGCCCAGTAAGCTGCCAGAAAAAATTGCACAATTTCTAGATGGAAGGTTGTTTGCCCTCCAGAAATGCGCAATTTTATAGGGGAAGCTACTCAGCTTGCAGCTGGACCAAGTCTGGGTGAACAGCCTGTGAGGGAAATGCATCAAGTTGTGATCGAAAGGCTGCTTTTGTGCATGAAAAACACTGGAACTTGTGAACTTGACGAAGCAAGGCAAGTTGATGTGAAAGGTTAGTAGGGAGGCTCCAAAACGAGCTAAGGCAAAATTTTGGAGGGTGGTTGTAGTCGCTACAACACTTGGCGACACGCTAGTAGAACTCTAGCTCTCTTAACGGACCTTGTTCGTGAAAAGCAAGTCTAACACCTTTGGAATTATTGTTCAATTCTCAGCTCATCTTGGTTTCACGCTAGATTGATTGTAATACGTAGCATCTGCCATGCTCTTGGTCGATTGACACACATTCCAAGCCAAGGCAACATAGTTTTTCGATTGGGATTGAGGGGTATATTGATGCACAAGCAGTATAGTCGTCAGAGTCTTAGTTCCATCTCTGGTGTTCCTCCACTGCCAGCAGGCCTGGATAGTACCCTGGTGGAGTCACATAAGAACACAAGCATGGCTCTGCTACCAGCGAGCCTGGTCAGTACCTCGACGAAGTTACTTGCATCACCTCCCTACGCAAGAAGCCTTTCTCTTCTTTCGCCTTATTCATTTTTCATTTTGAATTTTTTTACTTTTCATTTTTTTTTCATTTTTCATTTTTCAACTGTGCATAACACTTATTCATTTCAGAGGTGGAAGAGGGATCCCAACTTATTGAGAGCAGAAGAGGTTGTTCCAACAGAGAAGTAGTTTATGTATCTTTGACGTGCCTGTTAAGGTTTCCCCCCTCACCTTACTCTACTTCACTGAGCTGACAAGGGTTAACCCAAAAACAACCGACTAGAGAAGGTGACACTAGTTAGCGCGCAAGCGTTGTGTTTTCACCAAGGTTCACTTCAAACAATACGTATTTTCCTTCGACGTATCATGGACTAAAAGTAACAAGTTCTTCATATAGAGGCAAGATGATAGATAACCAAGTAGTGATAGTTTTACAAGCCCTCTTGTACTTCGCCCAGCTCATTTCAAGAGTCATACATGGTTTCATGTAAAACTAACCTACGAACAAAACAAATGAACTAACAAACATCAAAGCAAAGCAAAAGTGAAAGCAAAGCAAATAAGGAAACAAACAAGTAAACAAAGTGAATAAGCAAACAAGCATGCAAGAAAACTGATTGAAAGCAAACACTACTCCTACTCCTATACTAATGGCACATGGGCCTGATCACGTGAAGTGATATTTCAATGCAGCCACCGGCGCATTGGTTGGCCCATGTTGGTGAAGGCTTGGTCCACGATCAACCTAGTTGTGTGAACCAACGAGCAAGAAAGATATAACAATGAAGACAACCACACTTCGTGTTTGACAAGTGCCCACAGGACATAAGTGAGTGCAAGTGCATGAAAAGCAGTTCATGGACTTATCATGGTGTTGTGTGACACTACGCAAAACTTTGAAGCACAAGCACACTCTTGACTTAGACATGCAAGAAAACGAAAGAAACAAAGATAACATGTGTCGTGCACGTGTGCTTGCAATGTAAGATTCCTCCAATGAATGAGCAATGGGATCGTGTAGTAAAAGTGGAGGAGATGTGGTCTGTGTGAGATGGATCTTCAATGCATACAAATGAGTGATGAGGAGCCTTGGGTAATTGAACAATTTCTTGATCGGAAGTGAGACTAACCCCAAGAGAGCGAGTGCCTGACATAATAATCAGCTCGAGCTGAAGTACCTCGACAGTATTAGGTGTTTCAACTTCATCATCAGGTAGATCATCGTAAACCGGTGGCTTAAAAGATCAACTGTGATAGGGTCATGATCATGATAAAATACGGGAATAAATGGATCACGACCGCCACGATCATAAAAATCAATTATTTCATCGACATCCTCGTGATCAGATGAATCAAACAGAGGGGTAGAAGAAAAGCGAACAAACTCATCCTCTATGTTTCCGCAAAAGACAGATGAAAGATCAAGTGGATTTTCAATGAATAACTTATCATCTCCATTGTCGAATGATGGACCAACATTTGATGAGTCTTGCGAGTGATCAATAATGGGTGCATCTGTGGATGAAGACACACATGTGAAATCATGGATGGCAGGTTCACCAGAGATGTAAGAAAAGAACGAATGGGGCTCGGACGGAAGGGAGTCATCCTTCACCAAGTGTTGATGCTCAAGCTCCCACTCATACTCTTCGTGAATGATAGCGCATGTTGGTTGTGCAAAACCAACTCCGTCAATGGGTTGTTCCTAGTTCACAATAAGTGAAGAGTCCGGAATGGATGAACACAAGACAACATCATTCAGAGGGACACCCAAGTACAAAGACGGATGTCATAGAAAAGAATGCATATGAGAACTCGAAGGACTCACAACCAAATCTGCGTGAAAATTGAGTGAAATGATGTTGGGAGAATGTGAAAGATGAACAAGTGTGTGAGCATGATCCTCAACATCACCAGGTAGTGGTGGAGCTGTTGGACGAGAGGGAGGCGGACAGTCAGTCGAGACAGTGATCGCATCCACATGAGATTGCATAGCTCCATAAACGAAGAATACTGAGTGAGGCTTGATCTCAAACTTCCTCTTGGGATGGACAAATTTCTTAAGGAAATACTCAAACCGGTACCAAAGACAAGCAAATTTCATCTGGCTCCTCAGAGCTTGAAACTGCAAGTCACAAAAGCGCTGCCAAAAATCAATAATTGATTCATGCGGAGCGCTCCGTTGCTGTAATAGTCTTAGGTCAAGATGGTCTGGATCAAAATTATAGAATGTGTCTTCAATGAGATCACATAAGTGCTCAAATGAGTGCACGCTGTCAGTCGGTAGGCTGAGAAGCCAACGAAATGGAGATTTGCGAAGTGTATGCAAGCAGCAAACCAGCATGTTCGTTAGAAAACTCATCTTCTTCATGAAGCATGGAAAGAAAGTCATGTAAGTACTCAGGCCAAGCCACTTCGTCTTCACCATCATACGTGAAAGTGGACAAGAGATCGAAAAACTCCCCTGTGATGGAGACATCTTCACAATTCGAAAAACACTGCGGGGGAAGAAGAGTGCAAGACTCCATGAAAGATATGCAAAGGTTCAAAACTGGATGAGAGGACACGGCTTGTCATCAGGCCCTCCTTCTAGCACCAAAAATGTTGACGGTGTTGGACCGCCCAACATGTCAAGGGGATCTCCCCGGTAAGAAGTCCCAATTAGACTTCAGACCGTTTGGTGTAGGAGTCCTAGAAGTGGGTCATAAGGTAATGCCTTGACCGCGATGTCGTAGAGAGGCAAGTAAGACAACTATGTCAGTAGTAAGGGTGTGACAGCTGCAGTGAGTCAAGGAAGGTGAATGAAAGGTTCTAACATAAGTGGATTGGGATGAGTGCGCCCCTTGACAACCTGTATCAGTACACAGCTAGGAAGGGAACACATGAGTGAAGATGCATCACAAGCTGGAAAGTAGAGCAGTCGACAATCCAAAGTGATGGTTAAACCAACAACACTTTTGCAACAAGATTCATATAATTGCATATGAATCAGTTCATACAAAAATACGTAAGTTAAACAACATATCATTAAGGCAACCGTAATAGTCCAATTACAATAACAACATATGAATGAAAATGTGTTGGCTCTTATTATATAAAGAAGTGTAAGTTCTAATCATACAATAAATCCAAGTAAACCTACTAGCCCAAATAGTGAAATGTTACAGCCACATCCACATGCTCCTCCAAAGAGATGAACTAGCTTCGTGCAGTGGAGAATCCAAGGCGCATTACAATATTGTCCAAGCTTTCTTCAAGATAGTATTAATAGAAGCTTCGCTGACCAAAATCCCTTACAATGAGTTATAAGGGACTATTTATAGCAAAGGGTAGGGTGACCCTTGACATTCCCCTTTGTGACAGTTCAACTACCCTCATGACTCTTCACCTACTCTATGACTGTTACATCCAATTGTTGACACTTGACTTACACTTGACATTACTCAACATTAAAATGCACATGTACTCATGTGAGACAACATGGCTTGAGAAAGCCATGCAAGACATCATTGACACTCGATCCATTGTGATGAGACCAACTCTTTGACATGCATGTGATGGTGAAGGTGATGAGTTGATGCCGAGCTTGGTCATCCGTGACGGTGTGCATGCACCTCATGGTGACATCTTGTTGAAGCGAACTCTTGCCTCTGATGCAATCGGTGCATTGGTTTGGCCCCTTCATCCAACCCGTCTTCTAACATGTGCATGGTCTTCTTGGGTGCAGCTGAACCGGCAAAACACGGATGCATAGTGTCTGTGTTGATCTTCAAGTGTGCGTTGGTGGTCATGCGCATCAACTTGCCGAAGTACATGTTAAGCTCCAATTGGACTTGATTCTTGTCTTCGCCTTGGTGAGTGTGCTGAATGGGTTGGATCGCATGCATGCGCAAAATGACATGCATGTTGTTGAATCCCTCGCATTCGATCAACAACACTGCTCACCATGTCTGCTCCGTGTCAGCTATTGGGATGGATCTTTAACTTGTATGGGCGTAGTTTCATCCCTGAGTGCATGTTGCGGCCATTGTTGTTCTTGTTTCGACTGCAACTCATTCACTTGTCTGTGAAGCTTCATGTTCTTCCTTGAGTTGCTACTTCAACACATTCAACTCCTTCTTTGTTCCATTCTCTGTCTTCGTGCGATCTTCATGTCGCGTCGTCACCTCATAGCTTGAGTCTCCAAAGTTGCTTTCATCATCAATGGATCTACTTGAGCTTGCAACTTTGTTTCGCCTCTGTGTTGTCAACAACCCTCCTCTTGCATTCGTTGCATTTGGTATGCTACCTTCAACTGTTGTTCATGATTTTGCTCACTATGATGTTGATGTTGTCATATCTTGATGCCCTTATCTACGAACAGCTTGATGTTTCCGTGAGTAGGCAAGCTCATAGACACTTGATCAACTACATCCCCAAGTGTGCTCTGAATGGTGTCTTCGACTCTTCTCTCCTAGAACCATTGTACATGTGCTGCTAAGAGGTAGATGAAAACATGTGATACCTGGAGACATGGAAACACTCATGGCAAGCAACCTGTCAGTCGAAAACCGAAATGAACTTGAGCATTGACTTGCAACATACCTGTGTGACTAATCATGAAGGTTGCATAATTTCGATCAGGAGGTCAGGAGACTGACTACCAAGACCGCACAAGGCACAGTCCAGGCTATCATGAGGCTAACTGGCTGCTGGAACTACGCAATGTACAGTCCATCCTGATTGGTAACTACTGGAATTGCGCAATGCGCAATTTCAGCTAGCAATGACTGAGGCTTAGTGACTACATTGCGTAATTTTCTGGGCCAGCAGTCACTGTCCCTCATGATTGCGCAAGGCAAGCTTGGGGAACAATTGTTGGGTAGAAATGAACATTTTTTGAGAGGAAGGCAAAGCCTTCCCTCTCAGGATTGTGCAATGCTGCCTTGGTGAGGCACAGTCCGGGCCAGGGCTGACCAAACCCGTCGATGGGCAACTGAATGTGAATGCATGCTGCTACTGAGTGTAAGCATAAGTGAATGATCATGCATGCAAATGGTGAATTACAGATTCATAAAATGGAACAACATGCATGTGGGTGAGGTAAGTCACCGAATCGACGACCATTAATGAAAAACAGTTTCACGCATGCGACAGCAATGAGATAGCAACGAAAACTAAAACGGTGCTAGGCCAAGCTAGTACACATGTAAACGACAGCAAGCGTTCAAATAAATCCAGCAAATAGTACTCATACAAGCGAAAACACATAAAGCGACAGAAATGCAACACAAGGCATGGGAAGCGGGCTTAACCAAAAACAATTGAGATTAATGTGTCGATTACTCCTAGATGTGATGTGGGATGTCAGAGCTACAAGGTTGATGTGAGGAATGAGCTCTGCAATGTCCGGTTGATGAGTTTTGATAACATCGAGGTTCTGACGTGCATGCCACAAATCTAGGGAAAGTGACACTTGGAGGGAGGTTTCTGAAATGATCCTTGCATGTAACCTCCAACTGTTAAAAACAGATCCCTGAAACAAGGGATGCCTTTGCATACTACGTTGGGAGAAGCAACCCATACATGCAAGTCTATTTTGCTAGGTCCCGAAGGAAACCAGTCAACTCAGCTGCACATGTAAGAGGTTGTTCGACTGCTTGAAGGAAATGCGCATTTCTGGCTAAGAGCTGGGATGAATGCCCAGGATATTTGCGCAATTTCTGGGCAGAGTAGCTGACTGCTGCCCAAATTTGCCGAAATTCTGGGGTGAGCAGCCGTGTTGGGGAAATTTGCGCAATTTCTGCTAGGAGTGTTGGTTGGCTGAATTGTGCAATTCTGAAGCCCAGTAGGCTGCCAGACAGAATTGCGCAATTTCTAAAGGGAAGGTTGGTTTCCCTCCATAAATGCGCAATTTTCTAGGGGGAGTTGCTCAGCCTGCAGCTGGACCAAGTCCAGGTGAACAACTTGTGAGGGAAATGCATCAGACTATGGTCGACAAGCTCCCTCTGTGCATGAAAAACATTGAAGCTTGTGAACTTGACGAAGCAAGGCAAGCTGCTATGAAAGGTTGGTAGGGAGGCTCCAAAATGGGCTAAGGAAAATTTTTGGAGGGTGGTTGTAAAGCTACAACACTTGGCGACAAACTAGTAGAACTCCAGCTCTCTGACTGGACTTTGTTTGTGAAAAGCAATTCTAACACCTCTGGAAGTATTGTTTAGTTCTCAACTCATCTTGGTTTCACGCTAGATTGATTGTAAGACGTAGCATCTGCCAAGCTCTTGGTTGATTGACACACATTCGAAGCCAAGGCAACACAGTTTTTTCGATTGGGGTTGAGGGGTATATTGATGCACAAGCAGTATGGCCATCAGAGTCTTAGTTCCATCTCTGGTGTTGCTCCACTGCCAGTAGGCCTGTACAGTGCCCCGGTGGAGTCACATAGGAACACAAGCATTGCTCCGCTGCCAGCGAGCCTGGTCAATACCCCGGCGAAGTTACTTACATCACCTCCTTACGTAGGAAGCCTTTCTCTTCTTTCGCCTTATTCATTTTCCATTTCGAATTTTTTTACTTTTCATTTTTATTTTTTCGTTTTTAATCTTTCATTTTTCAATTGTGCATAACACTTATTCATTTCAGAGGCGGAAGAGGGATCCAAACTTATTGAGAGTAGAAGAGGTTGTTCCAGCAGAGAAGTAGTTTATGTATCTCTAACATGCATATTAAGGTTTCCCCCCTCACCTTACTCCACTTGACTGAGATGTCAAGGGTTAACCCAAAAACAACTGACTAGAGAAGGTGACACTAGTTAGCATGCAAGCGTTGTGTTTTCACCAAGGTTCACTTCGAACAGTACGTATTTTCCTTCAACATATCATGGAATGAAAGTAACAAGTTCTTCATACAGAGGCAAGATGACAGATAACCAAGTAGCGATAGTTGTACAAGCCCTCTTGTACTTCACCCAGCTTGTTTCAAGAGTCATACATAGTTTCATGTAAAACTAACCTACGAACGAAACAAACAAACTAACAAACATCAAAGCAAAGCAAAAGCAAAATAAAAAGTGAAAGAAAAACAAGTAAGCAAACAAACAAGCAGACAAACAAGCAAACAAGCATGCAAGCAAACTGACTGAAAGCAAACACTATTCCTACTCTTATACTAACGGTGCATGGGCCTGATCATGTGAAGTGATATTTCCAATGCAGCCATCGGTGTAATTGGTTGACCCATGTTGGTGAAGGCTTGGTCTGCGAGCAACCCAGTTGTGCGAACTAGCAAGAAAGAAAGATATAACAATGAAGAATACCACACTTCATGCTTGACAATGCCCACGGGACATAAGTGAGTACAAGTGCATGACAAGCAGTCCAACCAACTTGATAGTCATACGTAATACAACATACGCTATAAGTATGACCATTATTTTCATAGTTGAAGGAATTATGCCCCTAAGTTGACTCGTGTTGGCTTATATGGGCCTAACCCAGGTTCGGAAGAATTACTTAGCCAAACAAATCCTGCAGCTACCGACCCTTTCGGCAATAGCCCGCGGAGCGCGGAGTGAGGTCTCACCTGAGGTAGCAGGGGTGGGTGTTGGAACCAGGTTTCCGCACCCTTGGGATGTCTAGATGCGGTCTAGGGGTCTCGCACACCTTTCTACCGCTTCGCGTTGTTCTGCGATCGCGCAGATCCGGACCTAAAGTAACTTCTACTATCTATTACCGTGCTGATTACTGATCTAATCTAATTAATGGAGTGTATCAGATCTTCTTAGCCAGGTCTTAAGCAAACATTTAACAGATTTAACTATTTCGCGCACTTAAAATGAACCCAGATTCGCCTACATTCATCACATTCATAATTAAACAAATATATATATATATATATATATATATATATATATATATATATATATATATATATATATATCTATATATATATATATATATATATATATATATCTATAGATATATATATATATATATATCTATATATATATATCTATATATATATATATATCTATATATATATATATATATATATATATATATATATATATATATATATATCTATATATCTATATATATATATATATATATATATATATATATATATATATATATATATATCATAAAGTCAGATGCGCGATAATACAAAATTTACAGAAGCAACTTAATTTATTTCCACTTCTCACCAATACATCCAGATCCGCCCTGCGCACTTACCTGCAGGGGTCCGCGCACACAGCTGCGGACTCTTCCAGCCCTCTGCGCACACAGCTGCAGAGCCTCTATCCCCTACCCAACCCTTCGACCGGGACTTACAGACGCTTTCAGACTATTCTCCTCAACACCCCATTATAATTCAAATCCAAAATCCTCTTCTAAAATAGCTACCTTTCCCTCATACAGCCGCACTCTATTTATACCTTCCTATGATCCAAGAACTGACTTACTTCCTATTATTTTAAATTTATTCTTGGGAGGATAACCCTTTGACTCGACCTTTTACATTTTGTGCTTCGCATACTTTAGAGTTTTTACAATAATTTAATCCTACTTTTTAGGCTTTCTGCCCCAAAACTGTTACGCGGGACTTGCGCTACCCAACAGTCCCCCAACAAAATCATCGTGACTCATCCCGAGTCACTCGTCGGTGTAGCTAGACGCTCTACCTTGGCTTCACGGTTTTCCTCCCTGTGAGTGACGCTCGTCGTCCTGCTGCTCCTTCATTGTCTCTTGCAACGCTTTGTCCAGCTCCTGCTTTAGTGTTTCTACCACTTCTCACAACCGATGATGCTCATTCTGCTCTGCTCGATTAACACAGAACACCCCCTCATAGGATTTTAGCTCAAGCAAGGGAGGCACATACGGGACCTCCTGGTACCACCGCAGCCACTTCCGACCTTCGTATCTTCTCTTCGCATTGTTTGTTGCAGCTTGTGTCGCAATTTTGCAAGACCTTGGCTGTTGTCCGCAAGATCCTAATCCTTAGGAGACATCAAAGACGTCTTATTAACTACATATCTACCCGTGGTCTCCCTCTGTCCATCCTTGCGTTGTTTTGGTGTAGTTCGTCGTCCTTTTCTTGGGTGAGGTGACAGTATCTGGACCACTTCTGCTTCATGTTTCCCCTTTTTCGATACATCCCCTATTGTTGATGTTGCAGTCTGCGGGATGCCCGCAGCTGTCCATACCATACTCAGAGAGTCTTGCTTCTTCATCAGCCAGATCACTTCCTTCGGGCTCACGCCTTGTGTAGAGATAATAAGTAGCTCCATATGCATTTCCGAAGTGTAGGTTGCCTGATGGATTCCCCTAAATGATTTATAAGCCATGCGAATTTTAAATTCACTGATTCCCGCCTGTTCTATCATCCTCGTGTAAAATCTGTGGCAGCGCGTTCCATATCTGGCTCGTACTGTTTCTCTTAATTTCCCGCCACCCACTCCCTTTTGCCATAATGCAGACATCTTGTCATGAATAATGATATCAACGGTTATCATTCCTCTCATCAATGCATCTGTGTGATCCGTCTTTTGCAACTGCGTCCTTCATGTTGGACCAAATGTACGCGCACCGTGGTATTCACGCATCTATCCCCCAGACTGCTTTATCGTCCCGCGCCGTCTTTCAACTGGTTGGAGCAGTGAGACTATCCTCTAAACGGTGAGTTAGGCGGTCGGCCCGCCCATGTAAAGCTTTAGGTGACTGCCATTCACTCTTCCTGGGAAGGGGTCTCCATTGAGTTTAGCCAGTTGAACTGCGCCCCCATTAGTAACTTCTTTGACAGCATAGGGTCCCAACCAATGCATACGGAGTTTACCTGGGAATTTCTCGAACTTATTGTCATAGAGCAAGACTAGATCATTCTCCTTGAAGGTGCGCACCTTGATATGGCGATCATGCCACACCTTCTCGCACTGTTTTTGTACTTGCTAATGGAATCCAACCAGAAACTGTTCCTCCTCCAGTTCTTATAGCTACGCGAGCCTCTATTCCAATGCCCGGCGGTCTGCCATACCTGTGATTGCCGCAATCCACAGACTAGGCACAATATATTCCATAGGCATAACGATCTCCTTGCCATAGACTAAGCGAAAGGGTGTCTGGCCTGTCAACTTCTTGCGCGTAGTTTGGTATGCCCATAGCACAACAGGGATGTGCAAGTCCCAATCATTTCGTCGCGCATTACAGACCTTAGTCAACGTGGTCTCCAAAATTTTGTTGAATGCCTCAACAGTCCCATTTGCTTGTGGGTGGTAGGGTGTACTCTGTTGGTGATATATCTGGAATTCCATAGTGAGTGCACTGATTTTTTCATTCAGAAAATGCGTTCCCCTATCACTCATGAGAATTTTTGGGCAGCCAACCTGGTCAGTACGTTCTTGAACAAGAACTTTGCTGCTATCATAGTCATGCAATCCTTAACCGGCTATGCCTCTGCCCATCGGGTCAAATATTCGGTCATGATGATGATATAGTGCGTGCTTGTTTCCCTCGCAGATCGATAGGCCCGACGAAGTCAATTGCCCACTTCTCAAATGGTTGTAGCATCATCTGTGGCTGAAGTGGCATTTCATCCCTCCGCGATGGTTTGCCCCTTCGTTGACATACATCGCAGGGTCGAGAGTATGCTTTCGAATCTTGATGCAGAGTGGGTCACCATAATCTTACACGAAGAATCTTCTAGGCTGTGGCGCGGCCCGCATAATGTCTACCAACAACCCCTCCATGTGTTTCGGCGAAGATCTGTCCGTGCTCGAATTTTGATACATATCTGTGCAATATTTTGTTGTTGCCCATCTTGTAGAGGTTTCCTGCAATCATGGTAAAATTTGTTGCGCATATCACCAATTCCTTCTTTTGTTGAACAGAATACCCCTGTGGCACAGTTCCTGTAGTTAAAAATTGGATTATATCTTCAAAGTGGCCATTCGCAATACGTACTGCATATAACTAGGCGTCCGAGAGTCCCTCCTCTAAATTTGTTGGTTCTTCACCGGTCTCAATTCGGGACAAGTGATCTAGACCTGCATTTAGATGTCCTGGCTTTACAACAACCTCAAAGTCATACTCTTGAAACAACAACAACCATCCACAGATGCGCCCCCCCAACATAGGCTTATTCACTAGGTATTTGAGCGCAGAGTGATCAGTATACATCTTAAAATGTCCTCCGAGCAGATAGTGACGGAACTTTTGGAGTACGCATACCATTGCCAATCCCTCTCACTCAGTCGTAGAGTAATTCTTATCATCTTTTGACAACATGCGACTTGCGAATGCAATCGGGTGATCAATTCCCTCCGCTCCTTCTTGAGTGAGTACCGCACCCAATGCGATACACGACGCGTTGACATGCACATGAAATTCAACATCCCACTTTGGAAAGACCAAGATAGGGGCAGATGCCATCTTTTCCTTAAGCGTTTATAGGCTTTTGTTACATTCCTCGTTCCAGCAATACGTAGCATCCTTCTTCAGCAACTGTTCCATTGGAGCCATGATCCAGGCGTAGATTTTTATGAACTTTTGGTAGTAGCCCATGTGTCCTAATGTAGCGCGTAGCTGCTTTACACTTCGCGGCGCTTGCAGATTTAGTATGACAGCGATCTTTGCCGGACCCACCATCAGTCCTTTCTTACAAACCACATGGCCCAGCAAGTTCCCGAAAGGGACGAGGAAAGTACACTTCTTTAGGTTGAGCGCAAATTGGTGCCGGCGGCAGGTATCCAACATCAATCATAAGCTCGCGATATGTTTCTTAACCAAGCCAAATACAACCCAGTCATCCAGATAGACTTCTAAGAACTTGTGGATAAATTCCTTGAATGCGGCTACCACAATACGGGAAAATATCATCGGCGCATTCTTCAGCCCAAATGGCATCACTGTATACTGAAAACAACCCCATTCGGTAGCAAACATTGTCTTGCTCCGATCTTCTGGCGCAATATTGATCTGATGGTACCCGGAGAACCTGTCGGTGAAGGAGTATGCTTCCTGCTCGCCCACATTTTCGAGTACCTCATTTTTAAAGGGTGTTGGAAATGGACCGTTAACACAAGCATCATTGAGCTTCCTCAGATCCACACAGATGCGGATCTCACCCTTCTGTTTCTTCTCCTGTACAACCATAGGGTTTACCCAATCGGACTCCTCGACTGGTTCAATAATTCCTGCTGCCAGCATCTTGTCCAATTCTTCGCAGACCTTCGCTTTGTATTTTAGATTCAATCAGTAGGGTCACTGCTTCACTGGTTTCACATCTGGTTTCAAATTTATCTTCATCATTCCTATGTTTCCTAGAATCCCTTTCAGCTCTGTAATTTTTGTAGGGAGTAAATCTCGATATTCCCAGAGCAGCTCGACAACCTTTTCTACCATGGCATCGTCCCAGTAATCCCCAAGCGTAGCATACTTCGGCTCTTCCTCTGTCCCGATATTCACTTGCTTCGTTTTCAATGGCACCATGATGTTTGGATCTTCGATCTCGGGGCCGCGCACCTCACGACTCCCTTCGGATTCTGGTATTCTAATGTTACGCGGGTCATCCTCATCATCCTCTACCTGTACATTGTAGCATTCTAAGGCCTGGCTCAACTGTCATGACCAGTCTGGTTGCACGACTTATTCTGGTTCCAGTGGTGTTTTGAAAATGGTGGGCTTTACTAGTTGTAATACGTTGTCCACGGTATCCACCCATTGGTCTTCAAAGAGAAATGTCGACAGAAACCCTTCGTGCGAGATATCCCACTCGCCTGTTCCATGTCGGAGCTCTGTTTCCGTATACCAATTCCTTGGGATGACATCCAGGGTATGATAAAATAAGTGCACCCACTCTAGTTGAGGCTCCACACCATAAGCTTTGGTCCATTTGGTCATGTGCATGCGCGGATCATCTTGCCCATCGTATTTCTCCGTTATTCGTAGCTCTAGCTTCCCAAATCTTATCTGCATCATGCGCCTGTAGCTGCACCAATCTTCAAAGGTTCCTTCATGTGTACCCCACTATCGCGTCAGTGTCGCGCGCAATGTCCATTTTAGTGCATTAAATCGTTGGTAATCTGGTACCGTGCTTTCAAACTTAACCAGGAATTCATCCACTATTGTCATCCCATCATACATCGGTAGCTCGCAGTCTTGAGCTTTAATGCAATACAGGGATTTCGTCATCATATTGCAGTGTAACGTGGTTGCTCCATTCACCCTGTTCCGCCAACGCTCGTCCTCTTCATCTGAATCGTCGGTGCATGATTTCGCGTAGCCCTGTGAGATTCTCCGTTCCTCCATTGCCTTACCCTCCTTTGACCTATGTGCAGCAATTTTTTTAGATACAATCTAATGTATCGGCCCTTTCTGCGTTGCGCACAGGTTCCATGTAGCGTGGTCCTTCGGTTGGATCTAGCGGAACGACAACGTGGAGTGACTTCCTCTCAAATATCATCTTCCTCTGTTTGAGATTAATAACCCCATTCATGTCAGTAGCCCAGTTTATCCCTAAAAATGCAGGTACGGCTGTTTTCGTCCACTATCTCAATAACTTCAAAGTCCATCCTGGTACTTGTGCCATCAATATCTATTGTAACTCCTTGCAGCCTTCCCATGGGCAAGATCTTCTGTTGATTTTCCATCTGCAATTGGATTGGAGACCATTGTAGTGTAGGCTTACCCATGTGCTCCCAAGTCTATTTAGGCAATACGTTTGCATCTGAACCTAGGTCCAGGATGACCTGCTCCATCTCATAGTCGTAAATCTATGCCATTAATCTCATCCCTCGTCCAGTTCGCGATGCATGTCTTCCTAATTTCTAGACTATGCAAGTTTCACCCCATCATGTGCATCTATGAATCACTTATTGTAACCCTTTAACTGCCATGTTATCGCGAAGCAGTTTTATGCATGTCTCTAAGAAGGTAGTCAACATCGAGGGATCCCTATCCGGCTCAGGCTGATCCCTACTACCCTAGGTAGAGACGCCCGTGAAGCTTTCCCTAGCTTCCATATTTGTTTTCCTATTGACCTCTCATGTGGTTGCGTCGTTCCTCAATACCATGTTTACTTTGTGTTCTTCGTCGCGTGGTTCGAACCTTATCATCTGCACGTTTTGCGTCATTGTAGGAGGCGCTGCCTTTTTTTTCACAAATCTGTGCTATTAGCATGGCGAAATCTAAGAACTCATGATCAAATTGCTCACAATAAGGGCATGATATTCGGGTTGGATTGGTGCAATCCCGCACGTAATGTCCGGGTCCTCCACAATTGTCATAGATTAGTTGCCTGCGACCCCTTCCTGGTCCCATTTCGCTCTGGCCTCGACTGCGTACTGGGAACCCACCTCGCGCAATCGTCGTGGCTAGATCCTGACCTCGCGCATCAGTTTGCATTCTATGGGTAGGTGACTGGTCCATCAACATTCGATAGCTACGACAATCTCTTTCTTTGTGACCCACCGATTGACAAAAGTTGCAAAAGAGCTGCTGGGAGGTCTAGTTGTATTTTGGCAATAGATGACAGTTATCAGTGTTGTGCTTTCTCCCCACCTGACAGATTGCGCACCAGAGTGGGGCGATCGCGCTCGGCCCTGCCTGTACCTCTGGTCGCAATGGTGTTGGTCCCCTTGTTACCACAAAATTCACCAAGACCGGACAGTGATCTTTATCGTGTCCCTGGCTCCTACACCTTATACACCATACTTCCTCTAGGACTTCTAAGCGCAGTGTCTGTTCTTGTTTTAACTTCTGCATTTCCAAACACAAATTTTGGACTTGCAGTTGGATTTGTTGAACTCCCAACCCCGGGTTCTGTATCGGGGTTTTGTGCAGCCGCATTGCTACCTCTAGCGCTTCAGCTTGGGTTGAGATCTTTTGTTATGACAAAGCCGACTTCACATATGGTGTTAATGATGTGACAAACCAAGCGCGGCGTTGTGCATCCGTCAGGGTCATGTTGGCCTCGTGGATGGTGCTTTTCAACCTCTGATCCAAATCCCACGGTGTTTCACCAAGCATCATCATGATCTCTTTGAACCCTACAACCGACTGTGTTTCTGACTTCGGCTGGCTAAATTCCTTTTTTAATTTGGTATGGATTTCCGCTATCCCCGTTGTTGGGTTACTGCTTGAATACTTCATGTACCATGTTAGCGCTCGATCCTGCAGTGCGTTGACTAAGATGGCTTTCCTGATATTATCATCCGTGATTTGTTGCACGTTCCATACTGATGTTAGTACAAACCAAAATTGTTCCGGGTCTTCGCCTCGTGCTCCTTTGAATACCGGCAACTGGATCGTGCTTGCCATAGTTTCCCTTGATCTACTACCATCCCTGATCCTTTTGATCCTTCAACGTTCTTCCCAATAAAGTCCCTGCATTCCACACCAGACACCCCTTAGGTAGATCCCGGTCCCAGAAACAGAACCATTTGTTGGCTTATATGGGCCTAACCCAGGTTCAGAAGAATTACTTAGCCAAACAAATCCCGTAGCTACCGGCCCTTTAGACAACAGCCTGCGAAGCGCGGACTGAGGTCTCACCCGAGGTAGCAGGGGTGGGTGCTCGAACCAAGTTTACGCACCCTTGGGATGTCTAGATGTGGTCTAGGGGTCTCTCACACCTTTCTATCGCTTCGCGCTGCTCTGCGGTCGCGCAGATCCGAACCTATAGTAACTTCTACTGTCTATTACCGTGCTGATTACTGATCTAATCTAATTGATGGAGTGTATCATATCTTCTTAGCCGGGTCTTTAAGCAAACATTTAACATATTTAACTATTTTGCGCACTTAAAATGAACCCAGATTCGCATACATTCATCACATTCGCAATTATATATATATATATATATATATATATATATATATATATATATATATATATAGATAGATATATAGATATATATAGATAGATAGATATATATATATATATATATATATATATATATATATATATAGATATATATATATATATATATATATATATATATATATATATATATATATATATATAGATATATATATATATATAAATCACAAAGTCAGATGCGCGATAACACAGAATTTACAGAAGCAACTTATCTTTATTTCCACTTCTCACCAATACATCCAGATCCGCCCTGTGCACTCAGCTGTAGGGGTCCGCGCACACAGCTGCGGACTCTTCCAGGCCCCTGCGCACACAGCTGTAGAGCCTCTATCCCCTACCCAACCCTTCGACTCGGACTTATAGACGCTTTCAGACTATTCTCCTCAACAACCCATTATAATTCAAATCCAAAATCCTCTTCCAAAAGAACTGCCCTTCCCTCATAGAGTCGCACTATATTTATACCTTCCTATGGTCTGCAGACCGGCTTACTTCCTATTAGTTTACATTAATTCTTGGGTGGAAAACCCTTTGACTCGACCTTTTACATTTTGCGCTCCGCATACTTCGGAGTTTTTACAATAATTTAATCCTACTTTTTAGGCTTTTTGCCCCAAAACCATTACGCGAGACCTCCACTACCCAACAACTCATACCACCTTGGATTTAGTTCATTGAGTCATACCCATATTGTTGTGCCAATTATGTTATTTATTTATGAATTTATTTTTGTTATGGTCTAAAATAGTTTAAAGAATTTACTGTGCCTGGTAATCATGTGAGTAAGTTGAGTTTATCATTATCATGATTTCACTAATTCCACTTACATGCTTCTAGATAAATTTCTTTATAACGTGTTTTCACACATAGTTGTTTGATCCAGGTGGGTATTGGTGGCCACCCGCCTATTCCAACTAGACCCCCAACTCGTTCCATTAGTTTCCTTCATTATAACACAATTTACTATTTTAGCAGTTCTTCGAGTACTAAACTTCTGGAGTTTTTTTTACCCCCCCAAATGATGCTTTTTTGAGGTCCATAGTAGGCCCATAGCCATAAGCAGGTGCTTGATGCAAATATTGTAGTACCTTGAAAGACCTTTCTAACAAGGTATCATATGCAGCAAATGGAGATCATATGACCAAGTTACGACCCCATGAAGTTCGTTGTCTAACTAACCCCAACGGGGCCCACAAACTCTTAGCATTCCATCTCCTAGGGTTATGGTTTTGGTTGTTTAGGGTTTTCCCTTCATTGTTAAATAATGAAAAGGCCCTTGAATCTCATTGTAACACAGTTCAAAGGCTTGTAGCTGCCACATCTCTTCTCATAGATAAGCTACCATCGTCCGAGCTAGTTTATTTCCATTTTGTATATAAGCACATTTCAATTCTTTGATATTAATGAAATGACGATTTATTTTTGTTGCATCTTTGTGTTTATGTTTATATCTGTATTATGTTTCATTCCTGCATAAGTCTGGAGCAGTGGTATCAAAGTGGTCTGCTCTTTCTATGTTTTTTCGTGCATGTCTCCAACAAGGTCGAGGTATAAGGAGTTGGGACTTTGTAACAACCAAATTGAAAACTCCATGTAATAAAAGTAAATAAAGGCAAAATAATAACCACGAATTATGGGACACTTATTCCAAGTTGAATAAATTTGGGAAAATATCCTAGTGTGGGTGTTCATTGGTTTATTATGGCTAAGGGAATTGGCAAAGGCAATGGCTAAGGCATTTGGAAAGACAAAGTGGCATCAATTGGAATTTATTTTTGAAAACAATGTAAATTAGGAGAAAAGGAAGGTGGAAGGCCACAAGTTGCATGTGAGGAGGAAAATGAAGAAAATAGAGGCCTCATTAATAAAACGGCTTATGAGAATCAGTTGGTACCTTTTGTCAGTTCAGTTTTGGAGCTCTCCCATTATTCTCTCTCTCTCTCACTCTTGGACACACCAAGTTTTCTTGGAGTACTTTGGCATTGGATCAAGAAAGGCGAAGGAGGAAAGAGGAAGAAGAGATCAAGCAAGGAAGAGCAGCATCAAGCAGCTACAACATGATTCTTTGCAAGTATCGATTTGCATGTGTGGTTTCCTTTCTATATTTGGCATGCATGGTGTTGCATGTGTGTTCTTGGTTCTCTTTCTGTCATTAGCATGGGTTTTTCCAAGTGTGACAATGTTTTTAGCCTAGCCTTGCCATTTCCAGATAGCTAAGGTGTGATGGGGTTCTCATGTTTTGGTTAAAATGGATTTCCAGATGGATTCGAAGTTTAGTGAGGTGGATCTCTAAATAAAAGAACACATGGCCTAATAACCCCTGAACCAGATTGTGGGTTGCAGTAAAGCTAGATTTTGTGTTGCCTCGGTGGGCCTAAGAATCCTCGATGGTGAATGGCGGGATATGCGGTAAATCCTAGAGGTGGTTGCCCTTAATCAAGCCTAGCAATCTTGAGATGGGATATACAGTAAAGGTTGGAGAGTGGAGTCTCACTTTAGGGCCTAGTGATCCGATGTGGATTGCGGTAAAGCCTGAGAGACTAGGAGACAGGAAAATTCCTCATGGTGTAGGTGGAGAAATATGGTGGCATACATGCTTGTTTTGGCCTAGCGATATGGTGGATATCATGGTAAAGCTTGTTATTACATGTTTATTGTTTTGGCCTAGTGATCCAGTGTGGATTGCGATAAATCCTGGTTTCTATTGATGAGGGTGAGGTGGTTTAGCATTGAGATACCTGGGTTGGTTCTTTTGGATTGAGTCCCACATTCATGCTTGGAATACGGCACTGGGGTGATTGGCTTCAGAGAGATCTGCCTCAACCAATATATGGTTGAGTGGAACGTGGTAGTCCCATATTGGGTTGGCTTTTGCATTCATTAATAAGAGGTTCTTTCCTTGGTATCCTATATGTAAGTGTATTGCCTTATATGTGGATTCTATAGTTGATGTATCCTTGATATTTATGTTGTTATTATGTTGGATATAAGCATGTATTATGACAGTGATGATGTATGGCTCTCCTCCTATTATATTTGTAAACAAATGAAAAATGTATTTATGACCTAATAGATGATAATTCAACTAATGATATAAGGGAACAATGCTTCTTAAAGATTTTTAGATAAGTATGAGACCCCTATGCTCAGATCTGTCGTTAAAACTTGTAGATTACATATTTGTGACATGTTTGGCGAAATGCCTATCATGGTTAGTATGGGTCCAATCTAGACCTTGTCAATGTTTTTGCAAATGTATCATTGTTTTGTTGTATAAATTCATTTCTAAACTATCATTTAGTTATGGGCAGTGAAATGGGCTCTAGGCCTGAAAAAGTGGCACAAATCTTAGAGTCGCAGGCATAGGTCTGAGGAGAAAAGTCCCTAAAAACATGCATGCCTTGCTATGTGAGCGTCTAGAGCCTCCCAGACGCACCCTTGTCCATATCAAGGGAGCGTCCATGGGTTTGATGCATTAAAACTTCTGTTGGTCTCAGGGGCTGGTTACTTGAGTGGTTGGGATGGCTCTTGGGAGTTATATTGCTGATGTGAAAGGTTTGTGTGGTGCGTTTCTGTCGAATCCACTTCCTTAAGGTGACTTAGGAGGTTGAATCCCATTATAGTGGCCTCTCATCCATATTTACCTCGGCTGGTCGATTACTTGGGTAGATGTGGGATGAGGGTGTTCAGAGTGGTATCAGAGCGGGTTGCGCTCTCTTTGGGTCATATATGACACCACAGAGTGGTATCAAAGCATGGTTCACCCCTTGGCCTGGATGGGCAGTGTGTGGTTGTCATGAATTCATGTCGGCTGCACATGTGTTAATCATCCTTATGGTTTATATGCTTGTTGGATATGCATGGTGTCAGTCATGGTTGTAGTGATGTCACCATGTGAAAGTGAGGATGTTGTTGTTGTGAAGTGTGTCGTCATGAGCGTATGATTGGTTACATGTTTATGCTTATGTATTGTCAGTGTACATTTGTATGGTTGTTGTTGCCATGCATGAGGTCATGGTATGTGTAGTTGATATGGTCATGCATTGATGACAAGACTAGCTAGGATGATAAATATATGCTTATATGCTTATGTATTATATGTATGTATGTTATCATGATTATGTTATACATGTACTGCGTTGATTGGTTGATCTTGCAGATGAGATATCCTCCCCGAATTTTGCTAAGGTAAGTTGGTTCATTGTGATTTGGTTTAGCTAACATAGTATGCCTTACAGGAAAGAGATCAAAATGACTAGCAATATGGTAGACTACAAAGATTCTCCATATGAATTAGATGAGCAGTGTAGTGCTGGGCGCTATTCTTATTTAGCAAACACATTGAGAAGCTTGAAGGAAGAAATAAGGAGTTGTAAGGCGGACAATGAAAAAATCATGTAGGCACAAGAGAAAACTGCAAAGGTTAATGCAATACTCCTTCAAAGTTTGTCAGAATTGTAGCAACAGGGGCCACTTCGGATTAGCCATGGGTAGGAGGACAAAACTAATGGGGCATATGACAGTAGGTCTCCTAGTGGTGACAGGTTGGATAGGGATGACACAGTGAGAGATGGCAGGCTATTGGATACTCCAGATAGAAGAGGTGATGGACACGGGTACTACTCTAGTTATGGTTCTTATAGGCATTATGATCATCATCGTTATCATCCCTACGGGAGGAGTGATAGGGGATACTTTCTATATGAATTTAAGAAAGAAAAGGCACCTACTTTTGATGGAGATTTGAAGAAGCAGGAAGATGTAGAGGCTTGGATACTTTAGATGAAGAAGTTCTTTGAGTTGCATAATTACACAGATAATATGAAGGCAAGAGTAGCTATCTTCAGCCTAAGAGGTAAAGCAAATATATGGTGGGAAGATGTGAAGCGGGTCAGAATCAGGACAAAGGACTTGCGTTGGCATGAGTGCAAGAGGCTTTTTAGGAAGAAGTACTTGTCAGAAAGGTACTACGATGGTAAGGCCAAAGAATTCTATGAGATAAAGATTGGATCAATGACAGATGAAGAGTGCACAACTAAGTTCCTGGAGCTATTGAGGTTTGTATCTCATCTTAAGGATGAGAAGACTGAAGTTCAATGATTTTTCAGTGGTTTGCGATTAGCATTTAGAGATCGGATTAAGTATGATGAGCCTTGGTCACTTAAGGAAGTTACTGGGAAATTGAAGCATTTCTGTGAGCAGTCGAAGCATAAGAATGAATCTTAGCAAGGATGGAAAGGGAAAGATAAAGGTAAAGGTAAATGGCAAAAAAAAAAGGGAAAAAAAATGGATAAAATGTGGCACCACAAAATAAGTTAAATGTCGGTATACAGGGACATGGGTCACAACAACAACATAGAGGTGATGGTACTAGACGCTTGGAGTGTTGGACATGCAGTAAGGAACACTTTAAGAGAGATTGTCCACAAAATCAGGGTGGTAGTCCTCAGATATATAGTGCATAAGAGGCATAGATTGTTGGGGATGTTGGTCAGAATGTTCCTCGTATCTATGCAACACTCGATAATAGGTAGGCATACCATCAGGCATCTATCGTTGAGATGGACGGTAAGCTTTGTGATAAATTTGTTTCGATTTTGATTGACCCCAGATGTAATTATAGTTATGTTAGTCTTGACTTGGTGGATAAGTGTGGTTTGAATAAAGAAGTGGATGCAGAATCTTGGTTAGTGTAGCTAGCTACAGGTACAAAGAAAATAGTTCATCATTGGGTAAGAGCTTATGCATTTGAGTTGAATGGCATGTCTACATCAACGCACTTGAATGTATTGTTGTTGGGATCATATAGTATGTTATTGGGTATGGACTGGCTATACCTTCATAGGACCAAGGTGGATTGTTATGACAAAGCCATTGAGTGCTTGGATGACAATGGGGAACCAAGAGTCTTATAGGGAAAGAAGAAAGCCACATCAGTTAGGATGGTGACAACTATGCAGGCCAAGCGTAGTCACAGGAAAGGGTGTGTGTTATTTTCAGTGCATATTTCTAGCGACAAAGGTAAGGAAGTTGAGGATGTGGATGTTTTGAACAGGTACCCAGTTCTACAACAGTTTTAGGATGTGTTTCCCACAGAGATTTCAGAGTTTCCACCTCACAGGGAAGTAGACTTTTCTATTGAGTTGGTATCAAGGGCAGCACCAACATCAAAAGCACCATACAGGATGAGCACTCCAGAGTTGGTAGAGCTAAAGTTGCAGTTAAAGGAAATGCTTGACAAGGGATACATTAGGCCAAGTGTATCACCTTGGGGCGCATCAATATTGTTTGTGAAGAAGAAGGATGGTATTCTCAAAGTATGCATTGAATATAAGCAGTTGAACAAAGCGACCATCAAGAACAGGTATTTGTTGCCGAGGATTGATGACTTGTTTGACCAGTTGAAGGGACTAACAGTGTTCTTGAAGATTGATCTGAGATCTGAATATCATCAGGTATGCATTAAAGAGGAGGACATTTACAAGAGAATTTTCTGGACGAGGTATGGGCATTTTGAGTTTGTTGTAGTTCCATTTGGTTTTACTAATGCTCCAGTTACCTTTCTGTGCTTGATGAATAGTGTGTTGCATCTATATTTGGACCAGTTTGTTATTGTGTTCATTGATGACATATTGATATACTCTAAAAATGAGGAAGAGCATGCAGAACATTTAGTAGTAGTGTTGACATTATTGAGAAAGCATCAGTTGTATGTTAAGCTCAACAAGTGCAGTTTCTTTCAGACTAAGGTACATTACTTAGGACATGTTATCTCCAAGGAGGGCATAATAGTGGATCCAGAGAAGATAAGAGCTATCATGGAGTGGGTAGCTCCTAGAAATGTGGATGAGGTAAGGTCATTCATGGGGTTAGCAGGTTATTGCAGGAGGTTCATCTAGAACTTCTCATAGATTTCTTATCATATTACATCATTGCAAAGGACAGGTAAGGAGTTTTAATGGACAGAGGAGTGTGAGGTTAGTTTTGAGCAGCTTAAGCAGTTGTTGACACATGATCTAGTGTTAAAGATCACAAATCCGGACAAAGAGTTTGTGGTATGCACAAATGCTTGTAAATGAGGACTTGGTGGATTCCTTATGCAAGAAGGAGAACATGTGGTATGTTATGAATAACAAAAACTAAATGAACATGAGAAGAACTATCTGACGCATGATCTTGAGTTGGCAACGAACTTTCATGCATTAAAGATGTGAAGGCATTATCTTCTTCGCAGGAGGTTTGTACTGATGAGTGATCATGATGAGTTGAGATACTTATTTGACCAGCCGAATCTGAATGCCAGGAAAGCTATATGGCTGGCCATGATCAGTGAGCTTGACTTTGAGATCAAGTACATCAAGGGAAAAGAGAACAAGGTTGCATATTTTCTTAGCAGACAGATACAGGTGAATCATATAGTAGTAATGAGCTCTTATGGGACAAACTTATGGGATAGGCTCTTGCAGGGAAGTCAGCAAGATGACAGGTATATGGAAATTGTGGACAGGTTGCAACAAAGTACATGTAGTGGTACAGGTACAGATGCAGGTGCACAGGATGTCGACTATCGTCTCACGACAAAATGGATTGGTTAGATTTAGGGACAAGATATATGTGCCAGATAGCAGTGAGCTTAAGAAGGTGATCTTGAGGGAGTTTCATGCGAAACCATATTCCGGTCAACCAGGCTATCAAAAGATGTTGATTGTAGTTAATAAGTTTTATTATTGGTCGAATCTAAAGAAGGATGAGGCAGAGTTTGTGGCTAGATGTTTGGATTATCAATAGGTAAAGGTAGAGTGTAAGCATCCAAGTGGACTGCTACAGTCGATTGCGATTCCAGAGTGGAAATGGGAGGTCATTTCCATGGATTTCATCATAGGTTTTCCCAAGACATCTAGGCATCACAATTCCATCATGGTTGTTGTGGACAAGTTGACAAATGTTGCGCACTTCATTCTAGTGAAGTTTACATTCTTAGCTAGTGATGTAGCACATGTATTCATTAGAGATGTGGCTAGATTTCACGGTGTTCCGAAGAAGATTGTATCAGACAGAGATGTAAATTTCACTTCCAAGTTTTGGAAGGAGTTGTTTGCAGGTTTGGCACATAGTTGGCATTTAGTACAACTTATCATCCACAGACAAATGGACAAACTGAGAGGGTCAACAGGATATTGGAGGACATGTTGAGGATGTACGTGATGCATCAACAGTGAAAGTGGGAAGAGTATCTTTCACTAGTAGAGTTCACTTACAATAATGGGTATCATGAATCTCTTAAGATGAGTATGTTTGAGGCATTTTATGGGTGGAGTTTCAATACTTCCATCAATTGGAGTGATATGGTTAACAGGGTGTTTATTGGACTGGTCATGTTGGCGGAAATGGAAGAGGAAATTTAGATAATCAAGAAGAATTTGAAAGCAGCACAAGATAAACAGAAAAGTTATGCAGATTGGAACAAGTTGTTTAAGGAGTTTCAGGTTGGGGAATAGGTGTACCTGCGCATCAAACCAAAGAAGAGCTCATTGTGTATTGGATCATGTACCAAGTTGGCACCTCAGTTTTGTGGACCTTTCAGGATTCTTAAGAGGATTTTTATGCTCTTAACCTACAAGACGATACCAGAATACCAAATATGCGAAGAAATATACCCAGAACATAGAACAATGAGAAATAACAACAAGTATTTTATTGTTCAGAAAGCAATGTTCACTTGCCTCTTCGAGGGGGCAACCTCCAATAGAGCTGAGCTCAATTACAAAATAAGACGCGATGCTCCTCGAGGGGAGTCTCTATCCTTTATATAGGATTCATACATGCAATACCATGGGGCAATACCATGGTTCTTATTAATGCCATCTATCTAATAACATGGCCCATTTGCAACTAACTGTGGTCCCTTCAGTAAATGTGGGTTAACCACTTACAATTATTAATATGGGCTTTATTGACTCTATAAATATGACTCGATCCTATTACATAAATAAGGGGGTTAGGGTTGGACCCTAACATGCCCTCCCCCATAAGAATAGCCTTGTCCTCAAGGTTGAAGCTGTGGAAACTGCTGAAGGGTAGTAGCTGGTTCCCAGGTTGCATCTTCCGGAGAGGTGTCTTTCCACTTGACGAGGACTTCCTTGATCGTGCGGCCATGCAGGTGTCATTCTCATGTGTCAAGAACCTGTTCAGGTTAGAGCCAGATTGATCCTTCTTCATCCACTTCAGGTAGATTGGTTTGAATTCTACAATGGTTCCCAATCAATTTCTTGAGGCATGAGACATGGAAGACTAGATAGATTTTTGTAGTGGGTGGCAAAGCTAGCTTGTAGGCGACTTCTCCAATGCGCTGAAGTACCTGATACGGTCCGTAGAATTTTGGAGATAATTTCTGACAACCCTTGTCTTTGAGTGATGTTTGCTTATATGGTTGCAGCCTCAAAAATACCTAATCCCTTTCTTGAAATTAGTGTTCTGAGCGATGTTGATCTGCCTATTGCTTCATGTGGTTCTGCGCTTGATGAAGATTCTCTCTAAGATGGGCCAGCATGGTTGTGCGGTTCTATAGGAGTTGATCCACTGCTTGTACCTTTGAGCATCCCTTGATATAAGAAGTAGGTGAAGGAGGGAGTTGACCATAAACTTCTTCATATGGAGTCATTTTGGTGGTGGCATGAGAGTTGGTGTTATACCACCATTCGGCTAGAGGTAACCACTGTACCCAGAGATGTTGCTTTTCTGAAGTGAAACACCTAAGGTAGGTCTCTAGACATTTGTTGACTGCTTTAGTTTGACCATCAGTTTGTGGATGATAGGAAGTACTGAGTTGTAGTTGGGTACCTTGTAGCCGGAAGAGTTCTTGCCAAAAGTTACTGGTGAAGATCGGGTCACGATCAGACACAATGGAAGTGGGCATGCCATGTAATTTGAAAATCTGATCCATGAAAGATTGAACGATCAAAGTCGGTGTAAAAGGGTGGGGTAGGGCACAAAAATGAGCTTACTTAGAAAGTCTGTCCACAACCACCATTATGACTGACTTGTTTCCTGACTTTGGAAGACCCATAATGAAATCCATAGAAACCTCCATCAAGATTGAGGCCAGGATGGGCAATGGCTGTAATGTGCGTGGGGATTTGACTGTTTCTCCTTTGTGGCACTGACAAACGTCATATTCAGCTACAAAAGAATGTATTTTTTCATGCCTGTCGAAAAAAATGATCTTCGAGTGCGAGCATACGTCTTCTGAAAGCCTGGATGTCCTGCAGTGGGAGATGAGTGCAACTCCGCCAAAATGTGACTTTTGAGGGTGGATGTTGGTGATATTATGACTCTGTCCTTGTAGCAAAGAATCTCATCTTGCCACGAGTAGCCCGATGTGGAATTTGGATCCGCCTGTAATTGATTAATGAGTTGGGAGAGCCAGGGATGTGAAAACCACTCCTTGCGAGCTTCTTCAATCCAGTCTGGAATGGGAAGGGAAATTGCAAGCAGGGTACTTTCCTCCTCAAATTGGTGGGATAACACATCTGCTACAATATTTTCGCGCCCTTTCTTATAAATTATCTCATAATCATATCCTAACATTTTGGTGAGCCATTTATTTTGTTGTGGTGAGGATAGACGTTGCTCCAAAAAATATTTAAGGCTTTGATGGTCTGTGCGGATTTGGAAACGTCACCCCAATAAGTATGGTCGCCAGGTATCTACTGCATGTAAGATGGCCATCATCTCCTTCTCAAAGGTAGATTGTCCCAGATTCTTCCCACTTAGTTGTTGGCTCATGATAGCCAAGGGTCGACCTTCCTGGATTAAGACAACCCCAATACCCATACCAGAAGCATCACATTCAATCACAAAATATTTGGTGAAGTCGGGTAGTGCTAAGACTGGAGTAGAACACATGGCATGTTTGAGAGCTGTAAAGGCCTGTTGTGCTTCCTCATTCCAGAGGAATGAATTTTTCATGAGGAGTTAAGTGAGGGGCCTAGCAATGCGACCATAATTGCAGACAAATTTGCGATAGTAGCCTGTGAGACCCAAAAATCCTCTCAGGCTCTTCAAGGTCTTTGGTCGAGACCAATCCTGCATTGCCTGGATCTTTTTGCGCTCCACCCTGACACCTTCACGCCCCACAATGTGGCCCAAATACTCAACTTCTTCCATGCCAAAAGAGCTCTTGGAAATCTTGACAAATAATTTATGCTTGCGGAGCAGTTGCAAGAGCAGATCTGCATGCTGAAGATGTGTGGCCCAGGTGCGACTGTAGATGAGGATGTCATCAAAGAAAACAAGGACAAATTTTCTGAGATATGGTTAGAGTAGCTGGTTCATAAGGATCTGAAAAGTGGATGGGGCATTACAAAGACCGAATGGCATGACCAGGAACTCATAATGGCCTTCATGAGTTCGAAAAGCAGTCTTTAGAATGTCTACTTCTTTCATGCGAATTTGGTGGTAGCCCGAGCGAAGGTCAAGCTTAGTAAAGAATTGAGCCCTATGTAGTTCATCCAGAAAATCATCGACAACCGGGATGGGAAATTTATCTTTGACTGTCAACTTATTAAGGGCCCTGAAGTCTGGACACATACGCCATTCCTCATCTTTCTTGAGTACCATGACCACCGACGATGAATAAGGACTAATGCTGGGATGAATGACGCTGCTTCCAAGAGTTCCTTGATTATTTTTTCAATTTCATTCTTTTGGGCGAATAGATATCTATATGGGCACAAATTTGGTGGTTGGGCCCCTAGGACCAAAGTAATGCTATGATCATGTTCCCCTCTCGAGGGTGGAAGCTCATGAGGCTTGTCAAAGACTGGTAGATGGTCGTTTAAGATTTGTTGCATCTCAGGATGAATATGAAGAGAATTGGGTTCGAAGGCGTGGGTGACATTAAATTGGGCTATAACTCCATGGTGGCCCTTTTTTAACAATTTTTCCATCCGATGTGAGTTGATGATAGAGGGAGCTCCCGCCTGGAGTCCGCAGTGGGTATGTGTGTGGTTGTTCTGCTTAAAGCTCATATATAACTCCCGGAAATCCATTGTGATTGGGCCAAGTGTGCGAAGCCATTCAGCACCTAGGACAATGTCGCACCCTCCCATGTGTACGCCAAATGTGTGGGTCTTTAACTGATAACCCCCCATTTGAAGTTTGACATTTTGACAACTTCCTTCACATTTCATTGTCCCCCCATTAGCCATTTGGACCTGGAAGTTAGAAACTACTTGGACAAAACAATGCACTTTTTCCGTGACTCTTTGATGGATAAAATTATGTGTACTGCCACTATCAATTAAGACTACTACTCGGCGATGCTTAATAAAACCTTTGATTTTGAGAGTTTGGGGCGAAGAAATTCCTGCCAAAGCATGCAACGAGATAACTGGTTCTTCCGATATATTGTCCTGCTGGTTGTCCTCTTCTTCCTCCTATGGTTCCTCAAGTGGTGGGGCTTCCTCTCATGAACTGTGATCAGTAGCATCAATTTGAAAGAATTTGGGCTCCTTGCATTTATGCCCGGGGGAGTATTTCTCATCACAGTAGTAATATAATCCTTGCTTTCTTCTTTCCTCCATTTCTGCTGGTGACACCTTTTGAACCTTGAGTGTTTGGGTAGTTCTTTGAGCCTGTGGGGGGCGACCCTTGGTGATGAAATTTGGGCGATTGGACTGGGTCGTTAACGCACATTCTACTTCACGAGCTATCCTACAAGCATGTAGCCATGAGCTAGGGTGGTGTAGTCGGACGTGCACTTGTATGGCTTCTTTGAGACCACTAATAAAACATTCCACGTAGAACTCATCATGTAGACCTCTAGTGCAAAAAACTAAGGCTTCAAAGGCGACAATATATTCGTTCATTGTTCCTGTCTGTCGGAGCTTAGTGAGACGACCCAAAAAATCAGATTCATGGTCAAAGCGATCCATAAGAGCTTTTTTTAATGTCTCCCAAGTCAAGGGCCTTCCATAGCAACGTTGATGCCATTGCCACCATTACCATCTTTCATTGTCCAAGTACATGATACCCACACTAAGCTGAGTGGCATTATCCAGGATGTAATTCAGTGTGAAATGTTGCTCCATTTTTGCTATCCATGCAGCAGGGTGAGAGCCATCAAATTTATACATGTCCAGCTTGGGTGGTCGCGGATGGGATTGTTGGTGGGTGCCAAAGAGGTGAAGAGACTAGCTAGACTCACACTCAATGTTTCATTGCCAATATATGCCTCCTCGCGTGCCTCCACCTTGTCCTTAGAGAGTGTTGCATTTAAGTTTTGCAGCTGCAACATGACCTCTTTCAATTGTGATTCAAGGTTGTCAATCCTCTCATTTGCCATAGCTTGAGCTCTAGTTTGTACCATGCACGATCCGATGTACTTGAAATTTGGGACCGCCCGAAAATCACGCCCAGGTATAGGAACCCACACCACTACTCAGATTTGAATGGTGGATCTGATTGTTGCGATGGCTATAGAGCCCAAACTGCTAGATTTGGATGACAGATCTGATGGATCTAAGAGATCTAAATGGCTGATCTGATAGATTTGAACGGCGAAACTGATTACTGTTGCGGATCTGATGGATCTGATAGATCTGAATGGCTAATCTGATTGCTGCTATTGCGACAAAACCCCACTTGCGAGATCTGATCTAGCAAATATTATGCGTGATCCAGAGATAGAGAAGGGAACTATGGTCTACAGGAGTGTCAGGTGCTACAAATCGCAATATACATAAGGGTCTGACAGTAGTACTTGGCCCAATTTTTCAGGGCACTAACCAAGGAGGATCAACCGTACCCTTAGCCTTACAATCCGACTACCCTATCGTATGCACGAGTAATCTCTCTGAGTGTTGTTCTCGGTGTACTATAGCAACATGACGACCGACGGTTTATCTATGGTGAGGTTTGAAGGGAGCTAGGGGGCTTCCGATATACCCAGAGGGTACTTGGAAGACAGCTCGTGCGCGGTTCTGTCTAATGCACTAGTACTTGAAGGGGTGCCCACAGGGTTTACAAGGGAGTCTAATAAGCATGACCACCTCTTGTATTTCCTGTGTGCATGCCTCCCCAAATCCGCAGGTTTATGTGCTCAACGACAGATCCCGTGGTTTAAAGACACCGGAACACGTCTCTAGCCAAAAAAAAAATGCTAAAAATTGGAGATCCCACCGGCCCTGGAAAGCGCTCTGGTACCACTTTTTATGCTCTTAACCTGCAAGATGATACCAGAATACCAAATATGCGAAGAAATATACCCAGAACATAGAAAAATGAGAAATAACAACAAGTATTTTATTATTCAGAAAGCAATGTTCACTTGCCTCTTTGAGGGGGCAACCTCCAATAGAGCTGAGCTCAATTACAAAATAAGACGTGATGCTCCTCGAGGGGAGTCTCTATCCTTTATATAGGATTCGTACTAATACCATCTATCTAATACCATGGCCCATTTGCAGCTAACTGTGGTCCCTTCATTAGATGTGGGTTAACCACCTACAATTATTAATATGGGCTTTATTGACTCTATAACTATGACTCAATCCTATTACATAAATAAGGGGGTTAGGGATGGACCCTAACAAGGATCGAACCAATAACCTATCGACTTGCACTACCTCTGATAATGAAATTCTATGATGTTTTCCATGTGTCATTGCTTAAAAAGTATGTTAAAGATGTTGATCATGTGATTGAATGGTATGTATTGCAGGTGGATCCAGATGGAGAATTCCAGTCGAAACCTCAGTGCATATTACAGAGAAAGGTGCTCATGCTCCAGAACCAAGGAATCGAGCAGGTTAAATTGCAATGGAAGCACTTTGGGCCCGACGAAGTTACATGGGAGATGGCAGATCAGATGCGGGCTATGTATCCTTCATTGTTTGTTGGTTGAGGCAAAGCAGTTTTGGTATGATGTTTGGTATATGTTTTGGAATATGTTTGGGTGATGTTTTAATATATGTACATATGTATATGGATGTAAATATCGCCACAAGCTATGTTATAAAGCTCCAATAAGCGGTATGGGTGTCATGTCATTGTAGTTGTCATGTTGTCATGTTAGTTTGCTTGTTAGTAGGGTTATCACTGTAAATACTGCATCGAGCTAAGCTATAAAGCTTCATGGGCAGTACGTTTTCTTTTCATAAATTTTGCTAAGGTATAGGTGTTGTTGAACACCGAGGAAGGTGTCCTCCAAGGGGGAGGGTTATGTGACAACTCTAGTGAAAATTCCATGTAATAAAAATAAATAAAGGCAAAATAATAACCATGGATTATGGGACACTTATTCCAAGCTAAATATCGGGCAAAACATCCTAGTGTGGGTGTTCATTAAATAGCTGATCTGATAGATTTGAATGGCGGAACTGACTGCTGCTGCGGATCTGATGGATCTGATAGATCTGAATGGCTAATCTGATAGATTTGAACGGCATAACTAATTGCTGCTATTGCGACAAAACCCCACTTGCGAGATCTGATCTAGCAAATATTATGCGTGATCCAGAGATAGAGAAGGGAACTATGGTCTCCAGGAGTGTCAGGTGCTACAAATCGCAATATACATAAGGGTCTGACAGTAGTACTCGGCCCAATTTTTCAGGGCACTAACCAAGGAGGATCAACTGTACCCTTAGCTATACAACCCGACTACCCTATCGTATGCGCGAGTAATCTCTCTGAGTGCTATTCTCGGTGTACTATAGCAACATGACAGCCGACGGTTTATCTATGGCGAGGTTTGAAGGGAGCTAGGGGGCTTCCGATATACCCAGAGGGTACTTGGAAGACAGCCCGTGCGCGGTTCTATCTAATGCGCTACTACTCGAAGAGGTACCCGCAGGGGTTACAAGGGAGTCCAATAAGCGTGACCACCTATTGTATTTCCTGTGCGCATGCCTCCCCAAATCCGCAAGTTTATGCACTCAATGACAGATCTCGTGGTTTAAAGATGTTGGAACACGTCTCTAGCCAAAAAAAAAAAAAATGCTAAAAATTGGAGATCCCACCGGCCCTGGAAAGCGCTCTGGTACCACTTTTTATGCTCTTAACCTGCAAGACGATACCAGAATACCAAATATGCGAAGAAATATACCCAGAACATAGAACAATGAGAAATAACAACAAGTATTTTATTGTTTAGATAATCTTCGGCAAAATCACATAACCAATCTTTTGTCGACGCGTTTCGAACCAACCAGTGTGGTTCATCGTCAGGATAAGTTGAAGAACAGATCCAGCTTAGCCTGTTTAAATAGCTAGAGCAGAGACACCAACGGTTACCTGGCCAAAGGTTGACTAAGGAGCAAGGTCAAATTTAGTTATAATAGGTAAGAAATAAATAAATATATCAATGATAAAATTATAATATAATAATAAATAAATCAAAATTAAATAAATATATATAAATTTAGTTAAATTAGGTGTGAGATAACTAAATAAATATATAAAAATATATAAATAAAGTAATAATAAATTATTTATTTATTAAATAAATATATAAAAATTATAATAATTTATATTTATTTATTTAAATAAATAAAAATAATAATAATTTATATTTATTTATTTATTAAATAAAGATAAATCTAAAAATATAAATAATAAATATAATGGCAAAGGTAAATTATCTACTTAATTTATAAATATAAAATCATATATAAATCTATAAGTTTAGTTATATTAGGTGGGAGATAACTAAATATATAGATATATAAATAAAATAATAAATTATTTATTTATTAAATAAATATATAATTATGTAAATAAAAAATCAAAAATAAATAAATATATATAAATTTAGTTAAATTAGGTGTGAGATAACTAAATAAATATATAAATAAAGTAATAATAAATTATTTATTTATTAAATAAATATATAAATATATAAAAATAATAATTTATATTTATTTATTTAAATAAATAAAAATATAAATAATAATAATTTATATTTATTTATTTATTAAATAAAAATAAATCTAAAAATATAAATTAATAAATATAATAGCGAAGGTAATATTATTCAGAAAGCAATGTTCACTTGCCTCTTCGAGGGGGCAACCTCCAATAGAGTTGAGCTCAATTACAAAATAAGACGCGATGCTCCATGAGGGGAGTCTCTATCCTTTATATAGGATTCATACTAATACCATCTATCTAATACCATGGCCCATTTGCAACTAACTGTGGTCCCTTCATTAGATGCGGGTTAACCACTTACAATTATTAATACGGGCTTTATTGACTCTATAACTATGACTCAATCCTATTACATAAATAAAGGGGTTAGGGTTGGACCCTAACAAGGATCGAACCAATAACCTATCGACTTGCACTGCCTCTGATAATGAAATTCTATGATGTTTTCCATGTGTCATTCCTTAAAAAGTATGTTAAAGATGTTGATCATGTGATTGATTAGTATGTATTGCAAGTGGATCCAGATGGAGAATTCCAATCGGAACCTCAGTGCATATTGCAGAGAAAGGTGCTCATGCTCCAGTACCAAGCAATCGAGCAAGTTAAATTGCAATGGAAGCACTTTGGGCTTGACGAAGTTACATGGGAGATGGCAGATCAGATGTGGGCTATGTATCCTTCATTGTTTGTTGGTTGAGGCAAAGCATTTTTGGTATGATGTTTGGTATATGTTTTGGAATATGTTTGGGTGATGTTTCAGTATATGTACATATGTATATGGATGTAAATATCGCCGCGAGCTATGTTATAAATCTCCAATAAGCGGTATGGGTGTCATGTCATTATAGTTGTCATGTTGTTATGTTGTCATGTTGATTTTCTTGATAGTAGGGTTATCGTTGTAAATACTGCACCGAGCTAAGTTATAAAGCTTCATGGGTAGTACGTTTTCTTTTCATAAATTTTGCTAAGGTATAGGTGTGGTTGAACACCGAGGAAGGTGTCCCCCAAGGGGGAGGGTTCTGTGACAACTCTGGTGAAAATTCCTTGTAATAAAAATAAATAAAGGAAAAATAATAACCATGGATTATGGGACACTTATTCCAAGCTAAATATCGGGCAAAACATCTTAGTGTGGGTGTTCATTTGGTTTATTATGGCTAAGGGAATTGGCAAAGGCAATGGCCAAGGCATTTGGAAAGGCAAAGTGGCATTACTTGTCATTTATTTATGAAAATAATGGAAATTAGGAGAAAATGAAGGTGAAAGGTCATAGGTTGCATGTGAGGAGGAAAATGAAGGAAAGTAATGGAAAATGAAGAAAATAGATGCCTCATTACTAAAAAGGCTTTTGGGGATCAGTTGGCACCTTTTGTCAGTTTAGTTTTGGAGCTCTCTCATTATTCCCTCTCTCTCTCACTCTTGGACACTTGAGTTTTCTTATAGTACTTTACCGTTGGATCAAGAAAGGAAAAGAATGCAAGATGAAGTAGAGATCAAGCAAGGAAGAGTAGGATCAAGCAACTACAACAGGATTCTTTGCAGGTATCGATTTGCATGTGTGGTTTCCTTGCTATATTTGGCATGCATGGTGTTGCATGTGTGCTCTTGGTTCTCTTTTTGTTAGTGGCATGGGTTTTGCTAGGTGTGACAGTGTTTTCAGTGTAGAAATTCTCGCTGTAGATTAATCTGATTATGCAATGTACTAAAGCAAAATACTTAATCTACTTCTACTATCAAACTTGCGGAAGCTTAATCAATTTGAGCAAGATCAATCGGAACACATATAACAAAAGAAGAAGAAATCATGCACATGAAACACAGAAGAATACTCTGGGGAAAGCCTCAGCTAAAAACCTCGCAATTTGTATTATCATACAAGGTGGAAATACATCAAGAATTATACAAAGCCTTAGCTCTCACAGCTAGCCAACTCTCAGTACAATCCTCCTAGATGCTCACAGGCAATCAAAGCTTCTCACAAGCCTTCTCCTCTACCCTCCAAGCCTCTTATTTCCTTGCGTTGTTTCTCCTCGGTGATCCTATTGTTACCAAGTGTAACACTGATCACTCACACTGTTCTCACACCCTGTAAGAATTGCGCAATCCTCAAGGAACCTTATTCCTTCTACATGGATGAGTTTCCTTTATAGGAAAATTCCTCCAACTAATAGTACAATGTCCCTGTCTTTAATTTCAACTGGGTCTTTGTCTAAACTGACATGCATGAGTTATTTATGAGAGAATATTCAGTTATCTGGAGTACACTAGTTGCATGCATGCATGCATTAACTGACTGAACTCACAATTAGTTCCTCCAACTGTTTGGAACTAATTTAACTGGACTTAACTCATTTAACTGAGCTAACTAATTACAACTCATCTTTATCTCCTTAATTAAGGGATAACTTCCTCAATAAAAGGGATAATTGTTACATGTCTTCACAAAGACTTCATGTTTGAATTTCTCCAACTAATTAACTCAAGATGAATTAATTAATTATTTTTCAAACAGCTGGTGAGACTAAATTCGAATTTTAATTCTCAATTTTAATTCAAGGACAAATTAAAATTGGAATATATCTTGAAATGTTATTTTTAGCATTTCTTGTTGCTATTTTCAACATTCAGCCTACCCTTTCCATTTCCGGATAGCCATGGTGTGATGGGGTTCTCATGTTTTGGTTGAGCTGGATTGCCGAATGGATTTGAATTTGGGTAAGGTGGATCTTTGAATAAAATAACACATGCCCTAGTAACCCCTGAACCAGACTGTTAGTTGCAGTAAAGCCAGATTTTGTGTTATGCCCTAGTAACCCCTAAACCAGACTATCAGTTGTAGTAAAGCCAGATTTTGTGTTGCCTCAGTGGGCCTAGGCATCCTCGACTGGTGAATGGCGGGATATACAGTAAAGCCTAGAGGTTGTTGCCCTTGATCAGGCCTAGGAATCCAGAGATGGGATATACGGTAAATCTTGAAGAATGGAGTCTCAGTTTAGGGCATAATGATCCGGTGTGGATTACGGTAAAGCCTTAGAGACTACAAGATAGGAAAATTCCTCACAGTGTAGGTGGAGAAATCTAGTGCCATCAATGCTTATTTTGGACTAGTGATCTGATGGAGATCATGGTAAAGCCTGTTCTTACATGTTTATTGTTTTGGCCTAGTGATCTAGTGTGGATCGCAGTAAAGTCTAGTTTCTATTGACGAGGGTGAGGTGGTTTAGCCTTGGGATGCTTTGATTGGTTCTTTTGGTTTGAGTCCCACATTCATGCTTAGAATACGACATGGGGGTGATTAGCTGAAGAGAGATATGGCTAAGCCAATCTACGGTCAAGTGGAATGTGGTAGTCTCATATCATGTTGGCTTTTGCATTCATTAATAAGAGGTTATTTCCTTGGTATCCTATGTGTAAATGCATTGGTTTATATGTGGATTATATGGCTCCTTGATATTTCTGTTATTATTATGCTGGTTATAAGCATGTATCATGACAATGATGATATATGGCTCTCCTCATGTTTTGATTTGTAAACGAATGAACAATGTATCTATGCCCTAATAGATGATAATGCAACTAATGATATAAGGGAACAATGCTTCTTAGCGATTTTTAGATAAGTATGAGACTACTATGCTTAGATTTGTTGTTTAAACCTATAGATTACATATTTGTGACATGCTTGACGAAATGCATGTCATGGCTAGGAGGGGTCCAATCTAGACCTTGTCAATGTTTTTGCAAATGTATCATTATTTTGTTGTGTAAATTCATTTATGAACCTGTCCTTGAGTTCTGGGTAGTGACCTGAGCTTTGGGCCTGAAAAAGTGGCACAAATCCTAGAGTCGCATACATAGGTCTGAGGAGAAAAGTCTGCAAACACACGCATGCCTTGATGTGTGAGCGTCTGGAGCCTCCTAGATGCACCCTTGTCCATATCAAGGCAACATCCAAGGGTTTGATGCATTAAAACTTCATTTGGTCTCAAGGGTTGGGATGGCTCCTGGGAGTTTCGTTGTTGATGTGGAAGATCTGTGTGGTGTATTTCTGTCGATTCCACTTCCTTAAGGTGACTTGGGAGGTTGAATCCCATTATAGTGGCTTCTCATTGCATATTTACCCAAGTAGACCAGTTACTTTGGTAGATGTGGGATGAGGGTGTTACAAACTTGAACTGGTTGAGCCCTTATAATACCGGCCCCGCCAACATCGACGACCTCCCATGGTGAAAGAAAAGAAAGACAAGGGAGCAGGAGATCCTATCAAATAATTTCTCAAAGAAGACCTCAAGCGACAAAGGAACGAAATGATGGACAACTTTGCCCAGATCCTCATGTGGATGCCATTCAATGACACATCTTCATCCAACAGTCACTTCGGAGGCACCACCCCCTTCAAGGTACAATTTAAATTTGATATCCCTATACTTGAAGGTCAAATAGATGTAGATGGTGTGGAAAAATGGCTTAATCTACTGAAAGTTTATTTTTCGGTCCATAATTTCTCTGACATGGAGAAGATTACTTTGGCATTACTTAAAGTCAACCCCTATGTCAAGGACTAGTGGGAAACTTATTGTCAGAGACAGGCCGAGGAACCCTCTATGTTTTCAGTTCTACCCTCTTGGAACTCTTTCCGAGATGTTGTCAAGGAAAAATATTACCATGTGTGGAGCTATGACGACAAGTACATACAACGGACTATGTTGTGGCAACAAAGGGATCAAGATGTGCATGACCTGTGCACAAAGATGGGTGTCAAAGATTCTAAGAAACATCTAGTGTTTAAGTATCGCGTTTGTTTGCACAAATACATTCAAGAGGAAATGGAGTTCTTGGACATCTCCTCACTTGGTGCAACATACTGATATGCTGCCAAGATTGAGCATAAATTCAAGTAGAAGAAGCGAAACTTTGGATCTATGAACCCAAAGCAAAGCAAAGGCACCCCCAAGCCATAGAGAAAAGGGCAGAGCTAGGCCACGACACCCCAGGACAACCGCTCAAAGTCGTAAGCCAAGAATAATGGAAAGGCAAATAAGGACACATGCAAGTGGTGTGAGTTCCATAAAACTCCCACTCACAACACGAACGAATATCGCGCAAAGAAGGCGCTGGTGTCCGAGCTAAAAGACTCAAAGATGGATGCATGCTTTGATTCTGAGACGAAACCCAACAAGGGAAAGTAGATCATTGACATAGAACCCACTATGACGATAACCACCAACAAGCTCCAAAAGGCGGAACCTGAGGATCCAAAGGAGGGAGAGTGCCTCTTCCACTCGTAGATGTGGGTAAAGGGTTCGCCAGTGCAATTCATCGTTGACAGTGGAAGCAAAAAGAACCTGCTATCAACCGAGGTTGTTAAGAGATTGAAGTTGCCAATAACATTGCACCCACAACTGTACACCATTAGGTGGCTCCACCAAGGGTGAGATCTCTGTGCCAACTAGTAGTGTCGCCTGCCTTATAGCATCAAACCCTTTGTAGATGAGGTATTGTGTGATATTTCCCCTCTTGAATTTTGTGATGTTTTATTAGGTCAACCATACACATGGAAGTGTTATGTTGTATATGAATACAAACCTCACTATGTTATTATTAATTTAGTTTAGAAATTGTACAAGATACCAGAAGTAGCGCCGCCTACCGCCTTTTCTTTGATCTCAGATAAACAATTCAGTAAGATCATTTCCTAGACCGGGAAATTTGTCTTCCTTATGATTTGTCCTCAGAGCAAGAGGAAGATTGTGGCCACATCCATAGCCTACAGACAGGGCTCCTCCGCACGACAACAACAAATGGACAAAGTCATAGAGGAGTACATGGACATCTTCACCTCACCCACAGGGGTACCCCTACACTATCAAGTTAAGCACTCCATCGATCTAACCCTGGGTGTGCTGCTACCCAATGGATTGATATACTGACACTCTGTTCTGGAGAACAATGAAATCAAGTGGTAAATTTAGGAGCTGTTACAGAAAGGGCACATCACACCAAGTTCATCACCCTGTGGGAGCCTGATCATGTTGGTATGGAAGAAGGATGAAACCTAGAGGCTTTGTATTGACTATCGATGTTGAATAAGATCATTATCTAGAATAGGTATCTAACCCCATTGATTTATTACCTTCTGGACCAACTCAAGCGGGCCAAATATTTCAGAAAGATTGTCTAAGTCTAGTTATCACCAAGTACCAATCAAACCCTCTAATGTGTGGAAGACTGCCTTCAAATCTAAGGAGGGCCTTTTCAAATGGTTGGTCATGCCTTTTGGGTTACCGAATGCCCCTGCAACCTTCATGAGGATGATGGACAACATCTTGCAACCCTTCACCAACTCATTCATCATTGTGTATTTGGACGACATCCTTATCTTCAACTAGAGTTGGGAAGAGCACCTACACCAGCTTCGACGAGTCCTCCAAACCCTGCGACAACACAAATTGCGTGCCAATTTGGGGAAATGCACTTTTTGTATGAATCAGGTTCAATATCTGGGGTACATCAATGATGAGTAGGGCGTGCGTGTGGACCCAACCAAGATACAAGTTATTCGGGATTGGCCAACCCGAAACACTCTAACAAAGCTCTACAACTTTTTGGGTCTTGCCAATTTCTATCGCAAGTTCGTGTTGGGATTCTCTCATATCACTTGGATGTTGAGTCAAGGCACCAAGGGTAGAGCGAAAGGAAATTTATTTTGGTCTGAATCCCAATAGAGGGCGTTTGTCGAGTTGAAGTATCGCCTCTACTCTGCACTAGTGCTCACATTACCAGACCCACAACAACCATTTGAAATTGAGATAGATGCTTTTGAATATGTTATTGGTGTATTTCTTACCCAACAAGGGCATCCAATGGCATATCATAGTGACACATTTTCAGATAGAGTTCGGAAGTATCCCACCTATGAAAAATATATGTATGCCATTATGCATGCCTGCCAACGGTCATCCACATAGACCACTGACCCCTATAATTCATACAGAGATAACGAAAGTTGCAAAATGAACGCCATAAAAAATGGTCCACATATCTAAAATAGTTCCAATTTAGCATTAAGTACAAGAAGGGAAACACCAATAATGTTGCAAGAAGCCTCAGTCGACCGCTGGTTATGGCACTAACCACTGTGCTCTAACATTGCAGACACGAGACTTCAAGATGGCCGCTTCTTTACAAGAGTGATCCAAAATTCGACATCACATACTAGATGCTCCAGGAAAACGAGCAACTTTCAAACTTTCACCTCTAGGACGCATTTTTATGCCACCTAGGACACCTCTATGTTCCTTCAAGCAAGCGTGCCAAGATGATTTGGGAGGCACACTATAGCCGGGTCGCTAGACATTTTGGGGTAGAGCAAACAATGGTTGTGCTACAAAAGTATTTTTATTAGTCGAACCTTCGATCGGATGTTGGGAAGTACATCAGAGCTTGCACCATTGCCAAACCTATAATTAAGAAGCAAGGCCTATATACTCCTCTACCTACTCCTAGCTAGCCTTAGGAATCCATCTCCATGGATAACATGTCGGGCCTTCCTTCTACCATGCATGGAAATGATTGTGTTTTTGTGATCGTCGATAGATTCTCTAAGATGGCCATTTTCGCAGCCTGCAAGAAGAGTATCAAAATAGAAGCCACTTCCAAACTCTTCTTTGAATGAGTATGGGTACACTTTGGGATCCCAAAATCCATTATCTTAGATTGGGACAACAGGTTGCTAAGTACATTCTGGTTAAGCCTCTGGTCGTTGTTGGATACCAAGCTCACTAAGTCCACGACCTTCCACCCCCTAACTGATGACTAAACAGAGATTGTCAACAAGATGATCATGCAAGTCCTGCGCATGTACAACTCGAAGCATCCACGCACATGGTACGAAAACCTCTGATATGTCCAGCATAGCTACTATGTCCCATTGATGTTGCCATACAACTTGCAATTACTCAGGCAGATTCGGCTGATGTCCAGTGCGAGGCTGATAGAGCTATCAACTTCATTGAACACATTCAGCACATCTTACAACAGGTCCATGAAATATTGGACAAAGCAAATGCTAACTATAAACAACATCATGATCAACATCGACTTCCACACAAGTTCCAAGTGGGTGATAAAGTTTGGTTACATTTGCAGAAGGAGCGCTTTGTTGGGGCCCACTACAAACTTTGTCTGCTATGATATGGGACTTACACCATCACTAAGGTTGTAGGAGACAATGCTTTCGAACTCAACATTCCACCATTCCTTGGCCTGCACCCAATATTCAATGTGGACCAGATGTGACCATACTTTACGCCATTTTTGGACACATCAGACTGGGTTCACAAAACTCTTCAACAGGTCATTCCTCCTCTATCTAAAAACATCAGACATTATTGAGCAGCTTGCACCAACAAAGCTCAACCCAAGTTGTATCAAACAAGCCACGAATGACAGAATCATGGACACACAGATCAAGGACACTTGTCAACAGAGGATCCAGCTGTATTGAGTTATCAAAGTAGGCCAACTCCTTCACTAGGGCAAGTGGCCTCTAGGGACTAGGTTCAACAGAAATTTATTCACCTCATGGACTCTTTGCATGCAATGGGGACCATTGCTTCCTAAGGCAGGAGGACTAATCCAGGTGGATATTGGTGGCCACCTGCTTATTCCATATGGACCTCTAGTTGGTTTCATCATTTTCCTTGATTATAGCACAATTTACTATTTTTAGTAGCTTTTAGCGTCCTGAACTTCTAGAGTTGTTTTGACCCCCTAAACGACGATTTTTGAGGTCCGCAGCAAGCCCATAAGTGACCTGCTATATTGTAGTACTTAGGGAGACCTTTCTAACCAGGTATCATACATGCCAAACATAGATCATATGACCAAGTTACGATCCAGAGAAGTTGATTTTCCAACTAACCCCAACGGGGCCCACAAATTCTTGGTATTCCATCTCCTAGGGTTAGACTATTGGTTGTTTAGGGTTTTCCCTCTTGTAACACCCTCCTCCCACATTTACCCAAGTTAACTGGTCCGTTGGGGTAAACATGCGACAAGAGGCTTCTATGATGTGATTCATCTCTCTATGTATAGTTAAGAAAATGGAACCGACAAATCCAAATCAATCTAACCTTCCACACATTCTACAAAACCTTCAGGAGCCAACCAACCCTTCCAGGTGACCAACCCCTAGGACAACTTGATATTTCAATGATCTAGATCCCTAGCCACTCCCATGAAAATCCATGCATGCAAATGAGGCCTTCTAGTCACTCTCACAGTAAGGCATGCCAACTACTGTGTACTTTTTCAGCGAGTTTTGAGCCAACGGCCCTGGATTCTGTGCCACTTTTTCAGGGCCAAGACTCAGGCCACTGCCCAAAACTTCATGAAACTTTCAGAAATAATAAATAATAATGGAATAAGTACACTAATGCAATCATTGGTACAAGTATTGATGTGAACCCTACTAGCCATGACAAACATTCCATCAAACATGTCATACATATGTAATCTACAAGTCATAACAACAGATTTGAGCATAAGGGTCTCATACTTATTTGAGATTTGTAAAGAAGCATTGTTGACTATCATAATAGATGCATTATCATCTATTAGGTCATATATTTATTGTACATTTACTCGCTAATCAAAACAGGATGAGAGCCATACATCAAGTTTGTCATAAAACATACTCATAACCAACATAAATAACAAGGATATAATAGCCATAAGAATATCATATGAACCAATACATTTACACACGAAATACCAAGGAGAAGGTTCTCTAATTAATTAATGCATAAGCCAACCAGGTAGGGGACTTCCATGAACCACCCGACTATAGATTGGTTGAACCAAATCTTTCTTTCAGCTAATCACCCCTGTGCAATATTCCAAACATGAATGTGGGACTCAGAGCAAAACCAACTAGGGCTTCTTGAGGCCAAACCACCTCAACCCTCATCTATAGAACCAGGCTTTACCGCAATCCCCATAGGATCAATAGGCCCTAAACAAGCATGGATGCCTTTGGATCTCTTGACTAAACTATGAGGAATTTGTTTGTCTCAACCTATCGGCTTTACCATGTATCTCGCAATTATCAGTCAAGGGATTCCTATGCTTACGAGATCTCCACCCTCTAGGATTTACCATGTATCCTGCCATTACCGGTCAATGGATACCTAGGCCTAATCAAGGGTATTCACTATTGATATTTACCGTGTATCCCACCATTTATCGTTCAAGGGATTCTTAGGCTCAATCAAAGTGTTCACATCCAAGCTTTATAGTGTATCCCATCCCGGGATTCCTAGGCCTTTTGAATTATCCAGAGTGTTGAATTTCCATAGCCCAGGTGCTAGGATAGAATCTTAAAATATTTGATGCTACCAAACCAAGAATCTCAACAAAGCTACTTTACACAGCGAAATATAAACAACAGTAAATCACACATGCACAAGTATAGACAACTTTTTACAATTTTGTAAACCCAACTTCATTATATTAATCAACATATAATATAATTGTCTAGGGCTCTCGTACAAGGAATAATGGTCCTCAATTATCCACAAGTACAAGAATACAAGATACAATGACCATCCCGTTGCTCTAGTGCACAATCACAACATCTATGTTGTATCTCATCCTGTCGGTTCTTCGCTTTCATTCTGCTCTCTAACTGCCCCTTAGTCCATCAAAGGACAACACATTAAGACTCCAGGAGGGTTGCCACCTATCACTGTTGCAAGTCACTTTTGCTACAATGAACACAGAATGATCCAATATGCTCCTCTATGTTGGGAATGCCTAAGCTCCAATCTACCTTCTTAGTAGCTTATTTTGTCCATTAAAGCACTACACATAATATCTAACAACTTCACCCAAAATTTAGTTGTTAAACTCCCTTTATGAATGCTTTTCAAGGGCTACTCTTAGACACCAACACGTTGCCCTCCAACAATCCAATGATGCCCAATACTTTTGTCAAAAATTCATTGTGAAAATTGCTCCTAATTAGGGTTTCTAAATACCCAAGACAACCCTAACACATGGTTCCCACAGGCTGCATAAATTGTCCACACATGGACCACCCACCTAGCACAAATTCATCATCGAAATAACATCAACATACCTTCAAATTTGGTGTACTCTTGTTGTAGGTGATGATGCCTCATTAAGGAAACAATTAGCTCAATTTTAACCCTTTGTTTTACCTCCTAACAACCTCCTACAGTTGCGGCATACCTCCCTCATGTCATTATTGCTCTACGCTGATGTTTAGGTTGATTCCCAACCCTCTTGTATGACATGCGACCTCCTCACAAGCTGTGATTTAAGGTTGTGACATACCTTAATTTCCAAAATAGGCGCGCGATTTAATTTCACAAGAGAACACAACCTTAACTCAACACAAAACCACCCATACTTGCTCCTGAAGTTGTGGCCTCCTTATTCTTATACTTGACCCTGCAAACAGTCACAAATGTGCCCCAAACTCGGCCTTGTTCCTCCTTGCTTTGGCTCCCTAGACTAGTCGCTCAACTTCAGATGTTATTTCCTTATGAAATGTGCACTTGTGGATGATGAAATGATCTCACACATATGTCTAATATATATCCTCATATGTGGCTACAATGAATTCATTGAGGAGGGATTGTCTAGACATCATAAGGTCTCCAACTATTAGGCCGACCTTAACCAAGCCCACACAATATCTTCAAAAATTCATAACTCATCTTTTACAACTTGGATTTCAACGATTTTCATTGTGTTGGATTCTCCTCAATGCCCTCTATCATCTCCTCATCACATGAATAAAATACCTCATGGTTCTGGCCCAAACCCTTTGGGTACAAAACCCCATCCTTGGGATCCAAGCCCACAAATGACTTTTGTGGTGCTCTAACCTCCAAACCCCGAACCCTAGGGCTCGGAGTACCTCTCAAGCTACTCAAAAATCAACACTCCCTCTTAGTAAGGGAGGTACTTCGAATCCTAGGAAGTAGCTCATCATCATCATCAATACTCGCAACACTCGCCCAACTCCTGGCACTCACAATTGCAACAATCCCTGTAGTGTGAACTACGCCTCCCTCAGAAGTGTCGCTATCACTGGAAGCTTCCTGCTTCTTCTTCTTCTCCTGAAATATCTTCCACTGTCTCCATGATTCCTTCTTGGCAGTTATATGAGCACCCTTGGTCCCTATTGACCACTCACTTTTCTTAAGCTGCAAAGTCTTCCTCTAAACCTGCAAACTCCCACTAGAACTCGACTCCCTTTGAGCCACTATAATCTAGACCTTCTTTTCTTGAACATGTACCTGACCCTCTGAATCCTACACCTTTGTCTGCTTCTTTAGAACCTGCACCTGTTCCTCTGCTTCTTCTTCTCATGAGTCATAGGCTTGCCCATTAGCCTGTATAGACCATGCTCTCTAACTCCAATCAAAATACCTACGAAGCTAGAGCCTCTGGGCCTGAGTCTTGCCTTCCCATCTTGGAATGAGACCTCAAACCCCTTCTTCTCAACCACTGAGACAAATATCACACTATATTTTGAGCCCTCGTACAAACAATACATCTTGGACCTACATCACTCGTCCTGACTACATCTTGAATGGCACAATTCTCTATCCTCAGATATACTTCTAACTCTTGTCGCCCAATACCATGTGAAACTTTGAGTCCCACTAAACTAGAGTCTCGAATACCTCCTGTGACCCTGTCATATGTTTCGACACACCATTGTCCACATACCATCCATCCTCATCGATAGTACCTTGCGAGAAATGAGAGATCATAGCAAAGTCCTCCTCCTCCAACCTCCTTATGAGAGAATCTATCTAAGCAAAGGTAGCAACATCGACGACCTTCTTTCCTTTCTTCTTCTCGTCATCTCCCATCTTCTTCTTCATCAAACATCTCGACGAAAAATGAACCATCTCGCCACAATTGAAACACTTGATCTTACTCAAGTCCTTCTGCTTACCCTTCATCCATGTTGCAAGTGCCACATCATCATCTAAAGCCCTCTTCTCTGGATGAATATCCTCGTCTCGCAACTCCTTCTTAATGAATTCGTCCCACAACCTATTCCCATATGACAACTTCTCTTTGGCATTGATCCCCTTGTTGAAGGGCTTCCATTCCTTAGTGAACCCTTTTAAAGCAATCCTCGCCATATCAAAATCTAAGATAGTCACATAGATGGAAACAAGTTCATCTTTGACTTGAGACAACCTTGTTAGATACAAAGTCACTCCTTCACCCTGTATCATGTTGGTGGATTTCAACTTATCCTCCAATACTAGTATCTGATTCTCGTTCTTATTCTGGAACAAATTCTAAAGAGAAATCCACATCTCATGTGCAGTCTTCTTCCCGGACAAATGGGGTATTAGGGGATCCTTCACACCATTAAGGATGATCAATCTCACTCTCATATCTAAATCCTCATACACTTCCAACTACTTTGGGTCAGTCGGCTTCTTGATGGCTTTCTCAGCGAACTCCTAGATCATGTTGACCTGCAAGACCAACTTGATCCTTTCCTTCCATGCACTATAGTTGGACGACCCCTCCAACCCGTCCTCATACTAAAGACCAGCCTACAACTTTGACATTGTAGTGAGGCCTTCACCTACAATGTTACCAACTCCCTCTTAAGTTATACTTCATTATGCACACTCTGATTCACTATCTCCCAAAGTAGTTGAGGCACGCTCTAATACCATGTTGAATTTCCACGACCTTAGTGCTAGGATAAAATCTTAAAATCTCTGACGTTACCAAACCAAGAATCTCAACAAAGCTACTTTGCACAGCGAAATATAAAGAACAGTAAATCACACATGCACAAGTATAGATAACTTTTTACAATTTTTTCAACCCAACGTCGTTATATTAATCAACATATAATACAATTGTCTAGAGCTCCCATACAAGGGATAATGGTCCTCAATTATCCACAAGTACAAGAATAAATGACACAATGATAATCTCACTACTCTAGTGCGCAATCACAACATTTATGTTGTATCTCATCCTACCAGTCCTTCGCTTCCATTTTGCTCTCTAGCTACCCCTTAGTCCATCAAAGGACAACACATAAATACTCCAAGTGGGATGCCACCTATCACTACTGCAGGTCACTTATGCTACAATGAACATAGGTTGATCCAATCAGCTCCTCTGGGCTAGCCAATACCTGAGCTTCAATCTGCCTGCTTAGTAGCTTCTTTTGTCCATCTAAGAGCTACACATGGGCTCCAACAACTTCACCCAAAATTCAGTTGTCAAACTCCCTTTATGGTTGCTTGTTAAGGGCTGCTCTTAGATGCCAACACGTTTCCCTCCAACAATCCAATCATGCCAAATACTTTTGTCACAAATTCACTATGAAATATGCTCCTAATTAGGGTTTATAAACAAACAAGACAAACCTAATGCATGGCTCCCACAGGCTACATGAACTATCCACACATGGACCATCCACCTAACACAAATTCATCATCAAAGTAACATCAAAATACCTTCAAATTTGATGTACTTTTGTTGTAGGTGATGCTGATTGGTTAGGGAAACAAGTTGCTCATTGTTAACCCTTTATTTCACCTCGTAATAGCCTCCTACAACTATGACATTCATCGCTTGTGGCACTGTTGCTCTGCATTGATGTTTAAGATGATTACCAGCCCTCTGGTATGACATGTGGCCTCCTCACAAGTTTTGATTTAGGGTTCGACATACCTTAATTTCTAGAACAGGACCGCGGCTTAATTTCACAAGAGAACACAACCTTAACCCAACACAAAACTACCCAGACTTCCTCCTGAAGTTGTGAACTCCTTGTTCTTATACTCGACCCTGCAAATGGTCACAAATATGCCCCAAAATCTGCCTTGTTCCTCCTTGCTTTGGCTCCATGGACCTGCGGCTCAACTTCAAATGTTGTTTCCTTATGAAATGTGCACTTGTGGATGATGAAATGATCTCACACATATGTCTAATATATATCCTCATATGTGGATCCAACAAATTCCTTGATGAGGGTTTGTCTAGCTATCATGAGGTTTCCAACTATTAGGTCGACCTTAACCATGCCTACACATTATCTTCAAAAATTCATAACTCATATTCTACAACTTGGATTTCGACGATTTTCATTGTGTTGGATTCTCCTCAACACCCTCTATCATCTCCATCCACCACATTAAGAAAATTCCTCATGCTTTTGGCCCAAACCCTTTGGCTACAAAACTTCATCCTTGGGTTCTAAGCCCACAAATGAGTTTTGTGGTGCTGCAACCTCCAAATCTTGAACCCTAGGGCTTGTAGTACCTCCTAAGTGATCTGTTGTTGAATGTTAGTTTTGTTGTGCTAATTTCAGCGTCATAATTAAAAATAATTGCTTATCATTTGCTTCATGTGCATAGGTTCACTTATGGTGTTTGTGAATGTAACAAGTAAATTTTGTCAAGTTTTATGTCAAATTCATGAGCAAACTAACATGAAAGTAAAGTGTTGAACAACAACAAACCATCAAAATAAACACCTAAAACAATGTTTTGATGAAGGAATTCACCCCTCCTGGGCTACATCTCCTTGGTCCAACTTCCATGTCTTGGGCCTCTGTATTATCTCAAAATGGAAAAAGTGTTGTTTACAATGCTCTATTACTCCTAAAACCTACTTTAATGTGCTCAAAACATCAAAATCATCTAGGAATGTCTTTTCCTGATCGCAATTTGGTCGAAAATTGCAAAAGTTATGGCCAAAACAGTTTCTCCTATGAATTCTCCACTAACACTGGAGGAACTCCAGTTAACTCAGCTAATTTTGGAGAAAATCTGGATTTTTTGGCTCTGCCAAAATCACTGCCATCTTAATCCCACATTAACTAGCGGATAAGCCCATTTGAATTAAGGTTAATCTGGATTGGCGCATTAAGCACGCGGTTATGCTAACAACTGGATTGAGGTTTGCGCGGTAGTGGTCACATGGTGGCATAAATACCAACGGTTATGGTTTATCTCTAGCCTCCGGTTCTGTGGTACTGGTTGCATGGGAGGGGGTTGGCCCGCGGGGCTGGCTCCCTCCCCCCCACAACTGCCATATGTTTAAAATTTAAATATGTATTGCAACCATTGAATGTTAAGAACTAACGTGCAGTAGAGTGGTAAGACATTTGGCTTGTGTAGTGCAAGTCATGGGTTTGACTCCCCAACTTGCCATAAAATTTTGCCATAGTATGCATCGATGCCAAGCCTTTGGGGAGGGACAAGTGGCGACCTCCGAGCTTCCCACATGTCCCCTCCTCATTTGTCCTTCTTACGATCAATGAAATCAAGCCAAATCACCACACTGCAGTCCAATCACAACGCACCACTTGGTGAGACCTGGTTGACCGTTGACCATCCCTTTGACCTGCCCAGTCACTTGCCACGTTAGCAGTATGGACTGCTAACTGTGCAATGATTGTACTTTTTTGTTGTTGTTGCAAAATTCCTCTATTTGGCAAAGTGGAAAAAACGCGATATCTCCAAGATAGACGCAGTCGTTTACGTTTTGAGTGATTCTGAGCACTTTGATTTTTGAGCTAAATACTGATCACCTGATCACTAAGCTACTAAAAAATAAACACTAAGACCACCCCACTCAGTGTCGAGTCCATTTGATAATCCAACTCAACCAAAACAAGAGAACTCCATCACACTTTAGTTATCTGGAAATGGAAAGGCAAGGTTGAAGAACACTATCACAATTGGCAAAACCCATGCTAATGACAACAAGAGAACCAACAACACACATGCATGTACCATGCATGCCAAATCTAGCAAGGAAATCACACATGCAAGTAAACCTGTTGTAGTTGCTTGATCCTACTCTTCCTTTCTTGATCTTTGCTTCCCTTTTCCTTCTTTTTCCTTCCATGGCTTTCCTTGCTCTAAGAATTCTCTAAGTGTCGAAAAGTGAGAGAGTGAGAGTGAATAGAGAGAGAGCTCAAAAACTGAACTTACAAAAGGTACCAACTGATCCTCATAAGCCTTTTTATTAATGAGGCCTCTGTTTTCTTCAATTTTCCAGTAATTTCCTCCTCACATGCAACCTGTGACCTTTCACCTTCATTTTCTCATAACTTCCATTATTTTCATAAATAAATTGCCAAAAATGTTGCTTTGCCTTTCCAAAGTCTTTGCCCTTGCCTTTGCTAATTTCCTTAGCCATAATAAACCAAATGAACACCCACACTAGGATGTTTTGCCAAAAAATCAGCTTGGATATGTGTCCTGTGACCTTAGTTGTTATCTTGCCTTTATTAACTTTATTACATGGAATTTTGACCAGTGTTGTTATAGAACCCTCCCCCTTGGGGGAACACCGTCCTCAGTGTTCAATGACACCTACAACCAACAAGACTAGCAAAACATACTTCCCATGGAGCTTTATACCTTAGCTCGATGTTGTATTTACAATGATCAACCTGCTGAGAAGCAAACCAACATGAAAACATAACAACATGACAATCATGATGACGTGACACCCATACTGCTTATTGGAGCTTTATAACACAACTCATGGCGTTATTTACATCCATATGCATATGTACATATACTAAAACATCACACCAAAACATATGCCAAATTTTTTTTCTCAACCAACGAATAGAGAAGGATACATAGCCCACATCTGATCTGCCATCTCCCATGTAGCTTCATTAGTCCCAAAGTGCTTCCACTGCACTTCAACCTACTTTATTGCTCCGTTCCGAAGCATGAACATATTTTTCTGCAATATACACTGAGATTTTGGTCAAAATTCTCCATCTGGTTCCACCTGCAATATAGACTAGTCAATCACATGATCAACATCTTTAACATACTTCTTAAGCAATGACATATGGAAAACATCATGGAATTTCACTGTTGGAGACAATGCAAGTTGATAGGCTATTGGTCCAATCCTTTCAAGAATCTTGAAAGGTCCACAAAACTAAGGTGCCAACTTCGCACACTATCCAATCCTCAAAGAGCTCTTCTTAGACTTGATGCCCAAGTTCACATCTTCCCCAACCGAAAACTACTTAAACAACTTGTTCCAATCTGCATAAATTTGTTGCCTATCCTATGCTTCCTTTAGATTATTCTTGATCACCTACATTTCCTGTTCCATATTTGCCAATATATCTAGTCCTATCAACACCCTATTCACTGGATCACTCCAACTGATGGGAATATTATAACTCCTCCCATACAGTGCCTCAAACATACTCATCCTCAGTGACTCCTGATACCCATTGTTATAAACAAACTCAACCAACGGAAAGTCTCTGTTAATACATCACATACATCCTCAACATGTCCTCTAATATCATGTTGACCCTCTATGTCTGTCCATCTTTCTGTGAATGATAAGATGTGTTGAAGGCCAACTCTATCCCCAAACCTGCAAGTAACTCCTTCCAAAACTTGGAAGTGAACTTAACATTCACATCTGACACAATCTTCCTTGGAACACCATGCAACCTCACTACATTTATGATGAATACCTATGCCACATCACTAACTAAATATGTAAACTTCACTAGTATGAAGTGCATTACCTTAGTCAAATTTTCCACCACAACGATGATGGAATCATGTTGTTTAGATGTCCTTCACAAACCTGTGATGAAATCCATGGAAATGAACTCCCACTTCCACTTTGGAATCCCAATCGGTTGTAGTAGTCCACCTAGATGATTACATTTTGATTTCACCTTTTGATAATTCAAACATCTAGCCACAAACTCTGCCACTTCCTTCTTCGTATTTTTCCATTGATAAAACTTCTTCACTCTTGTTAATGTCTTATGGTATCCTGGGTGACCTTAATATGGTTTTGCATGAAATTTTCACAATATAGTATTCTTGAGATCATTGTTGTCTAGCACATATATCCAGTCCCTAAATCTGATCAAACCATCTGCTATAAGACGATTGTCCACGTCCTGCTCACTTGTACCCTGTTGTAACTTGTGCATAAGCTCCATGTACCTGCCATCCTATTGTCCTGCCTGTAAAATCTGATCCTGTAAGTCTGCCCCATAAGAACTCATAGTTGTTACATGATTCACCTATACTCTTATGCTAAGAGCATATGCTACCCCATTCTCTTACACTTGTACCTGATCTTAAAGTCAAACCCACTAATAGTGGCCAACCATATAGCTTGTCTAGCATTCAAATTCAATTGGTCAAATAGATACCTTAATCCACTGTGATCACTCATCAATACAAATCTCTTGTCAATAAGACAATTCCTCCACATCTTCAATGCATGGATGATCATTTCCAACTCAAGATCATGTGTCAGATAATTCTGCTCATGCTCATTCAATTTCTGTGACTTATAACATACTACTTGACCTTCCCGCATAAGGTCTCAACCAAGTCCTCTCTTGCAAGCATCTGCACACACCACAAAATCTTTGTCCAGATCAGTGATCTTTAACACTGGAGCATTTGTCAACACTTGCTTTCAACTGCTCAAACTTGCTACACATTCCTCTGTCCATTCAAATTTCTTACCTTGCCTCTGCAGTGATGTAATAGGATATGCAATGCGATAGAAGTTCCTGATGAACCTCATATAATAACCTGCTAGCCCCATGAATGATCTTACCTAACCCACATTACTAGGAGCTGCCCACTCCATGATAGCCCTTATCTTCTTTGGATCCATTGCTATGCCTTCCTTAGAAATAACATGTCCCAAGTAATGTACCTTTGTCTGAAAGAAGTTGCATTTGCTAAGCTATGCTCTCTCAGTAATATCAACATTGTTGCTAAGTGTTTGGCATGCTCTTCCTCATTCTTAGAATATATAAATATGTCATCAATGAATACAATAAAAAACTTGTACAGATAAAGACGCAACGCAATATTCATCAAGCACATAAAAGTAGCTAGAGCATTAGTCAAACCAAATGGAACACAACAAACTCATAATGCCCATACTTAGTCCGGAAAATTGTCTTGTTGGCCCTCAGTTTTGGTCTATTTTTGCTTAAGGAAAATTACTTAATCCTTATATTTTCCATCCATTTTCCATCACGTCCATCTCATTTTGATGTATTTTATGCATATTCAGGTGTTTAATTTTAATTTTGCAATTTCTAGAAGTTTTTATGAAAATTGAGTTTCAAGTGCAATTTTGGACAGAATCAGAAATTCCCGTAATAGCTATGTGGATGACATATTTGCAGGACACTTGGGCTCGAGCTGGATGCATGAATGGAAATCTTGGGAACTAGGACTGAACTAATTCCACTTGGTTCAGTCAAAACAAGCTTTATTAGGCCCGGTCAAGGTTGGTCAAACATGACTAGTCACCCAGAAAATCCCTAGGAAATAGGGCAGTTTTTGAGATTTTATGGGATTGACCATATTTCTTGGGATGGATTGGATGAGTTCGACTTAGATAGGTGGATATGAGTAGATATGATTGTTAGAAATATTATAGATCAGTTTGTTTCACAAAACCTCTATTTAAAGCCAAGACTTTGATGGCTTATGTATGTAACTTTTGTATAATTTTATGCTGAGACACTTTGGAGTTTGAAGCTAATTTGAAGAACCTGTTCTACTGCTATTTTGTTGTTCAATAATGTGGATGTGTGACTAAAGTTTCAGCTTCTGATATCAACCTTCAAGTGTGCAAAGCAAGGGTGGAGGGCCCCCACTCCAAGCTAAGTACACTTCTTGTTAGACTAGTTTAATTTTCCATAATTTGGTTATCTTAGAACTTGTTTATGTGATTTGCTTCAGATTGGTTTATGGTTGATGTGTGATGATTTATTTTATTGAATCTTAGTTTGTTCATCACTTTAGTAAGATGGAATAACAAGGTGTTCAAGTTGAACACTCCTGTTAAATTGGTGGATTGTAACTAGGTTTTTCCTTGATTACATGCAAACAATTTTTCTTATGTATTTTCAGTCTTCAATTGATAGCATTATGGTGAATGAATTATGATGGGAAATACTAAAGGTCTCTTAAGTTAAGAGCCTCCCTTCGTTGATGATTTGTCCATCTTAAGCTATTGAGAGTTCCTGGTTTCTAATTTCTATTCATCGAGTAATAATTGAGGAAGAATTGGACCTCTTAAGTTAAGAGCCATTTCAACTTTCCTTCATTGGAGGTGAATTGGAATTGTTAGTATAGGCTATATTTGTAATATGCAGTTCTTTAGTTTTTGAAAACTTGTCTTTCAAGTTTGATTATATCTGATGTCCATATACTGTGGATTTTCCTCCAAGTTTTACAAACCCGGATAGATAATTAAATACTTGTGTTAATTTAGTCAATAAATTAGCCCAACAAGGATATGCAACGTGATAGAAGTTCCTGATCAACCTCATATAATAACCTGTTAGCCCCATGAATGATCTTACCTAACCCACATTACTAGGAGCTGCCTACTCCATGATAGCCCTTATCTTCTCTGGATCCATTGCTATGCCTTCCTTAGAAATAACATGTCCCAAGTAATGTACCTTTGTTTGAAAGAAGTTGCATTTGCTAAGCTTGGCATACAACTGATGTTCTCTCAGTAATATCAACATTGTTAGAAACAAGGACGCAACACAATATTCATCAAGCACATAAAAGTAGCTAGAGCATTAGTCAAACCAAATGGAACTACAACAAACTCATAATGCCCATACTTAGTCCGGAAAATTGTCTTGTAACTGTCCTCTTCCTTGATGCGTACATGATGGTATCCTGATCTCAGATCAATCTTTGAAAACACTGTTGCTCCCTTCAACTGATCAAACAAGTCATCAATCCTTAACAACAGATACCCGTTCTTAATGGCTACCTTGTTCAACTTCCTGTAATCAATACATAATCTGAGAGTATCACCCATATTCTTCACAAACAACACTGGTGCACCCCATGATGACACACTTGGCCTAATGTATCACTTGTCAAGCATTTCCTTTAGCTGCAACTTCAACTCTACTAACTCTGGAGTGCTCATCCTATACGGTGCGGCATGGTCTTCTTGGGTGCAGCATGAACTATTTTCTTTGTACCTGTAGCCAGCTACACTAAGAGTCTACATGCACTTCTTTATTCAAACGACACTTATCCACCAAGTCAAGACTAACATAACTATAATTAGATCCAGGGTCGATTAAAATAGAAACAAATTTATCACAAAGCTTATCGTCCATCTCAATGATAGATGCCTGATGGTATGCTTACCTATTATCCAGTGTTGCATTAATACGAGGAACACTCTGACCAACATCCCCAACAATCTACGCCTCTTATGCACTATATATCTAAGGCCTACCACCCTGATTTTGTGGACAATCTCTCTTAAGGTGTTCCTTACTGCATGTCCAACACTCCAAGCATCCAATACCATCACCTCTATGTTGTTGTTGTGACCCATGTCCCTGTATAACAACATTTAACTTATTATGTGGTGCCACATTTTCTCTCTTGTTCCTTTTTGTCATTTACCTTTACCTTTATCTTTCCCTTTCCATCCTTGCTGACATTCATTCTTACGCTTCGACTGCTCACAAAAATGCTTCAATTTCCCAATAACTTCCTCAGGTGACCGAGGCTCATCATACTCAATCCGATCTCTAACTGCTAATCACAAACCACTGACAAATCATTGAACTTTAGTCTTCTCATCTTTAAGATATGATACATACCTCAATAGCTCCAGGAACTTAGTCGTGTACTCTTCATTTGTCATTGATCCCATCTTTAGCTCATAGAATTCTTTGGCCTTACCGTCGTAGTACCTTTCTGACAAGTACTTCTTCCTAAAAAGCCTCTTGAACTCATGCCAACTCAAGTCCTTTGTCCTGATGTCTCTGACCCGCTTCACATCTTCCCACCAGATATCTGCTTTACCTCTCAGGCTGAAGATAGCTACTCTGGCCTTCATATTATCTATGTAATTATGCAACTCAAAGAACTTCTTCATCTAAAGTATCCAAGCCTCTACATCTTCCGACTTCTTCAAATATCCATCAAAAGTAGGTGGCTTTGCTTTCTTAAATTCATATGGAAAGTATCCCCTATCACTCCTCGTGTAGGGATGATAACAATGACGATCATAATGCATATAAGAACCATAACTATAGTAGTACCCATGTCCATCACCTCTTCTATTTGGAGTATCCAATAGCCTGCCATCTCTCATTGTGTCATCCCTATCTGACCTGTCACCACCAGGAGACCTACTTCCATATGCCACATTAGTTCTGTCCTCCTACTCATGGCTAATCCAAAGTGGCCCCTGTTGCTGCAATTCTAACAAACTCTGAAGGAGTATTGCATTAACCTTTGCTTGTTTCTCTTGTGCCTGCATGATTTTGTCATTGTCCGCCTTATAACTCCTTATTTCTTCCTTCAAGCTTTTCAATGTGTTTGCTAAATCAGAAGAGCGACCAACACTACGTTGCTCATCTGATTCATATGGAGAATCTTTGGTGTCTACCATCTTGCCAATCATTTTGATCTCTTTCCTGTAAGGCATACTATGTTAGCTAAACCAAATCACAATGGACCAACTTACCTTAGCAAAATTCAGGGAGGATATCTCATCTGCAAGATCAACCAATCAACGTAGTACATGTATAACATAATCATGATAACATACATACATATAATACATAAGCATATAAGCTTATAACCATCATCCTAGCTAGAGTCTTGTCATCAATGCATGACCATACCAACTACACATACCATGACCTCATGCATGGCAACAACAGCCATACAAATGTATACTGACAATACACAAGCATAAACAACATGTAACCAATCATACACTCATGACAACACACTTCACAATGACAACATCCTCACTTTCACATGGTGACATAACTACAACCATGATCGACACCATGCATATCCAACAAGCATATAGACCATAAGGATGATTAACACATGTGCAATCGACATGAATGCATTACAACCACACATCGCCCATCCAGTCCAAGGGGTGAACCATGCTTTGATACCACTATGTGGTATCAGATATGACCCAAAAAGAGCCCAACCCGCTCTGATACAACTCTGAACACCTTCATCCCACATCTACCCAAGTAACCGACCAACCGAGGTAAATATGCGACGAGAGGCCACTATAATGGGATTCAACCTCCTAAGTCACCTTAAGGAAATGGATTCGACAGAAACACACCACACATACCTTTCACATCAACAACAGAACTCCTAGGAGCCATACCAACCACTCAGGTAACCAGCCCCTGAGACCAACAAAAGTTTTAATGCATCAAACCCTTGGATTCTCCCTTGATATGGACAAGGGTGCGTCTCGGAGGCTCCAGACGCTCGCATAATAAGGCATGCGTGCGTTGGGGACTTTTCTCCTTAGACTTGTGCCTGCAACTCTGGGATTTGTGCCACTTTTCCAAGCCTAGAGCCCATGTCACTGCCCAAAACTAAATGACAGGTTTAGAAATGGTTTAGAAATGAATTTACACAACAAAACAATGATACATTTGCAAAAACATTGACAAGGTCTAGATTGGACCCATACTAACCATGACACGCATTTCACCAAACATGTCACAAATATGTAATCTACAGGTTTAAAGGACAAATTTGAGCATAGGGGTCTCATACTTATCTAAGAATCGTTAAGAAGCATTGTTCCCTTATATCATTAGTTGCATTATCATCTATTAGGTCATAAATACATTTTTCATTTGTTTACAAATAAAACATGAGGAGAGCCATACATCATCACTGTCATAGTACATGCTTATAACCAACATAATAACAACATAATTATCAAGGATACATCAACCATAGAATCCACATATAAAGCAATACATTTACAAATAGGATACCAAGGAAAGAACCTCTTATTAATGAATGCAAAAGCCAACCCAATATGGGACTACCACGTTCCACTCGACCATATATTGGCTGACTCAGATCTCTCTGAAGCCAATCACCCTAGTGCCTGTATTCCAAGCATGAATGTGGGACTCAAACCAAAAGAACCAACCAGGGCATCTCGATGCTAAACCACCTCACCCTCTTCAATAGAAACCAGGCTTTATTGCAATCAACACCGGATCACTAGGCCAAAACAATAAACATGTAATAACAAGCTTTACCATGATCTCCACCACATCACTAGGCCAAAACAAGCATGGATGCCACCATATTTCTCCACCTACACCATGAGTAATTTTCCTATCTCTTAGTCTCTCGGGCTTTATCGCAATCCACATCGGATCACTAGGCCCTAAATCGAGACTCCACTCTCCAGCCTTTACTGTATATCCCATCTCAGGATTCCTAGGCTTGATTAAGGGCAACCACCTCTAGGATTTACCGCATATCCCGCCATTCACTGTTGAGGATTCTTAGGCCCACTGAGGCAACACAAAATCCAGCTTTACTGCAACCCACAGTCCGGTTCAGGGGTTACTAGGCCATGTGTTCTTTTATTCAGAGATCCACCTCACTCAACTTCAAATCCATTTGGCAATCCAGCTTAACCAAAACATGAGAACCCCATCACACCATGGCTATCTGGAAATGCCAAGGCTAGGCTGAAAACATTGTCACACTTGGAAAAACCCATGCCAATGACAGAAAGAGAACCATGAACACACATGCAATACCATGCATGGCAAATATAGAAAGGAAACCACACATGCAAATCGATACTTGCAAAGAATCATGTTGTAGCTGCTTGATGCTGCTCTTCCTTGCTTGATCTCTGCTTCCTCTTACCTCCTTCGCCTTTCTTGATCCAATGCCAAAGTACTCCAAGAAAACTTTGTGTGTCCAAGAGTGAGAGAGAGAGAGAGAGAATAATGAGAGAGCTCCAAAACTGAACTAACAAAAGGTACTAATTGATCCTCATAAGCCGGTTTATTAATGAGGCCTCTATTTTCTTCATTTTCCTCCTCACATGCAACTTGTGGCCTTCCATCTTCCTTTTCTCCTAATTTCCATTATTTTCATAAATAAATTCCGATTAATGCCACTTTGTCTTTCCAAATGCCTTAACCATTGCCTTTGCCAATTCCATTAGCCATAATAAACGAAATGAACACCCACACTAGGATATTTTGCCGAAAATTCAACTTGGAATAAATGTCCAATAATTTGTGGTTATTATTTTGCCTTTATTTACTTTTATTACATGAAATTTTCACCAGGGTTGTTACAAAGTCCCAACTCCTTATACCTCAACCTTCTTGGAGACATGCACAAAAAAAATAGAAAGAGCAGACCACTTTGATACCACTGATCCAAACTTATGCAGGAATGAAACATAATACAAATATAAATATAAACACAAAGATGCAACAAAAATAAATCTTCATTTCATTAATATCAAAGAATTGAAATGTGCTCATATACAGAATGGAAATAAACTAGCTCAGACGATGGTAGCTTATCTCTTAGAAGAGACATGGCAGCTACAATCCTATGAACTGTGTTACAATGAGATTCAAGGGCCCTTTTCATTATTTAACAACGAAGGGAAAACCTTAAACAACCAAAACCATAACCCTAGGAGATGGAATGCTAAGAGTTTGTGGGCCTCGTTGGGGTTAGTTGGACAACCAACTTCTTGGGGTCGTAACTTGGTCATATGATCTTCGTTTGCCGCGTATGATACCTTGTTAGAAAGGTCTCTCAAGGTACTACAATATTTGCATCAAGAACCTGCTTATGGCTACGAGCCTACTACGAACCTCAAAAAAAGCGTCACTTGGGGGGTAAAAAAACTCCAGAAGTTTAGTACTCGAAGAATTTAAATGTGCTTGTATACAGAATGGAAATAAACTATCTTAGACGATGGTAACTTATCTATGAGAAGAGATGTGGCAGCTACAAGCCTTTGAACTGTGTTACAATGAGATTCAAGGGCCTTTTCATTATTTAACAACGAAGGGAAAACCCTAAACAACCAAAACCATAACCCTAGGAGATGGAATGCTAAGAGTTTGTGGGCCTCATTGGGGTTAGTTGGACAACCAACTTCCTGGGGTCGTAACTTGGTCATATGATCTCTGTTTTCTACGTATGATACTTTAGGCCCACTAAGGCAACACAAAATCCAACTTTACTGCAACCCACAGTCTGATTCAGGGGTTACTAGGCCATGTGTTCTTTTATTCAGAGATCCACCTCACTCAACTTCGAATCCATTTGGCAATCCAGCTTAACCAAAACATGAGAACCCCATCACACCATGGCTATCTGGAAATGCCAAGGCTAGGCTGAAAACATTGTCACACTTGGAAAAACCCATGCCAATGACAAAAAGGGAACCAAGAACACACATGCATGCCAAATATAGAAAGGAAACCACACATGCAAATTGATACTTGCAAAGAATCATGTTGTAGCTGCTTGATGCTGCTCTTCCTTGCTTGATCTCTGCTTCCTCTTACCTCCTTCGCCTTTCTTGATCCAATGCCAAAGTACTCCAAGAAAATTTTGTGTGTCCAAGAGTGAGAGAGAGAATAATGAGAGAGCTCCAAAACTGAACTGACAAACGGTACCAATTGATCGTCATAAGCCATTTTATTAATGAGGCCTCTATTTTCTTCATTTTCCTCCTCAAATGCAACTTGTGGCCTTCCACCTTCTTTTTCTCCTAATTTCCATTATTTTCATAAATAAATTCCAATTAATGCCACTTTGTCTTTCCAAATGCCTTAACCATTGCCTTTTCCAATTCCATTAGCCATAATAAACCAAATGAACACCCACACTAGGATATTTTGCCCAACATTCAACTTGGAATAAATGTTCCATAATTTGTGGTTATTATTTTGCCTTTATTTACTTTTATTACATGGAATTTTCACCAGAGTTGTTACAAAGTCCCAACTCCTTATACCTCAACCTTGTTGGAGACATGCACAAAAAAACATAGAAAGAGCATACCACTTTGATACCACTGATCCAAACTTATGCAGGAATGAAACATAATACATATATAAACATAAACACAAAGATGCAACAAAAATAAATCTTCATTTCATTAATATCAAAGAATTGAAATGTGCTTATATACAGAATGGAAATAAACTAGCTCAGACGATGGTAGCTTATCTTTGAGAAGAGACGTGGCAGTTACAAGACTTTGAACTATTACAATGAGATTCAAGGGCCTTTTCATTCTTTAACAATGAAGGGAAAACCCTAAACAACGAAAACCATAACCCTAGGAGATGGAATGCTAAGAGTTTGTGGGCCTCGTTGGGGTTAGTTGGACAACGGACTTCCTGGGGTCGTAACTTGATCATATGATCTCCGTTTGCCCCGTATGATACCTTGTTAGAAAGGTCTCTCAAGGTACTACAATATTTGCATCAAGCACTTGCTTATGGCTACGGGCCTACTACGGACCTCAAAAAAAGCGTCATTTGGGGGTAAAAAAACTCCAGAAGTTTAGTACTTGAAGAATTTAAATGTGCATATATACAGAATGGAAATAAACTAGCTCAGACGATGGTAACTTATCTCTGAGAAGAGATGTGGCAGCTACAAGCCTTTGAACTGTGTTACAATGAGATTCAAGGGCCTTTTCATTATTTAACAACGAAGGGAAAACCCTAAACAAGCAAAACCATAACCCTAAGAGATGGAATGCTAAGAGTTTGTGGGCCTTGTTGGGGTTAGTTGGACAACCAACTTCATGGGGTCGTAACTTGGTCATATCATCTCCGTTTTCTGCGTATGATACCTTAGGCCCACTGAGGCAACACAAAATCCAACTTTACTGCAATCCACAGTCCAGTTCAAGGGTTACTAGGCCATGTGTTCTTTTCTTCAGAGATCCACCTCACTCAACTTCAAATCCATCTAGCAATCCAGCTTAACTAAAACATGAGAACCCCATCACACCATGGCTATCTGGAAATGCCAAGGCTAGGCTGAAAACATTGTCACACTTGGAAAAACCCATGCCAATGACAAAAAGAGAACCAAGAACACACATGCAACACCATGCATGCCAAATATAGAAAGGAAACCACACATGCAAATCGATACTTGCAAAGAATCATGTTGTAGCTGCTTGATGCTGCTCTTCCTTGCTTGATCTCTGCTTCCTCTTACCTCCTTCGCCTTTCTTGATCCAATGCCAAAGTACTCCAAGAAAACTTTGTGTGTCCAAGAGTGAGAGAGAGAGAGAGAGAATAATGAGAGAGCTCCAAAATTGAACTAACAAAAGGTACCAATTGATCCTCATAAGCCGTTTTATTAATGAGGCCTCTATTTTCTTCATTTTCCTCCTCACATGCAACTTGTGGCCTTCCACCTTCCTTTTCTCCTAATTTCCATTATTTTCATAAATTAATTCCAATTAATGCCACTTTGTCTTTCCAAATGCCTTAACCATTGCATTTTCCAATTCCATTAGCCATAATAAACCAAATGAACACCCACACTAGGATATTTTGCCCAATATTCAACTTGGAATAAACGTCCCATAATTTGTGGTTATTATTTTGCCTTTATTTACTTTTATTACATGGAATTTTTGCCAGGGTTGTTACAAAGTCCCAACTCCTTATACCTCAACCTTGTTGGAGACATGCACAAAAAACATAGAAAGAGCAGACCACTTTGATACCACTGATCCAGACTTATGCAGGAATGAAACATAATACAGATATAAACATAAACACAAAGATGCAACAAAAATAAATCTTCATTTCATTAATATCAAATAATTGAAATGTGCTTTTATACAAAATGGAAATAAACTAGCTCAGATGATGGTAGCTTATCTCTGAGAAGAGATGTGGCAGTTACAAGCCATTGAACTGTGTTACAATGAGATTTAGGGTCTTTTCATTATTTAACAACGAAGGGAAAACCCTAAACAACGAAAACCATAACCCTAGGAGATGGAATGCTAAGAGTTTGTGGGCCCCATTGGGGTTAGTTGGACAACCAACCTCCTAGGGTCGTAACTTGGTCATATGATCTTCGTTTGCCGTGTATGATACCTTGTTAGAAAGGTCTCTCAAGGTACTACAATATTTGCATCAAGCACCTACTTATGGCTACGGGCCTACTACGAACCTCGAAAAAGCGTCATTTGGGGGGTAAAAAAAACTCTAGAAGTTTAGTACTCGAAGAACTGCTAAAATAGTAAATTGTGTTATAATGAAGGAAACTAATGAAACCAGTTGGGGGTCTAGTTGGAATAGGTGGGTGGCCACCAATACCCACCTGGATCAAACAACTATGTGCGAAAACATGCTATAAACAAATTTATCTAGAAGCATGTAAGTGGAATTAGTGAAATCATGATAATGATAAACTCAACTTACTCAAACATTCACCAGGCACAGTAAATTCTTAAAACTATTTTAGACCATAACAAAAATAAATTCATAAATAAATAACATAATTGGCACAATAGCCTCAAGAGTTAGCTTAATCGGTCAAATCAAGTGCCTCCCCAATGGGAGGTCACAAGGTCGAATCCCGAAAGCTCTTGGGGTTAGGTCAGTAAATAGGCCGAGGGGTGTTGATGCCCTTCGGGTGGCGTCCACTCAGTGTTTAAAACCCTGGACGTAGCGGCTACCCACTGACCTGGGTATCAGTGAACCAGTAAGTGAAAAAAAACATAATTGGCACAACAATGTGGGTATAACTCAATGAACTAAATCCAAGGTGGTATGAGTCAATTTAGGGGCATAATTCCTTCAACTATGAAAACAATGGTCATACTTATAGCTTATGTTGTATTACATATGACTATCAAGTTGGTTGTGCTATTTGTGACAATAGACTCCAATAAGCATATGCAATTATCATTGCAAAAGCATATCAATACTTTAGCGAAGTCAATGCAATGCACAATAGAAAACCAAACACACAAAGAATAAGAATAGAGGCAAGATATAAAACACATCTATGTAGAGAGTCATTGAAATGCACATCATTTATTTAGTAAAAAAGTGAGTTGAAGCAAAGTAAGGAATGATTACAACTCTTCAATATGAAGACAATTATGATAATTATATATTCTCATTGGAGGAATACAAAACAATGTAACTATAACACATGCATTGGATGATTTTGTATAATCATTTTTTTTTTAAATTTTAAATCAAGGTTATAAAGCCTAGGGCAAACCCTCGAGTACAATAGTATACTCATCGTGAACTCAAAATGTCACTTACGAGAATTGAACTTGGGTGGGGCTGATAAATATCATTCCTCCTAACCACCCAATATAAACCCAATTGGAAATAGTTTACATCTTTGTATAATTGGATGCATAAAATTTGTGATCAATGCAATGATTATAAAGGCAAGTTACTAGAAGCATAACAAACTATTGTGATTTATAAAGATTAATTCATTGTTTAGGGCATGAGAGTGGACCTAGTAAACTTGGACGACTAAAGGTCACAGGTGTGTTAATTTCATCAAGGAGATTTCAATATGGATGTCAAAAAATCTATAAATGTGTTGACTTAGTCTTATTCAAGTTGATACGTTGGAGATGCCACATATATGCTCCACCAAATAAGGACACATGCCACGTTAAAGCATGGGTGTGGATCATGGTTGAGGTGGTCATGTTATCACCTAAAAATTGCTCACAATGCGACACATGTGATTGTTGAAAAGGTCAACATCATAACATGGGAAAGGTTACCCATGGTAATTAAATCAATGACTAAAAAGCAGTGAAAAACTATACAAAAGTAGGTTTTAATTCATCCACGTAAACTCATAACGAGGCTTTTGTGCGATCCACATGATCATTCCTTTAATAATTGCATAGATTTGCAAGAGAATAAATCTCACCAACTTTTGACATAATAAATGCCCACATCCCACTAGAATTCAAGGTCAAGCTTGGACATTGTTGGTTCAGAGCCCAACATCACATATGAATGGTCATTTGGTAGCCTAAAAGTCTCTTCATGCATCGAAATCCTCACTTGGATTGGGCTCCATTCACACTTGGAGCTAGCTTTAATGGAGCTGAAAAAATCTATAAATAAAAATCCATGGGCAAACATTTAAAAACAGAAGTGAAGGTAATGTTATGCTGCCCAACTTTTGTGATAGTTTACATAGCTGCCAAGCATTGCATGTGATAACATTATCACATTTGGCAAGTTTTCTATCACCGAAAAGCTTGCAAGCTTCTTGGCATTGAGATAGAGCCAACAAAGGGGAAACAAAAGAGCCTCCTTCCTTAAGGGCATTGGAGTAGGTCCACCTTGCTTAACACAATCCTCTTTTGTGTCTCATCAAAGATCATCAGAGCTTTGTTCAATTGGCAATTGAAGAAAAAGTTTGCTTCCCACCATCTTGTCTCTTGTTTATTTCTTGTTCATTTGCATGTTAATCCATTTAATTTTTATTTTACAAATTATTTCTTGCTTTGCTCCAACCTTAAGAATTTATGTTATGTTGTAGTAGTGCAACTCCTCTCACAACAAGTTTAATTTTGCTCAACCACTTGGCAAATCAAACCAAACAATCATGACAAGGAACAAGAGTTCATTACGAAAAATCTTGTTGTTTGCACTCTAATGGTCACCCCAAGGGTTGAGAAGAGTTTGTTGTAATTCACAGGGTATCAATGGATGAATAAGGAGTCCTCTCTCAAATAATTATGGTCCTCCTTGCACTAGAGGTAGAAGTGGCAATCCTAGGTGGTGGAATTAGATGATGATGTGGAAAAACATGGGCATTGTCCATTAACATAGTAAATATTCATCACACTTTCTCAAAGCGACATGTTGTGTCATGTTTGGTTGCATGCATCTAGACGAGTGTCCCATGCCTTTGCTTTACTTAAGAAGGTTACATGTTCCGTTAAAGATCACATGTGGGACATGGTTAAGGTGGTTGTGACAAGGAACAAGAGTTTGGGGTGATGAACGATAAAGAAGCTTTATCACGATCAAATGTTGTATCGATGCACAAATCACTCAACCTCATTTTTTATTACTAATAAAAGTAGATCATGGAATGCGAGGAATATAATGAAACTCACAACACAAATATCACTCTTACTAGCTCACTACCATCCACCAACTTATTGGCAATTATGAGGTGTTGCATGCATTTTTTCTTTTGAAGAAATATCCAAGCGGATTGACCCAAAAAGATCCTTATTAGAAGACCCTAATCCCAAATGCATTGAGGAGAATCAACTTTGTGACTTCCCATTAACAAAATAATTTAACCAATTAAATCAACCCTTAAATTTAAAATGACACAACCATAACATATTAAAAAAATATAAAACTTTTCATATCCATCTACCTCCCCAAGTATACTAGTACATATTTAAGAAAATGAAAAACACTTTATTATAATTGTTAAATTTCAACATTAACAAACCGCCCACTTATTAACTTGTATTAATACACCTACATTGAATATATATTTATGACCCCAAAGAAATCTCAACAATGTCTAAATACTACTTAAACACATTGTCCAAATTACACATTTATAACACGATGCCAAATCATTACTTTGCTGGATATGGTTCACATTACCTTAGTGTGACTACAAATACATTACTCCCCTGGGAGAGGCTATAGAAGTGCAGAGACACAGTGTCCCTGACCGAAACTGATGTTTTAATTGCCTGTGCCGAGGTGAAGCCTCGGTAATAAGCACAAGCCACTAGGCTCGCATGCAAATACCCTAATAAATGCGCACGCGTTAACCACATTCTCCAAATGTCCCACGCAAGCTTCTCTAACACGACAAAGCACTTTCCCTTAACCCGAATACCCTAATCCCGGTCCAGACGCAACCACATGTCATGGTTAATGATAACTCCGATCGATACCCCACACCATGAATAAAATCGGCGTGTGCTCTTTTGGGGTCTCTTTTATATAGACGTGCATATTATTATTCCTAATTCTCGCCTTTCCTTTCCTCTCTGCTCTGTCTGGTTTTGGTTTTCTGTTGTTAGCGAGTATCGATCGATTAAGCTTCATATTCAGGCGAGATCCGTGCGCGTTTTGAATTTAGTCAGCTTCAAAGGCGAAACGCCTGCGGGGAAACGCTGTACAAGAGCCGGAGCGTTGCAATTTCCACGCGCACAGAACCCTCAGTGCGCCATTATCATCTAAAATTCTTCTTTCGAGTAAACAGTTCAAAGCCCTTTTTCCACTTCTTTGTTAAAGGTATTCGACTTTTTGAAATCGTTTCTGGGTATTCCGTATTTTCATCAAAAATCTCGTTTTTGCACCATCTGGGGCTCTGTTAGAGTGGGTGATTTTGTGGGGCAAACGAGGGTTTCTAGGGTTTTACAATGGCGGACAAGCCAGTATCACCGCACAACATTTACGAGGCCTCCACACAGCCTCACGGGGATGCGTATACTTTTCTCGAATTCAATACACAGGGAGATGACTATGATTACCCCGAGTTTACTGAGCTCAGCCAGCCCATCAGGTCTCCTGTTTGGGCAGATGGGTCTCAGCCTTCGGATGCAAATGATCTCATTGGTGCCACGTCGGGCCTTAATCTGAACACGGAAACTGGAAATGAAGGGAAACAAAGGAATAGTCAAGCGGGTATAAGTGGGGATGCCCTTGCTGGCGGTATGAGCGGGCTTAATTTCGAAGAACCTGGGTGTGAGGACGATAACAATGAATATTCCAAGAGGGACACCCCCCAGCACGCCTGTAAGTACTGCGGGATTCATAATCCTGCTTGTATTGTTCGCTGCAATGTTCCGTCGTGTAGGAAATGGTTCTGCAACTCCAGGGGCAATACTTCCGGTTCACATATTGTTAGTCATCTGGTAAGCGAATTCTGATTCTTTATTGGGTCATTCTCTATTCTGTCATTTTACAATTGTATAAACCCCCCCTTGCGCTCTGTAGAAAATAATCGTTGCATTTGCTGCCATCTGGCTAATGTGTTTTTATCATATTGCTCGTCTTGGACAGGTTCGAGCAAAACATAAAGAAGTCTGTCTACATAAAGACAGTCCTTTGGGGGAGACTATTCTCGAGTGTTACAATTGTGGTTGCAGAAATGTGTTTTTATTGGGATTCATTTCTGCCAAAACGGAAAGCGTTGTTGTTCTTTTATGTAGAGAACCTTGCTTGAGTGTCAACGCGCTGAAAGATATGAACTGGGATCTAAGCCAATGGTGCCCGCTAATCGATGATAGATGCTTTCTACAGTGGCTCGTCAAGGTCTGTTTTGCATACTTATTTTTTCTTAGTCCAGAGTATTTTTTGTTAGGTTGGCTTTGTATTTCTTCAACATCGGCACATATGTTATTTTCCAAATGTCAAACAGCCAAGGTAATAAGTTGTCGTTTATTTATCCACAGATACCTTCAGAGCAGGAGCAACTGAGGGCACGCCATATCAGTGCTCAACAAATCAACAAAGTAGAAGAACTTTGGAAAACAAGCCCTGATGCGACCCTTGAAGATCTCGAGAAGCCCGGTGTAGATGATGAGCCGCAACCTGTTGCTTTAAAATATGAAGATGCGTATCAGGTACAGTAGGAAATTTTAATGATGTTGGGCTACTGTTCGAAATTTGAATGCATATTTCTCTATAACGAGTTCCCTGGCTTCAATTTAGCATATGTACTCTTCTTTGTTCTGTTTTCAATGACAAGATTGCTCACTATTTTAATGTTTACTGTTCAAGATTGTAAAGGAGTCATTAACAACAACACTCCCTTTTTGCAGTATCAAAATGTTTTTGCACCGTTGGTGAAATTGGAGGCGGATTATGACAAGGTATTGCAGTAAAATTATGTTAATAGCATTACATTATTTTTGATCGTCAAGTATATTCTCATAAATATCTGACTAAGTAATGTAATTTGCGTATTGTGATGTATTAAACCGATAATTGTTACGTAATAGTATTGAATTAGTACATGGTCATAAGAAATGCATTGCTCACTGTAATCATTGCTCTTGAGCGGATATGATATGTTAAACCATGCTTGAGCCCAAGTGGCCTTTGAAACCCAGATCATGGGGCAGAGAATATTTGAGTCATCTGGCCTTTTTTTTCATATGCTCCTCCTTGTACGCTACATTATGCTTCCGCTGCTGTTCTTCTATATCCTATGTCTGACCTGTATCAATCTTGTGACCAAAACCCAGATCATGGGGCAGAGAATATTTGAGATCTGGCCTTTTTTTTCATATGCTCCTCCTTGTACGCTACATTATGCTTCCGCTGCTGTTCTTCTATATCCTATGTCTGACTTGTATCAATCTTGTGACCATAGTTGCTGTGGCCCCTACCTCCACTGGTGAAAGTTGTATCCCAATTGCTGATCAGATTTTTTGGCCTCTTATTGATGTGTGTAGGCCTCACAAATCATTAAGAAATGCTTCTCTGTTTCCACAACTTGTTAACCACATATCTGGCATATCTCTCCGTTTCTCCCATTTTCCACATTCCTGGCATGTTCTCTCCGTTTACACTTTTTCTCACGTGTTCTCTCCTTCTATAGATCTGTTGGTTGGTCCCATCCTCCTGTTTCATGGCATGTTATGTCTTCACCCATTGATCTCTTAGTTTTGCCTGTCTTCCTAACGCACATCTTAGCATGTGTAGCTTTTCCTTAGCTCTGCTATTGGTTATTTTTCTTGTAATGGGATGATGAGCATAAATTAGTTCTGAGCTTTTATTTCCCCATGTGTGTTGAAGTGCTCCAACAGTTAGTTGCGTTCTTCTGATATGCATCCTCTATTTCCCTGTCCCATAACATTCCTATGTATTCTCAACTCTTTCTTTTGCGTAGGGAATTCTTCCTCTGTTATTTGCCATTCCCCAAGTTGTCGACTTTTTTTGATTACTGACTATTCTTTCGTCTTTTAGTTTTATTTTTGGGCTGATTTTTGTTAGGATTTTATTGCTTTATATGGTAATCAATCTTTGTCTGTATGGTAGCAGCCTTATAGTTGCAGCCAGTGTATGAAATAGTGTTGTTTCAGCCAACGAGATCTCATATGGAGCTGCTCTTTTTTATCAGTGCGAAGCCTTCTATCATGTGTTTTTGTACTCTATTGTTCTTTGTTGTGCTAGGTCCTCATAGAAACTTTTGAATATAGGCATGATTGATGTCGAAAGAGTGGATAGCACACTACAATCCTATAACTCTTTTGTTCAATACAGTTCAGAAGGTGAGAAGATAGTTCACAAGTTGAGAGCAATTTTCAACTCTTAGAGCTGCTTTCTTGAATTTAAACCGTCAAGTAAATTCTCATAAATGTTTTAACTCCTAGGGTATTTCCAGTGGTTCTCTAGAGCATATTTTTGCGTTTTCTTTTCCCATACAAATTGGGAATAACTGTCTCCCTGAGTTTATCTCTCAGCATTGTATTAGTAGTTCCTCATCTCTGTTATTATACGTCTTTTATTTTATGTCTTAATGTGAGGCAGTGGTCTATAATGGAATTTTTTTGGCCAATTAATCTAGCGAATATTGAGCTTCTCATAATGGTTCTTCAGTTTATTGGATCGTTAGTTTCACCATCCTTGAAGATGGGCAAAGTGAGGCTTGTTGTCCAATGGTCTGGGGAAAGCCTGAATCAACTGAATTACTGGTATTGAATTGTTACCCCAATTTGAAATGATCTGTGTGTAGCCTTTCAGCGTCTCTTGTTTTGCCTGAAGTCATACTTTTGATCCCATTCTTTACCTTGTACTCTGTGAAGTTTATGCTGTACTATTCGATCATCTTTTCCTTTTGGCGTGTATCCTGCAAAGGCTTTTTATGCTGGACAGCCATTGCTTGGGCGTTCTGTTATTTTCATGTTATTTCACTGTAACGTTCAACTCTTTCCAGAGGACCTTGGGGTTCTACATCACCATCACCATCTTTGGTAGTTCTGTTCGAGCAGCTTGTATCAGTTGAGATGATTGGTCTATGCATCTTGTACCTGTATTTGCACTTTTATATTTAATGAGTTCTGCATGTATGGCGTCCATTAGCTCCTTGGAATTCTCCTCAACTTTTCTTGCTGCATCCATGAAACCTCCTGGGGATGGGTTTTTTGGATTTCCTGTTCATTTTCTGCATTCTCTCGTCATAATTTTATGGCGGTTGATTTTTAATCCCCTTGATGATTTGTTTTTTCACCTTTAACCAGTTTAGTTCTTCGTATAATGTCATGGTTTGATGACAAGTCGTCACAGAAGTTGGGGACTGTGAAGTCTGTTCACTGCTGAAATCATGGCATACTCTACTATGTATCCTTTCTGCATGTGATCAGCTATGTCACATGGTTTGAGTTCAAGAACATTTAAATTTGATTTGAACCCGTATTTTCTAATAAGGCTCTCATGAGACTTGTCATTAAATTTAATATAAAATATACTTAAATTTAATGTTTAACCCAATCTAATATTCATATATTAAATTTTTAATGCTTATAATACAGATAATGTTGCTCCTTTATGTGTGTGTATAAAATATCGTTAACTTAATATAAAATTTAATTAAATTTAATATAGAATTCATTATAATATTTATATGTTACTTTTTAAACATATATTAAACAGTATGTATGAAATAAATTATGCCAACTACATCGTTGTGATGTAATTAAAAAGGGATAATGCTTACTTGCCTAAGCTGCCAAAGCGATAATCTTCTCTGCGCGAGTGCAGCTCCTTCGATGGTTTCTTGGCACTCTCTTGGCACAAACTTTACGTATAATCATTGTCTCATTGTCTCTTGGAGGCACAATGGCCCACATACAATATACACTGGATGCCTATGCGTGTTTTCATTATAGTGGTAAAAGGCCAATATAGATGACTGTATTGCCTATGATAGAAATCCTTTATCTGCATGTCCTATGGGCCAAACCAAATTAGTGGGGTGAATTAAGTTTGAATTTAAACGAGACTTCAAAATTAGAGTAGTTTGAACTCCAAAACTAAAGTACTGTAGACCCTGTAGCATAAAGCAAAAGCAGATGGAAAAGCAAAATTGAAATGAACTCTTCATTGAGGCTGACTTGAATTTGAAAATATTTTCGAGGTTAGGTGAATTTCAAACCTCAAGGTTCAAGTTCTGTAAACTCTGTGACATTGGTGATAAGTAATGTCTATAGCTTTTCTTGCTGCTCCAGTCTGTTGCATATAACAAGATACACTAACAGTTCTAAACTATAACACCTTCTCCATGGTTAGGGTTGACAGTAACAAATTACAATGTTCGGTCTGTCTTGGATTGTGAGAGCTGCATTTCCCTATTTCATGTGTGGGATTTGGGCATGGAAAATTTCAAGGATGGAAATTTATCTTGGAAGTGTGAAAACCTTGGCGAATCTTATTAGTTGTTGATATGCAAACTATAAATTTTTGACGATATTTTTGAAAAATTAGTCAAATTTGTAGTGATTTTATCTCCATAAAATTTTGATGATCAAGATAAAATAATTGTATGCTATAATATTTGGGTGAATCAGTTTTAAAAATGGAAATTGACTATCTTTTTGGAAAAGGCATGGAAAATTACCCTATTTGGGAAACTTATCCCCTAAAATTTTCACTGAATCAGGATTTTCTTGTTGTATGACACTATTATGACCTCATGGTGGTGCTTCCTACATTTCCCATGCATCTGGGATGGGGGGACACTTGGGGAAATGTTTCCCCACCTCACCCTTTTGGGGAGGTCGGGAGAACGTAGGGGAAGGGGAGAACATCTCCTCAGTGTGGGGGCCGCATCTACCCAAAAAGGGGTGCTTCTGGGTGAACCCCATTAAAAAAGGGGTGCACCCCTTTTGATGGGGATGCTCAGAAATGCCCCTCTTGAGTTTCAAGAACCTTTGTGTGGGAAGTGTAATGTCAAGCCTATGACCCTATTATTGCTAGGCAATTCATAGTAAAAGTGACGTTCCATGTTACCTTTCATTTTCATTATTTCCTTTTACTTCAATTTTCAACATTACCTTGAAATGACAAGGGATGTTTGAGAGTGGTTCCAACCTTATTGGATTTTATATGGAGAACCGTTTTTTTGGTCTGGTTTTTCTATCGAGTTTGGTTCAGTTCTGACCGGTTCTCAGTTAAGAGGGGTTCTCAGTTCAGAGGGTTTTCTGGTTTGATCACTGGTTTGGTTTTGATAATATTGGTATCTACTATAGGTCTATTTTGCTTGGTACTAATTTGGTATGAATGATGAATCTAATTTAAAATCAATTTACATTATAGAATGATGAATATGGATCAATTTATTTCATTATTGAATCTTGCGGTGTATGTATTATTGATGTATGATATACCAGTATGGATGATGGATATGGATCAGTGCATTTTATTATTTAATTCAATTATCTGTGGATCAATATATTTATGCTTTGATTATTGAATATACCCTGATGTCTCCTTGTCCACCCTAAATTTCACTAAAATTTGAAGGTTACTCCCACACTTCCCCCTTGTGTGTCTCTCACCGTACTCATGTCCCCCAGTCTCAGAGTCTTGGTGGAACATTGTATAAAAATGTTTGCATTGGATACTTTTTGACATTTTACAAATATTTAGTAGTTATTATCAATACATACTTAGATTATTGTAAATTTGAGTTTCATGCTTATTTTTCACTTCTCTCTAATAATGACATCCACTTTCTCTTGTATTGATAAAAAAGCTGTTACTAATGGCTCGACTGTTTTCTTCCAGGTTCCAACCTTTCCAGGTTTTGAATTATGGTGGCCTTGTGTCTAACAGTGAATCCTTGTGCTATGAGAAATGCTTCAAAGTTGTGACCTCTTGTTTGTCCTTGATAGTGTCATGTAACTAGAGCCAGATGGTAGAGAAAGGCTGTTAGGTAGACAGGATGGAAGATAGTTACTGATCCACTCTTTTATGTTCTCCACTAAACCTCCTTCCCCTCATTTGGTTACCTTGTTAAAGAGGAAGAATGAAAGTTTTCCTATACTCATTTTCTTGTTGGAGAGCTGAAATACATGTGAGCTGATTCTCAGAGGGAAATTTACCAAGGCCATATATCAGTCCCAAGAAGTAGAACTGGTGATGCCCAAGGTAATGAGTAGTTAGCGTGAGCCTTTTCCATATGGCATGGCAAGGTCCTTAGACAAAACATTCGAAGGGCCCTAACTCTGGATATACAAAGGAAAAATTCTAGGAAACTCCGGGAAAGTATTTCAATGATTCTTACTGTAAGATTCTTCCCCTCTATGTTTGGGAGTGGGGGGGACACCTTGGGGGTAGACCCCTATGAGCCCTATCGTTCGAAGGTTTACTTCCCCTTCTGTCTAGAGACCTCTGGATACACCATTTCTTCACTGTATCTGTTTTTGTAGAACAGGACAGGTCCATTGTAACTGTAATTACCTTTCACACCAAGGCATTCTACACTTGCTGTAGCTTCCACTGAACTCGTCAGATTTGCTTTGTTCCTCTGATAAGGCTTCCACTTAACTCATCAGTTTTACCTTGTTATGTTGTGGAGTCAGTGCAATTGGGATGCCTATTTGTAATGTACACAAGGAATTTACTATGGGTGCCTAGGGAGGTACCCGTGGGAATAAAGTAATATGGACACGTAATAAGAGTCCATTTGTTAGTTGGTGAATAAGGCCTGCTTGGTAGTTTTTGTTTGGAGGCAGATCCAGGCTAGTGCAGGTTGATGTCCTCCTCTGTTTCTTCTGTATTCATCCATGAGTGTTGAATGTGCCCACTGTGGAGAACTTTTGGTGTCTTTTCTAACACCTGATTAAGGGGAGTATTCCTTATTTGATCCAACAGACATTCACCATCTTTTATATATGGAATTATGATCACCAACTATGGAAAAAAAGGCGAGTTAAATTTATACCTACACCTGAATGGTTCAGCTCATCAGCAGAAAGAAGGCTTGATTATCTTGAGCATCTTAAACTTGGGGACCACTACATGAATGTCAAACATGCTATGGAGGACTGTTATATGTTTATGTTGCCAACTGCTGCTGTGATTAGGGTGACCGGGGTGATGTCTCCCCTCATCACTCTTCATCCAGGGAAAATAGTGCTTTTATGTTAAATTGACAAAATCATTGAATGCTTTTGATTTTGGTCGGAACACTGTTATGTAATATGGTTGTCTCTATAGTTCAATAATTCAGAACAAATATATATTTCCTTTATGATATTTTCTTACAAGGTTTGCATATGAAGGCAAGGAAAAGGTTCAAATAATTTGTGCTATAAATAATGCAAAGAAAAGGTTCAAAATTAGTAAGTTTTGGTTATGAAGAACTGATGTGTAGAATATGTTTAGAAATTAGAAGTTTATTGACTTCTGTCCTGTTTTCAGATTTATGAAGAACTGATGTGTAGAATATGTTTAGAAATTAGAAGTTTGACTTCTGTCCTGTTTTCAGATGATGAAAGAGTCGCAGAGCAAGGACAACATTACTGTCCGTTGGGATATTGGTCTCAATAAGAAGCGCATAGCATACTTTGTCTTCCCAAAGGTGCATGTCCCCAAAGATACATTTCTGGAAATAATTTCTGTGGATTTACATAATTATTAAAATGGGTTGCAGTCTGGGTTTAATTTTTCCAGATCTGCCACAGCTTAAAAGTGAATGTCTTTTCACTGTAGGATTTATTTATTTATTTATTTTATTTTAATATTTCCTATAGGAGGATAATGAATTGCGTTTGGTACCTGGTGATGAGCTGCGTTTGCGTTACTCTGGGGATGCATCTCACCCTGCCTGGCAGTCTGTCGGGCATGTGGTATGCCGTATTCATCTTCTTTACTAGTTTGCATTTTTTTCAGATAAACTATTCATGGTGTGGTAGGCTAATAAATATAATGGGTGAAATAATTCTCTCTAACTGAAGAAATAGGTCGATTGACTAATTAGAGATTAATGGATGTTAAAATTGTAATGCTTCATTTGGTTTTGATACTTTTCAGATTAAACTCACTGCCCAGGAGGAGGTTGCACTTGAGTTGCGTGCCAGTCAGGTGAAATGAGTGATTTCTATTTGCAGCTCTATGATTTGTAATTGTGGGTTGGCTGAGGGTGTTTCTGTGATGTTATTTTAGTGCTGATTTTGTTTTGTATATGCCTTTTTTAATTCACAGGGAGTTCCGATTGATGTTGTTCATAATTTTAGCGTGGACTTTGTTTGGAAGAGCACAAGCTTTGATCGTATGCAAGCAGCCATGAAGACATTTGCTGTAGATGAGACAAGTGTTAGTGGGTAGGATGGTTACCCCACTGTTAGTGGAAACTTTGTTTGACATACATTGTTGTTTTAGTAAAAGCTGCACCATGTTTCACTGATCTTTTTGTTTTACCATCCTTCCATAACATAATAATTTCTTAATGAGGAATTCATGTATCTTGTCACTATCAGTGTGATGATTATATGTTCGTGTTCTCTGTAATGAATGCTATTTGTAACTTGGTTTTGGAACTATTATGTAGTTACATATATCATCGGTTGCTGGGACATGAAGTTGAGGTTCAGACTGTTCGTAATACTCTACCTCGCCGATGTGGGGCCCCAGGGCTGCCAGAACTGAATGCATCTCAGGTGAACTTTGGCTATTTTACATATTTTGAATATGGTGTTTATATGCTATCTCAAATGTAGCTTGTAGGAAAGAAAATAGATTATTATGCTTTTCCTGCTTGATAACAAAAAAAGGTCAGGCATTGATACTCCTATAGATAATGGGGTTTTCCAAGCCATGCTACTCACTCTTGCCTATCAGCTACTGGCAGTGTTTTGCAGACTGAGGATTAGGAAGGCTCGGAGTATCCCATCATTTCTAGGATTATCTTTTTCATTTTTTTCCTTCTTTTTTTCTTACAGTTCCCTTATACTCTATGATTGGTATACCCAATGTTGATTGAAAGTAGAGGCATCTACCCATGACATCTATCCATTGGACAGTCGAGCATAGATCCTGCATATCTATGTTCGTGTGTACAGTTTGTAGAAGTTTTTACACTGCTGAAAGAGTTTTTTACACTTGTCAATTGAAATGAACTTTTAATTTTTTGGGGTTTGCCAAATTTTGAATTTGAACCTAGAAGGTGGTTAACGAACCTTGTGACTTGGGAATGTAGTCCTCTTTCATCCATTGAATAACTAATAGGTAGTCCCCTTGCATCTAGTGAATATTTAATACAGAGTTGCCCAAAATCTGGTTTCATGAAATCCCTTTTTCAAGTGCAAGAATGAGAACCAATTTGAGCATTGAGAGGCCACGATAGTAGTTTGTGGCATGTCCAATTGAATTTTTGAAGTAAAAGAAGTGACCTTGGGATAGGAAAATGATTCCCCCAACCCCATTCTTTGATGGGTTCCTTTTTGAGGCTTTATCAAGGAAAGCCCAAGTAAGGATTTGTTAATATGAGATGTTTAAACCTGAGAATTGAGGAAAATACAATATAAATGTTAGGAATTTGTCTAACACACTTGGAAATGTAGAATGCCCTTACCCTTAAAAAGGCTTCGCATTCTTGGCCAACCAAATTCTCTAGACCAAGTTTAGGGTGAGAGCTTTGAAAGCTTTTGTGTCCTTGTTCTAATGCGGTTTTCCTAAAGCTTCTTCTATAATCTCCTTGCTAACTGTTGTGAAGTTTAGTTAGGCCTTCAATTTATTTGGAGACCTTGTTTGAGAAGGGAAAACTTAATATATATTTTTTTGTTTATACAAGTATTATTATTTAAATTGTATATCTAATTATAGTATATTTTTTTGTTTTCAATTTTTTGAATCCTATTCTTTGGGATACCCATGGGATCAGTGACCATCGTGACCACTTGCAAGGAGTGGCTTTCTATATATTAATTTATATATATTGTGTGTGTTGTTAATTTTGCTTAATTCGAGACTGGGTGGGAGGAATGGATTTTATCCTCCCCAGCTAGGTTCAATTCTTGCAAGGGACATGTTGGTCTCTTAACCTTCTTAGCCCAGGTGGATGGGAGAAATGATTGTTAACATCTCCAACTTAGGTTCAATTCCTTCAAGTGACATGTTGATCTCTTAACAATTATATCATTGTAATGGCTTCAATCTTCTTTGACAGGCCTCATGCTCTAAAGAGTAAGGTTTACTTTGACTACCATCTTCAAAGTGAGTGTAAGTACTTGGGGGTGTAACTTGGGAAATATATATATATATATATTTTGGAGGTGTGACCATTTATCAAGGAGGTTTCCATTGCCATTGCTTTCCTTTCTTTCTTGGAAAGAAATAATACCTAGAGCACACCTTCACATTGTACAATCTATGGGAGTGGTAGTTGCTGAGCATAGTGAATCCATATCTTTGCCCTACATAATGCTTGACTGCATAAGAGGGCCATATACTCGGACCATCCATTTTCTAGTGCTTCTCGGAGATTGAAGCCTAATTCCCAATGTGGAATTCATTTTGATAAAGCTTAGCAATTCGAAGCAATGTTTTAAAACTCAGACTCGGACTCGGAACTTGCTAAGGGTCAACTCAACCTCAAACTCTCCCTCAGTGGTCTCGGTCTTGACTCGGTCTAGGTCTCGACTCATACTAGGTCTCGAATCAGACTAGTTGGTTCCAATGACTTGGTCATTGTAAAAAGTACATTAAATATTCAATTTTTAATGGAAAATCATATTTTTAAAGTTTTTCATTCCTAGTTCTCGACTCAGATTAGTTGATTCCAGTGACTTGGTCATTGTAAAAATTAAATATTCAATTTTTAATGGAAAATCATATTTTTAAAGGTTTTCATTCATGTTTCCAAACTGGAAGCCTTAGAATAATAGAGAGAAGACAACACCGCATCAAAGTAAGCTCAGACTAGTTGATTCCAATGACTTGGTCATTATAAAAATTAAATATTCGATTTTTAATGGAAAATCATATTTTTAAAGGTCTTCATTTCATGTTTCAAAATTGAAAGCCATAGAATAATGGAGAGAAGACAACACCGCATCAAAGTATGCTGATGAATATATCTAGTATATCATAATGGCACCTGGTCTAGGTCTCGACTCATACTAGGTCTCGAATCAGACTAGTTGGTTCCAATGACTTGGTCATTGTAAAAAGTACATTAAATATTCAATTTTTAATGGAAAATCATATTTTTAAAGGTTTTCATTCCTAGGTCTCTATTCATACTATGTCTCGACTCAGACTAGTTGATTCCAATGACTTGGTCATTGCAAAAAATAAATATTCAATTTTTAATGGAAAATCATATTTTTAAAGGTTTTCATTCATGTTTCCATACTGAAAGCCTTAGAATAATAGAGAGAAGACAACACTGCATCAAAGTAAGCTCAGACTAGTTGATTCCAATGACTTGGTCATTATAAAAATTAAATATTCAATTTTTAACGGAAAATCATATTTTTAAAGGTTTTCATTCATGTTTCCAAACTGGAAGCCATAGAATAATGGAGAGAAGACAACACTGCATCAAAGTATGCTGATGAATATATCTAGTATATCAAAATGGCACCTGGTCCACCGTCCAATACATGTAATATATAGAGATCAGAACAAAAACACATAATCAATGCTGCTCCAAAAACCAACTCCTCAATGCTGCTCCAAAAACCAACTCCAAGTGCTCACAAACTCTTCACAAATGCTCTCATAAATGCAATGAGATAGTTTTGAGGAAATATAAGGGGTTGGGTCACCTTTATAGGCGTGGGAGAGGGGTAGATGGGCTAGGAAATAGATTAAACAAAAAAAATTGATTTCAATTCCACCCAGCGTTCTATTTTTCCAGCTGCCGAGACCGGCCTATTTAAGTTGGGCTTGGTCAGTTTGGTTGGTCTGTTACTGAACTGGCCTAGTTGGTGATCAACTCAGCCGGTTTGGTAATGGACTGGCTGCTGAACTGGATAATTGACCTAGTTGGTCCGGCTAGGGGTATGGCTCGGTCAACCAGGTCGAGCCCGAGTCAGATTGGCCTAGTTTTAAAACAATGATTTGAAGTCTAATCCAGTTCTGATCTGTTTGTTGGTACCCACATGCACATATTTTCCATCCCCAACACAGACAATCTAATGTGGTTGTGAACTAAATAAAAGTCCCGTGTTGAAGGCTTTGGAATCTCCGACCTGGTTTTTGCTATATATCCCTCTAAATGTTTCTTTACAGGAACTTGATGCAATCAACGAAATCTTTGGGTGATATTATTTGCTAATAAAGATTCTGTGCTAGAATCATTCTGCATCCTTCTATCCCGAGCACATAAATGTAATGAATCTCTTTTTAATTTTTGATAATAGAAGCGTTGGCAGGTACACTAGACATCCAATATATAGGTATAGCACATCATCATCAAAACATGTCCATGTTGTTATATCTCTTCCCACCTGAACACATGTTGCTGATTTTGGAAATTGATGAATCTGCTTAGTCCTTGTGCCACTGATAAAAAAGGGTGAGAGTGGACATGCTTGATTAATCTCTCTAGTGGGCCTAAAAAGAAGCTGCCCCACTGAAAAAAATTCAAAGAAAACTGGGTAATTTTCCTCAAACCATTTGATAAACATGAGAATTTGTTTTTGACCCCCTATCATATGCATTTCATAGGTTAAATTCAATTGCAAAAGCAGGGTACATTCTTGTTTTTTATGGATCAACAGTTGCATTATGTATCAATCTGTCGTATATGGAAACCAAACTGCTTCTTGAATATGGAATGAGAGACATAATCTTTAACACAGTCAGTTGACCTAGATTTTTTTTTTTGGAAAAGTGACACATAGGATTCTCTTAGTGGTCAAACTTTTCAGTATTTGAAGGTTTATGGATATTGGTAATAAAAGTGAAGCTGGAATCCCCCAATAACTCAGCAGGTTAACCATTGAACCCAGATGCAGAATCAGATTGGAAAGAGTTCATTGCTGCATTTGGTTCAGGCTTTCCATTTAGTTTTTCTGAAACATTGCACCAAAAAAGTTGTGATTGCCATAATCTTGTTAAGATTTGCTATGTTGGTTTTTGTTTTGATGCCTTGGTAGTGCCTAATTGCTTCCTTGGTCATGTCTTCAAAATTGGACCCTTCTGCACCAAACGCACTGTGGATTCTTGATATTGTATTTTGGGCTTTTCTCTCTCTACACTCTGAAAACTGGTTGATACTCCTTTATTTAGGTATCTCTGTTCTTCATCCTCTATGTCCATTTTTTATTGACTGTTAGCCTAGTTCTATCTCTTTCAAAAACCTCGATATTTGCTCAAGATCATATCTCATAGGCTAATGTTTTGTGGACATTTATTTAAATATGAATCAGATCAAACCTAATTTGCTGCTTAAAGCCCCCCACACGATATTTCACATATTATTCTAGTTTACCAGAGTTTGGATTGACTGGAAATAGGAATCTTGAAACCTTTTGTCTTGTCCACACCTTTACTCTGTCTTTCAAGTTTTTAATGTTTTACTTTTACCACGTGAACAAATATTTGATGAAGTGGTGGTTAAACCTAGAGGCAGATTAATCAGTAATCCTGTTTCTCTGCAAATTCCAATTGAAAATATATAGGAGACTGATCAGGGCCTCCCCTACCCCTACCTGAGATACATTCCTGCTGATCTCTGTCAGAAGTCGTTCATTCACCAGGAATCTGTCAGATGCTTCTGCTAGGTCCTTATTGCTTTGGGAGAAACCACTTAACAATTCTGCTCTTCATGAATCAGGCCAAATGTTGGCTTGATAGACTGGTGAGTTGAAATCCCTAGTACCTGCTCCTCCCTCCCTAGGATTATTTTGGGGTAATTGAGATCTTAGGAGTGTTCTAGAACTAACCAGCAGCAGGCTTTACTTTTAAGTAGATGGAGCATATATTTTGAGAAATGCCAAGGTTGTCGTCTGTTCCTTTGAATGGAAAGGAGAGAAAATAACATTATCCACTAGTTATATCCACAAAACATCAGTTATATTCTGTCCCGTGATATTCTTCGTGATTTTTTCCTCTAATAGGAACACGGGAGTTTTTTTTTTTTCTTAAAATTATTTATGAGCCATCCCCCTACAACATTGGTTTTGGACGAAAATAACTTCGGGCCTCTTGAGAGTGTCCTTTTTCAGGTTCAGATCCTAAACCTCTCACATATAAAGATAGAGATGTCAGTTTTAAACTTTTTAAAAGTATGAATATCTAAGGTTCTCCTTCAATTGTTAATTGCCTACTTGCTGTACATTAACATCAGCCTGAAGAGGAGCTCTAGATATGGTGGATTTTCTTCCCGTTGCACTCTTTTGAGATGAAAGTTGAGAATTCCTCTATAGCACCTTGTTAAAGAGATGCAAATCAGCATCCTTTATCCTTGTATGTGGTAATTAAAAGTCCCCCTGTATATCCAGGGAGTAGCTGTTACTTGCTGTAGTCCTTCTTTCTGGTAATTAAAACTCCCACCTCTGTGGATCCAGGGAGTAACTGTTCCCTTCAGTATTTTGAGATTTAGGCTTTAGGTTCTGTCGAGCTTCTTGATGCATCTTATTTCAGGGTCATATTCTAGACCTCTCACATTTAAAGATAGAGCTATCAGTTTTAAACTTTTAAAAGTCTGAATCTCTGAGGTTCTTCTTCAATTGTTAATTGCCTATTTGTTGGACATTCACATCAACCTGAAGAATAGCTATAGATATGGTGGATTTTCTTCCCATTAACTCTTTTGAGATTAAGGCTGAGAATTGCTCGAGTGCCTTGTTGAAGAGATGTAAATCAGTATCCTTTATCCTTGTTTATGGCAATCAAAATTCCCCATCTGTAGGTCCAGGGAATAACTCCTGTAGTCCTTGGAGGTTTGGGTGCCCCAAATCGGCCTGCCACCCTTCAGGTGTCTTTTCATGACAATGTTCAAACTCTAATAATTTTTGCTGGATTTGAATTAATCCCACATTTTTTGCTCAAGCAGCTGCTAATTTGTTCCGCACTGTAACCATCTAAGTGAGGCCCACCTAGAATCTGAGCAGAATCCTTCCTTTTATTGTGTCTTTTATTTCAACCCAAAGACGTTCGGGTTTTGAAACTCATCCATCAGGTGTAATTGAAAGGGAAAAAGCAAATGGACACTGTAAATCATAGCCCCGAGAAAGTGCTATTCTTTCCTTGTAGAGACGGGTCTTTCTAAATCTTCTGAAGATCCTGGACATCACCATTGGCCTCTATATTTTGTTGTAGTGAGTCTACCAAAACCTTTTTCTTGATATTAGCCTTTCTCTTTACTAGAGGTTTTTGAAAGGCTTTATGGAGTTACGGGTGATATGATTGGCAGTCCTTGGCCTGTTACTGTTACTCTTCTGAAGGAACTGTGACCATCCTACCATTACAGCTACTTCCATACTGTATAGCTTGTGCAGTATGTTCTAAGAGCCTTGTAGTCTTGTGATATACAGACCCACACAGTTGCATGTGTACCAATGGCCTAATCAGCTGCTTCTTTGTTGGACACCACTAACATAAGTTTTCAAGAACTTGAATTCACAGTGTATCTGATTAAAAGGTCAAACCTATTTTCCTCGTGGCATATATACTATGATAATGCAAAGAGTCATACATTCATCTTCCATTGCTCTTATATGTTGCTTCTGCTGCATGAAATTCCCACGATAGTTTCGAACTAAGCTGTAACACTGGAATCATGCATTTAGATTTTCCTCGAGACTGACTGAATTGAATTGCTGTTGTCTTCAGTTAGACTCTCTTGAGTCTTGCCTCATTACATCACGAATTTCCTGAAGCTCCTCTTTAGTACTTGATGAATCTCCTGAAACAAACAGAAATCCATCTGATATCGACAGAGTGCTAAAACACAATGGTGAGATAAGCACACCACAGTTTCCGAGCTGCCAATCCCAAAAAGAGAGCAATCCATCTGATATTGACAGAGCGCTAAACCACAATGGTGAGATAAGCATACCACAGTTTCCGAGCTGCCAATCCCAAAAAGAGAGTTGATGGACCAAGTGAGTTCAAGCTCTGCCGAGTAGAAGGGATAACACAGCTAAAAATCCTATTTGCTTCCTTTGACCGAGAATATTTGAGTAGGAATAAACTGCCCACAACATACAACAACGATGTGGTTGGCCTCCTTGGTCCATAACAAATCAAGGCGTTGATGGGCAGATCAAATAACCAGAATGGAGAGGAGCTCCCAGAAAATCAACTAAACCCACAGTATGAAGGGAAACATCAAATCTTAATTCAAAGCCAAATTCAGAACCCATAGGCCTTTCCAACCTGTAGAAAATAAAGTCACATATGTCCATTCACTCGCTATTTTTACATGGAGGTACCCACTCCATAAACCCAAATGCCATACCAAGAGCCACCAGCCAATGCTGTGAAATAGAACGTCTGAGATGTCACACTATGAAATTCATACCTTGAGCTAACATTTCACATTGAGTGTGCCTGATTGGAGTGCTTTTTGATACTTATGCGGAGAATGTGGGTGAAGCATGCCACAGAATGGGAGTGTTCAATTCCCATAATGTTGGATGTAATTGTTCCGTCATCCATACCACAGGCCATATACCCATTTAGCCTTCAATATTGAAGGCTAAATTTTGAATGTCAGTGAGACAGTGTATTGTCCAGTGATTACAGAACTGATACCGATTCCAGAAGTGACAGATTTTTACATTTTATTATTATGTATGTTTCATATTTTTTTAACTACATATAGTTTAAAATTTTAATTTTATTAAAGCTGTATACTTCGTTATTATTTTCATATCTATCATATGCATATAATGTGTATTAAACTTCATAAGACTTGTCATTTAATTTTCAAAATTTAAAGTCCGTCGAATGCAATGCTGAATTTTATTATTAAAATTTTCTGTCGATATTTCCTCAAACTAGTTGACTGAGGTCGGTGGTGAACCTTGCCATTTACGACAATTATCCCCTCTTTTTCTGAAGTTTCTTATTTTCATATTGGTTAGCTTGGTGATTGTTTTCGTGTAGAACATGATAAATTTTGAAACTGGGAATGAGGGTCAATGCTCTACCCAACGCTCACAAACACAGAATGTAACTTGAAATCCAGTGGATTGGTACCCAGAACCATGTGTATAATAACATTATTTGAATCCCCTAACTCTGCATGTTAAATGCTAGCTAGATTCAATCCTTGCAGAAGGGCATATTCTTTGGCCTGGTTGTTAGTAGAAATTCCCAGACTTCAAGCGTAGGTGTAAAGTTTTGTAGATGTTCTATGCTAAGAGCAATTTCACTTTTCTCACAGCAATCATACAAGTAGATAAGCAAAATGCAGATAGAACATATAAGCAGATCTTACAGAAGACAAATCAGAAACAAGAAAAATGTATGTGTTCATTTCGGCGGTCAACAGGATGCTTCAACCAGCAAAGTCTCCTTTGGTCAGCCAGCCCAGCATGTGTCACAACAACCCTCCAACCAGCATGTGTCACAACAACCCTCAACGCTGGTCAAACTTCTGTGAAACCCTAGCAGCAGAAACATCCTCTTTGTCCTTCCCACGTGTGGCTGAAATTCGTCCTCCAGGTAGCTCGTACTTTTAGGATGAGAGAGGAAGATGTGAGTGTATTATATTCTCTCCAACTTTTCCTGTATATATATATACATCAATGAGGGTGTGTGACACATCTGTTGGGCATGTGAGCCTACATTACAAAACTGGCTGACCTTGCACATATAATTTATTAAGAATAATAAATTCAAAATATAAGTTCTGCTTATCGGATTAAGACTATTTTTATATGGATTTTACACCTCTCAGAAAGAGGAATCCAACAAAAATATTAGCCTCTTAATCTGAGCATCAGAACATGGAGTTTGGACCTAGTTGTCCAAATTTAACACTCCCTCTCAACTAGGGAGAACTCCATCTATTAGTGCAATTAACATCGTGAGTCATCCCGCCGAAACTTGCTTTGCTGGCTTCTTTATTTTAGAACAGAAGTGGGTCAGTCACAAAGACATCATTCCCTGACTGACATAATCAGTCCAGAGGTCCCAGACCTCACAAATCTTGATCCCAGATCAAGTGGTTGGACCATGCCATCCTAGATAGAGAGTACGGCAATCTCTGATGCGTCCATCAGTCTTTGCTAATAGTCTCTAGCTTTTCCACACCTCATTGGCCAAATGAGAGGTACTTCCCATGAGCCCTGAACTCAATGGGTAGGATGCATACGGGGCACAGATTAAATGAGTGGCGAACCAGCTCAATAATCACAAGGGTGGGGTAGAAGCATTATGAGTGCTTATAGCTCCGAGAAGCTATCCCCAAAGCCCCCCAGAGCTCCCAGAGCTCATCGTCCAACAGGACCCACATCATAGGGTCTTTCCACGACACCAAGACTCTCACGGAAGGTTAGGAACTTGACCTTCCCCAGGGGCTTAGTGAGAATATCCGCGACCTGCTCATCAGTTCCTATATGATCGAGCCTTACGGCGCCTCGCTGTACCATATCCCGGATAAAGTGGTACCTGATATCAATATGCTTGGATCGGTCGTGGAACACAGGATTCTCAGTCATACGAATCCCACTCTGATTATCACAGAGTATTACAGTGGTATCTAGCACATGTTGGAACAGCTCACTAAAGAGCTTCCTCAACCAAACTGCTTCACAGCAGGCCATACTAGCAGTAATGTATTCGGCCTCCGCGGTGCTCAAAGCCACCGACTTCTGCTTCCTGCTCATCCATGAGATCGAAGCAAAACCAAGATTGAAACAGCATCCAGATGTGCTCTTACGATCCACCACACTGCCAGCCCAATCAGCATCAGTATATCCCCGGAGTATCACACTCCCGGCAGTGTATCTCAGCCCATGGTTTATCGTGCCCCGAAGATATCTCAAAAGATTCTTGGCACCAACCCAGTGAAAACGATGAGGCACAACCATCTGTTGACTCAAAGTATTCACTGCAAAACATATGTCCGGACGGGTGTTCACTAAGAACATCAAAGCTCCTATGAGTTGACGATACTCAGTAGGATTGGCCAAGATAGGCCCTGCAGCGCTGCCACTCAACTTCTTAAAGTTGAGTTCCATTGGTGTCGACACGGACTTACAGTCCACCATCCCAAATCTTTCCAGAAGCTTCACAATATACTTTCCTTGAGAAAGGAAAATCTCTCCAGGTCTCTGCCAGACCTCCAGGCCTAGGAAATAGTGCATCAATCCTAGGTCTTTCATCTCGAACTCAGCAGCAAGCTCCCTCTTACATTGATGAATGAGAGGGTCATCACCTGTCAGGAAGAGTTCGTTCACATACAACACTAGAATGAGAGGCTTTCCTTCCACAACCTTAAAGTAAAGGTTTGGATCAGTGAAGCCTAGCTTCATCAAGTAACTATCCATCCTCTCATACCAAGCTCTGGGTGCTTGCTTTAACCCATAGAGGGCTTTCTTCAACCTGCAGACATAAGTGTCTTCGATCTTGAACTTCAAATCCCAGAGGTTGTTCTACATACACCTCTTCCTTTATTGCACCATGCAGAAAAGCGGTCTTGACATCCATCTGATGAAGACTCCATCCTTGCATAGCAGCAAGGGCTATGATGGATCGGATGGTGGTATATCGAGCCACAGGTGCAAATATATCGTCATAGTCAATTCCTTCCTTTTGAGAGAAGCCACGGGCAACAAATCTTGCCTTAAACTTTTCAGCACTCCCATCAGATCCATGTTTAATCTTGTAGAGCCATTTAGCGGTGACAATAGATTTGTCCTTCGGTCTCGGGACCACATCCCAGACATCATTCTTCATAATAGCCTCATATTCTTCATGCATAGCATCCTTCCAGACTTGATGCTTGATGGCTTCCTCAAAAGATCCAGGTTCAGATTGTATAATAGTACTCATGGCAGCTAGATACCCTTGGTATCTACACGGCTTCTTGCTTTCTCGGAATGTTCCCCTTGGGGCAGCATGACCCTCAGCATCTTCGAGGGTGTCCCAGAGCCATGATGGCCTCTTTCCTAGAGAAGGGGAAGGATCAATAGGGTCCATTGGCCTTTCAACATCAGGCATAGTCTCATCTTGGGGTTCTTCCAGATTTCCAGGTCTTTTCTTCATGGTTTTCTTCAGATCTAGGAAGATCTACTACTTTCTTTAGGGAAGCATCTTCGTCAAAAGTGACATCATGGCTTATCTCTACTTCCCTTTGACCAGGTACATAGACTCTATATGCCTTAGAAGTCTCACTGTAACCCACAAACATTCCTTTCTTCCCAGTAGCATCCAGCTTACTTCTCTTTTCTTTTGGCACATGAAAATAGACAGGACATCCAAAAATTCTAAAATGTGAGACATCAGGTTTCTTACCAGAGAAAACCTCTTCGGGAGTTTTGGAGTCCAAAGCGGAATGAGGGCATCGGTTTTGAATGTACACAGCAGTATTTTATGTTTTCTCCTTCTCCAAAAACCCATAAAAGAGAGAGAGAGAATACATTTACAATAGAAGTCAACACTTTGACTCTTGATATCTGCAGAGATCAGTTGAAGACATATTACTTCAAATGATTCTCTAAGGTGACTCCTTCACCTATCATAGAGCTACCTCTCAATCATTTACCGCACTGCTGTGTAGCACCTTGCTGTACCATCATAGTGTGTTGAACTTTGATGACTGAGTTGCTCCTGAACTCATCATCATTCTACCCTGCTAATGTGCTCATCATGCTGCTATTATAACTTCTCGTTGCTTCATCATGCTGCAACACTCTCCTTGATGCTTCATTATACAACTATATGTGTATTAGCCATAGCTGCAAGCCATAGCAAAGCAGCTAGGCTATAGTGCAATCTCAAACTACACAATATCTAGAGTGAGGATATACATATACCTTGACTGCTGTGAGATAGATCCATCGGAATTGTTCTCACCAGAATTATGACAGTGCTGAGAATGTTGTTATCTGAAGTTTATAATGCTTCATTCATCTGAGATAGGTACATCATTTAAATGTTGAGACTTACTGGTCCTTTTGAGACTTTGAGCTTGCTGTTTCAGACCTCTGAGAAAGACATCAAAGCCTGCACCTATACAAAATACTACGCCACACCTTATCACGGATATCTTGTGTCCATCCGAAACCTGTATACACCTTCTAGCAGTGCGGATCTCTGCCCTCATACTCATCCAAAGTTTCTTCTGCGTTTTCCAGCCAAGATCTAGCTTGACTGTACCATAAACCCATGAGGTGCAGTCAAGATCTTCAACGAAAATGCCTGCGGCTTCCTCATGACTTGACTGTAGTTTCATTACCCTTATTTTGGCTCCATTATCACGACTGTGGCTCTCAGCATTCCTCATAGTGGCTACAACAGCTTTTAAGGTGTTTCCATATCTGCGTATAACGTATTACAGTCTTCATGAATAACATATAAAGGCCTCTTTATTAACTGTGTTTTGCTGCGGCTCATCTTCCACCTTAGACTGCAGTTGTTCCTTTTGTGATTGCGGCTATCCCTTGACAACCTATGATGTTGTGTTCCCTTGACGGCTAGAACTCAAGATTGCAGCTCCTCTTGCAGCTCCATGTATTTACAATGGCTGCACACAATGTTTATCATGCGTGTGATGCATGTATATGCCTCCACGAGCGGCTATTATATGACGGCGTTGATGCGTGTATCCCCGAGCGGCTATTATATGACTGCGTTGATGCGTGTATCCACGAGCGGCTATTATATGACTGCGTTGATGCGTGTATCCACGAGCGGCTATTATATGACTTGCTGCTCGCGAATTGCGCTTCTCTTCCTCTGACAACTGTAACGCCAAGCCAAACCTCTCGGCACGCCGGTGCTTCTTTTCCAAGTCCGACAACTGTAAAGGCCCTGCAACGCTAGCAACTCCGTTATCTTCCCCCTCATTTGACGGCTTCTCCACGGATGCCACGACGGCCGTGACGGCTTCGACGGGGTCCACCGACTCTCCCATTAACGAATCTTCGCACTTCTTGGTGACACATTTGAGTTGGGATGCTTCGTCTCCGGAAGGCGCTTCCACGTTAACTGCCTCAGATTTTTCTGGTGTATCTTCTGACGGAGGAGCGGCCTGCTTTTCATGCGACTCAGGGCACTCGCCTACGGCATTCTCCGGCAGATCTGAAGAATTTCCCGGGCATTCATTCGACGAAGGACCGGGAACGCTGGGATTCGAATCCCTCTTAGAAAGTTCATCACGCAGCTCCTGGATCTTCAATTTCTTCCATTCTTTTGTGACCTTAGATGAATTTTCCGTCGTCGCCATTACCAGAAACCAAAAAATTAATGAACCCACAGAAACCTTCCACTGAAACCCTCAAAGCCTCGTAGTTCGCAGATACAACGTAAGTGTTTCTGCCTGCGTTTTTATGCCCAACGTATTCCAGCATTGTGCGTATATATATTCATGAAGCTGTTGTTGCGTATCCACATACATTCATGTAATTGTTGCCTATTCCAATTTATATGTTTCCATGAATGGCGTAGAGATTCATCAACCTGATTGTAATAGATAGAGTTTGTCTTCACCTCAGCTCTGATACCATGTAAAGTTTTGTAGATGTTTTATGCTAAGAGCAATTTCACTTTTCTCACAGCAATCATACAAGTAGATAAGCAAAATGCAGATAGAACATATAAGCAGATCTTACAGAAGACAAATCAGAAACAAGAAAAATGTATGTGTTCATTTCGGCGGTCAACAGGATGCTTCAACCAGCAAAGTCTCCTTTGGTCAGCCAGCCCAGCATGTGTCACAACAACCCTCCAACCAGCATGTGTCACAACAACCCTCAACGCTGGTCAAACTTCTGTGAAACCCTAGCAGCAGAAACATCCTCTTTGTCCTTCCCACGTGTGGCTGAAATTCGTCCTCCAGGTAGCTCGTACTTTTAGGATGAGAGAGGAAGATGTGAGTGTATTATATTCTCTCCAACTTTTCCTGTATATATATATACATCAATGAGGGTGTGTGACACATCTGTTGGGCATGTGAGCCTACATTACAAAACTGGCTGACCTTGCACATATAATTTATTAAGAATAATAAATTCAAAATATAAGTTCTGCTTATCGGATTAAGACTATTTTTATATGGATTTTACACCTCTCAGAAAGAGGAATCCAACAAAAATATTAGCCTCTTAATCTGAGCATCAGAACATGGAGTTTGGACCTAGTTGTCCAAATTTAACAATAGGTGTATTCAATTGTATCTCCCGGGTTTATGGTAACCCCTACTGTACCTGTCATCCCAATTCTATATCCATTGTTCATTACTTGTAGTGCTTTTTAACATTTTCTAAGAAAAAGAGTTAGGACCTTGTTTCCATGGTTGTTTTGCAGTCAAATAAGTATATTAACTATTATTCTTATTGGCTTCCGTTTTTATGTAGACCTAGATGCTATTTGGTGATGACCCTTCTGGAACATGATGAGTTCTCATCTCAACTTGTTTGGCTTTGTTGTTGTTCTGGTTAGTTGATTTTGTTTATATTATATAAAAAATAATCTGAGTTCCTTTTTTCTTTTCCAAACAATTGTGGTGGATGTTAGATGATTTTCCCAATTCTTGTGTTCTTGATGTTTAGCAGTTCTGCTAGACATATTTTCCTGTAGACAATATAAAATATGCTACATAAACTGAAACTGAATAGAAGCAGTTTAATAGCATAAAGTTCGAAGATTAAATGCAACAGTTGATTTTTTCAATGTATTTTTTAACCATTTTACCAGTTAATTCTGGCTTCAGTGTGTTACTTAAAAGGCATCTAACCTTTTATCTATGGATATGAATCCTTAACCAAAAGAGCATACTGGGGTGTTTGACAGTAATCCCATGTGAATAGTTATTTATTCCTGTGTACTGGATTGTTGAGATCCAGAGGGATCACTTGGGATTGATCATTAATCAAAATGCTTGATCCTGAGTATATTTCAGAGGGTTCAACATTATGATTATATATTCAAGTTATGATTAGAATGTGTTTTTGAAGTTACCAAAATTTCTTGAACATGCACACTTGTACAAGGCAAAATGATTAGTAATAATGGCAGCTAAGTCACTGAACCTTGGGTCATAAAACATGTGCAGGTTAATGCTGTAAAGAGCGTCTTGCAAAAGCCTGTGAGCTTAATTCAAGGCCCTCCTGGCACAGGGAAGACTGTCACTTCCGCTGCTATTGTATACCACTTAGCGAAGCAGGGTCAAGGGCAGGTAACTGTGATATGTTTTGATCGATCATCAATCAAGCAAAATTGAATTGTCATCAAGTTTTTAAGTTTTGTGGCTGTACATCCGTATCAAGGGTGTACCTATCCAAGGACCAGATGCACTTCCATTCGATACTGTATTAGTTGGCTTTTCTTTTAGGAAAAAATGCTGTTATGCTCTAGGCCATTCTAGTTTGTTATTATTACTGGCCATGCTTTTGAGTCCTGACCTCTGACCTATTTTGGTCATTAGCTGGCATTAATATAATTCAATTTCATTTCTGTGATTCAGGTCTTGGTGTGTGCTCCAAGTAATGTTGCAGTTGATCAACTTGCTGAGAAAATCAGTGCTACTGGGTTAAAGGTCTATTTACTAATCTGTATCTGATTTTATAATTGCTTTCTTAAAGATGTTTTGAAGTACATGTTTTGAATTTCTTACGCAAGGATTTCTACTTTCAGAAAGTCTGATCTTAGGCAACCTGCATATTTGATATTTTTGTTTTTATATAGAAGTGAGTTTGCAGACAACAATGCCAGACTACCATAACACAGGGGCTTAAGCATGCTTACTAATATTAACTAATAAGGAAATTTTGTTGTTTTGACGTTACAGGTGGTCAGGCTTTGTGCCAAATCACGGGAGGCTGTGAGTTCACCTGTCGAGCATTTAACATTGCATTACCAGGTCTGTTTCTCCAGAGGTTACTGTCATATTTTCTGGGTATTTTTCTCCGTATTCTGTTTTTTCACGCAATGTTTTCTTTCAAAACAATTACAGGTCAGGCACCTTGATACATCTGAGAAAAGTGAACTTTATAAACTTCAGCAGTTGAAAGATGAACAAGGTATGGATTCGGAATCTCATTTTCTGTAGAAAGCACTCTCAACTCTCAGGGTTAGTTCTTGGATGTGCTTAGAATAAATCTAGGTGGATGTTTTTTTTAAAGCTTTGCTGCGACCTCTAAGATTTGCTAATAAAGAGATGGATAGGAGATAAGATAATTTTTTAATATCTAACAATTGTCCATAAATAGGACATTAGAAACAATACATAGTGGTATCGTGAATGCAGCATCTATAAAAGAATATCTATCCTTTAAGAATCTAGTGTCTATCCTCGAAGAAAAAAGTAAGATACTACTTTTAGAAGGGAGGAACCCTTTAGCAACTTGAAAAGGAAGATCTCGACTGAGGTGCCCGGAGGAGGTGCTGCCCCCGGATGAGGAGGCTTTGTTGCTAATCTACTGATTTGTACTAACAATGGGTAAATCTCTCATATCATTCGAGGTTGAGGTGAAGAAACCTTTGATGGAACATTGCATTGATGTTCTAAATGATATGTAAGATATAGATACAGAATGTTACCCGGAGGAGGATGCTCTATTGAGAGATATAAATCAGTGTCAGGGAGGGTGTTTCCTGTGTTGGAGTTACCTTGGATGTGAATGCAACACTGTTGCAAAGGTCTCGTATGTATGTGAATTACTGTATGTTTGCCTCTTTGCACGTTTGTATTTGAGCATAGAGTCTCAACAGACTTGGATCCCAAGCCTTGGAGCCATATAAATGCATAGCCGCGGTAATGTTGTCATGTTGTCCAGAATTTCTAACTTGTGTCTAATGTCCTAAAAGTATTGTTGAAAACACTGTTGCTCCAGAATGGCTATGTAACCATATCTTAAGATAGACAGGGTCCCAGAAAACTAAACACCCAAATAAGTGTAAACGGAATCTCGATTTCATGAAAGTAGAGATGGAGATCTGCAAGCCGATCTTTGAGCCATTGAAGATTAATAATCTTGAAGATAGTTTTACGGTCAATTGTCAGATCATTAAAGTTAGCCAGGTTATCTAGCTACCTCTAGAGAGACTCTTTGGAGTAAAAGTTAGGAGGGACACATCCTTAATGAATAGGATGGATATAGAGACATGGTGAATGAGGGAGCCATCTAAGGTTGGGTATTCTCTGTAAAATGGATTACAGCTTATCTTATGAATATTCCAAACAAAGTGGGTGAGAGAGGACATCCTTCACTCCTGGAAAACCTTGTGCTCTTTGGAGGTGACCCAATACAAACTTGCAAACCTTGTGCTCTTTGGAGGTGACCCATTATGTTGTATGTCTGTTTCTCTCAAAACATGTGGTAAGAAGATGAGGTGATCTGGACAGGTGGTTGTTCGAGGACATCATATAATAGGGTGATCGTATGGGTGAACAACATTGACCAAGGGTCAAGTTTGAAGGGTATATTGGAATGATGGGGGAAGGGTTATGGCAAAAGGTTTTGGGAGAAAACAAAAAGTTGTACACAAATGCCGCTCTGCTGGACAAGAAAGAGATGGTTCTTGTGTTGGAGGAAACAATGATAAGATTTTTGGAGATTGGGGTAATAGGTGGGATCATGTAAGAGAGTGTGGCTATATTATTGTATATTTTTTCTCTTGGGGCTCCCGCAATCTGAGTTTTTGTTGGCGTCTTAGCCTTCCTGCGCTTTTTGTGACTTTCAGGTGAGGCTGCAGTGATTAATTGAAGAGGAGGGATGATTAGCAGAGGGTTAATTGATATTGGGGAGGGTAATGTGCTGAAGGAAGGAAGGTGAAGGTGGTGTGTGGATGGGGAGGAGAGGGAGCCTGCAATGGGAAGGGGCATCTTTATTCAGGGATTGCTGCGAGCACAGACACATGAGTGTATCCTTGACCCTCAAACAGGGGAAGAACTTTGCAGGCCTTCGAAACTCGTCATAAAGGAACCCATGAATACTTGGTCTGTTGAGCGCATGCAATTCACACACTAGAAGTTTGACCTGAGATGACCAGTCTAATTAGATTCCGCATGTGTAGCAAGGGAAATCTTGGGAATATGGAACGGCTGATGGGCTAGTTCATAGGCCAGCAGAAATGGAAGGGCCAATATGTTAGGTCGGAGACCAGGAGAAATGGAAAGGATGATGGTTAGGCTGTCGGCCAGGAGAAATAGAAGGGTTGAGAAATTGAAGGGTTGAATGACTCGAGCCTCAGACGGGGCTGTAATGGGAATATTGCGATGGGATTCCAGTGAGGAATCCTTGCAGAGATTCAAAGTGACTCAGCAATGGAAATTCAGAGCGTTGTGAATATAGAAAAGAATGATGGGTAGGAGAAGAAAAACTGACACCACACAAGGAGGAATCTTTTGTAATATCTGGTTTTGTGAAGAAAAATACTATAGTGGATCAAGTTTGAACTAATTGAAATGTTCCATGTATTTTTCTGGTATACTTGGTAATTATTAAAAATGATGCATTTTCAAACGTGTTTTTACAGGTGAGCTTTCAAGTGCGGATGAAAAGAAGTACAAAGCCCTCAAGAGGGCGACAGAAAGAGAAATAACTCAGAGTGCTGATGTCATTTGCTGCACTTGTGTTGGTGCTGGTGATCCTAGACTATCTAATTTTAGGTTTCGCCAGGTAGTACTAAAGTTCTGAGTTGCAGGTGTGAAGAGTGCGTATTTGAAGGAATTTTTTTGCAGGTCCATCAACTGAAATGTTGGGTTATTGTGCAGGTCCTTATAGATGAGTCTACTCAAGCTACCGAACCGGAATGCCTTATTCCTTTAGTTCTTGGAGCAAAGCAGGTAATAACCTATTCTAGCATTGAGGGGTCGCTGCCAAAAATGTTATGAAACGAAAAAATGATTCCTGTCATGTGTGCTTATCTATCCCAATCATTTATTCTGCAATATCAAATATAATACAGAATTGACGAGCAAATTGGTCGTTTTGTTGTTAAATTTAGGTGGTGCTAGTTGGGGATCATTGCCAATTGGGTCCTGTGATAATGTGCAAGAAAGCAGCTCGTGCTGGCCTTGCACAATCTTTGTTTGAGCGTCTTGTACTATTGGGTGTCAAGCCTTTCAGGTTACAGGTGAGATTATCATTTGTTTTTTCGGTTGGTTTGAAATGGCCACACAAATACGCTTTCTTTATATGCATATTTAGGAAGCAGCTAAGTGCACTTGTAATTTGCTAAATTGGGTTGCTAAGCACTTTGTTGAAAATAGTTGTCCAACTTCATAGAGATGTCCGGGAAACTTCTGATGTTATGTTATTGTCGTATACTTTGGCTTGAATGTATCATAGTTGCTTTGAATCTTGTTTTCATATTTTTGTCGATGGAATTGTCTGGAGCATGCAAAGTACGCATATTTCATATCAGTGGTCCATACATGTTATCGTTTTGGTTATAACATTCCTAGAGAGTACTTGTCCATGCCTATACATTCGGTCTGCAGATTAATACCATTGGGGATTAGTATTTTTGTCTTTTACTTTCAGGGTATTTGTTTGTCTTTGCACTATTTTCTAATCAATGTCTCTTCACTTACAACTGTATTTGATCTGCATGAATTTATCTTTTCAAATTTTTAAACTCAACGTTTGTCTTTTGTAGGTTCAATATCGAATGCATCCAACCCTATCAGAGTTCCCTTCAAATAATTTTTACGAAGGTACACTTCAGAACGGGGTTACTGTTAATGAGAGACAGCTAACTGGAATTGATTTTCCATGGCCGGTGCCAAATAGACCCATGTTTTTCTACGTACAGGTAGGTCATTTATTCATGTACTTTTGTGCGAATTTATATTATTTTTATTGATTTTCCAACATTGTTTTTCTGTTCAAGTATGCTTGTGCTTACGATTTTGTGATTAATTCTAACTTATGGGTTAACGTAGTCATGGGTGATGTTTGTCTGATTTTGCTAATTCATAATTTCAGATGGGTCAAGAAGAGATCAGTGCTAGTGGTACGTCATACCTGAATAGGACTGAGGCGGCGAATGTTGAAAAGATTGTGACTACATTTTTGAGGAGTGGAGTTATTCCCAGCCAGGTATAATTCCTTTTTTTTTTAAACATTGTATATATGTAAGTATGGATTTGCAAGATTCTTTCATAAACTTTTGTAATTCTTTGTTGTCTCAAATTAGATTGGTGTAATTACGCCATATGAAGGACAAAGAGCCTACATCGTTAACCATATGGCCAGGAATGGTGCCTTACGGCAACAACTATACAAGGAAATTGAGGTAGTACTCTGCATTTGTAACACAATTTGATTTTAAAAATTGAGCTTAGTGTCGAGCTGTAACTTCAAATTGCACACTTTGTAGGTTGCGAGCGTCGATTCTTTTCAAGGTCGCGAAAAGGATCACATAATACTTTCCTGCGTGAGAAGCAATGAGCATCAGGTATGAAGGTTCACATTCTTTGGAAATTTTGAAGGCATTTACTCTGTATCTGTGTTTTTTGGGGTATATAGATAGAATACATCGTACTCGAAAATTTGTACTTCCTGTGAAGATTGAGTTTGACAATTAACGAATAATATCTGAGATGTGGAGGTTAATTGTAATACATGTTGTTTTCAGGGTATTGGATTTCTGAATGACCCTCGAAGGTTGAATGTTGCACTTACAAGAGCTCGCTATGGCATAGTCATTTTAGGCAATCCAAAGGTTTTAAGCAAGCAGCCACTTTGGAATGGATTGCTCTCTCACTATAAGGTATTCCCATTTGTGTTTGTTGTTTAAAAATATAGTGCTTGGTATTGCAACTATTTCTCTATAATGCTTTATGCTCGTAAAAATATTTTTGTAATGTTGGTTGTCTTGTCTATAGGAAAACGAATGTTTAGTGGAAGGGCCACTGAACAATTTGAAACAGAGCATGGTCCAATTTCAGAAACCGAAGAAGGTATGCATATCATTATAAAATATGAATATCGTATTTTATTTAGTACATATACTCATTGTTTAAATGATATTAATTTGTAAGCCTTGACCTCAACATGGATGATAGCAGATTTATAACGATCGGAGAATTTTCCCTGGAAGTGGGTTACCAAATGCTGGTGATAGTTTTGTGGGTGGCGTTGTTAACGATAAAAGAGGTGCTCGTGCAAGAGGTAATCTAGTTCGATCTATATTTTTTTCCCTGCTGGGGTTTGGTTGGAAATGTTACTGTACACATTATCGAATGAGAAGGGGTCTTTTATTTCTGTGTTGGATGCTATTTGTGAACGATCAAGCTCTTAACTGAAATCTTCTTACCAAAACTCTCATTTTGAGTTCCTCCGATGGTAATGCGTGTGTTGTGCAGGCAATTCATACATGCCGTTTGGGCAGCTGCCACCAAATGGTAATCCAAAATCTGGCATGCACTCGACAGCATTTCCCATTACACGTGTTCCTCTTCCACCATTCCATGGAGCACCACTTAGCCAGCCATATGCTATTCCCTCAAGGGGTGGTGTCCATGGACCAATAGGTGTTCCTCAAGGGCCACAGACAGGTAACAGAGGATTTGGGGCCGGACGGGGAAGTGCCGGTGGTCCCATTGGTGGACATTTATCACACCACCAAGGATCACGTCAAGCACTTGGAAGTCTAGGATCTGGTTTCAACTTTGCTGGTCTTGAAAATCCTGCTAGTCAAACATTAGTTGGCGGTCCACTGTCTCAGACTGCACTGTTAACTCAGGTATTATCCTCACATTCCCTCATCTGAGAAGGCGTATTTACAATTTATTTAAAACGTTCGAATTTTTGCATATGGGATTTAATTTGCCATTTGTTATTACATATAGTTGCCCAATCAAGGACTAAGTCAAAGCTTAAGGGATGGCTTTTCTCTTGGGGAAATGTCTCAGGTATGATTTCAGCGCTTTTTCTCTAATGAATGGTCTGAATATTGGAACTTTATATTTACAAACTGGCTGCAGAAAAATGAGTGGAAATGAATCTTCTTATGCAGGACTTTCTTGGTGAAGATTTCAAGAGTCAAGGATCACACGTGGCTTACAATGTAGCAGAATATTCCACTCAGGTAAACATTTAATTTTTTTGTTCAGATTTATTAGATAGTTTGCTAACTAGGTTAAGCTATATTAGGAAGCAAATTCTCACTTTTGACATTTTAATAGGCATCCCAACCTGGATATGGGGTCGAGTATGTCACACAAGGGACACAAGGTGCTTTCCCCGGGGACTTTTTGAATCACACGTCGCAAAGCGGGTACTCAGTTTCAAATAGTGGCAATGATTTAATCTCTCAGGTGACTAATTTCTTAACTGCATGTCTTATATCTTACTCCATGTTGCTTGAACAATTTCTTCTTACTTTGATGTATCAAAGTGACAATTTCTTGTTATTGTGATGTATCTCTGCCCTCTAGGTGATTAGTTTCTAGACTGTTTGGTAGTATTCTCTTTTCATGTCTAGTACTCTTTTGCTCTCTTGCGCTTGAACAATTTCTCTTATTTTGATGTATCAAAGTGTGATATCTGTTATCACACTGTGGCAAATGTGCTTTTCTTCCAATTGTTTAGCAATTCCATTTTTGCTCCCTTTCTTTTTAAGAGTCTCGTTTTATATCAACGATACATGATTGTCCTTTCCTTGTGTTATCATTGAGTCGAGTTAATTATTGCATAGTTATTGCGTCCAAGTTACATTCTTAGGGGGTACGGGTTGTGGCTAGTGTTTGTTTTTTAGTAAGGGTATGTAGAGGTAAACTAATGAGCTTTTTAGCAATCATTATACTTGGATGGAGGTGAGATGAGTTGAGGTTAAGTTGGGTTAGCTTTTTAGTAATCATCCTACTTGGATGAAATGAAGTGAGTTGATTCGAATAACGAAAGTACACCACTTTTTTCTTTTCTTATTCTCATGTATTGAGAGTAGCAAACATGTCTTATTTAGTACTCACATTTTTTTCTTATTCTCATGTATTGAGAGTAGCAAACATGTCTGATTTTCATGCTACTAGGTAACGAGTACACACTTGTTATTCCCATGTCATTCTTATAACTTGGTGCTTATTGGCTGATAAAGTAACAAGTACACCACATTTTTTTCTTATTCTCGTGTATTGAGAGTAGCAAACATGTCTTATTTTCATGTCCATGTCATTCTCATAACTTGGTGCTTATTGGCTGATAAAGTAACGAGTACACCACATTTTTTTCTTATTCTCATGTATTGAGAGTAGCAAACATGTCTTATTTTCATCTTACTAGGTGGAGTGATCGGAGAGCACCCTATTTTTTAAACCTGGGAATGGGAATGACTTGCTATTCAAGTAGCAAGTGCACACTTATCATTCTCATGACATTTTTCTCCATTGAATGACTTTTGCTATTCAAGTAGCATGTGCACACTTATCATTCTCATGACATTTTTTTCCGCCCTATTTTACTCCATTGAATGACTTTTACTATATAAGTAGCAAGTGCACACTCATTTTACTCCATTGAATGACTTTTGCTATTCAAGTAGCAAGTGCACGCTAATCATTCTCATGACATTGAGATCTTGATATTTAAGTATCGTCTTCCGATACTTCCGATATACACTTTCCTAGATCACTAACACTGTCTCATATACAGTGATGAATGATTCTCATGCGTGCCATCCACTAGTTATAACCTTACTATTAGTATGATCTAATATGAATGATTCTCATGTGTGCCAACCACTAGTTATAACCTTACTATTAGCATGATCTAATATGAATGATTCTCATGTGTGCCAACCACTAGTTATAACTTTTACTATTAGCATGATCTAATATGCTCGGATGAATAAGAATTTAGGGACGGTATTCATCTCCCTCAACTACAACCCATGTACTTCAACTGGGAATGGCCATGGGGATGGCCATGTATTTCAATCGGGAATTGAGGATGGTCATGTACTTCAACTAGGGCAGACATGAACACGAACACGCAGATGGCCATGTATTTCAATCGGGAATTGAGGATGGTCATGTACTTCAACTAGGGCAGACATGAACACGCAGACAACCGGCCCACACCACATTTTGGGTGGAAATGAACAAGTCATGCTCATCACGCCCTATATATAATATTCTATATTATATTTGGGGGGAGGATGAGAAGCGCCCTCATCGAGAGATAATAAAGAAAACATTAAGAAAACATTAACTCGACTACTCGCAACAAGGGGGATGTCAACTGGGTGGGAATGAACAAGTGAAAACATTAACTCGACTACTCGCAACAAGGGATGTCAACTCGACTACTCGCAACAAGGGATGTCAACTGCAACAAGGGATGTCAACTGGGTGGGAATGAACAAGTCATGCTCATCACGCCCTATATATAATATTCTATATTATATTTGCGGGGAGGATGAGTAGCGCCCTCATCGAGAGATAATAAAGAAAAAAACATTAACTTGACTACCCGCAATAAGGGATGTGAACTATTATAAGTTGAAAAAAACATTAACTTGACTACCCGCAACAAGGGATGTGAACTATTATAAGTTTATTGCGATGTTTAATTGTCTTGAGATCTCGATGCTCGATAAACATGTAGATAAACATGTAGTTGCATGAGCTAAATTCAAAATTTCTCTTAATTTTTTTTTTTATATTTATGAAAATGTGCTTTAATGATAAAGCAAATGCTTAAATTTGGGCATTCCACCGGTTTGATTTTATACCTTTTGATTTCACAATTCCTCATACAGGATTATATACCGCATGGCTCGCAAGGTTTGTTTACTCAAGTTGGATTCAATGACCGTGCACAGGATGAGCCATCTCATTTTGGGCTAGGTGGACCACTTCAATCTCAGGTAATTGTATTTTATAATTTTGTTGGAAGGGATTCACCAAGGGATTGGTGTTGAAAAATAATTATTAAATGTTGTTTTGGATGTGTTGTCAGGGACCAATGAATCCATTGTATCCACAACCATTTACACAATATACACATACGCTCAATCAACAAGCCCAACAACAAGTGCAACAACAAGTACAGCAACAGGGTCTTCATAATCAGAGACCACGTTATAATGGTTGATATCCTTTGAACTAATATGGATTTTAATTGCACTGTGTGTCGGTTGGCCAAATTAGGGTGCCCCTATTTCAAGGCTGGTGTACAGGTTCATGATCGGTTGAACGAGATTTTTTTGTCTCAGAGACTAACCATGTTGGACTGCAACAACTTCTTGCACCATTCGAATAGTGGGTGCCTTGAATGTATTGTACACAGAGTTGCGCTGGTGATACAATTTTCAAAATTTACGAGTGTAGTAATTGGGTCATTTGATCGGGTTAACAACATACAGACAACTTCAAATTCAAATTCAACGGGGCAACTTGTAGAGAATTGTTGGCCATTTCCAGAGTTTTGGTACATTGTCAATACCCTTGGCCATTTATAATTGTATTTAGTTGAAAATTATTGATTTGAAAGTACTACTGGCTGATGTGCAGGGTATGCCTAAGTTGAAAGCATCTATTGGCAACCATGTCACTATTATCAAAGGGATTGTATCGTAATTGGACATGAAGTTGAGTTTGAAATTCGTTGTTGGGTTGTCGGATGTTGATAGGGTCGGGTGATTTTCTAATGGATATATAGTCGTGACATTGCTACTTTAAGATTGGTAAGCTTGTAGCCTTCCAAAAGGCAAAACGGGACGTTATAGTATGTTTAAATAAATGGAAATCATATTCCAATTTATGTGATGCACATGATTCAATTTTTAGTTTTTGGTTTGTGCGTTTTTAACGCCTAATATTAATGCTAATATTATAATGAATCTGGTATGTCGTTATGTCTTTTTTGTCGTTTTTTACTTCACAGAAGATGTGAATATTTTTATTTTTTTAAATAAACATCTTACAAGCAAGGTGTGTCCACACATTTTGCTAACATTATAATGAATCTGGTATGTCGATATGTTAATATTATAATGAATCTGGGATGTCGATATGTTAATATTATAATGAATTTGGTATGTCGTTATGTCGTTTTTTATTTAGAAGATGTGAATATTTTTATTTTTTCAAATAAATATCTTACATAGCAAGTTGTGTCCACACATTTGTGGATCATAAAAAGTGGATATTGTGGATCATAAAAAATGGATATGTTAATTGAATGTCTTTTTGCTGCTACTTTTCTCTCATCTAATTTTAATTTAATTTTAATCTGTCTGTGTTAATTTTTATACTTCGTTACATTTAGATATTTTTTAATTTGTTGTTGGTTTTATTACTTTATAATGTATAATCTCATTATTCAACCCAAAGTTTATTGTTTTGATTTTATTATTTTAACTATTTTATGTTTTTTACTGTGCAGATGTGATTATTTTTATTTTTTTTAAATAAACGTCTTACTTAGCAAGGTGTGTCCACACATTTGCGGATCATAAAAAATGGATGGATATGTTAATCGAATGTCTTGTTGCTGCTATTTTTGTCTCATCTAATTTTAATCTGTCTGTTAATTTTTATACTTGGTTACATTTAGATATTATCTAATTTTAATCTGTCTGTTAATTTTTATACTTTTTGTTACATTTAGATATTATCTAATTTTAATCTGTCTGTGTTAATTTTTATACTTTTTGTTACATTCATATATTTTTTAATAATTTGTTATACTTTTTGTTACATTTAGATATTATCTAATTTTAATCTGCCTGTGTTAATTTTTATACTTTTTGTTACATTCAGATATTTTTTAATTTGTTGTTAATTTTATTACTTTATTAGATTTAGCTATTTTTTAATGTATCATCTTATTATTCATCCAAAGTTTATTGTTTTAATTTTATTAATCGTTTTTTACTATGCAGAAGATGTGAATTTTTTTTTTTTTAATAAACATCTTACATAGCAAGGTGTGTCCACACATTTGTGGATCATAAAAAATGGATATGTTGGATCATAAAAAAATGGATATGTTAATTGAATGTCTTGTTGCTGCTATTTTTGTCTCATCTAATTTGTTGTTAATTTTATTACTTTATTACATTTAGCTATTTTTTAATGTATCATCTCATTATTCAGCCAAACTTTATTGTTTTGATTTTATTATGTTAACTATTTTAACGTTTTTTTAATGGTAAGTTTGTCATCTCTATGGTGGTTCTGTTATCTTATTGCATTTAAACCAATGTTTATTGTCTTTATTTTATTATTTTAACGTTTTTTAGTGGTAAGTTTGTCATCTCTATGGTGGTTTTATTATCTTATTGCATTTAAACCAATGTTTATTGTCTTTATTTTATTATTTTAACGTTTTTTTTAATGGTAAGTTTGTGTGGTTCTATATTGATAAGCATTTTACTATTTGGTGGTTATATTATCTCATTGCATTTTACTATTTATTATCTTATTGTATTTTACTATTTTATATTGTTTATCAATATGGGAGATCTGATTATCATGTTATTGTATTTTACTATTTTATATTGATAAGCATTTTACTAGTTGGTGGTTATATTATCTCATTGCATTTTAGTATTTATTATCTTATTGTATTTTACTATTTTATATTGTTTATCAATATGGGAGATCTGATTATCATGGCAACAAAGTTACATTTTATTATTTATTATCTTACTGTATTTTACTATTTTTTTAATGTTTATCAATATGGGAGATCTGATTATGATAACAACATAATCACAACAAAGTTATATACATTAGTAGATCCAAAATATAACAAACTACTTTCAAAACAAATAAACAAATATAACAATAATTTACTATTTATTATCTTATTGTATTTTATTATTTCTTTTATTTATTTTCTTATTGTATTTTACTAAAATAAACAAATATAACAATAATTTACTATTTATTATCTTATTGTATTTTATTATTTCTTTTATTTATTTTCTTATTGTATTTTACTATTTTTTAATGTTTATTAGAATAGGAAGATCTGATTATTATGACAACAAAGTTATATACATTATTATATACATTAGTAGATAAAAAATATATCAAACTACTAAAACAAATATAACAAATAAATCAAGGTGGATTCAAAATTATTTTGGAATAGATAATCGTTATGAAACATTCTTGGAGTGAACACAGGTCTGGCTATATTTATCTGAGTTGATAATGAATTGTTTTAAGCATTTTGTTTAAGAAAATAAGACGGAACATCTTTGGAGTGGACACGAGCAGGCTACATTTATTCCTTAAAGAGGAAGAGTTCTATACATGGATTTTCTTAACCTAAAAGCGTATACAACAAAGACGAAAATCCAAATTCAGAAATAATAATGGAATAATTATGGTTTATGGATACCAGATAAATTACATTTATAATGGTTTTATGGATACGAGAGATTACAATTATGGAAATGGAAATGTTAATAATGGTTAGGCTAAATCATCCATTTTTAATTACACATAATATTAATATTTATAAGTCATCCATTTTTAATAACATCAAATTTAATATATACATAATATTAACATACATATATAGTATTAACATCAAAACTTATTTACATATCTAACTTATTTCATGAATATTTAGATATTTCATAAAAAAATATCCGTGAATATACATAATATTAACATCAAAACCTATTTACATAAATATTTAGATATTTCATAAAAAATATTCGTGAATATATATAATATTAACATCAAAACCTATTTACATATTTCATGAAAAAATATTCATGAATATACATAATATTAACATCAAAACCTATTTACATATCCAACATATTTCATGAATATTCTAATAATGGTTAAAATTATCTTATTTTATGAATATTCTTATTTCATGAATATTCTAATAATGGTTAAAATTATATTTTAATAATTAGTATTAATAATTATTAAAATTCATTATTTATACTTATATTTTATAATTTAACATTTATATTTTCCAACATATTTCATGAATATTCTAATAATAATGGTTAAAATTATATTTTAATAATCAGTATTAATAATTATTAAAATTCATTAATTACACCTATATTTTATAATTATGGAAATGTTGTTAACATCAAAATTTAATACATACATAATATGAACATCATAACCTATTACACATCAAACAGGAATATTCTAATAATAATAATTATTATTACAATTATATTTCAGTAATTATGAAAATATTGTTGACATCGATATTGATATTAAAACCTTTACACATCAAATACAAATATTTTTATAATTTTATTATAATAATAATTATTAATAAAATTATATTTCAGTAATTATAAAAATCAATATTGACATCAAAATCTATTACAAATCAAATATATGGCATAAATATTCTAATAGCAATATATTTAAAATCAATAAAAGTCTATTACACATTAAAATCAAAACCTTTTTCTTTAATAATTACTAGAGTTCCTCTACCCCTAGTAGAGGTGTAGAGTTGGCGTGGTTTAACACTTGAAGTTTATTATCTGATTAGAGGTGTAACTCATTGTATTAATAAATTAACGATTTTTAGAGTTCCTCCAACCCAGTACAAATGTATTTCGTGAGTAGAAGTGTCATTCCCTTTATTAAGGGATAATGATTATTAGAGTTCCTCTAACTCTAGATCTCTTTTACCTAGAGTTCTTTTACGAAAATTAAATGATAGTAACTATCTCGCGTTAGCTCTTTTCTTAAATGAACTCTAATAAATTGTTTGCTCTTTTCTTAAATTTACTCTAATAAATTGGTTACTAGAGATGATGATTATTAAATTTCCTCTAGTCCTACATCCAAAGCTCCTTTTTAAATGGACTTTGATAAATTGATTACTAGAGATATTAATTATTAGAGTTCCTCTAATCCTAGATTGATGACAAGAGATCATTTAGATCTAAAAACAATTTAAACAAAATTATAATGATGGTACATACTTCGCTCTGTTCTTAAATGGACTAATAAAGTGATTATTAGGGTTCCTTTAATCCTAATAGAAGTGTAGTTTAACTCTTATCTCTAATACAAATGTAATTTTTGAAAAGAGGTGTAGTTTATTGTAGTAACCTCAGTAGAATATTAGGTTAGTTCATGAGCATTTTGAAGTTTTTAGTAATTATAAAAGTGTTGAGAAAAGAGGTGTAGTTCATTGTAGTAATCTTAGTAGAATATTAGGTTAGATCATGAGCTTTTTGAAGTTCTTAGTAATTATTAAAGTGTTCAGAATATTAGGTTAGATCATGAGCTTTTTGAAGTTCTTAGTAATTATAAAAGTGTTTAGAAAAAAGGTGTAGTTCATTGTAGTAACCTTAGTAGAATATTAGGTTAGTTCATGAGCATTTTGAAGTTTTTAGTAATTGTAAAAGTGTTTCTTTTAAGAATAACAATGAAGATAAGTAGAGGTTTTTTAACCTTAGTTGCCAACAGACAATGAGAGAAGTTTCCCATCATAGCTAAGGAGATGTACCCCATGCAACATATGAGAGAATGGATAGACGCGTTGATAGAGTTAGTTGCCTAGCTTGTGCTGTTGATAGAGTGAGTTGAATAGCTCGTGGGTGGGGCAAGGGGACCCAGATATATAATAGGGGGTGCGGTGAATGACGATGTGCATGGGACAGGGGGGGCTATTGCAGCAGTGATATCTTCACACCAAGAGTGAGGTACTACAGCTTGTTATATACGATTCACCAGGTGGGTGAGGATCATATGCCAGACACATAGAGATATTCAGAGAGGGGATAGAGGTGTAGTTAGTAGAATATTAGGTTTGAGCATTTTGAAGTTGTTGAATTGAGGCTTATGTGATCCATATCAAGTTTAAGAGAAATTCTTCGGTGTAAATCACAAGATAAATCATTTGTCGACGCGTTTCGAACCAACAAGTGTGGTTCATCGTCAGGACAAGTTGAAGAAACAGATCCAGCTTAGCAAGTTAAATAGTCTGAGCAGAGACTCCAATGGCTATCTTGACTAACGACTAATTTTGACTTTAGGACCAGAGTCAAGATTTAATGGAAATTAGTTAAATTATGTGAATATATAAATATAAATTAATTTAAAAGTTGTTAAAGGTTAGTTAAAAAGGTATTGTTTAATAATTAAAAATTATAATTCGTTATTTAAATGGGACTTAAAGTGTGTGTATATATATATATATATATAAAGAAATATATACAAAGGTTAGTTAGAAACTTATTGGAACGAGAAAATAATTTAAAAACAAAAATTGGAATATGCATAAAAAATAATATTATATAAAGTTTAATTAAAAAATGAAATAAAATAAAATAAAAAAATAAATAATAGATTAAAAAAAAATTCATAATAATAATAATAATACTAATAAAAATAAAAAATTGAAGGAGTAACACTAGGAGGAAGGAAAAGACAAGACTTCGAGGAAAAAAACAACGAAATAAAGGGGGAACCAATGAAAGCTAGAAAAGGTAAGAGTAGGAGGAAAGGGCTGGGATCCAGCAGCTGCCGGGATCCAGCAGCTACTGATCTTCAAGCTGTCATCTCTATTGAGATTGCTCGGCCTTCTTTCAATTTCAATAGCTTCCCTGAATTTACGGTGATGGAACTGAGCAATCCTGGCAATAACCTTGACCTCTTCAATACACACTTGATGCTTAGTCTTCTCCGCATGCTCTGCTAACGCTGAAGACTTGGTTCTTCCATGTCTTAGGTCCGCTGCATGTTCGCTAATCCTTTGATGGATGGAGCACCCCGTTTCCCCGATATAGGGGGTCCCACTAGAGCAAGGGATAAAGTAGACACCCTTCCACCTTCTTCTATTTTGAGGGTGAGTTCTTTGAACAGACCTGTGGTGTTGCCATGGGCTCTCCCCTATCCCCTATTGTTGCGAATCTTTTTATGGAAGATTTCGAAACCAGAGCTTTAGCCTCAGCTCGTCTCCTTCCTAAGCTGTGGAAAAGGTATGTGGATGACACTAATGTCATCTGGTCCCATGGCTCGAAGGAGTTGGATCTCTTCTTCAACCACCTCAACTGTCAGTCCTCTGCCATTAAGTTCACTATGGAAAAAGAGGTCAATGGTTGCCTCCCTTTCTTGGATATTCTTATATCGAGGAATAGTGACGGTTCTCTCTCCCACTCAGTATTCCGGAAGAAAACGCATACTGAGCAGTATCTTCATGCAGATTCCCATCATTTCCCTGCTCAAAAGTTGGGTGTTCTTAACACCCTCGCTACTCGAGCCCTGAGGATTTCTGATAGGGAGAGCTTCGATAAGGAGAAATCCCATCTCCTTAATGTCTTTATGGAGAATGGCTATAGTAGGCGCCTAGGTCAGAAGGCGTTCCTAAAAGCCTCTAAGATCTCGTTAATAAAAAAAGAACCTAAAGATCGTCGGCTAGGGGTCCATCTTCCCTATGTCCAGGGAACCACTGACAAGATTGATCGGATTCTTAAGAAGTATGATATTCCCTCAACCTTCAGGCCCCTCAACACTATTCGCAAATCCCTTCGATCAGTGAAAGATCCCATTGATCCTAAAGATATGAAGGGTGTCTACTTGATCCCTTGTTCTTGTGGGACCCCCTATATCGGGGAAACGGGGTGCTCCATCCATCAAAGGATTAGCGAACATGTAGCAGACCTAAGACATGGAAGAACGAAGTCTTCAACGTTAGCAGAGCATGCGGAGAAGACTAAGCATCAAGTGTGTATTGAGGAGGCCAAGGTTATTGCCAGGATTGCTCAGTTCCATCACTGTAAATTCAGGGAAGCTATCGAAATTGAAAGAAGGTCGAGCAATCTCAATAGAGATGACGGCTAGAAGATCAGTAGCTGCTGGATCCTGGCCCTTTCCTCCTAGTCTTACCTTTTCTAGCTTTTGTTGGTTCCTCCTTTATTTCACTGTTTTTTTTTCCTCCGAGCCTTGTCTTTTCCTTCCTTCTAGTGTTACTCCTTATATATATATATATATATTTTGTATATGTCGCTCGCTTGATTTATTTATTTAGTCAATTTTTAATTTTTAATTATTATTATTATTTTCTTTTGAATATGTCGCTCGCTTGATTCATTCATTAATTTATTTATTCAATTTTTAATTTTTATTAGTATTATTATTATTATTATGATTTTTTTATAATCTATTATTTTTTATTTTATTTTATTTTTTAATTAAACTTTATATAATATTATTTTTTAATGTATATTCCAATTTTTATTTTTAAATTCTTTTCTCATTCCAATAAGTTTCTAACTAACCTTTGTGTATATTTCAATATATATATATATATATATATATATATATATATATATATATATATATATATATATATATATACACACTCTAAGTCCCATTTAAATAACGAATTATAATTTTTAATTATTAAACAATACCTTTTTAACTAACCTTTAACAACTTTTAAATTAATTTATATTTATATATTCATATAATTTAACTAATTTCCATTAAATCTTGTTTCTGGTCCTAAAGTCAAAATTAGCCGTTGGAGTCTCTGCTCAGACTATTTAACTTGCTAAGCTGGATCTGTTTCTTCAACTTGTCCTGACGATGAACCACACTTGTTGGTTCGAAACGCGTCGGCAAATGATTTATCTTGTGATTTACGCCGAAGAATTTCTCTTAAATATTTTGAAGTTCTTAGTAATTATAAGTGTTTCTTTTGAGAATAACAATGAAGATAAGTAGAGGTTTTTTAACCTTAGTAGAGGTGTAGATCCCAGGCTTTCAAATTCTATTAAACTTTCTCTCATATTTTAGTAATCCTAATGGCGATGTAGTTTGAGTTGTTTTCTCAGATTCTAGTAATCACAATGAAGGTGTAGTTTGATTTTCTTTCAGATTCTACTATCCTAGAATATATGTAGTTATTGAGTTGCTCTCAAATATCAGTATTCTTAGTAGAGTTTTAGTTCTTGTGCTTTGAGAGTCTAGTAACCCTAGTAGAGTTCTATTTTTTTTGTTCTTTTTAGATAATGGTTTACCCCAAAAGCAATGTAGAAATATTTTCTCTTGAAATAATGGTTACGCTAAGTAGAGTTCCTCGAACTATAGTAGAGGTAGTAGGGTAGAAGCTCTTCTTACGAAAATAACGGTTGCCTTAAGTAGAGTTCTTCTAACCCTAGTAGATGTGTAGCTCTTGAGATTATTCTCTTGAAATAATGGTTACTCTAAGTAGAGTTCCTCGAACCATAGTAGAGGTAGGAGGGTAGAAGCTCTTCTTACGAAAATAACGGTTGCCTTGAGTAGAGTTCTTCTAACCCTAGTAGATGTGTAGCTCTTGAGATTTAGATTTCAATAACCTTAATAGCGTTGTAACCCTAGTTCCTCTAATCTTCGGTGTAGTTTTGAAACTTTTACACTCCAATAACACAAATAAAATTGTAGTTCTAGAGTTTTCAAATTCCATTCTCAAAGGGCTTCAAATTATAATTTTGAATTGTTTGAGATCCATACATATTGAGTGATATGGATAATGAATTATTTCATTGTCTTATGATTTTGTAGAAGTATATTGTTGGCATTTTGGCACAGGTGTGGCCCTATGGTACAGGTGTTGTCCTTGATGGCAACTCACTTTGGTGTCAGACCTCAGTTCTGACGCTCAGAATGAAGGAAATCTTGTATACGCAGGTTCACCTTGCCAAAGACGCGTATACACACGGGTTATACGTTCAGAAGTCGCGTATGCGTATACACGCATTTTTATGCACATAAAAGCGCGTACATGGTGGGAAACTTATTTTTGGTCCATGGTTGTTAGTCCTTGGAATTTGAACCTATGGTTTTGGACCAAGGTATCTCGTTAGAAGCGTTGACCCCAGGTTTTGGGCCCTTGGTATTGGTTTATTATGGTTTTGGACCGTGGTATTGTGGAAGGCCTAAAACTATAAAAGAGGAAGGAGATCATGTGACAAGGCATCATCTGAATTATTATTGAATATCTGATAATGTACGAGATCTGAAATATTGGTGATTAGCATTGTGGAGCAGATCTGGATCTGAATGAAGGAGGAACCTTAGCGAAAAGAAGGATAAGTTCTATTGATGGGTCATAATCTCTTGGCTTGAATGATAATATCCTTGCATGATTTTGATCTGTTATATCTGGCACATGCGTGATCTATAAATCTGATAATCTGGGTTAATCAGTGCCTGAATACTTAAAAGAGTGAATTATGTTTGTAGATCTGTACACAGGTTCAATTCAGCTAAGGTGCGTATATACGCAGGTTCAGTGAAGGAAAACAACGTATACGCAGGTTGTTCCATACGCAGAAGCGTATGCACGCAGGTTTCAGGTCATTAAAGTAGCGTATACATTTTGAGTTGTGTTTTTGCTGCTTCTGTTTATTGCTGCAGTGTTCTGGGTTCAGTTTTTCTGGGTACAGTCGTCAGAAAGGTGTTTATGTTGATTTTAGTTTTGGTGAAAAGGTGATTGGTTGATGCAGAAATTCTTGATGGTTGATTGATGTTATTTGTGGATCCAGTATGAAAATTTATGAAACGTGGTCCTTGAAAGAAAGAGAAGGTTGTAGCCTTCTGTAGGCCTGCACCTACGTACTAGTATCTTGGCTAATGCAAGAGCTAAGGGGATTGTAGCTCCCTTCCAGGAGAAGCTGGAAAACGAGAGAGAGTTGTAGCTCTCTGCATGTTGCAGCTTGCGTACTGGTAAAAGGACTGCACCAGTACATTTGTAAAATGAAGTTTCTAATTAAAGAAAAGATAGAGACGAATTGCAGCAGGTGGTTTTCACCCACATTGGGTTTCCATCTTATATCTTGTGTTCTTGTGTGCGATTGTCTTTCTGCGCTGCTTTACTGTTTCTAGTTACTGGTTATTTGCTTCTGAATCACAGATTAATAACTGACATCTGAAAGATAAATCAAATTATAAGTCTACTTTGTATACGCAGGTTTCTTTATCTATAGTTGCGTATATACACGGTTTTTATTAAGAGAAGTAGCGTATATCATTTGGAATTGAAAAGGAAATATTTGACTTGATAATACTGATTCACCCCCCCCCTCTCAGTATTATTTCCAACATATATAATTTCCAAGATCTAGAAACTCATGGACTATGGGCAATCATTACAAGTTTAGATTATACGACGATCATTACGGTTTGGATCTTATGGACCTACCATTAGAAGTTCATTATTTTAGAAGAGGATTATCTTGTTTTTATTATGTTTTGGATTAAAACAAATTATCATAGCTTGTTTATGTTTACGAATTGGTCGACATTTTTCACAAAGTTTACGAATAGAATATAGATTTTCATATTTGTGACCCTGTTGTGAACCACGATTACCATTAGACCAAAACCTAAAGGTGTTAGTCAACGATGGCATCGCCAGAGATAAGGATCCATGAAAAGTGGTTAGTCCATGTCACGAAACACACAGGGAGCGTTGGTTTATCCAATGTCCAACAATCTCCCCCAACGCGAGTTGGGTGTGTATCGAACTCATGAGCTACGACACTGATTCCACTTGTTGGGAATTACGATTGCCATTAGACTAAAACCTGTAGGTGTTAGTCAATGATGGCATTGTTAGAGAAACACACAGGAAGCGTTGGTTTATCCAATGTCCATCAATTATTTTAGAAAAATATTATCTTATTTTTGATTATGTTTTGGATTAAAATAAATTATCATAGCTAGTTTTTGTATATAAATTGGTCAACATTTTTCACAAATTTTAAGAATAGAAATATAGATTTTCATATTTATGACCTTCTAATTTGCTCATATTACATTTTGTTTCTTAAAAAAAGAGTACATTTAAAATTTCTATCATATTCAAAAAGTAATTCAACCATTTGAGAATTTAAAGCTAAGTCTATATTTTATAACCTTTGGTTAAACCATAATCACTTAATACTACCTTGACCCTATCTCCTGTAGTATTTGTATAGAATTACATATCCCCTCTAGTATTTGTATAGAATTACATCGAATCCTAGAAACCATAATCACTTAATACTACCTTGACCCTATCTCGTGGTAGTATTTCTATGGAATTACATCGAATCTTAGAAACATGTGTAAGAATTTGACATCCATTATTTGTAGAACTGTAAACATATTGTGGGTTAATGATTAAGTAACTAATTCTTTTTCATGGATTAGATTTTGTTTCTTTATTATATCTTCTCTTTTGATTCAAAAACTTGATTCACGTGACTGGATAAAGATGAATAATGCTTCGATTGGCTTAATTTTTCATATTTCATAATTATAATTATATATATATATATATATTTTATTATTATTGAATATTAGTTTATATTATATTATATTTTTCCTTTATTATTATTATTTATTTATTATTAATATTATTATTTTTTAATTAATTTTTAACATTCACTTGTATTTTTTTATGAAAATTTTGATATCCATTCTTTTTTAGAGGAAAAAGACCATCATGGATTTATATTAAGAAAATATAAAGATCTGCAATATATAACAATTTTTAGGGGGCAATGAAAACAAATACTATATAAAGGGACAGATTTTTCCAGTTCATCAAAACCTAAAACAGAAACATAACTATATCTACTTATCAGATTTGATACAGAAACATTCAGCCGCAGAAGTAACAAAACAACTAAGGATTGCAAGATAATACACATTCATAAAGAACAGAAGCTCAGTGAGCTCGCAGGCCTTGCCAAGGATAAGAGTCACATTCTATTGATACTGAAATCCTGAATGAGGAAAGAGATTCCTTCATGCATGACTGATAATGAGCACAGACCTGGCGGCATGCCAAGACCATTCTTTGAGAGGATATCAGCCTGGGCGTTCCTGGAACGGGGAATACGCTGAAACAAAATCTGGTTTATTGAGTTCCAAAAGAACTTGATATGGCTTAGCCATCCAAGGAGGTGTGGACTGTTTATGAGGCCCAAGCCATTTACATGATCAATGAGCGATTTTGAGCCACCAAAGATTGAAATAGACTGGATGCCTAAGAAGACACAAAAGGCGAGCAGCCCTGTAAGAGCCCTAGCCTCCGCCAAATTATTACATAACCCTGAAAAGTATAAAATTTCCAAGATCAATAGAGTTATTTTTATGAAATTTTTGATATCCATTCATACCATTGTTACATAACGCTGAAAAGGTATATAGTTTCCAAGATCTATAGAGTTTTCGACCTCATCGATAGGCAACTTTAGTAAGGGTAGTTTAGAGTCTTCACATTTCAAAAACATTTCATCTTTTGAAGAGCTTTTAAATTCCTTTACTACATGGAGAATGAACTTTAGTGTAATATGGAGTCATATTCCATCTTTCTAAGAGTTTTTATGTTGTATTTTGTAAATTACTTAATATCTATTAATGTTTTATTTAAATTCCAGTTTGTAACTTTAGTAAGTGTAGTTTAGAGTTTTCACATTTCAAAATGCTTTTGAAGAGTTTTTAAATTTCTTGACTATATGGAGAATGAATTTTAGTGTAATATGGAGTGATATTCCATCTTTTAAGAGCTTTTAAGTTGCATTTTTTTAAATTATTTAATATCTATTAATGTTTTTAAATTCCAATTTTTAAATGATATTTTTTTCTAATTATTTTTGAAGGGATATGAATAATATTTTATTCAAATTCTCTTTTAACAAATTTCTAATTACAATATTTTTTAACAAATTTGTAATTACAATTTTTTTTCTCAAATATATATGGTGAGAATATGGACAATGTTGTATTCAAATTTTATTTTTAAAAGCTTTCTAATTAATTATTTTAACGTTTGATATCCATTCATTTTGAGTTGATATAAACACGATTTTGTAAAATATATTATTTTTAATTTTAATAGAAGTGATATAGAAACTGTTTTATCATTTATTTTTAATTTTAATATGGAAGTTCTTTACATTATATTAATGGAAGTTCATTAATATAATGAGTTATATAAACACCATTAATTTTAACCTAAAGTGATATAGACATTGTTTTATCATTTTTTTTAATTTTAACATAGAAGTTCTTTACAAGTACCTAGGAATTGATATTCATCACAAGCTCAATTGGAACCATAGCATTGAGAAAGGATTAATGGGGTGGAAAGCTTATTTTGGTCTTGAAAATAATTGTCAAACAACAAACCTCATAATGTGGGATAAAAAGTAGTTCCCCTTTGAAACTTTAGTCACTCCTATTATCTTATATCGCTGTGAGGTTTGAGGTTGTAGCATCTCCAAAGAATCATGGAGAAAGATTGAGCAAATCCAGAAGCATTTTATAACTTATAACCTGAAAATTAAAAGTAATACACCCTATCCTATTCTCCTTATAGAAGCAGGTCTTTCCCCTGTTGAGAGCCTAGCTATGATTAGGTTTCTGCTGTACAAGCACAAACTCAATAACATAGACAATCATAGACTTCCTAAGCTAGCTTTAAATTCCAGCCAAAACCACCTAAGGCTCAATCGGGGGTGGCATAAAGACACAAGGGCCTGGTTAAACTATTGGAAGATCAACGAGAATGATGCATTGCAAAATATTAATAACATTACAAATATTGTTACTTCTAGGTTCAAAGAAAAAATGTGGTGTGAGAAAGATTTAGCGGCTAAAAGAAAATTAAGTTATTATAAGAAGGTCATCAACCCCACCCTAGAAGATCAAAAGTATCTCTCTATTTTAACTAGCTCAAAGAAGAAAATTAATATAGCAAAGATTAGAACGAATTCTCATGAGCTCCATAGTGAAACAGGGCGTTGGGTAGTTCCTAAAACACCATGGATGGAAAGGATTTGCCATATATGTGAGAATAAGAACATCGAGGATGAAAACCACTTCCTCTTAGTGCCCGACGTACAACCACATTAGATCTCAGTTTCACAATCTTTGTTACAATACTGACCTTCCTAGCCTTTTACAATGTCAAAAGTATAGTGAGCTTGAGAAGCTTCTCTCCAAGCTTTTTGAACATAGGATTAAAATCTTAAATCAAAATAAATAATTTGTTCCTTTAAGTTCAATAGACCAATGTTTGGTCTCAACAAACGTTAACCACCATCATCATCATTATTAATATATTAATGGCTAAGATCATTTTCAATGTTTTTTCAATGTTTCCAAATAAATACTCGTTTTTGCTTTATGAATAGCAATGTGTTTCCTGCTCTATATGGTTATATGATGGTGGTTGCATGGTTGCATTTTTTTAATTGAGTTGCTATGATTGTAGCTCGACTTTAATGTAATGTTAAAGGGAGGCTTCGTCTTCTCCTTGCTTTTTATCTATCTTATGTATAATGGAATGTGGTTATATGATGGTGGTTGCATGGTTACATATTTTTTTTATTGAGTTGCTATGATTTTAACCTCGACTTTAATGTAATGTTAAAGGGAGGCTTCGTCTTCTCCTTGCTTTTTATCTATCTTATGTATAATGGAATGTGGTTATATGATGGTGGTTGCATGGTTACATATTTTTTTTTATTGAGTTGCTATGATTTTAACCTCGACTTTAATGTAATGTTAAAGGGAGGCTTCGTCTTCTCCTTGCTTTTTGTTTGCTATGATTGTATCTTTTTATTTGCTATGATTGTATCTTATGTATAATGGAATGTCAGAGGGTTTATCTCTTATAATGAATGTCTTTTATTAAAGTAACAAAGAAGTGATCATATCTTAAAAGATAATTCAATGAAAGTAAAAATAACAATGTTGAATTTACAAAGCGTATTTTTTAGCAGAGGGATTTGACACCATTTTGTAGCCCTTTGATTAATGATTTTAAATAATTTATAGATATAAGATTTTAGAGAAAAATCTTGAATTTAAATACTCGCAAATATAGAGATTTGCATTTATAGGTTTTTGCTATAACGGTTTTGACCTTCATTTTTTTATATTTTCTTGGGATGTTTAAGTGATTGTTCAATACCTTTTACTATTCCCTTTTTCAAAAATAATTTTGCATTCATCTTTTTTGCTATAATGATTTTGGATTTTTCATGTTTATTTTATCTTTTTTGATTTGTAAGTGTATGTTAATGCTTTTAATATTTCCCAGTTGATAATAGTTTTGGATTCCTCATCTTTATTTCGTGTCATCTTTTTGATGTGTTACTATTTCACAAGTTTTTGTTGATCTATGACATTTTGATTTTTTTCTTTCAAGTATATATATGAATGACAATTCCATTAAAAATGGAATGAATTCTTTTTAATGATTACAAGAAGTCATGGCCTTGGCTGGACTCCAATCTATATGTGACTTCCTTGGCTTACAAAAACTCCATATATTTGGAGATTCGAAAGTCATCATCGAACATGTACAATCTAAACATATCATTAGAAATATCCACCTCTCTGGATGGCTGAACAGGATTGAGGCTTTGTGGAGCACCAGGAAGGACTACACAATTTCCCACATTGCCAGGGATAAAAACTGGAGGGCAGATGCTTTATCAAAACAGGGGCTATCATCTCCATAGGGTATATGGAGGATGCAATTAACAGTGGACAACATCTCTCATCAGATCCAAGACTTTTCCATGCCGGGTACATAATTTTCTATATTGTGAAGTCTATCTGGTATGACTTTCTATTTTCCTCAACATTTGACTCCTATGTTGTTTTTTGTTCCATAAATATTTTTGGCATATGGGACCGACATTTGAACTAACATTCTGTGCATAGGTGCTACTAGCAATATTTCTCCATATGTCATATCTATTTCAGATCTCCATATGTCATCTCCATATGTCATACCTATTTCAGATCTGATATGGCTCCTTAAATCCTTTCTCTCCATGTGGTTTTGATCCTCTATATACAACCATATCTGATGGTCCCCATATGAATTGCTGTACATATATGTTGGATGCATATAATACAATCATATAGCTTTTTTTTCGTGCTGAAAAAAAATGTCGATTTAGGTATTATACTAATTTCTTTATAAACAAAATTCGTGCAAATTCTTATAAATAATTATATGTACATAGATATACAACAATGCTCAAATCTCTGACCATTTCGATTTTTATCATTTTTTAAATGTTTTAATATTGTGCTTAAATCTTTAGTAACCAGGGGGAACAATAGTGCGGGAAGCGGAATCCTTTTTTTTTATAGTTTTTGTTTTGTTTTTTAAGAATTTATAACTAGTACTATATGAAGGAAGTGGTGAAGATCTTCTCTTACGAGGTTACGGGGTTGAAAGTGTTGTTTCATAATAAAGTTGGTGTGAAAAAATTAAAATGAAATTATCTATTATCTATTTTAAGAATATTCTCTATGAATGAGTTGAAAGAGTGCAATATTCTTCCATTCATCTTAGATCTCTCAATAATATGAAGGTAATGTTGGCCTAAGATTCTCAAATTTTATTGAAAAACTTGATAAATCCCAAATGTAATGTTTGTTCAAGATTCTCAATTTTTATTGGAAAACTTGATAGATCCCAAGATTTTCAATAAAAATTGAAAAAACTTGATAAATCCCCAGATATTCAATAAAAAACTTGATAGATCCCAAGGTAATGTTGTCCCAAGATTTTCAATAAAAATTGAAAAAACTTGATAAATCCCCAGATATTCAATAAAAAACTTGATAGATCCCAAGGTAATGTTGTCCCAAGGTTCTCAATTAAAACTTGATAAATCCCAAGATTTTCAATTTTTATTGAAAAACTTGATAGATCCCTTGAGAAACATGATAGATCCCAAGATTTTCAATTTTTATTGAAAAACTTGATAGATCCCAAGGTTATGTTGGCCCAAGATTCTCAAATTTTATTGAAAAACTTAATAGATCCCAAGGCATTGTTCCTTTCAAATGGGCTTACTACTCTATTGAAATGTGAAATGATGTTCAAAATTTTCCCCAAATTGGGTTCTATGTATTTCATAGAACTATAGCTAGATGTCGTCATTGTAATCATCCCTTAAAATCCCAAGTGTTTGGTTTAGTTTGAATCTTGTATCACCTCTTTGGTATTTTGAATGTTTCGTGATCAAGTATAAAGAAAAAGGTAATCAGGAAAAAATTGTTAGTGTTTCTAACACTTCTATTGGAGATTCAATCTACCCATTCTTTCTTGATTAAGTATGAGGAACAAGTTAATTGGGAAGAAAAAGTTAATTGGTAAAGATTTGTTAGTGTTTATGACATTTCCATTTTAGATTCAATCTCTTGCAATCTTGCCATTATAACACTTCTATTTGAGATTGATTCAATCTACCCATTCTTTCTTGATTAATAATGAGGAACAAGTTAATTGGGAAGAAAAAGTTATTTGGTAAAGATTTGTTATTGTTTATAACATTTCCATTTTAGATTCAATCTCAGATTCAATATCTTGCAATCTTGCCATTATGATTTCTAAATCTTGTTATAGTTCTCTAGAAAACTTTCATAGTATAACACCTTGACTCTAGGTATCTTGCCACGTAACTTGGCACATTATGATTACTAAATCTTGTCATAGTTCTTTGGAAAACTTTCATAGTATAACACCTTGATTCTAGGTATACAAAGTGCACTCTTTAGACAAAATCTCTATACTAAATCATTATGGAAAACTTTCATGGTATAACACCTTGATTCTAGGTATACAAAGTACACTTTTTAGGCAAAATCTCTATACTAATTATTTAGCCAATAAACATTAAAGTTCTCTGAAAAACTTTCATAGTATAACACCTTGATTCTAGGTATACAAAGTACACTCTTTAGACAAAATCTCTATACTAACTCATTCATTAGCCAATAAACATTAAAGTTCTCAGGAAAACTTTCATAGTATAACATCTTGATTCTAGGTATACAAAGTACACTCTATAGACAAAAAGCGGTGGCAGGGATGGATAGCCCTATGGTATTGTTCCTTCCAGACATTAAATTTGTACCTTTTTGTTCTAGTTCTCGTAACGTATCTATAACGTATCTAACTAGTTAGTTGAAGCCTTCCCTTTTGACCTGTTATTTATCTAAGTGAGCTTGAGTGCATTGGAGCCTAGTTCAACTAAATCTTTCTTTTTGTTCGAGTTCTCGTTAAACGGATCTAACTAGACGTATTTAACTAGTTAGTTGAAGCCTTCCGTTTTGACCTCTTATTTATGCAAGTGAGCTTGAGTGCATTGGACCCTAGTTCAACTAAACCTTTCTTAAAAAATGAGTGAAATTCCACCCCAGGTCTTTGGCTTATCAATTCATACTAGATTTTATATCTTCTAAATACCATATTTATCTCTTCTACACACCACCTTTGGAGAAGGAAAGATTCTATCACTAAGGACTCCATTATTATTCTCTTGCTATGAATAAAACTATTAATAATAGACAAATATTAAAGTTCACATGCTTTCTGAGATATTGTATTTGTAAAACACACAAGATAAATTCAAGAAAACTTGATTTTTAATCAGTGCAACAAAAAAATCCATTTAATTGCTAATCTTTCTTGTATTCCCCTTAAACATGGCATTACAAGATGCCACCATAGCAAAATGCCCTGTAAAGGCCCTGCGTTACATTTTATGAAACTATTTATTAAAGGATTTCCTCCTTTTGAGGTTGCCTCCATACGACTTATATTTATAGTGAGATGAATCATTTATTCCTTTTTTGCGAGACAATCTTTGCTTTAAGGGTGTATTTTATGGATTGTTCCCTATTCATGTGATTTTTTTTTAAAGTTTTTTTGTTTTGTTTTGTTTGATTCCTCAATAGATTTCAATTGCCTTTTCCCAATGTCTAATTCTATGCTTCAATCAATGCAATCCTTTTCATTAGATTTCAATTGCCTTTTCCCAATGTCTAATTCTATGCTTCAATCAATGGAATCCTTTTCATTAGGTTATTGACTTTGCCTTCTAATGCTAAGTTGGTAGCAATCTAGGGAATTTTTAAGATAATACCACCCTTTGAGCCATATTCAAAGATATGGGTCCCCTCTCCATCCTCTAGGATATCAAGTTTCCTTTCATTTTCCTGGGATATATTAATAGAGGAAAGGGGACCCTTCAGTTCAACCTAATCCCATCTAGCCCATGTATTTAGACTTGAATGAGATAGTGCATGGAAACCCAAGGGAAATCCGGTTGATTATAGGTATTGGAGGTTTATAAATAGGGATAACTTGTAAAACAGAGGATATTTAGTGTGTATGTAAATCTTTGTAAAAATGTATTGTGAGGGGTTTAAAAAAATAATTTTGGGATGTATTTATCAATGTCTAGATAAATTAAAGATATTTTTTTAATATCTTATGAATTCATGTGTTATATTAAATATGTTTTCCAAGTAAACATCCAACGACTAACATGTGGAATTGTTACAAAAATAACCAACCATTTATAATACCTTACTGTTAAGTTTAAGTATGTTCTATGCTTAGAGCAATTTATTTCAATTTTCACAGTTAGCTCAATACCTTTTCCAGATTAGCAATCACATCAACATTAAAGTAAACTGCAAATAGAACATAAACATAAATCACAGAAGACAAGTCAAGACAAGAGGACACAAGATGTGGCGCTAGCTAGGAACAAACCCCAATATGGGGAAACCCTTAATCAATTCTTCTTATATGTTCTTCAATAGTTCAGAGAGAGAGAGAGAGGGAGAGAGAGAGAGAGAGTACATTTACAACAGAAGTCAACACTTCGACTTGACAAAATAAGAACATAGATCTTCTCTAAGAAGATGTCTCATGAGGTAATTGATGTGGACTCATGTGATTCCATCACCCTATCATAGTGCTGCATCATGCTGCGCCATCATACCATGTCCATCATCACAGAGCTGCACCATGCTGCATTATTGTTGAGCTGTACCTCATCATGTTGTACCCATCTTGTTGCTCTTCATCATCATGCTGCTGCACCATATCATCATGCCGCACCTCCTTGTGCTGCATCTTCAAACTGTACCTTACTATGCCCATCATGCTGCATCCCCTTGTGCTGTATCTTGATACGCTTATGCTACACCTTGATACACTTGTGTTGCACACCCTGATACACATATGCTGCACCTTGATACACTGCCCATAGCAACTCTTGCTATGGTGCTATGGCATGCGGCCTAGCACATAGCAACAAACATATAATGTCCAATCATTATTAACGCAACAACATTTAGTCTATAGAAATGTCAACTTTTGAACAAGCTGTAATGCTACAATTCAGGGACTGGTTAGGGTACTAACCACAATCCCTAACAACCCATCTAAGCTGGCCCACAATTTCTCTTAATGAGTGCGGTTGTTCTCCAATGAGAGGCTGCCCTCCACGCTTCATCATTATAGTCTTCCTTGATATAGTAGACCTCCCAAATAGTCCCACTAATGAACTGTTGTAACCTTCTCTTTTCGTGTGGCTGGGGCGGTCATGAGACTGCATATAAGGAACCATTCAAATCCCTTCTCAAAACAGTCTAAGGGCACATGAAACCCTCCACAAATGCGGCCTAGAATAGTGTTAATGTGATTGCGTTTAGGCCTACGTTCAGCCATGTATAGACTGCGTTTAGGGCATGTTTAACCCTTCCTTAGATATGCAGCTAAGGCTCCTTTAAGGGTTCCTCATGTTTGCGGATTAGGGCTGCCTTGCTGTGTGTAGAAGTTCCCCTAAATAGTGGGCAGATCTCCCTTCTTTGCTACAGCTAAGAAATCTCTTTTGACTATGGTTTAGGGCATCCTTTAGCTGCGGATTAGGGCTCTTCTAGCTGCAGATTAGGGCCTCTTAGATCTGCGGCCAGATCTCCTACAAGTCTATGGCTAGGGCTCTCCTAGATGACCCTTCTTTAGGTTTTCATAGAAAGCATCTCCTCTAGACCTCCTCTTCCACTAAAAACCCAAATCAAGTGTAGAGTGAGATCAGAAGAGATGATTATCAAATGACTTGAAGTCCTCCTTTATTTATACTAAAATGTTGAACACAGGTGGGTTATATTTGGTTGCTGGCCGACCTTGACGAATTATCCCATAACACAAATAAATTCATATGTCCATGAATACTTATCGGAATCGGATGATCTTTAGATCAATCCTACACCTCTCGATGAGAGGGATCCAAGAAAAATATCCGCTGCCATAAATAAGATGACCCACATGGAGTTTGGCCCTAGTTGCCAATTTTAACACTTACCTATTGCCTTTTGCTCCCATTTTGAGGTAATGAAAGGGTTGAAAAGAAACTAATTGTCTCTTTTTTAGGTGATAGTGCTTTCGCTTCTCCATTGCTTACATAATCACAAATAGCTCCTTATCATATGTGGGATAGTCTAGTCCTACTCCATAAAACAACTTGTAATGATAACACATTGGTCTTCTTTCTTGCATGAACATTGCCCCTAATGCACACTCATTGGCATCTATTTCTAACTTACTTGCTTGAACATTGCCCCTAATGCACACTCATTGGCATCTATTTCTAACTTTTGCATACTCATTGACATCTATCTCTAACTCAAATGGTTGCTATAATTTGGGCATGGCTAGGATCAAAGAATCATTGATCTTGTTTTTTAGGTCTTTAGATGCTAATTGTTGTGGTTTATCCCAATTAAGCCTATTTCCTTTGGTGGGCATGATATGTGCCATATAATGATGTCTACAATCTTGTTTGGATCCTTAGTTCTCCACTACCACTTGTATTTATACAAATCTTGTTTGGATCCTTAGTTCTCCACTACCACTTGTATTTATACAATATATATAGTGTATTTACAATATATATCATTGAGGTATACTATCAATAAAAAGATGTAGTACATCATTGATTAGTCTCACGAAAGTTAGGGATGCATTAAATAAACAAAAAAACATCACTAATCACTTATACAAACCTTGTCTTGCAAGTTGATTAAGGGATGGTCTGGACCCTCTCCGATCTGGAAGGATGGGGAGGAGCTTCATTTGCCTCGTCAGACGCTTCCTCTATGGTTGAGGGCAAAAGCGAGACTTGACTGCTTGGGGGTCTCCCGAATGGGCACTAATGATAGTTTGGTATGGTCTATCCATAAACCTGTGAGCGTCAAGAACATTTACGCTAACATGATTTCTGTTGTTACTGGAAATCCTCCTCCTCTTTTTCCTCCTTGTTTTTGGAAAGCTGCATGCCCGATGAAGATGATCATTTTCTCCTGGTTGTTATTTTGGAATAAAAATCTTACGTGGGAGACTCTACAAAGGAGATGTTGGCAGGGTCCAAGTAGATGCTCCATGTGCCTCAATGCCTCGGAATCAAACTTGCACATGTTCTTTCAGTGCCCTACATCCCTCACAATTTGGTATGATTTGTCTACATATTTTGTTTTCCCTCACATCTGTTTCTCTTCTCTTCGGGAAGGTTTTCTCTGGGGGAGTAGACAATCCCCCTCTTGGAGATCGCTGTTCATTATCACTTGTTGGTATCTGTGGAACTGGAGGAATGCGCACATATTCCAAGACTCTAAGGAGCCTCTCCAGGCTATTCTTCAGCGTATTCTGGCTTGCCATGATTCCTATCATTAATATCTTACTGCAACAACATGTGATCCCATTTGATGCCGCGGGTTGAGATTCTGCATGAGGTCTCTGCCTTCAGATTGTCACTTTCTCTTTTGATTTTGGTTCCTCTTCATATAGGCAGGGCGTAGCTGCTCTCTTCTTATTTGTTTTTGAATGGAATTTCCTTTTTGGTACAGCCCTGTAAAGTTTTGTCACATCTCCATTATCAACTGATCCGGGAGATGTATATATATTGTCTCTGTTCTTTCTCATGTGCTCTTCTGAACTGGTCCGACATAATGTTTTTCTGCTAATGATGATAGGCATTATCTGCCGGTATGGGAATTTGTTTTGCATCATTATGAAGAGGTCTGGGCATCCAAGCCAAATCAGTCATTCTGAATTATGTATTCAAGATCTTTATATACCCTTAATATAAAGCTATGATGTTTTTTTCTCTGAAAAAAAAAAAAAAACCTTGTCTTGTTTTGAAAAACATCACTAATCACCCATACAAACCTTGTTTGGTTTTGAAAACCGTATTTCACACGTATTCAAGATGAAACTTGATTTGAAGTCCAACTTAGTGAAAATTTTGACCGACTGTAGTTGATCCCGAACGAAGAATCCAAGATGCGATGGCTATCATTCAAGAAAGCATATGACCATGTCTACTGTGACTTCTTGCACATGATACTACATCGATTTGCTCACAATCATATTAACTAGATTATGGCGTACGTTTCCTCTGCAAATATGGTTGTTATCATTAATGGCCAACCTTCACCATTTTTCAAGATGTCCAGGGGATTACGTCAAGGATGCGCACTGTCCCCCTTGCTATTCATTCTGACTATCGATGCCCTCAGCAGATCTATTAGACAGAGTCAAGAGAGGGGTTTGCTTTCGGGTTGTCGGGTATCCAAAAACATATCCTCGACTCACTCTGTCTCCGTTTTCCGTTTTATTTGTGCTGGTGTGGCCAAATTAGCAGAATGGCAACATTTATATTTGGTTATTCATAGATTCTATTTGGCATCTGGACTTCAAATGAATCCTAACAAGTTTGAATTAATTTCCTATCAGGCAGATGATATCGATTCAGTTCAAATTGTGGCCCTTTTTGGTGTTCGGATCTTGCCACTGGCAAATGGATTTAAATATCTGGGATACATGATGAAACCCAACCATTATGTGGCAGGGGACTGGTAATGGTTGATCGACAAATTCCAAATGAGGATCTCGATATGGGAGCACAAGTGGCTTATTCAGGGGGGCAGGTTTATCATGGTTAAAGTGGCGCGGCAGGGCATGCCCGTCTACTGGATGCACTTAATTCTCCTTCCCATGGCAGTCATCAGAAAGATCAACACTATCCTCTCCAACTTCCTTTGGAATAGGGTTGTTGGTAAATATAAGATCAACACTATCCTCTCCAGCTTCCTTTGGAATAGGGTTGTTGGTAGATATAAGATTCACTTGGTCACATTATCTACCTTGTCCAAATCAGTGGCGGAGGAAGGTTGCAATATTTGGGATTCATATGTTTCAACGAAGGAAGGTTGGAATATTCGGGACTCATATGTTTCAACCAGGCCCTTCTCATCAATAATCTTTGTGAAGTGGGCCACAGGGAGAAAGTTTGTATCGGTCTTGATCCAATTAAAGGCATGTCTACGAGCTCTGGCTTGTTATCGTTCCATCTCATACAATGCCTTTTACGTAATGGACTCTCATCTCTGGCCCTCTTAGGGAGGATGGACTGAGCTCCATTCAATACTCTCTATTGGCTGAATGCGAGAGGTGGGCATTCCGGGTGTTTTTGAGGCGACTTGGAAACATATCGTCCTAACCTCATCAATGCAGAGATTGCACTTTCTGATAGGCCTGATAAATTTGCATGGGCTGATTCCAATTCTGGAGGGGATGTCCCTGTTAAAGGAGTATACACTTTTTTATCTTTTACAATTCTGACTCTGGTTTATCTTTTACAGTTCCGACACAACCACTATCTGGTTGGTTAGCTAGGATGTGGAGGTGGAACGCCCCTTTAAAGATCAAATGCTTTGTATGGTTGGTCTTACACAACCGAATTCTCACATGGGATATACTCATCAAACGAGTATTTTTTTGTCCTAGTCGCGACTCGCTGTTGGCTTTGTGGATTGGCCCTTGAGGACCTTGAGCACCTGTCTAATTGGGATAATGCTTGGAAACCACTTCATACCCTTTCTTTATTTTTCCCATTGGGTATTGGAACAGGGGAATAAATTCATTTTTGAAAAGCCTGGGCATCTTGGATTATTTCTTGGAGGTGGGACCTTAGACGCCATGCATCTGTCACAAAGTGGCATCTATCATACAGTTAGACTTCTCCTGCCTAGTTGGTTTCTTTTGATGGTGGTGCTACTGTGGTTGTGGTGTCTTCATCATGATGGAGCAGCTTACTGATTTAAGGTTCCGCTGGTCTGGTGGCACTGGTACTTTACTTTCCTGAATCTATAGGATGTTTTACAGATTGCAAGTTGGCTTGTCATTGATAAACCCACAATGGTTGGAGACTCCAAACTGACAATTAATTGGGTGCAGGGTATTTCCTCTCTAAATATCCCCTCTCAGGGCTCAGCACCATTGGACGATATTAGGCCTTCCTACCTCTTTCAGCCACATTTCATTCTCCCATATCTATCGGGAGCAGAATTCGGTGGCCGATGGGCTGTCCAAGCGTGGGGCTTCAATGCACATGGCTATGTTTACTACCGCCATTGGCATCTCAGGGTTCAACAGGGGTGTGAGCATTTTTCATTTTTGGACTGATCCGTATTTGGCTGCTCCTGAATTGCGTAGAAATGTTTGACTCTTTCTGTAGCATGTATTTTCCATGTATTTTTTTGGGTGTGGCCTCATGTGACGCCATTGATTGGGACTGTTGGTGATTTCCTTTTTCCCAGATACTCTGTTGCTATGCGATCGAGTTATAGTTTATAGGACCTTAACTATGTAACAACCTTTTTAAAATAAAAGATTGTTCGTTTTTTTCTTTCTGCAAAAATTGGCATTTCAGTGCTGCTTCGACTCAAATCTGCCATCTGCCCTGTCTAACGCAAATCTGCCATCTGCCCTGTCTAACGCAAATCTGCCGCCGATTTTGCTCCTGCCGGCAAAATCCACCGCTGATTTTGCTTCATTTTGATGACCATTGGGCTCAAATCCACAACTGATTTTGCCTATTCCGGCATTTTTATGACCATTGGACTCAAATCCACAACTGATTTTGCTTCTGCCGGCATTTTGATGACGTCTCGGCTTAAATCCTCCCGGTTTCAATGCAAATCCATAGATGCTTTTGTGTTTCTGGTTACGAATCTATTTGCAAGTAAAAGGTCCGTGTTCAAACATATAAAATTGAAAAGAAGAAAAAGAAGAAACCCTTCTGTGACGAGAAAAATCTAATCACTCTATTAAATTATTTTATAACCACTCTTCAAAGTGATTTATTTGATTTTACATTTATTTAAAAAATCAAATTAGATTCCAACTTAATTTGATTTATTAATTCTTTATCAAAAGATGAATGTTCTTTTTTTAATAATAAAATTCGTACCAAAAGAAAAGGATTCCGATTTCTGAAACTTTGTCCGAGCTTTTCAGGGTGACGAGGAGATGAACTACGAGAAACCAAGTCAGAGTGCTTCCGGAAAAGCTTTTGAAGGCGACGAGCTAGGGGTCCGTCATACTGAGGAGGTAATAAACTCTGCGATGCCAAATTCTGAAACAAAAAATAAAAATGATTCGGAAGAAGGTACGCTTTAATTAAATATTAGGGTTTCCACTTCCAATGCAAAACTTGTTCTTGTGGAGCCATAGAAATGCTCTAGCTTCTCATCTAAGCAGTCAATGCAATATATTTCAATTTCTTTGCGTATATTTCCCTTCTGGTCTCAGATAATTTGATTCCAATTCCATTTCTCTGTATACTTTTCTTTGCTGTCTGCTTTCGACTGTAAACATTTCTGATATCTTCTGATAATTTCGATTTTCTTGAAATTCAGGGCCCTTCATTTGAGAATTTCTGAAAGTTCGTTTTCTAGAGTTTCGAAGAACTTTCGACTTTTTGTTCGATATTTCAGATAGTTCTTTTTTCCTTCCAAATCAATCCTGTACAATATCTGACCCGATTCTTCTTTCCCCAAACCAATATTTACAGAACACATTTTCAGATAGTTTGGGCTAGCCGGTCATATTTACCACATATTTCTTTCCCTGCAACAATATTTACAACATATAAACTATATTTAATTCTGATTTTTGTTCTTTGTCATATGATCTGCTTTTAATGAGACTTTAGACTATTTTAATTTCTGATTGGATTTCCATATCACATGATCTGCTTTTAATGAAACTTTAAAGTTTAGACTATTTTAATTTCTGATTGTATTTCCATATCACATGATCTGCTTTTAATGAATCTCTCTCACAGTATAGACTATGTATAAACTATTTTAATTTCTGATTGTATTTCCATATCACAATGATCTACTTTTAATGAATATTTCTCACAGTATAGACTATGTATAAACATGATCTGCTTTTAATGAATCTTTCTCACCGTATAGACTAAGTATAAACTATTTTTAATTCTGATTGTCTTTCTGTGTTATATTATTAGTTTTAATGAATTTTTTAATAGTGTTTATATTAAATTTATGGTTATAACAATTTCAAATATCAAATGTATTGTTATAACAACAACAATTTCAAATATCAAATGTATTGTTATAACATTTTCAAATATCAAATAAATATCAAATTTTATATAAATGTATTGTTATAACAACAACAATTTCAAATATCAAATGTATTGTTTATATCAAATATATCAAATTTATTGTTATAACAACAACAATGTCAGGCGGTTAATCTTCGGAGAAGGAATTCCTATGGCTCAAGCGGCCCTCACGGAGAGCACGGTGTTAGTTGGAAGGATGAGAAGCCGAAATTACTCCCCGATACGCCTTTGAAAGTGGACAACGGAAATTAGGGGGAATCTCCTCATACAAATCCCAAGTATCCTCTCACTTTCCAGGGGCTGGTTTGCTCTGATTTTCGCTCATCTAGACCAAGTACACTGGGTCCTCACGCAGTACTGGCACATTGAGATGACACTAGTGCTATTGAAGTGATGGTCGCCAATGTTTGACCCAGAAAAGGAAAATCATGGAGCAGGGCCAATCTGGGTCCGATTGCCTGCTCTCCCGTTACAATTTTGGGGGGAAGAAATCTTCAAGGTAATAGGAGATGATTTGGGTGTCTATCTAGATCATGATAGAACCTACCAAGACACAGGATGCCTAGCATTGACACGTATTCTAGTGCATCTAGATACTAGAGGTCTGGTAGAGAGCCACCTACTTCAGATGGGCGACATTACTCAGAGGAAAATTATGGATTACGAAGGCATTCCCTTCCGTTGCCGCAAATGTCACAAAGTGGGGCATTTATACAAAGACTGTCCAAGAATTTTAGGGCAGAATCAGATCCCGGCCAAAGTGTTGGTCTCAGCGTCCACTCAAACTCTAGATTCAGATTTTGATTCTCAATGGGACCTCCAAGAAAGTACTCTGCCCTCTAGTCTAACTCCGCAGCAGGCCGTAGCTCGCCATTTCGCAAGGGCATCAGATCGACCCCCTGAAAAATCTAGATACCGGGACATGACTTTCGCGGGTACTCCCTTCTCCACTCTTCCTCTTTTTTTCTCATTCTATTGAAGGTTTGGTAAATTTATCATCTTCTTTGAACTTTGTCATCTCTCAAGCTGAAGTTAATAAGTTATGTTCATCGGTTTGTCCTATTCCCGTTGTGTGTCTCTCATTGTCTTGCCCCATTCCCCAACCCTTTGTGGATAGGACCACCTGCCCACTCAATGATCGCCCACTATCAAGTGGGTCTCATCGATATTTCCTGAGATCCCTCCTTGCTACTCCCTCTTCGGTCTTAGGCCTAGACCTTGACCCCCCTCATTCAATTACTCTCAAGCCTCTGAGAGGCCGTCAATAAAAAAATTCCAAGGCTATTAAAAGGGCTAGTGCTAAAGTAGCCTACGGGGTCCAATCCCCAATCGATTGGGTTCTTAGGGAAAAGAGAAACCCTCGCTCCTCTCCCCCATGATCTGTCTTTCCTTTAATTGTAGGGGTTTAGCCAACCTTGACAAAAAGCTGTCTCTCAAGAGGCTCTGTCTGTCTGAAAAGCTGGATGCTATTTTCCTTCAAGAAACTCTGGGGGAAGGTCACCAGATAAATAAGCTTCTCTTAAGTTTTCTCCCAACTTGGGATTTTCATTTTTTGGATGTGAAGGATCACTCTGGTGGCTGCACCTTGGGGTTTAACACTCGTTCTACAAAAATCCTCAACTTTTGGGGAGGAGAAAGTTTTCTTGGTGTAGATATCTGGTCTATGGAGACCGACAGACCATTTAGGATCATCAACATCTATGGCCCTTGCCAGAACAGAGAGTTCTTCTGGAATAAAATCATGGAGGCTAATTTTATGAATCAATATAATATCATTATTGGTGGAGATTTAAATTTCTCCCTCGGATCAGTGGAATCCTGGGGCTTCAGGGGTCAAAGTGATCTTCTCACAACATTTTTGAAAACTTGTTGGATGCTCACGAATTTCTAAATATTGACCCTGTTAAACTCAAGCCAACTTGGAGGAATCACAGATTGGGGGTAGATGCCCTTGCTAGAAGATTGGACCGATTCTTGATCAAAGCCCCTCTTATGGCAAGTTTAATTATCTTTCGTCAATGGGTGGGGAGTGGTGGGATCTCTGATCACTCTCCTATATTTCTGGAGCTCAATTTAATCTTTCTAAACCCTCTTCACCTTTTAAATTTAACTCCTCCTGGTTGCTGGAGCCGAGTTTCAGGAACTTGGTCTCGACCACTTGGATCCATTGCTCCCATAATGAAACCTCCTCCCCAGGGGAGCTCTTTGCAAAAAATCTAGCAGTTCTAAAAGGAAAAACAATAACCTGGGCCAGATTAAAACAAAGAAAAGAAGATGAAGATCTTCAAAGAATTGAAAAGGCTGTACTAGCCTTCGAAGAATCAACTCCCACAGGATTGAACTCGGCAGAACAAAAGTTGCAACTGATTTAGATGGAAACTGACAGAATAAAGCTTCTTTGCTTAAAAGAAGGAACCTAGAGGCTCAAGAGTAGAGCAATCTAGATCAAAGCAGGTGATGAAAATTCAAAGTTCTTTCAACAATATGCAAGGGGTCGGAAAGCCATTAACTCAATCTAGGAATTACACTCAAAAGGAAGGAAAGCGAGCAATTTTGAACAACTCACATGGGGATTAGACATTACTCTAATAGCTACAAATCCCCCATTGGAATAACCCTTCCAAGCATCATTCGCACTGCTGAAGCTCTGCCTAGATTCATCGAGCCGGAGGAAATTAAAGAACTAAACTCTTAGGTTACTAGAGAAGAGCTTGAAGCTGTGCTGAAGTTCATAAGGATAAGAGCTCTGGTCTTGATGGGTGGCCGATTGAATTCTTCAGTTCCTTTTTAGATTTAAATGGAGATGATCTCAACCAAACCATTGAAGAAAGCAGAAAGTCTGGCAGAATTTTGGAGGCCTTCAACTCGACTTTCCTGGCCCTTATACCCAAATCTGATAATCCTTCCTCTTTTGAAGATTACAGAACCATATCCCTCTGCAATAGCATTTACAAAATCATATCCAAAACAATAGCCCTCTATATTAAACCCTTTCTCTCCTGAATGATATCCAAGGAACAATTTGCCTTTCTCAACCATCACCAAATCCATGAAGCAATTGGTACTGCTCAGGAAGCTCTTCACTCGATTAAGAAGCTCCATAAAAAGTCTGTCATCCTAAAAATTGATCTTTCCAAAGCCTTTGATCATACCTTTTGGTCCTACCTTAGGATAACTCACTCACATTAGCTTCCCCTTTGCTTTCATCAATTGGATCATGGGCTGTTTTACTTCCGTCTCCTTTAGTATTCTCATCAATGGAGTGGCTTTGGGTTTCTTTCATGCAGAATGAGGCCTTATGCAAGGATGTCCTCTCTCCCCACTGCTCTTTCTCCTCATCATGGAAGGCTAAAGCAGACTGATAACAAAAGGCAGAGAGGAAGGCTCTTTGGCTCGAGTCAGGCTCTCGTGTATGTCCTGTATAACCAATATTTTATTTGTTGACGATGTTCTGATTTTTTTAAATGGATCTTTTCAAGACTCATATGCTTTCAAGGCTATTCTAGATATTTTTTGTATAGCTACAGGCATGCAGCCAAATATTGCAAAATCAACTATTATCATAGTTTCCTGCCAGTTGAATGAAGCAAGATTAGCTAGCCAATTTTTTGAATATGAGCATCAAGATCTGGATGATGGTCTTAAATATTTGGGTTTCGGATTGAAACCAAATGGTTATCGCATAGTAGATTGGACTTGGCTTATAGCCAAGATTGAAAGCAGAATCAATATTTGGTAACAGAGATGGCTTTCTAGAGCAGGTAGGCTAACTATCCTCAAGTCGGTCCTACAAGCTATTTCGGTTTACTGGAAGTCGCTGGCCTGGATTCCCAAAGGCATTTAAAAAAGAATTCAACAATTATGTCGTCGCTTCTTTTGGCGCGAACAAATTCTAGGGAGAACTTTTGATTGGGTCCATTGGGACAACATTGACAAACCCAAAAAATTGGGGGGTTGGGGCATAAAAAATTTGCATTTATTCGCTGAGGCTTTGGCTGCAAAACTAGGCTGGAAACTTATTAATTCCAGAAGTCTTTGGCATGAAATCACTTATCATAAGTACATATATCCACTCTCAATTCTGGAATGGATCCATAGGCCTTCAGTTCCTATGGCTGGATCGTCCATAATTTGGAAAGCATTATCTCAATCTATCTCTCTGATCAAGCGTGGTTTGGCTTGGAAAGTTGGCAATGGAGTTCAAGCGAGGATTCGTTTGGACGCGTGGAGTGGATGTGGGAATGGCCATATTCTCCCCCGTCCTCTTTGCAATTTCCTTCAAGACTCGGGCATCACCCACTTATCACATATAGTAGATGATATTAAGGACATGTGGCAAAACCAGATCTGGAAGGACCACATAATGCTCAACATTCCAACAGTTTGGGTCGATGATTGGTAGAGATTCATAGGCTCATTAGAGGAGGCCAATGTGCATATAAACGACAATCAAGATGTCCTTATCTGGGCATTGGATCCCCAAGGCAGATACTCCCCCAAATCAGGTATGCTTATACAATGACAGCCAGACACACGGATGATTTCTCTTGGTGGTGGAGTCATATCTGGAAATTAAAGGCCCCTCCCAAATCTAGGCTTTTCATGTGGTGAATTTTAACAGACAAGGTTCCCATTGAACTAATGTTGACGCGTCGTGCAAACTGTGGGCCTTCTAGATGCTGTCTGAGTAGGATGCAGGAGGAAGATACTTCTCATCTCTTCTTTACCTGTTATGTCTCGAAAGCCTTCTAGCAAAGGATCGTCACTTCACTAAATCTACATATTGATTGGTTGGGACGAGATATTGAAGAGGCTTGGCAAAGATGGTGGATAAAAGCCAACTCTCAGAAAACTAGATGCCTTCCACTGCTAATTTGCTGGGAAATCTGACTTAACAGGAACAAATCCATTTTCAAGAATGCCAAAATAGATTGGGACTCCTCCAGTATTTCGCTGTTGGCTTTGTACAATTCGCACTTGGAGGACCAGGACATCCGACCCCCTCGGATCATTACCCAAGAATCCATAGACATAAACTCCCCCTGGGGTTATTTTGACGGCTCAGCACAAGCTGAAGGTTGTGGTGGAGGGGTGGTGCTGCATATGGATAATATAGTGTCTTATAGAATCAAGGTCGGCCTTCGCAGAGGCACTAACAACTATGCTGAATTGAGCAATCTAAAATACCTTCTCCGTTTTGCAAAAGAACAAAATTGCCAACAACTTTAGATATTTGGAGACTCACAACTCATAATTAACTGGACAAATGAAGTTAATCATTGTCACTTGCACACACTTAGAATGTTCTGACTAATATCCTTTCTGTAAAGTCCCAATTTGATTCATTTGCATGCTCACATATACACAGGGAAAGGAATGAGATCGGTGATCATTTATCCAAAGAGGCAGCGCAACTGAACAGAGGTCAATGGCAGATACAGGAATACAGGGGCGACAGTTTCTACAGTTACTATCATCGTCCTTTTATGGACATGATTGGTTCCTATTAGAATGATCGCTAGATCATTCAACATATTTTCTTTTACTTTCTCCTTCTATGTATATAACTTACCAGTTTTCAATATATTTTTGGACAAAATGCATATTTTTAGAAACTTACTGGACTTCTCAGAAGTTTATTATCAGTAAGCATCATAATAGTTTTTGTAAAGTTTATAATAGCTCTAAACAATACTCCCTTTTTGCTGACAACAATTCATATTTGCAATATCATATAACATGTACTTTTCTTATCTTTTAATGAAAATTACACTTTTTCCAAGGAAAAAAAACAACAATTTCAAATATCAAATATATTGTTATAACAATTTCAAATATCAAATGTATTGTTTATATCAAATATATGGTTGTAATGATTTCAAATATTAAATAATTTCAAATTTCAAATATATGGTTGTAATGATTTCAAATATCAAATATATTTGATATTTGATATAACTTGTCCTGATGATGAACCACACTCGTTGGTTCGAAACGTGTCGACAAAAATATTTCAATGTGATTTTCACTGAAATATTTATCATTAAACTTGATATGGATCACAAAAGCTTAAATTCAACAATCAAACATATTGTTTATATCAAATATATGGTTGTAATGATTTCAAATATCAAATAGATGGTCGTAATGATTTCAAATATCAAATATATTGTTTATATCAAATATATGGTTGTAATGATTTCAAATATCAAATATATGGTTGCAATGATTTCAAATATCAAATATATGGTTGCAATGATTTCAATATATCAAATATATGGTTGCAATGATTTCAAATATCAAATATATGGTTTATATTAAATATATGGTTGTAAGATGCGATGATTGATTTCAAATATCAAAATATATGGTTGCAATGATTTCAAATAGGTTGCAATGATTTTAAATCGGTTGCAATGATTTCAAATATATGGTTTATATCAAATATATGGTTGTGATAATTTCGAATATCAAATATACTGTTGCAATGATTGATTTCAAATATCAAATATATGGTTGCAATGATTTCAATATATGGTTGTAATGATTTCAAATATCAAATATATAATTGCAATGATTTCAAATAGGTTGCAATGATTTCAAATAGGTTGCAATGATTTCGAATATATGGTTGTAATGATTTCGAATATCAAATATATGATTGCAATGATTTTGAATATATGGTTGTAATGATTTTGAATATCAAATATATGGTTGCAATGATTGATTTCAAATATCAATTATATGGTCTATATTAATATATTGTTATAATGAATTTGAGCTTTATTGTTGAATAAAGCTTGAACCTATATTGTCTATATTAATATACTGTTATAATGAATTTGAGCTTTATTTCAAATGTCAAATATATGATTGTTTATATCAAACATATGATTTTAATGATTTCAAAAATCAAATATATTGTTTATATCAAATATATGGTTGTAATGATTTCAAACATCACATAATTTCAAATATCAAATATATTGTTATAATAATTTCAAATATCAAATATATGGTTGCAATGATTTCAAATATCAAATATATGGTTGCAATGATTTCAAATATCAAATATATGGTTGCAATGATTTCAAATATCGCATATATGGTTGCAATGATTTCAATATATTGTTTATATTGAATATATGGTTGCGATGATTCCGAATATCAAATATATGGTTGCAATGATTTCAATATATGGTTGTAATGATTTCAAATATTGAATATATGGTTGCAATGATTTCAAATATCGAATATATGGTTGCAATGGTTTCAATATATGGTTGTAATGATTTCAATATATGGGTGTAATGATTTCAAACATCGAATATATGGTTGCAATGATTTCAAATATCAAATATATGGTTGCATTGATTTCAATATGGTTGCAATGATTTCAAATATTAAATATATTTTCTATATTCAAATATTGAATATATGGTTGCAATGATTTCAATATATGGTTGTAATGATTTCAAATATCAAATATATGGTTGCAATGATTTCAAATATCAAATATATGGGGTTGCAATGATTTCAAATATCAAATATAGTCTATATTAATATATTATTATAATGAATTTGAGCTTTATTGTTGAATAAAGCTTGAACCTATATTAATATTGTCTATATTAATATAGACAATATTAATATAGACAATATATTAATATTGTCTATATTAGTATATTGTTATAATGAATTTGAGCTTTACTGTTGAATAAAGGTTGAACCTATATTTGTCTATATTAATATATTGTTATAATGAATTTGAGCTTTATTGTTGAATAAAGCTTGAACCTATATTGTCTATATTAATATATTGTTATAATAAATTTGAGCTTTATTGTTGAATAAAGCTTGAACCTATATTTGTAAGATCCCCTCTTAGGGTCCTCTACCAGATCTATATTCTCTACTTTTAAATGCAATAAAAAGGCAATAATTTATTTTCTGACAAGACATTTAATCAATGATAATTTACTATTTAAAATCTAATTCCTACAATTTAAAAGTGAACATTTCATTTTAATCACTTACATGAGTAATCTATGCATAGAGGAATACCTGTACCGATAGCCAGATGGAGATGCCCTTGAGTTGTTGGTCCTGCTGGAACGCTTCTCCTGACCATCGACTGGATTTACCTCCCAGCCAACTAGGAAGTAATTCATAGCCTAGGAAACCTCCACAGGTTCCCTAGCCCTCTGAGCCTAAGTCCAACCAGATGTAGTGTATCTAAGATGAATAATACTCCCCTCCTCTCTCTCAAACAATTCCGCCAAGACCACAGCCAAACCAAAACAAAAAACAAGACCAAGCATCCTCTTCCTCCTCTCATCCTACCCCTTTTATGCCCCCCTCTCTTCTCCACCTCAACCACCTCTCATTAATGTCATAACTTCTCCCTTATCCTTACATTTGACTTCTCTTATCCCAAGTAAACATGAGAGGACTTTTGGGAATGTGATATGAATATAAAATTGGGTAATTAATTGGAGAGGACCATGTCTTCTCCCAAGTAAATATTTTGCGGATGAGAGATGAATATATAAATTGGTAATTAATTGGAGATGACCATGTCTTCTCCCAAGTAAATGTGAGAGGACATTTTGGGAATAAGAGATGATATATAAATTGGTAATTAATTGGAGAGGACCGTGTCTTCTCCCAAGTAAATCTAAGAGGACATTTGGGAGTGTGATATGAATATAAAATTGGGTAATTAATTGGAGAAGACCATGTCTTCTCCCAAGTAAATGTGAGAGGACATTTTGGAGATGAGAGATGAATATATATAATTTGGTAATGAATTGGAGAGGACTATGTCTTCTCAAAATTTAAAAATTTGGGGAGGTAAATAACAAAATTTATATCAATACCAAATTTACAGTTTCACCAATGTAGGTATGTACCAATATTTCTTGATAATTATAAGTCCATATTTTAAGGAAATTTAAACACAGTAAAATTTGCAGGATAAGATTAAATAGGGCATTACATACGCTCCTCCTTTAGAAAACTTCGTCCCGAAGTTAGAGTGTAAAAGATACAAGATTTTGAAGTAGTTTGGCAATAAGGCACAACAAATGGAGAGAGAGTTATAGTAGTAAAATTCAATAAGTCAGACAATTAAATTCCTTCCCATCAAGAGTCTCCAACTGATCTATATCCTCCTATCCCTCTTGACCTACTTTCGTTCCCACCCTATCCATCCTCTGCTTCTATATACAGTGGCATCCGCTATACCAATCTAACCACTAATAAAACCAACATGGTAGAAGCGTCGACTATATCGACCTAACTTCCCCAGCATGAAACTGACAATCGTCATCACACGTCTAGGGGAGTGTGTCCACCACTGCCCTCCCACGATTCCAGGTTTGGAGGTTACACAGTGGGAAATACCTCCACCCCTCCTCACAACTAGGGTCAACGACCCAATATGGACCACACTACAGTGCTGGTTGGACTTGTCATTGAATAATTTAGTCAGGTCGTCTTGCCACCTGTCATTTACATTTTACTCGTGTCATAATATTGCATATCAAGTAGATACCAAATGTAATAGAACAATGTACATTATACCTTTCCCCATGAGATGTCTCGACCTTCCTTCAATGGAAGGGTAGATCTTGGCTATCACATAGTTCTTTCCAACTTGCAGATTAGCTCTCTTTCATGCATTTATATAACAACAAGATATATAAGTGATCTTTAATCACCATTTTATTAAGTCTAGTATCCACGTGCCATAAATTCACTAAGTCATTCATTTAAACAAATCATATCCACTTGAGCCATATATGAAACAAAATAATTCTGATAAGTCACACACTAGATAATTCTTCACTAAGTGAGTCATACATTTAGGCCATACATCAACCACTTCCATCATTAATACCAAATCCATCAATTGATTTATATAAGTAGTTTCACGTGTCCAACCAAATGCATCAATATTACATAATGTTCATAAATAAATAACATGGAACTGCAAAATAGAACCTTAACATAGGTAGTTGTCTAAGTCGAAAAAAATGGGCATCACAAATGCTCAAAAAGTGATGGGTAGTCCCGACGTATAGTCTCTGCATCCTCCCAGGTAGCAGATCCTGGGCTATACTTGTCCCACTGGACCTTAACTTGGTCCACTATGTGATGTCTGAGCTGTTGAACCCTACGGTCAAATATGCGTAATGGTTCGACCACTACGGTTCCCATGTCTGAGACCTGCAATTCCCTCCAATCTAGTTTGTAAGATTGATCAGAAACATAATGTCGTAAAATAAATACATGAAAAAATCATGAGTTTTATGCAAATGGGGTGGGAGTACAAGACGATAGGCAACTGGTCCAATCTTCTCCTTGATCCTAAAAGGTCCTACAAACTGAGGTGACAATTTCGTCCCCGTCTCAAACCGAATGGTGCTTTTGTTGGGTCGGATACGAATAAAAACTTGGTCCCCTACTTCATAACTACGATCAATCCTATGTGAATCAGCATAACTCTTCTGTCTATCTTGTGCTTCCTTTAACCTTTGTAAAATCTACTTTACCTATTCCTCCATTTCTTGAACTAATTTTGGTCAACTATTACTCGGTCCTCCAACTTTTCCCAACTCAGTGGCGTCCTACATGGCCTTCCATATAGAGCTTAATAAGGAGGCATCTCGATTGAACTGTGGTAATTGTTATTATAGGCAAAATCTACCAATGGTAAGTACCTTTCCCACTGAGTTTGATTATCCATGATGTACATCCTAAGCATTTCCCCCAAAACCTGATTTACTCTTTCAGTCTGCCCATCTATTTCTGGATGATATGCAGTGCTCAGGTTCAACTGAGTCCCTAGTGTTGACTGCAAACTTGTCCAAAACCTAGATGTAAATCAAGAGCCTCTATCAGAAATGATCTTTGTGGGTAACCCGTGTAGTCGAATAATTTCACTTATAAACACTCATGCCACATCCGTAACATCGTAAGTGTCTCTTACTGGAATGAAATGGGCACTTTTGGTGAATTTATCAACTATAACCAATATAGCATTGTGCCTCTGTGAAGTGAGTGGCAAACCCACAACAAAATCCATGGAAATTACCTCCCATTTAGATATAGGGATGTCATGTGTTTGTAGGAGTCCTACTGGATGGCGATGATCAACCTTCACTCGTTGACATTCGAGGCATTTGGCGACAAACTGGACTATGCCGTGCTTCATGCCTGCCCAAAAGAAGAGTTTCTTCGTGTCTGCGTACATCATTTTTACTCCAGGATGTGCACAATAGAGTGCTCTATGTGACTCTTCGAGGATGGTTCTTCTTATACCCCCTTCCTTAGGTACGTACATTCTCCCTTGAAATCTTAATAGCCCATCTGGTTCAAGGACATATCCCTCAAACTTTGGTTCTATCTGCTTTTGAGTCTAGATTGTTGAGATGACCTTTAGATACCAACTATCTTCAAAGAGTTTCTCCAACACACGTTCCCTTAAATTTACCTTTAAGGCTACTAGGGAGAAGGTTCGTGGTCTCCTACTTAGTGCATCCGCCACCACATTCTCCTTTCCCTTGATGTATGAGATCTCAAAATCATACTCACTCATGAATTCGCTCCACCGCCTTTGTCTGGAATTCAAATCCATTTGAGTGAAGAGATGCTTCAGGCTTTGATGATCTGTTCTTAACTCAAATCTTCTCCCAATGAGGTAGTGTCTCCACAATTTCAAGGCTAACATCACTACTGCTAATTCTAAGTCATGGGTGGCATACAACTCTTCATGTTTCTTCAATTTTATAGATGTGTTAGCTATTACTCCGCCTTCTTGCATCAATACTGCACCCAATCCTTGCGCCAAAGCATCGGTGTAGATAGTAAAGTCTTTTTCCATGTTTGGTACTTGAAGGATAGATGCACTAGTTAGTAACCTTTTTAGTTCTGTGAATGCAGTGTCACATTCATATGCCCATTCATACCTGACCCCCTTTCGCTATAATGTGGTGATGGTTTTGCAATCCTTGAAAACCCTTACACAAACTTACAATAATACACTGCTAGCCCCATAAAACTACGTACCTCAGGGGCATTTTTTGGTACTGGCCAATCCATTATGGCCTTCACCTTTTCTGGGTCAACTAAAATCCCTTCTCTTGAAATGATGTGCCCTAGGTAATGAACTTTCTTCTGAAAGAAGGAACATTTTGTAGAATTTCCCACTGTAGATCACCTGGTAATGTAGTGTACTAAAGCAAAACTCTTGATCTACTTCTACAAACAATTTAGCGGAAGCTTAATCGAACATGAGCAACATCAAGCATGAACAAATATAACTGAGAATGAGAAGTAATCAACCATAACACATAAGATATATCATTGGGGAAAGCACCAACCTAAAACCCCAACTCTGTATTATCATACAAGTGGAAATCTTGTTCAAGTTACAAAAAGAATTAGCTCTCAAGCTATCATGATCTCTCTTCACTCAAACAATACTGCTCACAGACTCAATAGACATAGAATATATCTTCCTCAAGCCCTCCAAGCCTCCTATTTCCTTGCGCAGTTGTGATTGGGGTCCAATGATATCACATGTGTGAATTGGCCTCATCACAGTCACTGTAACCTCAGGTCCAACTGCGCAATCCATAAGGAATAATATTCCTTCTGCATGAAAAGAATATTCACCAAGGAATATCCTAGCAACTGATAGTACATTGCCCCTCCATCTGATCTCAATAGGGTCTCGATTGAACTGACATGCATGAGTTATCCATGAGTGAATCTTTGGTTATCTGAATTACAGTAGTTACATGCATGCAAGCATTAACTAACTGAACTCTCATTAATTTAACTGGACTTGACTAAGTTAAACTAAGTCAACTGATTACAACTCATCCTCATCTTTCTAACTGAAGGTTAAATTCCTCAATTAATGGAGAAACTGTTGCATGTCCCCACATAGACTTCAAGTTTGATTTTCCTTAACTAATTAACTCAAGATGAATTAATTAATTAATTTCCAAACCATTGTTGATATCAAATTCGAATTTTACTTCCTATGTTTAGTCCAGGGACTGACTAAAATAAGAAGGGATCCCGAAATGATATTTTTAGCACTTTCACTTTTCACCCATTGTTGCTAAGATCTCCAATGGCTGAACTACTATTTATAGCCAGGCTATTTATAGCAGTGCTATTTTTAGCATTTCTTGTTGCACACTTTTCAACACATTTTGACAAGTTTCCATACAATTGATTTTCCTTTAAGCAAGTCAAGACAACCCTTAGGTGCTTTTCATGCTCCTTTTCATTCTTGGAATACACAAGAATGTCGTCGAGAAAGACTTACACAAATTGGTCCAAATACTTCCTGAACACACCATTCATGAGGCTCATGAATACTATTGGTGCGTTGGTTAAACCAAATGGAACAACTACAAACTCATAGTGCCCAAACCGAATTCAAAATGCAATTTTTGAGATGTCCTCTTCCTTAATCCTCAATTGGTGGTATCCAAATCGTAGATCAATCTTTGAGAAAACTGCTGCTCCCTTCATTTGATCAAATAGGTCATCTATTTGAGGTATCAGGTACCTATTCTTTATTGTGGCTCTATTTAATTCCCTATAATCTATGCATGGCCACAAGGAACCATCCTTCTTCGAATCATCCTTCTTCTTGACAAAAATCATTGGTGCACCTTAAGGTGAAATACTAGGTCTGATAAATCCCAAGTCTAAGAGCTCTTTTAATTGCATCTGCGACTCACAAAATTCTAGAGTTGTCATCCTATAGGGTGTCTTAGATATTGGTTCGACACCAGGTTTTAGGTCGATAGTGAAATCAATCTCCCTTACAGGAGGTAATCTAGGCAATTCCTTAGGAAAAACATCCTTGAATTCTGACAAAATTGGATGTTGATCTAGGAAGGGTCCTTTCTGGTCACTTATAACCTCGACCACATATAGCTTGCAACCTTGTCAGAGACAACATTTTACCTTCATCATGGATATGAATCGTAGCGACACTCCCCTCTTGATTACGTATGCCTTCAACTTAGTCATACGCACCCCGAGGTTTACCTGACATTGGTCAACACTAGGTCCTACTGCTTGTTTTATCCCAGAAGCCATCTCAACTTGTTTAAAGTCATCATGCTCATACACTGCCAACCCACATTTTTCTAATGCAACTGGTGAAATGAAACTATCTGTAGCACCAGAATCAATTTTTTTTTTTCACTTTTACTTTGTTTATCATACCTGAGGTTTCTACCACGACAAACTACTGTTCAACTTGCTGGTTATCAACTGCTGCATAGATTCGATGGTTGCTACTTGCCCCCATACTGGTGCTTTTCCTTCTCTACGGTTGTTACCAACTTGTAACTCAGGGCAGTCTCGCTGGTAATGAGGTCCTCTGCATCCCCAACAAGTGATGCGCGGTAGACCTTGAATTGAATGTTGCGGAGTTCTTTGGAAAGAGTTCCTTCCCCTGGGACCCCTGCCCCCACTTGTTGCTCCTCGCATATGACTTTGATTTGTATGCGCCCTTGAAGCTGCGGGTGAAGCTGCACTAGTAACCATTGAAATCCCCACTGTCGGTGCTCTAGGTACAACCCTATTTCCATATGGTGATGGCCTCAAATTTCCTCCCCTGGGGAAGGTACGAGGGGCCTTTCCCATAAACCTTGGTTGGCGTGGAAAAATGGTTTTGTCTCCACCTTTTAAGTCTAAGTTTTCTTCGATATAACGAGCTTGTTCCATAGCGTCTGCAATTGAGGATGGTTTCCACATCCGCACCATTTCCCTAATCTTATGGTTTAATCCATAAATAAAATGATTTGCTTGGCGCTGGTCAGTATCCATGTAGGAGACATACTTGACCAATTCCATGAATCTAATTTCATATTCTTCTACCGTACGATTTCCCTATACCAGGGCATGGAAGGCTCCTACTTGCTGTTCTTCATAATATGCTAGTAGGTACTTTTTCCTGAATCTCTCCTCAAATAACTCCCAAGTAACTGTGTCCGGAGTGAGGTGTAGTTGACGCCCTAAGTTACCCCACCAATTCAAAGCACTATCTTTGAGTTGGAATATTGCTATTTTAACTTTTGAATTGGAATTATAATCCCTTAGTGCTAAGCACCTTCTCATTCCTTCTAACCAGGCTTCTGCACGTTCGCTAGCACGACCTCTTGCAAACTCCGGGAGCTTAATCTTTTGGAGCTCCCTAGTAATATCTTCGATTGGAGGTCCTCTATCAGAGTCCCTTGATCCCTTGAGATTCCCTAACCTTGATGGAGGGTGCTCCACTTCCACTTAATTTGTTTGGCCCCCTTTTAAAGTCTCATTAATTGCTTCTAGGGAATGCAAGATGAGAGTCAACTCCAGTGAAGGTAATGTGTTATTTGTAGGAGGTCCTTGTGATGATTCTCCGTGACCTTGATTTCTTTGCGTCCTCACCATTTTGAATTGTCCAAATATCTACATGATGCGCAAGACTCATTAATCCCTCTTAGGACTTGTCCCTCTTAGCTGACTCACATACATGTGTATAATGATAGTCATAAGTTTTCCTTTTACTATGCTCGTAAACAAGCATTGTTAGTACTGAGAAGATTCCCAAGGATCTACCAAATCCTCTCATGTGTGAGTTCTACATAACTTACAAATTTTCTCTTGAGACTCGCTAGGGTATTGGTGCAATGTACTTGTAAGTCACGCTCTAACACAAATTGTTTTCTTTAGTACCATAGCTATAATTTAATATTGAGCTAATTAATAACTTGGTTTAATATATTCAAATAATTAAGTCAAATACTAATGTGAATAATACCCTTTTTAGTCATGTCTTCCTTCTATGGCCAGTAGTTGTTCCTTCCCACCCTTATATATATATTTTAAATCCTTTATGTCCATTTTATGAATCTTGGGACCCCCTATAGGACATATAAACAATTAGTCTCACCTATTGAAGAGGCAGTGTCCTTGAAGCAAGGTTCCTAAGAAATTATCCATGAACACACACACACACACACACACACACACACACATATATACCTATTTGCCATAATTAGTTTAAAGAAGAAAACTTACATTGCCAAAATAAATGTGACTTCTTACTAGCTTCATAAACAAAATCTAAAATATTGTGGGATGAAAGAATGCCGCTTTGTGATATTAATAGAATGGAGAATGAAAAATTAATCACTTATATACTTGCAAAACACATAAATCTCAATTTCAAAATGTATTTAACATATAATTTTCATAACTTCTTAACTCATCGAACTAACAGAATTTAGGGAAGATTTTAGGTCAATATTTGTGATTGAATTTCGATAGATTTAGATTTTAGATTTTTTTGTTTTGTTTTGTTTTGGAAAAGACCAAATTTTATTAAATTATGTGGCCATGGTGAGGAGGCACTGGAACTGTTTTGCAAAATTAATGAAATTAGGAAAGTGGAAAAACACTAAACAAGACGATGCAATTAGATTGAAGGCAAGGGATAGGAAAGTTTAAGAAAATTTAAAGCCAAAATTTATGAAAATGGTAGGTAAGCTTCTACTGCAAATCAATTTTAGATTTGTATTAGATAGTCTTGAAAGCTAATGTAGAAGGAGTGTGCAGAGGTTACATAGTAAAGTAAGATAGAATATGGAAGATGGTTTCTATGATATCGTAATAAATTTGTTTTATTTCGAAGCACTTTTGCTTCATTCTCTTGGATACAAATGTAAAGTAGACACCAACATAGTTGTTTCAAATAACTGAATCAGATAAATCATATTTCAATATCTTTCCTAGCATCATAATATCAATAATTTGAAGCGACAGGGCGGTGGTCAGTAGAGGGGGTTCCAGGAAACGAGGTGCAAGTTTAAGGACCGTCAACTGTCCTATCCATTGTTAACGTTTTTTGCATAGACAATTGCAGTTCAAATGATATGCTTGTCTCCTGCTTTTTTCACTACGCTGACCAAGAGAGAGGACTAATGGCTGGTTGGCACATTACTCGATTCCAAAATATATCCCTATATCAGTCCCTAATTTCGTTTTCTCTCCATTTGTCATCATCCGAAAGTTGTTAAAGCTTCGAAAAAGCTCTCAACTTTTAACCAAGGGGTATCTCAAGGGTGGGAAATGACACCAAGAGGGCATTGTTCGAACGAACTTAAAGAATGTGGAACCTATTTCAACCTTACTTTCCAACTAGTGGTTATCGATGTCGCATGACAACAATGAGTCCACTCCATACATTCTCACCCTGAGGTTCTGTCCACCCTGGTTGTATTGTTTCTCGCCTCACCATTACAATTTAAGCACTGCCCATTCATCCCTCAGCACAACAGTTTCTACGTAGAGCTTTGAAGATTCCAACCATGAAGCAATTTACTGACGATGGCATGATTTGCAGGCAGAGCCAGTTCACATCAATCCAGTCCAGTTCATAGATTTCAAATCTTCCAAATCTTGTACACGAATGATAGAGGAGTTTGAGCGATGGGGACTTTGCAAATTTACATGATAACAGGTGTCCATAGACACAAGAAGTGCTCATGCATGGCATGTTCATAAAGCAGTTATAAGGCCAGTTGATTCTTGAAAACTTTAACCTTTGAAGTTTTCAGCAACACAAAGAATTCTTGGTGCAAGGTTATTTTGATGGAAGATTTTGGATTTGGATGTGAGACTAATTTGTTCATTGGCTGTGCGCTTGTTGATATGTATGTGAAATGGGAGAGTGGAGGATGCACACAATGTGTTTGACAAATTGCTTGAAAGAAGAGTCGTTGCGATGACTGCAATGATTACAGGGTATGCACATAATGGTTATATTGATTGTTGGAGAGGTAAATCCCCTCTGCGGACAGAGGCGATCCCACTAGCCCAAAATGGGTCTAGCAACAATCAATCAACGCTACCATGCAAGTTCCTAGTTGCAAAATGAAAGTGGATTACGAGGACCAACCTGGAGTCCAACGCTAGTGTCGTAGAAGAGTTGATACTCCCGTTCCCTTGCTCCGGCAGGTCACGATCCTCACGATCTCCGCGAATGGATACCTGCACATGCAAAGAACGAAGCGAATACAAGCATAAAATCCACTAAATACAACTATATATCAGTCAGAAAAGATATAGATCAAACATTATCATAACGAACAATAAGATCGGAACCATAATGATAGTCGTTTATTAATGAATAATCAACAGAGAAAAATACAACCAAAGTTCTGACGTTGAATCTCTCCTCTGGCTGGGCGAGCAGCTACATATGTCTTGCAATAGACCTTTCTCTCTCTTTGATGATGAATACACAGCTCAGACTTCTGGCAGCATAACCTCCCTATGCTCCAAGACTCTTACTATCACTCAAGACAAGCGTTATCACTACTAGCACTATCACCACTACTCAAGAACTAGCTTGTCAAATGCATGAGGACAAACTTTTAAAGATGGAGAAGGGGAGGAAGATACAATGCATCAAGACACCCGTTATGGATTGGCATTATCTCCAAAAAGCCGCCGTGGATAGATGTAAGGGATAGATGATGAATCTCGACATCTAGAAGATTAGCTTTATCCTCAAAAGACTTCATGACTTGAAGGGAAAAAACATCTGGGCGCGCGTTTGTTAAAAATCTTTTCCAAACTCGGTTGGCGCGGGTGTTACTCTAAGACAGAGCACCAATGGGCGCGCCTTCTTTTGAGGATCTCCCTCATTGGCACGGGTAGTACATTGTGGACCCGCGCTAATGGAAAAATGGCACTTTTCAGGGATATTTTGCAGGAGGTGTCTTCAGGGCACATGAAGTCCATATTTAGGGGAACATAATGCAAGTGTTTTTAAGTTATGTCACTGATCACAGGTCCCGGAATGAGTCCTCCAAAGTACGGGAAAGGGGTAACAGGGACAGTGACCAATGGTGACAAATTAGTTTGTTAAAAATCTTTTCCAAACTCGGTTGGCGCGGGTGTTACTCTAAGACAGAGCACCAATGGGCGTGCCTTCTTTTGAGGATCTCCCTCATTGGCACGGGTAGTACATTGTGGACCCGCGCTAATGGAAAAATGGCACTTTTCAGGGATATTTTGCAGGAGGTGTCTTCAGGGCACATGAAGTCCATATTTAGGGGAACATAATGCAAGTGTTTTTAAGTTATGTCACTGATCACAGGTCCCGGAATGAGTCCTCCAAAGTACGGGAAAGGGGTAACAGGGACGGTGACCAATGGTGACAAATTACTGTGTAACAGATGCCCCCTAAAGCATGAGGCCCAAGAGAGAGAGAGGGGTGAAATGCTTTACAAGAACACATGTAGCTGCCGCCGAGAATCTGCATCGAGAGATACAACTGATAGCTCAAGTACATGATATATGTGGTATGGTCACAGCCATCCATAAGAGAGTACATAATAATTTAGATCCATAATATGGGCGCATCCATCTGGTTAGGATCAATGAATCGACTCAGGTATGGTCGCAGATATCCAGTGAATGAGTCATGTAACAAGAATCACGCCTGGATTACAACAGACAAAATCCAGGGTCTTGCGCTCCATCTCGACCTGAACAAAAGTACAAGTTCAAGCATGCGAATATATGAGCTGAAGTCGAACATGCATGAACATCGTCTGATTACCAGTCAATAATGAAAACTGTTAACAGACGCGAGAGGTACCACCAATAATGACAATGGCCCTCAAGGTACTATAGGTACAATCTACGGCGTGCGAATTAGTGATCTGGCGTCGAACACCCGTAGAATCATTCGATCGGAGGCCAATGATGAAAACCTCACGTCGAACACGAAGAATATGCCATTGAGGCATGCAGGCTCCAAGGCACCGGAAGGGAGTCTCTAGATCAGCTTCCTGGATAATGAGCTGAAGTCGACAGGAAATGATCTTGATCGAAGGTGGGCCATGATGTTTCCCACATCGTGGACACGAGACAGAGAGATAATGTTGTGAATCAGGATTATGTGAGCTATGAGAGGGAGGTTGTTTCTCTGCAGAGGTCAACTTCTCTTGAACATATCGGCGGCACGATAGTGGAATTGGCAGTATTTGACATCAATGGATCAGAGGTCATGGTGACGAGGCAATGAGCAGATGAGAGGTCAAACAGGATTACCCAAATCCACGGAGGCAAGTGAAAAATGAGATGAGATATCCCCACCTAGACATGAAAGCAGACAAGTGCCATGTTCAAGAGCGACATACTGCCAACACGACAATAATTATGGTTCCATTTTTCCCCCGCCATTTCTGGCGAGTACCCCAATTATTTTTAACAAGCTTGATGGGGATAGCATATGCTTGTAGTGCGTCATTTCGACAGAATCCGATGTCATCAGGTTTTAACGAGTCTGACAAAGGAAGAACTCGGCGTCTTTTCATGTTTAGAGAGTTTGAAAAGACAACAGAAAAGGAAACTCCAAGGGTGTCCTTTTTCGTAACGTTGTGTGTCTCGAGCCCGAAAAAGTATAAAACAATGCTCGAAAGAACCGCCCGACCATTACGATCGAGGAATACTTTTCATGAGTAGTGATTTCGACCTGAAAAAGTAAAAAAGCGATCGAAACCACGTCACTTCGTAACCATTAACGAACCTGAAACGACAAGGGTCCGACGATCTTTTCGTTTTTACACGGTCGGAAAAGAGTTTAAAGACGACCGCCTCTTATTTACGTTTAGCGAGTCAAGAGGGGTAACTCGGCGATCTTTTCACATTTAAACAGTCGGAAAAGAGCTCAAAATAGACCTCCATTTTTATTCTCTTTAATGAGTCAAAAAAGGAAAAATACTCGGCTATCTTTTCATCTTTTACGAGTCAGAAAAGACCGTAAAGGCGACTCGTCCTGTAGGAACGAGTGGTATAAAGGGTAGCAACTGGTTCCGGCAATGGTGGAACTGCTCAAAACATGTAATGGTCAAGAGGCTGGCTAATAAAACCACTCATCGCTGCGGTTCCTCAGGAAAGGATAAACAACCAAGTGAAAGCATATGATCGGCCAAAGAGATGGTGGTGATGGAATGAAACAACCAAGGCTCATCTAGCAGAATTTAGCGGATAAATGGCAATCACAAGATGTGAATCGGGTATGGGTTCATTTTTACACAAGCTTGAACCATGGAGAACTCTACTTGGATTCGGTTTCATGTTTACACAAGCTTGAAACGAAAAACTATGCTTGTTATAAGTTCGCATGCCCCCAGCATAATAACGCAAATCGAGGTACATGCCCCCCAAGCTTCATTGCATTCAACGAGGTGGATGGAATGAAGGTTCACTTTCGAGATCTTGGAAAGACTCGACTTGGATTTTACGAGATCTTAATCAAAGACTCGATTTGGAAAGGAGGAGTTGTTTCATTTTTTTATGAGGTTGACCTAGGAAAAGAACTATCCTCATAACCCTTATTTCATTTTTTAATGAGCTTGACACAAGATCAGGAACTATGCTCGGCCAGACCTAGTTTCATTTTTTAAGGAGCTTGACATAGGAAAACGAACTATGCTCCGACTAGTACCAGTTTCATTTTTTTAAGGAGCTTGACACAGGAAAGGAACTATGCTCCGCCCAAACTTCATCATAATGAATAGGAAGTCGGGGCTTCCAAGAGTGCCACTCTGGGTGGAAGGGTAACATCTCGGAAGTCAGGACCCAATGCCCCCAGGACACTGTGCACGACGGCGGCATCGCTGGATACAGGCACGGGATAGGTGGCCACGTAGTTGATCTGTGGTGGGGCAGATGCAACTGGTGGATGAAAACCAGGAGGGGATGACGACTGCGCAGGAGGGACCCGTGGACGAACGAACGATAATTGATCGATAGTCACAATTCTTCCATCATGTGGAAAGCAAACCACACGGAAAAGTGAAGAGACAAGGGCCCCCATGGCATAAACATAGTCACGGCCAAGGAGAAGACTGAAATCTAAAGCACCTTGGGTAACCGATACGTCTATATAGACGGTTTTGCCTCCCAAAGTAATAGGGAACTTTGGAAGGATCCCTAATGGTTGACTAGTTCCTCCGTCAAAAGCCGTTAGATTCGGCGCGACTGGCACAAGCTATGGGGAACCCAAAGCTTGCCAAGTACTGGCAGGCATAGGACTGACAGATGCCCCCTCATCCAAAACAGTGCCAGGTATCGCCTTATTATAGGCGTGTACTGTAACCCAGAAAGGCACATGGGATGGAAGGCGGGAGGTAGTCAAACGACTCCAGTCGAAGGAAACGACTGAACTACTTGGTGGGGGAATCGTATGATTGCCCCCCTGCTCTAAAGGGACCGAAGCAGGACTCTCGGGAGCAGCTGGGATAGGAGAGTCATTTCCGGACTCAGGAGAATCTGAGGAGACGAGAAGAACATGGGAATTATGCTCTTTCGAAACAGAGTGATCGAGTGGTGAACTCGAGTCGACACTCTTTCCGACCAATGGTTGGTCTGGAACAGGCTTGGCAGAGCCAGGTTCAGGAAGAGGAGGCTGGACAAGAGAGGAATCTTGGTCGATCTCTTTGTCAGCAGGGCAACGATCTGCGGCTGCAGAGAGACGTTGATAACCAACGGGAAGTTGGGGTGAGGGAGCTGTAAGACTTTCCAAGACAACAGAGGCTTTATCCATGAGCAGACAAAGGTGAAGGGGATGATTGCCTTCACAAAGTCTACAGGGGATTCGAATCTTCCCTTTTCCCTTAACATTTCCAGCTGATAGTGTAGCATCGCCGTGAGCTTCAGAGGACGATGAGGGGCGGGCCAGATCGCGAGACCATACTTCTAAGACCTTGGGAATGCCAGGACAATCGCGAAGAAGATGGTCCTCCTTGCACAACCTACAAGGAAATTTGACCTTCCGCGGAGGAGCAGAAGGTGGCCCGACTTGAGTTGTACTTTTAACCTCTTGCTTAGAAGTCTTCTTCCTCTTCGTCTTCTTCTTCTTCTTCTTAGCCACCTGGTTACTTGAATCCAGACTTTCGTCAGGCAAAGTAGAAGATGAGGACGCAGAAACAGGCGAAGAAGGGGAGAGGTCCACCTTGGAATCAACATGATGTTGTTCGGGTGGAGGAGACGGTGGAACAGGAGTTATCACACTTGGGACCACCGAGGTTGAAAACAACCATACGGGCAAACCGATGGTTAACCCAGGCAAAGACAAAGTTGCCATATATGGAGCACCGACATTTCCAAAAGAAGGAAATGAACTAGGGTTTCCATCCGGGGGAACACTTTGGCCGGTAGACTCGGGGAAGGTTGCCATTAAAAAGGAGAAAGAACCCTACTCAAGCTAACGCAAACAAGATCTAACCGGGTAAATGTGTATCGTGGCTGAATAAATTTTAAGACAAAGGAACTGAACTTGACCTTTTCATGTTTTAAGAGTCGAGAAAAGGACAAAAAGATGACTCTAGTCTCCTTCGAATGTTTAATGAGCACGAAGTGACAAGACGCTCACTGGCACCTTTTCTTTTAAGGAGTCCGAAAAGGATCAGAAGTGACTACTCTGGAGACTCTAGGCAAAGGGTTTACCAAACAATCCGTAAAACTGCTTATACACCTTGGCAATCAGATGAAAACCAAGGACTTCTCGTACGGCAGTCAATCTTCCCGAATGCTGTGTTCAGTGCATTACGGCTTGTAAGGCGGCAGACACGGCTTCCTGTGGATAAAGGATGATCACCTAGTGGGGTCTCCACATATACTCGACGGTACGTGGGAGCACAAATCCGTGCTAGACCACTATCGAGTCACAAAAGGAGGAATCATCCAACCATAATGTGAAACAACAGTGACTAGGTTTAACGACGCCGGAACACGTCTCTAGCCTAGACCTCTAGAATGTATGCGTTAAGTTCCAAAACACGTCTCTAGCCTAGACCTCTAGAATGTATGCGTTAAGTTCCAATGCGTTGTTAGATTCATTCAGTTCATTTTACAGTTGATCTTTGATTAGGTTTCAGTTTTCAGGTCCTACCGTATGTGATATCTCAAAATTTCCTAGATGCAAACTATATGCCAAAATATATCATTTCATTCGATGAATGCTAACTACGAGAGAGTTGAGATCTTTCAATCGAACAAAATGATCATAAAACAAACAATGATAACTCTAATGCAGCTAATGGCAATAAAAGAAACTTTTCTTTAAAGTCATTAATCACTAACAACAACGAAAAACTTTAATTTCCATTAACTAATATAACACAAAAGAGATTGTTCGTTTTTCTTTTATTGGCAAAATGCACTAAGTAAATTTTGAGAGATACGATAACAGTGAGCGAAAAAACAAATTTCACTCAATGGACACAATCAAGTCTTTGAAAAGAAAGGCAATCCTTCAACCAAGAAAAACTCCAAAATCTCGATGAGCCATGTGATATAGGCTCAAAACGAAGCCATATGGAAATCAAGAAAAAACTAAATTGCTCGAATAACCCAAAAACAAGCTTCAACAACCACCAAACAGATGCAAAAGAGTATCCAAAAAGTTGACTGGATCGAGAGAAGACCGAAACAGAAACTAGCAAACACCCAAAGTATGCAAATGTAATCTATGCACACTTTTCATTCATATCGTGAAAATGAGAATTCTAATTATGCAAGTGTGATCTATGCAAGAGAATTCTCAAACACACGATGATTCTAATGTAATCTAAGAACCAATCAAGTGGAAACCAAGAAAAACGGGTGAGAGTTCCAAAGATCATAAACTAAAAACACTCAAAGGCGATTAACACTCATACACAATTTAGCCCCCCCCCCGGCGAATGAGGGGGAATTTTTTTTGCAAAAACAAAAGCAAAAAGATGCAAAATTGTGAAAAGATCGAGACAAACCTCCAAGTAATGATCAAAGGAAATCAAATTAATAATTTGCCAGAAAAAGACTCAAAACTAGTCAAAAAAGACTGATACATTCAGATGATTGAACAAAACAGGAAACCCGAGCTTGGGAGGCTGTAAACAAGCAAAATGAACAAGTTCACAGGGTTGGCGCGACTATCAGGAAGAAAACTGCGCTAATTAAGGATTGGCGCGACTATCAGGAAGAAAACTGCGCTAATTAAGGATTGGCGCGGTCTATCAATGTGCAACCTGCGCCAACTGGCGTGACTGTCAGGCCTAAAAACGCGTTAATCAAATTTGCCGACTAAAAAAATAAGAACCCACAGTTCACGGCTTGACCAACAGTCCACGGCTTGATTAACAGAAACCAGACAGATCAAATATACAGACAGGCAGACCAAGCATAAAAATCCAGCTCAGAAATCTCATCTAAGCAAGCAAACAAGACAGATCAAGGTGCATGACAAACTCCAAGCTGTTTGGTTCGTAAACCAACCCGGATATTGACTAAAGCGGCGTTGATCTACTCCGCTACTGCAAAGCAATAGCGTTTCGAAGGCTGTCTGGCCGTACTTCAGGCTCCGTCCAAGGTTTATGAATCAAACAACAAATAGCTTTCCCCAGTGGAGTCGCCAAATTGTTGGAGAGGTAAATCCCCTCTGCGAACAGAGGCGATCCCACTAGCCCAAAATGGGTCTAGCAACAATCAATCAACGCTACCATGCAAGTTCCTAGTTGCAAATTGAAAGTGGATTACGAGGACCAACCTGGAGTCCAACGCTAGTGTCGTAGAAGAGTTGATACTCCCGTTCCCTTGCTTTGGCAGGTCACGATCCTCACGATCTCCACGAATGGATACCTGCACATGCAAAGAATGAAGCGAATACAAGCATAAAATCCACTAAATACAACTATATATCAGTCAGAAAAGATATAGATCAAACATTATCATAACGAACAATAAGATCGGAACCATAATGATAGTCGTTTATTAATGAATAATCAACAGAGAAAAATACAACCAAAGTTCTGACGTTGAATCTCTCCTCTGGCTGGGGGAGTAGCTACATATGTCTTGCAATAGACTTTTCTCTCTCTTTGATGATGAATACACAGCTCAGACTTCTGGCAGCATAACCTCCCTATGCTCCAAGACTTTTACTATCACTCAAGACAAGCGTTATCACTACTAGCACTATCACCACTACTCAAGAACTAGCTTGTCAAATGCATGAGGACAAACTTTTATAGATGGAGAAGGGGAGGAAGATACAATGCATCAAGACACCCATTATGGATTGGCATTATCTCCAAAAAGCTGTTGTGGATAGATGTAAGGGATAGATGATGAATCTCGACATCTAGAAGATTAGCTTTATCCTCAAAAGACTTCATGACTTGAAGGGAAAAAAAATCCGGGTGCGCATTTGTTAAAAATCTTTTCCAAACTCGGTTGGCGCGGGTGTTACTCTAAGACAGAGCGCCAATGGGCGCGCCTTCTTTTGAGGATCTCCCTCATTGGCACGAGTAGTACATTGTGGACCCGCGCTAATGGAAAAAGGGCACTTTTCAGGGATATTTTGCGCTAATGGAAAAAGGGCACTTTTCAGGGATATTTTGCAGGAGGTGTCTTCAGGGCACATGAAGTCCATATTTAGGGGAACATAATGCAAGTGTTTTTAAGTTATGTCACTACTCACAGGTCCCAGAATGAGTCCTCCAAAGTACGGGAAAGGGGTAACAGGGACGGTGACCAATGGTGACAAATTACTGTGTAACATTGATGAAGACTGAAGGCTATTTTGGGAAATGCTCGAACTAGATGGGGTTTTGTGGACGACTGTCATCACTTGCAAAGAAGTTCAGTGCAACACCAGAAAGGGCTGGAAAACTCTTGTGCAATGGAAGCATGTATGGACTTGGTTTCAGAATAAGAAGTATGCACAAAAGCAAAGGGTACCAAGGTTCTAGGAAGACAATCGCTTCACATCGTGATGATTCAAGAGCAAAGAGAGTTGTGACCAATTTTGTAGCTATTTCTTTAGGAAGAATGGACCAAGATGCTTTAGAAATGGAGTTTGAGGCAAAATCCTCAAGAGATGGGGTGTGGAAGTTTGGGTAAGGTTTGAAAAGTGTGTGAGACAACGTTCACTTCCTTTCGAAGCTTCTGAATGTGTAGCAGTGCTTGCTTTCAGGAGATCTCATACTTTGTTTTCGGGAAGGTAAAGAGCAAGCATTTCACTTTGATGCCCATGTCTTCGATGCCCAAAGAAGGCGACATGATGCTAGGGGTTGTAGGTGTAGGTTCTGGGTTCGGTATGACCCTGACCAGTCTGAGGAAATAGTACCATTGTGGAAAGTTTTCCAACGGCCAAAGACATATTACCGGTTACAACTAATCCATGCTTCCAAATAATTATCAACAATTGCGCTGGACCAAGGATCTCAACAAGTAAAAGATGCCCCTGCAGCTCCCGTGTGTCATTTGGAGAAGCAACTCCAGAAGAATTTCATCTCTCACTAGAAATATCAAAGATTACAAGTCAGGTTATAGAAGACAATGTTCAGTCTTTAACTGCTCCCAAGACTTCCTCAATTTTACAGCCGCTAGAAGGTCTATCTACTGAGTTCTACAGATGCATATAGCATTGAAGGCCACCAAATAGACCGCCTTCCATTGCATAAACGTAAATTGATGACGTCATTGACGAAAAGCAGAGGTAGCATAAAATACTTGTTTGCGAATTCTCCCACAAGGAAGGAATTTAAACACGCCTCGATAGTCATAGCCCTTCGACGGATGGGAGATTACTCAACAGGCACTTCAGTGTACTATGGAAACTAAAGGATAAGAGAAACTAGGGGATTTTTAAATAATCGACGGTTTTCAGACGCAATAACCGTTGGAAGGTCAAAGAGAGCGAATTGCAAGAGAGATGAAGCTGGTGCACAAAGATATAGTTCCTCAGGGCCCTGGGAGCGTCAAGCTGATTCTTAAAGAAATATTCTAGTCACAGAAATTGATTCTAGCCAGAAAATTGTTGCACTTGCATTTACTAATATGGATGAACCTTCAAATAGCATGGTTGATGTGATGGAAAAATGTACAGTTCAAGATGGAGAAAAACAACTTAGGGGCAATTATGTTATTGAGAAACACACATTGAAAACTTGAAGATAAATTGTATTGTAATAGTCAGTTTCAAAAGCTATCTTTCTGTAAGAAGCAGTTTTGCTAGTTTTCTAGCTTTATATTTATTTTTCTGGTATAATTAGTAATTCTTCATATTTTGCAGAGCTTGTGTGCCATATGTGCTAGTTGAATATCCAGATTTTAATGTTTTAGGTAGTCAACATTGTAACTATTGTTGTTTAAAATGGAACGAGTCTTTTCTAAATAATTGATTTTGTTTGAATTGGTAGTTAAGGATAGTAGACCGTGAGAAGCCAATGCATTGAATATATTGAAACAATGACTTATTGAGAGTAAGGTGGAGAAATCAGTTCCACACACACACACACACACATATATTTTTTAATTTAGTGGAGATTCGTGTCTAGTGGATCTTGGGTCTAGATTTCGAACCTGCTCTGATACCATGTGTAAGATCCCCTCCTAGAGTCCTCTACCAGATCTATATCCTCTAATTTTAAATGCAATAAAAGGGCAATAATTTATTTTCTGACAAGACATTTAATCAATGATAATTTACTATTTAAAATCTAATTCCTACAATTTAAATAGTGAACATTTCATTTCAATCACTTACATGAGTAGTCTATGCATAGAGGAATACCTGTGCCGATAGCCCAAAGGAGATGCCCTTGAGTTGCTGCTCCTGCTGGAACGCTCCTCTTGACCACCGATTGGATTTACCTCCCAGCCAACTAGGAAGTAATTCTTAGCCTAGGAAACCTCCACAGATTCCCTAGCCTTCCAAGCCCAAGTCCAACCAGATGTAGTGTGTCCAAGATGAATAATTCTCCCCTCCTCTCTCTCAAACAATTCCTCCAAAACCACAACTAAACCAAAACCAAAAGCAAGACCATGCATCCCCTTCCTCCCCTCATCCTTCCCCTTTTATGCCCCCCTCTCGTCTCCACCTCAACCACCTCTCTCATTAATGTCATAACTTCTCCCTCATCCTTACATTTGACTTATCTTCTCCCAAGTAAGTAAGAGAGGACATTGGAGAATGTGATATGAATATAAAATCGGGTAATTAATTGGAGAGGACCATGTCTTCTCCCAAGTAAATATTTTGGGGATGGGAGATGAATATATAGATTGATAATTAATTGGAGATGACCATGTCTTTTTTCAAGTAAATGTGAAAGAACATTTTGGGGATGAGAGATGAACATATAAATTGGTAATTAATTGGAGAGGACCATGTCTTCTCCCAAGTAAATCTGAGAGGACATTTGGGAATGTGATATGAATATAAAATTTGGTAATTAATTGGAGAGGACCATGTCTTCTCCCAAGTAAATGTGAAAGGTAAATGTGAAAGGACATTTTGGGGATGAGAGATGAATATATATATATATATATATATATATATATATATATATATATAATTTGGTAATGAATTGGAGAGGACTATGTCTTCTCAAAATTTAAAAATTTGGGAAGGTAAATAACAAAATTTATATCAGTACCAAATTTACAGTTTCACCTATGTACCAATATTTCTTAATAATTTTAAGTCCTTATTTGAAGGAAATTTAAACACTTGGTAAAATTTGCAGGATAAGATTAAATAAGGCATTACAATATTGTCTATATTAATATATTGTTATAATGAATTTGAGCTTATTGTTGAATAAAGCTTGAACCTATATTGTCTATATTAATATATTGTTATAATGAGTTTGAGCTTTATTGTTGAATAAAGCTTGAACCTATATTGTCTATATTAATATATTGTTATAATGAATTTGAGCTTTATTCAACTATATTGTTATAATAAATTTGAGCTTTATTGTTGAATAAAGTTTGAACATATATTGTCTATATTAATATATTGCTATAATGAATTTGAGCTTTATTGTTGAATAAAGCTTGAACCTTGATTGTTGAATAAAGCATGAACTTAATTAGCTAATAGGTTAAAAGATGAAATCACTAGTTAAACAATAAAGCTTGAACAATCGCTTGAATTTTGATTGTTGAATAAAGCATGAACTTACCTATTAGCTAGGTTGAATTGAATAAAGCATGAACTTACCTATTAGCTAGGTTAAAAGATGAAATCACAGTTACATTGAAAAATGAAGAAATGAAGGATGAAATCACTGGTCCGTGAACCTGGCTAATAGGTTAAAAGATGAAATCACTTCACTAGTTACGGGGAAAAATGAAGAAATGAAGGATGAAATCACTAGTTACGGGGAAATATGAAGGATGAAATCACTAGTTACATGGAAAAATGAAGAAATGAAGGATGAAATCACTGCTTTACATGGAAAAATGAAGAAATGAAGGATGAAATCACTGCTTTACATGGAAAAATGAAAAAATGAAGGATGAAATCACTGTTTCACATGGAGAAATGGAAAAATGAAGAAATGAAGGATGAAATCACTGCTGGAAAAATGAAAAAATGAAGGATGAAATCACTGCTTCACATGGAAAAATGAAGAAATGAAAGATGAAATCACTGCTTCCACGAAAAATGTTTCGTGTGTGACTAGAAACAATGAATTTTTATATACTATTTTATATACTAACATTTTAGGTATGACTAGAAACAATGAATTTTATATATTAACATTTTACGTTTGAAATTGATACACTAGTTTTTAAGAATAATTTTTTTCGGTAATAAGAAACAATTGTTGACATGTTTAAAATTAATTAGTGTGGTGGTTCATGGTCAGCACAAGATGAAAAATCAGATCATGACAACTGGTTAAGGCTATAAAGAAATGACTATTTTTGACTGGTTAAATAGATGCAGAATCAGATCATGACAACTGGTTAGGTTAAATAGAAAGACAGATCATTCCAAGGGCTATAAAGAAATGCTTATTTTTGACTCGTTGAATAGATGTCATGGTTAAATAGAAAGACAGATGATCATTCCAAAGGCTATAAAGAAATGACTATTTTTTACTCGTTGAATAGAAAGACAGATCATTCTAAAAGCTATAAAGAAATGACTATTTTTGACTCGTTGAATAGAAAGACAAATCATTCCAAAGGCTATAAAGAAATGACTATTTTTGACTCATTGAATAGAAAGACAGATCATTCCAAAGGCTATAAAGAAATGACTACTTTTTGATTGGGACAAAATTGACTGGGACAAAAAACAATAAATGGAACCTTATAAAAAATTCTTAAATAAGAACAATAAAAAGGTAAGTTTGATCTTAATGCAATTGGCAAAGACTGCTATACTAAATTTTTGTTTATATCGATTGCAGCAATTGAGAAAGATTGCTATATTAAATTTTTGTTTGTATCGATTGCATCCTGCAGTCTGTTTTACTAACAGACATGGTATAGACTAGCCACAAAACATCCTTATTTTTGACATAAATCTGCCATTGTCTATAGGTTAGATTTATTAATAAGTTTTCCAGATAAATTACCTTATTTTTGACAAAAATCTGCTATGGTCTATAGGTTGGATTAATTAATAAAATTTCCAGCATTAAGAAATGCTGTTTGATTCATCTGGGAAGTTTCCCCGAAAATAGTGTAGAAAGAGGTTGCAGGTTGCATTATGGTGGTTTTAGCATTGAACGATTTACAGGGTTTGAAAAGATTAGAGGAAAAATTATTAATGTGGAATGGAGCTAATTTTAAATATAGCGATATTGATTTTCATATAAAACTAAGATTTAAAACTAAGTCCTTCAAAAACAGGCCATTAACAGGGCATCACATAAAAGGGCATCACATAAAAATATGATCTGCAGATATAATTACAGATTCTAGGAATATTCTGAAATTTGCAGATATAATTGCAGATTCTAGGAATATTCTGAAATTTGCAGATATAATTGCAGATTCTAGGAATTCTAGGAATATTCTGAAATTTGAAATTTGCAGATATAATTGCAGATTCTAGGAATATTCTGAAATGCCAAAGTCATAGCCAAAGTCATATGATTGCAGATTCTAGGAATATCCTGAAATGCCAAAGTCATAAGAGGTTAAAGAAATAATTGTCAATGTTAAAGAAATAATTGACCATTGACAATTGACCTCTTTCATGACTTTCCAATTCTAGGATATTCCCAGAATCTGGAATCTACCATCAATATGTAGGATATTCCCAAAATCTGGAATCTACCATCAATATCTAGGATATTTCCAAAATCTCGAATCTACCATCAATATCAGATTCTAAGATATTCCTAGAATCTAAGTTCAAGCTAAAAAAACATGATATGATATAAAACTGATTTAATTGAAAAATGAAACAATCACATCACAAAACCCAAAACTAACTTAGAAAATGGAAGCAAATCAAGATACATGATGAATATGATGGTTTTCAATTCTTTTTTTGAAAATGGAACTTCAATCTACCTAAAACAATTTGTTATTAGACAACAGGACCTTCATGGAGCTTGAATCTACGTGAAACACTAGACCTTCATGCTGACTATTCATTTCATTACAAATCATAACCAATAGCATGCCCTCTCCAGTGTGTTGTATAACTTTATGACGCAGTGGTAAAACAGGTTTCCACTAGTGTCTGATATTTGTTTTCTTCAAATGCCCAACACACCTGGTTTAATGGCAGCTCAACTACGTTGGTTTTTCACATTAACCAACCAAAAAGGCAGAACAATATCCCAAGGAAGGTATACATTTTGCCAATAATAAGGAATATATTTTGACTTCTCTCAAGGTTTTGCAAAAGATTAAAGGCACATAATGGTGCAAGGGTACAAGTAATTGCAGTGGTCAACAAAAAACTTATTCATGAGCTGCTAAATTTCTGCACTAGCATGGTATCCAAGTGTAGCTACAGCATAAGAAATCATTGGGGCTTTGAGAAGGAAACAACAGATAAAGTATAAGTTTTGGCTTGTAGATTATTTACACTTAAGATGCGGGCATTGTTCAGATCATCTTCTTATAGAGGCTCATTATACAAAAATATATAAGTTATGGTTGTCATATGGCAGTCTTATTTCATTCTAATTTGTATTGATATTGAGCTTAAACTCATTTACTATTTTCGAGTAAATCATAATTTGTATTGATATTGATCTTAAACTCATTTGATATTGATCTTAATTTCATTTACCATTTTCCAGTAAAATCATAATTTTAAATGTTGAAGGTTTTGATAAAATTTTCAAAAGGGTTTTGATAAAATTTTCAAAAGTTTTCTTAATCATATAAAGAATAATGTAGTACACTAAAATAAACAATAATGTAATACTCTAAAAGTCCAAAGAATTTGATGAAAATTAAGAATCTTTCAATAATAAAAAAAATGGTTCAGGAGGAAGAAACCAAGCTGAAAAACATTAAACTTTGGGAGGATATAGGATAATGTAGGGCAAGGACAGAGAGGACGATATAGGATAACGCAGGACAAAGACAGAGGGTAATGAAAATTGTTTGTAAGTTACGAGGTTAGAAAAATTAAGAGTACCCATAACTTGAAAGGTCAGGGATCTGTACAATCCAGTCTCTTTGAAAGAATCAAACCACACCTATATCCAAGAAATACTTTCAGGGTATTTTCTTATTTTATTTGACCATTTTGGTGTCCATTGAATTCAAAAGGATGGATTTACATGCAGAGCACTTACCTCAACAGATTGAAAGTGAAACCCTGCAAGATGAAGAAGACACCCTCTGCAGTGAGAACAAAACGATCTCTGTTGAACCATTTTGCATTGTTGGGGTTATACCTCATGGCATGCCTAGATACAACACATACCCAACCTCTGCCATCCCCATCCAGGGTGCCCTGCTTTAGCATTCTGTATTGTAACAACCACCAATATTCTTATGTTATCCACAGATCTCCTATCTATAAACCTTTGAACAAAATCCTTATTACACTCTTTTCTATTTAAACTTTCAGACCCATCCATTCTCTTAAGTTCTTCCTTCCATGACTGCATATATTTTTCATGTTCAGCCCTGCCATCCACTTTGTTACTGATGCTGATGGCACGTCTTGCAGAGGTCGAACTGTAACTATTTGGTACAACTTGCAGTGGATATCTGCACCTGCTACAACGCTATATTTGACTGTGCTCAGACAATCTAAAGTCCTCAGGGCAGCCATTTTTGCTGAAATTAATGTGAAGCAGATAAAATTAGAGTCTGGTTGTAGATGTATGTTTTGGCTACCAGTAGGAAATGGGCAGATAGAAGAAGGTGAAATACTTCGTGTCATATTTTCAGTTTGCAGGTGTACAGATGTGAGCTAATCACGCTACTTGGCAGAGTCTCCTGATGACAGATTGTTCAAACGAGGTCAACTTTATTATTAAAAGAAGTTTAAGTTTGGCACGAATTCAGAGTTGTCTGCATATCGCGATTTTTTTTTCAAACTGTGTTCACAGGCTTATTCTCAATCGCGTTGAGGAAATTTTGACCATAATTTTTTAACGGTAAAAGCAGTCAAAGACGTTTAGCAGATTTGATCTCTAATTTTTTGTTTGGGAATAGTAGTTAGTAATGAGAACTCAATTAATTGAGCTAAAAAACTTAATACAGGGTAAATTGTATTACAGTTTTTTTTTTTTCAGATTTTTTAAATAAAAAATATTAAATAATGTAAAAAAATTTGTATCAACCAATTTTCTCTTTTCCCAATATAGTATCATAAAAAAAATATGAAAAAAAAATTAATAATAAAAAAATTAATCATCAATAAAATTTTAGTATTCTAATAAAAAAAGCTCCAAATTAAAAAATAAATATAATATTAAAAAAATTCAAAAATATTGTATAATTTTAAATTAATTTAAATATTTAAAAAATATTCAGAATTTGAAATTAAATTATATATATAAATATATTATAAAATTTATATATTTTTATAAATTTAATTAAATATACACATGCTTAAAATCATTGATATCACTAAATGAATAAATAAATTATTTATAATAACAAGAATCATTTTTTGTTTGGCAATCTTTACTTTAATGGTATTTGTTATAGATTGTTATTTACTAAAGTGATTTTTATTTTTATTTTTTGATAATTATAAACATGACTCTTTTGTTTATTAATAATTGTAAATAAAAACTTTTTTCAATTCTCTTTCCCTAATATGTAATTCTATATTTTAATCCATAGAACTTTTCTTATTAAATTATCAACCATGTGAAAAATTTCTAACATAATACCACCCTTTGAACTATATTCAAAAATAAAGATCTCTAACTTCCATTTCAAAGATGAGGTCTCTTCTCAATACACTATGACAACAACTTCCATTTCAAAAATGAGTTCACCTCTCAATACTACGTGATAACAAGTTCCGTTTCATTTTTCTGGGATACTTTAATAGGGAAAGGTCCCCATTAGTTCAATCTAATCCTATCTAGACTTTAATGAGAAGGTTCATGGAAACCCAAGTGAAATCTTGTTTATTATAGGTATGGGAAGTTTATAAAAAGGGATTATTGGAATGGGAGGTTGAAGTTTATAAAAAAGAATGAGAGATTTATAAAAATGATAATTTGTAAAAATGTAGATAATTTATAAAATGAGGATATTTATTTTATGTGTATAAATATTTGGAAAAAAGTATTGGGAGGAGTTTAATAAAAGAATTTTGGAATGTATTTATTAATATCCAGTGAAATTGAAGTTAATCTTTAATCTTTTATGAAGTTATATGTTCACTAAAACACCTAGTTGTTGCCACAAAGTCAACCATTGCTCCAACTTTGTAGGTAATGAGAGGTTGAAAATAAACTAATGGTCTCTTTTCCTACGAGATAGTGCTTCCCCTTCTTGCTTGCATAATCACAAATATCTCCTTATCATATAAGCAATGGAGTCCTTCATAAAACAACTTCTAATGGTAACACATTGGCCTTTGAATGAGCATTGCCCTTAATGCACACACATTGGAATTTATTTATAAGTAATGCACACTCATTGGCATTTATTTATAACTAATGCTCAAATGGTTGCTATAATTTGGGCATCGCTGGGATCAAAGAATCATTGATCTTGTGTTTTTAGGTCTTTAGCTATTCATTGTTGTGGGTTATCCCAATTAAGCCTACTTTCTTTGGTGGTCATGGCATGCAATGGTTGTGTTATTTTGGAAAAAAATGCAATGAATTTTCTCAAATATTGGGTTGTATCCTTAAAATTCTTGATCTTTGTCAAGCTAGTGGGAATAGGCCATTAGTACTCTTGATCTTTGTCAAGTTAGTGGGAATAGGCCATTAGTACTCTTGATCTTTGTCAAGTTAGTGGGAATAGGCCATTTGATGATGACTACAATCTTGTTTGACTCCACCCTTAGCTCTCCACTATCAATTATATGTCCAATATATATCATTGATGTATATGTTGGATTGTGTGTAGTTGGGGTAAAACTACAAGGTTGCCTCTCTAGATAATAAACTTTGTAAAGTACTTTTTGTATTTAACCAACATAGATCCATTTTAACTCGAGACCTCCCGATCTACTAAGCCAAGAGAGGAATCAAATGACTTTTTAGTCTAATAGAGGTTTAAATTTCCTCCTTTAAATAGTCTATAGTATAGATGAATACCAACGGTTCTCATAAACTGGAGCTCAAAAGCCACATATAACTTCACTTCACTGTATTATTTTAGTTTAAAGTGATTTTTTTTGTTTGTTTTAATGTAGAGTATCTTAATTTTTCTTTATTTTATTTTTGACCAAGTAAAAATGTTTAAGGTAAAGTTTTTTATTTTTATTTTTATTAATAGATATAACTATTAATGGTATGATTTTATTTTATTTTATTTGACAAAGTAAAATGTTTACATAACATAATGAGACAACATCTCTTGCATATTAGATTGGAGAGTGTCCGCTCACTGATCAAATCACAACCATTGATTTTGGGATGGCAAAGTTTAATTTTAGCCATTGAGATCTAGGATTAGGGTTTTAGTCATTAAAAAATTATAAAAGGAGATTTGAAAGAAAGGTAAAGACACCACTAGCGTGAAGATGAATAAGTGTAAGGAGCAGCGAGGACCAGAGTGCCAAGCAAGGTACTGTCCAAGGAAGGTGTAAAGAGCAGCAAAGAGATCTAAATCACCACCAAAAAAAGCTTGATCAAGTGGATCTAATTCCTTATCTAAGCCATTATCCCTGGTACTAAGCCCAAGTTCATAATAGAACAAATTTTCTGTTTTTTTCCCTTTGTGGGTTTTCCAAAAGTAAATCATGTGCCCAATGTGAATGATTTCTGTGTATTTATAGTGTGTAATTTTAATTAAGAATTTAGCCATGCATAAATTAATAAATACTTTAAGAGTTCGTTCGAAAAGGTTTAAATAAATTTTAACGAAATACTATTACAAATGAGTCATTAAAAAGATGCAACACATCATTCATTAGTCTTTAGTCGCAGGGCAGGGCAGGTCAGGTGGCATTTCAGTGTTATCTGTGGCCTTTTAGCTATCACTTTGTCTAAATCTTTTGTGTTCTTCTTAGCGATTTCTTTCTTGTTTGGTGTCTCTTTTCCTCCATATTCGAAATATGTAACCTTTTTCCTTTTTTCCTCTTTTTTTATTTTTTATTTGAAAAAAAGCAACATTTTGTATTAATATCTGATGAGTCACATACTACATATAGTCTGTTTGAAACATGAACTTAAAACATAGACTCATAAGTCTATAAGCAAGCCTCATCATAATCCTTATCTCCTGAAAGCATGCACGGAGTGAAGAGACGCAGAGATATGTGACTAAACATTGCACAATGTATGAAATCAGAGAAGATGTCCAAAAGTTTGGCAAGAGATAGATAAAAACCTATTGTATGCACATCACCTGTAGAGATGTAAAACAAGCATTGTAAAGGAACCATTTTCCAGGACTCAAAAAACAAGGAGAAGAGAGAAACAACAAACAGATTATGTTCCAGGAAGGGAAAAATCCTCAATCTGGTATGTGGTATCACCCAAGAGAATATCCATTTTCCATTTGCCTGGCTGAATTAGAAGCCCTTTCTTTGACAAACTGTCTGCATGAGTATTTTGTGATCTGTCCACATGTTGTATAGAATAATCCTTTTCCTTTTTCTAGAAAAAATCAATCATGTTCATCCATCCTGTTAGCAAATGATTTTTTATGGAAAGTTTGCCAGTGACATGATCAATTATAATTTTAGAATCACCATAGATCTGAAGAGACGGAATGTTTAGGAAGGTGCTGAAATGTAGGAGCCCTGATAGTGCCATTGCTTCAACTTTGTTGTTTGTGCCTTTCTCACCATTCTAGTGAATGGAAAAATTTTGATCTTCATTCATGGAAATGAAGATACCGCAAGAACATATACCGTTTTGCGTTGCCCCATCAAAAAAAGCTCTAGGGAAACTCATTTGGACAATTTTATGTTCTCTGGTTTTTTTATTTTTATGTTGTATGATCTTGGGTGGAAGAGAATTATAAAGAGAGATGATCTTCTCAAAGACTAACTGAAAATCTTCCTGTATGTTTTGAAACACAAACTTGTTTCTCCACTTTCAGATTGTCCAAAAAACAAGTTGAAGAATGGGTCTCCATAATGCTTTATGTGTACTCCACTATTCAAGTGACTCTTTCGGAGAAGAGTGTAACATAAAACTAAAGCCAAAATAAGATGATAGGTTTCTCCATAGCTGAAGGGTGAAGCTGCATTTAAGGAACATGTGATAGTTATTTCCCCCCTTCGCTTTACATATTAGGCATATACCCGGTCCTGTCCATTTTCTCTTCTGCAGATTATCCCATGTGAGATTTTTGTTATGGTAGACCAGCCATGAGAAAATGATAATTTTGTTTGGGGCCCCTATTTTCCATAACGACAAAGGGAAATGATCTGATAAAGAAAGTTGGCTTCTGGTCAATGATGAATAGATATCCTTAACACATATATTATCCTTTCCCCTTTTCCCCTTCCAAGTGAGAAAATCATATGCTTCGGTACGACAGAAACCGATATTCCTCATGACCATCAGGATCTTGTTCCGTTGATAAGCCAAAATTCCATTTAGGCCCAATTCTTGGGCTTCTTTCTAGATGGGAGAAGGTCGCTGCCATCCTGCAATGACTTGACTCCAGATAAAGATCCCCAAACGATGGAAAACTTTTTTGATTTGAGGTGGTATATTGATTTCTTTCCCTGCTCCCAATATAGGATCAAAACCTATATATACTCTGTTTCCATTCTGTAAGCTCCAAGAGAGGTTTTGGAGGAAAAAATACTCGAATTTGCGAAAACTCAGCCAGATGGCAGAACCATTTGGGGACCCTATGGTACCTTTCCTGTACCAGAATGAGAAATATTTTTGCCCATGTACTTCTTCTTTATGGATTTTCTCCATAAGCTATCCCCGAAAATACTCCTCCAAAGTGATTTACACAACAAAGCTATTTCAGATTTCCGAAGATCCATGACTCCCTAGTGTCCTAGATCCTTTGGAAGAGTGATGTTTGAGAGTTTTGTCAGATGATATTTTCCTTTTTTTTTGCTTCCTCCCCAGATGAAATTTGCTGTTATTCTCTTAAGCAAATAAATAATACTTGCCGAAATGTAAAACATATGGGCCCAATACACAGTCAGTCGTGCCAGCAAAGATTGTGCTAAAACCGCCCTGCCTGCCATAGAGAGGCACTTATTTTCCCAGCCTGCTATCCTTTTGAAATAATGATCGGAGATCCACTGCCAATTTGCTTTTGTATAGTAGGAAGGTTTAAGATAAAAACCAAGGTATTTCATGCCTTCCTTTATGGGCCTCGCTTCTATATTGTACAATTCTGTCAAGTACTCTATAATTTCCTTATCACAATCCCCATGATAGAAAGTGGACTTGCTTTCGTTTATTTGAAGGCCAGTAGCTTTTTGGAAATTCTTCAGTATAATATAAATGCAGCTCTAGGAGAGACGACAGAGCATTCCAAAAATCAAAATGTCATCCACAAAAAGGCTGTGTGAAATGTAATTTCTTCTGCTGATCATCATGGGACGGCAATGCTCCTCCATGACATATATGTAAACTTAGTGAATCCATTGCTAGGATGAAAAGTAGCAGGGAGATGAAGAAGATCTGTTTTTTCTCCTAAGGGGGCATTTCAGTGTTGCTTTGACTCAAATCTACCGCCGGTTTTGTTTCTGCCATCATTTTGTTGACCTTTGGGCTCAATTCCACCTTCGACTTTGCTTCCACCGGCATTTTGAGGATGTCTGGGCTCAAAACATATTCTGTTTTCATAGCTAATTTATTGAAAAAATAATAAAAATTACAAATATAATCAAATCATTTTGGAAGGTTTTCTTTTTCATTTTATATAAAAAATGAATGATTTTTTTTCTTCATAAAAAAAGGGATAGTTTCCCTGGGTGGAGGAATTGCCCGGTTTTTGTCGTTGCTCGGAAAATCATTCGGCTTCGGCCATCGACAATCCCCCCGCCACCCTCCCTCCGCCGCTTCGTATTCATTTCCGAAAATTTTCCTGATAGAGCTGGCAACCCTGACATTCCCTCTGACAGATCGGATCTGAGCTGGAAATGCCGCCACGAAGGAATTAATGCCATTTCCAATTCGAAATGGAGGAATTGCTCACTCACCTTCCCCTTCAACTTGGCGCCTCCCGCTCTGCAATTCCTCCGCTCTGCAGCTCACCACCCAAGTAAAATTCGGTTATAATTTCGAGTCAATTTAAATTGAAATCCTTCAGGTTCAGGTTCATTATAACCCAACTTTCTGATCAAATTTAATGGGAACGCTAATTAGCGTTCGCTTAGTGTCCTGCCTGCAAATACCCTGTCTTCCCTGGAATCAAACTTGATTTACAGGCTAAACTACAACTCAGATGTGTCCAATGAACGAAAATTTATATTCAACTTTGTAATTGTGATCGTAGAGGGATGGATGCTTCTACTGCACATCACCTTTCCCTCTAATGAAAAGTCGAAACCTCTGCATAGATTTACAAAATTCAAACCTCCGAGGGTCTGCAAGAAGTGCAGACGTACTACACATCTCATTTCTCTCAAATAAAAACAGAAACCTCTGCACGGATTTTTAATCAATAAAAAACCTCCCACTCTTAGCGTTCGCTTAGTGTCCTGCCTGCAAATACCCTGTCTTCCCTGGAATCGAACTTTGAAATAAATCCTCGAACAATTTCAATGTAGAAGTTGGCAACCTTAGGTCGGTGCTTTTATCAAGGTTCCCATCCATAGCTGTGTCTGGCTTCTGCCGGCGGCGACACTTCTTTGTAGAAGTCGGCATGCTTGGATCAACACTCTCATCAAGCCTCCCATCCATATTGCCACTTTCTGAAGCGTGGTTTTACCAATTATTTTAGCCTTGCTTCCTGCAAAAGGCCAAATAGGCCAATAAGATGCCAATAAGTGAACTAATTAAAATGAACTGGATTTGCAAACCTGTTTTGCAACACCATGAGCAGCATTTAACTTCATAATCAGTCTCGCTCCTCAAAGAGCTGAAGACACAGTGATAACATACAATATTTTTCCTGTCTGTTATTTGACAATTTTATGTCTCTGAGATCAAAAAAGAAACGATTGCAACTATAACCTGCAACATGGCATCTATAAAAGTTGGATATTTAGAAGCCTCGATAGCTCAAGCTTCTGGTTTAGGCTAATCAAAAGTATCCAAGTGGGGGTATAGACAGCAAATGATGTAAACGAGCAATTTTCCAGTGAATGTTGTTTTAAGACACCAGAAGAATACAAACAAAGTATGTCCCACAAAATGGATCTCAAACTCTAAAAAATGTCATTGGACGATGGATTATGAATAAACTACACTCATAGAATAAGACTCAGCATATAAATTGTTGAATCTGCCTTACCATTTCAACAATTTTGAACTTATTTGAGATATTGGAGGCACTGCTGAATTTATTAGTAGTATTGCAGAGAAAGGGGCAGAGTTAGTTTGTTTCCATTGTTAGGTGCATCTTCCCACACCATTGATACAAAAGGAGTGTCTTGTTTTAGAGTGGTGGATTCAGAGTTGCTCATAAACTATCATAAATCACACACTGATCACAAAGCAATCTAATCTCTATCATAAGAGAAGCCCTAGCTCAAATCAATTTACGTCAACTTAAAAGTGAAACAGGAAATGAAAGAAAGAGCATGAATGAAGGAATTTTCTTAAGATGTTAGAAGACAGGCGTAGACAGAGGAACATGTGATGATGAAATGTAAAAGGAACCTATATGTCAGAAACAAAATATCAACAAATACATATACCAAGAAGAAGTAAGAATCTGGTAAATCATTTACATAAATGACAAAGAAAGTATGAATCTGGTAAATCATTTGCATAAATAGCATTGCTTGGCCAACGAAAAAAAATCTTCATTTAAGAAATGAAGAAACTCAAGAATGTAGAAGAAAAACAAGATGCCGATTTACATAACACAGTTGTCCAAGTCACGCTCTGCAACTTGCCCATCCCTTTAATAACTATAAATATAAACAACAATATTTTTGGATATGTTGAAGAATTTTCGAATTCTAAGCCTCTTACACACGGCTATGGATACTTAACCAGAAGACCAAACTTGGGTATTCTGTAACGTACAAGTACCAGGGGGAATGGACCTGTAAATCTCTTCCACATGAAATATATAATATATTGCTCAAAGATCCGAATTAGAAAGTTCTTACACTTAGATAAGCCTCCTCCATCGATTGAGCAAACTGAGGTATGTGGTAAAGTTCCCTTGAAAAATACCCATTATCACTAATTTTGTGATCATTCAAATAGCGCTAATTGAATGATGGACTTGTTACAACATGAAATCTACAACGGCAGTGAAACTACTTGCCACAGCATGGAAATTTCAAGGGATATGGAATTCTGAAACATCTTACAGTGAAATATAAAGAAATAATGGAACTTGAAACCTTTTCTACACAAGGATGTAATTCTGAACTAAAAGACCACAACATGGTCTTGGGCAAAGTACCAACAATCATCACTTTCGTCAGCTTCTGCTAGTTTGCATACTAGACTTGCTACAGATTGGGAACGTTGAAGGGGAATGGAACTCAAAACCCACATGAAAGATTGTGAAACCAAGGGATGAATTCGATGTTCTGTTTCTTAAAGCCTTTTCTATGTTATGACATGCTAGTAAAATTTTCATTTCTCCAGTTCACACATCACTCATTGTTAATTTTGCATGCATCCCTCTCAATAATAGATGGGCTCAAGTTGCATAATCGCTAACTACAAAGCAATGGAGCTACAGGCCATTGTGTGGTTCAATAAGCGAAAGGTTACAGAGTGACCTCGAGGCTGTTAAACATCCACTAAATCTATCAGAAACCACACAGGTTTACAAAACAGGAAACCCAGTTTCTCTTCTTATCAGTTTGTAAGATTAATATTTTCTGCTTATGTTTATCTTTCAAAATTCATCTTTGCTGTTTTAATCCGAAGTATTGTGTGACAGCAAGCATACTCTGTTCTTTATTATTTCTTCTCTTATCAAAACTGGCACAAATTCTAAAGGAAATTGCTGATAGTGCAATTGTAAATCTACATATCAAGAAAATAGTTGACAAATATGAGTACAAATATCAAGAAATTAGCTCATATCTTGTATCCACAAATATGAGTACATAGTCCATATACATATAAGAATCTCACTTGCTGGTCCAGTGTAGAATGCAATTTGTCTGCAACAATTTACAACAAAACATCGGATTGTACAACCAACAAACATAATATTTTATGAAGTCACTGCACTGCAGTGACCATTCCAAGTGTATAAACAATTGCAGTACAAGGTATAGATTACACGTAACCTATGGACATATACCATGCAATTTTTCACTTACTCGGTGACAAAACCTATACGTTCAGCAAGAAGTGCAAGGCCAAGAAAACTTATGATGAACACCCAAACCCGCAAACAAAAGAATGCGGAAAATGATGCCAGAAAAACTTACAGAAAATGTCAGAAATGATAAACTTTCATGTAGCATGAACCCTCCGTCCTTTCTATTGATAAACTTACAGAAATGATGCTACTTTCAATAAAGAGCTTGAAAGACAACTTGTTATTGTTAGATTGCTTACAATGGATGGGCTGAAGCTTCCATTTCTGGTTGCTCTGTTTCTTCCACTTAAAGAGGATGAGTTCATTTCCATCACGTATTCCTCCAACATGGCCATCTGCAGCTTTCACATCCATATTCAAATTAATGTTGTTCACAGGCCTCAGACATTGATACACATTTCCAACATTTGCACTTAACGTCCACATAACACATTGCTCTGCCTTGTCATGATTATAATCTGCCAAGTATATCTGTTCAACAACATTCAACAAAAACTATGGATTAGGGGATCACCGTTGTAAACAGCTCTGTTGCAGCCCATAATGCCCAAGACCCTGGCATTCCGAAACCCTGAGTTAAGGTGGTTTATAGCATTGCAGTGAAACCCTGAATTAAAAATCGGCACTCACAAATTCAAAAGCCATTTTAGAACTGTCATGGCTTCAGTTATCAAGAATCCCAAATTGTACACAGCACCACATAACAGGCGTGCATCCATACATACTACTTGCTAGACACCACCCATAATAGAACTCCTTCCCAACATTTCTTTTTAATCCTTGACAGTTTCCCAAATCAGATAAAATAATATAGTAATAGTTTTGTCAGCATATTAGTATGGATCATATAACTTACATATTGGGCTGATCTTCCACTTCTGACTCTCCTTCTTGTTCCACTTACACAGAACAATCTCTGCTCCCTCACGCAGGGCTACATGATGCTTATCATCTCCAGCGCTAGCATCTAGATTAAGATGGGTGTTGTGGACAGGTCGGATACACTGGTAACCCTTACCCACATCAGCACTTTGGGTGAAAAGCACAGCCTCATTCAAATCATCTGGGTGGTAAGGACCCAAGGTGACCTGCAGATCAAAAGCATATGCATAAAAACCCTATTGATCACCCAATCCCTTCATAAGGTAACATATTCTGCTAGATCCTTAAATCCCTTCATAAGCCCCTCATAGTAGACCTATCGAAAGCACTGATCTCTATATCACTAAGCCCTGCAGAAGCCCCCTCGTAGAGAGCACTATTCTCTATATCATAAATCCATGCCTAGGCCCTTCTCAACAATCCCATTGAAATCACTATTATCTATGTCAGAATAGACTTGCATAAACTCGTGATAGTAACCCTTATGACAAAACTGACCTTATCCTTCTCTGCACGTCCATGCCTCAATGCCTGGCCTGTAGCTTTGTTTACAAGGGCAAATGCAGGAAATCCTTCATCGTCCTTGGCCTTCACACTCCATGAAGTATCCATGATCCATTGCTGCGGATCAAAAGCATATAATCGACCAATCATTTCACATACGCACAACAAATACTAATCTCTGTCACAAACCTTGTTTGTGTTTGGGTTGTTTACAAAAACAGAGAGAAAAATTTAATCTCTACCATTAGCCAGATTTGGGTCTGATTCACACATACATACATATAAAAATCTAATCTCTCTCACCAAACTGATTTGGGTCTTGTTCAAAGAGAGAAAAAGTGATGTCACCAACCTGGCTTGGGTCTGATTCATTTGCCGGAGCCATGACAACACTGCCATTTCTACCAGCCAAGAAGAAATCAGGATTGGCTTCACAGTATATCTTCACAATCTCTCCTTGAATAGGTTGTGGATACTGACTCCCATGAGGAGCCTGATATGGCTGCTAGTGCTCAGGGTGGTGGTGTCCAAATGGGTTATGCATTCTCTTAGACTTGCACACACAACATTCATAGCCACCTCAAATCTCGGACAATTGAGACTTATAGGAATCCGAATTCAGCGTTTTCTTGCTCACATTAGTGTAAATCTCCTTGACCACAATTTGGAATGCAGACAATACATTTGTATTATCCAGAGCCGAGGCATCAATGAAGAACAACCCCTCTGATTCGGCAAGCTTCTTCCCATCTTCCACAGGAACTTCCCTTATATGAGCTAAATCAGACTTATTCCCCACAAGCATTTTCATGACATTTCCATCAGCATGCATTGCAACATCAAAATTTACATGAGTTTGAAAATAGCTTGCAACATCACATAGATGACAACCAAAAGCCAAAGCCAATTTCAAAGATGCTCTATAAGGCATTACAACAGTAATTGCTTGCAATGCAAAAGCCAAAGCCAGAGCTAATTTCAAAGATGCTCTACAAGGCATTACACAAAAACTGCGTGCAATGTTAGTATCAAAACTAAGGAAGATGCTATCACATCAAATCCAAAGATAATCCACAAAGCATGACACCCAGACATCAATGATCCACAAGGCACAGCACAAAACTACCCATAATATTGGTAGGAGAGTGGTGGAGTGCTATTACTTCAACCCAAAGATAGCTTCAGAGTCTACCCTATCCCCCAATTGTAATAGAAAAGTTGTTCCAAATGTTGTTGATGAAGTTCAACCTTTAACAAGTGTAGTGTGAAGGAATTGTTCATGTAGAGTGGCTGAATAAATTTCTTGTGATGTTATATGACAAATGGAATTTCTGTCACACATAAGGCATATACATGAATCATGTTTTGCTTAGACAATGCTCTGTTAGTCTAGGGTTATGTGGTTTTTGGTGTATGGACAGTCGGTAAGGATAAATATTTTTAGAGTTTGCATATGGCATTCAAAAACCAGAGAAGCCTAATTCAATATCATTTATTTTAAAACTCATAGATGTATTTGGGTCCTATAATGAGCATTTCATCTATATAAAGTGGAGATTGCAAAATGTGTTTTTTGCAGAATAGTTGCCAGTATTGAAAGTGTTCCAGTGTAAATGAACACAAATTATCTGCTTTTTTTAATTATATATGATTGAAAAACATGTTGAGTATTAGGAAATAGATAATTGTCTACTGGTTTAACATGAATTTATTGTTATTTATTTTTCAGGTTTTTGAAGTGTAAAAAATGGTGCAAAAGTGGCGTTTATGCATTGAAGTGTCCTGCTTTCCAAATCCAGGTTGTGCAGTTATTAAATTCGTCCTTTACAATATGGCAACAAATCATTTATTTCATAGAAAGAGAGAAATGCCTAGAATGACGACAAACAATGAGGCATATTACATTGCCCTTGTCAACATGATGTCAATGATATTGAATTCTTCACCAACTCGGAGTTGATATGTAATCAGATGAAAGGCATCTATCGGGTTCGGAAGGACAATTTAAAACCTCTTCATAAGGAAGCAATAAATTGGAGTTGTCAATTTCAACATTTTACCATCAATCGCTCTGCAGATACTGAAAAGATGTCCACTGATATAATGTCCAGAGCATTTTTAAGCACATATGTAGATGTCAAATATGACATAGGATCACCATCCACTGCAACATAAATCATTGATCACCATCAATATAAATCCCCATTGTGCAAACGAGTTGTTGTTATCATTTTTCTGGGGATTATCATAGCATGGTTCTTTTACTAAAGAAGAACCTATTAATGTTTTATTTTTCCCCAACATGCAATGATTACGGTTTTTTGTATGGGAGACAAATTTATGAACAAATGTAATATATTCCATGTACATGGACAAATGTATTTTGAGAAAAGTAACTGGTTCATGGTTTTGTGATTATCATCAATACATTATGATGTTATTTGATCCTTCCAAACACCTTCTCAAATCTTTGTTTCTGAAGAGATATTGACATGCTGTGATTTGTTCGTTGGTTGTTCATCAATGATGAAAGGTTTCTTTACTATGCTTATAAGCAATTTATTCTTAATAACACTTATTTCTCAATCACCCAATCACTCTTCCCATCCCCACCTTGGATTTCATCCCACTAGTTTTCCCAGATCACAACTCTATTTTGGCTTGACTTCTTTGTATTTCAGATCTTGTGCTTGTGGATTTATCATGATGGTAAGGACCTAGTCTTTTTAAATCAAAGCAAATCTTGCTCATGCTTAGTGTGTCATAAGTAAGGAAATGTCAATATTTCTCCAAGAAATCACATCCATCATGATGGTCTACTATGCTAAATCTCCCATGTGACCACTCCACTTCCTCCAAATCTTGCACTAGTTTTTCCTCTACAAAGGGATTCTTAGATAAAAACTAGAAAATATGCAGTTGGTGTTCTGGTTGTTCTTGTAAGAGAGCTAAGAGGATTACTTGCAGTTAGCGAAACCTCTGCAATCCCTCTAATAGTCAACCATTTAAGATTGGGTTCATCTTCAGCTAAATGCAAGGACAATTTATCTCTATTTTGATATCATTGTGTTGCAATTGAAGTGACAAAATTGTAAATAGTTTGTTGAGATTGCCATCATTAATGCCTTCTCTGTATAATCTTCTCACGTCTGGTACTCCTAAAGCAAAAAAGAAAGTTTGTTCTCTTATTAGAATCCTTCACAGTTGGGACTCTTCAAGAACTGCTCAAACAATTCTCTTGTCCGAGACTGGCAATTCAGTGACTTCAGCACACTAGTGAAGCAGCTGCCAGTTTTCCACCAATTCATGCAGGGGCCTGGCTTTTACTTGTACAAATATTCTTTGGCAGACAAGAATCAAGATAAATGTAAATAACTCTGTTATTCAACAGGATTTTGTTTTGTACAGTATTTAATTAGTCATAGAGGAGATGGATGACATAGAAATTCGGGGTGTCCAACTCACCTTTGTAATTTACCCTTCTAGGAGATGCCTAATCGCTCCCACATGGTCATTGTAGCTTGATGTACCTTTGGGTCCCATTGACCTGATTTGATCGTTTGTGTAATTGATATAAAATTTCTATCTTATCAAACATATATTGAGTTGGACTAGCTTAATTGATATGTGCCCACTTTTGCTAAACAGTACATATTTTATGTCTGGATTCTGGATTAGGTATTCTCACACACAGCCATCATACCATTATCAGCAAGGTCATGAATTTTGTTGTTTAGGTTTTACTTCTTATCAGTAAATCTATGTTTAGGTTTTACCCTCCATTTTTTTTAGTGAATAGATTGAGGAATGTGATTGCACAATCTTGCTAGAATATTTCTTTGAACATGTATGTTAACCGAACTAAAAGGTTACAATTCATAAGAGTCAAAATATTTCATGCATAGTATGGAAATTTATTAATATAAATGTTTTTGCATTTATGTAATTTTGGCCTAATTAAATTATCTCAGACAATATTTTGGAAGGGGAAATTTCCCACCAATGTTTCTAAATCTTTTTTGTTCAGTCAATGATTGTGAAGGAGGATTTTGTTTCTAAATCTTTTTTGGCTGAACAATGTGAACATATGTAATATGTAATGTTCTGCTAACCTTAAAAAAATAAATGTAACAATTGGAATAGTTGAAGTGAGTGTTATTGCTTTCATGGTTCACTCTAGTATGTAAAGTTTCTTGACCAACAATTTTCTTTTTTTCAAGAACATTCTCAAATGTGGTTTAGAAGAAATCTTTAGATTTTGGAGACTTACACGATGAAAGTTTTAGGAGATGTTTATATGACTACTGAATATGAGTGTTTTGAATGGTTGTTGATGTGCTTGGTTCTTGGCCATCTACTACATACCTTCTTGTTTTAGGTTTGTGGTTGTGTGTGCACTTGCCTTTTCTTTATAAATATATTTGTTTGTAAAAAGTCTTTTCACTGGTTTTCCATAATCAACCTGTTTCTTTTAGAGTAGTCATGATTTTTGTCAAAATCCAGCAGAAATTTTGGGATAGCTGGGTTATAGCTGTCAAACTTTAGGATTTTGGGTATCCAGGTGGTTTTTTATGGTTTTGAATCCATTTCCACCATAAAAAAAACCATTCAAACACCTATATGATCAGTTTTTCTGAAAAAAATAATCGCCAAATTCTTACCCAAAAAAAATTCCGATGCCATTTCTTTTTGGTTGAGAGATTTCCTGTGTTACCCTTACATAATGCTAATACCATGAAAGGAAAAAAGTGACCACATCCAGGGTGCAATCTTTAAGATAAGGTAATGTCAACTTTTCATAAATTTAAAAGAATAAAACCTCTCAAAGTTGTTTGATGTAAGGTAATGAATCTATCCATAATGCCAAACCCATAGCTTCAAAAATAATAAATCCACCTATATGCTTCATAAATGCATGGTTAAAATCCATATGCTTTATAAATGCATGGTGAAAATCGATAACTGAAAACTAATAATTCCGTCTATATGTTTCATAAATGCATGGCCATCCCATGGGACTTTGTTATTTCTGATTATTATGGCCATTTCCTTTTGAGGATACTCCAGGCTTTGAAAATACATATACTACATAGATCGGTTTCGAATTCAGTCTCACAACAGCAACGACAGCTAAGAAGTATGGAAGAAAAATTGCAGCTTTTTGTTTCTATTAAAAAGCCGTTAACACAAGACTGTAAACAAGAATTTGACTTTTGGTTTTGGTTCCATTTCCTTGTTAATATAGGCAGTCCTCATTTACAATTTCATTTTATAACATACTGCCGAAGGTTATAGAAGGACTAACAGAGAGAGTGGGGAAATTGAAGACAACATACAGTTCTGGCATCAAAGATATGCATAATCTAGCCCATGCACTTGATGAAACGTCCCTGTCAAGTTTTGAGAAGCTCAACTTAACAGTATCTAAAGAGTCTTAAGCTCTAGATGATGTAACATTCTGCTTTGTCACAATTCACAAAGTAGTGAAGTGAAGAGTGGATTTATATATATTTTACTTGTGTGCAGGTTTTGACCATTGCTGTTTCAGAGGCTGATGCAATGCTCTAACCAACTCAGACTCTGTAATCAATATTACTAGCTATGTGTACTCTAATAGAGTAATCCTTTGCTACAAAATGTTGTTGCTTTGATTTCCTTCATCTAAGGTCTCTTTCAAGCTACCCTTCAATATCATTTTAATTTCACTGAAAACATGGAACATGCTTATCTTTTGGGTTACTAACGATATCTATTTCATGTATTTTAATTGATACACTGCTTGAATCTACTTGTTTCTTGCATCCTACCCTGATTCCATTTGTCTCTTCAAAGAGCATTCAAGCAGCTTCAGGGCTTTTGCTATTTAGTCATCTCTTAGCTCTCTTGCATAATGCATGTTTCCATTTGTCTTTGCCCTTTCTAGAAGGAGTTCCTATGCCTGCAAAATTCAGGATCACAAATAAAGAGTAGTCTACAAGACAATTAACACTTTATCACAAGCATAAAAGGACAGAACATCGTTCAGTGAAAATCAACAAATCATGAAGAGGGCATGTTTAAAATAACACAACAATCTACTACGATACCATATACTATTCCATGAAGGCAAAATCAGCTTGATGAAGTCATGAAAATCCAACAAGATCTTTGACTAGAGGCAAGGAATCAAAAATCCAACAACAAAAAACGCAATGATAAGGTTCAAACCTCGTTGGCCTTTGACCATCTAACCATAACTTTATAAAGATGTAAAATATAAAGATCTTATAAATCTAATAAACATCGAACCATGAACATAGCTATGAGAACATAGTAACTACATGTTTAAGTATAAAAATCAAACATGTTGCATGAACATAAATAAGTAAAGAGATTCTATTTGATAGCGAGAAAATTTTTCAGTGACCATAAACAGATTATGAAAAAGGTATTTTCATAACAACATAACAATGGGAAAATATAAATATATTTATCATATGAGAAAGGGCCACCTGACGACACCATGATAACCTAGCTTATCTATTCTTTGTGCATACCTCATTGATTCCTACTAGAGTTTAAGTCCTTCCATAGATGATCGGTCATGGTAGAAGATGATGCTTCTCCACATATTCTATAGTTACCTAGAAAACTGTCAAATGTTATCGCAAAGAAAATTTCTAGAGCATCAAGGTATATGTGCACACACAATGAAAGAGTGTCAAATATACCTGACATGGCAGGTAAGGTTGGATGATCTTGCATCTCCCTTTGGTCTTGGGTTATCGCCATGGTTGGGGATTGTTGCATTACTGTAAAAATAAACGTACCACATGTTAAAGAATAGTGATGATTAAATACTTAAATCTAAAACCATGACTCTATTCAACACATGAAACTAACCTGGAACCATAGACACGACATTATTTGATCGATGACGTCTTCGCTTATTGAGGTATCGAAAATCAAATGGTTCATATTCTGATGGATCAACATTTAAATCAATGTCCAAACCATTTTTTTTCTGCTGCTTCTTCTTTTCTTTGTGGGGCTAAGGAAACTCTTTTTCCTCTTCAAAGATGGATCAAGAGAACCCAATCCAAGTGTGAAGTCAAAATCAGTAACGTGCAAATTATTGGCTTAATCCAATAATTTTTTAAGCATACCAGTCAACTGGATTGTCTTCGCCAAAGTAGTAGGAGGGTTATCTAAAATGAGATGTGTATAGCAAAACAACTCCTCCCTTGCCAAATGAAGTGCCTCAGCATCTGCATCAACAACATTTGTGGCCATAAGAGTAGCATCAACATCTGCATCATGGTTTTGAGGCTCTATATTGATCTCAGGTGGGTCATTGCATATGTTATCCTCTTACTGATGAAGCAATGGATTTGAATTATCCGAGTGGAAATACAACCAATTAACCTTTATGGCATGCTTGTAAATGTTTCCACGGATAGACCATGGACATTCACACGTTATAAAATCCTTTTTTTTTAACATGATCGGGTACTTATATATTATAAAAACTGCTAGGAGCCGAGTCCTGTTACATATGTAGGGAGAAATAGATAAGGAGAAGTCCAAAAAGGGTTCGCAGACCCTGACTTCTTATAGGAAAACTTGAGTAGAACAGATTGAAAAAGAAAACGGCTGTATAGCCTTACAAACAGACCTGCGAGAAGACAAAATTTACTAGTCATTAGGCAGATTGCTAAAGCTGATTGACAGAGTCATCAATCTGAGGTTCTTTCTTAACACTAGCTCTGGTTGAGGTCTCAGCTTGCATACTCTGAGTGATAGATTTGATATGGGCGATTGCCTCCTCCATGTGGTTACATTTTTCCTTTAGGCTTTCTATCTCTGCTTTTTGTTTTTCCAACTTCTTTCTCTTTGATCTGCTATCTGCCTGAAAGTCCTCTTTGAGCTCATTGAAATGTTTGACGAACCTTGCTATCATAAAGCAATGTGCTTTACATAACGTGCAGCTGCTGTTTGCGATCACTCTGTCCAGAGGATTCTCGGGTTGCTCTCTGTTTTCCGGATTCTCAACAGGCTCTCTGTTTTCCAGAATCTCAGCCATATCTGGGGAGCTATAGGAGAAGGGGATGCAGTGCAGGAACAGGGGAAAGGGACTGGGGAAGAAAAGAAGGAGAGGGAGACCAGAAGAAAATGAGGGGAATGCCAAGAAGAGGGAACAGACCAGGGAAGAAACCGCGCATAAAAGGAAAGACCGGGCTCTGAGATTTACCAAACAATCGTGCAGATGAGGAACAACCGAGCAGATGACGAACTTCCAAGCTTGTAGATTGCTAAAGACACCCCTGGAAGCTTTAGAAGGCGATCTCACGACTGTGTTGAGCTGTTGGCTGCCTCGCTTGCTGCAGAACTTCTTGAGCTGATTGCCAAATATAGGACCTTTACTCTCCTGCGAGTATAAGAACGAGTTTCTGATGTGCTCATAGATAGAGGGGTTAATGGATATATAAAGCGGAGTGGAAGGGTGAGCTAGCAGAGAGGGCGACGTAGACTCGATGATCTGGCCAGGCTTGGATTCAGACTTGAAATATTTGTAGCAGTCTATGGAGATTTTGAAAAGACTCCTACCTAAATTCTGCGTGAGAGAGTCACGAGAAAACTGGGAGATCGAGATCCTGTGATCGGTCCAGAGAGAATGAGTGGAAAACACGGAGAAGGAAGGATCGTAGTTCAAGACATGACAGGCTGCGTGCGACTTGACTGATTTTGGCCAGAGAGCACAAGAGGAAATGAGGGGAATGATTAGACAAGAGGTCGGGAATATACTGATATGACTGGTCTGAGAGTTTGAGAGGCAGCTAAGCCAACTACGGGATTGATTTTTCATATATGGAGTCATTTTCCCTCACTTGACCGATCTGTCTGTTGGATGCCTTAGTGGCATAGTGATCCGCTTCTGTGTTGTTGTCTCTTAGGACATGTTTGAAGATTGTGTCCCCCATTTCTTTGATGTTATCCGCAATCCTGAGCTTTACATTATTGAGGGCCTCTTTTTTAAATTCTGTCCCTGACACCATAGCTACAATAACGATGGCCGAGTCTCCTAATATGATTGGATTCCTAATTCTCAGCCGGTTCAGGATGGTGGTGCCTAAATAGAGGTTGTAGGCTTCTGCCATATTGTTGGACATTTGGCCCAATCCCCATTCATAGCTTACAAGAATTTTACCTTGACTGTCCTTTATGATGCCCCCTGCTCCAGCTTCCCCCGGGTTATTTTTGGAGGCACCGTCGAAATGCAAAGTGGGGCGATTCTGGTCTAGGATCCATTGACTTACTTCTTCCTTTGTGCCTCTGAGCTTCCAGTGTATTCTTCTCGTGCATGCTTTGGGGTGAGCTAGTTGGTTGTTGTTGTAGTTGATGCAGAATTTGTTGTACCATTCCATCTCTTCTTTGTGCCAGCTTGATTGATCTGGAGGAGCGACCAAGTTTGCACTTATTGTTTCAGATATGAGCGCTGTAGTTTTTGCCAGTATACGGGCAGGATTGGGCTTCTTGTTATTGAAAATACAGTTATTCCTAGCTAGCCAGATTTGCCAACTAAGAGTAGCTGGGATGCATTTCCACAAACGGATGATGTTGTTTTTACCTTTCTTAGGAAAAGGGTAACATTTTACCCAGTTTTTTTGGAGAGAGGATAGCTGATCAAAAGTCTCTTCAATTTCCATTGGTCTGACAATCTGAGTCCAGCAACTTTGGGCGAGGGGGCAGTGGAAGAAAAGATGATGACTACTCTCCTCCTCAGCGCGACAGAAGCAACATATTGAGGGCCCCAAGATCCCTCTTTTCCTTAGGTTTTCAGCTGTGAGCACCTTTCCTTTGAGGAGAGTCCAATTGAAATGTTTGACCTTTGGTATGCACTCTGATTTCCATACAGTTGTGAAGAGGTTCCATTTGGCTGTTGAAGTAGATGCCTGGAGAAATTTGTAGCCCTCTTTGACAGTGAATTTCCCCCCGCTTGGCTCCCAGATATACCTATCTTCAACCCCTATTTTGGTGGGAGCGGCACCTGTGAGGGAGACCTTAAGATTGAGCCATAGATCTCTGAGTTCATTGGGAATTTGAAGGTCCTTCCAGCCCTGCCAGATGTTTTGGTCCCATATTGAAATATCGTACAAGGAGATTAATTTTTTAGCTTCCATCCAGATTTGCAGAGGCCTGAGATTTTGGAGGAGGTTTCTTGGTTTGGCGCCCATGATTCTATCAGTCCAAATATTGACCTCCTTGCCATTTCCAGGCACTTTGGAAATGTTCTCTCTGAATTGTGGGAGGACTTTTTTAATGAGCCTCCAAACAGGGGTGCAAGATCTTTCAGCTATTGTTTCAGAAAGGATATTAGAATTTGGTCAATTAAGGTATTTCCTTTTCAAAACCTCCACCCACCAAGAGCCTTTGTCGTTGAGAATTCTCCAGATCAGTTTAAAGCCCATAGCACGGTTGGAGAGGCTCGGGATTTTAATGGCTAGTCCACCCTTATCATAGGGAAGAATGACTTGATCCCATTTGACAAGGCTAAATTTTTTAGACTCTTGCTTTCCCCCCTGCCAGAGGAAGCTTCTCATTAATAGTTCCATGTGCTTATGTATACTAGCGGGAGCCAATGTGACCGCATACTGGTAGATGGGGAGAGCAGATAGGATAGCCTTTATAAGGGTCGTTCTACCAGCCAGATTTAGCCAAGAAACTCCCCAACTTTGAAGGAGGCCTCTCATCTTTTCTATATGTTTGGCCCAAATCTCAGCCTTGACTATTTCTTTGGCTAAAGGCAGACCTAGATAAGAGAAGTAACTCCAATTCCTTTGCACTGGAATGTCCAGAATCAAGGAGATTCTTTGCCTGATTTGGTCAGAGACATTCCAGGTATAGATCTTGCATTTTTTATTATTCAGCATCCCTCCTGAGGCTGCTAGGAAGGCGTCCAAGACTTTCTTGAATCTTTTTGCCATTAGGCTTGAGGCTCCCCCAATGAGAAGGGTGTCATCCGCAAAGAGCGAATGATTGATCTCTTTAGTCCCTCTTTCTATACCAATTCCAGTGATCTGTTTTTGCTTGCGGAGATTTTCTAAGTGAATGCTCAAAGTTTCCGCCATAATGATGTATAAGAAGGGAGAGAGAGGGCAACCTTGCCTCAATCCCCTGGTGCTTCTAAAATACCTGCTTGGGCGGCCATTAATCAGAGGAGCAGTCCAAGGATTAGAGATGCATCCAGAGATGATGCTTGTAAAGTTTTTTGAGATCCCGAATTTTTGGAGGACTGCTGTTAGGAAGTGGTGGTCGACTCTATCAAATGCGTTTGCCATGTCGAGTTTGATTATCATGCCTCGTTCCTTCCTGCTGATGCTGCTGTGGATTGCCTCTTGAATGAGTATGACATTATCTGTGATTTGCCTGTGGGGAACAAATCCCCCTTGGTTCTCTGAGATTAAATGAGGGAGGAGCTTTTTGAGCCTATTGGCAAGAATTTTGGTGATGATCTTGTAAGAGACGTTACAAAGGGAAATTGGCCGGAAGTGGTCAAAGGAACGAGGGTTAACGTCCTTAGGGATGAGAGCAAGGTGTGAGGATTTGGTGTTTTCTCCCATCTTGTGATTTTTAAAGACATTTTTAACCATCCGCACAAAGTCTTTTTTGATTGTGTCCCAATGATTTCGGTAGAAGGCCACCGTGAATCCATCAGGGCCTGGGGCCTTATCCTGTTGCATACTAAAAGTTGCCGATCTGATTTCCTCTTCTGTGACATCCTGATCCAGATCTCCATTTTGAGAATCTGAGATTTTACTCTCTACAGCGTTGAGAAAGTCAGAGCTGTCCGACTGCTGAGGGACTGCTGTAAGAAGAGATTTAAAATGATTGAAAGCTGCCTCTTTAATTTCTTCTTGGTTACTGAACTCTTTCCCTTCTGCCTCTATTTTATCTATCTGATTTCTGGCGTGCCTGAGCTTTATGTTGTTATGGAAGAAAGAGGTATTTTTGTCTCCAGCCCTCAACCACAGGCACCTCGATTTCTGCCTTTGTTCCTCTTCCTCAGCTCTATTTTGTCTATATAGCTCCCTGTACATTTCATTTTCATGGATTATATCTTCATTTGTGAGTTGGCTGTTCTCCTTTTCTTTATTCCACTGCTCCATCGACGTATAGAGATCTGCTTTTTTCCTCTTCTCCATTGCTGCGTTTTCCTTAGCCCACTATTTAGTGACTGCTCTTAGGGATTTTAGTTTAGATTCCCAGATGTAATGAGGCGATCCCAATACTTCCTTGGCCCACTGTTTTTGTATGAGGGAATGAAAATCTTCTTTAAAATCCCAGATTTTATTGTATTTGAAGGGGAGAGGCCCCAAGTTTCTCCCTTTTTCCATATTCATCACCACCGGTTTGTGATCAGATGCCGAAGCTTGAATAATTTTGCTGTTAATGGAAGAGGAGCTTGCTGCAATTCTTTCCTGCACGAGAAATCTATCTAACCTCTCTTTGATATTGTGGCAGCCTGTTCTTTTGTTACTCCATGTATATTTCCCGTTGAAGGGGGGTATGTCAATGAGGTTATAGGTCTGGATTATAGCCTCCAGCGCCTCTCTTGAAGGATCCGCATGGAAGTTTCCTCCAAGCTTTTCATCCACATTTCTTATTAAATTCAAGTCTCCTCCCAGAATTATGCTCCTGTCATGAGAGGACTGTAAATCTAAGGATAATGAGTCCCAGCAGGTTGCTTTATCCCGATAATGGTTTGGAGCGTAGATGTTGTATATGTTGAAGACTTCTTGAGAGACTTTGTTTTTGAGTTCTGTTCTTATCCACCAATTGCAAGATTGGAGGTTGATGTGATCCCATTTATTCTTGTTCCAGAGTGTTCCTATGCCTCCTGAGGCACCTTCTGAACCTATTGAGTAACCTTCAAAATTTTTGAATCTTTTGACTTGTTTTTGGAAATCTTGGTCTGAGATTTTGGTCTCCTGGATGAGGACGAAGTCTGGCTGCTCCTGATTTATTAAGTCGCGGACTGCATTTATTTTTGAGGAGGAGCCCATCCCCCTACAGTTCCAAGAGACCAGATTCATCATTTACCAGATTTTGGATGAGTCCCGCTCCTCTCCTTTGTTTTTTCCCCGCTTCCTTTTTGCCTGTCTAGGTAGGAGTCCATTGGTTGCTGTGCTCCAGTAGCCATCTCTTTCGCAGCTGCCTCATCTCTAAGTTCTTTATTTGACTTTATACCTGCCTTTCTTGGGGGATTTGAGGGGAGACTGGTTTCTTTAAGTTTATTTCTGGTGAGTATTCTCTCTATTTTTGGAGGAGGGGAGGATAGAGGGATCGAGGGCGAGGAGATGACAGCTAATGAGTTGTCTCAGGGGGAAGGGGGAGGGGAAGAGGGATCTTCAACTTCCAGGGATTCAAAGGGGTTGGAGGTGGAGGGAAAGGAGGGAGCTGAGCTAGTGGGGGAGGAGGGGGAGGGCGGGGGGGTTTCCGGGGAGGGCTTAGAGCTAGGCCCTTGATAAGGGGAGGATTTTTTCTTTTTTACTTGTTCCCAGTGGCCGTCCGGAGATTCTTCATTTTCGATGGGTTCATTTAGTTTTGACTTGCTACATCTATTTGCAAAATGTCCATATTCGTGACATACCTTGCATTTGAAGGGTAGTTGCTCGTAGTCCAGCTGTTGGATGTGCGTCCATTGATCCACCTTGATCTTGATGGCTTTCGGCAGGCCTTTCCCGAGATCTACTTCTACGCAAATCCTGGCGCACGCATGCATGTTCTCCCTTGGCTCAGATCTGTCGATGTATTTGCCGACTGCGTTCCCTATTGCCTTTACTGATTCATCCCCCCAACAATGGAGCGGCAGATGTGGAAGGCGGACCCAAACCGGAACTGCATTTGGGATGTCCATTTCCGGATCGAAGTCTGGTGTCCATCTGTTCAGATAGAGGCCTCTTGAGTCCATAAAGTAAGGGTCGTTTCTGAATATGAGATTCCTGTCCTCTTTTGTTTCAAAGATAAATGTGTAATAGCCCCTTCCACAGAATCTGATGGCTATTTTCCCTTGGGTCATTGCGTTCCAGTTGCGTTCCACCCATTTTTGAATTGATCTTGGAGAAGGCCAAAGGCCAGTGAACTGTCTTACAAGACCTCTTTCAGCGAGGGTGATTGCTGATTTCCTTGGCAAGGATGGAGGGAGAGAAACCTCAGGGATTTCATCCAGTTTCTTGACAAACTTAGAGACAGAGGGACGAGTTCTTGTAGAAGCATTGTCAGGGATCAATGAAGCGAACAGTTCTTCGTGGTTCTCTGGATCTGGAGGGGGGGCGTTCCCAGCCATTCAAGACTGAGAAGCCAGCTCAAAAGGGACGGGAGCAGAGGAATGGGCCCCAGCGCAGGACCGAGCAGGAGGCCCGAGGGTGAAGCGCGCAGGAGAGAGAAGGGCAGCGGGCCGGCGGCAGCCCTGCCAGGCAGGGCCTGGGTAGCAGAACCAGGCGAGCGCGGGAGGAGTTTTTTGAAATCGCCTCCAGAGCTCCGATCCTCTACCTAGAACTCCCGTTATAAAATCCTTACAATACCAGGTGACAAGGTATTTTTTACCTCGATCTGTCTGACTTCCCACCCAATAAGCATGGGTTATGCTCTCATGAGGACAACAATCAATATCCATAATTTTTCTTGCTCGTTCCGCTGATGATTCTAGCTACTTTTTTCTCCTGTAGTTGTTTAGAAATCCTTCTTCTTTTAAGATTTCCTTGAACCGATAACAAGGTTCAACTGTTGTTAGTGGCATATGCAATAACCAATCCATTCTCTGGGCACATTTTTTCCTTCGATCAGATAGAAATGTTGTTTTTAGGTAACAATGGTATGACTCAACAACATTATTGGTCTCCTGATTTGCATGAGGAAACTCCCGACAACCTTTCACCCACATACCTAATTGCAAATAGAATGATGTCAGTCTCACTATATCACCTTTATAAAAGAAAAAAATGCATATAATACGAAAAAAATGTTTACTTACGAATCTTATCTCCAGTGACCCAATTCTTGTTGAAATAGTCTAAGAATTTCTCTTCATATGCAAACTTGATAAAAAATTGATTGATTTCATCTTCCACTTCATAATTGAGAGTGTGTTTCATGATGAAACCTAACTCACTGAACATCTCCTTGGCTTTTATGGAATTAGTGGCCAACCGATTGACATTTTTCAACCAAGCCCTCCGTACATGCCAAACACATAAGATCACATCACAACCTGTGATCCTTCTGCCATATTGAATGCATTTTAGTGTGGTATTTTTAGAAGAAATGCAAGTTTGGTTATATCATGACAATGTTAAAGTTACCTCAAGGCACTGATTTCAGTCAGTGCATCATCAACCATGAAAGCATTGACTTTCCAGTCAGGATGGGCTTGGAAACACTTGCGCATGAGCTGCTCTAGCCATATTGCAATATCATCTGATGTGTTTCGTGATGCCACGACCCATGTAACAGGCACCCTGCTTTGTTGTTCATCAAATGCCATGAGTGTATACAACTGATACTGTCATTTTCAACATTACATAAATTCAAATACAAGTTATTAGTCATTCTGAATGTATACAACTTAAATAAATATATTCAATAAATCATTGGCATCTGACTTACCCCGTATTTATTTGTGTTAAATGTTGAATCCATGGCTATTAAGCTATTGTGCGATAGCTTGACCATTGTCTCCAACATCCACTTTGTTTGAATCCCTATTATAAAAGGGACCTCCACACCATTGGGCTTTTGATAAAAGAAAAAATCTTCCCGATGCTTTTGATACCAAATGTTTACACTCGTTTCATCATTTTTGTGAAGTTGATAATTTCCCTTCGCCAACCTATTATAAATGTTTACAATATCTTTCCTGCATAAGAAGAAATCTCTATCTCGAGCTGCCACATCGATGTCAACATGTCTCTTAATGTGGGTTCTATACACTACATCAATAGACACTCCCAAAAAGAAACAACTCTCTACATATGCAACAATGTCCCTTGAAAGCTTTGGCCTATGCAAGGCCCTGGTCTCACCTGAAGTGTCACATTGACCATGACAAGCCCAACCTTTCCCATGTTCATGTTCATACATATTGAAAGTTAATATTGCTCTATCAGGAATTTCATGCATAACTTTCATAATAAAGTAGCATTGGCAACCCCTCTTCTGCACAAATGAGGTCCTTCGTTTAGCTGAAAGATTTCCTCTTTTGTCTTCTGGGCCAAATGAACAATGATAACTACACCAAAAATTTAAATTGTTAATACATACAAAGAAAGATAACCGTGGTTTCAAAAGATCTAAACAATATATATTTTAAATACTCACATATCATATTGCAATGTAGTAGTAGCTCTTTCTTTTGGTTTTTTTTTGTTTTTGTTTTTCGTATGAATTTACATGGAGCAATAGGATTTTCTTCCTCTCCTTTGATAAAGTTAGCAACTCATCGTAATAGGATTACAACAACTCGATCAATACTATTGTTTTTTCTATTTATTTCCGTCCAAACCAAGTCTTTACTAGAGAATGCCATTTTGCCTTTGAGGTCTTGCACCTCAAGATCCATGATATATTGCCATTTGCTTCGCTTGCCCATTTTGAACTGATCTGGTCAAACAATATGCAAGGACATCAAAACCGAAATTTCAATCTTAGCAAGTTATCCAACATATATATAAATATAAAACCTCTTTTATGCTTTTTTTGAGGTCTAAAATATCAATCACTCAATAATGACAAAAATAAATAGCACAAAAGGATGCAAAAAATTTGGGATGCAAGCATTTCCTTTAAGATGTTGCTTCTTGCCTCATTCACTTTGAACAAGGCGTTCCTTAAAGGAAAGATTCCTTTGACAACATGAACAGATGCAATCCAATGAATGTTGGCCATGTTTTTTTAGGGTGACCATTTGCTAAGCAGGACTAGACTTGAATGAAAGGGCTTTCTACAATGTATGTTTACATCACAACTCTACTAGTAGTCTGTCCTCAAAGATTCTCGGTGCTGCCATAATATATGTGAAATTTATAGCAGGCAATCATTACACTCACATTCCACTACCCGTGGCAAAAGAGATGTGTTAGAACAAAGAAAAGGCAATGAAATCTTCAATACCAACACAAACACCAAGAGCACTAGTGAAAGTGATCTGGTCCGGCCTCATCCCTACCCTCAACATTCAGACAAAATAACCAAGTGCCTTCTCCCCATCCCCAGTGTTTGCATATCCTACAATGATTGAATTCCAAGAAACCAAGACCTTCTCAAGCATTTCATCAAACATTTGGCAAAGCAAACTCAATTGCACCCTGTTTAACATATCCTGTAATAGCATTCCGCTCATACATTTTGTTAAACACTTGGTGCACATCATTGACACTTCCACATTTAGCATACATGTTGATGAGATTGTTTTCTACAAATACATTTGGCTCTAACCCACTTTTTATCATATGGGTATGGATCCACTTACCCTCTGCCAAGGCTTTTGTGTCAACACATCCCTGCAAGAGACTGGCATAGGTGACATACCCTACTTGAAGGTCCCCACAATACAAAAGCTTCATGGCCTCCTTTCTCGGCCTCACCCAAGTGCCCAGAACGGCCAAGAAGGTCAATCATGCAGGCATAGTGGTCTGTTTTTGGGGATGATACAATGGTCTCGAGTCATAGATTCAAAGTATAAACATTCAATGTTCTAGACTATATTTGGTCATATTTATTAACAAATTTTGCCTAAATCCAGTTAGAAATTGTTGGAATTGCAGCTTTCAGCTGATGAATCCGCACAGTTCCAGTGTTTTAGGGGTTTTTCATGGAGCCAAATCTATTTATGCATTCAAAAAGAAAACCTATGCAGATTTGTACCTCTTGTTCTTACTACTTAGTGAGAAAAAGCCTAATCCTTGTTTTGTTCATTCATGTTTATAATTGAGAGATACCAGACTATCATAGCACCATGCACTGACTGATTTCCAGTCACAATCATTCCTTGAACCCTGTGCTACATTCCATGCCCTAGTTCAACGAAAGCACCTGCTATGTGTGTGTATCCTCAGGAATCCTGGAAAGTATTTTAATTCTATTTCCCAGGAATCCTAGAAACTATTTTAATTCTATTCCTCAGGAATCCTATCCTGTCATTCAAGGGCTGGAAGCTTCATAGTTCTAATCATTGTAAGAAGAATTTTAATTGTGGTTCATTCCCCATTTAAGTCTACCATTCCTAGAAAATGTTGTTATGTGTCTTCTTTCTTGATTCAGATTTGCTATAATTTACATGATCTTCTGGTAGGCACACCCTTTATGCATGTTGGGGGTCTTTCTACATCCGGATTCACCTCAAGAAGTTTCTTTTTTAATGGCCAGCCAGATATGTTTACTCTGGGTTCTTCATCTGGGCTATATCCTTCCGTGTCATCTTGAGAAATCAGCATGCATTGGTTGCCTTATAGACTCCATAATACATAAGCCCAATAGTGTTTTAGACATTAATCTTTCCCTTAACCTATCTGAAAAATAAATAAAATCAACTCTTCCTTTTGCTATTACAAATCTGAAATACATTGGAGTAAATATCAGCATTCAGATTTGTTGTCCTAAGCCTCATCCTCTATTCATTTTGATTACCATTTGATTGGATTAGGCTACCGTAGGGTTATGCACCTTGTCTCGGAGGAGAGACCACCTAAAGTGAGAAGAAGGCTGCTGTTCCACCAGGGTTGCATTTGTGTTTTACTGCTTTGCCACAACATGTGCAGGTTTGGGAGGTAACAATTTGAGCAAAGGTCGCAGCTCATGAGAGCCTTGTTATCAGAAAAATCATTTCAAGCATCCCTCCATTTTTGTTAGTTCCAGTGGCGCCCTCCTTTTGGTTTTATGAAAGTATCTTGTCAACTATTTTCTTGATATGTAGATTTACAATTGCACTATCAGCAGTTTCCTTTAGAATTTGTGCCAGTTTTGATAAGAGAAGAAATAATAAAGAACAGAGTATACTTGCTGTCACAAAATACTTCGGATTAAAACAGCAAAGATGAATTTCGAAAGATAAACATAAGCAGAAAATATTAATCTTATAAACTGATAAGAAGAGAAACTGGGTTTCCTGTTTTGTAAACCTGTGTGGTTTCTGATAGATTTAGTGGATGTTTAACAGCCTCGAGGTCACTCTGTAGCCTTTCGCTTATTGAACCACACAATGGCCTGTAGCTCCATTGCTTTGCAGTTAGCGATTATGCAACTTGAGCCCATCTATTATTGAGAGGGATGCATGCAAAATTAACAATGAGTGATGTGTGAACTGGAGAAATGAAAATTTTACTAGCATGTCATAACATAGAAAAGGCTTTATAAGACACAGAACATCGAATTCATCCCTTGGTTTCACAATCTTTCATGTGGGTTTTGAGTTCCATTCCCCTTCAACGTTCCCAACCTGTAGCAAGTCTAGTATGTAAACTAGCAGAAGCTGACAAAACTGATGATTGTTGGTACTTTGCCCAAGACCATGCTTTGGTCTTTTAGTTCATAATTACATCCTTGTATAGAAAAGATTTCAAGTTCCATTATTTATTTATATTTCACTGTAAGATGTTTCAGAATTCCATATCCCTTGAAATTTCCATACTGTGGCAAGTAGTTTCATTGCCGTTGTAAATTCCATGCTGTAGCAAGTCCAACGTTCAATTAGCGCTATTTGAATGATCACAAAATTAGTGATAATGGGTATTTTTCAAGGGAACTTTACCACATACCTCAGTTTGCTCAATCGGTGGAGGAGGCTTATCTAAGTGTAAGAGCTTTCTAATTCGGATATTTGAGCAATATATTATATATTTCATGTGGAAGAGATTTACAGATCCATTCCCCCTGGTACTTGTACCTTACAGAATACCCAAGTCTGGTCTTCTGGTTAAGTATCCATAGCCATGTGTAAGAGGCTTAGAATTCGAAAATTCTTCAACATATCCAAAAATATTGTTGTTTATATTTATAGTTATTAAAGGGATGGGCAAGTTGCAGAGCGTGATTTGGACAACTGCGTTATGTAAATCGGCATCTTGTTTTTCTTCCACATTCTTGAGTTTCTTCATTTCTTAAACGAAGCTTTTCTTTCGTTGGCCAAGCAATGCTATTTATGCAAATGATTTACCAGATTCATACTTTCTCTGTCATTTATGTAAATGATTTACCAGATTCTTACTTCTTCTTGGTATATGTATTTGTTGATATTTTGTTTCTGACATACAGGTTCCTTTTACATTTCATCATCACATGTTCCTCTGTCTACGCCTGTCTTCTAACATCTTAAGAAAATTCCTTCATTCATGCTCTTTCTTTCATTTCCTGTTTCACTTTTTAGTTGATGTAAATTGATTTGAGCCAGGGCTTCTCTTCTGATAGAGATTAGATTGCTTTGTGATCAGTGTGTGATTTATGATAGTTTCTGAGCAACTCTGAATCCACCACTCTAAAACAGGACACTCCTTTTGTATCAATGGTGTGGGAAGATGCACCTAACAATGGAAACAAACTAACTCTGCCCCTTTCTCTGCAATACTACTAATAAATTCAGCAGTGCCTCCAATATCTCAAATAAGTTCAAAATTGTTGAAATGGTAAGGCAGATTCAACAGTTTATACGCTGAGTCTTATGTTATGAATGTAGTTTATTCATAATCCATCGACCAATGACATTTTTTAGAGTTTGAGATCCATTTTGTGGGACATACTTTGTTTGTATTCTTCTGGGGTCTTGAAACAACGTTCACTGGAAAATTGCTCGTTTACATCATTTGCTGTCTATACCCCCACTTGGATACTTTTGATTAGCCTAAACCAGAAGCTTGAGCTATCGAGGCTTCTAAATATCCAACTTTTATAGGTGCCATGTTGCAGGTTATAGTTACAATCGTTTCTTTTTTGATCTCAGAGACATAAAATTGTCAAATAACAGACAGGAAAAATATTGTATGTTATGAGTGTGTCTTCAGCTCTTTGAGGCACGAGACTGATTATGAAGTTAAATGCTGCTCATGGTGTTGCAAAACAGGTTTGCAAATCCAGTTCATTTTAATTAGTTCACTTATTGGCCTATTTGGCCTTTTGCAGGAAGCAAGGCTGAAATCATTGGTAAAACCACGCTTCAGAAAGTGGCAATATGGATGGGAGGCTTGATGAGAGTGCTGATCCAAGCATGCCGACTTCCACAAAGAAGTGCCGCCGTCGGCAGAAGCCAGACACAGCTATGGATGGGAACCTTGATAAAAGCACCGACCTAAGGTTGCCAACTTCTACACTGAAATTGTTCGAGGATTTATTTCAAAGTTCGATTCCAGGGAAGACAGGGTATTTGCAGGCAGGACACTAAGCGAACGCTAAGAGCGGGAGGTTTTTTATTGATGTAAAATCCGTGCAGAGGTTTCCGTTTTTGTTTGAGAGAAATGAGATGTGTAGTACGTCTGCACTTCCTGCAGACCCTCGGAGGTTTGAATTTTGTAAATCCGTGCAGAGGTTTCGGCTTTTCGTTAGAGCGAAAGGTGATGTGCAGTGGAAGCATCCATCCCTCTACGATCACAATTACAGAGTTGAATATACATCTTCGTTCATTGGACGGATCTGAGTTGTAGTTTAGCCTGTAAATCAAGTTCGATTCCAGGGAAGACAGGGTATTTGCAGGCAGGACACTAAGCGAACGCTAATTAGCGGTTCCCATTAAATTTGATCAGAAAGATTGGGTTGTAATGAACCTGAACCTGAAGGATTTCAATTGAAATTGACTCGGAATTTTAACCGAATTGTACCTGGGTGGTGAGCTGCAGAGCTGTGGAGCGAAAGAAATGATCTAGCTTCTCATCTAAGCATGCCAATGCAATATATTTCAATTCCATTACTCTATACTTTTCTTTGATATCTTCTGATATTTTCGATTTTCTTGAATTTTTCAGGGTCTCGGCATCCTAAATATTTACCGAGATTTAAATTTCATTGTCTAGCGTTTCGAAGAAGTTTCGAGTCTTTCTTTCGATATTTCCGATGGTTCTTTTTTTCCTCCCAAATCCTGGACTATATGTGAACTTGATTCTTATTACCCAAAACCAATGTTTACAGAACAACACATTTTCAGATAATTTGGGCCAGGCGATAATATTCACCACATATTTCTTTCCCTGTAACAATATTTACAACATATAAACTATATTTAATTCTGATTTTCTCTGTGTCATATTTGAATGAAACTTTTCACTATCTATATCATATGATCGGCTTTTAATGAACCTTCTCACTGTATAAACTATTTTTAATTCTGATTGTCTTTCTATGTTATTATTCGTTTTTCATGAAATTTTTTATTGTATAATCTTAAACATGTATTCATATTTTGTGTGTTATTGTTAATTTGGGTTTCAGTAACTGTGAAGAGAGATGGTTATCTTCAGTAGTCATTTAATTCTTACAATTGTTTATATCAAACATATTGTTATAATTACTTGAGTTTTATTGTTGAATAAAGCTTGAACCAGAAGGAATAGGCTAAAGGATGCAGTGACTGGTTGCATGGAAAAATGTTTTGTTTTGTAAAGGATGCAGTGACTGGTTGCATGGTTCCAAAATTTATAACTTTTAAATGATACGCAAAAGAAATCTTAAATAAGAAAAATAAAAAAGTAAGTTTAGTATTAATGCAATTGGCAAAGACTGCTCTACGAAATTTTTGTATATATCGATTGCAATCTGCAGTCTTTTTGACTTACACAAATACACGTTCATAGTGCTATGAAGTTTCAGGCACATCCAACGCATTGTGGGCAAAGATATTGACATATCAGAAGAACCCTCACACATCCAAATAACTCATGGTGATTCTTGTCTGGTTAAAAGTTTGACTGCATTTTATACACGAGGATGGACTGAGAATGACATGCGCCATGTAAAGATTTAGAGACCCTGCAGCACATTTTTACGAACCCAAGCTCTCAAACTGTACAAATCCAAAAAGTTTACCCTGCTGTGTATTTTGCCAGTAATAATGCTATGAAGCAATAACATGAAATACATTTTGGACTCCTCTTTATATTTTGCAAAACATTTGAGGCACACATTGGTGCAAGCGTACAAGTAGCTGCAGTGGTCAATTTCTGCTAAATTTCTGCACTAGCATATAATAAGGGTGCCCATGTGTAACTACAGAGCAAGAAATCATTGGGGATCTAAGAAGGAAACGACAGCTAAAGTATAGGTTTTGGCTTGCAGATTACTGACACTTAAATGCAAGCTTTGTTTAGATCATCTTCTTATTGAGGCTCCTTATATAAAAATAAATTATAATGTAGGGCTAGAACGGCAGGTAATGAAGCTTGTCTGCTGCTAATCAAGACATAAGATTCAATGTAATTTTGAAAATGAAAATAAGAATATTTTTCATCTTATATTAAATTATTCTGCTAAAAAATATCTAAATTGTTTTCCATATAAAAAATGAAAAAAATGATTTGACTCACAAATAGGAAGAGGCCAAATTGAAATTTATTGGACTTTGACGGTGATTGTTTCTAGAGGCATTCTACAATCCAGTATAGAGTATATGTGAAAGTGTAATTTAAGTATGTAAACAATTCTAAATGTAAGCTTAGTTAAAAAATAGAAAAACATTAAAAGTAATCAGCGATGATTGCAAACATTTAAATTTTGGTTCAACTAAATAAAATTCAATTTGTTATATTTTGATTTTGTTATTAGTTTGTGAATAGACTTTGTTACAATACCATGGCTTATCATGCCCAAAAACCGTAACTTATTTTACAACCAAAATATTTTATAACAATATGACAAGATTCTTATCCATGGCTACCACTTTACCATGCATATTATTAATTTGTAAAAATTAGGCTTTGTTACAATAACACATGACCAAAAAACATAACTTATTTTACAATCAAAATATTTTGTAACAATATGAAAATATTCTTAACCATGGATATTCATCCCCACTTTACCATACATATTATTAACTTGTAAATAGGATTTATTAGAATACCATGGGATAATATCATGGCTTATCAATACCACATGTCCAATAAACATAACTTATTTCGCAATCAAAATAAATTATAAAAATATGACAAGATTCTTTATCATGGATATTCACCCCACTTTGTCATTGATATTATGAACTTGTGAATATGTTTTGTTACAATAGTATGGGCTAATACTATGGCTTAACAATACCACATACCAAAAAATCATAACTTATTTCACAATCAAAATATTTTATAATAATATGAAAAGATTTTTAATCACCAATATCCATCCCCACTTTACCAACCATGGATATTAGTAACTTGTAAATAAGATTTGTTACAATACCATGGGCCAATATAATGGTTTATCCATACCACATGCCCATAAACCATAATTCCCCCCATGAAAAATAGTAATTTTCATTGATATTAGGAAAATTACATGTAGATGATGTGTAGCATATGCTCTAAGGTGGGGCGACTCGCCCATAAAAAAATATCAGAGTACAAACACCCTGGGAGTACAGTTATAGTTCTGTCAATATATACATCAAGTAAACACTAAATATGTGGTAAATATGTATTGATAGATAATCAAAATTATAAAAAAATATCAGAGTACAAACACCCTGGGAGTACAGTTATAGTTCTGTCAATATATACATCAAGTAAACACTAAATATGTAGTAAATATGTATTGATAGATAATCAAAATTATAACCCATAAAACCAGGCCCATCAAGCCCTTATTCTTTGAAGTCCATATATGGTCTCTGATAGTATTGGTAGTGTTCACCGTCCCTATGTTCCCGAATCATCCATGTACCTCTAGCCCAGATCGCAGCTTCCTTGGATAACTGATCAGAAACCTAGTTGCATTCCCTATATATATGACGACTAACAATGGAGTCAAAATGTGGTTTAAGTCTTTGTGCCTCATCCAAAATGTGCCTCAGTGAGAATGCATGACAATTAGAAGTATTGTTGAGCCAATTGATTATGATCTTTGAATCTCCAAAAAATTGAATATTTCTACACTATTTTTCTAATGCAAATTGAAGTAGATGTCTGAGAGTAATGAGCTCGGAAAAATTATTTTTTCCAATTCCCAGCACCATCTGAATTTTGAAGAAATGAGAATTTGATAGGTATAGGATAGCTCCTCCCCCACAACCCCCTTCTTGTGCACACCCGTTGAAATATGCCCAAGGGTAATATTTGTTGATGGTTTCAGGGATAACAGGCCTAGTAGGAGAGGTATCATCATCAGGAATAAGATTATAAGTGGCCATTACCCAGGCAGAGATTAGGTGCCAGTTTGGTAGATGATTTGAGAAAATGATCTGGTTCCTGGCTAACTAGATGGCCCAACAAATGAGGGTAGGTATGTTCTTGGCTTTGATCGGATTGGACGATGCCCACTAGGAGTGCCATGCTTCCAAGACAGAATTTCCCTGCCATCGGATGGGGATGAGGGTGGAAGATAGAATTGTGTGCCATAATTCCAATGTGACTGGGAAATGAAGAAAAATGTGGTTTGTAGATGTTGTGCTGTTCCTGCATAAGCAACACCAAGGTGGGCCATGGAAGGTTCATTTCAAGATATTGTCCCCGGTGGGGGCCTTGTTCCTGAGCACAGTCCACATGAACAATCGTGATCGAGGTGGTGCCTTCAATTTCCATATTTGTCTCCACCACTGCTACAAAACTGGTGGTCGATCGTCCGCGAAGTTGCTGAGGTATCCTTCCTTGGGATAATACTTCCTGTGTTTTGCCAATGCCCAGATTAGTTCATCTTCGTTGTTGGTAATCCTAATATGTGATTCAGAGAGAGAATTTATATATAATTCCCATATTTGATGCCATATTTCGGGGAGGTTTAATCGGTGTGCAAATTTTTAGGCTTGTGAGAAAAGGGTGGTGTTCTTAGGATCAACTATATGATCTAGATGTGTGATGCCTGAGTTGGAGAGGTGCACAATTAAATCTTGAGGGAGCCTGTATGTGTTGCCATTTCCTATCCATGGATCCCATCCAATTCGCACCGAAGAGCCAGAATGTATTCTCCAGGTAATACCTTCCCGAATATGTGGAAATGAGTTGAGGACAACTTTCCATATATTAGATATGCATGTTTTGTTCCAATCCAATGTGTTGAGTGGATGAATGTATTTTTTGGAGACAACCTTTGACCATAAACTGCGAGTGGTGAGAAGTTGCCACCCCAATTTAGCAGCGAGGGTAGTTGAAAAGTGTGACAAACTTTTAATTCCCCATCCTCCCCATTTCTTGGGTAGTGCTATCAGTTCCCAATGGGCCCAAGCAAATATCCTGCCTTCCTCTCTACTTTTCCAAAGGAATCTGAAACATTGGTTTTGTATTATGGAGAGTATGCCTCCAGGGATCCATGCTAGGGACATTCAGTAGACAAGTGTGGCCTCAAGAACAAATTTTATGAGGACTAGTCGACTTGCTATGGATAGATATTTGTGATGCCAAATGCAAAGTCTACGCTTGATCTTGGCAAACAACTGATGCCAAGAAAACTGCATTTACACAATTTAGCTACATATTTACATAATTAGGCACATGGACCTGTGGGATATGGCCCACGTATATATGGGAAACCTTTTAATTGGTGGATTTTACATAAAACCCCTAATCCACGGAAACACAACAAAACCCGACTAATCAACCATTGAACGGTGAAAGCCGGAACTCAAATAAACCTTAACCCTTTTTGATAACCTATCGAGTCCGCTCAAGCCATTAACCCTCGCACATGTTTGCGCGCGATTATCGTTCGATCCGTTAACCAATGGACGGTCTTGAGAGCCAGAACTCAACGAAGGTTTAACCTCGCTGTATAAAACCCCATTGTGTCCGGTTTCTAAATTAAAACCCGTGCATGTTAACCACACGATATCTGTCAGATCGCCATTAAACAAATGACTGTGATCTATTCGGACTTCAACTGGATTAGATCATAGTCTATAACTTTCTTGGGTCCATTTTTCAAATTCCGTTTACGGCTTTGAGGCCGCGCGAGAAACAACTTCCGGCATACGAAAACCACCTTCTCTTCTGATTAACTCCTGCACTTCTTCACCACGTGATGATCGTAGCTCTCCTCCCATCGGATAGCTGCGATGGCTCCTCTGGATTCCACTTTCGTCGATAGTATCGGTCGATCTAACGGATCCGACGACTCCTGTTATGTTTATTCAATCTCCTCCGTTGACTTGATCGCGTTCACTTTTCGGTGGAATTACGTTCTAACACAGAGTTTCTTTGCCATACTTTGTTAAGGCCCTCACGTTACTCCATACAACAAGTCTCGCTATGATATCGTATTTAACATTGGATTGCCATCGATCCTTATAGTGATTGATGGTCGATCAACAAACCCGTAACACAAAACTTAGCTCATACATCTAAACTATAGATAAACAATACACAGACACACGAGATACAAATAACACACAATATTTCCATTATATATATACATAACTAGATTATAGTCTAAGGCATCTCAGCCTTAGTCACAAGTTCTCCTTCGACTACACTGTATCCCATCTCTCCCCTATTACAACACAGACTCTCTTTATATAAGAAATTACAAAGGCGTGGATCATCTAAGATCCACGACTTCCTCACAAATTGCCTAAATCTCTCTACTTGCATATATGGAAGATAACTACACTAGATAAGTCTTTTAGAGACTTATCTATTCCATCAATTTAGCTCTGTTTGAACTTGTCCACGTTCTCCCCTTTCACAGCATTGGATTCTGATTTTAATGAAGGGTGCTCGGATGCTCCTGCATCACCAACCATAGCCAAACAACTATTCTATAGTGTTGTGGTTTTAGGCGATATCCAAGATATTTTAGTCCGTCAACCAAGGTGTGTAGAGTGAAGGGGAACTTGTAGAGTGCATATTGAATTTCATGAGGAGAACAACCCGATGTAGTGATGGTAGACTTATTGTTGTTAATCTCCATGCCCAATACATCCATTTAGGAAGAACAGGACTTCGTCTACAAAAAATAAATGAGCCAGTATGCAATTATTGGAGATCTTAATACCCTGTAAATGACCCAACATGTTTTCTTCCATGATAAGCCTGCTTAGACCCTCCATAATTAGCAGAAAAAGTAGAGGGGAGAGGGGGCATCCTTGTCTGAGTCCCCTTTCCAAGTGGAAATAAGGTGAGGCTGAACCATTTATGAGGACACTGAAAGAAAATTTAGTTATACAACACATAATCCAATTGATGAAATCTGGAGGAAAACCTAAATGAGTTAAAATCATTCTTATATATAACCAGCGAGCGCAATCAAATTATTTTGAGAGATCTACCTTGAGTATCATACCTTTCAGCTTTTTTATCTTGATGGAATGCATTACCTCCTGGGCTGTACCGATAGCTTCATGTATCTAACGATCCTGAAGAAATGCAAATTGTTCAGATGAGATGTGTAAGGATAGAATGGGGCAGATGATCCAGATTTAAGCAGGAACGCAATAGATTACAGAGATAACCATAAATACAGAGATGCGATAACCATAAAAACAGAGATGCAACAGAAATAATAATATGCGATAACCATAAAAACAGAGATGCCGCAGAAATAATACTTCATTTCATTAATGGAGAATACTGAAATATGCTTACAAATAGAAATAACCCAGCTAGGGCGATGGTAGCTTATCTCTGAGAAGAGATGTGTCGGCTACATGCCTCTGAACTGTTTTGAACTATGTTACAATGAGGCTCGAGGGCCTATTTATTGTTGAGAAACAATGGAAAACCCTTCACATTCCAAAACCTAACCCTAGAAGATGAAACGCCAAATTGTGGGCCCCGTTTTTGGGTAAGTTGGTACATCAACTTCCCGGGTCGCGAATTGGTCATACTATCTCTGTTTGACGTGCATGATAGCCCGTTGGAAAGATCTCTCCGAGGACTACGACTGAAAAGACGATTTTTATCAAAAAAAATCATTGGCCGTGGATTTCCCAAAAAAAGTCGTTTAGGGCCTCAAAACGGCTCCGGAAGTTTAGGACCCGAAAAACTGCTAAAAATAGTAAACTGTGCTATAATTAAGGAAACTGATAAAAACTGTAAGAAGCACTAGAGGGGATCCAAGTGGAATTAGCGGGTGGCCACCAATATCCACCTGGATCATTCCTCCCCCCTTAGGAAGCAATGGTCCCCATTGCGTTGAGTTCCTCCATGAGATGAGGGAACTTCTGCTGCACTTGGTCCCTGGTGAGCCACTTGCCCTGGTGAAGGAGTTGTCCTGCTTTGACAACTTGATACAGTTGGATATTCTGCTGGCGAGTGTGCTTGATCTGTGTGTCCATGATCCGACCAGTTGCAACTTGTTCCATGCAAGCTGGATTTAACTCTGTGGGTGTGAGTTGTTCTGCAATGTCGGACGTGTCTAGTAATGGTGGAAAGTATGGCCGAAGGCGGTCGACATTGAACACCGGGTGCAGGCCAAGGAATGGGGGAATGCTGAGCTCAAATGCATTGTCTCCCATAGCTTTGGTAATGGTGTAAGGACCATGTCGAAGTGGTCTGAGTTTCTGATGGGTTCTGGTAAGGCGCTCCCTCTGCAGATGTAACCAAACTTTATCGCCCACCTGAAACTTGTGTGGTACCCCTCCAGGTAACGAGAAGTTGTTCCTGTGTTCTGTCATGACTGTATCCCTCTGCTGCTGCTGCTGTGTGGAGGAACCCTTCGCGGGGGTCATGGATGTAGCAACGATCTTCCCCTTACATTGGGAACGAACCAGACAGAAAATAAATTTCCTAGTTTGTGAGATGAGCTTGCTGCCTTTCTTAGCAGTGATCAAAGAGGTGGCGGTAGGTGGGGCTACCTCTGGTATCCTGTATAATGAATTATCCAAAGAAATGATGACAGCGCAAGGCCTTGACTCATACACAACATGTCGCCTCCACAAGTATGGCTGGCCTAATAGTACATCACAAACATCCAGAGGTGTAACATCACACAATACCTCGTCTGTGAAGGGCTTGATGCTGTAGGGAAGGCGACACTGCTGGCGAACTTTGAGATCTCGTCCTTCGTGAAGCCAACCGATACTGTACGGCTGTGGGTGTGGTGTAGTTGGTAGGCCCAACCGCTTCACGACCTCTGCTGAAATGAGGTTCTTTTGGCTGCCATTGTCGACAATGAATTGCAGTGGCGAACCCTTCACCCACATCTGTGAGTGGAAAAGACGTTCCCCCTCCTCTGGATCTTCGGGCTCATTTTTCTGGATCTTGGCAGTAGCAACAGTGGCGCTGGGATCCGCATCAATAATCTGCTTCCCTTTGTCATTCCCCTTGTCGGGTTCTGACTCAGAGTCGGAACATGCATCTGATTCGGAAGCCTTCAACTTGGCCACCAGCGACTGCTTGGTCCGACACTCACTTGTGTTATGAGTGGGACTCTTGTGGAACTCACACCACTTTCCTGTGTCCTTCTTCGGTTTCGTGGTGTTGTTCTTTTCTTGTAGCTTCGACGGGTTGTCTTGGGTCACCCCGCCTTGGATTTGTCCTTTGGGCTTTGGATTTGCAGATCCAAAGTCTCGCTTCTTCTGTTTGAACTTTTGCTCGATTTTGACAGCATATCGGTATGCTGTGCCGAGTGAGGAGATGTTCAAGAACTCCATCTCTTCCTGGATGTATCTGTGTAGGTAGCCGCGGTATTTGAGTACCAGATGCAGCTCAGAATCTTTGATACCCAACTGTGTGTGAAGGGTATGAAAAATGTTTGTGAACTCCGGCACATCTTGGTCTCGTCCCTGCCGTAGTGTGGTCCATTTGATGTATTTGTCCTCATAGCTTCCGACGGGGTAGTACTGCTCCTTGATGGCATCCCGGAAGTCATTCCAAGTGGGTGCGGTTGAAAATAGTGAGCCTGTACTTTCACCCTTCTGCTCGCAATAGGTTTCCCACCAGTCCTTGACGTGGGGGGCTGCTTTGAGAAGAGCGAAAACAATCTTCTCTCGACTTGAAAATTCGTGAACAGAAAAATACCCATCTAGCAGATTTAACCATTTATCTACGGCATCTGCGTCTATTTGACCCTTGAAGATGGGGATTTCAAAATTAACTTGTACCTTAAACGGTGTGGCGTTTCCAGAGTAGCTGTTGGAAGCTGATGCGTCGCCTCTGGGTAGCCACTGAAGGATCTGCGTAAAGCTATCCATCATCGCGTTCCTTTGCCGCTCGAGTGCTTCTTCGAGCAAGATTTTGATAGGATCTCCTGCCCCCTCGTCTTTCTTCTCATCCGCCATGGGAGGACGTCGAGATTTGCGAGGCTGGTCTTGCAAAGGTTCGACCAGTTCAAGCCCTAACTCCTTATATCCCGACCTCGTTGGGGACATGCAAAGAAAAATAGAGAAAAAGCAGACCGCTCTGATACCACTGATCCGGATTTAAGCAGGAACGCAATAGATTACAGAGATAACCATAAATACAGAGATGCGATAACCATAAAAACAGAGATGCAACAGAAATAATAATATGCGATAACCATAAAAACAGATATGCCGCGGAAATAATACTTCATTTCATTAATGGAGAATACTGAAATATGCTTACAAATAGAAATAACCCAGCTAGGGCGATGGTAGCTTATCTCTGAGAAGAGATGTGTCGGCTACATGCCTCTGAACTGTTTTGAACTATGTTACAATGAGGCTCGAGGGCCTATTTATTGTTGAGGAACAATGGAAAACCCTTCACATTCCAAAACCTAACCCTAGAAGATGAAACGCCAAATTGTGGGCCCCGTTTTTGGGTAAGTTGGTACATCAACTTCCCGGGGTCGCGAATTGGTCATACTATCTCCGTTTGACGTGCATGATCGCCCGTTGGAAAGATCTCTCCGAGGACTACGACTGAAAAGACGATTTTTATCAGAAAAATCGCTGGCCGTGGATTTCCCAAAAAAAGTCGTTTAGGGCCTCAAAACGGCTCCGGAAGTTTAGGACCCGAAAAACTGCTAAAAATAGTAAATTGTGCTATAATTAAGGAAACTGATAAAAACTGTAAGAAGCACTAGAGGGGATCCAAGTGGAATTAGCGGGTGGCCACCAATATCCACCTGGATCAGCAGAGGCGGTTTACAATGATTTTGTATATATAGTTGCATAGTGAAATAGGTCAAAAATCATTGAAGGAGTCCAGGTTATCAGATTTAGGGATGAGAGCAATGAATGTGGAGTTGAAAGCCTCGTACATGTGACCTGTAGTGCGACAATCTTCAATGTTTTTGATGAGGTCCTCGCCAAGGATATCAAAGAAAGTAGTATAAAACTCAGGCCAGCCATCTGGTGCAAGACTCTTGTCCTTCTTGAACCATTTCAGAGTAGATTCGAGCTCCCCCATCGATATAGGCTTATTAAGGTCCTCAATGTCCTCATGTTCAACAAAACAGGGGAATAGCCAGGCAACCCTAATGATTTGAGCAAGGGAAGAATCGTTGGGGGGGGGGGGGTGCTTGTAGAGGTTCGTGAAATGAGTGGTGCCAAGAGAGGTCAAATGATGAAAGGAATGAACCTGGATACCATGCTCATTTGTCATTTTCCAAATCGTGTTGATTTCTTTGTGTCCATTGGAAAATTTATGATAGAACTTAGTGTTATCGTCTCCTTCTTGTAGCCATATATCTCGACTCTGGAGCCTCCACGATTCTTCTCTATCCTTAACAATCTTATCCCTTTGAGTGACAAGGGATGTGAGATGTTCCTTATTCTCTGCAGACAAATATCCATGCCCATGTTTGTCTTCCATACTAGCAATATTTGTCTCAATGTTCCTTAGGGTTTCATCATCGAGTAGTCTCTTATTATGAGCCCAACTCATAGAGAGGCATTTCACGATGATTAGATTGTGAGTGAACCCTTCTAATAAATTATATCCCGCACTAGGTGGATGGGCCTTCCAATAGTCTGATACAAGCCTGATAAAGTTTGGGTCCTTTAACCATGTAGCATTGAACTTGAATGGTGCTTTGGGCTTGTTGGCTCGTCCATTGAATTCAAGATAAATGGGTGAGTGATCAGATAGCCCCCCCGAACCGACCCACTGTTAGTAGATGCATCCTTGTCCAAGCAATCATTCCTTAATGAGGAAATAGTCCAATCTTCGAGCCAACATCACATCCCCTATCCTTCTGTTCCTCCAGGTGGGTTGTATCCAAACCAAAGGGATATCAATTAATCCATGATCCTCTAGCAGGGACTCGAATGAGCAAGATAGAGGGTGAATCTATGCATTATGTCCCCATGATTCTGAATAACCAATAAAGAAATTAAGATCACCTCCCAGAATAAGGTTTTCCACTTGGAGGAGTTTCGTTCTGAGTAATTGATCCTAGAAAGTGACCTGGTTTTGACAGGGACCATAAACATTGATCATTCTAATTTCAATTCCTAGCTCAGGTGTGAAAAAATCCACCCTAATAAATCCAATCCCCCCCAAATATTGATTAATTTGATCATCTTGGGGTTATAACCCAATGCAATTCCCCCAGATCTCCCATTTACATCCAAAGTGTGGAAATGCCATCCAGGTATCAAAGATTCAAGTAACTGAATGATGGGCTCAACTAAACCTAGGGTCTCCTGAAGGAAGATAACATCCACTCATTCAATGTTCAAGAGCTTGTGGAAAGCCAATTTTTTAGCGGGACTAGCCAACCCTCTTTAGTTGAAATAGAGCAACTTCATGAGGGGGAGAACACCAGGGTGTTTTGTGCTCTAAGAACCTGGTCAATGGAAAGTTGACGGCTCGCTATGACATCCATGTTAGCCTGAATCTTGGCCTTGGATATTGAAGAGGGTCGCCTCGAGGAGGTTTTAGGGGAATGGAGGGGGACAATAAACCGATACATAAGGAGTCCAGAGGCAAGGACCGATTGAGGGAACGAAGATTATAGGAGTGTGAATGATTTGCAGAGTCAGAGGTGGATGAGTGATTAGTGGAGGAGTTTGGCTCCGGGAAGTAGGGAGGGGTACAGGAAAAAATCGGAGGGAGGGGATTTAAAGGGTAGACTAAGGAGTGAGGGGTCAGAGCATATGTGAAAATTAAATGTTGCCCAGATGAGACAAATAAAGATACACAGGAAGAAATGGAATAAACAAAGGAACAAGGTTTAGAATTACCCGAAGACAACGTAGCTGCCCGAGCCGTAGTCATAGGAGTGAGGGAGGCTGAGTGGGAGCATTGCCATGCTTATTTAGAGTCACTTTGGCAGACTTGTTCGGAGTGATGCTAGTGGTCACTAGATGATCAGGTGCCTTTGGGCCAACGGTTGGGTCCTCTGTCTGGTGCTCCGGTACTGAGGGTTTCTTGTTTAGAGGGAATTCCCTATATAGGTGCCCAACTTTGTGACATAATCTGCAACAGAATGGAAAACCTTCATAATCAAGAATTTGAGTGCGCGTGTAGTGCTTCTAGTGCAAGGTGATATGTTCCTTTAAGCCTTTCCTGGTGTCGAGGTGTACTAGAATCCGCACCAGGGACATATTTGTCCAAAGATAAATATGAGTTGTTGTGCTCCATATAGGTGTCCAGGGCATTTTTGATACGACGAAAGATGTCCTCAGGCCAGAAATGTATGGGTAAACCAGGGAGTCTTACCCATAGGGGACCTGCTCCAAGATGCTCCCGCTTTGGATTGAACAAAGTGATCAATCTCTTTAGCAAGATCGGGGTATGCTCAATGTGCTGAAATTTTGATAAGATCCAGGTGGTGTAGTCATCCCTCGCAAAATGAAGGGTGAACCGGCCCTGAGCCAGAGATTGAATAGATAGGAGGTCAGTCAGAATGTGACCCGAAATCTCTGTAGTCCATTGTTTAAGTCTAGCCATTGAGTATGTCCATCCATGAACGCAACCAACCAAAATTCTGTCAGCTGTGTCAATCATGTCTCCCATCTTAATGTCTTCATCGAAACAAAGGGAAATGTCCTGGAATTTGGCTTTCACACACTTTGTTTTCTTGCCTAGCTTATGAATCTTGTCGCTATGGGTGCTCTGAGGGGATCCGGGAGGGGGAATCTACTCATCAGGTTGGTGCTCGGACATGGGTCCCTCCACACCAGACAATATCCCTTCAAAGTAACTTGAAGTGGGTGGTGCTAAAATAGGGGAGAGTGACAGAATAGTGGGCAAGTCGAGGTGGCTATTTTCAAGAGAAGATGAGGGGATATGGGTCAAAATGCCTACCAGAGGGTTCAACGAATAACCCAGGGGGTAAATGGAGGGGTCTGGGTTAATGCAAGAGGCCATGAACTGTAGGGTTTCCAGCGAGGGACGAGGGGTAGTGGAAATCGACCATTAGAGGGGGTTGTCAGGTAAGGGTTCAACCGAACAAGAGGTTCCTGAATCAAAAAGCGAGGGCAGGGTAACCGCGTGGGGGAGAACGTCAAAGGAGACAGAATGCTGAGAAAATGACACATCCGGTATCGGGGGAGGAGAAGAAGTCCAGATGGGAACCGAGGCATAGGGATCCTCCAAGTAATCGACTTGATCTAGCTCCATGTTCGTAGCCGACAATAACAAAAAAAATAAAAAATATATTTTAATTTAATTTTATAATAATTTTCTAATTGAAGCTAAAAGGGAAAAGGGTATAACTAGTTTTGAGATATATGTAAACCCTCTATCCTCACGACTACTAAAAATATTCCCATAGAAATTAAATTAAGGTTTTAATAAAATAAAAAATGAGATTACTTTTATACTATAAGATTTGAAATTTATATAATAAAAATAGTATTAGTAAGAACCAACATAGATCCATCTTAACTAAGGATCCAAGTGATGAAAACAAGCAAAGTGAAGGGAAGAGAGGCGGAGGGGGAGAGAAGGAACGAGATAGTGACATAGTTGGAGGGCAAAGAGAGAGAGAGAAAGAGAGGGGGAGAGAGTGATGGAGAGAGGGAGGTGGGGGAGAGGGGAGGGAAGAGAGAGAAGGAGAGAGGCTGAGAGAGAGGTGGAGTTGGAGGGGGAGAGAGAGGGAGGAAAGAACAAATACATAGATAGATAGAGTTGGAGAGAGAGGGAGTGACAAGGGAGAGATGGAGAGAGAGTGAGGGAGAGAGGAGATGAGAGAATAAAGAGAAGAGGAGGGGAGAGAGATAGGGAGAGAAGGGAACGAGAGAGAGAAAGGGAGGCACAAATATGGATGGTAGGGAGGGAATGGGAGTCAAGGGAGATAGTGATAGAGTTGGAGAGAGAGTGATGGGGGGGAGAGATAGAGAGAGGTTGGAGAGGAAGCGAGAGATAGGACTGAAGATAGAGAGAAAGAGAGAGAGGGAAGGAAGAAGAAAGGCATAGAGGGAGAAATGTAGAGATAGAGAGAGATGAAGTGACAAGGGAGGGATGGAGTGAGAGTGAGGGAGAAAGCAGAGTGTGGGGGAAGAGAGAGAAGGAGAGAAGGGGAAGAGAGAGATAGAGGAAGGGAAGATAGAGAGGTATAGAGGAAGAGGGAGGGATATATATATATATATCTAGATATGGAGAGAAAGTGTGTATGTTTCGGGGTTTAGATAGAGAGAGGGATTAAGAAAGAGATACATAGATATGAATATAGATATTATATCGTAATATATAAAAAACCTAGATCCATCTTAACTTGAAGCTATCAAGCACTGAGAGGGATCAAATCTCTTGAGGTGAAAACCTTTCCTCAAGTTGGAGAGAGAGAGACAGAGATGGGGGGAGAGACAAAGGGAGGTGGGAGAGGAAGGGAGAGATCAGAATCAAGAGAGAAAAGGAGAGAGAGATGAAGTTGGAGGGGGAGAGAGGGAAGGAAGAATAAAGACATAGAGGGAGAAATGTAGAGATAGAGAGAGAGGGAGTGACAAGGGAGTGATGGAGAGAGAGTGAGGGAGAGAGGAGAGTGCGGGGGGAGAGAAAGAAAATGAGAGAAGGGGAAGAGAGAGAGAGGAGGGGAAGAGAGAGAGATAGAGAGGAAGTGGGAGGGAGAGAGAGAGATGGATATGGAGAGAGAGTGTGTATGTTTGGGGGTGAGATAGACAGAGAGAATAAGAAAGAGACACATAGATATGAATATAGATATTATATAGTAATATATAACCATCCTAGATCCATCTTAACCTAGATCTATCAAGCACCGAGAGGGATGAAATATCTCGAGGTATAAACATTTCCTCAAGTTTTGAACTCAAAAAAGAGGTTTACACCTCGTGAGATTGGATCCCTCTCGATGCTTAATAGATATGGGTTAAGATGGATCTAGGCTGGTAAGTAATGCAATGAGGGATATAATATATTTGTATGTTTTCATTATATAATATTGTATAGATGTTAAAGTTTATATTTATTAGGTGTAAAAATAGGATTTTCATCACATAATTGATTTTCGTCATATTTTTTTATTAAGTTAAATAGTTTTTTTATATTGGAATTTTGTTTGATTGGCTGGTAACTTTTCATCCATGAATAAAAATAAAGATATTTCAAATTATTTATTTATTCTTGATTTTTAAATATGAATTATCTAAGATATGTAAATCCCTCATGTTTATAAGCCATCTCAACAATGTTGAAAATACATTGAATAAGCAAATGAAGAGTTGGGAGAAGAGAAAAAAAGTGTCCATGGTTAATGTTTGCAAGTAATTCCTTGATTTTTCATATATATATATATGGGTGAGGCTAATACCATAAGACATGTCACTTAGGTTCATAAGCCATTTTAGTAATGTTGAAAAGGCACATGAAGAGTTGGGAGAAATGAAAAAAGTGTTAATGGATTATACGTATGGATTAACATGAAGCCATCTCAGTAATCTTGAAAAGACACATGAAGAGTTAGGAGGGAAAACAACTTAGACGACCACTTAGACGACTACCACCCCAAAGGCTTATACAACTAATATTCGTAATGTCACCACTTAGGATATCATAGGTCCAAGAACCATAGGTAACCTAAGATAGATTACAATTCTACTAACAGTTGACTCACTTTAGTAGCCACTTTTCCAGCATGGGTAGGTTTAGTCTCTAACTTGACGCTGATTAGAAAATGCCTAAGTATTGAACCTTCTAGTGCATTCACATGTAATAGTTCCATTTATATACATAAAATGTCTATTATTAATCACTTTCGTCCATATTTTATGGGGTTTCATGAGCTAGGTGCTCTGATGTAACTTATAAGAGTTTTACCAATAGAGAAGATGGATTGGCTTTAGATGCTATATCGATGTCCTTCACCACCTCGGACTTGCCTAATGACATAGAGAAACCGTGAGCAAGCCCAACTTACCATCTAAAACTATCAACTATTATTATTTTAAGCTTCCACTGTCATAATACGGGGAGGTGAGACCCTAGCCTAGACCTTAGAAACTAGCACAATTGTTGGGTGTGGAGCCTGATTATCTTCTGTATTCAAAGGTATCGCCACATTGGACCCCAGTTCGAAATGGGGGCGGCAATTCCGCCCGTAAAATATTCGCTGCAGGGGGGTCTAGGGGGGGGCAGCTGCGACCTTTGGGAGCCCCCCCCTGGCGGGGGGTTTCGGGGGCAGTGCCCCCGAAGCTAAAAACAACTGTAAAATTGCCTTGTAAAAGTATAGTAATTTCTAGTCAATCTGGGCCATTCATTAGGCGGATGATCTGACGGTAGAACTTATGTTTAGTTTAGGGTTTTTTTCCCTAGAAGGCAACCCCTCTCTATGTATGAGGGCATGGTATTGAGTCTGCATGATATATGTGTATTCTTTGAGCAAGAAGTAGAGAGGTGAGACTGTGAGAGAAAACAGAGGATATTACAACGGATCTGCTGTAGGTTATGTCTCTTCATTTTGCTGGATAATGGAAAGGAAGGACTAGCTGTTCGGGGTGGATGTAGCCAAAACTGGGTGAACCACATATATTTGTGTCTCTCTTGTTTTATGCGTTTTCTGTGTTTATATTTCTGCAACATTTGAAGTTTTCCATTGCTCCGTAATATATAATTTTCTAACAACAATCACTATCAAACAACCCTTCCCACTATCCACATGGACTTTCACTAGAAACCCTTGCCACCATCCACATGGAAGTGCACCATCAACCAACCCTTGCACTATAAACATGGACTAGGTTTAGACTACCCCATACAAAACAACCATATCACTAGCTCTAAATTAGGAGGCAAAAGGACAAAAAGTGAAAAATCATCACCTCTTATTTACATATCTAATTACCTATGATTGACAAAGAGAACCATTCAAGTTTCTTTGAATGGTCTCAAGTGTCATCACATTGATTAGAACATATTTTGGTGCATTTCATGTTTATAACATCTTTTTTGTCGTAAAACGACACTTTTTGGTTGGTCACACACACTACAATAGTTGCACTAGGGGAATGTGTATAAAGTGGTGTTATGACATATATTCATCATTGTTTAAGTTTTTCTAAGTTTTACTTATCATTTGGTACATGTCACACGCCATTACATGTCTAAACTCATCCTATTCACCCCTGCCCCATATTCTAGACTAAGACAAATATTTGGTTTAAAAATGAACTCATTAAGGCCAAGAGTGCATGAGCACAATCTAAAGACTTAATAGGGAATACTTCATTGTTTAGAAGTGCACCATGCACCCTCCAAGAGTGAAAATCAAACCCATCAAGCCTATTCCCCTTCCTTACTCTGAATTGTGCCCTCCTAGAGACCAAGTCTTCCTTGAGTGCTCTCCTTCGACTGGAAGAAGTGTGCCCTCCTTGAGTGCATTTGTACACCTTAAAGGCCTTAAAGTTCACCCTTTATCCTTCCCTAATGTTCTATGTGCCCTCCAAAACCTTTGAGCGCATGATTAAAGACCTGTTGGAGGGTAAAGGACATCAACGATTGAAGCTGCATGAAGAATGAAGATATAATTGGTAGCCATGTCACTGTTGGAGAAAGTCCATGTCATCAGTCACTATTAGCCCCAATCATCAAAGGTAGTGACATGACAAGTCTTACCACTATGTGAAAGTCATGATGTATTGTTGTAATCATTGTAAATACAAATAAGTGGAAGACCAAGAGTCATTTATGAACCAAAGAGTCATGGAAGTCTAAAGGACATGTAATACCAAAAGTCATATGTAATTCCAAAAGTCACAAGAAGTTGGAAACTCGAGAGTCATGATGATGCGAAAGATCATGTCTCAAGTTATAAATATATCCTAATTCCTCATGTAATGGATTATTTTAACCTTGGCTTCTCCCACAAGGAATTAGAGAGACAAATTTAGTACATTTGGGGAGCAAGTAGTGGTTCTAATGCTCCACTATTGGAGTTATTGGTGTTCATTGTATTTATGTATCTTGGGACTTTTGTTTAATATTGAATCATTATAGACTCTCATGTTTTCACATATGGATTGTGAATATTTATAAGACTTTTATTTGAATGTTTATGGTTCATGTTTTCTTTCATTAGTACTGGAGCAATTGAACTATTTCAATGACTTTGGTGCTTCTTGTTGGAAATGTGTTGTTATGTTTATAATAAGTGTCACATTGTTGTGAACTATTTCGCTTGATGTTAGATGAGCCTTTCTATTTCATTTGTGTATCCATTAGGGTAATACTATTACTTCTCTCTTAGAAATCGCTTCATTTTCCCCTCCGTAGTTAGAGAACCTTGATATATCTGCAATAAAAAATTCACAAGGCACACTAGCTTTCTCATTCTTAAGGACTTTTTCACTTCTCTCTCTGATGACAACTAAAGCTAAGGCATATATTTAAGAAAATGATAGCTAGGATGTAATTTTGAATGGGATTCCTACACCAAATGGTGTGAGGTCTAGTTAGGACCTTATATCGGTTACATACCCTGCATGTTGGTGGTATCTAGCACCGTCAACATTATGGTGCTAGAAGGAGGGTCACCAATTTTTTTATGGCTGATAACTTTGCACACCCAAATCATTCTTCTTCTGGATAAGGTAGCAAAATTCTTAGCACCATTCCAACTCTGATTCCTGAAGCATGAATATCCTCTGAGCCTAGCTCAGAGTCAACTTGCGAGGTTACCTACGAGAAAATCTGGACAATTCAACCCATAACCCGTCGGTACGCTAATGCTATCAGATTAATCCCTAGAGAATAAAATCTTCCATATTTTCCAAAGAAGAAACAAGCAACCAATACCGGTATATCAATATCTCTAGTGGAATATTTGGTCTTTGCTACTCTTGAGGAGTTAGAAGAATCATCAGACGACACATTACATCTAGATCATCTTCCACCTCTTAACGAAGGGTATGAGGATGGCACAATTTTTCTTTCTAATGACCTCTTTGACATATTAGATGGTGAAGATTCCTCAGATTCTGATAAGGAGGAAGAACACAAAAACGAGAACATGTCTGACCAATATTTGGATTGGATGGCCCAAGGGCCTCTTGGTCTTCTGGAAAATTTACATAAGATGCCAAGACATCTGGAAAAGCTGTTATCAAGTATGATGCAAATAAGAAGATGAAGGCAGAAGATCACCTTGATGATTTTAACATGCATATATGAATGTTGGATGTGAGGTATGATGATGTTGCCTGTAGATTTTTCCCTTATACATTTGAAGGTAGAGTAGCAATATGGTACCACAGTCTGCTCGTCAATTCAATCCACACTTGGAGGGAGTTTTAAAAGTTATTCATTGAGAAGTTTGTTGATGACAAGATTCCTGCCATGTTACTGAAAGCGATCGAAAGCATTAAAATGGGGGAAAAAGAGAAAGTGAAATATTTTAATCAAAAGTTTAATTGTATATTGAATAAGTTTTCCCCGGGCACGAAAGCACATGATTAAATTACTATCGATTATTACATAGATGCCTTGACACTAACATTTGCCAATTAGTGAAAAGGGCCACAAAGGTGATATTGGCATTAAATTTTGCAGTTGTGATCACCGTTGAGAAGGACTTCCACGTGATTGGAGTTATTACAGGCGATGACGAATCAAAAGAATACAAAGAAACTAGTAGGAAGTTGCCACCTTCTTCTAATAAAGCTAAAGAAAAGGAATCATCAAACATTGAAATCTTGACCAAGATGGTGAAGACACTCATTAATGAGATTTCAGAACTAAATAAAAGGTCAAGTGAGACTTCCAATAGCAATAAGCCTCCCAAGTATTTCCATTTTTGAAGGAATAATAGTAACAACAACAATCAAACCACCAAGTCTACACAGAGCTCAAATGTCATGATGAATATAGAAAGCATTGACATGGATAATTATTGTTCTTTCCGTTAGGAATATCATTCAAAAATGCATTCCCTAAATGGAACCAAAAACATGAACGCTTTGGCTGCACACATTATGGATACTCTATTAGCAGATGAGAAAACATAAAAAATAGAATAAACAAAGGAACATGCATCAGATGAATAAAGCACAAGTATTGGACACGCAGTGAATGCATATCAATGTATCTATAGTGCTGACAATAAGAATGCCAAAGATCCACCACAAAATGATCCCCCCCAATAAAAAAAATGGTCGACATAGTTTAAGGAAAAAAGGCCCATCTATGAATAGGAATTGAAAAGACAAAAACTAAAAGAGCAAATGCTAAGAAGAACCTCACCATCTGTCAATCCTACTTAGATTATGCAGAGTAAGTCTGGAGATGCAACTAGTTCCAAGAACACTTCCTCCAATAGTAAGGGTAAGTCCAACACTCTCGACATGTCAAATACAACCACTCCTCTAGACACTTGAACATTGTTTGCTATAGGTGAAATGATTGATTATAACACATTGGAAGATATGAAGAAAACACAAGCCAAAATTTCTATCTATGAGCTCGCAAATATTGCAGTTCAGCGTGAACTTCATTTCCAAACATTTTCATAACCTTCGATAGGTGATAAATCTTCCTCTTCTCAAAAGGTGTCAGGTAACTCTTCTGCTCCCATTGAATCTATAGTGAATGCTTTAACATTGGAAGCTAAAACTCTGCCCTTCATTTTTATTATAATGTCCATAATTGTTTAGTTGATTCTGATGCATCTGTAAATGTAATGCTATTATCTTAGCAAAGAAAATAAATGAAAAATGGGAGAAAATTGATGCACAAATTATTCAGCTGGATAAATCTCTTGTCCAAGCTATTGGTGAACTTAAGAATGTGCTTATCAGAGTATCAAAAGATTATTGAGTTCATAAATGTATAATATTGTAATTGTGGACATACCAGAGGCCTATTTTGTTCTCCTTAACATGGACTGGTTTAGAAATTTGCAAGGGTATTTTGCAATAGACTAGTTTTGTGGCTTCCATATAAGGGTAGGAATAACCAGTTTCAAGTGAATAGTGAGTTGTACATGACCGTGACACCACTTGAGGGCCACAACAAGTCTCTTGCTTTTTTTGATCTGATTTTTGGGAATTGTTTCCTTGAAATTGACCTCATGTGTTATCAAACAAAACCATCACTCGTTCCACCAAATACACAGCTGGAGCTCCTTCCTTGTTCTCCAACTGGTGCAAATGAAGCATGTAATATAGATGCACATAATAGTAGTAATACTAGTATAGGAAGTAGCTTAGTAGCTCATTATGTATGGACTTTATATTTTGATTGTTCAAATACACATGATGGTTCTGGAGCTGATTGTGTTCTTATAGACCCATGCAATAAGAAGCATACCCTTTCATGCTGTCTAGAGTTTGAGTGTACTAATAATACTATTGAATATGAAGTGCTTGTGTTTGGATTAAAGAAATACATTGATATGAAGGTATAGATTCTCAAGGTAACCAGTGACTCGAAGGTTGTCACTCGTTAGGTACGAGGAACTATCCACTGTGTCTCACCGTATCTTAAAAACTACCAACAAGAGGTATGGTGTTTAATCAGTTATTTTAAATCTTTCATTATTATTTATGTTCCTAGAATTAGAAAGGATGCAAGGCATGCATAAAAATGCAATAGCTAGGATGTCGCCATTGAAAAATGGTTTTTCAGTTGAAAATTGTATATAAACTATCTGGACCAGACAATGTCACTAATTTACATGTTTTCAACGATGACCAACATGTACTACACTTTATGGCTAATGAAGATGTATTCAAGGAGGCTACCATAGATGAGGATGAGCATGATCGGTATTTGCAAGACACATCCAAATCAATGAAAGGAAACACTATGCCTAAGGGTGTGGTGTCCCTAGAGAAGTTATATGACTTGCAAAACCGATTTAGAAGTCCAATCAATACAAAGACTCTGAGCTCAAAGTTATCATCTGAACAAGTCAATCTTGGGACCCAAGAAGATCTGAAGTATGTAAACCTCGGTACGTGTTGTTCTCCACAGGAACAACATGCATTTATCCTATTATTCAAACAATACTGTGATGTATTTTCATGGACATATGTTGATTTAAAGAAAAATGGATCTCATATTATCCAACACATCATTCCTATAAAATAAGGGGTAAAGACTTTCCAATAAAAGCTACGAAAAGTTCATCAAACATTGGAACCCCTTATCCAAAAGGAATTAAGAAAGCTATTGGATGTTTAGATCATCTTCAAAGTCAGACATTCCACTTGGGTCTCCAACTTGGTCCTAATCAAAAATAAGTCTGGTGAAATATGTCTTTGTGTTGATTTCCAGAATCTTAATCGAGCTTTTGATAAAGATGATTACCAGTGCCATCCATGGAACAAATCCTTCAGACAATATTTAGTTCTTAAATGTTTTCACTACTAGATGGTTTCTTTGGTTATAATCAAGTGCTAGTAGCGGAACCAGACAAATTAAAAACCGCCTTCCAGACCAAATTTGGAACATTTGCTTTCAAGAGGATGCCATTTAGACTTATCAACACGTGTGTGACTTTCAAAGAGCAATGGACATCACATTCTGTGACCTTATAAGTTAGAGCATTGTTTATGTGGATTGTGTTACCGTGTTCTCCAAGAAAATACCAGATCACGTCAGCACAATCCAGCTTCTTGTAGAGAACTAAACAAAGTTTTTTTTAGTGAGACTTTTTGGAAGTTTTTCTTGTGGGTTTTTCCTATTTAATTTATCTAAAATCTGGTAGGAATCGATTGAACTCACAAGATTTAATAGGTAACCCTACACAATCAAAGTTCCCTAGGGGTTTTTCAAGGTACACAGTAAAAAAAACTAGTTTAAATAACACAAATCAAGATTTCATCTGAAATTTTTCGGTCGGATTCTGGCACCGGAAAGTCCAAAAATTGGTGTCAATGAATTCAAAAGGATTTACGTGTAGATCAATTACCTCAACAGATTGAAATCCTGCAAGATGATGCAAGCACCCATGTCCTCCACTAAGAACAAAACAATCTCTGTTAAACCATTTTGCATTGTTGGGGTTATACCTCATGGCATGTCTAGATACAACACATACCCAACCTCTGCCATTCCAATCCAGGGTTCTCTACTTTAGCATTTTGTGTTGTATCAAATAACAATATTCTTATGTTATCCACACACCTCCTATCTATAAATATCTGAACAAAATCCTCATTACACTCTTTTCTATTTAAGATTTCATACCCATCCATTATTTTGAGTTCTTCATTCCATGACTACATATATTTTTCATGTTCATCCCTACCTTCCACTTTGTTACTGAGGCTGATGGCACGTCTTGTAGAGGTTGATCTGTAACAATTTGGTATAACTTGAAGTGGATATATGCACCTCATACAACTCTATATTTGACTGTGCTCAAATGATCTAAAGTGTTCAGGGAGATCATTTTTTCTGAAATTAATGTGAAGTAGATAAAATTAGACTATGGTTGTAGATGTATGTTTGGCTATTAGTAGAAAATGAGTATATAGAAAAAGGTGAAATACTTCGTGTCATATTTTCAATTTGTAGGTGTACAGATATGATCTAATCACGTTATGTGGCAGAGTCTCGTGATGACAGGTTTGACAGATTGTTCAATAAAGGTCAACTTTATTGCTAAAAGTTGTTTTTTAACTTTACTACTTGATGAAAATTGAATAAATTCAATGTGTAGATGAAACAAGCGACCATATCTCATTTTTTGGTACGAATTCAGAGTTGTGTGCATATTGTGAATTGCATCATAGTTTTATGCTTTTCTAAGTTTCTTAAATCAAGAAAACATTCAATAGTTGTAAAGTAATTGTAAAACCCATACTTGTGGCTCGGTGAAAATAACATAGTGGAACCTTATACTAAGACAATGTTGGTTGGAAATTAAATGACATGTTTGAAAAGTCAAGAGAAAATATTAAGAGTAACAAATTCCAAATCTCCAAGATCCAAGGATGGTAAAATATGGTTGGAGGATTAAGAGAGAAGAGAAGTGAAAACTTTGGAACCTTACATAGGATGCTGTGAAGGTTGGCAGGACGTTGTTACGGCTGAGGTGTTATTGAGCTGGACACAGAGCCAGTGGAACCCCCGGGAGAAAAAAAAAAAAACAAACTAAAAACTTGAGTAAATAACTCTGAACCAGATTGATTGAAGTCTTGAGGTTCTAGAATGGGATAACTCAATAGTTGATTTCTAAGACTGTCTAGAGCAAGGAAACTCAGGGGGAGACCAGACGTCATTGCCAGTCTCATTGTTGGATGGTGTGGTCTTTCTAATTGACTTTTTTTTTTATCAGTTTAGACGGAATACAAATAAGTATCTTTGCAAGTTCTTTACTGGATATGCTATAGTAAAAATTGTGTATTGGTTGTGTGTGAGCAGGGATAGGCTACAAAATTGTTTGAATCTTATGCATGGAAGTATAGAATGTGTAAATCCTACTAGTTTGTTTTCTGTAAATTATATGCTCAATATTAAACAAAGTGGGTTAATTTGTTAATAATAGGTGATGGGTGTGGAATCTCCCCGAGGCATGTTTTTGGGGCTTAAAGCCCAAGTTTTGACCAATTCCGATGTAAAGACTCCACGATTTATGGGCGCGGAGCGTGAAGCTGTAGTTGAGTCATAGGGTTGTCTGCCCTTATTTTTGTAATGTAATGTCAGCTTTAGAGATCTACCCATGGTTCGCAGACCATGGGATTGTATAGATATAGCGAGGCTCTAGGTTGTAAGACATCATGGAAGAGAAAATGAATAATGAAGAATTGAGTCTTAGGTTAAGTGTAGAGTCAAGTATTTGGGTCGTAGAGTAGGAGAAGGCTCTGCAGCTGAGTGTGTAGAGGCCTAGTAGTCCGCAGCTGAGTGCGCGGACCCCCACATCTGAGTGTGCAGGGTAGGTTTAGTCTGTAACTGATTGAAACTTTAATAAAGAGAAGTTCTACAATATTTCTGTGTATCTTTTCCTATTTTATGCATTGAAGTATAGTGGCTTTACATTGCAAGTTTACTGTTTATTTGCTGCACGAACTTATATGAATGTGTTATAAGTAAATGTAATATGAAGTATCTGTTTATGCAAAGCTAATGAATTGTTATAAGAAGATAAGTAAGATTCGCGGGGTTACTGGGAGAAATAGCACAGATCGCTTCCCTAATAGCGTGAAAGCCCCACAATCCCTATTTCGGGCTGCGCGAAGACAAATAGAACTGGGCCATGAAGGCCTCGTAGGCTAGGAAAGAGTGCGAAGCAACTTGCATGGAAGTATTCATAGTTGGACTAAATCAACCCCTCAGACATCTCAAGGGTGTGGAAAATTGGTTCTAGCATCCCCCCATACTACTTCGGGTGAGACCTCAGCCCGTGTTTCGCGGACTATTGCCTAAAGGGCCAGTAGTACAAGGATTTGTTTGGCTAACTAACTCCGAACCTGGGTCAAGCCCCTACAAGCCAACAAATGGTTTCGTTGTTGGGACCGGAATCTGCATAGAGATGTCTGACGTCGCATCACTGGAATCCAACTAGAAGGAAATCGAAGGCTGGATTGATAGGAGAATTCACGAGTTCGCGGCACAGGAGAACAGGAATCCGCAACTGACAAAAGAAGAGTGGTTAGACTGCTACCTTTACACAGAAGCTTGACAGCCCTATTGTGTGGACTCCATAAGTGGTGCATAGATTGGAAGCATCAGAGGATAAGATTGCGTGCGCTGTTGATCATTGGCTCAATTAAATTATAGGAGGATTAATTATTGCGTTCGTGGTAGACACTTCAGTTAGCTCCAACAAAGCTGAGCGACGCTTTCTCAAAGGACCGCGAGGTAAGTATGTTAAGTCTTTGAACACTTGGATTAAAATGTTATTGTGTGAAAAATGTATTATGCAGTTACATTGATGTTCGGGGCTACGCGAAGTGGGAGAATTTACAGAAACGAAGGAAGTGTGGAACTAGAAACTAGCCCCTTGGTTTCACCTCCGCGAAGGGACGAGGAAGAGCTCACTAAGGTATTTCCACGCAGTGCGATCAATTTAATAAGGTAGAGGATTCTGTGCATACCAACCCCACCCACACCACCTGAAGGATAATCACACAACCATATAACCATATGCACAACAAATTAACTCACAAAAATCAAATTGGCGGAAAAGGCAGAGAGCCATCATGTGGTCTCTCATGCTCATGTATTTATCTCTTATTAAAATAATTTAATAATACATTTAAATACATGAGCAAGTGGTATTAATATAGTGCGTCTATCTTAGACTCACTTGGTTGAGACAATTTCTTAACTTATACACTAATTTAGGAGAGCTAGTTGGAGAGAATCTCTCATCCAAACTAGAATCCTTGGTTTGAGGAATTCTCATGATTTTTTTATTTAATTTAATAATTGGATTTATTATTGATTTTTAAGAGAGTGAGGCTAACATTCCCCCCATCAATGATAAATCCAAAACGAACAAGGAACCATCTTTCAAGTTCTCAAGTTGATCCTCAAAAAACATTTGCCTGAAAAACCGCCAAAGCTGGATGCTGGAAAAAACTCAAATCTGAAGAGAACATGAATCAGCTACATGTTTGATTCATCTCTGAATGTTTCTTGACAACTCCATCATGTGCCAAGCTAATAAAGGATCCAACTGTCCTTTGCTTGAAAACAATATCCAGTGTCCACTGACACAATTTGATGAACTCCCACTGGCTGATGAAGATGCCCACTGGCTGCTTTGCTGATGTTGTCGAGACTTTCAGTCTGACAACCACTTGTCAATTTCATTGACATTTTCCCCCCTTTTTCAACTGAAAGGAGAGGAAATCTTCTCCAAATTATATTTGAACTCCCCCCTGTAGGTGTAGGAGTATTTCACTTGTGTCCTCCCTCGTTCAACTTCACGAGAGTACCATCTTCATTTGACTGTTGGCCGCAATATGTGTGAGTGAATCCAATTGTAAAACTTGTACAATCTTTTGGCTGTGGATGACCATTCCCATGGATCAATCCATGAATAATCAATCTTTAATCTGGCTGGTTGGTCTTGTTTGCAACATTTCTTTGATGAATGATTCGATTTAATTTATTAATTGGATTTATTATTGATTTTTAAGAGAGTGAGGCTAACACCACCGCTAGTTTTGCCATCATCACCTTCGTCTTTGCCCATACCACCACCACCACCACCGCGTTTTAACATGGCGAGCTCGATAAAGTTGCCTGTGTTCAAGGGAGTGGGAAATGAAGATCCAGACCAGTTTTGGCTCATTGTAAAAGCTGTATGGGAATCACAGGGAGTGACAGATGATGCTATCAAGAAAGCCACGTTGGTTAGCACTTTGTAGGATCGTGCACTGACTTGGTACATTAAGCACTTAAGTGATCATCTGAATGCAGGAATCGTGGATGTCCAACCTACGCTAATTAGGGAGTTTAGCAGGCTGAAGTCAGAAGTGCAGTCGATCATTGGGTTCAAATAAATCATGATGTTACCAGGCGAGATACGTTGGGAGCTGGATCAAACACTGAAATGCATGATTCACGAAGCTAACATGACTCTGACAGATAGACAACATTGCGAGTGGTTTGTAGCATCACTATCGTGGCATTTGAGGAACACACTGTCACAATAGTGATTGACAACTTAGGATGAAGCTTTAGAGACGATGATGAAGCTGCATGAGACCCCGATATAGGATCCTAACCTGGGACTTCAACAGATCCACGCGCAGTTGAAAAACTTATGCCTTGATATGCAAAGTCTGAAATAGGATAGGATAGCTCGCCCGGAAGTGTGTGAAGAGGTATGGTGCATAAAGTGCAAGGGTCAGGGGCATGACAAGGAACACTGCCCAGTGTTAGAAAATTACCAAGTGGGAGGAGGGTCGATGTTGTTAATACTGGAGGCACAAGAAGACCTAACACAATGCCTGCTTTGTGGTGAGCTATTTGTCAAATAGGAGGAAAACATGTTACAGACAACTATCATCTGTTGCAGAAGTACACACAGAACTCACAACAGCTGTTCTACAATTTCTGTAGATCAGTGGGACATAATGAGCGTACCTGTAGAAGCTATGAGCTAATGATGGATAAAACTCCTACCTATAGAGTTCAGGTCGAAACATAGCCCCTTGAACAAAATCCAGGGATGATGTGAACCAAATTCAAGGGCACAGACGACACCGGGGTGGAGGAGGACCTGGAAGAGGTCGCAGACAACTGATATGTTACAATTGTGGGGGGCCAAGACATTATGCCTGTGATTGTATGAATCCTACATGTCCATCATGTCTGTACTGCACCTTGTCTGATCATGAAACAGAGGAATATCCCACACTAATAGCTAGGCTGCGCGAAAAAGGAGCGCTCCAACCTCCCCCGACTCAGAACCTGCAAATGCTGAGGTCTGAGCTGCGCAAGGAAGACCCTAATGTAGACATTGTGCTTCGAAGTGGAATTACGACAGGAGATGACAAAGGAAAACAAATTGAAGATAATACTTGGGTTTGCAAGGCTCCGACGAAAGAACCAGAGTTTGATTTGGAGCGCAGTAAGGCAACCTTCATAGAAGCTAGGAAGAGCTTTGCTGATGCCTCCACTTCAAGAAGCAAAGATAGGGCAGAGCCAAAAATGGACCCATCAATGAGAAAATACGTTCCCAGAAACATGCATGAAGCTACTACGTGACAGTAACGCTGTGAAAGGATTGCAGGAACTCATTAATAGGTGCGCCGGGACCCCGCCAGGAGAACTGCGTGTAGTCCAAAAGATTGGAAATCATGCATCAAGGAAGGGAAGAGAAATGAGGTTGACCACGCAGATTAGAGAATACGAGATGGAACAAGTTATTTTAGACCTAGGATTGGATGCGAATGTTCTGCCAAAGTAGACATGGGAACGCATTGGAAGGCCTACGCTACAATGGTCTCCTATCCATTTGTGAATGGAAAACCAACAAAAAATAATACCTATGGGGAGATTGCAGGGAATCACCGTGGATATTGAAGGGGAAAGCGCGCTAGCAGACTTTGAAGTGATAGAGATTGTTGATGACAACAATCCCTACCATGCGCTTTTAGGAATTGATTGGGCCACTGACATGAACAGGGTGATAAATCTAAAGAAGCGCAGGATGATTTTTGAGAAAAAGTCCCTGCGCATAATCATACCTTTGGACCCTGCTGAGGGATCGTGCTACACTGAGCCAATGCGCGACTATGAAAGTGATGATAGCTTAGACTATATCTACAAAATAACTGCATGAGAACAAGAGTGGGTAAATCCCACTGCAGATGGACGACTTTTATGTGAGCGCGACAACTCCTGTACTTCAAATTCAGATGAAGAAATAGAGCGATGACAGAACATGGTACATGAGGTAACCACACTTAATTGTAATATGATGACAAGATCGCTGCACTACATTTCCACGGAAACAATGGATCTACCTACTTATGACAGATTAGTTGAGGTAAATGGATTCTTGGACAAGTTTGAAAAAGAGGTACCAGAGAAGCAATGTTTCGAAGCCTTGACTTGGGTATTGTGCGCTACACCCACGAGATGGTGGGGTACACACAAAGGAAACTTTGAAGACTGGCGCATGTGTAGGAGGATGATGCACACATGGTTTGGAAAGATTACAGGGTGAGTGGCAGATGAACGCAAGCGATGAGATGGTCCGCGCACACATCTGTGTAGGTGGGTGCAGGCGCATGATAAACAACCTGTGCGAATACACATAAGGTTCGCATTAGGAGAAATAGTCTATAAGCATGGGTTAGGAGGGAAAATGTGCTAACAGTTCTTCAAGGTGGAACAACAGAATGTGGAAAGAATGAGTGCGCAGAATGTTATCCCCGCGAAAGCCTTTAATGAAGTATGTGAGGCCCTGAACAAGGTATGTAGGGCGCAGTGAACTGATTGGGACCTGCGCGTACTGGCAGTTCTATGGGCTTATAGGGAAACATGCAAGAAATTGATGGGATAGATGCTTTCTAGGCTGAGTTGTGGTATGAACTCTATAATTTCGTTGGACTATCATAGGCCTAGTCCGCGCATAGCTGTTGGGTTGTGTTATATTCTTTCCACGACTAGACCAGACATTGCACATGCAGTGGGAGTATTGAGCAAGTTTATGTCAAAACCTGGGAAGGAGCACTGGACAGCAGTGAAGCGGGTTTTCAGGTATTTGCGTGGCACTAGTGATTATGGTTTGTGCTACCAAGGAAAACCAGGATTGGACAGAGTGTTGGATATTCATGGTTTTGTTGATGCAGACTGGGCTGGAGATCTGGATCAGAGAAGATCTACAAGTGGGTATGTGTTTAACCTATTTGGAGGTGTAGTCAGTTGGATGAGTAAGAAACAATCTGTAGTGGCACTATCAACTACAGAGGCAGAATACATGGCAGCTACTCATGCAAGCAAGGAAGCAGTTTGGTTGCAGAGATTGTGTTCAAGTATGGGGTTAGTACAGGGAGCTATAAGAATAGACTGTGACAGCCAAAGTGCAATTTTCTTGGCAAAGAACCCTGCTTATCATTCAAAGACAAAGCACATTGATGTTCAGTATCACTTTGTGAGGGATATGATAGAAGACAAAAAGGTGTTGCTGGTAAAGGTGGACACTTTGAAGAATACTGCAGATGCATTGACAAAAATCTGTGAGCTCTGAGAAGTTCTCTTGGTGTAGAGAAAAAATGGGTGTTTCAGGGCTGGAAAAATGACTAAGCTCTCCTGTGGAAAGAAAACAACAAGTGGGAGATTGTTGGGTTGTGTTATATTCTTTCCACGACTAACCTACGTAGTTAAACGGGGGGTTAGAGGGGGGCGGTAGCCCCCCTTCGTTGCGCAGTGGGGGGGTCATAGGGGGGGCGGGTAGCCCCCCTCTACGGGGTTCGGGGCAGCGCCCCGAGATTTTTTTTTTTTGGACCCTATATTAGGTTGGGCGAACCTACCTATGGTTTTGTGCATGATTTTCGCACATGGTATTGGACGCGATGGTTTTTCGGTCCATGGTATTGGATGCTTTGGCATGTATAAATATGTATTTTAACATTGAAAGGAAAATAATGAAAAATCAAGCTGGTAGTCCCGGTTTTGGGATCCAGGGAAAAATCTCTGTGCATATGTGTTTTATGGGTTATTCTCTCGCATTGTTTATTTTCTTTGTTTAAGAATTCGCAGGTAATTTCTGTACAGGGTTAAAACCTACAATAGAAACATATGCGAACATGGAGGATCATGGGACCTTAGAAAATAGAATCACGCAGATGGAAGAAATTAGGGAAGTACGTGTGGGACCTGATGAAGAAATTCAACAAAATAATCGTTGGCTCCAATAACTCATTAATGAAAAAACGCGGTTGAGGGAGAAAAGCGCCATGGTGGAAGAAGAAGTCAAGAAGTTGGATGAAGGAGTAAAAAGGGATTTTTTGGACAAAAATACTATTTTAGGGAAACAGGATGCACGCGATTGTGATGATAACTTCAAAGATTACCGTCGAGAATTGATAAAATTAATACCATAGATTAGACCGTGTATTGCTAAGGGGATCACAAATGGTGGTGAATGATAAATTGTGCAGTACAAGTAGTTGAGTCAAAAGGAGAATTTTCCCAGAAAAATCATATAATGATTGGGTGAAGCCTTATACAGGTGGCATAGCTACCTGACTGGCTGTGGAAAGAATAGTCTTAGCACCCCAGGCAGTTGAAAGGATGCACGAGACTATGAAATACTTTGCCTAGGAGCTGCGTGATGAAGAGGCTGCGCATAGAAGCGAAGTGTCACAGGGTTTGCGATCGTGCAAGGGGGGATGTGTTGCTGCGCGGGTTAGCTGGAAAGTGACCATTGTAGTCACTATTCATGATGTAATGATTCGATTGAGTCAAATGGAGCGGGCGACAGGCAATTAAGGTAGACTTTATGGGAAAGATTTGGGAAAATCTGCCACCAAGGGAGCATTAATGAACCAGATTCTTGGGGAACGACCGAATTCAAATTCAAAAGACGCTATAAATTGCAAAGGGCTGCCCAGTAAACAACACTTGGTCATTTGCGAATTGAGCTATCGTGTGCCCTACGTATTCCGATCCAAGACTTGTTTGCCCTGTGGAGAGAATTGGTTGAGCACCTAGTTAAGTAGTTGAGAGACTTCTGGACTAACGAAATGGTAGCGTCTAGAGAAGACGGAGAAATCGCAGAAATGACTGCCAAAGAAGCCGCGCAAGCCATGACCATCAGAGATGCCCCCAAGAACACTAAGATTATTGTAGAAATCCCTAAATCGCCATGCACACCGAGACCAAAGAAAGACGAACAATCCATGATTTTGGTACGTGTGTCCCCGCGAAATCCGCTGCGCACCTAACTGACCATGGAGGAAAAGGGGAAAGCGGTTACTCTGGACACCGATGAGGAGGAAGAAGACCTGGAGGATATCATAATATAAGAAGATGAGGACGAGGGCATGGAGGAAGAAACCGAGGGTGCGACCCCTCTAACTAAGCTACCTATATATATTCCTCCGCGGAAGGGGAAGGCAAAGGTGCCCAAGGTCCTCGATGAGACCAAGAGCTCTCTGCAGACTCCGCTCCTCTCGAACGACATCATTTTTGAAGGTACACAACTAGGATGGGTGCTAAGTTTGAAATTCGAAGATTGGGATCTCACCGACCACAAGAAAATCCCTCACTTGGAGACTGCGCAACTCATGAACCGAAGAAGAACACCGCGATAAGAGTCACAGAGTTGGAGCCGCACAAGTGGTTGCGTGGGGTCGAAAAGGCAGGGTTGTTGAACCTGCTCTGGGTGCCACATTACCATCGTGCCCCAGTAACTATCTTCGTCATCATGCAGCTGCTCTGCCTAGTGCATGATTGGTGTTTATGGCTGGAAGAGCCTATCCCTATCTCGGACCACTTGATTACCTGACTTACATTCAAAGAAGAAGACCTCACAAACATTTCAGAGGGTAAAAGTGGTGACTTGGCCATCGCGGATGCCACTAAAAAAAGGTACAAACTGGAGAAGAAAAAGAGGGGCTACGCAATCTCCAGTATCAACAACAAGGTTGTCCGAGTTGCGACACAGATACTGGTAGGTAAGCTCATGTGGAAGTGCCACGCGAATGAGGTGCCCGCACTAGTGGTCGCACTTGCTGAGCAGTGCATAGAGGGGGTCCAGTTTATTTGGTCTGAATTCCTGTGCAAGGAGTTCTTGGAGAACTACTATGAGGCACAAGAACAAGGGAAAGCCTTCCACTATGCATGGCTTCTATTGTCCATAGTGCTTGTGGCTGGAGAATTACCTGAGGATAGCCAATTCCTCGCGATTGAGAGGGATCTCCCAGAGGCTACGAAGTATGCTTCACTGTGGGCTACCAAAGACACGCACCGGGTTCGCGACAACAAAATATTCTGGGTGTTCAGGGATATGAACATCAGGATGGGGATTAACCACAGACCGTGATTATCACCCACTGTCTACAACAGCCTACGAGGGTTCGCTGAATTTAAAGTGGACTTTCATCACATTTACCTCAAGGCGCACAAGGACCCTGCAAAGAAGTGGCACAAACTACCGTATGTGGCCACCGATGATGTGATCTTCAACATACTTGATGCCTGGTAGAAGAAATGGTGTGCTCTAGATATCTCCGAGTTGGTAACAAAAAAGTATGCTACGCAAAAAATAAGGAAGAGGCAAAACTACGAGTGGCCCAGTTGGCCGAGAAAATGAGAAAAGAGGCAGCAGTTGCAAAGGCATAGGAGGTGTGGGACGCTGCACAGACAACAACTGAACAACAGAAGGTCGTAGTAGAAGCACAGACGACAAGCGCGAGGGTCATAAGTCGCCTTCGCCTGCACAGGTGCAAGAGCTGGAAATAGAGGTAGAAGGGGGTGGCGCATACCCACAGACAACGTCGACACTATTGAAGTGCTCATGTTCGAGAGAGAAGATGGGGTTGTGCAAGAAGGTAAAAGCCTCTAAACTGTCTATTGACTTGATCACCCTTATTGAAGGGGATCTGCACGAGAGAGGCGAAATGGTGCACGACGTCACCACGGAGGCCCTCCAGGAGTTCGTGGAGGAGAACTAGATTATGTTGGGGGCCCTTCGATCACACATTCAGGAGTTTCAGGTGCGCACTCCTCAGATTGGTATAGTCTCGACCAACCTCGTAGTAGGGACGACCTCAGCTGAGGAAATGATTTGCGCTCACACAACCAATATAGTAGTGCTGCCAGAGGGGGCACTGGTTACAGCAAATGAGGCCGATAGGCCTACGATCAGTGCATTCAAAGGCATATGGATCAACATGGCTGCACTCCCTCGGGAGATGCTCTACGTTCTATAGGATGGGATTACTATAGAACTGCGGGCTAGGGAGAGCCGCACATTACAAGTGTTGAGTGAGCAAAGGATCAACATGGAGCAGTTGAGCTTGCAGTGTGATGAGGTTGTCTCTCAGAATAGGAATATGGTGTAGGTAATCAAAGAAGCCTGCCAGATGGTCCTTGATTTGGCCGTCCCAGCAGAGGCACCCGTAGAGGCGCACATCCAAAGATTAGCAGCAGGTGTGTGCGAGGCGCGCATCCAGAGATTAGCAACAAGGGTGTGCGAGGAGCGCATCGAGAGATTTGTAGCAGGGGTGTGCGAGGCGCGAGAAGAAATGGCCAAGGTTAAGCTAGAATTGAACCTTCAGATAGTAGAGTTATGGCTGAAGGTGCAACCTTCAACTAATACAGAGGTAAGAGAACAACGTGCCAGTGCCATTACAATGGGGATGGAGGAGATCAACAGTGCAGTAAGGGACTGCACCAGAACGTTGGAAGAATCATTCGAGGTCCTCACCAATCTGCAGGAGGACCCAAACATACAACGCTTAGAAACAGAGCTATCCAATGGATAGGGTTTGGTTTAGATTCGAGTGCTTATATGACTTGGAAGATGACTAGAAAATTCTCAATTCCTTTTCACTCTTGGACAACTGAAATTAAATTTGAGCGACAACGATTTGTATACAACTATGAAACTTAAAGTTCCCAAAACCTTTAGAATACCGTGGGAAGAGGTTGTACACAACAAAAAAATAACTAGTTTGGGATATAATAAGGATGTTTTGGATGTATATTTTCACATTCATGATTTTTATAAACCTATACAATTTCATAGTGCTATATTTCTGGATGATGTTGTTCTAGAACAAATTGGTCGATGACAACATTGTGATAGAGTTGGACATGTGAATATCAATGTTTTAATCTTCACCCGTGTGAGCATTGTGGAAAGCACAATCACCATTCGAACAAATGTTCTAGAAAGAAGACTGCTACAAGAGAGAAACAAAATTTTGGATGGATTGCTTCTTGGGATTGGTCCAAAACATCCAAGAATTTTTACAGGACATACCATAGGATTTGTTCAAAAGTATTTGTTGGCATTGATGCCAATAGGTGGGAGATGTTTCTTGTCATGTGCATGTGTGATGGATGCTTGGCTTGATGACCATCTTGATAATTGGAATTTATTTGAACTTGCTTGTGACATGATGTTGTTGTTGCTGAGTAGAGATGGTATCCAAATGTTATGATTAGTTTAAGGTTGGTAGGTTGTTTTTGGTTGGAGATGATGCTACTGTAGGTGATTTGAGTGTTTCTCTAGGTGTTTCATATGCCTCTTTATGTCTTGGAGACATTTGATAAGCTGATACATGTGTTGAGTTGTGGTTGCTTATGTTGGAGGTGCCAATATCAGTGTTGGAGACAGTTGATGACATGATGCTGCTGTTGCAGGAGCTTGGAGATGTTTATAGAGGTTGTGGTTGTTGTTTGAGAAGTTGGAGGTGTTGGTCTTGGTACTAAGGTTGGCATAATAGGACTTTCATGTCATTTACTTGTTCTTAGCCTATTTCATGAGTTGAAAAATTGACATAGAGGTTTGGAGGTCTCAGAAGGAGTTGAAGAAGGTGTTCCATCAGTTGGAAGAGGTTCTAGACTGAAGATCCATTGGTTTTATTCATCTTTAGCCTCATTCTCATGGAGGTGGGCTCATCTTAGTGGCTTAAGAGATCCAATCGCATGGAGGTAGGATCATGAAAGCGATTGTGACTTCAAAACACATGTAGATAGTGTTGTGGGAGCGACCAAGGTTTTTCACAAGATTTTCTCTGCATTCCTCACACCGGTCAACTAAATTTTGTGTTTTGGTGACATCCTTGATCATAGCTCTTCGGTTTATGGTCGAAAATTTTTGTGGGACCTCCAAAAGATGATTAAAGTTGAAAATATCAAAAATGCTAGTGGAGTTACTTGTTCATTGAGTTAATGAGCTGAATCCATATCAAATCAAGCATATGAACAAGATTGCTGAGCTTAGTAGTTATATGTAATTGTTGATTTGAGCACTCGAGTTCGTCCATATATTGGAGAAAGTTCATTGCTAGTATGGTTGATTCTCTAGTTGTGGTGTTGAGTGTGTATGTGTGAGAAGAGTGTGAAAATTGTGTGAGTTGTATTACACAAAACTTCTGAAGCAGTTTGCGATTGTAGTAGCAGTGAGTTGAAGTATGTTTCAACCATCATATTGGTGTAGTGTGTGAGAATATGATGTGTGGATTGGAGTAGTATTTTGAGGAGTTTTTTTTGCAACTTTTGTGGATTTTTGGTTGGAGATTGTGCTGACAATATTATCATTTGATTGTGCTTAGATGCTATGTTGTTACAATGAACATGTTGAGTGAATTGGGAGTCCAATATGAAAATATATGAAATGAGGCTCACATGGAGGAAGTGAAGGCATGGAAGCTTCAAAGTAGACAATGACTTCGCAGATTTTGTAGAAGGGATAAATTTCTCAATCCAATAGGAATTGGATAGTCCAATGGCAGTTGGGCGAGGATCATTGATTGTGTCGACCTTCAACGAATGGTAGTTCATAGATACGTGAGAAAAACTATTTCCTATATGATAGGTGCCAACACACTATGAAAATAAGTCGAGTCTTCTGGCTCATGGGTGTGAGATGATCCCTGTAAAATTTATTCAACAAATCAATAAAAGAATTGAGAAGCGCAACAACAACAAGTTGGTTTTTTTCTTGGGGAAGGGTTTTCCACCAGACATAATTCTGTCCATTGTGCTTATTGATTTCATGGTTGTATGATTATTTTGATGCTCTGATCTATTTTTGTGTGTTTCAGTTTGTGCATGGATTCAAATATTAATATTTGGAGACAAAATTTATATGTGATTTCACTACTGATTCACCCCCTGCAATAGTGATCTAGTTTCAAACAATTAGTATTAGAGTGGGGCTCTCAAGTGTAACTTGATCACTAGAGAGTGGATCTTGGAGATTTTGGCATAATTTTTGCAAATTTTCTGAAATGGATCGACAAGGAATTCTAATGCTTCATAAAGGTAAATTTGCAACTTGGAGAGTGAATTTGGATTCATATATTTTTCCCATTGATGAAGACATTTTTCTATTAGTTGAGTACGTAATTAAAGATAAATCTAAAGATTTGGATATAAATATTTTTTTGAATAATATTTCAAAATGTGATAGCATGCATGTGAAGCATTGTGAAACTAACAAAGAAATGTTGGATGTTGAATTTCCATGATCTTGGGTCTAGGATAGAATCTCAGAATCTTTGATGCTACCAAACCAAGAATTTCAACAAAACTACTTTGCATAGCGAAATATAAACAACAATAAATTATAAATGCACACAATATAGACAAATTTTTACATTTTTCAACCCAAATTTTTTATATTAAACAACATAAAATACAAGAGTCTAGGGCTCCCGTACCAGCGATACTGGCCCTCATACATTCACTAGTACAAGATAGAAATTTGGGCTTGGTGTCACTACATCAACGACCAATTTTCCCTCCTCCCACATATACCCGAGTAACCATGACAACTGGGGTAAACACGCGACGAGAGGCTACTATTATTGGATTTGACCTCCTGTGTGACCTTAAGGAAGTGGAATCGAAAAAAATAACAAATAGACATTCAACATCAGCTTCAAGACCCTCAGGTACCAATTCAACACTTTAGACAGCTTGCCCTTGGGTCCTACTAAAGTTTTGATCGACTTAAGACTCAGTCACTCTCACGGTATAGGCATGACAATGTCCAGAAATCCAAAGTCTCTCTCAAAAGTTTTCCTGCCAGCATCCAGAGACTCATTTTGTCAGTTTTGTGCCATCTTCCCTGGGATTTGAGCCACTTTTTCAGTCCCAGAGCCTAGGTCACTGCCCAAAATGGAATGATAAATTAGGAGTAGTAAAAGAATAGGGAAACAATGATGAAAAAAACAATAAGTTAAACAAAACCTTAATGAGACCCCTACTAGCCATTACAAACATTTCGTCAAGCATGTCGGAAGCACGTAATCTACAGGTGTAACCAACAAAATTAAATATAGGGATCTTGTACTTATCTGAGAATCGCTAAGAACCATTTTTCCCTCATCTAATTTGTTGCATTACCATCTATTAGACCATAGATACATTATCCATTCATTTACAAGTAAAGACATGCTGAGAGCCGTACATAGTTGTTGTCATAAAACACACATATAACCAAAATAATAAGAACATAAATACTCATGAAAGTACAACCATATAGACCACATATAATCCATCAAAATGATCATAGAAATACAAGGATAAATAACCTTTAATTCATGATGAAAAACCAAACCGAGGATAGGACTTCCACGTTCCAACTGACTATAGAATGGTTGAGCCATACCTCTCTTCAACCATTCACCCTCGTGCCATATTCCAAGCATGAATGTAGGAATCAAACCAAAAGAACAAACCAGGGACCAAGGCTAAACCGCATCATCCTCATCAATATAAAATGGGCTTTACCGTAATCCATCCCAAATCAATAGGCCAACATAATGAACACGTCATAACGGACTTTACTGTGATCTCCACTCAATCACTAGGCCAAACAAGCATGGATGCCACGAGATTCTCCACCTACACCATGAGGAATTTTCAAGCCTCCTAGTCTTTGAGGTTTTACAGCAATCCAACCTGGATCACTAGGCCTTAAACCGAGACCCACTCTCCAAGATTTACCACATATCCAAAACACGAGATTACTAGTCCTATGTGTTATATCATTTCGAAGATCCACTGAACTCAGCTTTGAATCCATTCGTAAATACAACTCAACCAAAACATGAGAACCCCATCACACCATGGCTATCCAAAAATGGTAAGACTAGGCTTAAAAAACTGTTACACATGGAAAAAACCATGCCACAACAACAAAAGAACCACATGCAATACCATACATGCCAAATGTAGCAAGGAAAATACAAATGAAAATCGATAGATGTAATGAAATCCACTGTAGCTACTTGATCTCGCCTTTCCCTACTTGATCTTAGCTTCCTCTTGCCTTCTTTTTCCTTTCTTGATCCAATGCCAAAATGGCTCCAAGAAAACTCTAAGTGTCCAAGAGTGAGAGAGAGAGAGAGAGAATAATGAGAGAGCTCCAAAACTCAATTGAAAAAAGGTTACCAACTGATCCTTAGAAGCATTTTTATTAATGAGGTCTCTATTTTCATCATTTTCCATTATTTTACTTCAGTTTCCTCACATGCAACCTTTGACCTTTTGTTACACAACATTTTTTCACTATTCCTATACTCCCCGTTCCTTGATCCTAGAGGACCTCTACAATGAACCCTACATGCTTACTCTTCGTGAAGAAACTCCCATTGTGTCCCTCTTCATGAGTAGAACAATTCCCTTTTGCACCATTTCCCAAAAATCTTCTGTTTTTCCCAGTTTACAAGACCGACGCTAATGGCCCTTGTCCTCCTCGTGTCAATAGACAGGGATTAACACTGTCCCTAACACCGACCGGAGCGACTGAGATTTGTTCCAGTCGCATTGGTCCTCTTATGGAAAGTTTTTTAAATAAATAGCTGAAGTTTTTAGCTCTAGAAGCTTCGTAACAGAAGTCCGGTAAATGGTTTGGCCACATGGGGTCGAGGATGTCAGTTTGGGCTCCTTTCCCCTATGATTATGGAACTACCTCAAGAGATAAGAGCTTCTCCCACGAGAATAGGATCCATCTCCCATCCATTCATCCTATATAAACCTCCATTTTTCCCAAGCAAAAACTAGTGTTAATGTTGGTGTGCTAGTGCTAATTAAGTTTGGAGTAAACAACAAGCTATTCATAGTTGTGTGAGGGAGAAGTGTGGATTTGGTTTAATGTGAAGCCTAAAGGGAAGAGCCTTAAAACTATTATTTTCAAGGTCATCATGGAATGCTAGCAGAAGTGTGTGGGAACCTGGTTTTGTCAAAGGATAACGACAACATCAAGGCAATGGTTGTAATCTCTTCTTGATTCAATATATATGCAACTATCAATTGATTTCCTACATAATTTGTCATCTTACATTTTCATGGCTTAATGTTTCTTGACCTTTTAAGTAGGTTGAATTACAATTTTTCTATTATCATGGTTATTGTTTGTTGTTGTTTACTTGTTTTAGGTGTTTGAAGAAGGAAGCGAGAGATAGTTGGAGCGAGCAAGCAAGGACATCATCAAACAGGATAAGCGTACTAAGAGGTAGGCCCTCTTAATTGGTTCTAACCTAAGGAAATCTTCCATATAATGTATCAGTTGTGGCTAGACCCATTATCGGGTTGGAGGAATTTTTTATGTTCGCACTCATAATTTTACTTCACCACAAATTGGCGACCATACTGGGGAGATGAATCCTTTTGTTTGTTTTGTTTGGGATTTCATGATTTTGTGTGAACTTTTCTAGTTCCACTTTTCCCTTTGGTTCTGTTTCATTTCTTCTTCTTACTGGTCTGAGTTTGAAATTCATAGTAGTAGATCTGGGCCCTGTTTTTTTTTTTGGCTCCCTCACTCAGTGTGCTTAATCCTCTGACAATCACGCCGATCAGCGTGAGATGCTGAAAAACAATCACGCTGACCTACCTCTGGCGCTTGTTTTTGGTTAGAAAATCATGTCGATGTGTGTAAGTGAAGATTAGGGTTTGTCCCCAACCTTGGCAAGTGTGTTTTGCCCTCATGATTTCGACCCCATAAGCCTTTCAGACCGTTTTCTCCCTGACTAGAAAACTGCCTTGCATTTGGTTTTGTTTTTTTATTGGCTTATCATCTTTCTAGTAGATTTCTTGAGTCATTGGATGGGTAGTGACACTAGGGAATCTAGATTGTCATCCATTCAGCTAACTGTGAACTCAGTGAGTTGAGTTGTTGGTGTACTTACTCGCATTTAATTTGCGGTCCTTTTACAACTTTGACCTCCATTACATAAGTTTGAAAAGTTTTCGTTTTATTGTCTAAACGTTTCTTTTCCGGCATGGATCACATTGCTTGTCTTGTTTTTGGTAAAGTTGGCGATTCATTAGTCTGAACGAGTCTATGTTTTCATGTTTTCATTTGCTTGAAGAGCTAATTGTCTGGAAAACTTTTTCATTGAAGTGTTGTTTGCGAAAAATTCATTTCATTGTTTCATGAAAAAGTATGAAATTCTAGTTTGTTGCATTATTATGCTACGATAGTTTGCATCATTAAAGACGAGGATTGCATTAGAATTTGAAAGAGAAAAAAAACTCTTTTGCTTTTGAAAGGACTGTTAGAAATGTACTTGTCAGGAAATTAGGAATTGGAATGCATTTTTCATTAGTTTATTTTTTTCGAAAAGTGAAGTAGTGAAAGATCAATTTTCTTTCAGATGCTTGGTTGTTTGCATTTGATTGTGTAGTTTCTACCCTCCTTAGTGTAGGCAATTCATTGAATTGAAAGGGTCTTGTCTCATTTAGTTGCATTTAAGGTTTTTCGAGTCACATCACTAAGGCCTAAAAACTGGGACATAACTCAGGATAAACTTTAAAATGAACTGAATTAACCTAAGGCGCATTTGACATCTAATGATCATATCTAGAAGGTCTAGGATAGAGATGTGTTCCAACATCTTTAAACCTAGCAGTTGTTGTTAGCTTTGGCATTAGACAACGCTAGTACGGATTTGTGCTCCCCGCACCATCAAGTATATAACATGAGACCCCTCTAGGTTGCAATCCTTTATTCTTAGGAAGCCGAGTCGGTCGCCTTGCAAACGTGATACACCGAACACAACATTCGAGGAGATTGCCTGCTCGTACTTCTAGGTTCACCGGGAGGTATTATGCAGTTCACGGTTGCTTGGTAATCCTGTTTACCTAGATCATCCAGAGCAATCATTTGATCTTTTTGACTCATTAAACTTAAAATATCATTCAAGCACTTGTCCTTCCGAGGTCATTTCCAATCGAAAGTGAGAGAGTCATCTTTGTTTCTTTCTCGACTCTTAAAAATGAAAGAGCACCAGTCTATTTAGGCATCTTAATAATTGGTTTCCCATGATCCTATAACATCCTATTAGTATTTTCTAGACCAAATCGTGAGTTTCCCTTAAAGAAAATTTTAGAGCCTTGAAGTTTATCTGTCTCTTTTCTGTTAACTAAGATAAGGTCATCGTGGCTGAACAATCTAGTTCACCTAGTTCGTCTTCCTCTCCTCCATCTGAAAGATTGCCTAAGGAGCTGTTTCCTGAGTTACCTGAGTCACTAGAGGACAAAGGTGTTGAACTCAGAATTGTTTTGAGCATTCAACCTTTGTTATCTCGTCCTCCGCCTACTTTAGATACTAGGTCATTTGCTAATCTTCGCCGGGAATCTCTGTACAATCTCGTTCAAACTCTTGAGAGTTCGCCGACTGCTAACGGTCATCTTTGACTGCTTATCTATCCTCCGAATCCTCTGTTTGACCTTGTTGTGATATCACCGCAGTGTCCTTACAGTTCGTACAATCAACCGAGTGTTCCTTTGGAATTGTCCCCTCATACTTCTTTGGCCATTCGTCATCGTTTGTTCCCAAATATGTGCCAGTCACCTACTGGAGGAGTCAGAAGTTTCTACTCCACACACTGTCAAAAAGGAAGAACATCCTTTTCCTCCTGAAGGTTTCCCCTATATAGGGGGTATTCTCACTAGTGTGCCGCCCAATTATGTGTCTTTGGCATAGTTAGTTTCATGTACACCTAGTGCCTTATCACTTTATCATAACCCTATTTGGGCGTCAGGCACCATGCCTACTTCAGGACCATTCATTGCAAACTCAACCTCCGAACAGGCTGTTACCTCAGTCCTGGTGCAACCCACCATTCTGAACCCTCTTGTATCATCAGTCCCAATCACCCATTCAGTTCAACCGATAGTCTTGAGGAATGTCTCTGTTAGTTCCTTCATCCCTTTGGTCAGTGGCCAAGTTGTGCCACTGCTTGAGGGGGAAAACTTGAATGTTTCTATGGTGTCAAGCGCCACCAACGTGAGTGGCTCAAAGCTCACATGCTTGGTATGAACCAACCTTCTTCTGGTGTTATTCACAACCCTGCTGATCCTATTGGATCAAGCAATGTCATGTACCAACAAGTTCAAAATCCCGTTGGTCCATCTGGGTCGAGCAATGTCCAGTATCAACAACCCTATGAGGCTGAAGTCCAATACCAAACTCCTTACATTCCATATGGTTCTCAAGAAATGGTTAAAAACCTTACACCCTTTAGTATGGGCAGTAAATTCAGCCTGGCTCGTCCACTTTTTAGGGTGGCTATGGCCAGATTCAGTTCGGAAATTTTCCAGGCACTGTTCAAGTACCCTTGCAACAATAAGGGAAGGGCAACCTTTTTTACAACAAGGGCTATCCATGCAAGAACAAGGGAAAGTGATCCTGCAGCAAGTCATCTATAATAATCGTAAGGAAAACCCTTGCAATAGTTGCAACAAATCGTACAACAGTGGATGCACTATGCTCTCCAAACCTCCCAACCCATGTCCTCACAGGGCCAACCTCTGCAGCCCCAGGGAAAAATTTTGCAGCTGTAAGGCCAACCCTTGCAGTAGAAAAACCAACCTGGGCAACAACAACCCTTGTATACATATCAACAGGGTCAACCCTTGGAAGGGCAAGGCCAGGGTCAAGTCTTGCAACAAGAAGTCCAAAATCCTAATGTCCTAGGTGAATAGGTCCAGAATCCTTCTCGCCAAGGGCACCAGGTACAAAACCCTATTGCCCTAGGTCAACAGGTTCAAAATCCTTTTGGTCAAGGGTAACAGGTACAAAATCCCTATGTCCAAGGGCAACAAGTGTATCAACCTTATGCGCAAGGACACCAGGTTCAACATCCTCTTGTTCAAGGACAATAGGTTCAACACCTGTATGTTCAGGGACAACAGGTACAATATCCATATGTCTAAGGTCAACAAGCTCAACATCCTTTTAACCCGTACGTTTCTTATCAACAATCTATGACTAGACAGTTCCAAGGTATTCAAGGTAAAAATCCTCCCTATGGCTAAGGTAACCCGCAATGGGGGCAACATCATATGCCATATGGCCAAAATCCCCCACTGTGGGGCCAAAATCCTTACCAGTAGGGATGGGATCCTCCGCTTGGACCCGCTTACCAACCTCCTATGCCTTTTAATACTCAATTTCCATTCTTGGCCACACTAGAGTAGACATATGTAACTTGCCTTACGAATGATCCAATTCTTCATTCGCCATACTGGCCTCCAGTGTCGTCCAAGATACCAAGCGATTGTCCAAAGTTCGATGGGAAAGCAAAAGAATATCCTCAAGCCCACGTGATGACATATCACCTCTGGTGCTCTTCGAACTCTTACGTTGACGATTCCATTCGTCTCCATCTTTTCCAATGAACCCTCACAGGTGCTGTAGCCAAGTGGTACATCGAGCTTCCTCGAAGTACTTACCATGAATTTAACTCTTTAGCCATGGATTTCCTCACGCATTTTCAACTGTCGGTTCACTATGAAACTAGCACCTATTTATTCACATCACTTAAGCAAGATACTGCGACACTCATCTCCGATCACATCCATGAATGGATACGTAGATGTCACCTGATCAAATTTGAGATTACTGATCAGTTGCTCACCGAATGGTCCACTAAATCATTCGTGGCCCCAATTTCTCATGATATAGCTATGGGTGGATGCGTTACTAAAGAACAACCCATTACTTGTGCCTATTACTTAGATCTAGTTTACTCTCAGTCTGGCACTTTGTATGAATTATTACCCAATGCTCCACGACCATCATCTGATCCCACGACATCAAAGTTGCAAGTTGTACCTCCTGTCGATGGAGTTATTGGTTCAATATCCTAGACCCCTGCTAAATCTTCTTCCAAAAAGAAGTCAGTCTCGAATGTTGTTCCCAATAGTTCTTCCTAGAATCCACTTGGCCTTGGTAAAAACTCAGAGTTCCACGCTATCCAGTCTACCGTAGTGGAAAAATCCTCAAAAGGTAAGAAGAAAGGCAAAGGAAAGGGTAAAGCTGATGCCCCAAAACATGGTCCTCCCAAATCTTCTGTTGGTGAATCTTCACAACTAAAACCTAAGTATCCCTGCCTCATTTGCGAGGAGGACCACTACACTAAAGATTGTCCCTGACGATCTAAAGTTAGTCATTTTCTCAAAGGGACTCCCGCTGTCCTCAAAGAGCCATTTCCGTCTCAGCAAACCCAAATGGTAGACCAACCTCAATCATCCGCTTCCTCAGGGTCTCAAGTGTTCATGATGAGTATGCCTGTTAATGTGGCTACTAGATCAAAATATTACCAAACTCCTGCTCTGACAACTAGGAAAGTGAAAGAAGCCACCCCTTCTTCTTCTGCCCTGAGTTTTGGCCCTCTTCATATCGCGCACCCTAATCCTGATTCTACTATCTGGCCACCCTCTTGAGGTGTGCTACGGAAATACCTGAACAATCCTAACACCCAAGCCACTCAACACTATAATATTGTTGAGTATTTGGCTCAGGTGCCATCAGCTATGTCGACTCTCGAGGTGCTCCAAAGCTTCCCATCGCAACAGAAATATTTGCTATTAGCTATCGGGAGTATCAATCCCACCAATTCCAATTTGATATGTTTTTACCTAGAGAACGATGTTCCACATCTCCCTCATCAGATTGCCTTTCTCATTCAAGTAAGCATCAATGAGAAGACCATCCACAGGACTGTTATCGATGAAGGTGCTTCCACCTGCATCATGTCAATTGCATGTTGGAAGGCTATTGGTTCTCCTGATTTGAACCAATCCCTGAACACTTTGGAAGATTTCGATGGGCGCGATTTGTGACCCTTCAGTGTCTTACCTAACCTTGCCGTTACTCTAGAAGGCAAGATAGTGCAAGTCGAGGTAGAGGTTGTTGACGCCAATCTCAATTACAATCTTCTACTTGGACGGAGCTGGACCCATGCTATGCATGCGGTAGCCTCCTTGCTATTTCGCATGATACGTTTTCCACATCAAGGGAAGATTTTCACTATCAACCAACTGTCTTTCTTTGCCTCTTCCTCCTCATATGTAATGTTCCATACGTCAAGCACACTAGTGCTCCCTATGAGAGTGTGGGGGCAGGTCTTTTCAAAGATTCTGCCTTGAGGGGAATTTTTCCGCTCCCACCTCCTCATGTTGCCTTTGTCAACATGGTCTCAGCCAAATATGATCCTTGGGTCATACCTTCACTAGGTCTTATTGATATCTAGGGTGAGGTTATGCTTCTTAGCCTTGCCGAAATCAATTACGTGGAAATTGTTTCAGCTTCGAGTTCCACATCCTCTGATTTTTCTGTTTTGAAGACCTCTCTTAATACGCATTCTCAATCCCCATGGCTTGACACTTTGGAATCACTTGATCCCTTAGCCGAGACCTTCCTCGTTGATGAAGGTATCATGGAAGTCATGTCTCTCGAGGAACCACCTTGGACCAATACTCATCCTCATTCCTCATTCTTGCCTAGTCTGGCGGTCAAGTCTATGTGTCTTAAGTAGTTTTCTTCTCAACCTCCTATTGAAGTATCAGTTTCTTGTGACATGAACAAGCTCTTTCAACTGATGGCACCTTTATCCCATCATGGATTCAGGATTTTTCTCCCTCCTCGAGTTTGTACCGCTTTCCCATTATTGCAATGGGGTTGTCATGTGACTCGTAACCCTCCCTCGCCCAGGGGGCATGGGGGCAAAGCCTTATATGAGTTCTACTCTATTATTTGGCCACGTTGATGCTTAATCATCATGGAAATGGTAAAACTCTAGTGTTCATCTGTGTTGATTGATTACCTGAGTCCCAACATGGACTCCCACCTCAAGAAATATTATGCTTAGGTCATCTTGCATGGTTACTTGTGTACATTAATGTGTCATTATTTTTTGTGCAGTGTGGTTTGGTGTGTTAGTTTTCAAACAACTTTCCTGTTTACTATGTTTTCCTTGCTTTGTAGATGTCTGCGACTCCTCACATCGGTTTCACTGATGGTGCTTGTCATAGTACCCAGAACCTATCATCCGCAACATGGGCTATTTATGACCCTAACGGTGAGTTGATCGACCTTAAAGGTATTTGTTTAGTTCGTACAACTAACAACATTGCTGAATACATTGTGGTCGTCGAACTGTTGTGAGAAGCCATTGCTCTTGACATTCGAGAGTTGGTTGTCAACCTGGATTCACAGCTTGTCGTCCTTCAACTCAACGGTCAATATTCCGTTAGAAACCCTCAAATATTGAGAATGTATTTCCATATTCGTCTATTGGAAAGGCATTTGCTTACATTACATATCATCATATTCCTAGGCGCATGAATACATTGACAAATGCATTAGCTAATTGTGTGTTGGATAGACATTTATGAAGCATGTGAAAAGATAAAACAAACCATTTGTACCATAGTAAGCAAGAAAATAGAGCATATATATATATATATATATATATATATATATATATATATATATATATATCTATATATATATGTATGTATGGTGATAATGTTTGATGCATAAAAACCCAAAAATATAATATGTGTGTCCAAAATAACATCGGTGGCTCGCAGGCCTAAAAAAATGTAAATGCTAGACCTAGGAACTAATCAACATGGTGATCGTGGTAGCATGATACAACTCATGCAACATGAGTTAGCAATTGATGAATCTGATCCGATACTCCCACCGTGTGTCTCTGGTACTGGCGAGGAATGTCTCCCACCCGAGAATACTCTGGGATACCACGAGTCAACCCCTCAAGGTTCTTTGTGATCTCCTCCTCGTTGTCACTCCCCTCCTGATAAGGAGCAACATCATCAATTAGGCCGATAACGCGCTTGGCTATTGGGGACATCCCAGCAGGGCACTCGGGTCCAACGTCTGCATTAACAAAGAGAAATGTTATAAACAAATATATACAAAAAAAAATTAAAAAAAATCACAAAATTAAAAAATTGATTTTTTACCTTCATCGTCAAAACCCTCTCCATTTGGTAACGACATCTCCGGATCTCCATCGAATTCGGTGCCACTGTATGGTGAATCCTCCACAACGATCTTCTGTCATCGTAGTCATGAAAAAAAATATAGGTCTGTATGACATGTGTTGACCCTCAGTGATCCTGGGCATCAAATAACTCCAACGGGTCATCCATGGGTTGCAAGGCATGGGAGGATCTACCTCAGTCAACTGGTACTAGAACAATGGCATCCGTTCCAAGAAAAAGGTCATTAGTACAGATCTGAAGCAAAATTGCTTCAGATTCCCCGTCTTAGCTTTGGTCAGCTAGCACTTTATGTTGATCTTCAGCGCCTCTGCCTAGTTGAAGATCGTCGGTGATGTGTAGTCAATAGCATACAGGAACTTCAACTTGTTAGTCTCGTGCATTGCCTAGGACGCTACCACTCTGTTGATGGTCAACAGTAGCACTCTCAGTGTCAGATCCTGGACAGTGGAAATCTCAATCTTTCCACTCTTGGATTTGAGGGCTTAGGGCAATGTTCGGTGAGCAACGTGAATATGCTTGCCCTAATCAGTCGTGGCCCGTATAAGTTGACTGGTTCCCTCTTTGGGACAACCCTGTGATGAAATATATGTCTGAAGTTTCTAACTCCATCTCTTGGTCACCAATGATGAATATTTATCGATTTGTGTCCCAAAGAATAATCAGGTACCAAAGCAACTCAGGTTGGGCCCATATCCCTAGCGTGAGAAAGAATTTGAGGAGCCCACAAGCCCTCAAAGCTTCTAGGCAATTTGGATCATTCAGTGCCTGGGTGTCCACATCTTCATGTTCTCATTCTTTCCAGTCTACCATTTTCAACGATTCTTTCCTGCAAAAGACATAGATTTGAGTCAACAATCATGCTTGGCCCATAAATTTCAAGTTTCAATGGTGGTTTTATGAGGAAATAAGGTTTTTCCCTATTCCTGGCGCTGGCACACCTATTTTAAAAATGGTTGCGCTAACGGCGTGATAGGTCGTGTTAATTACCCTCGGCCGGTGCGATTCTGTGCCCGAAAATCATGCTGACGATAAATCCTCCCTCAAAAAACCTAAAAATGGTTAAAACATGAATAAAAGGCATGAAAATGGAGTTCAGGGCCTTGGCTCTTACCTATAACTGGCGGCTCGATGAATGACCTCCCGGATCTCTCGCAATCTGCTCCAAACAATTAGGGAAAAGGTGAGTAAAAAGTCTTCACAACAAGGTAAAATGGTAAAAGGTAAAAGAAATATTTACTTTTCTTCCTTTTATTCAGTTTTTCATGAAAATATTAGGTTTTTGTAAATATTTTAACCTATTTTGCCTCAAGAATTGGATAATTCACTTTACCTTTTTGAACAACAACAGGTGATGGATGTTTGACGCGAACGACGAGTCATGTTTCAACTCTTTTCTCGACTCGTTAAACTCATATGAAAAGATTGCCAAGTATTTTTCCCTTTTGACTTGTAAAAGAGAATAAAATGGGGGGGTCCACTTTTAAGCTCTTTTCCGACCCTTTAAAATAGAAAAGATAGCCAAGCCCTTGTTGTTTCGAACTCGTTAACAGATGCAAAACATCATGTTCCTAGTATAATTTTACCCCTTTTTCAGGCTGGGATGCACTATTTACGAAAAATACTAAAATGGTCAAGCAGTTCTGTAGTATTCTTTTCTACCTTTCGGGCTCAAGAGACACAAACGTACGAAAAGGGACCATGTGGAGTTTTGTTTTCCGTTTTTTTTTTCCAATCTCTCTAAACATGAAAAAGATACCGAGTTATACCTTTGTCTGACTCGTGAAAAAATTAAACGACATCGGATTCGTCGTCATGACGGACATGAGCTTCTTCTTCCTAGGGCTTGTGAAACTTACTAGGTTGGATTCATCTGTTATCCCCTTCAAGCTTGCGATTAAAAAATAATTGGGGTACCTGCTAGGAATGGTGGGGGAAAATTTGGAAAATCAGTTGTGTCGGCAACTCACTCTTGAACACGACACTTTCTTCTTCATGTCTGGTTGGGATATCCTCCTTTGTATCATTTAACTTCCTAGGTTGGGCTGTTCATTTTTTTCCTTCCATTTGATCTCTGCCACATCATCATGACTACCGATCCTATGGATCCAAAAGCTGCCAAACTTTTAGTCGTGTCGCCGATATGTTCAAGAGTTTCCCTTCTTCAGTTACAATTACCTCTGATTCTCTGTATCATCCAAAATCATTTTGCATCCTTTTGTCTCGCTTCGATGATGTGGGATACATTATGGCCCTCCTGCGACACAATCGCTTCCTATCAACTTCAACTCATTATCTGGGAAAATGACTGAGAGACTCCCTTTCGGTACCTTAGAGCTTGCATGCCCTAAAGGCAAGTTCTTCGCACTCGACAACAAGTTCTCATCATTGGCTTTCGATCGAGTGATTTCACAGGTGTTCGACTTCAGTTCCTCTATTCACATTCCATGGATTGTGCTGATATTACCTTGAGGACCGTTGTCATCATTGGTGGTTTCTCTCGCGCTTGTTAACAATTTACATCATTGACTGGTAATCAAGCGACTTTCTAGCATGTTCGACATCAACACATCTATTCGCATGTTAAGATTTGTACCTTGATCGAGTCGTGTTGGAGTGAAGACCCTGGGCTTAGATCACACAATTTCAGGTTGCGAAGTGATGTGACATGGTTATGTTTATATGCATGTATCTTTTATATGGATGGTTGCAACCATACCATGAGTTATCATATGCGATCCTCCTCATTATTGGATGGCTGCGACCATACTATGGTTTCATTATGATCCTCTTTGTGGATGGCTACACCCATACCTGGATCCATTTACATGATCATTCTCTGGATGGTTGCGTCCATGCCACGATTCATGTATCATTTGACAGAGTTCTCAGTTATGTATATGTATCTGTACTTTCTTGCAGGTTTTCTGACAGCAGATTACAATTCCTCGCACTGATTCATAAAGCATTTCATCCCTCACTCTAGTTCGGCCTTCACTCTTTAGGGGGCACCTGTTACACAACATTTTGTCACTATCCCTGTACTCCCCATTCCTTGATCCTAGAGGACCTCTATAGTGAACCCTACATGCTTACTCTTCATGAAGAAACTCCCATTATGTCCCTCTTCATGAGTAGAACAATTCCCTTTTCACCATTTCCCCAAAATCTTCTGTTTTTCCCAGTTTACAAGGCCGATGCTCATGGCCCTTGTCCTCCTCACGCCGATATGCAGGGATTAACACTATCCCTAGCGTCGACTGGAGCGATTGAGATTTGTTCCAGTCATGCCGTCCTCTTATGGGAAGCTTTTAGATAAAAAGCCGAAGCTTCCAGCTCTAGAAGCTTCATAACAAAAGTCTGGTAAATGGTTTGGCTGGATGGGGCCGAGGATGTCAGTTTGGGCTTCTTTCCCCTATATTGATGGAACTACCTCAAGAGATAATACCTTCTCCCATGAGAAGAGGATCCATCTCCCATCCATTCATCCTATATAAACCTCCCTTTTTCCCAAGCACGAACTAGTGTTAATGTTGGTGTGCTAGTGCTAATTAAGTTTGGAGTAAACAACAAGCTATTCATAGTTGTAGCTTTCTAGTTGTGTGAGGGAGAAGTGTGAATTTGTTTTAGTGTGAATCCTAAAGGGAAAAGCCTTAAAACTATTATTGTTGAGGCCATCATGGAATGCTAGCAGAAGCATGTGGGAACCTGGTTTTGTCGGAGGAGAACAACAACCTCAAGACAATGGTTGTAATATATTCTTGATTGAATATATATGCAACTATCGATTGATTTCCTATATTATTTTTCATCTTACATGTTCATGGATTAATGTTAAAGAATTTTTAAGTAGGCTGAATTACAATTTGTCTATTATCGCGGTTGTTGTTTGATGTTGTTTACTTGTTTCAGGTGTTTGAAGAAGGAAGCGAGAGATAGTTGGAGCGAGCAAGCAAGGACATCATCAAATGGGATAAACGTACTAAGAGGTAGGCTCTCTTAATTGGTTCTAACCTAAGGAAATCTTCCATAGAATGTATCAGTTGTAGCTAGACCCATTATCGGGCTAGAGGAATTGTTTGTGTCCGCACTCATAATTTTACTTCACCACACCTTTCACCTCAATTTTCTCATAATTTCCATTATTTTCATAAATAAATGTGCCAAAAATTCCATTTTTCCTTTCCAAAGTCTTAACCATTTCCTTTGCAAATTTCCTTAGCCATACACCCCCTAGGATGTCTTGCCCAACATTAAGCTTTATAAGTGTCCCATCAACCATGGTTATTATTTTTTCCTTTATTAACTTTTATTACATGGAATTTTCACTAGGGCTGTTACAAAAATCTCCCCCTTAGGTCATACTCGGTGTTAAACCCCACCAATACATCAACAAAAATTCTAAAAAGAAAACATACTTCCCATGTAGATTTATACATAGCTCGATGCAGTATTTAGAATGATCACCTTGCTGAAAAGAAAACCAACATCATAAGAAAATGACACCCATACCGCTTATTTGAGCTTGATAACTTAGCTCATGGTGGTTTTTAGACCCATATACATATGTACATATAACAACATCACCAAAACATAAACAAAAACATATACCAAGGCATATACCAAAACACCATACCAAAACTGCTTTGCCTCAACTGAAAAACAAGGAAGGATACAGAGCACGCATCTGATCTGCCATATCCCATGTAGCCTCATCGATCCCAAAGTGATTCCACTGCACTTTAACTTTCTTGATTTCTCGGTTCTGGAGCATGAGCACCTTTTTCTGCAATATAGACTGAGGCTTTGGCTGGAATTCTCCATATGGTTCCACCTGCTATACATACCAGTCAATCACATGATCAACATCCTTAACATACTTCTTAAGAAAAGATACATGGAAAACATCATGGAATTTCACTATCGGGGGAAGTGCAATTTGATAGGCTATTGGAAAATTCCTCTCAATGATATTGAAGCGTTTGCAAAACTGTGGTGCGAACTTGGCACATGATCCAATCCATGAGGAGCTCTTCTTCGATTTGATGCATAAGTACACATATTCCCCAACCTGGAACTCCTTGAACAACGTATTCCAATCTGTATGGCTCTTCTGCCAATCCCGTGATTCCTTTAGATTCTTTTTGATCACCTGCATTTCCTATTCCATTTCTGCTAACATGTATGGTCCAATCAATACCCTATTAACCAGATCACTCCAACTGATGGGAGTGATATAACTCCGCCTATATAATGCCTCAAAAAGACTCATCCTTAATGACTCTTGACAACCATTGTTGTATGCGAACTCTACCAGTGGAAGATGCTCTTCCCATTTTTGCTACTGATGCATCACATACATCCTCAACATGTCCTCCAATATCCTATTGACCCTCTCTGTTTGTCCATATGTCTGCACATGATAAGTTGTACTGAAGGAAAACTCTCTGCCCAAACCTGTAAATAAATCATTCCAAAACTTTGAAGTGAACGTTGTATCCATGTTTGACACAATATTATGTGGAACACCATGCAACTTGACCACATATTTGATGAACATCTGTGTCACATTGCTAGCTGAGAATGTAGACTTCACTGGAAGGAAACATGCAAGCTTTGTCAAATTGTCTGCAATAACAATGATGGAATCATGTTGTCTCACTGTCCTTGAAAAACCTATGATGAAGTCCATGGGAATGACTTCCCATTTCCACTATGGAATTGCAATTGGATGTAGCAGTCCATATGAATGTTTACACTCTGCCCTTACACACTAACAATCGAAACACCTAGCCACAAACTTTGCTACATCCCTCTTCAGATTCAACCAATAATAAAATATCTTCACTCTAGTCAATATCTTCTGATAACCTGAGTGACCTGAATATGGTTTTGCATGAAACTACCTCAAGATCAACTTATTGAGTTCATTGTTTTTCGACACATATATCCTGTTTCTAAATACAACCAATCCATCCGCTGTAAGACAATAATCCACATCCTGTGCACCTGCACATGCACCTGTACCACTACCTGTATTATCAATTGTACGTGTACCTGTACTATCACATGTAACTATACATGTACTATCACCTATACCTGTACCTATGCTCTATTGCAACCTATGCATAATCTCCATGTACCTGACATCCTGCTGACTTGCCAGCAAGATCCTATCCTATAAGTATGTCCCATAGGACCTCATAGCTGCTAAGTGATTTACCTGTATCCACCTACTAAGAGAATCTTCCACTCTGTTCTCTTTACCTTTGTTGTATCTAATATAGAAATCAAACTAACTGATCGTATCCAACCACTGAGCCTACCTACCATTCAAATTCAGTTGGTCAAATAGATACCGCAAACCAATATGATCACTCATCAATGTAAAACTCCTTCCTAGAAGATAGTGTCTCTACATCTTTAATGCATGTATAAGCACTACCAACTCATGGTCATGTGTGGGTTAGTTTTTCTTGTGCTCATTCAATTTTCATGACTCATACCATACCACCTGTCCATCCTGCATAAGGACTCCACCATGTCCTCTCTTTTAAGCATCTGTGCATATGACAAACTCTTTGTCCAAATCTGCAATCTTTAACAATGATGTATATGTCAACAACTACTTAAGCTGCTTAAAACTAGCCTCACACTCCTCTGTCCATTCAAACTTCTTAACTTTTTGCTACAATAATGTGATAGGATAAGAAATTTGTGAGAAGTTCATGATGAACCTCCTATAATAGCTTGCCAAACCCATGAAAGATATCACCTCATCTAAATTCCTGGGAGCTACCCAGCCCATGATGGCCTTAGTATTTTATAGATCTATTGCAATTCCCTCCTTGGAGACAAAAGGCCCCAAGTAGTGTACCTCAGTCTGAAATAAACTACACTTGCTAAGTTTATCATACAATTGATGCTCCCTCAACAACCTCAATGCTACCGCTAAATGCTCAGAATTATCTTCCTCATTTTTAGAATATACCAATATATCATCAATGAACACAATAACAAACTTATCCAAATATGGATGCAACACACTTCATAAAGCACATAAATGTAGCTGGAGAATTAGTTAAGCCAAATTGAATTACAAAAAACTCATAATGCCCATACCTAGTCTGGAAAGTTGTCTTGTAAATGTCCTCCTCTTTGATGCATACCTGATGATACCTAGATCTCAAATCAATTTTCTAGAACACTGTTGCTCCCTTCAATTGATCGAACAAGTCATCAATCCTCAACAACAAATACCTGTTCTTTATGGTCACTTTGTTCAACTGCCTATAGTCAATGCATAATATGAGAGTACCATCTTTATTCTTCACAAACAATACCTGTGTGCCGCATGGCGATACACTTGGCCTTATGTATTCTTTTTCCAACATTTCCTTCAACTGTAGCTTCAACACAACCAACTCAGGTGTGCTCATCCTCTAAGGTGCTTTTTATGTTGGAGTTTCCCCTGACACTAACTCAATAGAAAATTCTACCTCACTGTGAGGTGGGAACTCTGTAATATCCTTAGGAAATACATCCTGAAATTGCTGCAAAACTAGGTACCTGCTCAACACATCGACATCCTCAACCTCCTTATCTTTGTCACTAGAAATGTGTACTGCAAAAATCATACACCCTTTCCATCGACTATTCTTTACTTGCATAGCTGTCACCATCCTAACCGATGTGGATTTATTCTTACCTTGCAAGACTCTTGGTTCATTGTCATCAACACATTCAATGGCCTTTTCATAACAATCTACCTTGATTCTATGAAGATACAACAAATCCATGCCCAACAACATACTATATGATCCCAAATGTAGTACATTTAGATGTGTTACGATGGGAATACAATTTAAATCAAATGTGCAAGCTCTTACCCAATAATGAACTCACTTCTTTGTACCTGTAACCAAACGCACTAACCAAGACTCTGCATGCAACTCTTTACTCAAACCACACTTATCCACCAAGTTAGGCCTAACATAGCTATAATTAGATCCAGGGTCAATCAAAATAGAAATAACTTCATGACAAATATTACCGTCCATCTCACTGATAGATGCCTGGTGTTCTGCCTGCCTGTTGTCCACGACCGCATAAATGCGAGTAATTCTATGGCCTACATCCCTAATAGTCTGTGCCTCCTATGCACAATATATTTGAGGCCTACAACACTTATTTTGTGGAAAATCTCTCTTAAGGTGCTCCTTTCTACATGTCCAACACTCCAATCGACCATTACCAACACCTTTATCCTACTGCTGCGACTCATGTCCCTGTCTAGATGCATTAAACCTCTTTTGCGGTGCCACATTTTCTTTCTCATCTACATTCTGAGGCCTTGTCCTCTTAGGCTTCCATTTACCTTTACCTTTGTCTTTTCCCTTCCATCCTTGCTAAGATTCATTCTTACGCTTTGACTGTTCATAGCAATTCTTCAATTTCCCAATAACTTCCTCAAGTGACCGAGGCTCATCATACTCAATATGATCTCTAAATGGTAATGGAAAACCACTGAAAAACTGTTGAAATTTAGCCTTCTCATCATTAAGATACGATGCATACCTCAATATCTCCAAAATCTTAGTCACGTACTCTTCATCTGTCATTAATCCCACCTTTAGCTCATAGAACTCTTTGGCCTTATTGTCGTAGTACCTTTCTGAAAAGTATTTCTTCCTGAAAGGCCTCTTAAACTCATGCCAACTCAAATTATCTATATTTTTCTCTTTGACCTGATTAACATCTTCCCACCAAATGTATGCTTTACCTTTCAAGCTGAAGATGGTGATTTTGGCCTTCATGTTATTTGTGTACTCATGCAACTCAAAGAATTTGTTCATCCCAAGTATCCAAGCCTCTACATCTTCTATATTCTTCACATCTAAATCAAAATAAGGTGGCTTCAATTTCTTAAACTCATATGGAAAGTATCCTCTCTCATTCATCCTGTAATGATGATAACGATGACAATCATGATGTCTACCAGAACCAGAACTAGAATAGTACCTGTAATCATCGCCTCTCCTATCCAGAGTTTCCAACAACCTGCCATATCTCACCGTATAAGATCTATCTGACTTGTGTATACCAGGAGACCTACTTCCATATGCACCATTAGTTCTATCCTCCTATCCATCGCTGATTCGAAGTGGCCAGTGTCATTGCAATTTTGACAAACTTTGAAGAAGTATAGCATTAACCTCTCTTGTTTCTCTTTTGCATATATGATCCTATAATTGTCAGCCTTACAAGTCCTTATTTATTCCTTTAGGCTCCTCAATGTGTCTGCCAAATCATAAGAGTGCCCCACACCATGGTTCTCATCTAATTCATAGGGAGAGTCTTTGTAGTCTACCATTTGATCTTTTTCCTACAAGGAATACTATGTCAGCTAAACCAAATCACAATAAATTTACATCCCTTAGTATAGCTCGTGGAGAATACCTTGCATGCAAGATCAATAAATCAACATGATACATGTATAACATAAACATAACATCATATAGACATACACAAATAAATGCATCAACACATAAACATCATTCTAGTTAGGATCCAGTCATCAAAGCAAGGCCATATCCACATTGCATGTGATGACCTAATGCATGAAAAAAACCCTTACTCCATGGTACACATGATTTCCACATGCAACCATCCATCATGCATAAGAAATGCCTAATCAACTAAACATACGCATAAATGCAGGTACTTGAGCATAAGCGATCAATTCTTGTAACCAAACCGACAAGACTGATACATTTAGTCAAACATACAAGAAGGTAATCAATAGACATATAATAACATGTAAGTGGAATATAACAATATGTAAGTGACATATAACAGTATGTAACTAGTCGTACACTCATGACGACGCATTCCACAAAATAACATCAAATTCTGCATGATGACATCAATATAACCATGATCAACATTATGCAAATGCAACAAGCACATGGAATGCAAGTGTAAGAGAAACACATGCAACTAACATGCATGCATGACCAACACATAACCCATCCAGTCCGAGGGGTGAACCATGCTTTGATACCACTCTGTAACACCCTCCTCCCACATCTACCCAAGTAACCATGCCAACCAGGGTAAACATGCGACGAGAGGCTACTATGATTGGATTTGACCTCCTTTGTGACCTTAAGGAAGTAGAATCGATGGAAACATAACACAAAAACATTCAACATCAGCTTCAAGACCCTTAGGATCTAATCCGACACTTCAGAAAGCTTGCCCTTCGGTCCTACTGAAGTTTTGATCAGCTTAACACTCAGTCGCTCTCATGCTATAGGCATGACAACATCCAGAAACCCAGAGTCGCTCAAAGGCTTGCCTACCAGTGTCCAGAGACTCCAGTTATGTGCCAACGTCCACTAGATTTGAGCCACTTTTTCATGCTTAGAGCCCAGGTCACTGCCGAGAATGGAATGATAACTTAGGAGAAGTAAAAGAACAGGGAAAAATGATGCAAAAGATATAAGATAAACAAAACCTTAATCAAACCCCTACTAGCCATGACAAATGTTTCATCAAACATGTCGCAAGCATGTAATCTATTAGGCAAATATGTTCCCTTGATGAAGATGATCATGGAATACTTTACTTGTGAAGGAAGGTTTAGTAGGTTATACCAGTACCACATTAGATTGACGATGCACTTTACTTCTATAAAACCACTAAACCTACCCCATTACCTATCTAGAATCATTACAAAGATGACATAAAAGGTACAGATCAAAGGGAGAAATCACTTAGCCAACCTATTCCATCATGCCCTGGTCAAAGTCATTGTATCTCATCAAATCTCACAAGTAAGTATGTCTTGGGAGGCATTCTTAGAGGTAGTAACTGTTTTGCGTATGTCCCCTTAGTCTAAGAGCACCAAAACTCCTTCATCATCTGCCCAACAGAGAGATGAGCCTTCTAGCGTGCCATTAATAGCCAAAACACGGACTAGGGTAGAGGGTTCTCAAATCTACAAGAGGGGGAAAGATTGGTTTTTTTCTCCTAAGATCACTAAGGATGGGCCTACACCTAGACCTATGACTAAATCACAAGCTAGAATATTGCCTAAGGAAGCTACATTTGAGCAAGTTCAAGGAGAAATGGAGCAGTCACCTCGGCATGTAACTGAGTCACCCTTGCAGCAAGATGAGGAGGAGATGCCTCATGAACAAGAAATCTTGGACCATGTAGAGAAGTCAAATGTAGATAATATCAAGGAACATCAAGCAAAAATCAATAATTAAAAGATGATATTGCCAAGGAAAACAAAGCTGCAAACCTTCAGAGACACATGGCTAGACATTACTACACCATGAACTAGATTTGCAAAATTAGGGTTAGGAAAATGAAAAGGAGACTTAAGAAAAACCTAATCAAGCTAAAGAAGAGGGATAACTTGGATTTTCTTGCTGATGCATCTCTATTTGTATAGGCCATCACTAAAATATGCTAAGAATGAAGTTTCAACAAATTTTGAGCAATTTTGGTTATTTTTTGAATTTTTGGTAAATTCTGGCAATTCAATTGCACAGAAGCACAATGTGGCCATGCTGCGCTTTTTCCCAGGGCATCTAAATGATGAATGGATTACATGTTTGGATATATTTTGACCTTTTCTTTACAAATATGCACTTGGTTATCCTTGTCAGCTCATAGTTTTGGAGGAAAACTTAAAAAACAGGTCAATTTTCATGTTTCTGCCACCTTTCTGGATCCCACGCTGCTCTTCTGGAGTAGCCTTGGGAGATTTGATTTTTGAGTGTCATGGAGGTGGATTTTTATAGGATTAAAGGTTTAGTGGTCTCCTAGACATCCTAGGCTATCTTCACCAACCTTCAATTCATCTTGAAGATGCATAAAGGTGACCAAAAAGGGCTCTAAAAAGGCACGTTGCGCTTCTACAAACCCACACTTCCCTTTTGACAAGCACGCTGCACTTATGTCAGAAAGTCAAATTTCAAATCTTTCTGAGTCAAAGTCACTTTCACATGATGTAATTTGTCTTCCTAGGTGTTTTCATGATGTAATTGAATGTCAGAATGATGGTTAAAGTTATCTCATGTAAATTTTATGGTTATTAATGATTGTAAAGTCAACTAAGTTAGTTTTAGGCTAAACAAGGAGTTGGTTTCTAACCTCCCTATGTTTTCGTATGGTTGGAGACATTCATGTAAATAGTTCCTATGATGATGGATTCGACCCTTAAGAGGGGGAAAGTAGTTTTTGATCTATATGTAGTTGGTTTCAAGTGAAATGAAGGGTTGGACATTTGGGAATCATTTGGTTTCAAGTGAAATGAAGGGTTGGAAATTTGGGAATCATAGTGTGGAGCTAGTATAGACCATTTTACGGTGATATTAAAGACAATTGCAGCTATAATCTTCGTATTCTTGTTGTATGATTTATTGACAATGTTTCTTCTCAGTTTTATCATCAATTTGAATATTTATTTCCCCTTGCAAACATATGTATGCTTTCTTGTGATCTTCTCATAGGTGTTTAACAGAATTCATAAGTATTATGCTCTGTTTTGATGAGATTTTCGTGTTATGTGTTCTTTCTTCTGATTAATGAATTCATAAGTTTATCCTCATTTTGGTCCTTTCCTCTTTCAACCCTATACCAAATTGCAACTAAAATATGTCATTGAACATACCTACCTTGCCCCATTTCCAACCTGGCAATTGATCGTTTGAAACCCTGACCTAGTTCCTAGACCTATGCCCCTGGTCCAACAAACCCTAAATTCAAACCCTATTGAGCTGAATATCTAGCCTAAGATCTATTTTACCTCCCAGACATTTTATTGGATGTGAGATTGCAGAGAGAGCCCTCTCTGATTTGGTAAGGCTAGCTACCAAATCCAAAGTTGGTTTGAGGTTATCTCCGTTAGTCTCCTTTCTCAGCCTTGGGACACTGAGGAGTGCTAAAATAATCTACATGTGTAACCAACAAAAATAAACATAGGGATCTTGTACTTATCTGAGAATCGCTAAGAACCATTGGTCCCTCATGTCATTTTCTACATTACCATCTGTTAGACCATAGATACATTATCCATTCATTTACAAGTAAAGACATGCAAAGAGCCTGTTGTGACCAGCAACAACCCCCCCCCCCCCCTTTTTCATTTAAGTGTTGTCCAAAATACTAAATGAATGGGGACCCTTAGTTAAAATTTAGGAAAAGCAAGAGTTTCCTTTCTTCAAAATAAGGTTACCATCGTAAGCTTGGGAAGATCTTTTGAATACTTTAAAACCTAAGTTTATGATGAGAAAAAATTCTTTAAAAAAGTTGCATCATAAAATAATAGATAAGCACCTCCATTTGGGTATAATCCCGGTATGTGCAAGATTCTCGTACTAAGCAATATATCGCATCGCAATAAGGTAATGCTAATGAGAAAGACTTCAAGATTTTACGATTTGCGATAACCCCGATCGCAAGATTGCATATCGCAGGGAATGGGCTAACAAAATATGGCAAGCATAAAACTTCTGCGATCTGCGATGTTTCGATATCGCGATAAAGCGATGGTTGCGATATTAAGCCAAATCAACTCTGCGATGTTATATTTGTGAGTTGGTGCGAGAGCGCGATAGTGCAATAATGCGATGTCGTGATCTGCGACGATTGCGAACCAAATCGCAAAATCACTCCATCACGAATCTTTCGGGCACGTTATTCAAGAAAAGCCACTTACCATAATCTGACTCAAGATCATGCGATTTTAATGATAATAAAGGAATTAATTGTCATCTATTAAATGTAGATGCGTGCTTTTGCAAAGAATTACTTCACGTAATGTGGCATATTTGATATATCTGCTGCATTTAAGACTCTCCCATCACCTTTCTTGATCAGTCATTTCCATTTCGCTTGTGAGCTGCAGGAACGAAGAACGAAGGACGATACCAAGCCATACGCAGGAAGAAATGGGAAAGAAACATAAGGCTCAGGGCTCTGAGGTGAAGGAAATGGCACCTTTATATACAGACACAGCTTGTAGCAGAGACGCAGGGATATCGACGTTGGAAAGCATGTACAGACTGCTTGAAGAAGAAAACCCCAGAATAATGAAGGTTACTGCTGTCACAGACTCACGAGGCTCTTCCGAAGCATCCTTAGAAGAAGTAGCGTGCTCATTCCTTCATCGAATAGCAGCAAGGCCCAAAATTCTCCCATATACGGATATGATCAAGTGGATACTTGACAATGCAGAAATGAACGACAAACAGTTCAAGATTCAAGGACATGGGCTCATCGGTTCATTCGCTGCATAAGACTTAAAGCTCATGTATCATCTTCCTGAACCGCAGGCGACTTACAATGCACAATTCATTAAAAAATTTGTGGCGGAGAACCCAAACCTATCAGAGACCACCTAAGATTGGTCCAGAAAAGATGAACCGCTCAAGAAAGATAAAAACGGTATGTACAGCACTGGTTCCCTCACCTCTCCGTATTGTTTTTCTGCGGCCATGCTTTGTAGATTATTTGGGATGCCGGATCTCAATAAGTTTTCGTCTGAATGGTTACCATTGATCGATGCTGCCACAAATGCCGTTATTATAGATTGGGCCAAGATATTTTCTGATAACCTATTCACGGCTATTATCAATTACCGGTCTAAAAGATCCATGTCTCAAAGGATCTATCCTCCTTTTTACCTATCCGCGTATGTTATGGATTCTATTTGTTATGGTCTAAATTTCCCGCTATGGGTTGGAAATGGACGACTCAGGACCCATTACCCATCCATGTTTATCATAAGATATTATGGGATTCTCAGTTCACTCCACATTTCTACCAGATTTGTCACGGGCTTATCTTACCCATGTATAGAATGATGTATGATAAAGAACCCCTGAGGTGCTCACCTGAGGCACAGATAGATATCATCCCCATCGCAAGATGGTTCGGAGAAGAATGGTTCACCTATATTAGAGTATTTGGAAGCACCGTCCCCCTTCATGTCCTGCCTTTGTATATTCCTGACAAACTTCTAGCTCGAGAAATTGCATATCAAACCTGTTCAGAAGGCCTAACTAAAGACCTAAAAGATAAAAAGAAGGCCATATGGCCACAGTTTCCTGTAGCTTGTGGGGCCTTTTCATTGTTCGATGTAGGTCACGCGTTCACCGAAGTAGAGGATATGACGTGTCTACAATTATTTAAATTCCCGGCAAGGCCATTTGAGCCAAATGAGGTTGCCCAGGATTTCACAACGACAGTCAAGATAAAAGTGTTCGTTGGAAAAAAGGATTTATTTGATGATATATTTCAGAGTAAAAGCTCACTTCAGGAAATGTTGCGGGAAGATCAATCGGGATTGTCTCCAAATGACCTCCAAAGATTCATGGTGTACAGGGAAAGAAGACTAGCCAGTGTTCCTCTAGAAAAGCTGCAACTACCTGCTAGAGAACCTACTCCAAGCGTTAGCCTCAGTGGGAATTCAAGCACTTCCGGATCTAAATCTAAGACTAGACAAGAAATTCCTGAGCATTCTAAAAGATCCGAAAACAACCAAGATAGGAGCAAAGAGTCAACTAAAGACACCGCTCAGTCAATGGAATTTACACAACAGGTTATCGCCTCCCCGCCAAGAGATGTCCCCCCTCTCGTCATTGAAGCACCACCCGTCACAACAGAATTAGATAAGGAATGGGAAACCTTCAACGAACTGATCAATCTTGAAGGACAAGCCCCGAAAACACCTGTGAGAAATACACAGGTAGCACAAGAAGTGGGCTCAGCGTTGCTCTTCAACGAGTGGGCTCAGCGTTGCTCTTGAAATCTCTTTAGATCACATAATAGAAGAAATACATCCCGGGTTAGCATAGATTAGATGTGCTGTTTTCATTAGATTACAATAGCATAGAATTAGATTAAAGTAGCTTAGATTAGAACTCTTAGATCAACATCATCCAACTCTGCACACACACACACCCTTAGATTGGGAAACTGGTCCCATTATCCCCAGTCGGACCCACTACACCAAACGGATAAGGAGCTGCCAACCAAGGTCCGGACCGAGTGGGTATCCCCCTTGTTGTCGACCCGATTTTCGGGGCTTCAACATATTTGGTGCTAGAAGGAGGGCCTGAAGCATAGTGTCTGTTGGAATGGTTTGAAATCATAATCATTTGAATTAGGATGGCTGCTCACAAACTTCCCATTTGGAGTTGCATCCATGTTCGCGCCTCTTCCAACACTCCACCTGAAGTGGTAAGACTGTTGTCTCAGGTAAAATTCAATGGTAAGAATAATTCTTCTGCTTTTAATCATGCCCTTCAATTTATTCAAAGTGTTTCAAGTTCGAACGTTCAAAGAATTGATGAAGGCATTTTATGCAGAATTTTTACTCTCAAATTCATGGCGGAAGCTAGAAAATGGTGTAGAACCCTCCCAGTTGCCTTAATTCACAGCTGGGACCAATTTGTCAAGGCTTTCATTTGTAAATTTGATTGCTGTGATTATGATCAGGTATATGATGAAATTGAGTATCTACGAAAATAAGATGAATCTGTTAGGGATTTTAATATGCGATTTCATCTTGATTGTCTAAAATATGATCTTGAAAATGAACTCATGAATGAAGAATCTTCAGATTATGCTGAGCATTCCCTACCTCCTATGTCTGATCCATCAGAAATTAGTCCAAGTCTTGTTTTATTTTCTTCTAATAGGAATGAAATTTCCAATTTGAATGTGCCAATCACTCATGATGAAGAAACTTCCCAAAGATTAGGAAACATGCCTGCTCTAATGCAAGAAGACAAAAGCGAGAATGTTGAAAGAAAGCCTGCCTTGGAAACAGAAAGCAACTTGGAGACAAGGTTAGATAATATCATCGCAAGTCAACAAATACAGACGCCAAGGTTAGAACAACAAATTAATTCTCTTTCAGAAAATACAAACATGCAAAGGTATGATCTAAAGCCCGATGTCTACAATGAATGTGATGAACAAGAATTTTTTCACGATGATATTTTCAAATGCATTGTTTCAGAATCACATTTTTCTCTTTATCCTGATGTATTTAGTGATGATAATTTTTCCCCCTCAGTATTAATGATATCTCAAAAAGTACAGAGGATTATTCAAATGAATCACCGTTAGGTTTTCAAGATAAAGAGGCAGCTATAGAACATCCTTTGATCATTTACAAACAAGAACGACTTGACCTTCCTTTTCTGAAAATATTGGATGAGAAAGGAAAATCTAGAGAAACCTGTAAAATCATTTATGATAGCTACTTTGATGATGATGATGTTGATTTATCTCAAGTAACTCAACAGAGCTCAGATAATGAGAGATATTCTAATTCAAGAATCATATCAGTCGATTCTCATTCCAGAGTGACGGATCATTTGCATGATTTTACTATCCAAAACAAAATCCTAATCTATGATTCGTATCATGAGCAAACCCCCATGCCTGTTCCCAATCATAACTTGTTTTCTGATTCACAAGACGTAATTCGAAATTACTCGGATCCCATAATTCTGGCCAGTTCTTGTGAAAAAGAAGATATTTCAAGTCAATCCCAGTTGTGCTGTAACATTAGTTGTACAGATAATCATTGCATTCTTTTTCGCTTGCACTCATTTTGTATAAAATCGGATTGTATTTTAAATTTTCAAACTTTTGATAGATTACTATGGTATATTGAGCACCTTATCAAAGAACATTCGAAATATGTATTACCATTTTGGAAAACTAAATTGTGTCAAGGAAATACAAAACTTTTTCAATTCCACGATCAATCAATATCAGGCTTTCAGAAGAAACTTCTATGTCATCCAAAACATCATCAACAAAAAAAAGTATTTTTGGAAACTTGCCAACAATTCGCGTTGATTGATAAATCTCTTTCCAAAAATTTCCATCTATTCTTCATTGATTTATTTAGTGATTTATATGTGGAAACTTTCCTTTTACGAGAAATTGCTAAAATCTTGACTTTAACCCATAGTAGATTACAGGCCATTAAAACTAAAAAATCATATTCGCAACCTGGCTTGTCATCTTTCCTATTACATGATCACCAATCCATAACAGAAATTCATCCTGATTTTTATGATCCAATAGGTATCCAATTGGAAAGAAGATTTCATAAGAAAGAAATTTCAGGCGGAACTCCGCCTGAAGTTACACTTTCTAATCCTACATTCAATGTTCACAGTCCAAGAAAATTTTTATTCTTAACACTGATGTTTGAAAGGTACATATGTGTAGGAATAAAAATGAAAAGATGGTTTCACTGGAAATATCATTTTACCTAGTCAATTTGTCTGTGTATAGTTAGAATAGAAGTAGGAGTAGTTTAGCTAGGTTATTAGGTGGATAATTTAATTTTTAAATGTTGGTAGGCAAAATAAGAGAAGAAATTACCCCTGTCATGTACATAAAAACAAGGGAATAGTTACCTCTCATTTCTATAAATATTTTCCTCCCTAATAAAATTTGTTGTGGTTAACAACATTTGACATTTACTAAAGACACCATTTCTCTATCAGATTTTGAACTCCTGCTTGTATAAATAGTAAGTCTTTTGGAAACTTGATCTTTATTATTAATAGATACAGTTAAAAAAAAAAAAACTTTAATCCAGATATGATACTAGTTTCAACTTCAAGAAAATTGATGAAAGCAATCTTAGTGAAGAAATTGTTTTATATCAGTACAATGAAAAGTATCAATAATAAAATGAGGATTCCCTGTAGAACAACCATTTCCAAAAACTCTATTATTGTCGTCCAGAGCTTTCTTAAGGAAAAAAATGACTTCCTCCCTGCTAAAGAAAATCGCAGCATTTAGAGAAACGACCCAAGGATACACTATATCTTGAAGAATAAGAGGTCTCATCACGAGCCGGCTTATCATAATCACAGATATTATAACTTGCTGCCTTTGCCATTACTGTCCACCAAAACAGGGCAACGACTTAAGATTGTTGAGATCAAAAGACAAGGGGTCTCATCACGAGCTAGCTTGTTCAACAAAAGTGTAAATCAAATGAATGACTGTGTCATAATTTGGCTACCAAACCAAGACATTGTTCTTTAAGAATAAAATGTAGATTTTAACCCTGTACAGAAGTTACCTGCATACGAATTCTTAAACAAAGAAAATAAACAATGCGAGAGCATAACCCATAAAACACATATGCACAGAGATTTTGCCTGGATCCCAAAACCGGGACTACCAGCTTGATTTTTCATTATATTCCTTTCAATGTTACAATACATATTTATACATGCCGAAGCATCCAATACCATGGACCGAAAACCATCGCGTCCAATACCATGGACCGAAAAACCATCGCATCCAAAAAACATGTGTGAAAATCATGCACAAAACCATAAGTGGGTCCGCCCAACCTAACATATGGTCCAAAACCATAAAGTGGGGTTACGGGTGTCCTTCAAACCCCCTATTAACTACGTGGAAAGAATATAACACAACCCAAAAATCTCCCACTTGTTGTTTTGTTTCCACAGGGGGCCATAGGAGAGCTTAGTCATTTTTTTCAGCCCTGAGATTCCCATTTCTTCTCTACACCAAGAGAACTTCTTAGAGCTCACAGATTTTGTCAATGCATCTGCAGTATTCTTCAAAGTGTCCACCTTTACCAGCAACACCTTTCTGTCTTCTATCATATCCCTCACAAAGGGATACTGAACATCAATGTGCTTTGTCTTTGAATGATAAGCAGGGTTCTTTGCCAAGAAAATTGCACTTTGGCTGTCACAGTCTATTCTTATAGCTCCCTGTACTAACCCCATACTTAAACACAATCTTTGCAACCAAACTGCTTCCTTGCTTGCATGAGTGGCTGCCATGTATTCTGCCTCTGTAGTTGATAGTGCCACTACAGATTGTTTCTTACTCATCCAACTAACTGCACCTCCAAATAGGTTAAACACATACCCACTTGTAGATCTTCTCTGATCCAGATCTCCAGCCCAGTCTGCATCAACAAAGCCATGAATATCCAACACTCTGTCCAATCCTGGTCTTCCTTGGTAGCACAAACCATAATCACTAGTGCCACGCAAATACCTGAAAACCCGCTTCACTACTGTCCAGTGCTCCTTCCCAGGTTTTGACATAAACCTGCTCAATACTCCCACTGCATGTGCAATGTCTGGTCTAGTACAGACCATTGCATACATCAGGTTACCCACTGCACTTGCATATGGAACACGAGACATGTCCTCTTCCTCTTCTTGTGTCTTGGGACACTGTTCAGCAGATAACTCACACCTACAGGAATAGGAACCTTCACCGGTTTACTATCCTGCATATTAAACCTCTGCAGTATTGTCTCGACATACTTCCTCTGGTTTAACCAGAGCTTCCTCTTTGACCGATCTCTTTTAATTTCCATGCCCAAAATATAGTTTGTAGCACCAAGATCTTTCATGTCGAATTTGGAGGACAATTGGGTCTTCAAATCCTGGATAATTTCTTTGTCATTTCCAACCAGCAACATATCATCCACATACAAGACTAGATAAATAACACGGTCACCAATTAATTTAAAATACACACAATGATCTGCTTTGCTTCTGGTGAAGCCAAGTCTCCGTATAAATGTATCAAATTTCTGATACCACATCCTTGGTGACTGTTTTAACCCATACAGAGACTTCTTTAACTTGCATACCAGTTCTTTCTTACCCTTCACTGCAAAGCCTTCAGGTTGCTTCATGTAGATTTCCTCTTCCAAATCCCCGTGAAGAAATGTTGTCTTCACATCCATCTGTTCTACCTCAAAATCAAAAGCAGCAGCAACAGATAAAAGTAATCTAATAGAAGTTACCTTGGCAACAGGAGAAAAAATATCACCAAAATCAATTCTCGGCACCTGGGAATAACCTTTTGCTACCAACCGAGCTTTGTATTTCTCCACCTTTCCTTATGCATTTGTCTTCTTCTTGAACACCCATTTGCTGCCAATGGGTTTCCTTCCAGCCGGCAACTCCACCAGATCCCAAGCCTCATTTTTGTGCAAAGATGCCATTTCATCGACCATGGCCTCTTTCCAGAGTTTTCCATCTTCTGAATCCACTGCTTCCTTCACAGTTCTGGGATCATCATCAGTAACAGACAAAGCAAAATTTTAACTGAAAGCAGATGGACTATACCTTTCTGGCTGCCTTCTTTCTCGAACTTATCTTCTCACAGCTGGAGTTTGTGGCTCTTCATCTTCTGATTCCTCCTCTGCTGCAGAGTCTGATTCTTCCTCCTTTGGCTCAAACTCTATCTTCTCAGTTTCCTTTGGTTGGACTTCATGTTGAATAACATCTTTTACCTCTCTGAACAACACATCTTGGCTGTACACAACTGTTATAGACATTTTTGTGCCTTACAACATTGAGCATGAAATGTCCATAATCTAAGGGATCCAAAGTCCCTAAACATGTTGTTCCTACCACTAGAGGAACAAGGCTAACAAACCACAGCAATTCACATAAGTTCTCCACCAGAAACTGCTCAAAAATAAGTCAATTCAGGGTCATGTCAATGGCTCCACTGACCATCTGCGCTGAATATCAATGGCAACACTGGCTACCTACGCTGAATGTCAAAGCCAACACTGGCTACCTGCGCTGAGCGAGAGTGGACATGTGACAGGCTCATTTCTCAAGGTGTCAAAACCCAGGAAGCTTCCAAAATGACACTTGCCTCAGGGAATTCGACTGGTGATGAGTAAGAGGTTCCAAATCTCCAAGTGGAAGCAAGAAACTCCAAGTGGAATCAAGAACTAACAGAGGGAGAGGACACTAGTCAGATCTCAAGCTGACTCATCCTCTCTCCAAAACATCTATATATGGATCTCTCCTCCATGAGATCTAGGGGCTGGAATTTTGTTATTGCAAAGAATTGTTGTTGGTTTGAGACTGGAATCATTGGGTGCTTAATGCTTTGAAGGGAGGTGAAGATAGGAATTCCATTCTGCTGGGAAGGAGATGCTGGATTGGAGCCCTCTGGGTTGTATCTCTTCCTGAACCTTGTTATACATCAATAAAGCTATCTTGGTTTTCTCCTATATACTGATGTATCTATGATGTGTGATTGCATTAGTGTATTTGGTTTATTTCTAATCCTGAATCATTTATGAATGTGAATATCTGTCTTTGTGTAGTGTTCTTCTCTTGTCGCAAGTAGCTGTTCTCTTGTGATCTTGTAGGAACCCGTTGAAGCTGGGCGAGCGAGAAGGAAAGTAGCTGTGAACATCCAAAGAGAAGAGGATTTGGATCGAGGGACAAACGGAAGACATCGGTTAGTCCACTCATCTCTCTTCATTCTTAATTCATAAAGGAAGAATACTAGAATAGCTGTCTCTGTTTGTTGCTAAGGCGCTGTCACACCTTAGGTGGATAGGATCGTCCTGCATAGGCATTTTTCCTCACAACAAATTGGCGACTCCGCTGGGGAGATTTGTTTTAGTCATTTTATTTGTGTCTCTATCATTGTTTGTTTCATAGACTCAACAGCAAAAATCGAACTGCTTCTGCTATTCTCAGTTGCAAAGTAGACAGTTGTTGCCTTGATCCAATCACTGGATTTGTCTATGATCTTAACAATGGACTCACAAATGATTTGATGATCCTTTGTGATAGATCTTAGTACCCCCTCAAAGCATCCCTTTGATTGTACCTTGCTTGTGTTTTTGATTTGGCTTGAAACCGTTGATTAATTAGCAATCTGTGACCCAGAACCCAGTGAGAAACGAGAGTTTCTCCTTCAGCGCAAACACTGTGAAGGCATTCTGCATTTCAACGCAGGTCCCGTGAAGGCTACCTGCGCTGAATGTCAAAACCACAGTGTTGAGGTTTCGCTGAACCAGTTTTGCCTTGTGCAGCTGGGGTTCTCTGCTCTCTGTTGCCCTGTTTTGATCTCTGATTTTTGTAGCCTGTAACCAGCATAGGTACCAGTCTGATAACTCCTTTTCTCTGCTTAAATTCCGCCTCCTTTTGTACAAAAAGACTGTGAGTGTTTTTATGTGTTTGTGGCGTCATTTACAGTTTTCCTTTGCATGAGTGAAATAATTATCCTGTAGCCCTTGATTCAGATCTGTTGACTGTGATCTTAGGAGAGAGTTCATTGGTTGTTCGCAGTAGATTATACATTTGCTTTTGCTTATTGGTTTGAGTTTGTCTCTTTTAAGTGTCGAAACAAGTGTTCATTTCGAAAGTCGCAAAGTGTTGTAATCTCTTCTACCCTTGTTGATTTCGAAAAAGTGAACTTGTTTGTACTTGTCATTTAAAAGCAAATTCAAAGTTGTACAAAAAGCTTTCTTTGTAGGCATCAATACTAAGAAAGCAGAAAACAAACACCTGCATTGTGCATTTGCATCTTGATAGTTTGCATGTTTGATTTAGGAAAAGTGCATTAGAGTGTGCTGATTGCTCTTTGAGAAAAGATGGTGTCTTTCTTTTCCCTTAGTAGCTAGGATTTTCAAAGTTGAAAAGATATAAAGCTTGCTTATCATCTTAGACTGCATTTAGGAATTGTACCATACATCTCGTGGTGATCCAGAAAGGCAAACTTCTAAAAAGATCAACTTAAAATAAACTGAATGAACCTAACAACGCTTTGCAACATAACGCACAACATAGAGGTCTAGGCTAGAGACGTGTTCCGGCGTCGTTAAGCCTGGTGACTGTCGATCTCGTGGAAGGTGGGTGATTCCTCCTGAGGGACGATAGCACCAGTATAGATTGTGCTCCCATGTACCGTCGCGTATATATTGGGAGACCCCTATGGGAATATAACCTTTATCCTTAGGAAACCGTGTCGGCCGCCCTACTGATCGCAATGCACTGAACACAGCATTCAGGAAGATCGACCGCCCGTACCTTAAAAAGTATTCTGTGGTTTTGCGAAAAGTTTGGCACACCCTCTGCCTAGAACTCCAGAGCAGTTTCTTTTGGCCTTTTTCAGACTCTATAACAGAAAAAGTCCATCCGAGCATTTGTCACTTCGGGCTTGTTAAAACATCGAAGGAGACTAGAGTCATCTTTAGATTTTTCTCGACTCTTTAAAAGTGAAAAAGCAAGTTGTGTCTAAAGCGTCGTTAACAATTTATTTTAAACGGAACAATCACCCCTTATTCCCGCGTTGATCTTTAGGTTGAAAAGATGGAGCCCACCAACCAAGGAATTCCCCTTGGTGGAAATCCTAGTCCCTTCTCCTCTTGGGGAGATGTTGGTGCGCCCCACACGGCCACATTGTCGCTTCCAGGACTGACAATTGGCCTACCAGTCTAGCTCTTTTCAACCAATGTCGTTCAGAACACCACCATTCCTGAACAGTCGAGTCAATAGTTAGACCAGACTAGAGTTTCCCACCAGCCTTCGACTTCATATAATTCTTCCTCTCCTCCTTCCTCTTCGCTTGACGGAACTGGTAGAACAAAAAACCGAGTTCTTAAGGAGAAGAAGGAGAAGAAGAAGAAGGAGCCAAAGGCGAATGGGGGCAAACAAGTGTCGTCTGACAAAAATCCACACACAGCACTGACCAGGCCTAAATCGCCATGTGTCATATGCAAGGGAGACCGCTTCCATAGAGATTGTCCCTGTATCCCTCGGATACTAAGGGACTGGTCTCCCCGTTTGCACAATTCGGTAGCATCGACCTCTGATAGCCATGTTGACAGCTCACCATCAACTAGTGGAAGTGAAGCCCCAGGACAAAGAAGGAAAGCTAGATCTCCCTGCAAACTGTGTGAAGGCGATCATGCCATCCACCGTTGTCCCTTCTTAGACGAGGCAAAAGGAGTTCTGGAAGATCGCTCGATTTTACGAGCGCAACTTCCTCCTGGATATCAAAAACTCCTGCCAAGTCCTTCACTAGTTGAGAACCCGGCCGACCCGCTCAGGTGGTCAGCCGAAGCACCTGTCATTGAAGATGAACCGTCTGAATCCATACCTGACGAAAGTCTAAAGGTTGAAACGGCAGTTGACCCGGTTTTGCCTTCAGAGGCTCTATCTTCGAATGATACCATCACAGAGGAGAATAAAGACGACACCGTCCAAATTCTCTTCATCAGCACTGACTCTGATGAACAAGGGGGCAATGCCCCCATTCCTTTATCGCAGGAAGGAAGTTCATCAGAGTGATATCCGGCCATCTATTCGGTCCCACCACCAAGCAACCTAGTTGTCTCGTTCGACTGGAACCAACTAGGCAGACCCCGGTTGCCAGCCAGTATACCATTCAGAATTATCGTCCAAATATACAGAATGGTAATGGCTGGAACTATCATTGATGAAGGGGCATCTGTGAGTATCCTTTCCTCTATTGCTTGGAAAGTGCTTGGTTCGCCTGCGCTTTTTCCTGAAATGAGAAATCTATCAGGCTTTGATAAAGGAACCAGTCGACCTTTAGGGATCCTCCCCAATGTGCCCATAACATTGAAAGGGAAGACCGTTCAAATAAATGTGATGGTCGTTCGAGGACCCTTGGATTATAACCTACTCCTTGGACGAGACTATATATATTGCATGGGAGCCATCGTCTCCTCACTCTTTAGAGTAATGTGTTTTCCGCATGAAGGAAGAGTGGTCAAGCTCGTGGACCAACTTTCATTTCCCGGATCACACATCGCAAATAGTCATGTACCATCCCTAAATGGTCTATTCACGCAAGAAGTGTCTCAACCGACGGTCCGTCCTCCTGATGAGCGCGAGTAATCTGGGAGGATATGACTGGAACCCAGGGGGCATGCATCCTGGTCTGCTTCGGTAGGAAGACTTTGGGTATAGGGTAGGTTTCCGCGGGAGAATATGACTAGTCCGTACCCCGTCCGTCTAGGAAGAGGGTTGTTCTAGAATAAGATTCTTTTTTCAAAGTTATGTGAGTTGGCGGGCTACGTCGCTCACCTTTGTCTATTTCGGTAGACATTGCCGAAGAAGTGTTTTGTTTGCTCCGTGAACGAGACAATCTTTGGGTAACCTGAAAGAGGTAAGCCTCTCTCGTTAAAACAAATGTTTTGACGGAAAAGAAGTAGAGGTAACCTTGAAATCGTACTTTATGCCTGGGGGCATGCAAACCTTTTTGAGTGCAAGCAAGGGGCGGCTATTTATTTTTTTAAATTTTTAGGACCTCTAACCCTTTAAACTCGTAGGATTAGTCGTTTCCGAACTTGCATAACGAAAGGATCCGGAGCAAAGCTTACGTAAGATCTAAGCTCCCTAAAAAATAGCATCTTCAATGAGACACTCTTATCATATGACTGGTATAATCGAGCAGTTTTAACGCGGACTTCATGCTCGTTAAAAAATAAACATAAGCTTCGAGCAGTTTTAGCACAAAGTTCATGCTCGTTAAAAAATAAACGCAAGATCCGAGCAGTTTTAACGCGGACTTCATGCTCGTTAAAAAATAAACATAAGCACTACCCGGTAAATAACCACTGTGAATGTAACTTTATCAGCCATTAAAGCCTTGGTCGTGTTTGCACCGTCACCTCCACTTTTCCATTGGCCGATAGTTCACCTCCATATGATTGTTTACCCATTTTGAGGAACAACTGCAAAGAGTGGTATCACCTAGCCATCCTTGTGACACTGCCGTGATTGGAAAATCCAACCTGTACCTGGAATCAGCTGCTAAACATGTTTATCACTCGTTCCTCAAAAGACGAGTCTTCTTTAATCTCTTTTCAGCTGACTCGTAAAATATGAAAAGATTGCCGAGTCCTTGGCCTTCCAGCTCGTTAAAGGGACAGGAAGTGCTATCCCTCCTCTAGATTTTAATCTTTTTGGACCTGAGGGATTATTGCACAAAAAGATCGAGCGCTTGTGTGTTCGGCTCGTTAAAACTATCGAAAACTCATCCCTTCTGTATTGTTTTATACTTTTTCGGACTTAAGGGATTAGATGACGAAAAAGGAATTTTGGAGTTAACTTTATGTACCTTTTCAGACTCTCTAAAAATGAAAATGACCGAGTTATCTTTGTTGTTGAACTCGTTAAAATCACTAAATAGCGACAAACTTGTCTTTAGACGAGAACGAGTTTCACTATCGCTAGGCTCGTTAAAACATAGCGATGGGCTTGCCCGAAGGGCAGGTTATAGAACAAGCATATGTTATCCTCCTCAAGCTTGACAAAAATAAAGAGGTACTGGTCAGCAATGACTGGGGAAAAATTGGGAGAAACTCAAGAAAACTTTGATGGTAGCAAGTCGCTCTTGAACATGACACTTTTCCTCCGTACCACCATCAGGTTGGGTTGTTTCATTCACCGGTCACATCGCCATGGTCTCGCCATACCATCCATAATTGGGGTAATGCTACCAATCTATCGCATCAGTGTCGCCATATGTTCAAGAGAAGTCGTTCAGAAAGAGTCAACCGTGTCCCATCCATTGCCATACATTATCCTTCATCCGTTCATGACCGCCACCCTGAATCATATGTCACAGATCATTTTCACCTCCATCAAAATCATTAGCTCCGTTCCGTGTCACTGATGTGGGATTCATTAAGGCCCTCCTTTGACGGATCGCTTCTTGTCGACATCAGCTCATTATCCAAGAAGTTGATCTAGGAACAACCCCTTCAGTACTTTGAAGCTTGCATGCCTCAATGGCAAGTTTCTCACTTCCGGCGACAGGTATACATCAATAACCTTCGACCAGAAGATTTTGCGTGGTGTTCGACGCCAAGTCCTTTATTCACACCACGTGAATTGTACTGCAGTACCTTGAGGGTCATTATCATTATCGGTGATTCCTCTCGCGCTTGTTAACGGTTTACCTCATTGACCGGTAATCAAGCGATGTCCTTCCATGTTCGACTTCAGAACAATTCTCACATGGATCGACTTGTACTTAGAGTGAAGATCGAACGAGTTTGAAGACCCCGGATCTAGTTTCATCCATCCGGGCTGCGATATATATTCAGGAAAGATAAAGACATTTTACATGTACATCATTGCAGCAGATGATCATCCTACTCAAAGGATGATAATTTCACCAAAATTATCAGTCTACCATCAGACGATTGTTTGTTCTATGTACAAAAATGAATTTATAAAGCTGAGCATGGGAATGCCCGCCTCAGCTAGATCATGAAAGCAGTATGAAAAATAATGTATTGTATTGTATCTTATTACAGGTCTCCTCCCAGCATTGGATGAACTTCAGACCCTCCTGGATAAAGCATTTCACCCGATAAACGGCCTCACACTTTAGGGGGCAACTGTTATAGACATTTTTGTGCCTTACAACATTGAGCATGAAATGTCCATAATCTAAGGGATCCAAAGTCCCTAAACATGTTGTTCCTACCCCTAGAGGAACAAGGCTAACAAACCACAGCGATTCACAGAAGTTCTCCACCAGAAGCTGCTCAAAAACAAGTCAATTCAGGGTCATGTCAATGGCTCCACTGACCATCTGCGCTGAATGTCAATGGCAACACTGGCTACCTGTGCTGAATGTCAAAGCCAACACTGGCTACCTGCGCTGAGCGAGAGTGGACATGTGGCAGGCTCATTTCTCAAGGTGTCAAAACCCAGGAAGCTTCCAAAATGACACTTGCCTCAGGGAATTCGACTGGTGATGAGTAAGAGGTTCCAAATCTCCAAGTGGAAGCAAGAACCTCCAAGTGGAATCAAGAACTAACAGAGGGAGAGGACACTAGTCAGATCTCAAGCTGACTCATCCTCTCTCCAAAACATCTATATATGGATCTCTCCTCCATGAGATCTAGGGGCTGGAATTTTGTTATTGCAAAGAATTGCTGTTGGTTTGAGACTGGAATCATTGGGTGCTTAATGCTTTAAAGGGAGGTGAAGATAGGAATTCCATTCTGCTGGGAAGGAGATGCTGGATTGGAGCCCTCTGGGTTGTATCTCTTCCTGAACCTTGTTATACATCAATAAAGCTATCTTGGTTTTCTCCTATATACTGATGTATCTATGATGTGTGATTGCATTAGTGTATTGGGTTTATTTCTAATCCTGAATCATTTATGAATGTGAATATATGTCTTTATGTAGTGTTCTTCTCTTGTCGGAAGTAGCTGTTCTCTTGTTGCAAGTAGCTGTTCTCTTGTGATCTTGCAGGAACTCGTTGAAGCTGGGCGAGCGAGAAGGCAAGTAGCTGTGAACACCCAAAGAGAAGAGGATTTGGATCGAGGGACAAACGGAAGACATCGGTTAGTCCACTCATCTCTCTTCATTCTTAATTCATAAAGGAAGAATACTAGAATAGCTGTCTCTGTTTGTTGCTAAGGCACTGTCACACCTTAGGTGGACAGGATCGTCCTGCATAGGCATTTTTCCCCACAACAACAACCTTCCGTGTGACTGGGTTCCAAAGCTTATAATCCTTTAAACCATCCTTATACCCAATAAAGATGCACTTTTTAGATTTACTATCCAACTTGGTTCGTTTCTCCTTTGGAACATGTACATATGCATCACATCCAAATACCCTTAGATGTGAAAGAGAGGGTTTCTTACCAGTCCATACTTCTTGTCGAGTCTTATCCTCCAACGCTGATGAAGGTGATTTGTTGATCAGGTAACATGCAGTATCCACCACCTCTACCCAGAATTCCTGTCCTAACTCGGCACCACTGAGCATGCTTCTTGCCCTTTCCATCAACGTCTTGTTCATTCTTTCTGCGACTCCATTTTGCTGAGGTGTATATGGAGTAGTCTTCTGCCGTGCTATACCACACTTCTTACAAAATTCTTCAAATTCCTTGCTGCAAAATTCTCCACCATTATCTGTCCTCAACACCTTTATCTTCTTCTCTGTCTGATTTTCCACCAGAGCCTTAAATTCTTTAAACCTGTCAAAGACTTCAGATTTCTTCTTAAGGAAATATATCCATGTATTCCTTGAGAAGTCATCTATGAATGATACATAGTACATAGACTTACCCAGTGATGGAACCTTCACAGGTCCAAACACATCACTGTGCACAAGCTCTAATATCTGTTTCGTCCTCTTACCACCAGAGGGGAAACTCACACGATTCTGCTTCCCATACACACAATTTTCACAGAAATCAAAATCTAGAGAGCTATCATTCATACCTTCTACCATACCTTTACCATGAAGTATTCGAAGGCCCTTCTCTCCAATATGTCCAAGCCTTTGATGCCACAACATGGTCTTCTCTCCAGAGACCACTAGATTTTCTACTCCATTTTCAAGAACCATAGAACTATTGCACCCATCAACAACAGTGCTACCTTGCAGCATGTACAGAGTTCCAATCCGAACTCCCCGCATCAATATCAGTGCTCCTCGAACCATCTTGCAGGTATCTTTCTCGAACATCGTCTTTACACCTGCATCATCCAACTTGCTTACAGAAATCAGATTTCTGGCCAATGCAGGAATATGTAGAACACTCGGAAGTGTTCTAACCCTTCTACCTTGCAACTTCAACTTTACTTTTCCCCGACCAATGATTCTAGCCTTCCTATCATCTCCTAAGAAGACATCACCACCATCGTATTTCTCATACTCGCAGAACCACTTTCTATGGGGAGTGAAGTGAAAGAATGCACCTGAGTCAATCAACCATGCCTCATGATCTACATGTGTACTTGAAGAAGCCAAGTACACATCCCCACCTTCATCTGAGGTGGTTTTCGCCTCTGCAGAAGGAGCATCATCAGATCCCTTTCCTTTATCAGGAGCTTTAGATTTACAATCCCTTCTGAAGTGCCCTTCCTTTCCGCATTTCCAGCACACCACCTTTGTAGGTTTTCCTGGAGATTTAGATCTCCCTCTCGATGACTTATTTTTGTTTATGTTCTGGGACCGTCCTCATACAGACAAGGCATCACCATTCTGGTTGTCCATATTTTTCTGTCTCATCTCCTCCGTCAGCAAGGCTGAGACTATTTCATCAAACTGCAAAGCAGTTGCATTGCTACCTATTGCAATAACCAGACTATCCCACGAATCTGGTAGAGAACACAACAGACTGATGCACTTATCTTCATTTGAAATTTTAATATCAACAGATAATAACTGACTTACCACAGTATTAAACGCATTTAGATGCTCTGTCACCGAGTCTCCATCTTTCATCCTCAGGTTATACAGCTTTTTCCGCAGGAATAGTTTATTCACCAGAGACTTGGATTGGTACAAAGTCCCTAACTTGACCCACAAAGCCTTTGCCGTAGCTTCCCTTGATACATTCAGCAATACTGAATCTGAGACACACAATCGTATTGTGCTCTTTGCCTTCCGATCCAACTTCTTCCATTCTTCATCGGTCACTCCCGATGGTTTAGTACCCGGATCTACAGCGATCCATTGATCTTTATCCACCAACAGATCCTCCATCTTGAGTTTCCACAACTCAAAATTCTGACCATTGAACTTCTCAATCTCTATCTTTCCACTGCTCACCATCTTCTTTCACCATCAGAATCGATCTCGCAGATCTCCCACTAAACAGGGTCTACCACAGGCCCGAGCGAAACCCCTCAGCAACAAAGGCGTCCCCTTGAAGCCAAAACAGCTCTGATACCAAATGTAGATTTTAACCCTGTACAGAAATTACCTGCATATGAATTCTTAAACAAAGAAAATAAACAATGCGAGAGCATAACCCATAAAACACATATGCACAGAGATTTTTCCCTGGATCCCAAAACCGGGACTACCAGCTTGATTTTTCATTATATTCCTTTCAATGTTACAATACATATTTATACATGCTGAAACATCCAATACCATGGACTGAAAACCATCGCGTCCAATACCATGGACCGAAAAACCATCGCGTCCAAAAAACATGTGCGAAAATCATGCACAAAACCATAGGTGGGTCCGCCCAACCTAACATATGGTCCAAAACCAAAATTTTCAGGGGCGCTGCCCCGGATCCCATAAAGTGGGGTTACGGGTGTCCTTCAAACCCCCTATTAACTACGTGGAAAGAATATAACACAACCCAACATAAAAAAGAGAAAAAGTGTCAATATGGGTTTTTCTTTGAAAGTTGTAGATCACCTTAAGCAGGATAAAGGATCATTACTGGGTAATAGGTAACCCTGTCGAGGCTATGAACGCCTGCTGGCAGCAGAGGCTCTACCTATGACAAATGAGCATATTTAAAAAACTGGTACACAGGGAAGACCTTATTTTATCTTTACAAGACCAAGTAATGGCTGATCTAAATGCAAGGACAAGTTGAGGAAGCAAATAATTAAAATAGAAAGAGGTTGGAACAAAATGTCATTGACAGTTTGGAGTATAATGTGCTTTATCTTTTTATAATAAAGATTAATTTTCTAAAAAAATTTTGTTTTGGAAATTTGAAAATTTCAATAGAAAATCAGAGATAACTGGTTCTCCCAAGTGAATCGCCAATTGTTGTGACCAGCAACAACCGCCCCCCACCCACCCCCCCCCCCCCCCCTTTTTCATTTAAGTGTTGTCCAAAATACTAAATGAATGGGGACCCTTAGTTAAAATTTAGGAAAAGCAAGAGTTTCCTTTCTTCAAAATAAGGTTACCATCGTAAGCTTAGGAAGATCTTTTGAATACTTTAAAACCTAAGTTTATGATGAGAAAAAATTCTTTAAAAAAGCTGCATCATAAAATAATAGATAAGCACCTCCATTTGGGTATAATCCCGGTATGTGGAAGATTCTCGTACTAAGTAATATATCGCATCGCAATAAGGTAATGCTAATGAGAAAGACTTCAAGATTTTCCGATTTGCGATAACCCCGATCGCAAGATCCCATATCGCAGGGAATGGGCTAACAAAATATGGCAAGCATAAAACTTCTGCGATCTGCGATGTTGCGATATCGCGATAAAGCGATGGTTGTGATATTAAGCCAAATCAAATCTGCGATGTTATATTTGTGAGTTGGTGCGAGAGCGTGATAGTGCAATAATGCGATGTCGCGATTTGCGACGATTGCGAACCAAATCGCAAAATCACTCCATCACGAATCTTTCGGGCACGTTATTCAAGAAAGGCCACTTACCATAATCTGACTCAAGATCATGCGCTTTTAATGATAATAAAGGAATTAGTTGTCATCTATTAAATGTAGACGCGTGCTTTTGCAAAGAATTACTTCACGTAAGGTGGCATATTTGATACATCTGCTGCATTTAAGACTCTCCCATCACCTTTCTTGATCAGTCATTTCCATTTCGCTTGTGAGCTGCAGGAACGAAGAACGAAGGACGATACCAAGCCATACGCAGGAAGAAATGGGAAAGAAAAATAAGGCTCAGGGATCTGAGGTGAAGGAAATGGCACCTTTATATACAGACACAGCTTGTAGCAGAGACGCAGGGATATCGATGTGGGAAAGCATGTACAGACTGCTTGAAGAAGAAAACCCCAGAATAATGAAGGTTACCGCTGTCACAGACTCACAGGGCTCTTCTGAAGCATCCTTAGAAGAAATAGCATGCTCATTCCTTCATCGGATAGCAGCAAGGCCCAAAATTCTCCCATATACGGATATGATCAAGTGGATACTTGACAATGCAGAAATGAACGACAGACAATTCAAGATTCAAGGACATGGGCTCATCGGGTCATTCGTTGCATAAGACTTAAATCTCATGTATCATCTTCCTGAACCGCAGGTGACTTACAATGCACAATTCATTAAAAAATTTGTGGCGGAGAACCCAAACCTATCAGAGACCACCAAAGATTGGTCCAAAAAAGATGAACCGCTCAAGAAAGATAAAAATGGTATGTACAGCACTGGTTCCCTCACCTCTCCGTATTGTTTTGCTGCGGCCATGCTTTGTAGATTATTTGGGATGCCAGATATCAATAAGTTTTCGTCTGAATGGTTACCATTGATTGATGCCGCCACAAATTCCGTTATTATAGATTGGGCCAAGATCTTTTCTGATAACCTATTCACGGCTATTATCAATTACCGGTCTAAAAGATCCATGTCTCAAAGGATCTATCCTCCTTTTTACCTATCCGCATATGTTATGGATTCTATTTGTTATGTGTCTAAATTTCCCGCTATGGGTTGGAAATGGACAACTTAGGACCCATTACCCATCCATGTTTATCATAAGATATTATGGGATTCTCAGTTCACTCCACATTTCTACCAGATTTGTCACGGGCTTATCTTACCCATGTATAGAATGATGTATGATAGAGAACCCCCGAGGTGCTCACCTGAGGCACAGATAGATATCATCCCCATCGCAAGATGGTTCGGAGAAGAATGGTTCACCTATATTAGAGTATTTGGAAGCACCGTGCCCCCTAATGTCCTGCCTTTGTATATTCCTGACAAACTTCTGGCTCGAGAAATTTCATATCAAACCTGTTCAGAAGGCGGCTTAACTAAATACCTAAAAGATAAAAAGAAGGCCATATGGCCACAGTTTCCTGTAGCTTGTGGGGTCTTTTCATTGTTCGATGTAGGTCACGCGTTCACCGAAGTAGAGAATATGACGTGTCTACAATTATTTAAATTCCCGGCAAGGCCATTTGACCCAAATGAGGTTGCCCAGGATTTCACAACGACAGTCAAGATAAAAGTGTTCGTTGGAAAAAAGGATTTATTTGATGATATATTTCAGAGTAAAAGCTCACTTCAGGAAATTTTGCGGGAAGCTCAATCGTGATTGTCTCCAGACGACCTCCAAAGATTCATGGTGTACAGGGAAAGAAGACTAGCCAGTGTTCCTCTAGAAAAGCTGCAACTACCTGCCAGAGAACCTACTCCAAGCGTTAGCCTCAGTGGGAATTCAAGCACTTCCGGATCTAAATCTAAGACTAGAAAAGAAATGCCTGAGCATTCTAAAAGATCCAAAAACAACCAAGATAGGAGCAAAGAGTCAACTAAAGACACCGCTCAGTCAATGGAATTTACACAACAGCAGGTTATTGCCTCCCCGCCAAGAGATGTCCCCCCTCTCGTCATTGAAGCACCACCCGTCACAATAGAATTAGATAAGGAATGGGAAACCTTCAACGAACTGATCAATCTTGAAGGACAAGCCCCAAAAACACCTGTGAGCAATACACAGGTAGCACAAGAAGTGGGCTCAGCGTTGCTCTTCAACGAGTGGGACGTTCAAATCAGGGAGGCAGAACAAGCAGAATGGAAGCAGAAGGTGCCAAAAAAGGGAAAAGCGGTCCAAGCACTAAACATGTTAAATTGGGAGTGTTACTGGGCATACTTGGTGAAGCCGCATAGTCAGTGGATGACTGTGAAATGTATCATAAATGCGGCCGAAAAAGTGGTGCCAGCTCTCATAGATTCCGTTTTCTTAGCCCAGCTCAAAGCAGAAGTCAGCCAACCGACTCTCCTTAAACCAATGATGAATGCATGCAGCTTTAAAGATCAGATTCAGAAGTAGCTTAATTTAGAATGTTGTTTTTTACTTAAAAAATTAGATCAGAAAAAGGACGGTCATTTGAAAACCGCATCCTAAATTTTGTAAATAAACTATTATTAGAATTAGGAAGTAGTATTTAAACCTTTCTCATGCATTTAGAGAAGGGTCCAGAAATTGGTCAAAAACTTGTCCTCAGAACATGCACTTCTGCACCCTCAAAGGAGGTTTTGATGAATGAATGGATCAAGGATTATTAATGTTTGCATTTGATATCTGCTACTGATGTTGCACTTTTGTACTCTTGGTAGATATTAGAACAAGTAGAGATAAATCATTGTTTCTTGAAGCTTATGAGTAGGACCAGTCATAAATGGTACTTTTATCTCTTGGCCATTTCTGCTTATATTCTTAAAGTGATATACAGTTTTTAGTTGTTTATATGTTATTGCATGAATTTTTGAGTTACCATTTGGCACTTTTGTACGGTGGAGTCATATGTTTGATATATGAATAACTTATTATGCGATATGCTGTTCACAACTGTTTTGCCTAACTTTTTATGCAAAGTGGTTCATCTTAATTGATTTCCATTCTTATGATAGCTGAATGATATTTATTACCAGTTATTATTTGAAATCTCTTTAGATCGCATAATAGAAGAAATACATCCCGGGTTAGCATAGATTAGATGTGTTGTTTTCATTAGATTACAATAGCATAGAATTAGATTAAAGTAGCTTAGATTAGAACTCTTAGATCAACATCATCCAACTCTGCACACACACACACACCCTTAGATTGGGAAACTGGTCCCATTATCCCCAGTCGGTCCCGCTACACCAAACGGATAAGGAGCTGCTGACCAAGATCCGGAATGGGTTGGTATCCCCCTTGTTGTCGACCCGATTTTCGGGGCTTCAACAGAGCCATACATAGTTGCTGTCATAAAACACACATATAACTAGCATAATAACAAAAACAATGCTCATGATAGTACATCCATATAGACCACATATAATCCATAAAAATGCTCATAGAAATAAAAGGAGAAATAACCTTTTATTCATGATGCAAAACCAAACTCTATATGGGACTTCCACGTTCCACCCGTCCAATATAGAATGATTAAGCTAGATCTCTCTTCATCCATTCACCCCTGTTCCATATTCCAAACATGAATGTGGGACTTAAGCCAAAAGAATCAACTAGGTCATAACGAGGCTAAACCACCTCACCCTCTGTAGGAATTTACAGGGTAAGTTCCTCAGAAAGAACACCAAAGGACACCGTTCACAAACAGATCGCAGATCAATACACCAGTACTTTTGACGTGGTTAAAACCCTCAAAGAGGGAAACAGTCCACGACCTAAGCCAACACGACCACTTCAGGCAATTTATTAATAAAAGAATGAAAATTTACATAAGATTCTCTCATGAACGGCTAACCTACAAATGACCCTCCATGCTCTTTAAATAGAGATCATGGACCAATAGGGTGTTAAGCCACGGATCAAGTGTTGGTAATACCGAGGAGAGAATGAACTGTCGGATCACTACATATCGTGACCGTCGCATTGTAAGTTACAAAATGTACATAGTAAAGAAACACACTTTACCTAACTCTATACCTAACTCTATACTAGACCAAGTTGTACTTAACTATTTCCTATGTGTCGGAATATCCTAACATCCCCCCTTAAGAACAACTTGGGATAGGATTGAAGGATTTACAAATATGACACAATAGGAGAAGGAAGGAGGCACTAGAGCCTATCCCCCCTTAGTGACAACTTCCTGAACTCCAACCATAAATCGAAGTTTAGTGAACTTCGCCTCTGTGAGAGCCTTTGTAAAGATGTCTGCAACTTGATCATATGTTGAACAATATTGCACTTCAAGAACATGGTCATGAATGAGCTTTTTGATGAAGTGCATGTGAAGTTCAATGTGTTTGCTGTGCTAATGTTGGATTGGATCTTTTCATAGTTGAATGGCACTTTGATTATCACACCAAAGTATAGTCGGATGCTGCTGCTGAAAGCCAAACTCTGACAAGATCTGACGAAGCCACAAGGCTTTCTTACTAGCTTCTACGGCACCACAATACTCTGCTTCTGCTGAAGAAAGAGAAATGGCACCTTGTTTCTTGCAAGCCCATGTAATAGGTCCTGAACCAAGAGTGAACACATAACCTGTAGTAGACTTCCGATCATCAAGGTCACCAGCCCAATCGGAATCAGTGAAACCAACCAATAGAGGAGATGCTTCAGCACTGTAATGAATCCCAAACTGAACTGTACCTCGAACATAACAAAGTATTCTTTTAGCTGCTTTCCAATGACTTTCACGTGGGTTTTGCATAAACCGAGCAACAAGGCCAACAACAAAGGAAAGGTCAGGATGAGTATGGGTTAGATACAAAAGTTTTCCTACAAGTTGACGGTATAAGGTAGCATCAACTTCAGGAGAAGTACAAGTGACTGAAAGTTTGCCTCTAGACTAAAAGGGAGAAGGGGCTGGCTTACAGTCTTCCATGTGAAAATGGCGTAGAATATCACAAGCATACTTGGATTGGGAAAGGGAAATACCTTCCTTGGATTGCAAGACTTGAAGACCAAGAAAATAATGTAAGTGTCCTAAGTCTGTCATTTCAAACTTCCTTTTAAGGCTAAACTTCACATGGTTTATAAGGTTGGGATCACTACCAGTCAGGAAAAGATCATCAACATAAAGAACAAGAATGATAAGAGACTTGCCCACTTTCTTGGTGTAGACAGTATTGTCAGAATGACACCTAGAAAAGCCATTTTCTAAAAGAAAGTTATCCATTTTGGCATACCAAGCTCGAGGAGCTTGCTTGAGACCATAAAGGGATTTCTTAAGCCAACATACAAGGCTGGAGTCTGTTTGAATAAAGCCAATAGGTTGTTCCATATAGATTTCTTCATGCAAGTCCCCATGCAAGAAGGCGGATTTAACATCCATCTGATGGACTTCCCATTTGAAAGAGGCAGCAAGGGAAAGAACAAGGTGGATAGAGTTCATTTTGGCAACAGGGGAGAAGGTTTCAGTATAGTCAATGCCTTCAGCTTGTGAAAAACCCTTAGCAACAAGACGAGCTTTATATTTATCAACTTTCCCATCTGGTCCATACTTGGTTCTATAAACCAATTTGCATCTAACAAGTTTTCGTCCCTTTGGTAGAGGAACAAGATCCCATGTATCATTTGCCAATAATGAATGATATTCTTCATTCATAGCTGCTTCCCAATCTGGATGGCCTGAAGCTTTTACAAAGGTGTCAGGATCATAATTCACTGAAGCTTGAGCCAGTAAAGAGGAGGCTCTCTCGAACTGAGAACGTGTACGTCGCTAATCTATAGGATCACCGGCAAGATCACCTGCTGCATCCCGAGTAGCACGGACCCATTTTGGAAGCTGAGGAGCTGAAGGAGGATCCTGAGAAGGTGGGGGAGGATTTTCATCCTCACTTTCATCATCTGAAGAAGAAATATTTTCAAAAGTAGAAGAGATAGGGAGAGGTGGCACATCCGCCAAACTAGGCTTGCTGGCCGATATATTTTCAGCAAACTTTACATCTCTTCTAATGATAACATTTTTGGACTTAAGTGGAATAAGTCTATATCCTTTGACATCTTCAGAATATCCAACAAAAATACATTTTTCACTCTTAGGTTCTAAAGCTTTATGTTTCTCATCTAGAATATGGACCCATGCTTCACTTCCAAAAACACGAAAGTGACTTACATCTGGTTTGATTGAGCTCCATGCTTCTTCTGGAGTGATATTCTTTAAAACCTTAGTAGGAGTGCGATTTATTATGTAATTTTCACAGTTAATTGCTTATGCCCAATAATTAAGACTAAGTCCTTTAGATTGAAGCATACAATTAGCCATTTCCTTTAAGGTGCGATTCTTCCTTTCAGCTACACCATTTTGTTGTGGAGTATATGGAACAATATGTTGCATTTGAATTCCATTCTCAGTGCAAAAGTTGATGAATGTGTTTTTAACATATTCTCCGCCATTATCAGATCTTAGCTTAAGAATTTGATGTCCAGATTGTTTTTCAACAAAGGCCTTAAAGGCCAAGAACATGTTAAATACTTCACTCTTGAGTTTTAAGAAGTATACCCAAGTGCATCTGGAGAAATCATCAATGAAAGTTAAGAAATACTTGTAGCCAGAGAATGAAGCAACTGGAAGTGGACCACATAAATCACTATGCACGAGTTGTAAAGGGGCTGAGGCGTGCCAAGAGGCACGTTTTTCAAAACTGCCCCGACGATGTTTTCCGAGTACACATCCGGAACAAACACCATCTCTGCAAGATACCATTGGAAGACCTGTCACCATATTTTCTTTACATAGATTCTGAAGAGAGGGATAGTTTAAGTGACCAAATCGCTCATGCCAAAGTTTTCTCACTTCATCATTATGAGCAACAAATATTGAGGGAAGATTTGATGACCCAAAGTTGTGAAACTTATACAACCTTGTAGAATCATTAGCAATGCCAGTAGCTAAAATCTGTCTAGGATCTCTTAGGTCCTTAATTACAACATTGTGAGGTGAAAATTCAACGATTTTACCTTCACCTGAATGGGTTATCGGATATACAGATAGAAGGTTGCAGGATAAGGTTGGAACACATAATACATCATTAAACTGACCATTGTCTAGATGAACAGTTCCAGTCCCTACAACACTAAGAGATCTATCATCACCAACATATATATTTTTGGTGTTACAATCATTTAAAGAAGAAAACATGGCTTTGTTTTTGGCCATGTGATAAGAAGCTCCAGAATCAATGAGCCACTCATGAGAATGAGAAGAAGAAGATACATTTAGTGCATAGCCAGACCGAGATGCTTGACAACCACATGCAGAAAGTTCCATTCTTGAAGATGAAGATGAAGTTGAAGATTGCTCTAAATGGATGTTAGGCTTCTTCATTGCTGCTTCCAAGGCTTCCATATTCTTAAAGCATTTGGATTCTAAGTGGCCATCTCAATTACAAAAGTTGCAATTTCTATCAGTCTTCTTCCATTTGTTTTTATTTGTCTTATCATTTTGTTGAAATGATTTTTCATTTTGAGGTGGAAATTGCTTAGGACCATTCCTTTTAGGATACGACTTCTTAGGATTATTTGAATTTGTTTGCTGCTGGGCGGCTAACGCTTTATTAGAAGAGTTTCCAAGATGAAGAAGACCAAGGTGTAAGAGTTTTTCTTGTTCTCTTATTAAAGAATCACAAAAGGAATCAAAGGAAGGGGACTTGTAGGCTTGTCCTTGAGAAATGAAGGCTTCTCTTGTAGAATGGAAGGTGGAAACAAACACAGAATAGGCTGGTCCCAACTTAGTAAGAATGGAGTAGATAAGGCTACTATCTTCTTTCTTAACCTTAACACCTTCCAAGAGAAGTCTAAGGGTCTTGAACTTGGACAAAAAATCTTCAATGCAAGAAAAATTATTGGGGTCCAATGTAAGCAATTCATTTTCAAGTTGATGGGCTTTAAGTTCATTTTTAGTTCCAAAGACTTTAGTAATCTGTTTCATTGCTTCATCAGGAGTATAAAGTTCTGCAATATGGAATCAAAGAGGAGGAATCACCCAACCTTCGATGAAAACGATAGTTACTAGATTTTACAATGTCAAAACATGTCTCTAGCCTAGACCTCTAGATGTGTTGCGTTAGGTTCCAAAGCGTTGTTAAGTTCATTGAAATTTATTTTAGAGTCAATCTTGCTTAGAAGTTTGCCTTTCAAGGTTCACCACGTGATGTAGATGTAAAATTCCTAAATATTCAATCTAAAATGATAAACAATCATTGTTTACTTTTTAGCAATGAAAATCCTAGCTACTAAGGAAAGAAGATTACGATTTCCTTCAAACAGAGAGAAAAGAGCACACACTAAATGCACTTTTCCTAAATCATTTTTCGCACACAGTCTAAATACAAATGCAAATGCATGTGTTTGTTTTTCATTCCCTTTAATGTGAAGAATGCAGAAAAGGAAAACTGAGTATAGATCTGAAATATTTTCTTCAAAGCGACATTTCGACAATTTAGTTTCAAAATGAAAGAAAGACTAAAGCTTTCGACACTTCAAATATTAACAATCCAAATCAAATACACGTCAAAAGGTTCAATCGACTATCTAGAGAAGGAAGACTTTATGACACTTCTCTTCTTTGACACAAAACGACAACTAGGACATTTTTGCACCAAAACGATAGTTCGATTCGAGTAACTTTTTGACTAAGGATCGTAAATGATGGAAAAATACATAAAAATATTTACTAATCCTAATCAATGGAGGTTGGACTATGCAAATCAAGGAGGCTTCAGCAATGAGATACTGATCACAAGCAGCAAAACAACTAAATAGAGCTGGAAACAAGGACAAAAAACCCAAATTTCAAAGAGAGAAACAGGATTACACAGTCATCGCACCTGTGATTCATAGAAACAGGGATGCATCTCACTTTCTACACACGGGAGGTGCGACACATACTGGCTTCTAGTGATGGACAATGCGATGGGCCAAGGAGCAAAACTGAGGTGGGTTTTTGCTCAAATTTGTAGCTCAGTTCAGTGATTTAAGTTGAGATATGATGGACAGTTAAAAAAAAAAGTACAGGGGTATGATCTTAGGATGTTATTGAGCTACCACAAGGGTGTTTAGAACGCTTGCAAGTCAGATGTTCAGCTCATAAACTAAACCGGAGGTTGACTGAAGCAACATTCATCTACTATGCACTTACAGAGCAAGAGCAGTTCGAAGGCTATCTGGCTAACTTCAGGCTCCATCTATAGCTTATAAAGCAAACAACAATAACAAAAAAACAAACTATTTTCTCCCCAGTGGAGTCGCCATTTTGTTTCCAGGAAAACTAGTGTCTTTTCGATCTACTAGTCCCACTAAGATTGGCAGCTATCTTAGAAACAAACAATCAAAGCAATTTGTGATTTCCTCTATGTATGATAGATAAGAGAGAAGCAAAGGACCAACCTGGATCTTTTGCTTGACTCCTTGCTCGATTTCTCTCCCCTTTGATAGAGCTTGCAACTCCTATCCTACTTGTCCCGCTTAGAGAATACTTGTAGAAACAAAGTAACAGAACACCATCAAAGCATCTCGATCTATTATATCATAAACAATGTAGAATCAGAAATACATTGAACATACAATGGCATTTACAAATAACAAGATTCACAAGCACATGATTGTATGGAGGAAAACTCATAGAAATTTATTAAAATAGTAGGGAGAATTACAACCCAGCTGTCTGATCCAGCATCATCCTCCTCATGAAAAACAAGATCACCCAACAATGCAATGCTTCTTCTCAAAGACAAATTATCAGCACTTCCTTACAAATTACAAAATTCCAGCCTCCAGATCTCTCAGATGAGGGATCCATTTATAGATGTTTGCAGAGGTGTGAGTCATCTCTGGGTTTTTGATTAGTTTCATTCCACTTGTAGTTCTTAGTTCCACTTGGAGATTTCTTGGATCTCTTACTCATCCCTGGGTGAATTCAGAGAGGCAAGTGTCATAGGAGAAGTTTCTAGAAGATTCCATGAGCATCCACTTAGCAAACTGTCTCAGAAATTTGTCCATTCTCACTCATCGCACCTCACAGAAGGCTTCTTCAGTATGCATCACACCTGGCTAGTGTAGGAGTCAGTATGCATTGCACACTGACAGTGGAGCAGTCAGTATGGTCTAGTTTTGGCCAGTTCTGAGTGGCTTTTTTAGGTGGAAATTTTGGGGAATGATGTAATCAATTGACTATGATCCTTTAGGGTATGAAACAACACTTTTAGGGGTTAAAGAGCCCTTGGTTTATCGACATATAAGAGTGGGGTTGCAGTGCCCAAATATGTCTATAAGACTTGGGACCTTTGACAGACTGTAAGATTATCTATAGAAGCTACCAAGTTATACACATGTTCATCTATAAATATCAATTAACGAAGTATGTAAAGAGTATTACCTCAAGTCTCCTTCTAGATTTGTTTGGATATCGCAAATGCAACCAAGAGGAACTCCCTCAAAGCCGGCTCCAAATCAATTTCTGCACAAAGGAAAGGCAAATACAATCACCGCATACAACCTGAAAATTGATATATGAATACACAACGAACATATATTTGCATACAACTAAACTACTCATACACACAAGTATCGAATGCACAACTTAATGAACAATGTTACCGACACTATGGAGTAGGGAACACAATTGCAGTTCTGTATTAATAACGAAAGAGTGATTACAACCATCCGTTGTATCAGTCTTCCTTTGTCCCTTCCGCTTCTCTCTCTCTCTCCCTTCTAGCTCACTTCTTCAGATATGAGATGGATCTCAACAGCTTAGTAGGCTATCCTTTCAAATGCACTGACCCCTTTCACAATGACCCTCTCACTGCTTATGTAGCAATCGAGTTAGGGTTGCCAAGCTCCTCATAGAGTTCACTAGGACAAAAGCAATGAACTTGGTCTGATTTTCAGATCTTTCCCTTTTGCCTTCTTTTTCAGATTGGAATTTCTCCAAATAGTTTGATTTTTGGATGTTTCCTTGCTTTTCTTGAGCAAATTTAGGGACAAATATCTAGATATTTATGAGTCAATTCGTTGGTTTGACCCTTGGAACTTCCCTTAGTTTCACTAACGCTGCCCCTGGTCTAACAACTTGAGTTAGTAGGGTCACTAACGCACCCTTAGGCTTGGTAACAAGCTTTATAAAGTAGGTTTTCAGTGTGCAACCAGCGTTAGTGTGGAATCAAGGCCTGCAATTGTGGTCTTTGCTTCAGTCATGTCTTTCTTCACCTCTGAGTTGATGAAGAGGTCATTTTGTTGTATAACAGATGCCCCCTAATGTATGGGATTAGAGGAAGAGATGATGGCCAAAATACTTTACTAAAACTGTAATTTTTCTATCGAAATGAGAGAGAGAAAAGCTTTGGGCGGCAAGGAAAACCTGATACAACACATATATATAAAATTGCTAAAATCATGTCCTGAGTCGGGTATACCCATGCTCAGTAGCTATGTTAGAGTGAATTTATCTACAGAGATATGACCATGCTGGTCGCCGATAAGCACAATGCGGGTCCAGTGTCATAATAGGATCATCCTGAAACAATTGTCTCCAAAAAACAATATCTGCAGCTTGGGAGAGGAAACAAGGCTGAATGATGCAAGCCTCTATCCAAGGTCTTGATTTCCGCTTCACCGAACAACATAGATCGATACATGTGAAAAATATGCGTTGATGTTGAACATGCACGAAATCATCTGATTACCAGTCAATAATGGAGACCGTTAATAGACACGAGGAAGACAACTGATAATGGTGATGGTCTCCAAGATGCACAGTGTAATTTAACGAGTGCGAAAGATGTCTTTGTCATTGAACACCTGTAGAATCACTTAACCAGGAGCCAATAATGAGAACCCCTGATCAAACACAAGGTAACCTGCCACTAATGTCTGCAAGTACCAAGGCACTGAATGTGTTTCTAGGTTATCTTCATAGATAGAGTGTTGAAGTCGATAGGAAGAAACCTGTCAAAAGGTAGGAAATAATGTGTCCTACATCAATCGACACGGAACATGACAAGAATGATTTTGTTTTTTGAGGAATCTTTTGAGCATTTAGATCTAAGAAACGTAGGGCATGATGAAAGGATATGTTTGATGGGTTGATGGAGGAAACAAATGGGTAACCTTTGAACAATAGAAGGCACGACAATGGTTTTAACCAGACAACACTAGACTCATGAACACGACAGAGTGTTAGGATACAGAGACGCAATTACATCAGGGTATATAGAATAAACTCATAGGATGGTAGGGTTCATATTGAGAGGCCATCAAAAGGAGGTTTATCTAAGGGAGTGCCATGTTCAAGGGAACGACTACTGCCAAGCCACACTTTCTAATATGGAATACAATTGAATTGTCCACTTTCACCGTCTGATTAATTTAATGAGTCCAGACAGCTAAACTCATCGATCTTTTCATGTTTAAAGAGTCTGAAAAGGATCGCAAAAAGAATGACTCTTTTCCCTATCTAATTAGTTTAATGAGTCCAGACAGGCAAACTCGTCGATTTTTTCATGTTTTAAGAGTATGAAAAGTATCGTAAAAAGAACGACTCTATATCTTGTCTGTGTAATTTAAAGAGTCCAGACTAGATAACTCAGTGGTATTTTCATATTTAGAGAGTCTGAAAAGATCATAAAGTGTAACTCCATGGTGGTCCCATTGTCATAGTTGTTAATCGGGTGCAACAAAAGATTAATAGTATACCTGTATCAGTTACTTTTTCGTTAGTTAATCTATTGAATCCAAATAAAGAGAAACCTACTTTCAATAGATGTCGACCTCATTTTGTTACGAGTAAGAGGCGTCGGACTAAACTCGTTTTTCGTCGTCAATTTTTAATGAGTCGTGCGACGACAAACTCAATACCTTCATCAAAATTTTTAATGAGTCAGATGAAGACAACTCAGGGTATATTTTTCAGTTTAGTGAGCGAGAAAAAGAGGGAAAAGAATGACTCATCCCTTCTTCATAGTTTTAACGAGCTTGAAGGAGAGGAAAACTAGGGGATTTTTCGATTTAAGAGCGAGAAAGGGTCCCAAAAAAGAAAGTGTTCTTGCTACTACCGTATATTTTTAACTAGCCCGGTAACAAAAACTCAGAATTTTTCAGTTTAACGAGCGAGAAAAGTACCTAAAAGAATGCTCGGGTCATCTTTACAAAATTTAACGAGCCTAAAGACAAATCTCGAGATTTTTTTAGTTTAAAGAGCGAGAAAAAAGCGCCTAAAAAGAATGCTCCTTCGGTCTTTTTTAGTTTAAAGAGTTGGAAAAAGATCAAAAAAGAGTTTCCCAGAGCATTGTCGTATGGATTTAACGAGCGCAAAGATGAAAACTCGGAGATGTTTCTATTTTTTAAAGAGCAATAAAATGTTTCAAAAAGTGCTATAATATCTTCGTTGTAGTAGTTTAACAAGCCCAAAGAAGGAGACGCGAGGTTTTTCAGATTAACAAGCAAGAAAAATACCATAAAAATAACGCTCGATCTTCTTCATGGTAGTTTAACGAGCCTGAAAAAGGAGACTCAAGGATTTTTCAGATTAACGAGAAAGAAAAATACCATAAAAAGAATGCTCGGTCTTCCTTGATCTCATGCTTGACAATAGAAGGGTTTATGCCATGCATTTCCTCATAAGACCAAGGAAAAACATCGTGGAAGTCCCTAAACGGTTAGGTGAAGCTCACAATTTCCTCAAGATTGCGATTGGCTCCAATCTGTATGTGTTCCATGATGCCTATCTTAATAGAAATATCAGTGAGCAATGTTTTTGAAATATTGCCCATGTTTCCTTCCGCCTCCAAAGTTTGGAGGATCGTATAGGGTGAGGAAACAATTTATGGTATGTCAGGGGACAAGATTTTTAGAGGCATCATGTCCAAATCAGATATCAGAACATGATGGTGCGAGTCCTCCCAAGGTCGCTCTTCTAACCTCGTGATCTTTCTAATAGCTTCGTCCATAGGTAGGACTTGATTGAGTGGATTGAAAGAAGAAGCGGTTATGGGAGGGGCAGTGGTACCATTGGCCAAAACCAAAATGACTGGAGATTCGGATGCAAATTGAATGGCTTGGTAGGCCGATTCAGCTGGTGACAGCTGCATTTTCTCTCCGTATGTGTCAATGTCTGAAGGAGCCATTAGGATCCATGGATTGGTCTGTTCATGAGGAATAGATGAAAGCATATTGACCATCTGTGAAACCCTCAGCGGCTGAAGAGGGAAACAACCCATGAGGGAAGAAGCCTTCAGTAGACCGGTACCTAAATTGACGTAACTGTCAGTTCCACCTCCTACTAGGGGTATGGAGCCACTTGGTAATGGTGAATAATCAGGGGTGCAGAAATACAACTAATCTACCGTAATTATCTGTCTATCCAATGGAAATTGGATGATGTGAAAGACAGTAGATACGACGACTGTCATGGCATATGTCCAATTGCGACCAACAGGAGATTATAGTTGATTTTTCTGTCTACGACTTCTACGTCCACCATTACAGTTTTCCCAACCAAAGTGATGGGAAAACTGGCTAGGTATCCTTTTGGGATAAAGGTGTGGCCGTCAAAAGCTTTCAGGGAGTTCGACGGTGGGGATAGGGTTGGAGAACCCAGGGCAAGCCAACATGAAGCCGACATGATGCAGGTTGAAGCACCTTCATCGATGACAGTTCTGTGTATACCTTTACCTTTCGAAGTTATATGCACCTGGAATGCAAGTTGGTGAGAAAGGGGAGGTTTACACTTGTCCATGTCGAAAATAGCAAGCATGGAATCCTTTGGGTCAATACCACCAATAGCCGAAAGCAAAGCTTTTCATTGTGTTGGGCATGTTTGTAATACTTCGAGCGCCGACATAGCCAACGACACTTGTACCAAATCTTCTAAAATGTTGTAGTTTTTGGCAGCACATGCAGATGTATTATGCGTTGTGTGTCAAAGTGTCCCTTTTAGGGGTCGAATTACTAGATCCTCAACCAATCTTTCGATATGCAAATCGTTGGGCGGTGGTGGGTTTTGACCTGAGGATGGTTCTACTGCAGAAGCGACAGGAGCTCCATAAGATTTGGCTCTTGTGGCAAGTTCTACCGTTTCAAATGTAAAAATGGTAGAAGATCTTTCAACAGTTGAAGGATGCTGCGAACCATCGTTGCCCCCTTGTGAGGGTTGCGGTTGGTTTGCAATAAGGTTTTGTTGTTGCTGAGTGGGAAAAGGATTATTCAGGATATTGGTGGTCATACCAGTATCCTTTCTAGCAATGTATTCTGTGCATTCTTGAAGACGCGGACAACGCCAGGTCATGTGGTCTTCAGCATAGAGTTTGCAAGGAAATGTGGCGGGTTTATCCTTTCCATCGTCAGTAGGCACAACAACCTTCTGTTTTGGGTTTGGCTGCTTTATTGACTGCTCTTCAGAAGGAGTGGTCTTTTTCTTTTTCTTTTTTTTCTTACCACCGAGATTTTGTGTAGACTGCACAGAGTTTATCTGAGTTGTAGGAAGAGTAGTCGATTTAGTAGTAGTGGAAGCATTGAGGTTACTGGGAGCATGGGGGATTATGTCGTAAAGAGTTCTAGATTGTGAATATATAAAATCTAAGTGCTGGGCACGACGTATGGATTGGTCTTCTGTGACCACACCACCTAGAGCGACATCTCTAGCGATTTGCGGGAGTAAGGACCTGCAAAACCAGTTCGTTACAAGAAAGTCTGGAAGGGGAGCTTTCACTAACCTCCGCCTATGTCTCCATTCATGATTATGATCAGAGATGTGGGTGGCAGTATCCTGACGAAATGAAGTGAGGAGCTCTATCCCAGTCTCATAGCGGATCTATAGCTAGAAGTGCTTTAGGAATTCCATCACTAAAGTATCAAAGGTGTTTACTGACATGCGTGGTAACTCAATATACCATTTCGCTGTATTTCCAGTGAGGGTGTGAGGAAAAAGACGTAACGAGACACTATCATCCAACATAGAGTTTGAAACACACTAGAGATGGTAGGTGGTGATATGGGTGCCTGTATCCTACCCTTGTTTTCCATTGAACTTTGGGATGTTCATTGGTATTTTATGTGGGATCGACAACCATTGTAAGTTGTGATAGATGGGGTCGTTTGTCAGCTTGTATAAGTCGGGTATGTCCAACGTTGCCAAGAAAGGCAGAGAGTTAGGTGCTCTCGACACGGACCATGGTGATGACAGATGACTGGAGGAGCTTTGCGTTTCTCCCATCATTTGGTTCCCCATATTATGCGTAGGTTGCATGGTGTAGCAGGTGCTTTGAGGTATGGTGTTGTAGAGTGGATTTCCATGAGGATTTTGATACTGGGGTATAGTGTTGCCCCCAGTATATGCGGTGCCCCCTTAACTCGTTTTAATATGTGAGTAGGGTGCCCCCATGGATTGGTTAGGAATCCCTTGAGGATTCCTGCCCAACACGGCACTAACCATTTGTCCTTGATTGACAGAGGGAATACTGATGGCAATTAGCGACTGACCATGCATGCCAGAGAACGGAGGGGGAAATGCTATGTTCCGTACTGGCATGTGCATATTAGGAACCCCCCTAGGTATATGAATATGGGGGTTTGAATTGTACAGTGGCGGCCGACCATATTGTTGGTAAACAGGAATCGCGCCCATAGTGCCGCATTTAGTGTTATAGGGAGCACTTTATGTGGCACTTGTCGAAGGTATGCAATTTGACACCTTAGGGGTGGAACCTGACATTTGGTGGGTTCCACTTGTAGAGGGTATCATGTGAGTGGTTGTACCTGGGACAAACAGGATAGTAGGATTCACCATTACCGGTGTTGTGGAGATTGTTGACTGGGGGAGTGGTGAAGGACCAAAAGTGTCCCTAAAGTCCCACAACCCATAAGTCATCGATGGGATAGACGGAAATGTTCCACCTACTGAAGCAAGAAGTATAGGTACCACGGAAACCAAGATAAGTTCCAATGGATTCGTGAGTGGAGGGTTAAAGGGAGGAAGAAATCCTTCGATAAATAAATCCTCTGGAAAACTTGAATCATCGATTGTCCACACAGATCCCGTAGCCACGGTGACCGTTAATTTTTATCAAATAAATTTTATCATGATATTCGCTTAAAGTCTCAAAAATGATAGCACTCAGGTACCTAAAAATATAAAATATACACTAAATATATCAAACAACAAACAAAGGGAAATTGCCTTGTCTGATAACCACCGATAACCGAAGATGAAACCCAGTATCTCAATGAATAACAGAGAAGGATGGCCAAATGTATGGCTACAGTTACTCTATAGCTTCGCCCGAACCTCAGATTGAGGGGCCAAGTACTCTCGTGAAGATGAGCACCCTCCCAAAAATTGAAGACAGAGTAGATCCGTTCATGTTAGGTACCAGGACAACCCATCCCAGTCACCTTGTGTAAGTCCCTATAAGTTTGGCCACTAGAGATACCTCAGATCACAGAAACCACCGGGGGGGACATAATCATAGACAACATGTTGTGTGGGCAGGATACCTGAGTCCCTGACTCAGTTCTGAAATCCCCGAAGGGACCCCCAATACTGGAGTGGTCCCGGTAGTATGAGTGCAGAAGGAATTTTCGCTTGTTAATGACACTAGTTTAGGTTTTCGACCTTGGGCAGTTCACTCACATGCTTATCCCAAGATCCTAGCCTAGCTAATGTTGGTTTGCTCAAAAGAGTAACTAATTGATTTTAATGTAAATTTTATGTGTACTTGATTATTGTCTTCGGTAGGGGATTTGACGTATGAAATATGGTGAGACTCTTGACTCAATAAATCATGCAACAACAATTCTTTGTAATTTTTTTTTCAATTTAATGAAAACAAGTTGTTTTCTACATATTCATCTTTTTCACATATTCATAGTTTCTTCCATGCATCTTCAGTCTTTCAACACATGCATAACCAAGGAATTATTTTCCAATGTTTCGAAACAACTACTTATAACCAAAATGAAGCAACTTATAACTATTTAAACAGAAGGATGAATGAAAATGATGAGTCTTTCTTTCAGAAAAAAATGTTTTTTAAGAGAGAAAAAACCAAAATTTTTTCCTAAAAATAAATTTCTAGGACACCAATTTTGCTAACATAATACAGTTACAGATCTTATTTCAACCCATGAGAAGATTTTCCATCGCTTTTGGTCCACAGATACTACTGAAAATCAAGGCAATGGGAGACTAACGCTCTGTAACAGTGGCTACAGAGAGTTAGTAGGCCCACTAACGCTCCCTGCACACAGGCACAGTGCTTTATAAAGCTCCATGTAGCCTGCTAACCTGCATTAGTGTGGGAAATCAATCAAACAAAGGGCTTTCAAGATCAATTTTTGAGATGAATGTAATCAAGTAAGATGCACCAAGGTTCTCGGTGGATCAAGAAAATATTTGAAGAAGTAGGGTGCTCTTAGAAGGAGGAGAAAACCGAGAAGAGTCTGGGTAAACTGGGAACTAGATGTATAGTCCCCAGCGGAGTCGCAAATTCTACTATGGGGTAAAATGCATGGTGTATGGAGAATGAAAACTACCATCAAAGGCCTTCCCGGGACCTTCGACAGACTGTAAGATTATCTGCAGTAGCTACCAAGTTATACACATGTTCATCTACAAATATCAATTAACGAATTATGTAAAGAGTATTACCTCAAGTCTCCTTCTAGATTTGTTTGGAGATCGCAATGCAACCAAGAGGAACTCCCTCAAAGATGGATCCAAATCAATTCCTGCACAAAGGAAAGGAAAACACAATCACGGCATACAACCTAAAAACCAATATATGAATACATAATGAACATATATTTGCATACAACTAAACTACTCATACACACAAGTATCAAATGCACAACTTAATGAACAATGTTACCGACACTATGGAGTAGGGAACACAACTGTAGTTCTATATTAATAATGAAAGAGTGATTACAACCATCCGTTGTATCAGTCTTCCTTTGTCCCTTCCGTTTCTCTCTCTCTCTCCCTTCTAGCTCACTTCTTTAGATATGAGATGGATCTCAACAACTTAGTAGGTTGTCCTTTTAAATGGTCTGACCACTTTCACAATGGCCCTACCACTGCTTATGTAGCAATCGAGTTACGGTTGCCACGATCCTCATAGAGTTCACTAGGGCAAAAGCAATGAAATTGCTTTGCTTTTTAGCTCTTTCCCTTTTGCCTTCTTTTTTAGATTGGAATTTCTCCAAATAGTTTGATTTTTGGATGTTTCCTTGATTTTCGTGAGCAAATTTAGGGACAAATATCTAGATATTTGTGAGTCAATTCGTTGGTTTGACCCTTGGAACTTCCCTTACATTCACTAATGCTGCCCCTGGTCTAACAACTTGAGTTAGTAGGGTCACTAACGCACCCTTAGGCTTAGTAACAAGCTTTATAAAGCAGGTTTTCAGTGTGCAACTAGCGTTAGTGTGGAATCAAGGCCAGAAATTGTGGTCTTTGCTTCAGTCATGCTATTCTTCACCTTTGAGTTGATGAGGAGGTCATTTTGTTGTATAAAAAACCCTTAAGCTCAACAACTTCCACCCTTGGAACCATCTAAGTCCATGAAGATAGTGCACACCAGGATCCAACCTTGTGCACTATCACGCTGTCCTCCAGCAGAACATAAATGCCCAATCCAAAGTCTATACTTGGCCCACTCTCACACTACCCTCCAACAGACCACGAGTGACCAATTCACACTGTAGTGTCTGCTCCTAGTTAGGGAATCCAACACCTAGGAAACCCCTCCACATGGTTGCTAACATAATTCTCCAAGTGTCTAGTACATCAATGAATAATCAATATAAAAAATTCCATTGGTTAGGGAATCTAACTACCAAGCCTGCCCATCAGCTTTGGCTACTACAAGTTGTAAACAAATCCCATCCAAACTGATCCAAAATCACGGATCCAACATATGTCACTAATCGATAAAACACATACCTTTGTACTTCTATTCATGGGCAGATTTCTGTTCACTAGTTAGGGAAACTCCTATAGTCTACAATAACCCAACGATCATGCCAAAAACCACCTTAAATTATGCAACCTCATTTTCTTTACAAGGTAAGTGACCTCGTTGTTTGAGGAGGCACCTACAACTCCATGTATATGGCTACTTAAACCTAAAAAAAAACACCTACAGGTCCGTGGTTTAATCATCACAAAAAGATCCCTTACTCAACCTATTTCAGGGAGGATTCTTCTCGGTTTTCTTTCCCAGGACAACCGTCTATGAGTGCGGCCTTCACATAGACCTTGTTGCCTCCTCAAACATTACCTAAGGAGAAAATATGAGTTCCTTTCCTTTGCAGCCTACAACAAGGTGACTTCACTCTCCAAAAAAGAGTCACAAGGGTGACCTTAACGTCCCCTCTCCTTCGTTGAGGTAGCCTCTGTATTGCGGCCTCCACATAATTATTTATCTCCTCCTCTACAAGATGCTTTTTGTCCTTGTGTTGCACAAAAGTTGATGTGTCTCAAATGATTAGAATCACCTCCTATTTATACATAATAGAGGAGCTTCTTCTAACATCCAACATAGGGCTTGTACACTTGGCATGTGGCTCATTATCATCAAACTGAATTGACCATACATGTGCAAAATCCACTTCTATACTTAAAAAATTCATAACTCCATTTCTAAAACTCGAAATCAGATGATCTTCATTGTGTTGAAGTCATCTCAACAAAAGATATCATCCTCATCCATCACATGACGAAATGTGCTCATGGTCTTAGCCCAAATCACGATGGGTGCAAAATCCCAAGCTTAGGTTTCAAGCCCATAAGGCTACGTGTGGAGCTCCTTCCTCCAAACCCTCGATCCTCAAGGCTTGAAGTACCTCCCAAGCTACAAAAATCAACATTGGATAGGTTGAAAAACTTGTATCTTGGAGGAAAATTGCATTTTTCAGAATTGGAGAAAAATGCAAAGGATTCTAATTTTATTGTAGTAACAAATCAATCCTCCTCACAAGAAGATGATGAAACTAGTGATTGTAGTGATAGATCGAGCATCAATATTGAGGAAAAACGAGAAGAGATTAGTGGCAAAAATGATGAGGAGTCCAAGATAATGGCACTAGAAGTAGAGATTCAAAGGTTCATGGCTAAAAACAAGGAGTTGGAGGATAAATGCCATAAATTGAAGGCTAAATAAATTTCTGCAAGGCAAGAATTAGAGAGTTTTAAAACTAGTGCTATAACATCTACAAGCAAATAAAAAATTGTTGGAGCACCTAGTTGCAACAAAAGTAATGAGATCCATGAGCCAAGCAAGAAACAACATAACAAGCGAAGAAGGTCCAAGAAGAAGAATGGAATTGGAAAGTGTTATAATTGTGGAGTTCGTGGACACATAGAAGCAATGTGTGGTAATAAGGAGACCAAACTCTCTCATTAAAAGGAGAAACCAAAGGAGAAGCCACATCAAACATGCATGCAAAGAAGATCTCCATCATTAAGGTATAATAGTCCATTTTATGGTTATTGTTTCTCATGCAATGATTTCGGCCATAGGGCTATTGATTTTAGGGTACATGCAAGGAGCAGAAATCATATCAATAGAAGACATCAAACTATTCCTCATTTACTTGGTCACATAATATGTTTCATGCACGACAATGTTGGGCATAAGGTCAAGGATTGAAATCTGCCCATGTTTTTTAGGAGATACAATCAGAAATAAGAGATTATGCATGGAAAAGTACATAAGAAGAAGAAAGAGGAGCAGATGAAAGTTTGGAGGAGAAAAGAGTAGCAAGGAAATTCCACCAAAAATCGAGGCCTACTTGGTCTTAGGGGGATCATATGGCTGGATAATGAGTTGCATGCAAATTTTTAATTGTGCAACCATATGGTTAAGTACTTGAAGGAAAATCTGCAATTTTAGAGATGCGTGTGTTCAGGGGGAGTCCTTGAGGTTTGAAGTATTATTTCTAGCTTTTTTCTCTATTACTATTCCAATTTGTTTTTATTGGAGCAATGATGTACATCTGTTGATAGGTTTTAGAGAAACTATATGTTTTGGTTCATGTTGGTGCTAATGTTGATATGGAAACCATATAGTTATTCTCATGCACATGGTTAAGGTGTGATGGAGGGTCACATATTCAAGGGGATCATATGTGCTTCCTATGGACGAATTCTTTGCGCATGTGTTTTTGACATTATTTTGATGTAGGAATGTTTTTGTTGTTTCTACCACACATTACATGTTGGATGAGATAGTATGGTTGCATGGCAAATTTGGGATGCTACTAGTGTTTTCATTGCTATATCATAGTCATGCTCTATTATACTTGTTGTTGCCATGGATATTTGATGATGTGTTAGAGTTGGTTCATATAGAATATATGTGTCTCATTGCTTGTTTTCACTTCTAGATGAAGCATGATGTTCCTCATGGTGTGTTGGATATTCATATGGTTAAGTCATGTTGATTCATACGTTGCTACTCATGTGTTGATTGGATGGATGAGATATGAGAAGGATGATTGTTGTTGCTCATGATATTTACATGCATACTATTGATATGTATTAGATGTATGAGTCATGATGTTGTTGTTGCACAAAAAGAATAGTATGCATTTACATGGTTGAGAGATGATGATATAAATTGCTTCTCATATATCAAGTATACATGTTTTGTTTCTCACTCATTTTTTCGCTTACGCCTCATTGATGATATGTTTCTCACCTATGATGAGGTTATGCATTTGTTTATGATCATGATGTTTTTTGCATGATGGATGTTACTGCTCAGTCTTTGCAGTCATGGATAGATTGCATATGGTATTTTATTGCTGCTACTTGTTGATGTTCTACTTCTAATGATGATGCATTATATTGATGGTCGATGAGGATATATTTGCTGTTATTATATGACATATTCCTATGTTGCTATTAGTTGATTTTCGTGTTGATGCACACGTGGAACATGGTGGATGGTAGTGGTTATCATGATTTATCGCAAAATATTCATTGTTGGGATGGTGATGGCCAAGGTGTTGAGTGTCCTTGCATTAACAAATGTTTTGGTTAGTGCTCCTATTTGTTGCTGCCACACATGGAAATTATATTGTTGCTTATGGGGGGGTATTATCTTGATGCATATGCCATGGATTTTATTGTCATTGCACTGTTATATGAAGAATATATCATTTCTCATTGTTTCCATGCACTCATGTTATTTTATATTTTGGGCATGTATAGAAAAGTGCACCATTGTGTGCATATGTAAAAATCATGTACTATCATTTTTTCTCTTTTAGGCTCATTGTTCATGGAGAGACCCATGGTGTCTAGCATGTCTTATCATTAGCTATGTATGGGTCAATTGGAGTCCAAGTAATGTTTCATCTTGTATATCTTTGATGTAGCTCCACATATTGGGTGCATGATTAAACTTGGGTCCATAGAGTCATGGTTGGTGATAGGAGGTTTTATAGAGGATTGTCATGTCAATCCTATGTATTTGTCACAACCATGTATTTGCTCCATGAAGCCTTATATTGTATTTTATATCATGTCCCAAGTTAGTTGGAGTCATGGTCCTTGAGTAGTAGTCTCTTGCACTTGGAAAAGAGGCTTATTGCAACATGCAAATGTATTGCTTCAACATGCATAATATGATTGCAACTCCACTACATGCTTATGGGGAGCATGTTCATTACAAAGATGGTATGAAATTGGCAGAGACATGATTGGAAGCTAAGATTTTTGGTCTACATTAGTCTTGCATCAACATGATGTTGCGTATGACAAGGTGAGTCCTCTCATCTAACACATTATTGGCATTAAATTTAGTGTTGGTATGTCCCTTTTCCATTAATGTCAAAGGGGGAGAGAATTTGGATGGATAGAGAGCAACTTAATTGTTGGACAATGTATAGAGATCATCCTCACTTGTTGGTTGGAGGTTGAAATCAATGCCAGAGGGGGAGTTTGTTGGCATTGATGTCAACAGGTTGGAGATGTTGCTTGTCATGTGCATGTGTGATGGATGCTTGGCTTGATGGTCTTGATAACTGGCATTGATGTCAACTTGCTTGTGACATGATGTTTCTGCTGCTGAGTAGAGATGGCATTGACATGTGATGATTTGTTTGAGGTTGACATGTTGTTGTTGGTTGGAGATGATGCTGCTGCAGGTTGTTGGAGTGCTGATCTAGGTGTTGCATATGTCTCTTTATGTATTGGAGTCATTAGATATGCTGCTACATGTGTTGAGTTGTGGCTTCTTGTGTTGGAGGTGCCTCTATCAGTGTTAGAGACAATTAATGACATGATGCTGCTGCTACAGGAGCTTGGAGATGCTGCTACAGGTATTGGAGATGTTTGGAGAGGTTGTGGTTGTTACTTGAGAATTTGGAGATGTTGGTCTTGGTACTAAGATGGAGATGTCATTGACTTGTTCTTATCAAATTTCATGAGTTTCAAACTTGACACAGAGGTTTGGAGGCATCATAAGGAGCCGAAGAAGGTGTTCCATAAGTTGGCAGAGCATCTGGATTGAAGATCCATTGGTTTTCTTCATCTTTAGCCTCAGTCACATGGAGTCAGGCTCATCAGAGCGACCGAAGAGCTCCAATCACATGGAGGTAGGCTCATGAGAGCCACTGTGACTACCAGACACATGTAGACAGTGTTGTGGGAGCGACCAAGGTTTTTCATGAGAATTTTTCCGCATTCCTCATGTCGATCAACTATTTTTTGTGTTTTGGCAACATCCTTGATAAAAAATTTTCAGTTTATGGTTGGAAAAGTTCGTGGGACTTATAGAAGTTGATTAAAGTTGAAAATATAAAAAAGGCTAGTGGAGTTAGTGGTTGATTGAGTTAATGAGTTGAATTGGGATCAAATCAAGCATATGAAAATGATTGTTGAGCTGAGTAGTTCTCTATAATTATTGAGTTAAGCACTTGAGTTCATCCATATACTGGATAAATCTCATTACTAGTATGGTTGTTTGTCTAGTTGTGGTGTTGACTAAATGTATGTGTGAGAAGAGTGTGCAAACTGTGTGAGTTATATTATGCAGAATTTCTGAAACAATTTGCAGTTTAGCAACAACGAAATGAAGTATGTTTCAACCATCAAATTGGTGCAGTGTGTGAGAAGATGATGTGTGGATTGGAGTAGTATTTTGAGGAGTTGTTTTGGAGCTTGTGTGGAGTTTTTGATTGTAACTTGTGCTACAAATTTTATCATTTAATTGTGCTTAGATACTATGTTGCTGCAGTGCTCATGTTGAGCGAATTGGGAGTCAAGTCTAAAAATATATGAAACAAGGTTTACATGGAGGAAGTGAAGGCATAGAGGTTTCAGAGTAGAGAGTGACTTGGCAGATTCAATAGAAGGGAGAGATTTCTCCATCCAATAGGAGTTGGATAGTCCAATGGCGGTTGGGTGAGGATAGTTGATCTTGGTGGCCTTCAACGGATGGTAGTTCATAGATATGTGAGAGAAATAATTTCCTGTCTCATAGGTGCCAGTATACTGTGAAAATAAGTCGAGTCTTCCGGCTCATGGGAGTGAGCTGATCCATGTAAAATTTATTCAACAAATTAATAAAATAATTGAGCATCGGATTAGCAACAGGGTGGTTTTTTTCCCGGGAAGGGTTTTCCACCAAACGTACTTGTGTCCATTGTGTTGATTGATTTTATGGTTTCATATTTATTTTGATGCTTTGATATATGGTTGTGTGTTTCAATTTGTGCATGGATTAAAAGATTAACATTTGGAGAAACAATTTATATGTGCTCTCACAATTGATTCAAGCCCCCCCCACCTCCCCACCCCCTCTCCCCTCCTCTAAGTAGTGATCTAGTTTCCAACAATATTGACCAAACTTGCAGTGATGAAGAGTACTTCATATTCTCACCCTGTATCTAACAAGGGGGAAATTGATGGAATTGATGGTCTGCTATAGGTTTGAAGATTTGTCAAGCGAGCTTGAGATAAAGATCATAATTTTGCTGCTACAGTCTAGAGTTCGAGTTCAAATTCAGAGTTCTAGACAATGTTGTTGCATTGTTTTGGCATGCTGATGTTTGTGAATGAACACTTCCATTAGCATAAGACTTCAACTTCTAGCTATATTCAAAATTGTTCGAGGAACTACATTGATGGTTCTAGAGTTGAGATTTTGGATTGATCTGAGAACAACTGTGAAGGTTCCAGACGTGGTTGAGACCTTGAGTTCTCCCAAATTTGGGGTATTGTTTGTGGCTTTCTCTTAAAACCCACCATCCTTGGTTTGTGGTCATCCTTGAAAACCATTTCTAAGAGACATTCAACTCTTGGCTGAGGTACATTTTTGCATTTTTAACTCTCTTTCTTGGACTTTGATACATCCCTTCGGATTAAGGGGGGGAATGTTAGACATCTAACCCTTGGGTTATGTTTTGGGTTAGTGTGTATTATGATGATTAGTTGTTAGAGTCCAAAAATACTTGGAAAATGGATCAACAATTTTCTTGTTTTATTAATATGTACACATTGTACATCATTTTGTGAGTGATCTTTAATAAAGTTGATTTCATTTTCCACCAAATTATATGTCTAACAATCTAGACTTGAATGAGATGGTGCATGGAAACCCAAGTGAAATCTGGCCTGTTATAGTATGAGAGGTTTATAAAAGGGATTACTGGTATGGGGGGTTTATAAAAAGGAATAACTTGTAAAATAGGGGAGATTTAGTGTGCATGTATAAATCTTTGGAAAAATGTATGGGGAGGGGATTTAACAAAAGAATTTTGGAATGTATCTATCAATATCTAGTGAAATTAAACTTATTCTTTAATATCTTATGAATGCACATGTTATGTTATAAGTTCAGTAAGTTGACACCCAATGACCAACATGTGGAATTGTTGCCAAAAACTTAACCATTTATAATACCTTAACTATTACATCTTGCTCCAACTTTGTAGGTAATGAGGGGTTGAAAATAAACTAATGGTCTCTTTTCCCAGGAGATAGTGCTTCCCTTCTTACTTGCATAATCACAAATAGCATCTCATCATATGGGAAATCAAGTCCTCCATAAACAACTTCGAAGAGTAACACATTGGTCTTCTTCCTTGTATGAGCATTGCCCTTAATGAAAATTGACATTTATTTCTAACTAATGCATACTCATTGACATCTATCCCTAGCTCAAATGGTTGCTATAATTTGGGCATGGCTAGGATCAAAGAATCATTGATCTTGTTAATGGTTGCTATAATTTGGGCATGGCTAGGATCAAAGAATCATTGATCTTGTTTTTTAAGTCTTTAGATGCTCATTGTTGGTGGTTTATCCTAATTAAGCCTACTTCCTCTGGTAGTCATCACATGCAATAGTGTTGTCCTTTTGGAACAAATTGCAATGAATTTTCTCATATATTGGGTTGTACTCGTAAAACTTTTGATCTCTGTCAAGCTAGTGGGAATAGGCCATTTGAAGATGGGAATCTTGTTTGAATCCATTCTCAGCTCTCAACTATCAATCATATGTCCAATATATATCATTCATGTAGATGTTGGATTATGTAGGTCGGTAGGAAGGTTGCCTCTCCAGGTAGTAAACTTTGTAAAGTGATTTTATAAAGTACTTTTTGTATTTAACTAGCATAAATCCTTTTTAACTTAGGATCTACCAAGCTAGAAGAATCACTCTAAAAGAAGTTTAAATTTTCTCCTTTAAATAGACTATATTCTAGATGAATACCATGGGTTCTCATAAACTTGAGCTCAAAAACAACTAGTAACATCACAAGTCAAGTTTACCTTATTATTTTAGTTTAAATATGTCTTTTTGTTATAACATAGAATTATTTTTATTTTCTTTATGTAAAAATGTTTAAGGTAGGGTTTTAAATATTAGTTAATAAATATAAATATTAATCGTATGATTTTATTTTATTTTATTTTTACTTTATTTGATAAAGTAAAATGTTTACATAACTTTTTTTTCCTTATTTTATTTTTGACCCAGTAAAAATGTTTAAGGTAGGTTTTTTTATATTTTTATTAATAAATATAAATATTAATTGTATGATTTTATTTTATTTTTATTTTTACTTTATTTGACAAAGTAAGATGTTTACATAACATAATATGTAACATCTCTTGCATACTAGGTTGGAGAGCGCCATGGATGAAATGTGACTTATTTGAGCTCAACTAAAAATAAATTCACAACCGTTGATCTTGGGATGACAAAATCTAATCTTAGCCATTGAATTCTAGGTTTAGGGTTTTAGTCATTAAAATGTTATAAAAGGAGATTCGAAGGAGAGGTGAAAACACTATCCACTCCATCTTGGGATGGCAAAATCTAATCGTAGCCATTGAGATTTAGGGTTAGGGTTTTAGTCATTAAAAGGTTATATAAGGAGATTTGAAGGAGAGGTGAAGACACTATTCACTCCGATACTCCAGTGTGCCAAGGAAGGCATGGTCCAAGGAAGGTGCGGAAGGTGCAGCAAGGAGATCTAAATCACAACAAAGGAGGCCTTGATCAAGGAAATCTGAATCACGGACAAGGAGGTAGATCTCAACAAAGGAAGCCTTGATCAAGGAGATCTAAATCACAACCAAAGAGGTCTTGATAAGGTAAAGATCTAGATTACACCCAAGAAGGGCTTCAGTGAACTAGATCTAATTCTTCATTTAAGCCATTATTCCTGGTACTAATCCCAAATTCATAATAAAACACGTTTTTGTTTTTTCCATTTGTGGATTTTCTAATAGTAAATCATGTGCCCAATGTGGTGATGATTTCTGTGTATGTCTAGTGTGCAATTTTAATTTAGAACTTAGCCATGCATAAATTAATAAATAATTTAAGAGTTCGTTAGAAATTTATTGCTAGGTTTAAATAAATTTTAACAAAATAAGTCAATAAAAAGATGCAACACATCACTTGTTAGTCTGGTAAAAGTTGTGAGTGCATTTGGAAACGCCCGTATGGCAGGGCAGGGCAGGGCAGGTGGCATTTCTGTGTTATGTGTCTAGATCTTTCGGGATGTTCTTAGAGATTTCTCTCTTCTTTGGTCTCTCTTTTCCTCTGTATTGGAAATATGTAAATTTTCTTTGTTATAAAGATGATCTGTTTTTTCCTCCAAAGGCGGATTTCAGCGTTGCTTCGACTCAAATCCTCCTTGTCTGGACGCAAATCCACCGCTGGTTTTTGTTTCTGCCGGCAATTTGTTGACGTCTAGGCTCAAAACATATTCTGTTTTCATAGCGGATTTATTGAAAAATAATAAAAATTACAAATATAATCGGATGATTTTGGAATGATTTTTTTTCTTTTTCATTTTATATAAAAAATGAATGATTTATTTTTCAAAAAATTAGTACAAAAGAAAAAAAGGATTCCGATTTCTGAATCTTTGTCCAAGCTTTTCAGGTTAACCGAGCAGATAAACTCCGATATAACGAGTGAGCATGTTTTGGGAAAAAGCTTGTTTTCAGGGCGACGAGCACATCAACTCCAAAATACGAAGTCCAAATGTTTCAGAAAAAAAACTTGTTTTCAGGGGTGCGAGCAGATCAACTCGAAGATATCGAGTCAAATTGATTCGGAAATCTTCGAGTCAAATTGATTCGGAGCTGATCAACAGTCCAGTCAAAATAATTCGGAAGCGGGTATGCTTTAATTAAATATTAGGGTTTCCACTTCCAATGCAAAAGTTTCTGATGTGGAGCGAAAGAAATGATCTAGCTTCTCATCTAATCACGCCAATGCAATTTGACTCCAATTCCATTTCTCTGTATACTTTTCTTTGCTGTTTGCTGTCTGCTTTTGACTGTAAACATTTCTGATATCTTCTGATAATTTCGATTTTCTTGAAATTTTCAGGACCCTTCATTACTAAATATTTACCGAGAATTTTGGAAAGTTCGTTGAGTTTCGAAGAACTTTCGACTTTTTGTTCGATATTTCAGATAGTTCTTTTTTCCTTCCTTGAGAAACCAAGTCAGATTGCTTCCGTAAAAGCTTTTGAAGGCGACGAGCTAGGTGGTCATCATACCGAGGAGCTAATAAACTCTGCGATGCCAAATTCTGAAACAAAAAATAAAAATGATTCGGAAGAAGGTACGCTTTAATTAAATATTAGGGTTTCCACTTCCAATGCAAAACTTGTTCTTGCGGAGCCATAGAAATGCTCTAGCTTCTCATCTAAGCAGTCAATGCAATATATTTCAATTTCTTTGCGTATATTTCCCTTCTGGTCTCAGATAATTTGATTCCAATTCCATTTCTCTGTATACTTTTATTTGCTGTCTGCTTTCGACTGTAAACATTTCTGATATCTTCTGATAATTTCGATTTTCTTGAAATTTTCAGGGCCCTTCATTCCTAAATATTTACAGAGAATTTCTGAAAGTTCGTTTTCTAGAGTTTCGAAGAACTTTCGACTTTTTGTTCGATATTTCAGATAGTTCTTTTTTCCTTCCAAATCAATCCTGGACAATATCTGACCCGATTCTTCTTGCCCCAAATCAATATTTACTGAAGAACACATTTTCAGATAGTTTGGGCTAGCCGGTCATATTTACCACATATTTCTTTCCCTGCAAACATATTTAATTCTGATTTATGTTCTTTGTCATATGATCTGCTTTTAATGAAACTTTAGACTATTTTAATTTCTGATTTTATTTCCATATCACGTGATCTGCTTTTAATGAATCTTTCTCACAGTATAGACTATGTATAAACATGATCTGCTTTTAATGAATCTTTCTCACAGTATAGACTATGTATAAACTATTTTTAATTCTGATTGTCTTTCTATGTTATATTATTAGTTTTTAATGAATTTTTTAATAGTGTTTATATTAAATGTATTGTTATAACAATTTCAAATATCAAATGTATTGTTGTTATAACAACAATTTCAAATACCAAATGTATTGTTTATATCAAATATATAAAATGTATTGTTATAACGACAATTTCAAATATCAAATGTATTGTTATAACAATTTCAAATATCAAATACAAATTTCAAATATAAAATGTATTGTTATAACGACAATTTCAAATATTAAATGTATTGTTATAACAATTTCAAATATCAAATACAAATTTCAAATATCAAATGTATTGTTTACATCAAATATATCAAATGTATTGTTTATATTTGTTTATATCAAATATATGAAATGTATTGTTATAACAACAACAATTCCAAATATCAAATGTATTGTTATAACAATTTCAAATATCAAATACAAATTTCAAATATAAATGTATTGTTATAACACTTTCAAATATCAAATAAAAATTTCAAAATATCAAATGTTTGGTTTATATCAAATATATGAAATGTATTGTTATATTAACAACAATTCCAAATATCAAATGTATTGTTTTTTTTTTTTCCACAGAAAAAAACGAACTTTTTTTTATAAGAAATAAAAAAAGTTACATGCAGATGAGTTAACATTCTGTAATGACCGCCTAATAACTAGGCCAACCCCTCTAAAGAGAGACAACAGCGCACCTACAGCGTGCAGCATGTTAGAACAGACTAAAACACTCGGCCTAGACAGCCGAACCAAAAGCAGAGAGATTATACCAAGTTTGAACTGGGTTCTGTTGGGCCTCCTTTCAAGAGGAAAACGACCCAAACATGCAAAAACCAGCATCATAGCCACACAGCTCAACAAAAAAGGAGCAGAAATGTATCTGAAAACAGTATATAAACCCGAGTTTTTCTATGACTAACAGTTCAAGAAACAGTAATAGGAAAAACAACTATCGTCTGAAAACAAAAGGATGGAATTATGGGTATGGAGGGAGGTCCGACACACGGATCTGATCCTGTATCTGTTCAGCTATTCTCCACGAGCCCATATCTTGTTGTAAACCTGCCTTAGAAAGCCCATCTGCGTCTTCATTGAATTCCCTGTATATGTGTTCAATGAAAAAAACATTAAACCTCTGTTTTAAGATTTGTATTTCTTCTAAAAGAGGCAGCAGCATATAATTTTGACATCTGTACTTCCCAATAACCCAGTTTATAACATTCAATGAGTCTCCATAAATCTGAATGGTGAGGATGTTATATCAAATGTATTGTTATATTAACAACAATTCCAAATATCAAATGTATTGTTATAACAATTTCAAATATCAAATACAAATTTCAAATATCAAATGTATAGATGCTAGTGCATAAGCATAAGAGTTGCTTATCGAGTTCAAAAATAGACAAAAATGTTCAGTTATGTATCTCCACGCAGGGAGTCTTGATGACAGTTCACATTGTTCCTGTGCTCTCTCTTATAGAGAGAACTAAATCAAAATTTGAATTCTGTCTCTTCTCAGAGAGAGAATCTAAGTATCAAAATCAGTACCATATGTCTTGTGTAGTTCATGAAGTGTAGAAAATATAAATAACATAATATATACAAGTTAAACAAAATATAGAGCCTATAGCCCATTTTCTCTGAGTTCCACAAATGGTCTGTGATAGTGCTGGTGCAAAGTCCCATCAATCTCTTCTTGTATCAGCTAGTCATCGCTTTGTCTAAGTGCTTCCTCTTTGGAAAGGTAGTTTGACCTCAAATTTTGCTCCCTGTAAATGTGGCGACAGGCAAAAGAGTCAAAAGTAGATATCAATCTGTGAGCCTCTTCTAATATATGCCTCAATGAAAATGCATTGCAGTGAGATTCTTTATTTAACCAGTTGCAAACGATTTTGGAATCACCAAATAGTTGAAGATGTCTGCAATGCTTTTCTAATGCAAAATGTATGAGATGTTTTGTAGTGCATAGTTCAGCATAATTGTTTGTTCCCCTGCCTAATCTCATTTGAATTTTGAAACAATGAGTTTCATTTAGATAAAGTATGCCTCTTATGCAGAACCATCAAAGTATGCCCACGGTATTGATTTGTCAATGATTTCAGGCTTAATAATACGGGGAGGGGTATTTGAGTCCTCCTCGAGTAAAAGATTGAAATATGCAATAGTTTTGATCATGATAGTGGGCCAATGGGGTATCGTGTGTTTAAATATAGATTGATTTCTTGCAATACATAGTGACCAGCAAATAAGGAGAGGCATGTTCCTGGATTTGCCATTTTGATTTTCACACCATGTGCTCTAGGCGTCCTTAATGTTGCAGGGCCATGCCAGTTTTTTAAGCTTGGATAGTGAGCTATAATGGAGTTCCAATGCTCCTTGGTGATGGGGCAGTTAAGGAAGAGATGTCCAGTACTCTCCTCATCATTACGACACAATTGACACCAGAAAGGGCCATGGAAGATCTTTTCATCAAATTAAGACCCGCTGGAATCTTTTCGAACAAAATTCCACATAAGTAAGCGGGTTCGAGGGGCAGCTTTGAGCTTCCAGAGTAATTTCCATGATATCAAATGTATTGTTATAACAACAACAATTTCAAATATCAAATGTATTGTTATAACAATTTCAAATATCAAATAAATATCAAATATATTGTTATAACAATTTCAAATATCAAATGTATTGTTTATATCAAATATATCAAATGTATTGTTATAACAACAACAATTTCAAATATCAAATGTATTGTTATAACAATTTCAAATATGAAATAAATATGAAATGTATTGTTTATATAAATGTATTGTTATAACCACAACAATTTCAAATATCAAATGTATTGTTATAACAATTTCAAATATCAAATAAATATCAAATGTATTGTTATAACAATTTCAAATATCAAATGTATTGTTTATATCAAATATATCAAATGTATTGTTATAACAACAACAATTTCAAATATCAAATGTATTGTTATAACAATTTCAAATATGAAATAAATATCAAATGTATTGTTTATACAAATGTATTGTTATAACAATTTCAAATATGAAATAAATATCAAATGTATTGTTTATACAAATGTATTGTTATAACAACAACAATTTCAAATATCAAATGTATTGTTATAGCAATTTCAAATATAAAATAAATATCAAATGTATTGTTTATATCAAATATATCAAATGTATTGTTATAACAACAACAATTTCAGGCAGTTAATCTTTGGAGAAGGAATCTTTATGGCTCAAGCAGCCCTCACAGAGAGCACAGTGTTAGTTGGAAGGGTGAGAGGCCGAAATTACTCCTCGATACGCCTTCGAAAGTGGAAAACGGAAATTAGGGGGAATCTCCTCATACACCTCCTAAGTATCCTCTCGCTTTCCAGGGGTTGGTTTGCTCTGATTTTCTCTCATCTGGACCAGGTAGACGGGGTCCTCACGCGGTACTGGCACATCGAGATGACACCAGTGCTATTGAAGCGATGGTCGCCAATGTTTGACCCAAAAAAGGAATATCATGGAGCGGGGCCAATCTAGGTCCGATTACCTGCTCTCCCGTTACAATTTTGGGGGGAAGAAATCTTCAAAGTAATAGGAGATGATTTGGGTGTCTATCTAGATCATGATAGAACCTACCAAGACACAGGATGCCTAGCATTGGCACTTATTCTAGTGCATCTAGATACCAGAGAAGGTCTAGTAGAGAGAGCTACCTGCTTTAAATGGGTGACATCACTCGAAGGAAAATTATAGATTACGAAGGCATTCCCTTCTGTTGCCGCAAATGTCACGAATTGGGGCATTTATACAAAGACTATCCAAGAATTTCAGGGCAAAATCAGATCTCGACCAAAGTGTTGGTCTCAGCCTCCACTCAAACTCTGGATTCAGATTTTGATTCTCAATTGGACCTCCAAGAAAGTACTCCGCCCTTTAGTCTAACTCCGTAGTGGGCCGTAGCTCACCATTTCACAAGGGCATCAGATTGATCCCCTGAAAAGTCGAGATCCCGCGACAAGGCTTTCGCGAGTACTAACCTTTCCTGTCTATCTGGGAACTTCATTTTCACTAATTGATGGTGTGCTGTCAACATGATCACCAGAGGTTGATGACACCGGATGGTGCGAACGGGGAGACCATTCTCTCAAGATCCGAGGAATGGATGGACAATCTCTATGAAAATGGTCTCCTCTACAAATTAAACAAGGATATCTGGGAGATTTAGTGTGCGTATTTTCACTAGATGATTCATAGTTTCTCCCTTGCTTAACTGACTTATTCTTCTTCTTCTCCTTCCCTTTCTTCTTCTTTTCAGCCATTTGGTTACTAGTATCACTATTTTCACCAAGCAAAGAGGAAGAAGGGGAGGGAGAAACAAACGAAGTAGAAGGTGAAGGGTCAACTTCAGTATCAAATGGTTGCTGATTCGATTGCTGAGGAATCATGGTGTTTTGAATGACAGAGGCTGAGAATAGCCATACCGGCAGACCAATTATGATTCTTGGAAGGGACAATGTGGCCATGTATGGAGCACCAATATCTCCCCAAGAAGAGAAAGGACTAGGATTCCCCCCAAGAGGGATTCCTTGATTGGTGGACTCCATTATCTCAACCCAAGATCAACGAAGGAACAGGGATGTTATTTTGAATTAAATAAATTTTTATGACGCTTTGACACAACTTTGATTTTTCAATTTTTAAGAGTTGAGAAAAAGCTAAAGATGACTCTAGTCCCCTTCGATTTTTAATGAGCCTGAAGTGACAAGTGCTCAGATGGACCTTTCCTTTTAAGGAGTTGAAAAGGAACGAAAGTGACTACTCTGGAAATCTAGACAGAGGTATTACCAAACCAATCACAAAACTGCAATATACACCTTGGTGATAAATTAAAGAGAAATTACCAAGGACTTATGTATGGCAGTCAATCTTCACGAATGCTGTGTTCAGTGCATTGCGATCGATAGAGCAGTAGACACGACTTCCTATGGATAAAGGATATAAGCCTATTGTGGTCTCCCAATATATACTCGACGGTATGGGGAGCACAAGTCCGTACTAGCACTTGTCGTATCAAAGAGGAGGAATCACCCAACCTTCGATGAAAATGATAGTTACTAGATTTTACAACGTCAGAACATGTCTCTAGCCTAGACCTCTAGATGTGTTGCGTTAGGTTCCAAAGCGTTGTTAAGTTCATTGAAATTTATTTTAGAGTTGATCTTGCTTAGAAGTTTGCCTTTCAAGGTTCACCACGTGATGTAGATGTAAAATTCCTAGATATTCAATCTAAAATGATCAACAATCATTGTTTATTTTTTAGCAATGAAAATCCTAGCTACTAAGGAAAGAAGATTACGATTTCCTTCAAACAGAGAGAAAAGAGCACACACTAAATGCACTTTTCCTAAATCATTTTTCGCACACAGTCTAAATACAAATGCAAATGCATGTATTTGTTTTTCATTCCCTTTAATGTGAAGAATGTAGAAAAGGAAAACTGAGTATAGATCTGAAATATTTTCTTCAAAGCGACATTTCGACAATTTATTTTCAAAATGAAAGAAAGACTAAAGCTTTCGACACTTCAAATATTAACAATCCAAATCAAATACACGTCAAAAGGTTCAATCGACTATCTAGAGAAGGAAGAATTTACGACACTTCTCTTCTTTGAGACAAAACGACAACTAGGACAATTTTGCACCAAAACGACAGTTCGATTCGAGTAACTTTTTGACTAAGGATCGTAAATGATGGAAAAATACATAAAAATATTTACTAATCCTAATCAATGGAGGCTGGACTATGCAAATCAAGGAGGCTTTAACAATGAGATACTGATCACAAGCAGCGAAACAACTAAATAGAGCTGGAAACAAGGACAAAAAACCCAAATTTCAAAGAGAGAAATAAGATTACACGGTCATCGCACCTGTGCTTCACAGAAACAGGGATGCATCTCACTTGCTACACATGGGAGGTGTGACGCATACTGGTTTCCAGTGATGGACAATGCGATGGGCCAAGGAGCAAAACTGGGGTGGGTTTTTGCTCAAATTTGCAGCTGAGTTCAGTGATTTAAGCTGAGCTATGATGGATAGTAAAAAAAAAAGTACAGGGGTATGATCTTAGGATGTTATTGAGCTACCACAAGGGTGTTTAGAACGCTTGCAAGTCAGATGTTCAGCTCATAAACTAAACCGGAGGTTGACTGAAGCAACATTCATCTACTATGCACTTACAAAGCAAGAGCAGTTCGAAGGCTATCTGGCTAACTTCAGGCTCCATTTATAGCTTATAAAGCAAACAACAATAACACAAAAACAAACTATTTGCTCCCCAGTGGAGTCGCCATTTTGTTTCCAGGAAAACTAGTGTCTTTTCGATCTACTAGTCCCACTAAGATCGACAGCTATCTTAGAAACAAACAATCAAAGCAATTTGTGATTTCCTCTATGTATGATAGATAAGAGAGAAGCAAAGGACCAACCTGAATCTTTTGCTTGACTCCTTGCTCGATTTCTCTCCCCTTTGATAGAGCTTGCAACTCCTATCCTACTTGTCCCGCTTAGAGAATACTTGTAGAAACAAAGTAACAGAACACCATCAAAGCATCTCGATCTATTATATCATAAACAATGTAGAATCAGAAATACATTGAACATACAATGGCATTTACAAAGAACAAGATTCACAAGCACATGATTGTATGGAGGAAAACTCATAGAAATTTATTAAAATAGAAGGGAGAATTACAACCCAGCTGTCTGATCCAGCATCATCCTCCCAGCATCAAAGCCCTCTTCACCTCATGAAAAACAAGATCACCCAAGAATGCAATGCTTCTTCTCAAAGACAAATTATCAGCGCCTCCTTACAAATTACAAAATTCCAGCCTCCAGATCTCTCAGATGAGGGATCCATTTATAGATGTTTGCAGAGGTGTGAGTCATCTCTGGGTTTTTGATTAGTTTCATTCCACTTGTAGTTCTTAGTTCCACTTGGAGATTTCTTGGATCTCTTACTCATCCCTGGGTGAATTCAGAGAGGCAAGTGTCATAGGAGAAGTTTCTAGAAGATTCCATGAGCATCCACTTAGCAAACTGTCTCAGAAATTTGTCCATTCTCACTCATCGCACCTCACAGAAGGCTTCTTTAGTATGCATCACACCTGGCTAGTGTAGGAGTCAGTATGCATTGCACACTGACAGTGGAGCAATCAGTATGGTCTAGTTTTGGCCAGTTCTGAGTGGATTTTTTAGGTGGAAATTTTGGGGAATGATGTAATCAATTGACTATGATCCTTTAGGGTATGAAACAACACTTTTAGGGGTTAAAGAGCCCTTGGTTTATCGACATATAAGAGTGGGGTTGCAGTGCCCAAATATGTCTATAACACTTGGGACCTTTGACAGACTGTAAGATTATCTATAGAAGCTACCAAGTTATACACAAGTTCACCTATAAATATCAATTAACAAAGTATGTAAAGAGTATTACCTCAAGTCTCCTTCTAGATTTGTTTGGAGATCGCAATGCAACCAAGAGGAACTCCCTCAAAGCCGGCTCCAAATCAATTTCTGCACAAAGGAAAGGCAAATACAATCACCGCATACAACCTAAAAATCGATATATGAATACACAACGAACATATATTTGCATACAACTAAACTACTCATACACACAAGTATCGAATGCACAACTTAATGAACAATGTTACCGACACTATGGAGTAGGGAACACAATTGCAGTTCTGTATTAATAACGAAAGAGTGATTACAACCATCCGTTGTATGAGCCTTCCTTTGTCCCTTCCGCTTCTCTCTCTCTCCCCCTTCTAGCTCACTTCTTCAGATATGAGATGGATCTCAACAGCTTAGTAGGCTATCCTTTCAAATGCTCTGACCCCTTTCACAATGACCCTCTCACTGCTTATGTAGCAATCGAGTTAGGGTTGCCAAGCTCCTCATAGAGTTCACTAGGACAAAAGCAATGAACTTGGTCTGCTTTTCAGATCTTTCCCTTTTGCCTTCTTTTTCAGATTGGAATTTCTCCAAATAGTTTGATTTTTGGATGTTTCCTTGCTTTTCTTGAGCAAATTTAGGGACAAATATCTAGATATTTATGAGTCAATTCATTGGTTTGACCCTTGGAACTTCCCTTAGTTTCACTAACGCTACCCTTGGTCTAACAACTTGAGTTAGTAGGGTCACTAACGCACCCTTAGGCTTGGTAACAAGCTTTATAAAGCAGGTTTTCAGTGTGCAACCAACGTTAGTGCGGAATCAAGGCCTGCAATTGTGGTCTTTGCTTCAGTCATGCTGTTCTTCACCTCTGAGTTGATGAAGAGGTCATTTTGTTGTATAACAGATGCCCCCTAAAGTATGGGATTAGAGGCAGAGACGATGGCCAAAATACTTTACTAAAACTGTAATTTTTCTATCGAAATGAGAGAGAGAGAAGCTTCAGGCGGCAAGGAAAACCTGATACAACACATATATATAAAATTGCTAAAATCATGTCCTGAGTCGGGTATACCCATGCTCAGTAGCTATGTTAGAGTGATTTTATCTAAAGAGATATGACCATGCTGGTCGTCGATAAGCACAATGCGGGTCTAGTGTCATAATAGGATCATCCTGAAACAATTGTCTCCAAAAAACAATATCTGCAGCTTGGGAGAGGAAACAAGGCTGAATGATGCAAGCCTCTATCCAAGGTCTTGATTTCCGCTTCACCGAACAACATAGATCGATACATGTGAAAAATATGCTTTGATGTCAAACATGCACGAAATCATCTGATTACCAGTCAATAATGGAGACCGTTAATAGACACGAGGAAGACAACTGATAATGGTGATGGTCTCCAAGATGCATAGTGTAATTTAACGAGTGTGAAAGATGTCTTTGTCATTGAACACCTGTAGAATCGCTTAACCAAGAGCCAATAATGAGAACCCCTGATCAAACACAAGGTAACCTGCCACTAATGTCTGCAAGTACCAAGGCACTGAATGTGTTTCTAGGTTATCTTCCTAGATAGAGTGTTGAAGTCGATAGGAAGAAACCTGTCAAAAGGTAGGAAATAATGTGTCCTACATCAATCGACACGAAACATGACAGGAATGATTTTGTTTTTTGAGGAATCTTTTGAGCATTTAGATCTAAGAAACGTAGGGCATGATTAAAGGATATGTTTGATGGGTTGATGGAGGAAACAAATGGGTAACCTTTGAACAATAGAAGGCACAACAATGGTTTTAACCAGACAACACTAGACTCATGAACACTACAGAGTGTTAGGATACAAAGACGCAATTACATCAGGGTATATAGAATAAACTCATAGGATGGTAGGGTTCATATTGAGAGGCCATCAAAAGGAGGTTTATCTAAGGGAGTGCCATGTTCAAGGGAACGACTACTGCCAAGCCACACTCTCTAATATGGAATACAATTGTATTGTCCACTTTCACCGTCTGATTAATTTAATGAGTCTAGACAGCTAAACTCATCAATCTTTTCATGTTTAAAGAGTTTGAAAAGGATCGCAAAAAGAATGACTCTTTGCCCTATCTGATTAGTTTAATGAGTCTAGACAGGCAAACTCGTCGATTTTTTCATGTTTTAAGAGTATGAAAAGTATCGTAAAAAGAACGACTTTATATCTTGTCTGTGTAATTTAAAGAGTCTAGACTAGATAACTCAGTGGTATTTTCATATTTAGAGAGTCTGAAAAGATCATAAAGTGCAACTCCATGGTGGTCCCTTTGTCATAGTTGTTAATCGGGTGCAACAAAAGATTAATAGTATACCCGGATCAGTTACTTTTCCGTTAGTTAATCTATTGAATCCAAATAAAGAGAAACCTACTTTCAATAGATGTCGACCTCATTTTGTTACGAGTAAGAAGCGTCGGACTAAACTCGTTTTTCGTCGTCAATTTTTAATGAGTCGTGCGACGACAAACTCAATACCTTCATCAAAATTTTTAATGAGTCAGATGAAGACAACTCAGGGTATATTTTTCAGTTTAGTGAGCGAGAAAAAGAGGGAAAAGAATGACTCATCCCTTCTTCATAGTTTTAACGAGCTTGAAGGAGAGGAAAATTAGGGGATTTTTCGATTTAAGAGCGAGAAAGGGTCCCAAAAAGGAAAGTGTTCTTGCTACTGCTGTATATTTTTAACTAGCCCGGTAACAAAAACTCAGAATTTTTCAGTTTAACGAGCGAGAAAAGTACCTAAAAGAATGCTTGGGTCATCTTTACAAAGTTTAACGAGCCTAAAGACAAAGCTCGAGATTTTTTCAGTTTAAAGAGCGAGAAAAAACGCCTAAAAAGAATGCTCCTTCGGTCTTTTTTAGTTTAAAGAGTTGGAAAAAGATCAAAAAAGAGTTTCTCAGAGCATTGTCGTATGGATTTAACGAGCGCAAAGATGAAAACTCGGAGATGTTTCTATTTTTTAAAGAGCAATAAAATGTTTCAAAAAGTGCTCTAATATCTTCGTTGTAGTAGTTTAACAAACCCAAAGAAGGAGACGCGAGGTTTTTCAGATTAACGAGCAAGAAAAATACCATAAAAATAACGCTCGATATTCTTCATGGTATTTTAACGAGCCTGAAAAAGGAGACAAGGATTTTTCAGATTAACGAGCAAGAAAAATACCATAAAAATAATGCTCGGTCTTCCTTGATCTCATGCTTGACAATAGAAGGGTCTATGCCATGCATTTCCTCATAAGACCAAGGAAAAACATCGCGGAAGTCCCTAAATGGTTAGGTGAAGCTCACAATTTCCTCAAGATTGCGATTGGCTCCAATCTGTATGTGTTCCATGATGCCTATCTTGATAGAAATATCAGTGAGCAATGTTTTTGAAATATTGCCCATGTTTCCTTCCGCCTCCAAAGTTTGGAGGATCGTATAGGGTGAGGAAACAATTTATGGTATGTCAGGGGACAAGATTTTTAGAGGCATCATGTCCAAATCAGATATCAGAACATGATGGTGCAAGTCCTCCCAAGGTTGCTCTTCTAACCTCGTGATCTTTCTAATAGCTTCGTCCATAGGTAGGACTTGATTGAGTGGATTGAAAGAAGGAGCGGTTATGGGAGGGGCAGTGGTACCATTGGCCAAAACCAAAGTGACTGGAGATTCAGATGCAAATTGAATGGCTTGGTAGGCCGATTCAGCTGGTGACAACGGCATTTTCTCTCCGTATGTGTCAATGTCTGAAGGAGCCGGTAGGATCCATGGATTGGTCTGTTCATGAGGAATAGATGAAAGCATATTGACCATCTGTGAAACCTTCAGTGGCTGAAGAGGGAAACAACCCATGAGGGAAGAAGCCTTCAGTAGACCAGTACCTAAATTGACGTAACTGTCAGTTCCACCTCCTACTAGGGGTATGGAGCCACTTGGTAATGGTGAATAATCAGGGGTGCAGAAAGACAACTAATCTACCATAATTATCTGTCTATCCAATGGAAATTGGATGATGTGAAAGACAACAGATACGACGACTATCATGGCATATGTCCAATTGCGACCAACAGGAGATTATAGTCAATTTTTCTGTCTACGACTTCTACGTCCACCATTACAGTTTTCCCAATCAAAGTGATGGGAAAACTGGCTAGGTATCCTTTTGGGATAAAGGTGTGGCCGTCAAAAGCTTTCAGGGAGTTTGATGGTGGGGATAGGGTTGGAGAACCCAGGGCAGGCCAACTTGAAGCCGACATGATGCAGGTTGAAGCACCTTCATCGATGACAGTTCTGTGTATACCTTTACCTTTTGAAGTTATATGCACCTGGAATGCAAGCTGGTGAGAAAGGGGAGGTTTACACTTGTCCATGTTGAAAATAGCAAGCATGGAATCCTTTGGGTCAATACCACCAATAGCCGAAAGCAAAGCTTTTCATTGTGTTGGGCATGTTTGTAATACTTTGAGCGCTGACATAGCCAACGACGCTTGTACCAAATCTTCTACAATGTTGTAGTTTTTGGCGGCACGTGCAGATGTATTATGCGTTGTGTGTCGAAGTGCCCCTTTTAGGGGTCGAATTACAAGATCCTCAACCAATCTTTCGATATGCAAATCGTTGGGCGGTGGTGGGTTTTGACCTGAGGATGGTTCTACTGCAGAAGCGACAGGAGCTCCATAAGATTTGGCTCTTGTGGCAAGTTCTACCGTTTCAAATGTAAAAATGGTAGAAGATCTTTCACCAGTTGAAGGATGCTGTGAACCATCGTTGCCCCCTTGTGAGGGTTGCGGTTGGTTTGCAATAAGGTTTTGTTGTTGCTGAGCGGGAAAAGGATTATTCAGGACATTGGTGGTCATACCATTATCCTTTCTAGCAATGTATTCTGTGCATTCTTGAAGACGCGGACAACGCCAGGTCATGTGGTCTTCAGCATAGAGTTTGCAAGGAAATGTGGCGGGTTTATCCTTTCCATCATCAGTAGGCACAACAACCTTCTTTTTTGGGTTTGGCTGCTTTATTGACTGCTCTTCAGAAGAAGTGGTATTTTTCTTTTTCTTTTTTTTCTTACCACCGAGATTTTGTGTAGACTGCACAGAGTTTATCTGAGTTGTAGGAAGAGTAGTCGATTTAGTAGTAGTGGAAGCATTGAGGTTACTGGGAGCATGGGGGATTATGTCGTAAAGAGTTCTAGACTGTGAATATATAAAATATAAGTGCTGGGCATGACGTATGGATTGGTCTTTTGTGACCACACCACCTAGATCGACATCTCTAGCGATTTGCGGGAGTAAGGACCAGCAGAACCAGTTCGTTACAAGAAAGTCTGGAAGGGGAGCTTTGACTAACCTCCGCCTATGTCTCCATTCATGATTATGATCAGAGATGTGGGTGGCAGTATCTTGACGAAATGAAGTGAGGAGCTCTATCCCAGTCTCATAGCGGATCTATAGCTAGAAGTGCTTTAGGAATTCCATCACTAAAGTATCAAAGGTGTTTACTGACATGCGTGGTAACTCAATATACCATTTCCCTGCATTGCCAGTGAGGGTGTGGGGAAAAAGACGTAACAAGACACTATCATCCAACATAGAGTTTGAAACACACTGGAGATGGTAGGTGGTGATATGTGTGCCTGGATCCTACCCTTGTTTTCCATCGAACTTTGGGATGTTCGTTGGTATTTTATGTGGGATCGACGACCATTGTAAGTTGTGATAGATGGGGTCGTTTGTTAGCTTGTATAAGTCGGGTATGTCCAACGTTGCCAAGAAAGGCAGAGATTTAGGTGCTCTCGACTTGGACCATGGTGATTACAGATGACTTGAGGAGCTTTGCGCTCCTCCCATCGTTTGGTTCCCCATATTATCCGTGGGTTGCGTGGTGTAGTAGGTGCTTTGAGGTATGGTGTTGTAGAGTGGATTTCCATGAGGATTTTGATACTGGGGTATAGTGTTGCCCCCAGTATATGCGGTGCCCCCTTAACTCGTCTTAATATGTGAGTAGGGTGCCCCCATGGATTGGTTGGGAATCCCTTGAGGATTCTTGCCCGACACGTCACTAACCATTTGTCCTTGATTGACAGAGGGAATACTCATGTCAATTAGCGACTAACCATGCATGCCAGAGAACAGAGGGGGAAATGCTATGTTTGGTACTGGCATGTGCATATTAGGAACCCCCCTAGGTATATGAATATGGGGGTTTGAATTGTACATTGGCGGCCGACCATATTGTTGGTAAACGGGAATCGCGCCCATAATGCCGCATTTAGTGTTATAGGGAGCACTTTATGTGGCACTTGTCGAAGGTATGCAATTCGACACCTTAGGGGTGGAACCTGACATTTGGTGGGTTCCACTTGTAGAGGGTATCATGTGAGTGGTTGTACCTGGGACAAATAGGATAGCAGGATTCACCATTACCGGTGTTGTGGAGATTGTCGATTGGGTGAGTGGTGAAGGACCAAAAGTGTCCCTAAAGTCCCACAACCCATAAATCATCGATGGGATAGACGGAAATGTTCCACCTACTGAAGCAAGAAGTACAGGTACCACGGAAGCCAAGATAGGTTCCAATGGATTCGTGAGCGGAGGGTTAAAGGGAGGAAGAAATCCTTCAATAAAGAAATCCTTTGGAAAACTTGAATCATCGGTTGTCCACACAGATCCCGTGTGAGATCTAGGAGACTGATCCCCTGAAGATGGGGAATTTGGTTCAATGGAACTCGAAAGATCTTCCACAATGAATGGAGGAAGTCCTAAAAATCGTCTGTAGTGACGACGAGGGCCAGATGTAGCCACGGTGATCGTTAATTTTTATCAAATAAATTTTATCATGATATTCGCTTAAAGTCTCAAAAATGATAGCACTCAGGTACCTAAAAATATAAAATATACACTAAATATATCAAACAACAAACAAAGGGAAATTGACTTGTCTGATAAGCACCGATCACCGAAGATGAAACCCAGTATCTCAATGAATAACAGAGAAGGATGACCAAATGTATGGCTACAGTTACTCTATAGCTTCACCCGAACCTCAGATTGAGGGGCCAAGTACTCTCGTGAAGATGAGCACCCTCCCAAAAATTGAAGACAAAGTAGATCCATTCATGTTAGGTACCAGGACAACCCATCCCAGTCACCTTGTGTAAGTACCTATAAGTTTGGCCACTAGAGATACCTCAGATCACAGAAACCACCGGGGGGGACATAGTCGTAGACAACATGTTGTGTGGGCAGGATACTTGAGTCCCCGACTCAGTTCCGAAATCCCTGAAGGGACCCCCAATACTGGAGTGGTCCCGGTAGTATGAGTACAGAAGGAATTTTCGCTTGTTAATGACACTAGTTTTGGTTTTCGACCTTGGGTAGTTCACTCACATGCTTATCCCAAGATCCTAGCCTAGCTAATGTTGGTTTGCTCAAAAGAGTAACTAATTGATTTTAATGTAAATTTTATGTGTACTTGATTATTGTCTTCGGTAGGGGATTTGACGTATGAAATATGGTGAGACTCTTGACTCAATAAATCATGCAACAACAATTCTTTGTAATTTTTTTTTCAATTTAATGAAAACAAGTTGTTTTCTACATATTCATCTTTTTCACATATTCATAGTTTCTTCCATGCATCTTCAGTCTTTCAACACATGCATAACCAAGGAATTCTTTTCCAATGTTTCGAAACAACTACTTATAACCAAAATGAAGCAACTTATAACTATTTAAACAGAAGGATGAATGAAAATGATGAGTCTTTCTTTCAGAAAAAAATGTTTTTTAAGAGAGAAAAAACCAAATTTTTTTCCTAAAAATAAATTTCTAGGACACCAATTTTGCTAACATAATATAGTTACAGATCTTATTTCAACCCATGAGAAGATTTTCCATCCCTTTTGGTCCACAGATACTACTGAAAATCAAGGAAATGGGAGACTAACGCTCTGTAACAGTGGCTATAGAGAGTTAGTAGGCCCACTAACGCTCCCTGCACACAGGCACAGTGCTTTATAAAGCTCCATGTAGCCTGCTAACCTGCATTAGTGTGGGAAATCAGTCAAACAGAGGGCTTTCAAGATCAATTTCTGAGATGAATGTAATCAAGTAAGATGCACCAAGGTTCTCGGTGGATCAAGAAAGTATTTGAAGAAGTAGGGCGCTCTTAGAAGGAGGAGAAAACCGAGAAGAGTTTGGGTAAACTGGGAACTAGATGTATAGTCCCTAGCGGAGTCGCAAATTCTACTATGGGGTAAAATGCACGGTGTATGGAGAATGAAAACTACCATCAAAGGCCTTCCCGGGACCTTTGACAGACTGTAAGATTATCTGCAGTAGCTACCAAGTTATACACATGTTCATCTACAAATATCAACTAACGAATTATGTAAAGAGTATTACCTCAAGTCTCCTTCTAGATTTGTTTGGAGATCACAATGCAACCAAGAGGAACTCCCTCAAAGCTGGCTCCAAATCAATTCCTGTACAAAGGAAAGGAAAACACAATCACGGCATACAACCTAAAAACCGATATATGAATACATAATGAACATATATTTGCATACAACTAAACTACTCATACACACAAGTATCAAATGCACAACTTAATGAACAATGTTACCGACACTATGGAGTAGGGAACACAACTGTAGTTCTATATTAATAATGAAAGAGTGATTACAACCATCCGTTGTATCAGTCTTCCTTTGTCCCTTCCGTTTCTCTCTCTCTCTCCCTTCTAGCTCACTTCTTTAGATATGAGATGGGTCTCAACAACTTAGTAGGTTGTCCTTTCAAATGGTCTGACTGCTTTCACAATGACCCTCTCACTACTTATGTAGCAATCGAGTTACGGTTGCCACGATCCTCATAGAGTTCACTAGGGCAAAAGCAATGAAATTGCTCTGCTTTTTAGCTCTTTCCCTTTTGCCTTCTTTTTCAGATTGGAATTTCTCCAAATAGTTTGATTTTTGGATGTTTCCTTGATTTTCTTGAGCAAATTTAGGGACAAATATCTAGATATTTGTGAGTCAATTCGTTGGTTTGACCCTTGGAACTTCCCTTACATTCACTAATGTTGCCCTTGGTCTAACAACTTGAGTTAGTAGGGTCACTAACGCACCCTTAGGCTTGGTAACAAGCTTTATAAAGCAGGTTTTCAGTGTGCAACTAGTGTTAGTGTGGAATCAAGGCCAGCAATTGTGGTCTTTGCTTCAGTCATGCTATTCTTCACCTTTGAGTTGATGAGGAGGTCATTTTGTTGTATAACAAACCCTTAAGCTCAACAACTTCCACCCTTGGAACCATCTAAGTCCATGAAGATAGTGCACACCAGGATCCAACCTTGTGCACTATCACGCTGTCCTCCAGCAGAACATAAATGCCCAATCCAAAGTCTATACTTGGCCCACTCTCACACTACCCTCCAACAGATCACGAGTGACCAATTCACACTGTAGTGTCTGCTCCTAGTTAGGGAATCCAACACCTAGGAAACCCCTCCACATGGTTGCTAACATACTTCTCCAAGTGTCTAGTACATCAATGAATAATCAATATAAAAAATGCCATTGGTTAGGGAATCTAACTACCAAGCCTGCCCATCAGCTTTGGCTACTACAAGTTGTAAACAAATCCCATCCAAACTGATCCAAAATCACAGATCCAACATATGTCACTAATCGATAAAACACATACCTTTGTACTTCTATTCATGGGCAGATTTCTGTTCACTAGTTAGGGAAACTACTATAGTCTACAAAAACCCAACGATCATGCCAAAAACCACCTTAAATTATGCAACCTCCTTTTCTTTACAAGGTAAGTGACCTCGTTGTTTGAGGAGGCACCTACAACTCCATGTATTTGGCTACTTAACCCTAAAAAAAACACCTACAGGTCCGTGGTTTAATCATCACAAAAAGATCCCTTACTCAGCCTATTTCAGGGAGGATTCTTCTCGGTTTTCTTTCCCAGGACAACCGTCTATGAGTGCAGCCTTCACATAGACCTTGTTGCCTCCTCAAACATTACCTAAGGAGAAAATATGAGTTCCTTTCCTTTGCAGCCTACAACAAGGTGACTTCACTCTCCAAAAAAGAGTCACAAGGGTGACCTTAACGTCCCCTCTCCTTCGTTGAGGTAGCCTCTGTATTGCGGCCTCCACATAATTATTTATCTCCTCCTCTACAAGATGCTTTCTGTCCTTGTGTTGCACAAAAGTTGATGTGTCTCAAATGATTAGAATCACCTCCTATTTATACATAATAGAGGAGCTTCTTCTAACATCCAACATAGGGCTTGTACACTTGGCATGTGGCTCATTATCATCAAACTGAATTGACCATACAAGTGCAAAATCCACTTCTATACTTAAAAAATTCATAAATCCATTTCTAAAACTCGAAATCAGATGATCTTCATTGTGTTGAAGTCATCTCAACAAAAGATATCATCCTCATCCATCACATGACGAAATGTGCTCATGGTCTTAGCCCAAATCACGATGGGTGCAAAATCCCAAGCTTAGGTTTCAAGCCCACAAGGCTACTTGTGGAGCTCCTTCCTCCAAACCCTCGATCCTCAAGGCTTGGAGTACCTCCCAAGCTACAAAAATCAACATTGGATAGGTTGAAAAACTTGTATCTTGGAGGAAAATTGCATTTTTCAGAATTGGAGAAAAACGCAAAGGATTCTAATTTTATTGCAGTAACAAATCAATCCTCCTCACAAGAAGATGATGAAACTAGTGATTGTAGTGATAGATCGAGCATCAATATTGAGGAAAAACGAGAAGAGATTAGTGGCAAAAATGATGAGGAGTCCAAGATAATGGCACTAGAAGTAGAGATTCAAAGGTTCATGGCTAAAAACAAGGAGTTGGAGGATAAATGCCATAAATTGAAGGCTAAATAAATTTTTGCAAGGCAAGAATTAGAGATTTTTAAAACTAGTGCTATAACATCTACAAGCAAATAAAAAATTGTTGGAGCACCTAGTTGCAACAAAAGTAATGAGATCCATGAGCCAAGCAAGAAACAACATAACAAGCGAAGAAGGTCCAAGAAGAAGAATAGAATTGGAAAGTGTTATAATTGTGGAGTCCGTGGACACATAGAAGCAATGTGTGGTAATAAGGAGACCAAACTCTCTCATTAAAAGGAGAAACCACAGGAGAAGCCACATCAAACATGCATGCAAAGAAGATCTCCATCATTAAGGTATAATAGTCCATTTTATGGTTATTGTTTCTCATGCAATGATTTCGGCCATAGGGCTATTGATTTTAGGGTACATGCAAGGAGCATAAATCATATCAATAGAAGACATCAAACTATTCCTCATTTACTTGGTCACGTAATATCTTTCATGCACGAAAATGTTGGGCATAAGGTCAAGGATTGAAAGCTGCCCATGTTTTTTAGGAGATACAATCAGAAATAAGAGATTATGCATGGAAAAGCAAATAAGAAGAAGAAAGAGGAGCAGATGAAAGTTTGGAGGAGAAAAGAGTAGCAAGGAACTTCCACCAAAAATTGAGGCCTACTTGGTCTTAGGGTGAGCATATGGCTGGATAATGAGTTGCATGCAAATCTTTAATTGTGCAACCATATGGTTAAGTACTTGAAGGAAAATCTGCAATTTTAGAGATGCGTGTGTTTAGGGGGAGTCCTTGAGGTTTGAAGTATTATTTCTAGCTTTTTTCTCTATTACTATTCCAATTTGTTTTTAGTTGGAGCAATGATGTACATCTGTTGATAGGTTTTAGAGAAACTATATGTTTTGGTTCATGTTGGTGCTAATGTTGATATGTAAACCATATAGTTATTCTCATGCACATGGTCAAGGTGTGATGGAGGGTCACATATTCAAGGGGATCATATGTGCTTCCTATGGACAAATTCTTTGTGCATGTGTTTTTGACATTATTTTGATGTAGGAATGTTTTTGTTGTTGCTACCACACATTACATGTTGGATGAGATAGTATGGTTGCATGGCAAATTTGGGATGCTACTAGTGTTTTCATTGCTATATCATAGTCATGCTCTATTATACTTGTTGTTGCCATGGATATTTGATGATGTGCTAGAGTTGGTTCATATAGAATATATGTGTCTCATTTCTTGTTTTCACTTCTAGATGAAGCATGATGTTCCTCATGGTGTGTTGGATATTCATATGTTTAAGTCATGTTGATTCATATGTTGCTACTCATGTGTTGATTGGATGGATGAGATATGAGAAGGATGATTGTTGTTGCTCATGATATTTACATGCAGACTATTGATATGTATTAGATGTATGAGTCATGATGTTGTTGTTGCACAAAAAGAATAGTATGCATTTACATGGTTGAGAGATGATGATATAAATTGCTTCTCATATATCAAGTATACATGTTTTGTTTCTCACTCATTTTTTCGCTTACGCCTCATTGATGATATGTTTCTCACCTATGATGAGAACAATGTAAACTTTGAAACGGGAACTATAAACTCAAAACGGGAACTCTGGCCCAAAAACCCCAAAAAAACCACAAAAACAGTGCTCAAAACGAAAAGTGTGTATACTGGAACGATGTTTTTTTTTTAGGTGTCAATTTTGAGGCTGTTTTAAAAATGCCGGTGAAAACCAATTTTTTGCGCAAAAATTATCCAAAAAACACCCTCAAAATGAAAAAGGTTGATTCTGGAAGAAGACTTTTTTTTTCAAAAGCTAAATTTCAACATCTCGAAATAATGGCATGAATAAAAAAAAAAAAATTATCATGACCCCGAAAAAACATTAAATTTAAAAAAATAATGAAAACATAAAATTAAAAAAAAAAATAAAAATATAAAATTAAAACAATGAAAAAACAGAAAAAAAAATAAAAAAACAAAAAAACAAAAGGTAGATTAAAATATCTATTAAAAGAAAAATATAAAACAAAAATAAAAAATGAAAAAAAAATCAATCATAAAATGTAAAAAGAACGAAATTAGTGATAAGAACTAAAAAATTAAAAAAAATAAAAATAAATTATAAACAATTAAATAGTAAAAAAAATATTTTAAAAAAATGGGGAAAAAATGAGTAATCTTGTAAACCAAAAAAATTGGCAAAATAAAATATATATGGAAAAAAAAAACATTTAAAAGAAACAAAAAATTTAGTGTGTGAAAATAGAAAATAAAAAAAAAAAAAAACAAAAAAAAAACAAAAAAATTAAAAATTAAAATTAAAAACAAACTAAATTTCAAAAAAAAATAGAAAATTAAAAAAAAAAATATAAGCTACTAAAATTAAGATTAAAATGTTAATTACTTAAAAAACAAATATAAAAATATATATAAAAGACAAAAAAAAAAAAAAAAAAAAAAAAAAAAAAAAAAAAAAAATAAAAAATGTTAAAAAAATTATCCCACAACCCATAAAAGGATTTGGAAAACAAAAAAAACACAAAATTAAAATATATATATTAAGTAAGTAAAAATAGAGAAATAAAAAAAAACCATTAGAAAAAACCCGGAAAAAAAAAAAAAAAAAAAAAAAATTAAAAACAAACTAGTTAAAAAAAAATAGAAATTAATGAAAAAAATTTAAAAACTAATAAAATTAATATTAAAAAAGAACAAAAAAAATTTCAAATTATAAAAAAAAAAAAAACCAAAAAAAGTGTATTTTTTATTTAAGAAAAAAAATGTAATTAATTTTTATTAAAAATAGATATTTTGTTTAAAAAAAAAATTAAAATCTAATTTAAAAAAAAAACGTTTTTTATTATTAAAAACAAATTTTAGTTTTATTTCTACTTTTTATTTAAAAATAAAACTATTCAACAGATATTTTGTATTTAAAAAAAATATAAAGCTATATTTTATATTAAAAAATAAAAATTATTTTAAAAAATAAATATCGTATTTTATTTTTTATATTATAAATTTTAAAATTTAAAATTTATAAAATTAAATTTTCTTTTTATTAATTAAAAAAAAAAATTGGGTCCCCGCCCCAATTTATAAAATTTATAATATAAAAAAAAAAAACGATATTTATTTTTTTTAAATTTTATTTAATTTTTAAAATTTTATAATTTTAAAATTTTGAATTTTTAAAATGTTTATTAAAAAAAAAAAAACGATTTTATTTTTAAATTTTTAATTTTTTTTTAATACTTTTTAAAATTAAAAAAAAAATGGTTTAAAAAAAAACCTATTCTTAATTATAACCAAAAAAAATGTTTTAAAAAAAAATAGTTGTTAAAAAAAAAAAAAAAAAATCCATTTTAAAAACATTGTTTAAAAAAAAATATTTAAAGTAATTTTTTTTTTTAAATATAAAATTTAGGTTTATTTTTTTTTTAAATATAAAAGATCTGTTGAATAGTTTTATTTTTAAATAAAAAGTAGAAATAAAAGTAAAATTTGTTTTTAATAATAATTTTTTTTTTTTTTTTTTAATTAAATTTTGATTTTTTTTAAAAACAAAATATCTATTTTTAATAAAAATTAATTACATTTTTTTTTAATATAAAAAATAGGGTTTTTTTTTTTTATAATTTGAATTTTTTTTTGTTTTTTTTTTTAATATTAATTTTATTAATTTTTAATTTTTTTCATTAATTTCTATTTTTTTTTTTTTTAAACTAGTTTGTTTTTAATTTTTTTTTCCCGGCTCTTTCTAATGTTTTTTTTTTTTTTTAATTTCTCTATTTTTACTTACTTTATATATATATATATATATATATATATATATATATATATATATATATTTTAATTTTGTATTTTTTTTGTTTTCCAAATCCTTTTATGGTTTGTGAGATAATTTTTTTAACATTTTTTTTTAAAATATTAATTTTACTATTTTTTTCATTAATTTTTTTTTTTTTTAATTAGTTTGTTTTTTAATTTTTTTTTTCCCTAGTTTTTGTTCATGTTTCTTTTTCTCTCAATTTTTAGTGAATTATATATATTTATATTAATTTTGTTTTTTATTTCCAAATTGTTTTATGGTTTATAAGATTTTTTTTTAACATTTTTTATTTTTTTATTTTTGTCTTTTTTTATATATAATTTTTTATTTGTTTTTTAGAGAGAATTGTTTCATTTGGATTGAAAATTTAATTAACGATGTATAAATATGTAAAATATCGAAAATGAAAAATATCGACCTTCTTCTTTAAATATGCAAATCAATAAAAACCTCACTACAAAAAAAAAAAAAAAAAAAAAAAAAAAAAAAACTATGAAGAGGAAGACCACTTCCAAAATTATTAAATTTACAAAATAATTGTTTACATTTCATACATTAGAAAAGTTAAAGTCAAGAAAACAGGGTTTTTAAAAAAAGGGTCTGATGCAGAATAACCACTTTTTTAAATCGGCATGAAAATCACTACCATTCTAAAACGCAATGTACATAACAAGAATTTAAAAAAATTAAAGTTCCAAAAACCATGTTCTAAAAAAAACATGTGTATTCTGCATCACCACTTTTGAAAATCGGGTCATTTTTTTGCCACCTCTACGAAACGGGTAACAGTATCAGTTCCCGTTTCAAAGTTTACATTGTTTGAGGTTATGCATTTGTTTATGATCATGATGTTTTTTGCATGATGGATGTTACTGCTCAGTCTTTGCACTCATGGATAGATTGCATATGGTATTTTATTGCTGCTACTTGTTGATGTGCTACTTCTAATGATGATGCATTATATTGATGGTCGATGAGGATATATTTGCTGTTATTATATGACATATTCCTATGTTGCTATTAGTTGATTTTCATGTTGATGCACACGTGGAACATGGTGGATGGTAGTGGTTATCATGATTTATCGCAAAATATTCATTGTTGGGATGGTGATGGCCAAGGTGTTGAGTGTCCTTACATTAACAAATGTTTTGGTTAGTGCTCCTATTTGTTGCTGCCACACATGGAAATTATATTGTTGCTTATGGGGGGATATTATCTTGATGCATATGCCATGGATTTTATTGTCATTGCACTGTTATATGAAGAATATATCATTGCTCATTGTTTCCATGCACTCATGTTATTTAATATTTTGGGCATGTATAGAAAAGTGCACCATTGTGTGCATATGTAAAAATCATGTACTATCATTTTTCTCTTTTAGGCTCATTGTTCATGGAGAGACCCATGGTGTCTAGCATGTCTTATCATTAGCTATGTATGGGTCAATTGGAGTCCAAGTAATGTTTCATCTTGTATATCTTTGATGTAGCTCCACATATTGGGTGCATGATTAAACTTGGGTCCATAGAGTCATGGTTGGTGATAGGAGGTTTTATAGAGGATTGTTATGTCAATCCTATGTATTTGTCACAACCATGTATTTGCTCCATGAAGCATTATATTGTATTTTATATCATGTCCCAAGTCAGTTGGAGTCATGGTCCTTGAGTAGTAGTCTCTTGCACTTGGAAAAGAGGCTTATTGCAACATGCAGATGTATTGCTTCAACATGCATAATATGATTGCAACTCCACTACATGCTTATGGGGAGCATGTTCATTACAAAGATGGTATGAAATTTGCAGAGACATGATTGGAAGCTAAGATTTTTGGTCTACATTAGTCTTGCATCAACATGATGTTGCGTATGACAAGGTGAGTCCTCTCATCTAACACATTATTGGCATTAAATTTAGTGTTGGTATGTCCCTTTTCCATTAATGTCAAAGGGGGAGAGAATTTGGATGGATAGAGAGCAACTTAATTGTTGGACAATGTATAGAGATCATCCTCACTTGTTGGTTGGAGGTTGAAATCAATGCCAGAGGGGGAGTTTGTTGGCATTGATGTCAACAGGTTGGAGATGTTGCTTGTCATGTGCATGTGTGATGGATGCTTGGCTTGATGGTCTTGATAACTGGCATTGATGTCAATTTGCTTATGACATGATGTTTCTGCCGCTGATTAGAGATGGCATTGACATGTGATGATTTGTTTGAGGTTGACATTTTGTTGTTGGTTGGAGATGATGCTGCTGCAGGTTGTTGGAGTGCTGCTCTAGGTGTTGCATATGTCTCTTTATGTATTGGAGTCATTAGATATGCTGCTACATGTGTTGAGTTGTGGCTTCTTGTGTTGGAGGTGCCTCTATTAGTGTTAGAAACAATTGATGACATGATGCTACTGCTACAGGAGCTTGGAGATGCTGCTACAGGTATTGGACATGTTTGGAGAGGTTGTGGTTGTTACTTGAGAATTTGGAGATGTTGGTCTTGGTACTAAGCTGGAGATGTCATTGACTTGTTCTTATCAAATTTCATGAGTTTCAAACTTGACACAGAGGTTTGGAGGCATCATAAGGAGCTGAAGAAGGTGTTCCATAAGTTGGCAGAGCATCTGGACTGAAGATCCATTGGTTTTCTTCATCTTTAGCCTCAGTCACATGGAGTCAGGCTCATCAGAGCGACCGAAGAGCTCCAATCACATGGAGGTAGGCTCATGAGAGCCATTGTGACTACCAGACACATGTAGACAGTGTTGTGGGAGCGAACAAGGTTTTTCATGAGAATTTTTCTGCATTCCTCATGTCGATCAACTATTTTTTGTGTTTTGGCAACATCCTTGATCAAAACTTTTCAATTTATGGTTGGAAAAGTTCGTGGGACTTATAGAAGTTGATTAAAGTTGAAAATATAAAAAAGGCTAGTGGAGTTAGTGGTTGATTGAGTTAATGAGTTGAATTGGGATCAAATCAAGCATATGAAAATGATTGTTGAGCTGAGTAGTTCTCTATAATTATTGAGTTAAGCACTTGAGTTCATCCATATATTGGATAAATCTCATTACTAGTATGGTTGTTTGTCTAGTTGTGGTGTTGACTAAATGTATGTGTGAGAAGAGTGTGCAAACTGTGTGAGTTATATTATGCAGAATTTCTGAAACAATTTGCAGTTTAGCAACAACCAAATGAAGTATGTTTCAACCATCAAATTGGTGCAGTGTGTGAGAAGATGATGTGTGGACTGGAGTAGTATTTTGAGGAGTTGTTTTGGAGCTTGTGTGGAGTTTTTGATTGTAACTTGTGCTACAAATTTTATCATTTAATTGTGCTTAGATACTATGTTGCTGCAGTGCTCATGTTGAGCGAATTGGGAGTCAAGTCTAAAAATATATGAAATAAGGTTTACATGGAGGAAGTGAAGGCATAGAGGTTTCAGAGTAGAGAGTGACTTGGCAGATTCAATAGAAGGGAGATATTTCTCCATCCAATAGGAGTTGGATAGTCCAATGGAGGTTGGGTGAGGATAGTTGATCTTGGTGGCCTTCAACGGATGGTAGTTCATAGATATGTGAGAGAAATAATTTCCTGTCTCATAGGTGCCAGTATACTGTGAAAATAAGTCGAGTCTTCCGGCTCATGGGAGTGAGCTGATCCATGTAAAATTTATTCAACAAATTAATAAAATAATTGAGCAGCGGATTAGCAACAGGGTGGTTTTTTTCCCGAGGAAGGGTTTTCCACCAAACGTACTTGTGTCCATTGTGTTGATTGATTTTATGGTTTCATATTTATTTTGATGCTTTGATATATGGTTGTGTGTTTCAATTTGTGCATGGATTAAAAGATTAACATTTGGAGAAACAATTTATATGTGCTCTCACAATTGATTCAAGCCCCCCCCACCTCCCCACCCCCTCTCCCCTCCTCTAAGTAGTGATCTAGTTTCCAACAATATTGACCAAACTTGCAGTGATGAAGAGTACTTCATATTCTCACCTTGTATCTAACAAGGCAGAAATTGATGGAATTGATGGTCTGCTATAGGTTTGAATATTTGTCAAGCGAGCTTGAGATAAAGATCATAATTTTGCTGCTACAGTCTAGAGTTCGAGTTCAAATTCAGAGTTCTAGACAATGTTGTTGCATTGTTTTGGCATGCTGATGTTTGTGAATGAACACTTCCATTAGCATAAGACTTCAACTTCTAGCTATATTCAAAATTGTTCGAGGAACTACATTGATGGTTCTAGAGTTGAGATTTTTGATTGATCTGAGAACAACTGTGAAGGTTCCAGACGTGGTTGAGACCTTGAGTTCTCCCAAATTTGGGGTATTGTTTGTGGCTTTCTCTTAAAACCCACCATCCTTGGTTTGTGGTCATCCTTGAAAACCATTTCTAAGAGACATTCAACTCTTGGCTGAGGTACATTTTTGCATTTTTAACTCTCTTTCTTGGACTTTGATACATCCCTTCGGATTAAGGGGGGGAATGTTAGACACCTAACCCTTGGGTTATGTTTTGGGTTAGTGTGTATTATGATGATTAGTTGTTAGAGTCCAAAAATACTTGGAAAATGGATCAACAATTTTCTTGTTGTATTGATATGTACACATTGTACATCATTTTGTGAGTGATCTTTAATAAAGTTGATTTCATTTTCCACCAAATTATATGTCTAACAATCTAGACTTGAATGAGATGGTGCATGGAAACCCAAGTGAAATCTGGCCCGTTATAGTATGAGAGGTTTATAAAAGGGATTACTGGTATGGGGGGTTTATAAAAAGGAATAACTTGTAAAATAGGGGATATTTAGTGTGCATGTATAAATCTTTGGAAAAATGTATGGGGAGGGGATTTAACAAAAGAATTTTGGAATGTATTTATCAATATCTAGTGAAATTAAACTTATTCTTTAATATCTTATGAATGCACATGTTATGTTATAAGTTCAGTAAGTTGACACCCAATGACCAACATGTGGAATTGTTGCTAGAAACTTAACCATTTATAATACCTTAACTATTACATCTTGCTCCAACTTTGTAGGTAATGAGGGGTTGAAAATAAACTAATGGTCTCTTTTCCTTGGAGATAGTGCTTCCCTTCTTACTTGCATAATCACAAATAGCATCTCATCATATGGGAAATCAAGTCCTCCATAAACAACTTCGAAGAGTAACACATTGGTCTTCTTCCTTGTATGAGCATTGCCCTTAATGCAAATTGACATTGCATACTCATTGACATCTATCCCTAGCTCAAATGGTTGCTATAATTTGGGCATGGCTAGGATCAAAGAATCATTGATCTTGTTAATGGTTGCTATAATTTGGGCATGGCTAGGATCAAAGAATCATTGATCTTGTTTTTTAAGTCTTTAGATGCTCATTGTTGGTGGTTTATCCCAATTAAGCCTACTTCCTCTGGTAGTCATCACATGCAATAGTGTTGTCCTTTTGGAAAAAATTGCAATGAATTTTCTCATATATTGGGTTGTACTCGTAAAACTTTTGATCTCTGTCAAGCTAGTGGGAATAGGCCATTTGAAGATGGGAATCTTGTTTGAATCCATTCTCAGCTCTCAACTATCAATCATATGTCCAATATATATCATTGATGTAGATGTTGGATTATGTAGGTCGGTAGGAAGGTTGCCTCTCCAGGTAGTAAACTTTGTAAAGTGATTTTATAAAGTACTTTTTGTATTTAACTAGCATAAATCCTTTGTAACTTAGGATCTACCAAGCTAGAAGAATCACTCTAAAAGAAGTTTAAATTTTCTCCTTTAAATAGACTATATTCTAGATGAATACCATGGGTTCTCATAAACTTGAGCTCAAAAACAACTAGTAACATCACAAGTCAAGTTTACCTTATTATTTTAGTTTAAATATGTTTTTTTGTTATAACATATAATTATTTTTATTTTCTTTATGTAAAAATGTTTAAGGTAGGGTTTTAAATATTAGTTAATAAATATAAATATTAATCGTATGATTTTATTTTATTTTATTTTTACTTTATTTGATAAAGTAAAATGTTTACATAACTTTTTTTTTCCTTATTTTATTTTTGACCCAGTAAAAATGTTTAAGGTAGGTTTGTTTATATTTTTATTAATAAATATAAATATTAATTGTATGATTTTATTTTATTTTTATTTTTACTTTATTTGACAAAGTAAGATGTTTACATAACATAATATGTAACATCTCTTGCATACTAGGTTGGAGAGCGCCATGGATGAAATGTGACTTATTTGAGCTCAACTAAAAATAAATTCACAACCGTTGATCTTGGGATGACAAAATCTAATCTTAGCCATTGAATTCTAGGTTTAGGGTTTTAGTCATTAAAATGTTATAAAAGGAGATTCGAAGGAGAAGTGAAAACACTATTCACTCCATCTTGGGATGGCAAAATCTAATCGTAGCCATTGAGATTTAGGGATTTAGGGTTAGGGTTTTAGTCATTAAAAGGTTATATAAGGAGATTTGAAGGAGAGGTGAAGACACTATTCACTCCGATACTCCTCCATCTTGGGATGGCAAAATCTAATCGTAGCCATTGAGATTTAGGGTTAGGGTTTTAGTCATTAAAAGGTTATATAAGGAGATTTGAAGGAGAGGTGAAGACACTATTCACTCGGATACTCCAGTGTGCAAGGAAGGCATGGTCTAATCCTCCATCTTGGGATGGCCAAATCTAATCGTAGCCATTGAGATTTAGGGTTAGGGTTTTAGTCATTAAAAGGTTATATAAGGAGATTTGAAGGAGAGGTGAAGACGTGTGCAAGGAAGGCATGGTCCAAGGAAGGTGCGGAAGGTGCAGCAAGGAGATCTAAATCACAACAAAGGAGGCCTTGATCAAGGAGATCTGAATCACGGCCAAGGAGGTAGATCTCAACAAAGAAAGCCTTGATCAAGGAGATCTAAATCACAACCAAAGAGGTCTTGATAAGGTAAAGATCTAGATTACACCCAAGAAGGGCTTTAGTGAACTAGATCTAATTCTTCATTTAAGCCATTATTCCTGGTACTAATCCCAAGTTCATAATAAAACACGTTTTTGTTTTTTCCCTTTGTGGATTTTCTAATAGTAAATCATGTGCCCAATGTGGTGATGATTTCTGTGTATGTCTAGTGTGCAATTTTAATTTAGAACTTAGCCATGCATAAATTAATAAATAATTTAAGAGTTCGTTAGAAATTTATTGCTAGGTTGAAATAAATTTTAACAAAATACTATTACAAATAAGTCAATAAAAAGATGCAACACATCACTTGTGAGTGCATTTGGAAACGCCCGTATGGCAGGGTAGGTGGCATTTCTGTGTTATGGGTCGGGATGTTCTTAGAGATTTCTCTCTTCTTTGGTCTCTCTTTTCCTCTGTTTTGGAAATATGTAAATTTTCTTTGTTATAAAGATGATCTGTTTTTTCCTCCAAAGGCGGATTTCAGCGTTGCTTCGACTCAAATCCTCCTTGTCTGGATGCAAATCCACCGCTGGTTTTTGTTTCTACCGGCAATTTGATGACGTCTAGGCTCAAAACATATTCTTTTTCACCTAGGTGGAAAAACCTATCAACTCAGGTGTCAAAACCAACAGTGAGGATAGCCATCTCTGGCTGCTATCCGCGAATGTCAGTTTGACTCATCACAGTTAGATAGGAAAACCATGCCACCTGAAATAACCCGCTGGTGGTCCGTAAGGGAGCAGGCTCATCACTCCTGCCAGATGCCTCTGGGTCTTGGGCCGTTAACCTGTTTCCTTACGTCCGAGGAAGACGAGCTCTTAGCCAAGCAGAAGCAGTTTTACGGCATACTCCAAGCCGAGGCTCAAAACATATTCTGTTTTCATAGCGGATTTATTGAAAAATAATAAAAATTACAAATATAATCGGATGATTTTGGAATGGTTTTTTTTCTTTTTCATTTTATATAAAAATGAATGATTTATTTTTCAAAAAATTAGTACAAAAGGAAAAAAGGATTCCGATTTCTGAATCTTTGTCCAAGCTTTTCAGGTTAACCGAGCAGATAAACTCCGATATAACGAGTGAGCATGTTTTGGGAAAAAGCTTGTTTTCAGGGCGACAAGCAGATCAACTCCAAAATACGAAGTCCAAATGTTTCAGAAAAAAAATTTGTTTTCAGGGCTGCGAGCAGATCAACTCGAAGATATCGAGTCAAATTGATTCGGAAATCTTCGAGTCAAATTGATTCGGAGCTGATCAACAGTCCAGTCAAAATGATTCGGAAGAAGGTATGCTTTAATTAAATATTAGGGTTTCCACTTCCAATGCAAAAGTTTCTGATGTGGAGCGAAAGAAATGATCTAGCTTCTCATCTGATCACGCCAATGCAATTTGACTCCAATTCCATTTCTCTGTATACTTTTCTTTGCTGTCTGCTTTTGACTGTAAACATTTCTGATAATTTCGATTTTCTTGAAATTTTCAGTGCCCTTCATTACTAAATATTTACCGAGAATTTCGGAAAGTTCGTTGAGTTTGGAAGAACTTTCGACTTTTTGTTCGATATTTCAGATAGTTCGTTTTTCCTTCCTTGAGAAGCCAAGTCAGATTGCTTCCGTAAAAGCTTTTGAAGGCGACGAGCTAGGTGGTCATCATACCGAGGAGCTAATAAACTCTGCGATGCCAAATTCTGAAACAAAAAATAAAAATGATTCGGAAGAAGGTATGCTTTAATTAAATATTAGGGTTTCCACTTCCAATGCAAAACTTGTTCTTGGGGAGCCATAGAAATGCTCTAGCTTCTCATCTAAGCAGTCAATGCAATATATTTCAATTTCTTTGCGTATATTTCCCTTCTGGTCTCAGATAATTTGATTCCAATTCCATTTCTCTGTATACTTTTATTTGCTGTCTGCTTTCGACTGTAAACATTTCTGATATCTTCTGATAATTTCGATTTTCTTGAAATTTTCAGGGCCCTTCATTCCTAAATATTTACAGAGAATTTCTGAAAGTTCGTTTTCTAAATATTTACAGAGAATTTCTGAAAGTTCGTTTTCTAGAGTTTTGAAGAACTTTCGACTTTTTGTTCGATATTTCAGATAGTTCTTTTTTCCTTCCAAATCAATCCTGGACAATATCTGACCCGATTCTTCTTGCCCCAAATCAATATTTACAGAAGAACACATTTTCAGATAGTTTGGGCTAGCCGGTCATATTTACCACATATTTCTTTCCCTGCAACAATATTTAATTCTGATTTATGTTCTTTGTCATATGATCTGCTTTTAATGAAACTTTAGACTATTTTAATTTCTGATTTTATTTCCATATCACGTGATCTGCTTTTAATGAATCTTTCTCACAGTATAGACTATGTATAAACATGATCTGCTTTTAATGAATCTTTCTCACAGTATAGACTATGTATAAACTATTTTTAGACTATGTATAAACTATTTTTAATTCTGATTGTTTTTCTGTGTTATATTATTAGTTTTAACAACAATTTCAAATTATTTGAAATTGTTATAACAACAATTTCAAATACCAAATGTATTGTTTATATCAAATATATAAAATGTATTGTTATAACGACAATTTCAAATATCAAATGTATTGTTATAACAATTTCAAATATCAATCAAATATCAAATGTATTGTTATAACAATTTCAAATATCAAATACAAATTTCAAATATCAAATGTATGGTTATAATAACAACAATTTCAAATATCAAATGTATTGTTATAACAATTTCAAATATCAAATAAAAATTTCAAAATATCAAATGTATGGTTTACATCAAATATATGAAATGTATTGTTATATTAACAACAATTCCAAATATCAAATGTATTGTATTTCAAATGTCAAATACAAATTTCAAATATCAAATGTATACCTGATGCCTAGCATTGGCACTTATTCTAGTGCATCTAGATACCAGAGAAGGTCTGGTAGAGAGAGCTACCTGCTTTAAATGGGTGACATCACTCGAAGGAAAATTATAGATTACGAAGGCATTCCCTTATGTTGCCGCAAATGTCACGAAGTGGGGCATTTATACAAAGATTGTCCAAGAATTTCAGGGCAAAATCAGATCCCGACCAAAGTGTTGGTCTCAGCCTCCACTCAAACTCTGGATTCAGATTTCGATTCTCAATTGGACCTCCAAGAAAGTACTCCGCCCTCTAGTCTAACTCCGCAGTGGGTCGTAGCTCACCATTTCGCAAGGGCATCGGATGGACCCCCTGAAAAATCCAGATCCCGCGACAAGGCTTTCGCGAGTACTCCCTCTTCCACTCTTCCTCTTTTTTCTCATTCTACTGAAGGTTCAGTAAATTTATCATCTTTGAACTGTGTCGTCTCTCAAGCTGAAGTTAATAAGATATGTTCATCGGTATGTCCTATTCCCGTTGTGCCTCCCTCACTATCCTCCCCCATTCCCCAACCCTCTGTGGATAGGACCACTTGCTCGCTTGATGATCACCCACTATCAAGTGGGACTCATCGATATTTCCTCAGATCCCTTCCTGCTGCTCCCTCTTCGGTCTTAGGCCTGGACCTTGACCCCCCTCCAATTACTCTCAAGCCTCTCAGAGGCCGTCAATCAAAAAATTCTAAGGCTATTAAAAGGGCTAGTGCTGATGTAGCCTCCAGGGTCCAATCCCCAATCGATTGGGTTCTTAGAGCAAAGAGAAACCCTCACTCCTCTCCCCCATGATCTATCTTTCCTTTAATTGTAGGGGTCTAGCCAACCCTGACAAAAAGCTGGCTCTGAAGAGGCTCTGTCTGTCTGAAAAGATGGATGTTATTTTCTTTCATGAAACTTTGGGGGAAGGTCACCAGATAACTAAGCTTCTCTTAAGTTTTCTCCCAACTTTGGATTTTCATTTTTTGGATGTGAAGGGTTGCTCTCGTGGCTACGCCTTGGGCTTTAACACTCGTTCTACAAAAATCCTCAACTTTTGGGGAGGAGAAGATTTTCTTGGTGCAGACATCTGGTCTATGGAGCTCGGCAAACCATTTAGGATCATCAAAATCTATGGCCCTTGCCAGAACAGAGAATTCTTTTGGAACAGAATCATGGAGGCTAATTTTATGAATCAAGATAATATCATTATTGGTGGAGAATTAAATTTCTCCCTTGGATCAGCAGAATCCTGGGGTTTCAGGTGTCAAAGCAATCATCTCACAACATTTTTTGAAAACTTGTTGGATGCTCACGAATTTCTAAATATTGACCCTGTTAAACTCAAGCCAACTTGGAGGAATCACAGATTGGGGGTAGATTCCCTTGCTAGAAGATTGGACCGATTCTTGATCAAAGCCCCTCTTATGGCAATTTTAATTCTCTTTCATCAATGGGTGGGGAGTGGTGGGATCTCTGATCACTCTCCTGTATTTCTGGAGCTCAAGGGTAATCTTTCTAAACCCTCTTCACCTTTTAAATCTAACTCCTCTTGGTTGTTGGATCCGAGTTTCAGGAACTTGGTCTCGGCCACTTGGATCCATTGCTCCCAGAATGAAACCTCCTCCCCAGGGGAGCTCTTTGCAAAAAATCTAGCAATTCTAAAAGGAAAAACAATAACCTGGGCTAGATTAAAACAAAGAAAAGAAGATGAATATCTTTAAAGAATTGAAAAGGCTCTACTAGCTTTCGAAGAATCAACTCCCACAGGATCGAACTCAGTAGAACAAAATTTGCAATTGATTCAGTTGGAAACTGACAGAATAAAGCTTCTTCACTTAAAAGAAGAAACCTGGAGGATCAAGAGCAAAGCAATATGGCTCAAAGAAGGTGATGAAATTCAAAGTTCTTTCAACAATATGCAAGGGGTCGGAAAGCCATTAACTCAATCTTGGAATTACAAGACTCGGAAGGAAGGAAAGCGGGCAATTTTGAACAACTGGCTGTCATGGGGATTAGACATTACTCTAATATCTACAAAGCCCCCATTGGAATAACCCTTCCAAGAATCATTCACACTACTGAAGCTCTACCCAGATTCATCGAGCCGGAGGAAATTGAAGGACTAAACTCTCAAGTTACTAGAGAAGAGCTTGAAGTTGTGTTGAAGTGCTTTCATAAGGATAAGGGCCCAGGTCCTGATGGGTGGACAGTTGAATTCTTCAGTTCATTTTTAGATTTAATTGGAGATGATCTCATCCAGAGCATTGAAGAAAGCCGAAGTCTGGCAGAATTTTGGAGGCCTTCAACTCGACTTTCCTGGCCCTTATACCCAAATCTGATAACCCTTCCTCTTTTGAAGATTACAGACCCATATCCCTCTGCAATAGCATTTACAAAATCATATCCAAAACAATAGCCCTCCGTATTAAACCCTTTCTCTCCCGAATGATATCCAAGGAACAATTTGCGTTTCTCAGCGATCGCCAAATCCATGAAGCAATTGGTACTGCTCAGGAAGCTCTTCACTTGATTAAGAAGCTCCATAAAAAGTCTGTCGTCCTAAAAATTGATCTTTCCAAAGCCTTTGATTGTACCTGTTGGTCCTACCTCAGGATAAATCTCACTCACATTGGCTTCCCCTTTGCTTTCATCAATTGGATCATGGGATGTCTTACTTCAGTCTCCTTTAGTATTCTCATCAATGGAGCAGCTTCGGGTTTCTTTCATGTGGAACGAGGCCTTCGACAGGGATGTCCTCTCTCCCCGCTACTCTTTCTCCTCATCATGGAAGGCTAAAGCAGACTGATAACAAAAGGTAGAGAGGAAGGCTCTTTGGCTGGAGTCAGTCTCTTGGATATGTCCTCTATAACCCATCTTTTATTTGTTGATGATGTTCTGATTTTTTTAAATGGATCTTTTCAAGACTCATATGCTTTCAATGCTATTCTAGATATTTTTTTGTATAGCTACAGACATGCAGCCAAATATTGCAAAATCAACTATTGTCATAGTTTTCTACCAGCTGAATGATGCAAGATTAGCCAGCCAATTTTTTGAATATGAGCGTCAAGATTTGGATGATGGTCTTAAATATTTAGGTTTCAGATTGAAACCAAATGGTTATCGCATAGTAGATCGGACTTGGCTTATAGCCAAGATTGAAAGCAGAATCAATATTTGGCAACAGAGATGGCTTTCTAGAGCAGGTAGGCTAACTCTCCTCAAGTCGGTCCTACAAGCTATTCCAGTTTACTGGATGTCGTTAGCCTGGATTCCCAAAGGCATTTTAAAAAGAATTCAACAATTAAGATGTTGCTTCCTTTGGCACAAACAAATTCTAGGGAGAACTTTTGCTTGGGTCCGTTGGGATAGCATTGACAAACCCAAAAAACTGGGGGGGTTAGGGCATAAAAAATTTGAATTTATTCGCTGAGGCTTTGGCTACAAAATTGGGTTGGCAACTTATTAATTCCAGAAGTCTTTGGCAGGAAATCACTTATCATAAGTACATATATCCGCTCTCAATTTTGGAATGGATCCATAGAACTTTAGTTCCTACGGTTGGATCCTCCATAATTTGGAAAGCATTATCTCAGTGTATCTCTCTGATTAAGCATGGTCTAGCTTGGAAAGTTGGAAATGGAGTTCAGGTGAGGATTGGTGTAGATGCGTGGAGTGGATGTGGGAATGGCCATATTCCCCCCGTCCTCTTTGCAATTTCCTTCAAGACTCATGCATCACCCACTTATCACATATAACAGATGATATTCAAGACAGGTGGCAAAACCAGACCTGGAAGGACCACAGAACACTCAACATTATGACATTTTGGGTTTATGATTGGCAGAGATTCATAGGCTCATTAGAGGAGGCCAATGTGTGTATAAACGATAATCAAGATGTCCTTATCTGGGCATTGGATCCCCAAGGAAGATACTCCCCCAAATCAGGTTATGCTTATACAATGGCAGCCAGACACATGGGTGATTTCTCTTGGTGGTGGAGTCATATCTAGAAATTAAAGGCCCCTCCCAAATCTAGGCTTTTCATGTGGTGCATTTTAACAGACAAGGTTCCCACTAAACTAATGCTGAGGCGTCGTGCAAACTGCGGGCCTTCTAGATGCTGTCTGTGTAGGATGCAGGAGGAAGATACTTCTCATCTCTTGTTTACCTGTTCTGTCTCAAAAGCCTTCTGGCAAAGGATCCTCACTTCACTAAATCTACATATTGATTGGTCGGGACGAGATATTGAAGAGGCTTGGCAAAGATGGTGGATAAAAGCCAACTCTCAGAAAACTAGATGCCTTCCACTGCTATTTGTTGGGGAATCTGACTTAACAAGAACAAATCCATTTTAAAGAATGCCAAAATAGATTGAGACTCCTTCAGTATTTTGCTGTTGGATTTATACAATTCGCTCCTGGAGGACTAGGACATTCGACCCCCTCGGATCATTACCCAGGAATCCATAGACATAAACTCCCCCTGGGGTTATTTTGATGGCTCAGCACAAGCTGAAGGCTGTGGTGGAGGGGCGGTGCTGCATATGGATAATATAGTGTCTTATAGAATCAAGGTCGGCCTTGGCAGAGGCACCAACAACTATGTTGTATTGAGCAGTCTAAAATACCTTCTCCTTTTTGCAAAAGAACAAAATTGCAACAACTTCAGATATTTGGAGACACACAGCGCATAATTAACTGGACAAATGAAGTTAGCCATTGTCACTTGCACACACTTAGAGATATTCTGACTGATATCCTTTCTCTAAAGTTCCAATTTGATTCATTTGCATGCTCACATATATATAGGGAAAGGAATGAGATCACTGATCATTTATCCAAAGAGGCAGCACAGCTGAACAAAGGCCAATGGCAGATACAGGAATACAGGGCCGACGGTTTCTATAGTTCCTATCATCGTCCTTTTATGGACATGATTGGTTCCTATTAGAATGATCATTAGATCATTCAATAGATTTTCTTTTACTTTCTCCTTCTATGTATATAACTTACCAGTTTTAAGTATATTTTTGGACAAAACTCATATTCTCATAAACTTACTGGACTTCTCAGAAGTTTATTATCAGTAAGCATCATAATAGTTTTTGTAAAGTTCATAATAGCTCTAAACATTACTCCCTTTTTGTTGACAGTAGTTCATATCTTCAGTATCATACAACATGTCATTTTCTTATCTTTTTAATGAGAATTACGCTTTTTCTGAGGAAAAAAAACAACAATAATTTCAAATATCAAATGTATTATTATAACAACTTCAAATATAAAAAAAAAAGTTTAAAATATCAAATGTATTGTTTATATCAAATATATGGTTGTAATGATTTCAAAAATTAAATATATGGTTGTAATGATTTCAAATATTAAATAATTTAAAATTTCAAATATATGGTTGTAATGATTTCAATATCAAATATATGGTTGTAATGATTTCAAATATCAAATAATTTCAAATTTGAAATATATGGTTGTAATGATTACAAATATCAAATAATTTCACATTTCAAATATATGGTTGTAATGATTTCAAATATCAAATAATTTCAAATTTCAAATATATGGTTGTAATGATTTCAAATATCAAATAATGTCAAATATCAAATATATTGTTATAATAATTTCAAATATCAAATGTATTGTTTATATCAACTATATGGTTGTAATGATTTCAAATATCAAATATATGGTCGTAATGATTTCAAATATCAAATATATTGTTTATATCAAATATATAGTTGTAATGATTTCAAATATCAAATATATGGTTGCAATGATTTCAAATATCAAATATATGGTTATGATTGTAGTGATTTCAAATATCAAATATATGGTTGGTTGTAATGATTTCGAATATCAAATATATGGTTATGGTTGCAGTGATTTCAAATATCAAATATATGGTTTATATCAAATATATGCCATATTTTAAGGAAATTTAAACACTTAGTAAAATTTGCAGGATAAGATTAAATAGGGCATTACATACACTCCTTCAGAAAACTTTGTCCCGAAGTTAGAATGTAAAAGATAAAAGAGTTTGAAGCAGTTTGGCAATAAGACATAACAAATGGAGAGAGAGTTATAGTAGACAATGACATTCCTTCCCATCAAGAGTCTCCAACTGATCTATGTCCTCCTATCCCTCCTGACCTACTTCCGTTCCCACCCTATCCATCCTCTACTGCTATGTGTGGTGGCATCGGCTATACCAATCTAACCACTGATAAAACCAACATGGTGGAAGTGTCGACTATATCAACCTAACTTCCCCAGCAGACAACTGGCAATCGTCATCACACGTCTAGGGGAGCGTGTCCACCACTTCCCTCCCATGATTCCAGGTTTGGAGGTTACATGGTGGGAAATACCTCCACCCCTCCTCACAACTAGGGTCAATGCCCCAATATGGACCACACTACAGCACTGGTTGGACTTGTCATCGAATAATCCAGTCAGGTCATCTTGCCACCTGTCATTTACATTTTACTCATGTCATAAGATTGCATATCAAGTAGATACCAAATGTAATAGAACAATGTACATTATACCTTTCCCCATGAGATGTCTTGACCTTCCTTCAATGGAAGAGTAGATCTCGGCTATCATATATTTCTTTCCAACCTGCGGGTTAGCTCTCATTCATGCATTTATATAACAACAAGATATATAAGTGATATTTAATCATCATTTTATTAAGTCTAGTATCCACGTGTCAATCTTGCAGTTCATACTGGAAATAAATCATAAATTCACTAAGTCATTCATTTAAACAAATCATATCCACTTGATCCATATATGAAACAAAATAATTCTGATAAGTCATGCACTAGATAATTCATCACTAAGTGAGTCATACATTTAGGCCATACATCAACCATTTCCATCATCAATACCAAATCCATCAATTGATTTATATAAGTAGTTTCACGTGTCCAACCAAATGCATCAATATTACATAATGTTCATAAATAAATAACATGGAACTGCAAAATAGAACCTTAACATAGGTAGCTGTCTAAGTAAAAAAAAATGGGCATCACAGATGCTCAAAAAGTGAGGGGTAGTCCCGACGTATAGTCTCTGCATCCTCCCAGGTAGCAGATCTTGGGCTATACTTGTCCCACTAGACCTTAACTTGGTCCACCGTGCGACATCTGAGCTGTCGAACCCTACGGTCCAATATGCGTAATGGTTCGATGGCTATAGTTCCCATGTTCGAGACCTACAATTCCCTCCAATCCAGTTTGTGAGATTCATCAGAAACATAATGTCGTAAAATAGATACATGAAAAACATCATGAGTTTTATGCAAATGGGGTGGCAGTACAAGACGATAAGCAACTGGTCCAATCTTCTCCTTGATCCTAAAAGGTCCTACGAACCGAGGTGACAATTTCTTACCCTTGCCAAACCAAATGGTGTTTTTGTTAGGTCGGATACGAATAAAAACTTGGTCCCCTACTTCATAACTGTGATCAATCCTATGTGAATTAGCATAACTCTTCTGTCTATCTTGTGCTTCCTTTAACCTTTTTTGAATCTGCTTTACCCGTTCCTCCATTTCTTGAACTAATTCTGGGCCAACTATTACTCGGTCCTCCAACTTTTCCCAACTCAGTGACATCCTTCATGGCCTTCCATATAGAGCTTGATAAGGAGGCATCCCAATTGAACTGTGGTAACTGTTATTATAGGCAAACTATACCAATGGTAAGTACCTTTCCCATTGAGTCTAATTATCCATGACGTACATCCTAAGCATGTCCTCCAGAACTTGATTTACTCTTTTAGTCTACCCATTTGTTTCTGGATGATATGTAGTGCTCTGGTTCAACTGAGTCCTTAGTGCTGACTGCAAACTTGTCCAAAACCTAGATGTAAATCAAGAGTCCCTATCAGAAATGATCTTTGTGGGTAACTCGTGTAGTCGAATAACTTCACTTATAAACACTTGTGCCACATCTGTAACATCGTAAGTGTCTCTTATTGGAATGAAATGGGCACTTTTGGTCAATTTATCACCTATAACCAATATAGCATTGTGCCTCTGTGAAGGGAGTGGTAAACCCACAACAAAATCCATGGAAATTACCTCCCATTTAGATATAGGGATGTCATGTGGTTGTAGGAGTCCTGCTGGATGGTGATGATCAGCCTTCACTCGTTGAAATTCAAGACATTTGGCGACAAACTGGACTATGTCATGCTTCATGCCTACCCAAAAGAAGAGTTTCTTCATGTCTACGTACATCTTCTTTACTCCAGGATTTGCACAATAGAGTGCTCTATGTGACTCTTCGAGGATGGTTCTTCTTATACCCCCTTCCTTAGGTATGTACATTCTCCCTTGAAATGTTAATAGCTCATCTGGTTCAAGGACATATCCCTCAAACTTTGGTTCTATCTGCTTCCCAATCTAGATTGCTGAGATGAACTTTAGATACCAACTATCTTCAAAGAGTTTCTCCAACACACGTTCCCTTAAATTTACCTTTAAGGCTACTAGGGAGAAGGTTCGTGGTCTCCTGCTTAGTGCATCTGCCACCACATTCTCCTTTCCCTTGGTGTATGAGATCTCAAAATCATACTCACTCATGAATTAGCTCCACCGCCTTTGTCTAGCATTCAAATCCCTTTGAGTGAAGAGATGATTCAGGCTTTGATGATCTGTTCTTAACTCAAATCTTCTCCCAATGAGGTAGTGTCTCCACAGTTTCAAGGCTAACATCACTGCTGCTAATTCTAAGTCATGGGTAGCATACAACTCTTCATGTTTCTTCAATTTTCTAGATGCGTAAGCTATTACTCCACCTTATTGCATCAATACTGCGCCCAATCCTTGCGCTGAAGCATCGGTGCAGAAAATGAAGTCTTTTTCCATGTCTGGTACTCGAAGGATCGATGCACTAGTTAGTAACCTCTTTAGTTATGTGAATGCAGTGTCACATTTATATGCCCATTCATACCTAACCCCCTTTCGCTGTAATATGGTGATGGGTTTTGCAATCCTTGAAAGCCCTTCCACAAAATTGCAATAATACCCTTCTAGCCCCATAAAACTACATACCTCAGGGGCATTTTTTGGTACTGGCCAATCCATTATGGCCTTCACCTTTTCCGGGTCAACTAAAATCCCTTCTCCTGAAATGATGTGCCCAAGGTAATGAACTTTCTTTTGAAAGAAGGAACATTTTGACAATTTTCCATACAATTGATTTTCCCTTAAGCAAGTCAAGGCAACCCTTAGGTGCTTTTCATGCTCCTTTTCATTCTTGGAATGCACAAGAATGTCGTCAAGAAAGATTTGCACAAATTGGTCCAAATACTTCCTGAACACACCATTCATGAGGCTCATGAATACTGCTGGTGCATTGGTTAAACCAAATGGAACAACTACAAACTCATAGTGCCCAAACCGAGTTCGAAATGTAGATTTTGAGATGTCCTCTTTCTTAATCCTCAATTGGTGGTATCCAGATCGTAGATCGATCTTTGAGAAAACCACTGCTCCCTTCATTTGATAAAATATGTCATCTATTCGAGGTATCAAGTACCTATTCTTTATTGTGGTTCTATTTAAGTCCCTATAATCTATGCATACCTGCGAGGAACCATCCTTCTTCTTGACAAAAATCACTGGTGCACCCTAAGGTGAAATACTAGGTCTGATAAATTCCAAGTCTAAGAGCTCTTTTAACTGCATCTGCAACTCACAAAGTTCTGGAGTTGTCATCTTATAGGATGTCTTAGATATTGGTTCGGCACCAGGTTTTAGGTCTATTATGAAATCAATCTCCCTTATAGGAGGTAATCCAAGCAATTCCTTAGGAAAAACATCCTTGAATTCTGACAAAATTGGATGTTGATCTAGGGAGGGTCCTTTTTGGTCACTTACAACCTCGACCACATATAGCTTTCAACCTTGTTGGAGACAAAGTTTTACCTTCATCATGGATATGAATCATAGTGACACTCCCCTCTTGATTCCAAAAATCTCAATTGGCCTACCTTCATCATCTAAACAAATCACCTTCTTCTTGAAACAGTCTACCAAAGCTCGATGAGCTTCTAGCCAGTCCATTCCAATAATGATATCATACATCCCCAATGCTGTGACGTATGCCTTCAACTTAGTCATACACACCCCAAGGTTTACCTAACACTGGTCAACACTAGGTCCTACTATTTGTTTTATCCCAGAAGCCATCTCAACTTATTTAAAGTCATCGTGCTCATAGGCTGCCAACCCACATTTTTCAAATGCAACTGGTGAAATGAAACTATCTGTAGCACCATAATCAAACAAAATTTTAACTTTTACTTTGTTTATCATACCCGAGGTTTCTACCATGGCAGACTACTGTTCAACTTGCTGGTTATCAACTACTGCATAGATTTGATGGTGGCTACTTGCCCCTCCCACTGGTGGTTTTCCTTCTCTACGGTTGTTACCAGCTTGTAACTCATGGTAGTCCCGCTGGTAATGAGGTCCTTTGCATCCCCAACAAGTGATGCGCGGTATACCTTGAACCAAACGTTGTGGAGTTCTTTGGAAAGAGTTCCTTCCCCTGGGACCCCTGCCCCCACTTGTTTCTCCTCACGTATGAATTTGATTTGTACGCGCCCTTGAAGCTGCGGGTGAAGCTGCACTAGTAACCATTGAAATCCCCACTGTCGGTGCTCTAGGTACAACCATATTTCCATATGGTGATGGCCTCAAATTTCTTCCCCTGGGGAAGGTACGAGGAGCCTTCTCCATAAACCTTGGTTGGCGTGGAAAAAGGTTTTGTCTCCACCTTTTAAGTCTAAGTGTTCTTCGACATAACGAGCATGTTCCACAGCTTTTGCAACTGAGGATGGTTTCCACATCCGTACCATTGCCCTAATCTTAGGGTTCAATCCATAAATAAAACGATCTGCTTGGTGCTAGTCAATATCCATGTAGGAGACATACTTGAACAATTCCATGAATCTAATTTCATATTCTTCTACCGTAATATTTCCCTGTACCAGGGTATAGAAGGCTCCTACCTGTTGTTCTTCATAATATGCTGGTAGTTACTTTTTCCTGAATCTCTCCTCAAATAACTCCCAAGTAACTGTGTCCAGAGTGAGGTGTAGTTGACGCTCTAAGTTACCCCACCAATTCAGAGCAGTATCTCTGAGTTCGAATATTTCTATTTTAGCTTTTGAATTGGAATTATAATCCCTTAGTGCGAAGCACCTTCTCATTCCTTCTAACCAGGTTTCTGCACGTTTGCTGACACGACCTCCTGCAAACTTCGAGAGCTTAATCTTTTGGAGCTCCCTAGTAATATATTCGATTGGAGGTCCTCTGTCAAAGTCCCTTGATCCCTCGAGATTCCCTAACCCTGATGGAGGGTGCTCCACTTCCACTTCATTTGTTTGGCGCCCTTTTAAGGTCTCATTAATTTCTTCTAGGGAATGCAAGATGAGAGTCAACTCCGATGAAGGTAATGGGTTATTTGTAGGAGGTCCTTGTGATGACTCTCCATGACCTTGATTTCTTTGCATCCTCACCATTTTCAATAGTTCAAATATTTGCATGATGCGCAAGACTCGTTAATCCCTCTTAGGACATGTCCCTCTTAGCTGACTCACATACATGTGTATAACAATAGTCATAAGTTTTCCTTTTACTATGCTAGTAAACAAGCATTATTATTATTGAAAAGATTCCCAAGGATCTACCAAATCCTTTCATGTGTGAGTTATACATAACTTACAAATTTTCTCTTGAGACTCGCTAGGGTATTGGTGCAATGTACTTGTAAGTCACGCTCTAACACAAATTGTTTTCTTTAGTACCATAGCTATAATTTAATATTGAGCTAATTAATAACTTGGTTTAATATATTCAAACAATTAAGTCAAATACTAATGTGAATAATACCCTTTTTAGTCATGTCTTCCTTCTATGGCCATTAGTTGTTCCTTCCCACCCTTTTATATATATATATATATATATATATATATATATATATATATATTTTAAATCCTTTATGTCCATTTTATGAATCTTGGGACCTCCTATAGGACATATAAACAATTAGTCTCACCTCTTGAAGAGGCAATGTCCTTGAAGCAAGGTTCCTAAGCAATTATCCATAAACGCATATATATATATATATATATATTTGCCATAATTAGTTTAAAGAAGAAAAATTACATTGCCAAAAGAAATTACATTGACAAAATCTAAAATATTGTGGGATGAAAGAATGCCACTTTGTGATATTAATAGAATGGAGAATGAAAAATTAATATCACTTATATACTTGCAAAACACATAAATCTCAATTTCAAAATGTATTTAACATATAATTTTCATAACTTCTTAACTCATCGAACTAACGGAATTTAGGGAAGCTTTTAGGTCAATATTTGTGATTTAATTTCGATAGATTTAGATTTAGATTTTTTTTTTTTTTTGAAAGACCAAATTTCATTAAATTACGTGGCCATGGTGAGGAGGCACTGGAACTATTTTGCAAAATTAATGAAATTAGGAAAGTGGAAAAACACTAAACAAGACGATGCAATTAGATTGAAGGCAAGTGATAGGAAAGTTTAAGAAAATTTAAAGCCAAAATTTATGAAAATGGTAGGTAAGCTTCTACTGCAAATCAATTTTAGATTTGTATCAGATAGTCTTGAAAGCTAATGAAGAAGGAGTGTGCAGAGGTTACATAGTAAAGTAAGATAGAATATGGAAGATGGTTTCTATGATATCGTAATCAAATTGTTTTATTTCGAAGCACTTTTGCTTCATTCTCTTGGATACAAATGTAAAGTAGACACCAACAGAGTTGTTTCAAATAACTGAATCAGATAAATCATATTTCAATATCTTTCCTAGCATCGTAATATCAATAATTTGAAGCGACAGGGCGGTGGTCAGTAGAGGGGGTTCCAGGAAACGAGGTGCAAGTTTAAGGCCCGTCAACTGTCCTCTCCATTTTTAACGTTTTTTGCATAGACAATTGCAGTTCAAATGATATGCTTTTCTCCCGCCTTTTGCACTACACTGACCAAGAGAGAGGACTAATAGCTGGCTGGCACATTACTCAATTCCAAAATATATCCCTATATCAGTCCCTAATTTCGTTTTCTCTCCATTTGTCATCATCCGAAAGTTGTTAAAGCTTCGGAAAATCCCTCAACTTCTAACCAGGGAGTATCTCAAGGGTGGGAAATGACACTAAGAGGGCATTGTTCGGATGAACTTAAAGAATGTGGAACCTATTTCAACCTTACTTTCCAACCAATGGTTATCGATGTCGCATGACAATGACGAGTCCACTCCATACATTCTCACCCTCAGGTTCTGTCCACCCTGGTTGTACTGTTTCTCGCCTCGCTATTACAATTTAAGCACTGCCCATTCATCCCTTAGCACAACAGTTTCTACGTAGAGCTTTGAAGATTCCAACCATGAAGCAATTTACTGGCGATGGCATGATTTGCGGTTAGAGCTAGTTCACATCAATCTAGTCCAGTTCAGAGATTTCAGATCTTCCAAATCTTGTACACGAATGATAAAGGAGTTTGGGCGATGGGGACTCTGCAAATTTACATGATAACGGGGGTCCATAGACACAAGAAGTGCTCATGCATGGCACGTTCATAAAGCAGTTATAAGGGCAGTTGATTCTTGAAAACTTTAACGTTTGAAGTTTTTAGCAGCGCAAAGAATTCTTGGTGCAAGGTTATTCTGATTGGAGATTTTGGATTTGGATGTGAGACTAATTTGTTCGTTGGCTGTGCGCTTGTTGATATGTATGTGAAATGGGAGAGTGGAGGATGCACACAATGTGTTTGACAAATTACCTGAACGAAGTGTCATTGCGATGACTGCAATGATTACAGGGTATGCACATAATGGTTATATTGATGAAGCCTTAAGGCTATTTTGGGAAATGCCTGAACCAGATGGGGTTTCGTGGATGACTGTCATCACTTGCAGAGAAGTTCAGTGCAGCACCAGAAAGGGCTGGAAAACTCTTGTGCAATGGAAGCAGGTATGGACTTGGTTTCAGAATAAGAAGTATGCACAAAAGCAAAGGGTACCAAGGTTCCAGGAAGACTATCGCTTCACATCGTGATGATTCAAGAGAAAAGAGAGTTGTGACCAATTTTGTAGCTGTTTCTTTAGGAAGAATGGACCAAGATGCTTTAGAAATGGAGTTTGAGGCAAAATCCTCAAGAGATGGGGCATGGAAATTCGGGTAAGGTTTGAAAAGTGTGTGAGACAACGTTCACTTCCTTGCGAAGCTTCTGAATGTGTAGCAGTGCTTTCAGGAGATCTCATACTTTGTTTTTGGGAAGGTAAAGAGCAAGCATTGCACTTTGATGCCCATGTCTTCGATGCCCAAAGAAGGCGACATGATGCTAGGGGTTGTAGGTGTAGGTTCTAGGTTAGGTATGACCCTAACCAGTCAGAGGAAATAGTATCGTTGTGGAAAGTTTGCTAGCGGCCAGAGACATATTACCGGTTACAACTAATCCATGCTTCCAAATAATTATCAACAATTGTGTTGGACCAAGGATCTCAGCAAGTAAAATATGCCCCTACAGTTCCCATGTGTCATTTGGAGAAGCAACTCTAGAAGAATTTCATCTCTCACTAGAAATATCAAAGATTACAAGTCAGGTTATAAAAGACAATGTTCAGTCTTTAACTGCTCCCAAGATTTCCTTAGTTTTACAGCCGCTAAAAGGTATACCTGTTGAGTTCTACAGATGCATATAGTGTTGAAAGCCACCAAACAGACTGCCTTCCATTGCATAAACGCAAATTGACAATGTAATTGACGAAAAGCAGAGGTAGCATAAAATACTTGTTTGCGAATTATCCCACAAGGAAGGAATCTATACACACCTCGACAGTCATAGCCCTTTGGTTGATGGGAGATTGCTCAACAGGTGCTTCAGCTTACTGTGGAAATTGAAGGATCAGAGAAACTAGGGGTTTTTTAAATAATTGGCGGTTTTCGTACGCAACAACCGTTGGAAGGTTAGAGAGAGCGAATTATAAGAGAGATGAAGCTGGTGCACAAAGATATAGTTCCTTAGGGCCCTAGGAGCATCAAGCTGATTCTTAAAGAAATATTCTAGTCACAGAAATTGATTCTAGCCAGAAAATTGTTGCACCCGCATTTACTGATATGGATGAACCTTCAAATAGCATGGTTGATGTGATGGAAAAATGTACAGTTCAAGATTGAGAAAAACAACTTAGGGGCACTTATGTTACTGAGAAACACACATTGAAAACTTAAAGATAAATTGCACTGTAATAATAAGTTTTAGAAGCTATCTTTCTGTAAGAAGCAGTTTTGCAAGTTTTCTAGCTTTATATTTATTTTTCTGGTGTAATTAGTAATGTTTCATATTTTGCAGAGCTTGTGTGCCATATGCGCTAGTTGAATATCCAGATTTGAATGTTTTAGGCAGTCAACATTGTAACTATTGTCTTTTAAAATGGAACGAGTCTTTTCTAAATAATTGATTTGACTTGAATTGGTAGTTAAGGATAGCAGACCGTGAGAAGCCAATGCATTGAATATATTGAAACAATGACTTATTGAGTGTAAGGTGGAGAAATCGGTTCTATATATATATATATATATATATATATATATATATAGATGTTTAAAATTTAGTGGAGATTCGTGTCTAGTGGGTCTTGGGTCCAGATTTCGAACCCGCTCTGATACCACGTGTAAGATCCCCTCCTAGGGTCCTCTACCAGATCTATATTCTCTAATTTTAAATGCAATAAAAGGACAATAATTTATTTTATGACAAGACGTTTAATCAATGATAATTTACCATTTAAAATCTAATTCCAACAATTTAAATAGTGAACATTTCATTTCAATCACTTACATGAGTAATCTATGCATAATGGAATACCTGTGCCGATAGCCCGGTGGAGATGCCCTTGAGTTGTTGCTCCTGCTAGAACGCTCTCTTGACCACCGACTAGATTTACCTCCCAGCCAACTAGGAAGTAATTCCTAGTCCAGGAAACCTCCACAAGTTCCCTAGCCCTTCGAGCCCAAGTCCAACCAAATGTAGTGTGTCCAAGATGAATAATACTCCCTTCCTCTATCTCAAACAATTCCTCCAAAACCACAGCTAAACCAAAACCAAAAGCAAGACCAAGCATCCATTTCCTCCCCTCATCATTTCCCTTTTATGCTCTCTTATCTTCTCCACCTCAACCACCTCTCATTAATGTCATAACTTCTCCCTCATCCTTACATTTGACTTATCTTCTCTCAAGTAAACATGAGAGGACATTTGGGAATGTGATATGAATACAAAATTGGGTAATTAATTGGAGAGGACCATGTCTTCTCCCAAGTAAATATTTTGGGGATGAGAGATGAATATATAAATTGGTAATTAATTGGAGAGGACCATGTCTTCTCCCAAGTAAATGTGAGAGGACATTTTGGGAATGAGAGATGAATATATAAATTGGTAATTAATTGGAGAGGACCATGTCTTCTCCCAAGTAAATTGAGAGAACATTTGGGAATGTGATATGAATATAAAATTGGGTAATTAATTGGAAATGACCATGTCTTCTCCCAAGTAAATGTGAGAGGACATTTTGGGAATGAGAGATGAATATATAAATTGGTAATTAATTGGAGAGGACCATGTCTTCTCCCAAGTAAATTGAGAGGACATTTGGGAATGTGATATGAATATAAAATTGGTTAATTAATTGGAAAGGACCATGTCTTCTCCCAAGTAAATGTGAGAGGACATTTTGGGGATGAAAGATATATATATATATATATATATATATATATATATATATATATATATATATATATATATAAATAATTTGGTAATGAATTGGAGAGGACTATGTCTGCTCAAATTTAAAAATTTAGGGAGTTAAATAACAAAATTTATATCAGTACCAAATTTACAGTGTCACCAATGTAGGTATGTACCAATATTTCTTGATAATTTTAAGTCCATATTATAAGGAAATTTAAACACTTAGTAAAATTTGTAGGATAATATTAAATAGGACATTACAATATTGTCTATATTAATATATTGTTGTAATGAATTTGAGCTTTATTTCAAATTGTCTATATTAATATATTGTTATAATGAATTTGAGCTTTATTTCAAATACCAAATATATGGTTGCAATGATTTCAAATATCAAATATATGGTTGCAATGATTTCAAATTTCAAATATATTGTCTATAACAATATTAATATATTGTTATAATGAATTTGAGCTTATTGTTGAATAAAGCTTGAACTTATATTGTCTATATTAATATATTGTTATAATGAATTTGAGCTTTATTGTTGAATAAAGCTTGAACCTATATTGTCTATATTAATATATTGTTATAATGAATATGAGCTTTATTCAACTATATTGTTATAATGAATTTGAGCTTATTGTTGAATAAAGCTTGAACCTATATTGTCTATATTAATATATTGTTATAATGAATTTGAGCTTTATTGTTGAATAGCTTGAACCTATATTGTCTATATTAATATATTGTTATAATGAATTTGAGCTTTATTGTTGAATAAAGCTTGAACCTATCGCTTGAACCTTGATTGTTGAATAAAGCATGAACTTACCTAACTAATAGGTTAAAAGATGAAATCACAGTAACATTGAAAAATGAAGAAATGAAGGATGAAATCACTAACTTGGCTAATAGGCTAAAAGATGAAATCACTAGTTACATGGAAAAATGAAGAAATGAAGGATGAAATCACTAGTTACATGGAAAAATGAAGAAATGAAGTATGAAATCACTGCTTTACCTGGAAAAATGAAAAAATGAAGGATGAAATCACTACTTCCACGGAAAAATGTTTCGTGTGTGACTAGAAAAAATGAATTTTTATATACTATTTTATATACTAACATTTTAGTTATGACTAGAAACAATGAATTTTATATATTAACATTTTATGTTTGAAATTGATACACTAATTTTTAAGAATATTTTTTTTCGGTAATAAGAAACAATTGTTGACATGTTTAAAATTAACTAGTGTGGTGGTTCATGGTCAGCACAAGATGAAGAATCAGATCATGACAACTGGTTAAATAGAAAGACGATCATAACAACTGGTTAAATAGAAAGACAGATCATTCCAAGAGCTATAAATAAATGACTATTTTTGACGGGTTAAATAGATGAAGAATCAGATCAGGACAACTAGTTAAATAGAATGACAACTAGTTAAATAAAAAGACAGATCATTCCAAGGGCTATAAAGAAATGACAATTTTTGACTGGTTAAATAGATGAAGAATCAGATCATGACAACTGGTTAGGTTAAATAGAGAGACAGATCATTCCAAAAGCTATAAAGAAATGATTATTTTTGACTCGTTGAATATATGTCATGGTTAAATAGAAAGACAAATCATTCCAAAGGCTATAAAGAAATGACTATTTTTGACTCGTTGAATAGAAAGATAGATCATTCTAAAAGCTATAAAGAAATGACTATTTTTGACTCGTTGAATAGAAAGATAGATCATTCTAAAAGCTATAAAGAAATGACTATTTTTGACTGGTTGAATAGAAAGACAAATAATTCCAAAGGCTATAAAGAAATGACTATTTTTGACTCGTTGAATAGAAAGACAGATCATTCCAAAGGCTATAAGGAAATGACTATTTTTGACTCGTTGAATAGAAAGACAGATCGTTCCAAAGGCTATAAAGAAATGACTACTTTTTTATTACTTTTTGATTGGGACAAAATTGACTGGGACAAAAAAACAAAAAAATGAAACCTAATAAAAAATTCTTAAATAATAAGAATAAAAAAGTAAGTTTGATCTTAATGCAATTGGCAAAGATTGCTAGACTAAATTTTTGTTTATATCGATTGCATCCTGCGGTCTGTTTTACTAACGGACATGGTATAGACTAGCCACAAAACATCCTTATTTTTGACATAAATCTGCCATTGTCTATAGGTTAGATTTATTAATAAACTCTCCAGATAAATTACCTTATTTTTGACAAAAATCGATTTATTATTAAGTTTTCAAGATAAATTACCTTATTTTTGACAAAAATCTGCTATGGTCTATAGGTTGGATTAATTAATAAAATTTCCAGTATTTAGAAATGCTGTATGATTCATCTGGGAAATTTCAAGATGAAAATAGTGTAGAAAGAGGTTGCATGATGGTGGTTTTAGCATTGAACGATTTACATGGTTTGAAAAGATTAGAGGAAAAATTATAAGGTGGAATGGAACTAATTTTAAATATAGTGATATTGATTTTCATATAAAACTAAGATTTAAAATTAAGTCCTTCAAAAACAGGGCATCACATAAAAATATGATTTGCAGATATAATTGCAGATTCTAGGAATATTCTGAAATTTGCAGATATAATTGCAGATTCTAGGAATATTCTGAAATTTGCAGATATAATTGCAGATTCTAGGAATTCTAAGAATATTCTGAAATTTGCAGATATAATTGCAGATTCTAGGAATATTCTGAAATGCCAAAGTCATATGATTGCAGATTCTAGGAATATCCTGAAATGCCAAAGTCATAAGAGGTTAAAAAAATAATTGTCAATATTAAAAGAAATAATTGACCATTGACAATTGACATCAATCTACCATCAATATCTAGGATATTCCCAAGATTTGGAATCTACCATCAATATCAGATTCTAAGATATTCCTAGAATCTAAGTTCAAGCTAAAAAAACCATGATATGATATAAAACTGATTTAATTGAAAAATGAAACAATCACATCACAAAACCCAAAACTAACTTAGAAAATGGAAGCAAATCAAGATACATGATGAATATGATGGTTTTCAATTTTTTTTTGAAAATGGAACTTGAATCTACCTAAAACAATTTGTTATTAGACAACAGGACCTTCATGGAGCTTGAATCTACGTGAAACACTATGCTGACTATTCATTTCATTACAAGTCATAACCAGTAGCATGCCCTCTCCAGTGTGTTGTATAACTTTATGACGCAGTGGTAAAACAGGTTTCCACTAGTGTCTAATATTTGTTTTCTTCAAATGCCCAACACAACTGGTTTAATGGCAGCCCAACTACGTTGGTTTTTCACATTAACCAACCAAAAAGGCAGAACAATATCCCAAGGAAGGTATATATTTTGCCAATAATAAGGTATATATTTTGACTTCTCTCAAGGACAGAGAGGACGATATAGGATAACGCAGGACAAAGACAGAGGGTAATGAAAATTGTTTGTAAGTTACGAGGTTAGAAAAATTAAAAGTACCCATAACCTGAAAAGGTCAGGGATCTGTACAATCCAGTCTTTTTGAGAGAACCAAACCACACCTATATCCAGGAAATACTTTCAGGTTATTTTCTTCTTTTATTTGACCATTTTGGTGTCCAATGAATTCAAAAGGATGGATTTACATGCAGAGCACTTACCTCAATAGATTGAAAGTGAAACCCTGCAAGATGATGCTAGCATACGTACTTAAGAAGACACCCTATGTCCTGCAGCGAGAACAAAACGATCTCTGTTGAACCATTTTGCATTGTTGGGGTTATACCTCATGGCATGCCTAGATACAACACATACCCAACCTCTGCCATCCCCATCCAATAGCAACCCCCAATATTCTTATGTTATCCACACATCTCCTATCTATAAACCTCTGAACAAAATCCTTATTACACTTTTTCTATTTAAACTTTCAGACCCATCCATTCTCTAAGTTCTTCCTTCCATGACTGCATATATTTTTCATGTTCATCCCTGCCATCCACTTTATTACTGATGCTGATGGCACGTCTTGCAGAGGTCGAACTGTAACTATTTGGTATAACTTGCAGTGGATATCTGCACCTGCTACAACACTATATTTGACTGTGCTCAGACAATCTAAAGTCCTCAGGGCAGCCATTTTTGCTGAAATTAATGTGAAGCAGATAAAATTAGAGTCTGGTTGTAGATGTATGTTTTGGCTACCAGTAGGAAATGGGCAGATAGAAGAAGGTGAAATACTTCGTGTCTATTTTCAGTTTGCAGGTGTACAGATGTGAGCTAATCACGCTACTTGGCAGAGTCTCCTGATGACAGATTGTTCAAACGAGGTCAACTTTATTATTAAAAGAAGTTTAGGTTTACATCTGACGAAAATTGAATAAATTCACTGCGCAGACGAAAAGAGCGACCAGATTTCATTTTTTTTGGCACGAATTCAGAGTTGTCTGCATATCGCGATTTTTTTTTTTTAACTGTGTTCACGGGCTTATTCTCAATTGCGTTGAGGAGATTTTCACCATAATTTTTTAATGGTAAAAGTAATCAAAGACGTTTAGCAGATTTGATCTTTAATTTTTTATTTGGAAAAGTAGTTAGCAATGAGAACTAAAGAGCTAAAAAAACTTAGCACAGTGTAAATTGTATCATAGTTTCCCTTTTTACCAGATTTCTTAAATAAAAAATTATTGAATAATGTAAATTTTTTTGTATCAACCAATTTTCCCAATATATTATCATAAAAAAAATGAACTAAAAAACAAATAATAATAAATTAATTATCAATAAAAATTTTAGTATTCTAATGGATAAAAACTCCTCCAAATTAAAAAATAAATATAATAATAAAAAATTCAAGAATATTGTGTACTTTTAAATTAATTTAAATATTTAGAATTTGAAATTAAATTATAAATAAATATATATGATAAAATTTATATATTTTTATAAATTTAATTAAATGTACACATGCTTAAAATCATTTATAGCAACAAATAAATTATTTATAAATTATTTATAGTAACAAGAATCATTTTTTGGTTGGCAATCTTTGCCTTAATGGTATTTGTTATGGATTGTTATTTACTGAAATGATTTTTATTTTTTATTTTTTGATAATTATAAACATGACTCTTTTGTTTATTAATAATGGTAAATAATTTTTTTTTTCAATTGTCTTTCCCTAATCTGTCATTCTATATTTTAATCCATAGAACTTTTCTTATTAGATTATTAACCATGTGAAAATTTTCTAACATAATACCACCCTTTGAACCATATTCAAAAATAAAGATCCCAGACTTCCTTTTCAAAGATGAGGTCTCTTCTCAACATAATACCACCCTTTGAACCATATTCAAAAATAAAGATGTTAGACTTCCTTTTCGAAGATGAGGTCTCTTCTCAATACTTTATGATAGCAACTTCCATTTCAAAAATGAGTCCTCCTCTCAATACTCTGTGATATCAAGTTCCGTTTCATTTCTTTGGGATACTTTAATAGGGAAAGGTCCCCGTTAGTTCATTCTAATCCCATCTAGACTTGAATGAGAAGGTTCATGGAAACTCAAGTGAAATCTTGCTTATTATAGGTATGAGAAGTTTATAAAAAGGGAAGGTATGGGAAGTTTATAAAAGGGATTATTGGAATGGGAGGTTGAGGTTTATAAAAAAGAATGAGAGATTTATAAAAATGATGATTCGTAAAAAAGTAGATAATTTATAAAGTGGGAGAAATTTATTTTGTGTGTATAAATATTTGGAAAAAGTATTGGGAGAAGTTTAATAAAAGAATTTTGGAATGTATTTATTAATATCCAGTGAAATTGAAGTTATTCTTTAATATTTTATGAAGTTATATGTTCACTAAAACACCCAATGATTCTTTAATATTTTATGAAGTTATATGTTCACTAAAACACCCAATGACTAATAGGTAGAGTAGTTGCCACAAAGTCAACCATTGCTCCAACTTTGTATGTTATGAAACCAGCTCAAGAAAAGATAGATCAATGCCTTAGAATTTAGCCTCTTCGAGGGGGAAACCTCCTTTACATTACATGAATGAACAATTCTTGGATGATTCAAATGACAAAACTTCATTTCTATATATAGGAGTCTAAGGAGTCACAATATAACCTAGTCGACCTAACAATAATAATATAAAACCACAAAAATAACAATAGAGGGATTCTATGGGGCACAGTAATAACAATATGGGGATAATAGGGGCACAACAATATTAATAAGGGATGCAACTACAATAGTAATGGGGCAATTACTAGTATTATAGGGACCCAACATGCCCCTCTCCTTCAAAAAAAGTGTTGTCCTCAACACTTGAGTAGTTCTGGATGCTTCTGTATAAAATTCTCATCCTCCCATGTGGAATCTTCAGCGGATAAGTTCTTCCACTTGATAAGCTACTCTAAAATTGATTGATTTCGTAGCTGTCGAGTTCTTGTTTCTGTGACTGCTTCCGGTTCCAATATAATTTTTCCTTCCTCGTCAAGTTCTGGAAATATTGTTTGAACTGGGGGCTTGTCGCCTATAACCTTCTTTAAAGATGAAACATGGAAAACTGGGTGCAATCGAGAAGCTGCAGGAAGCTCCAATTTGTATGCCATAGTACCAATCTTTTGCAACACCTTGTACGGACCATAATACTTTGTTGATAATTTATTATCCTTCTTAGCTTGCTTGAGGGACATTTTCTTATATGGTTGTAGCTGTAGGAATACCCAATCATCTACATCAAAACTTCTTTCACTGCGATGTTGATCTGCCTATTGTTTCATTTTATTTTGTGCCAACACGAGGTTATCCTTTAAGAGTTGGAGGACTTGTTGTTGATGTTCGATGTGATGTTCCACTGCTTGAACATTAGAATTTTCTCTTAAATATGATGTGATGGATGGTGGTTGATATCCATAAAGTGCCATAAATGGGGTCATTTTTGTTGCTGTATGGAAGGAAGTGTTATACCACCATTCAGCCAAAGGCAACCATTTGACCCATTGTGTCTATTTATCATATACAAAGCAACGAAGATATCCTTCCAAACATTTGTTAACTATCTCAGTTTGCCCATCAGATTGAGGATGATAAGATGAGCTATGAGCTAACTGAGTACCGAGACAAGAAAATAACTCTGTCCAAAAATTTCCAGTGAAAATGGGATCTCTGTCACTTACAATAATCTTTGGGTTTCCATGTAGCTTTTGAATTGTTTCCATAAATGCAGTAGAAACCGTACTGGCTTTAAATGGATGTGATAATGCACAAAAGTGTGCATACTTGGTGAGTTTGCCAACTACCACCATGATGACACTCTTTCCCTCAGACTTGGGTAAACCTGTGATAAAATCCATTGAAACCTCCTCCCAACGTTGGCTTGGAATGGATAAAGGTTGTAAGAGACTCTGTGTCTTAATTGTTTCAACTTTATTTTGTTGGCAAACCAAACATTCCGTTACAAATTTTTGAATATCCGATTTAAGGCCATCCCAAAAAAATTCCTTCTTAAACCTGTGGTAAGTTTTTAAAAATCCTGAGTGCCCTCCTAAGGGAGAAGTGTGCAATTCCATAAGAATCTTTTGTTTTAGTTGGGAATTCTTACAGAGGTATAAGCGATCTTTGTACCATAAAGAATCATTTTTCCAGCTAAATGTATCAGACGTACTGGAATCTTGTTGTAACTTTTGAATAAGTGTCCATACTTCTTCGTCATTCTTCCATTCCTCCCTTGCTTCGTTTATTCAATCTGGTTGGATAATAGAAATGGCGCACAACAATGCTTCCACATCCTCATCCTTTCTTGAGAGTGCATCTGCCACCACATTTTGCTTCCCTTTTTGTAGATGATTTCAAAGTCATAACCCAACATCTTTGTGACCCACTTTTGTTGCTCTTCAGAGGATAATCTTTGTTCTAAAAAGTATTTAAGGCTATCATGATCTGTTTTTACCTTGAAGTGTCTTCCCATTAGGTAGGGTCGCCATTTCTTAAGTGCATGGAGTATTGCCAACATTTCCTTCTCATAAATAGCTTTGTGTAAAAACTTTCCCTTGATTGGACGACTTTCAAAAGCAATGGGTATTTCATCTTGCATTAAAACAACACCAATTCCATTTCCTGAAGCATCGCATTCCACAATAAAGATTTTTGTGAAGTCCGGTGTAGCTAAGACCGGTGCTTGGCACATTGCCTCTTTAAGATGTTCGAAGGCCTTTGTTGCTTCTGGAGTCCATGAAAATGCATCTTTCTTCAATAATGTTGTTAGAGGTGCTGCTATTCTCCCATAATTCTTAACAAACTTGCGATAATACCCTGTCAACCCGAGAAATCCTCGCAGATGCTTTATGGATGTGGGGATTTTCCATTCCTTAATGGCTTTAATTTTGCTAGGGTCTACCTTAACTCCTTCATGAGATACAATATGACCCATATATTCCACCTCTTGTACTCCAAAGAAACATTTGGATCTTTTTGCATATAATTGTTTCTCCTCCAATAGTTGTAGCACCCTGTCAACATGTTCAACATGGTCCTTCCAAGACTTGTTGTAGATTAGTATATCATCAAAAAATACTAACACAAATTTTCTAAGGAATGGTTTGAAAATGGAATTCATCAAACCTTGAAATGTTGAAGGTGCATTGGTAAGGCCAAAAGGCATGACCAAAAATTCATAATGACCCTCATGAGTTCTAAATGATGTTTTCGGAATGTCTTCAGTCTTCATTCTGATTTGATGATATCCTGAACGAAGATCCAACTTGGTGAAGTAATTGATCCATGCAATTCATCCAATAATTCATCAATGACGGGAATGGGAAACTTATCTTTAATAGTGAGCTTGTTGAGCTCCCTATAATCTGGACACATGCGCCATGATCCATCCTTCTTGTGCACTAATACTACTGGAGCAGAGAAAGAACTTTGACTCGGTTGAATTATACCAGCCTCTAGCATTTCTGCAACCATACGTTCAATTTCACTCTTTTGGGCATAGGGATATCTGTACGGCCTGATGTTTGGAGGAACACTTCCTGGAATCAAATGAATAGCATGATCATGATCACGAATAGGTGGGAGACCTTTGGGAGTCTCAAATACCTTGGAATGATTGTCCAAGACTTTTTGGAGATCTGGAGAAATAGATGATTGCAATGTGGAAACATCTAGCGAACATAATTGTGCAATTACACCCTTTGTTCCTTTTTTAGAAGCTTTGTCATACCATTAGAGCTAATTATCTTTCCGGTTTCCCTGCAATACCCCTTAATTCAACTTCCTTTCCTTCCACGGAAAATTTCATGAAAAGTTCTTGAAAATTGAAAGCTATTGTACCCAAGGATTGTAGCCATTGTACTCCTAGTACAACATCAACACCTCCCATTGGAATGGAAAGCATTGGGCTAGTCAATACATATTCTCCCATCGATAGCTTGATATTATGGCACTTTCTAGAGCAATTTATTGTTCCTCCATTTGCAACCATCACTTGACACTCTGGTGCTGGGTATAAGAAGCAATTCAATTCTTTTGCTACCTTACAATGAATAAAATTGTGGGTACTTCCTGAATCAATCAACACTAGTACCTTTTTCTTCTTGATTTGTCCTTCTATCTTGATGGTTTGAGGAGTGGTAATTCCCGCCAATGCATTACAAGATATGGTCGGATTCATTTCTTCTTTATCTAGGCTTTGTTCCTGGAGTATATCCTCTTCTTTTGACCTTTCTTGCTCCTTTTCTTCTTCCTCTTCACAATCTATGTAGAATAATTTCTTCTCAGCACACTTATGACCTTTAGTGTATTTGCTATCACAACTGTAACAAAGCCCTTTTGCTCTTTTTTCTTCCAATTGTTGTGGTGTCAACCTTATAGGTTGTGGAAGACTAGGGCAACAACACTTCCATCTTTATAGTTGTGAGTGGTATGCTTCCTGGTTGCCATAATTTTGCTTTCCATTTTTCTTGCTAACCTGAATGCCTTCTCTAATGAATCAGGTTCCCAAAGGCGAACATCATGTTGGATATTATCCTTTAAAGACCCTATGAACACATCAATCCTATGCTCCTCTGGAATATCTTTTACCCTTATGTTCAATTTTTGGAACTCCTCAATGTGCTCCATTATTGAACCCTTTTGTTTGAGACTTATCAATTGGCTAAAAAAAGTGTTGCTTTTTGTATCCTCATAATGTGCTATCAATTCTTCCGTAAAAATTGCCCAAGTGATAATTTGTTTACGAGAGCAAAGCCATTGATACCATACAAACTGATTTGGTTCCAAATATAAAGTTGCAATACGTACCTTTTGTGTGTTTTGCACATTATTGAGATCGAAAAATTGCTCCATCTGTAATATCCATGTTGCGGGATCCTTGCCATCAAACTTCCTCATATCGATTTTTGGAATATGGTGGGTTTTCGATCCCACATTAGAGTCTATGAAATCATGATTAACATTTCTTTTGTTCGCATCATGAGTTTCCTTTACTACCTTTTCACCATTGGTAAGTATTTCTTGTAGAAAATTTGTCAAATCTGTCTTCAAATCTGCCATGCCTGTCTTCAAATTTGTATTCAAATCTATCTTCAAGCTGTCCATCTTAGCTTCCATGCCATTCATATTAGCTTCCACGCCATTTATCTTAGCTTCTGTTAGCTTTTGTGACAGTGACATTTGTTGCACTTGTTCTTGTAATTTTGATATATCATGTATCATTTCTTCCTCTTCTTCATGAGTCATGCTAGAGCTTTCAGGTTGCTTACTAGGTGTTTGCATTTTCTTTCCTCGGGGCATCAGTTACCGATAATAATGCTCTACTATGCCCTTTTAATTCCTTCAAAATAAATTTTCAAACCAAGCTTAAGCAAAAATTTAAGAAAATCTACACACCTTTTTTCATTTTGTAGGAGCTCGATATTGCCTCTGATGTATCTCTGTACTTTCCAATCATCTAGTTCTGAATATGTGACCTGCAGTAGCCCTCTATGTCCTCTTTCCAATGCCACAAGTCTGACCCAAATTGGATTCTCCAAGGAAGAGTTATGCGAAATCTCCCACAGTGACTTGATTATAGACTAGTTCAGTAGAGCGAACTTGTACGACGTGCCACGAGTCACTGTTTCGACCTTTGGATCTGAAAAATGTAAACAAGAAACTAAAGTCCATCCTCTTTCTGTACCTTCTTATGAAATTTCAATCCGATCCACAGAGAGAAAGTTATGACGATTTTCCCCAGGTCACCTGATTGGAATGTAATTCAGGAGTCTAAAAAAAGACCAACTTCCTCAGATCATATCTCCGCAAATATAGCACGAAAAGCTCTGAAATTCGGACCCAAGGTTCAGCGCGATTTCTTCTCAAATGGGTTTTTTTTCAACTTTTGAAATGTCGCAGAAAAAAGTTATAGCGAAAATTCCACGATGACCTGTTTGGAGCAGCGAAACCCTAGAATCCAAAGCTCTGATACCAAATGTTATGAAACCAGCTCAAGAAAAGATAGATCAACGCCTTAGAATTTAGCCTCTTCAAGGGGGAAACCTCCTTTACATTACATAAATGAACAATTCTTGGATGATTCAAATGACAAAACCTCCTTTCTATATATAGGAGTCTAATGAGTCACAATATAACCCAGCTGACCTAACAATAATAATATAAAGCCACAAAAATAACAATAGAGGGATTCTCTAGGGCACAGTAATAATGATATGGGGATAATACGGGCACAACAATATTAATAAGGGATGAAACTACAATAGTAATGGGGTAATTACTAGTATTATAGGGACCCAACATTGTAGGTAATGAGGGGTTGAAAATAAACTAATGGTCTCTTTTCCTAGGAGATAGTGCTTCCCCTTCTTGCTTGCATAATCACAAATATCTCTTTATCATATAGGCAATGGAGTCCTTCATAAAACAACTTCTAATGGTAACACACTGGCCCTTGTATGAGCATTGCCCTTAATGCACACTCATTGGAATTTATTTATAACTAATGCACACTCATTGAGCATTGCCCTTAATGCACACTCATTGGAATTTATTTATAACTAATGCTCAAATGGTTGCTATAATTTGGGCATGGCTGGGATCAAAGAATCATTGATCTTATTTTTTTAGGTCTTTAGTTGTTCATTGTTGTGGGTTATCCCAATTAAGCCTACTTTCTTTGGTGGTCATGGCATGCAATGGTTGTGTTATTTTGGAAAAAAATGCAATGAATTTTCTCAAATATTGGGTTGTATCCTTAAAATTTTTGATCTTTGTCAAGCTAGTGGGAATAGGCCATTTGATGATGACTACAATCTTGTTTGAATCCACCCTTAGCTCTCCACTATCAATTATATGTCCAATATATATCATTGATTTATATGTTGGATTGTGTGTAGCTGGGTAAAACTACAAGGTTGCCTCTCTAGATAATAAACTTTGTAAAGTACTTTTTGTATTTAACCAACATAGATCCATTTTAACTCTAGACCTCCCGATCTACTAAGCCAAGAGAGGAATCAAATGACTTTTTAGTCTAATAGAGGTTTAAATTTTCCTCCTTTAAATATACTATAGTATAGATGAATACCAGTTGTTCTCATAAACCTAGAGCTCAAAAGCTACATATAACTTCACTTTACTGTATTATTTTAGTTTAAAGTGATTTTTTGTTTGTTTGTTTTAGTGTAGAGTATCTTAAATTTTCTTTATTTTATTTTTGACCAAATAAAAATGTTTAAGGTAAAGTTTTTTTATTTTTATTTTTATTAATAAATATAAATATTAATGGTATGATTTTATTTTATTTTTACTTTTATTTTATTCTACAAAGTAAAATGTTTACATAACATAATGAGACAACATCTCTTGCATATTAGATTGGAGAGCGTTTGTCCGCCCACTGATCAAATCACAACCATCGATTTTGGGATAGAAAAATTTAATTTTAGCCATTGAAATCTAGGATTAGGGTTTTAGTCATTAAAAAATTATAAAAGGAGATTTGAAAGAAAGGTAAAGACACCACTAGGATGAAGATGAGTAAGTGTAAGGAGCAGCAAGGACTAGAGTGCCAAGCAAGGTACTATCCAAGGAAGGTGTAAAGAGCAGCAAAGAGATCTAAATCACCACTAAAAAAGGCTTGATCAAGTGGATCTAATTCCTTATCTAAGCCATTATTCCTGGTACTAAGCCCCAGTTCATAATAGAACAATTTTTTTTTTTTTTCCTTTGTGGGTTTTCCAAAAGTAAATCATGTGCCCAATGTGAATGATTTCTGTGTATTTATAGTGTGCAATTTTTATTAAGAATTTAGCCATGCATAAATTAATAAATAGTTTAAGAGTTCATTCGACAAGGTTTAAATAAATTTTAACGAAATACTATTACGAATGAGTCATTAAAAAGATGCAACACGTCATTCATTAGTCTTTAGTTTGGTAAAAGCTGTTAGTGCATTTGGAAACGACTGTATGGTAGGGCAGGGCAGGTCAGGTGGCATTTCAGTGTTATCTGTGGCCTTTTAGCTATCGCTCTGTCTAAATCTTTTGTGTTCTTCTTAGCGATTTCTCTCTTGTTTAATGTTTCTTTTCCTCTATATTCGAAATATGTAACTTTTTTTTTCTTGAGTATGAAAAAAGCAAGATTTTGTATTAATAATTGATGAGTCACATACTACATATAGTCTGTCTAAAACATGAACTTAAAACATAGAATCCGAAGTCTATAAGCAAGCCTCATCATAATCTTTATCTCCTGAAAGCATGTACGGAGTGAAGAGAAGTAGAGATATGTGACCAAACATTGCACAATGTATGAAATCAGAAAAGATGACCAAAAGTTTGGCAAGAGATAAATAAAACCCTATTGTATGCACATCACCTGTAGAGATATAAAATAAGCATTGTAAAGGAACCATTTGTCAGGACTCAAAAAACACGGAGAAGAGAGAAACAGTAAACAAATTATGTTCCAGGAAGGGAAAAGATCCTCAATCTGGTATGTGGTATCCCCCAAGAGAATATCCATTTCCATTTGTCCAGCTGAATTAGAAGCCCTTTCTTTGACAAACTGTATGCATGAGTATTTTGTGATCTGTCCACATGTTGAATAGAATAATCATTTTCCCTTTTCCAGAAAAAATCAATCCTGTTCATCCATCCTATTAGTGAATGATTTTTTATGGAAAGTTTCCCAGTGACATGATCAATTATAATTTTAGAATCACCATAGATATGAAGAGACGGTATGTTTAGGAAGGTGCTGAAATGTAGGAGCCTTGATAGTGCCATTGCTTCAGCTTTGTTGTTTGTCCCTTTCCCACCATTCCAGTGAATGGAAAAAATCCGATATTTATTCATGGAGATGAAGATACCGCAAGCACATATACTATTTTGCGCTGCTCCATCAAAAAAAGCTCTAGGGAAGCTCATCTGGAAAATTTTATGTTCTCTGATTTTTTTATTTTTATGTTGTATGATCTTGGGTGGAAGAGAATTATAAAGAGAGATGATCTTCTCAAAGACTAACTGAAAATCTTCCTGTATGTTTTGGAACACAAACTTGTTTCTCCACTTCCAGATTGTCCAAAAAACAAGTTGAGGAATGGGTCTCCATGATGCTTTCTGTGTACTCCACCATTCAAGTGACTCTTTCAGAGAAGAATGTAACATAAAACTAAAGCCAAAATAAGATGATAGGTTCCTCCATAGCTGAAGGGTGAAGCTGCATTTAAGGAACATGTGATAGTTATTTTCCCCCTCCGCTTTACATATTAGGCATATACCCGGTCCTGTCCATTTTCTCTTCTGCAGATTATCCCATGTGAGATTTTTGTTATGGTAGACTAGCCAGGAGAAAATGATAATTTTGTTGGGGGCCCCTGTTTTCCATAACGACAAAGGGAAAAGATGATCTCATAAAGAAAGTTTGCTTCTAGTCAATGATGAATAGATATCCTTAACACATATATTATCCTTTCCCCTTTTCCCCTTCCAGGTGAGAAAATCATATGCTTCGGTACGACAGAAACCAATATTCCTCATGATCATCAGGATCTTGTTCCATTGATAAGCCAAAATTCCATTTAGGCCCAATTTTTGGGCTTCTTTCCAGATGGGAGAAGGTCCCTGCCATCCTGCAATGACTTGACTCCAGATAAAGATCCCCGAACGATGGAAAACTTTTTTGATTTGAGGTGGTATATTGATTTCTTTCCCTGCTCCCAATATAGGATCAAAACCTATATACACTCTGTTTCCATTCTGTAAGCTCCAAGAGAGGTTTTGGAGGAAAAAAGACTCGATTTTGCGAAAACTCAGCCAGATGGCAGAACCATGTGGGGACCCTATGGTACCTTTCCTGTACCAGAATGAGAAATCTTTATTGCCCATGTACTTCTTCCTTATGGATTTGCTCCATAAGCTATCCCCAAAAATACTCCAAAGTGATTTACACAACAAAGTTATCCCAAATTTCCGAAGATCCATGACTCCCCAGCCTCTTAGATCCTTTGGAAGAGTGATATTTGAGAGTTTTGTCAGATGATATTTTCTTTTTCTTTGATTCCTCCCCAGATAAAATTTTCTGTCATTCTATTAAGCAAATAAATAATACTCGCCGGAATGTAAAACAGATGGGCCCAATACACAGTGAGTTGTGCCAGCGTAGATTGTGCTAAAACCGTCCTGCCTGCCATACAGAAGCACTTATTTTCCCAGCCTTCTATCCTTTTGAAATAACGATCGGAAATCCATTGCCAATCCGCTTTTGTATAGCAGGAAGGTTTAAGGTGAAAACCAAGGTATTGCATACCTTCCTTTATGGGCCTCTTCTATATTCTACAATTCTGTCAAGCACTCTCTAATTTCCTTTCCACAATCCGCATGATAGAAAGTGGACTTGCTTTCGTTTATTTGAACGCAAGTGGCTTTTTGGAAATTCTTCAGTGTAATATAAACGTAGCTCCAAGAAAGACGACAGAGCATTCCAAAAATCAAAATGTCATCCACAAAAAGGCTGTGTGAAATGTAATTTCGTCTACTGATCATCATGAGACGGAAATGCTCCTCCATGATATATATGTAAACTTAGTGAATCTATTGCTAGGATGAAAAGTAGCGGGGAGATGAAGACGATCTGTTTTTTCTTCTAAGGGGCATTTCAGTGTTGCTTAGACTCAAATCTGCCTTGTCTTACCGCCGGTTTTGTTTCTGCAGTCATTTTGTTGACCTTTGGGCTCAATTCCACCCCCGATTTTGCGTCAGCCTACATTTTGAGGACGTTTGGGCTCAAAACATATTCTGTTTTCATAGCTGATTTATTGAAAAAATAATAAAAATTATAAATATAATCAAATCATTTTGCAAGGTTTTCTTTTTCATTTTACATAATCAAATTGAATCAAATTGATTGGGAATGTTTCAGGAATGCGAGCAGTTCAACTCGAAGATACCGATTCTAATTGATTGGGAATTTCAGGTTGACGAGCTGATCAACAATCGAGCCAAAATGATTCGGAAGAAGGTAAGGTTTCCACTTCCAATGCGAGCGAAAGAAATGATGTAGTTTCTCATCTAAACATGCCAATGCAATATATTTCAATCCCTTTCCATATATTTCAATTCCATTACTCTATACTTTTCTTTGCTGTTTGATTTTGACTGTAAACATTTTCTGATATCTTCTGATATTTTCGATTTTCTTGAATTTTTCAGGGTCTCGGCATCCTAAATATTTACCGAGATTTAAATTTCATTGTCTAGCGTTTCGAAGAAGTTTCAGGCACATCCAACGCATTGTGGGCAAAGATACTGACATATCAGAAGAACCCTCTCACATCCAAATAACTCATGGTGATTCTTGTCTGGTTAAAAGTTTGACTGCATTTTATACATGAGGATGGACTGAGAATGACATGCGCCATCACTCATGTAAAGATTTAGAGACCCTGCAGCACATTTTTACGAACCCAAGCTCTCAAACTGGACAAATCCAAAAGTTTACCCTGCTGTATATTTTGCCAGAAATAATGCTATGAAGCACTAACATGAAATACATTTTGGACTTCTCTTTATATTTTGCAAAACATGCAGTGGTACAAGCGTACAAGTAGCTGCAGTGGTCAACCAGAAACTTGTTCATGGGCTGCTAAATTTCTGCACTAGCATATAATAAGGGTGCCCAAGTGTAACTACAGTAAGAAATCATTGGGGATCTAAGAAGGAAACAACAGCTGACACTTAAATGCAAGCATTGTTTAGATCATCTTCTTATTGAGGCTCATTATATAAAAAAATATAAACTTATGGATGTCATAGGGCAATCTTATGTCATTCCTGTATTGATTTAATGTTAAACACATTTTCCATTTTACAGAAAAATCACTTTTAATGTGGAGTTTTTATATTTTTCAAAGCTTTTCTTCTTAATCATTTAAAGAATAATAACAACACATTAAAAATATAAAAATTAAGAATCTTTCGGATTTCATTTGTAAAATCGTTATTATGATGCCTAATGCCAAAACACCTTAAGGTTAACGAAGAAACCAAGCTGAAAATCACTAAATTTTGGGATGATACAGGATAAATTATAATGTAGGGCTAGAACGGCGGGTAATGAAGCTTGTCTGCTGCTAATCAAGACTTTGAAAATGAAAAATAAGAATATTTTCCATCTTATATTAAATTATTGGCCAAAAAATATCTAAATTGTTTTCCATATAAAAAATGAAAAAAATGATTTTACTCACAAATAGGAAGAGGCCAAATTGAAATTTATTGGACTTTGACGGTGATTGTTCCTAGAGGCATTCTACAATCCAGTATAGAGTATATGTGAAAGTGTAATTTAAGTATGTAAACAATTCTAAATGTAAGTTTAGTTAAAAAATAGAAAAACATTAAAAGTAATCAGGGATGATTGCAAACATTTAAATTTTCGTTCAACTAAATAAAATTCAATTTGTTATATTTTGATTTTGTTATTAGTTTGTGAATAGACTTTGTTACAATACCATGGCTTATCATGCCCAAAAACCGTAATTTATTTTATAACCAAAATATTTTATAACAATATGACAAGATTCTTATCCATGGCTACCACTTTACCATGCGTATTATTAATTTGTAAAAATTAGGTTTTGTTACAATAACATATGACAAAAAAACATAACTTATTTTACAATCAAAATATTTTGTAACAATATGAAAATATTCTTAACCATGGATATTCATCCCCACTTTACCATAGATATTATTAACTTGTAAATAGGATTTGTTAGAATACCATGGGATAATATCATGGCTTATCAATATCACATGCCCAATAAACATAACTTATTTCACAATCAAAATAAATTATAAAAATATGACAAGATTCTTTATCATGGATATTCACCCCACTTTGTCATTGATATTATGAACTTGTGAATATGTTTTGTTACAATAGTATGGGCTAATACTATGGCTTAACAATACCACATACCAAAAAATCATAACTTATTTCACAATCAAAATATTTTATAATAATATGAAAAGATTTTTAATCACAAATATCCATCCCCACTTTACCAACCATGGATATTAGTAACTTGTAAATAAGATTTGTTACGATACCATGGGCCAATATAATGGTTTATCCATACCACATGCCCATAAACCATAATTCCCCCAGGAAAAATAGTAATTTTCATTGATATTAGGAAAATTACATGTAGATGATGTGTAGCATATGCTCTAAGGTGGGGCGACTCGCCCATTAAAAAATATCAGAGTACAAACACCGGAGTACAGTTATAGTTCTGTCAATATATACATCAAGTAAACACTAAATATGTAGTAAATATGTATTGATAGATAATCAAAACTATAACCCATAAAACTAGGCCCATCAAGCCCTTATGCTTTGAAGTCCATATATGGTCTCTGATAGTATTGGTAGTGTTCACCGTCCCTATGTTCCTGAATCATCCATGTACCTCTAGCCCAGATCGCAACTTCCTTGGATAACTGATTAGAAACCTGGTTGCATTCCCTATATATATGACGACTAACAATGGAGTCAAAATGTGCTTTAAGTCTTTGTGCCTCATCCAAAATGTGCCTTAGTGAGAATGCATGACAATTAGAAGTACTATTGAGCCAATTGATTATGATCTTTGAATCCCCAAAAATTTGAATATTTCTACACTATTTTTCTAATGAAAATTGAAGTAGATGTCTGAGAGTAATGAGCTCAGAAAAATTATTTGTTCCAATTCCCAGCCCCATTTGAATTTTGAAGAAATGAGAATTTGATAGGTATAGGATAGCTCCTCCCCCACAACCCCCTTCTTGTGCAGACCCGTTGAAATATGCCCAAGGGTAATTTTTGTTGATGGTTTCAGGGATAACAGGCCTAGTAGGAGAGGTATCATCATCAGGAATAAGATTATAAGTGGCCATTACCCAGGCAGAGATTAGGTGCCAGTTTGGTAGATGATTTGAGAAAATGATCTGGTTCCTGGCTAACTAGATGGCCCAACAAATGAGGGTAGGTATGTTCATGGCTTTGATCGGATTGGACGATGCCCACTAGGAGTGCCATGCTTCCAAGACAGAATTGCCCTGCCATCGGATGGGGATGAGGGTGGAAGATAGAGTTGTGTGCCATAATTCCAATGTGACTGGGAAATGAAGAAAAATGTGGTTTGTAGATGTTGTGCTGTTCCTGCATAAGAAACACCAAGGTGGGCCATGGAAGGTTTGTTTCAAGATATTGTCCCCGGTGGGGGCCTTGTTCCTGAGCATAGTCCACATGAACAATCGTGATCGAGGTGGTGCCTTAAATTTCCATAGCTGACTCCACCACTGCTACAAAACCGGTGGTCGATCGTCCGTGAAGTTGCTGAGGTATCCTTCCTTGGGATAATACTTCCTGTGTTTTGCCAATGCCTAGATTATTTCATCTTCATTGTTGGTAATCCTAATATGTGATTCAGAGAGAGAATTTATATATAATTCCCATATTTGATGCCATATTTCGGGGAGGTTTAATCGGTGTGTAGATTTTTAGGCTTGTGAGAAAAGGGTGGTGTTCTTAGGATCAACTATATGATCTAGATGTGTGATGCCTGAGTTGGAGAGGTGCACAATTAAATCTTGAGGGAGCCTGTATGTGTTGCCATTTCCTATCCATGGATCCCATCCAATTCGCATCGAAGAGCCAGAATGTATTCTCCAAGTAATACCTTCCCGAATATGTGGAAATGAGTTGAGGACAACTTTACATATATTAGATATGCATGTTTTGTTCCAATCTAATGTGTTGAGTGGATGAATGTATTTTTTGGAGACAACCTTTGACCATAAACTGCGAGTGGTGAGAAGTTTCCACCTCAATTTAGCAGCGAGGGTAGTTGAAAAGTGTGACAAACTTTTAATTCCCCATCCTCCCCATTTCTTGGGTAGTGCTATCAGTTCCCAATGGGTCCAAGCAAATATCTTGCCTTCCTCTCTACTTTTCCAAAGGAATCTGAAACATTGGTTTTGTATTATGGAGAGTATGCCTCTAGGGATCCTTGCTAGGGACATCCAGTAGACAAGTGTGGCCTCAAGAACAAATTTTAGGAGGATTAGTCGACTTGCTATGGATAGATATTTGTGATGCCAAATGCAAAGTCTACGCTTGATCTTGGCAAACAACTGATGCCAGGAAAACTGCATTTACATAGCTTAGCTACATATTTACATAATTAGGCACATGGATCTGTGGGATATGGCCCATGCATATATGGGAAACCTTTTAATTGGTGGATTTTACATAAAACCCCTAATCCGCAGAAACACGGAAAAACCCGACTAATCAACCATTGAACGGTGAAAGCCGGAACTCAAATAAACCTTAACCCTTTTTGATAACCTATCAAGTCCGCTTAGGCCATTAACCCTCGCACATGTTTGCGTGTGATTATCTTTCGATCCGTTAACCAACGGATGGTCCTGAGCGCCAGAACTCAACGAAGGCTTAACCTCGCTGTATAAAACCCCATTGCGTCCGGTTTCTAAATTAAACCCCGTGCATGTTAACCACACGATATCTGTCAGATCGCCATTAAACAAATGACTGTGATCTATTCGGACTTCAACTGGATTAGATCATAGTCTATAACTTTCTTGGGTCCATTTTTCAAATTCCATTTACGGCTTTGAGGCTGCGCAAGAAACAACTTCCCACATACGAAAACCGCCTTCTCTTCTGATTAACTCCTGCGCTTCTTCACCACGTGATGACTGTAGCTCTCCTCCCATCGGATAGATGCGATGGCTCCTCTGGATTCTGCTTTCGTCGATAGTATCCGTCGATCTAACAGATCCAATGACTCCCGTTATGTTTATTCAATCTCCTCCATTGACTTGATCGCGTTCACTTTTTGGTGGAATTATGTTATAACACAGAGTTTCTTTGCCATACTTTGTTAAGGCCCTCACGTTACTCCATACAACAAGTCTCGCTATGATATCGTATTTAACATTGGATTGCCATCGATCCTTATAGTGATTGATGTTCGATAAACAAACCCGTAACACAAAACTCAGCTCATACATCTAAACTATAGATAAACAATACACATACGCACGAGATACAAATAACACACAATATTTCCATTATATATATACATAACTAGATTATAGTCTAAGGCATCTTAGCCTTAGTCACAAGTTCTCCTTCGGCTACACTGTATCACATCTCTCCCCTATTACAACACAGACTCTCTTTATATAAAAAATTACAAAGGCGTGGATCATCTAAGATCCACAACTTCCTCACAAATTGCCTAAATCTCTCTACTTGCATACATGGAAGATAACTGTACACTAGATAAGTCTTTTAGAGACTTATCTATTCCATCAATTTAGCTTTGTTTGAACTTGTCCACGTTCTCCCCTTTCACAGCATTGGATTCTGATTTTAATGAAGGGTGCTCGGATGCTCCTGCATCACCAACCATAGCCAAACAACTATTCTATAGTGTTGTGGTTTTAGGTGGTATCCAAGATATTTTAGTGCGTCAACCAAGGTGTGTAGAGTGAAGGGGAACTTGTGGAGTGCATATTGAATTTCATGAGGAGAACAACCCGATGTAGTGATGGTAGACTTATTGATGTTAATCTCCATGCCCGATGCAATGCTAAATATGGTCATGATAGAGTGTAGCCTGTTCAGATCCCCAATACGTCCATTTAGGAAGAACAGGACTTCGTCTACAAAAAGTAAATGAGTCAGTATGCAATTATTGGAGATCTTAATACCTTGTAAATGACCCAACCTGTTTTCTTCCATGATAAGCCTGCTTAGACCCTCCAGAATCAGCAGAAAAAGTAGAGGGGAGAGGGGGAATCCTTGTCTGAGTCCCCTTTCCAAGTGGAAATAAGGTGAGGCCGAACCATTTATGAGGACACTGAAAGAAACTTTAGTTATACAACACATAATCCAATTGATGAAATCTAGAGGAAAACCTAAATGAGTTAAAATCATTCTTATATATAACCAGCTAGTGCAATCAAATGCTTTTGAGAGATCTACCTTGAGTATCATACCTTTCAGCTTTTTTGTCTTGATGGAATGCAATACCTCCTGGGTTGTACCGATAGCTTCATGTATCTAAGATCCTGAAGGAATGCAAATTGTTCACATGAGATGTGTAAGGATAGAATGGGGCAGAGGCGGTTTACAATGATTTTGTATATATAGTTGCATAGTGAAATAGGTCAAAAATCATTGAAGGAGTCCAGGTTATCAGATTTAGGGATGAGAGCAATGAATGTGGAGTTGAAAGCCTCGTACATGTGACCTATAGTGTGACAATCTTCAATGTTTTTGATGAGGTCCTCGCCAAGGATATCAAAGAAAGTAGTATAGAACTCAGGCCAGCCATCTGGTGCAAGACTCTTGTCCTTCTTGAACCATTTCAGAGTAGATTTGAGCTCCCCCATCGATATAGGCTTATTAAGGTCCTCAATGTCCTCCTGTTCAACAAAACAAGGGAATAGCCAGGCAACCCTAATGATTTGAGCAAGGGAAGAATTGTGGGGGGGGGGGGGTTTGTAGAGGTTCGTGAAATGAGTGGTGCCAAGAGAGGCCAAATGATGAAAGGAATGAACCTGGATACCATGCTCATTTGTCATTTTCTAAATGGTGTTGATTTCTCTATGTCCATTGGAAAATTTATGATAGAACTTAGTGTTATCGTCTCCTTCTTGTAGCCATATATCTCGACTCTGGAGCCTCCATGATTCTTCTCTATCCTTAACAATCTTATCCCTATGCGTGACAAGGGATGTGAGATGTTTGTTATGCTCTACAGACAAATATCCATGCCCATGTTTGTCTTCCATACTAGCAATATTTGTCTCAATGTTCCTTAGGGTTTCATCATCGAGTAGTCTCTTATTATGAGCCCAACTCATAGAGAGGCATTTCACGATGATTAGATTGTGAGTGAACCTTTCTGATAAATTATATCCCGCACTAGGTGGATGGGCCTTCCAATAGTCTGATACAAGCCTGATAAAGTTTGGGTCCTTTAACCATGTAGCATTGAACTTGAATGGTGCTTTGGGCTTGTTGGCTCGTCCATTGAATTCAAGATAAATGGGTGAGTGATTAGATAGCCCCCCCGAACCGATGCACTGTCAGTAGATGCATCCTTGTCCAAGCAATCATTCCTTAATGAGGAAACAATCCAATCTTTGAGCCAACATCACATCCCCTATCCTTCTGTTCCTCCAGGTGGGTTGTAGCCAAGCCAAAGGGATATCAATTAATCCATGATCCTCTAGCAGGGACTCGAATGAGCAAGACAGAGGGTGAATCTATGCATTATGTCCCCATGATTATGAATAACCAATAAAGAAATTAAGATCGCCTCCCAGAATAAGGTTTTCCACTTGGAGGAGTTTGGTTTTGAGTAACTGATCCCAGAAAGTGACCTGGTTTTGACAGGGACCATAAACATTGATCATTCTAATTTCAATTCCTAGCTCAGGTGTGAAAAAATCCACCCTAATAAATCCAATCCCCCCCCAAATATTGATTAATTTGATCATCCTAGGGATATAACCCAATGCAATTCCCCCAGATCTCCCATTTATATCCAAAATGTGGAAATGCCATCCAGGTATCAAAAATTCAAGTAACTGAATGATGGGCTCAACTAAACCTAGGGTCTCCTGAAGGAAGATAACATCCACTCATTCAATGTTCAAGAGCTTGTGGAAAGCCAATTTTTTTGCGGGACTAGCCAACCCTCTGTAGTTGAAAGAGAGCAACTTCATGATGGGGAGAACACCAGGGTGTTCTGTGCTCTAAGAACCTGGTCAATGGAAAGTTGACGGCCCGCTATGACATCCATGTTAGCCTGAATCTTGGCCTTGGATATTGAAGAGGGTCGCCTCGAGGAGGTTTTAGGGGAATGGAGGGGGACAATAAACTGATACATAAGGAGTCCAGAGGCAAGGACCGATTGAGGGAACGAAGATTATAGGAGTGTGAATGATTTGCAAAGTCAGAGGTGGATGAGTGATCGATGGAGGAGTTCAGCTTCGGGAAGTAGGGAGGGGTACAGGAAAAAGTCGGAGGGAGGGGATTTAGAGGGTAGACTAAGGAGAGAGGGGTTAGTGCATATGTGAAAATGAAATGCTGCCTAGATGAGACAAATGAAGATACATAAGAAGAAATGGAATAAACAAAGGAACAAGGTTTAGAATTACCCGAAGACAACATAGCCGCCCGAGCCGTAGTCATAGGAGTGAGGGAGGCTGAGTGGGAGCATTGCCATGCTTATTTAGAGTCACTTTGGAAGACTTGTTCGGAGTGATGCTAGTGGTCACCAGATGATCAGGTGCCTTTGGGCCAATGGCTGGGTCCTCCGTCTGGTGCTCCGGTACTGAGGGTTTCTTGTTCAGAGGGCATTCCCTATATAGGTGCCCAACTTTGTGACATCATCTGCAACGGAATGGAAAACCTTCATAATCAAGAATCTGAGTGCGCGTGTAGTGCTTCTAGTGCAAGGTGATATGTTCCTTTAAGCCTTCCCTGGTGTCAAGGTGTACTAGAATCCGCACCAGGGACATATTTGTCCAAAGATAAATATGAGTTGTTGTGCTCCATATAGGTGTCCAGGGCATTTCTGATACGACGAAAGATATCCTCAGGCCAGAAATGTATGGGTAAACCAGGGAGTCTTACCCATAGGGGACCTGCTCCAAGATGCTCCCGCTTTGGATTGAACAAAGTGCTCAATCTCTTTAGCAGGACCGGAGTATGCTCAATGTGCCGAAATTTTGATAAGATCCAGGTGGTGTAGTCATCCCTCGCAAAATGAAGGGTGAACCGGCCCTGAGCCAAAGATTGAATAGATAGGAGGTCAATGAGAATGTGACCCGAAATCTCTGTAGTTCGTTGTTTAAGTCTAGCCATTGAGTATGTCTGTCCATGAACGCAACCAACCAAAATTCTGTCAGCTGTGTCAATCATGTCTCCCATCTTAATGTCTTCACCGAAACGAAGGGAAATGTCCTGGAATTTGGCTTTCACACACTTTGTTTTCTTGCCTAGCTTATGAATCTTGTCGCTATGGGTGCTCTGAGGGGATCCGGGAGGGGGAATCTATTCATCAGGTTGGTGCTCGGACATGGGTCCCTCCACACCAGACAATATCCCTTCAAAGTAACTTGAAGTGGGTGGTGCTAAAATAGGGGAGAGTGACAGACCAGCGGGCAAGTCGAGGTGGCTATTTTCAGGAGAAGATGAGGGGATATGGGTCAAAATGCCTACCAGAGGGTTCAACGAATAACCTAGGGGGTAAATGGAGGGGTCTAGGTTAATGCAAGAGGCCATGAAATGTAGGGTTTCCAGCGAGGGACAAGGGGTAGTGGAAATCGACCATCAGAGGGGGTTGTCAGGCAAGGGTTCAATCGAACAAGAGGTTCCTGGATCAGAAAGCGAGGGCAGGGTAACCGCCTGGGGGAGAACGTCAAAGGAGACAGAATGCTGAGAAAATGACACATCCGGTATCGGGGGAGGAGAAGAAGTCCAGATGGGAACCGAGGCATAGGGATCCTCCAAGTAATTGACTTGATCTAGCTCCATGTTCGTAGCCGACAATAACAAAAAAAATAAAAAATATATTTTAATTTAATTTTATAATAATTTTCTAATTGAAGCTAAAAGGGAAAAGGGTATAACTAGTTTTGAGATATATGTAAACCCTCTATCCTCACGACTACTAAAAATATTCCCATAGAAATTAAATTAAGGTTTTAATAAAATAAAAAATGAGATTCCTTTTATACTATAAGATTTGAAATTTATATAATAAAAATAGTATTAGTAAGAACCAACATAGATCCATCTTAACTAAGGATCCAAGTGATGAAAACAAGCAAAGTGAAGGGAAGAGAGGTGGAGGGGGAGAGAAGGAACGAGATAGTGACATAGCTGGAGGGCAGAGAGAGAGAGAGAAAGAGAGGGGGAGGGGGAGAGAAGGAACGACATAGTGACATAGCTGGAGGGTAGAGAGAGAGAGAGAGAGAAAGAGAGGGGGAGAGAGTGATGGAGAGAGGGAGGTGGGGCAGAGGGGAGGGAAGAGAGAGAAGGAGAGAGGCAGAGAGAGAGGTGGAGTTGGAGGGGGAGAGAGAGGGAGGAAAGAACAAATACATAGATAGACAGAGTTGGAGAGAGAGAGGGAGTGACAAGGGAGAGATGGAGAGAGAGTGAGGGAGAGAGGAGATGAGAGAATAGAGAGAAGAGGAGGGGAGAGAGATAGGGAGAGAAGGGAACTAGAGAGAGAAAGGGAGGCACAAATATGGATGGTAGGGAGGGAATGGGAGATTGAGGGAGACAGTGATAGAGTTGGAGAGAGAGAGAGTGATGGGGGGAGAGATAGAGAGAGGTTGGAGAGGAAGCGAGAGATAGGACTGAAGATAGAGAGAAAGAGAGAGAGGGAAGGAAGAAGAAAGGCATAGAGGGAGAAATGTAGAGATAGAGAGAGATGAAGTGACAAGGGAGGGATGGAGTGAGAGTGAGGGAGAAAGCAGAGTGTGGGGGAAGAGAGAGAAGGAGAGAAGGGGAAGAGAGAGAGAGAGGAAGGGAAGATAGAGAGGTAGAGAGGAAGAGGAAGAGGGAGGGAGTGAGAGAGATATATATATATGGAGAGAAAGTGTGTATGTTTCGGGGTTTAGATAGAGAGAGGGATTAAGAAAGAGATACATAGATATGAATATAGATATGATATTGTAATATATAAAAAACCTAGATCCATCTTAACCTGAAGCTATCAAGCACTGAGAGGGATCAAATCTCTTGAGGTGAAAACCTTTCCTCAAGTTGGAGAGAGAGAGACAACGATGGGGGGAGAGACAAAGGGAGGTGGGAGAGGAAGGGAGAGATCAGAATCAAGAGAGAAAAGGAGAGAGAGATGAAGTTGGAGGGGGAGAGAGAGGGAAGGAAGAATAAAGACATAGAGGGAGAAATGTAGAGATAGAGAGAGAGGGAGTGACAAGGGAGTGATGGAGAGAGAGTGAGGGAGAGAGGAGAGTGCGGGGGGAGAGAAAGAAAATGAGAGAAGGGGAAGAGAGAGAGATAGAGAGGAAGAGGGAGGGAGAGAGAGAGATGGATATGGAGAGAGAGTGTGTATGTTTGGGGGTGAGATAGACAGAGAGAATAAGAAAGAGACACATAGATATGAATATAGATATTATATAGTAATATATAACCATCCTACATCCATCTTAACCTAGATCTATCAAGCACCGAGAGGGATCAAATATCTCGAGGTATAAACATTTCCTCAAGTTTTGAACTCAAAAAAGAGGTTTACACCTCGTGAGATTGGATCCCTCTCGACGCTTGATAGATATGGGTTAAGATGGATCTAGGATGGTAAGTAATGCAATGAGGGATATAATACATTTGTATGTTTTCATTATATAATATTGTGTAGATGTTAGAGTTTATATTTATTAGGTGTAAAAATAGGATTTTCATCACATAATTGATTTTCGTCATATTTTTTTATTAAGTTAAATAGTTTTTTTATATTGGAATTTTGTTTGATTGGATGGTAACTTTTCATCCATGAATAAAAATAAATATATTTCAAATTATTTATTTATTCTTAATTTTTAAATATGAATTATCTAAGATATGTAAATCCCTCATGTTTATAAGCCATCTCAACAATGTTGAAAATACATTGAATAAGCAAATGAAGAGTTGGGAGAAGAGAAAAAAAGTGTCCATGGTTAATGTTTGCAAGTAATTCCTTGATTTTTCATATATATATATATATATATATATGGGTGAGGCTAATACCATAAGACATGTCACTTAGGTTCATAAGCCACTTTAGTAATGTTGAAAAGGCACATGAAGAGTCGGGAGAAATGAAAAAAGTGTTAATGGATTATATGTATGGATTAACATGAAGCCATCTCAGTAATCTTGAAAAGACACATGAAGAGTTAGGAGGGAAAACAACTAAGACGATCACTTAGACGACTACCACCCCAAAGGCTTATACAACTAATATTCGTAATGTCACCACTTAGGATATCATAGGTCCAAGAACCATAGGTAACCTAAGATAGATTACAATTCTACTAACAGTTGACTCACTTCAGTAGCCACTTTTCCAGCATGGGTAGGTCTAGTCTTTAACCTAACGTTGATTAGAAAATGCCTAAGTATTGAACCTTCTAGTGCATTCACATGTAATAGTTCCATTTATATACATAAAATGTCTATTATTCATCACGTTCGTCCATATTTTATGGGGTTTCATGAGCCAGGTGCTCTGATGTAACTTATAAGAGTTTTACCAATAGAGAAGATGGATTGGCTTTAGATGCTCTACCGATGTCCTTCACCACCTCGGACTTGCCTAATGACATAGAGAAAACGCGAGCAAGCCCAACTTACCATCTACAACTATCAACTATTATTATTTTAGGCTTCCACTGTCATAATCCGGGGAGGTGAGACCCTAGCCTAGACCATAGAAACTAGCACAATTGTTGGGTGTGGAGCCTGATTATCTTTTGTATTCAAAGGCATCGCCACATTGGACCCTAGTTCGAAATGGGGGTGGAAATTCTGCCCATAAAATATTCGCTGCAGGGGGGGCAGTTGTGACCTTTTGGAGCTCCCCCCTGGCTGGGGGTTTCGGGGGCAGTGCCCCCGAAACTAAAAACAACTGTAAAATTGCCTTGTAAAAGTATAATAATTTCTAGTCAATCTGGGCCATTCATTAGGAGGATGATCTGACGGTAGAACTTATGTTTAGTTTAGGGTTTTTTGCCCTAGAAGGCAACCCCTCTCTATGTATGAGGGCATGGTATTGAGTCTGCATGATATATGTGTATTCTTTGAGCGAGAAGTAGAGAGGCGAGACTATGAGAGAAAACAGAGGATATTACAACGGATCTGTTGTAGGTTGTGTCTCTTCATTTTGCTGGATAATAGAAAGGAAGGACTAGCTGTTCGGGGTGGACGTAGCCCAAACTGGGTGAACCACGTATATTTGTGTCTCTCTTGTTTTATGCGTTTTCTGTGTTTATATTTCTGCAACATTTGAAGTTTTCCATTGCTCCGTAATATATAATTTTCTAACAACAATCACTATCAAACAACCCTTCCCACTATCCACATGGACTTTCACTAGAAACCCTTGCCACCATCCACATGGAAGTGCATCATCAACCAAACCTTGCATTATAAACATGGACTAGGTTTAGAAAATGGGGTCATTTTTGTTGCTGTATGAAAGGAAGTGTTATACCACCATTCAGCCAGAGGCAACCATTTGACCCATTGTGTCTGTTTATCAGATACAAAGCAACGAATATATCCTTCCAAACATTTGTTTACTATCTCAGTTTGCCCATCAGATTGAGGATAATAAGATGAGCTATGAGCTAACTGAGTACCAAGACGAGAAAATAATTCTGTCCAAAAATTTCCAGTGAAAATGGGATCTCTGTCACTTACAATAATCTTTGGGTTTCCATGTAGCTTTTGAATTGTTTCCATAAATGCAGTAGAAACTGTACTGGCTTTAAATGGATGTGATAATGCACAAAAGTGTGCATACTTGGTAAGTCTGTCAACTACCACCATGATGACACTCTTTCCCTCAGACTTGGGTAAACCTGTGATAAAATCCATTGAAACCTCCTCCCAACGTTGGCTTGGAATGGATAAAGGTTGTAATAGACCCGGTGTCTTAATTGTTTCAACTTTATTTTGTTGGCAAACCAAACATTCTGCCACAAACTTTTGAATATCTGATTTAAGGCCATCCCAAAAAAATTCCTTCTTAACCCTGTGGTAAGTTTTTAAAAATCCTGAGTGCCCTCCTAAGGGAGAAGTGTGCAATTCCATAAGAATCTTTTTTTTAGCTGGGAATTCTTACAGAGGTATAAGCGATCTTTGTACCATAACGAATCATTTTTCCAGCTAAATGTATCAGAGGTACTGGAATCTTGTTGTAGCTTTCGAATAAGTGCCCACACTTCTTCGTCATTCTTCCATTCCTCCCTTGCTTCATTTATCCAATCTGGTTGGATAATAGAAATGGCGCACAACAATGCTTCCACATCCTCATCCTTTCTTGAGAGTGCATCTGCCACCACATTTTGCTTCCCTTTTTTGTAGATGATTTCAAAGTCATAACCCAACATCTTTGTGACCCACTTTTGTTGCTCTTCAGAGGATAATCTTTGTTCTAAAAAGTATTTAAGGCTATCATGATCCGTTTTTACCTTGAAGTGTCTTCCCATTAGGTAGGGTCGCCATTTCTTAAGTGCATGGAGTATTGCCAACATTTCCTTCTCATAAATAGCTTTGCTTAAAAACTTTCCCTTGATTGGACGACTTTCAAAAGCAATGGGTCTTTCATCTTGCATTAGAACAACACCAATTCCATTTCCTGAAGCATCACATTCCACAATAAAGGTTTTTGTGAAGTCCGGTGTAGCTAAGACCGGTGCTTGGCACATTGCCTCTTTAAGATGTTCAAAGGCCTTTGTTGCTTCTGGAGTCCATGAAAATGCATCTTTCTTCAATAATGTTGTTAGAGGTGCTGCTATTCTCCCATAATTCTTAACAAACTTGCGATAATACCCTGTCAACCCAAGAAATCCTCGCAGATGCTTTATGGATGTGGGGATTTTCCATTCCTTAATGGCTTTAATTTTGCTAGGGTCTACCTTAACTCCTTCATGAGATACAATATGACCCAAATATTCCACCTCCTGGACTCCAAAGAAACATTTGGATCTTTTTGCATATAATTGTTTCTCCTCCAATAGTTGTAGCACCCTGTCAACATGTTCAACATGATCCTTCCAAGACTTGTTGTAGATTAGTATATCATCAAAAAATACTAACACAAATTTTCTAAGGAATGGTTTGAAAATTGAATTCATCAAACCTTGAAATGTTGAAGGTGCATTGGTAAGGCCAAAAGGCATGACCAAAAATTCATAATGACCCTCATGAGTTCTAAATGCCGTTTTCGGAATGTCTTCAATCTTCATTCTGATTTGATGATATCCTGAACGAAGATCCAACTTGGTGAAGTAAATTGATCCATGCAATTCATCCAGTAATTCATCAATGACAGGAATGGGGAACTTATCTTTAATAGTGAGCTTGTTGAGCTCCCTATAATCCGGACACATGCGCCATGATCCATCCTTCTTGTGCACCAATACTACTGGAGCAGAGAAAGAACTTTGACTCGGTTGAATTATACCAGCCTCTAGCATTTCTGCAACCATACGTTCAATTTCACTTTTTTGGACATAGGGATATCTGTACGGCCTGATGTTTGGAGGAACACTTCCTGGAATCAGATGAATAGCATGATCATGATCACGCATAGGTGGGAGACCTTTGGGAGTCTCAAATACCTTGGAATGATTGTCCAAGACTTTTTGGAGATCTGGAGAAATAGATGATTCCAATGTGGAAACATCTAGCGAACATAATTGTGCAATTACACCTCTTTGCTCCTTTTTTAGAAGCTTTGTCATACCATTAGAGCTGATTATCTTTCCTGGTTTCCCTGCAATACCCCTTAATTCAACTTCCTTTCCTTCCGTAGAAAATTTGATGAAAAGTTCTTGAAAATTAAAAGCTATTGTACCCAAGGATTGTAGCCATTGGACTCCTAGTACAACATCAGCACCTCCCATTGGAATGGAAAGCATTGGGCTAGTCAATACATATTCTCCCATGGATAGCTTGATATTATGGCACTTTCCAGAGCAATTTATTGTTCCTCCATTTGCAATCATCACTTGACACTCTGGTGCTGGATATAGGAAGCAATTCAATTCTTTTGCTACCCTACAATGAATAAAATTGTGGGTGCTTCCTGAATCAATCAACACTATTACCTTTTTCTTCTTGATTTGTCCTTCTATCTTGATGGTTTGAGGAGTGGTAATTCCCGCCAATGCATTACAAGATATGGTCGGATTTATTTGTTCTTCATCTAGGCTTTGTTCCTGGAGTATATCCTCTTCTTTTGACCTTTCTTGCTCCTTTTCTTCTTCCTCTTCACAATCTATGTAGAATAATTTCTTCTCAGCACACTTATGACCTTTAGTGTATTTGCTATCACAACTGTAACAAAGCCCTTTTGCTCTTTTTTCTTCCAATTGTTGTGGTGTCAACCTTATAGGTTGTGGAAGACTAGGGGCAACAACACTTCCATCTTTATAGTTGTGAGTGGTATGCTTCCTGGTTGCCATAATTTTGCTTTCCATTTTTCTTGCTAACCTGAATGCCTTCTCTAATGAATCAGGTTCCCAAAGGCGAACATCATGTTGGATATTATCCTTTAAAGACCCTATGAACACATCAATCCTATGCTCCTCTGGAATATCTTTTACCCTTATGTTCAATTTTTGGAACTCCTCAATGTGCTCCATTATTGAACCCTTTTGTTTGAGACTTATCAATTGGCTAAAAAAAGTGTTGCTTTTTGTATCCTCATAATGTGCTATCAATTCTTCCGTAAAAATTGCCCAAGTGATAAATTGTTTACGAGAGCAAAGCCATTGATACCATACAAACTGATTTGGTTCCAAATATAAAGTTGCCATACGTACCTTTTGTGTGTTTTGCACATTATTGAGATCGAAGAATTGCTCCATCTGTAATATCCATGTGGCGGGATCCTTGCCATCAAACTTCCTCATATCGATTTTTGGAATATGGTGGGTCTTCGATCCAACATTAGAGTCTATGGAATCATGATTAACATTTCTTTTGTTCACATCATGAGTTTCCTTTACAACCTTTTCACCATTAGTAAGTATTTCTTGTAGAAAATTTGTCAAATCTGTCTTCAAATCTGCCATGTCTGTCTTCAAATATGTCCTCAAATTTGCCTTCAGATCATCCATCTTAGCTTCCATGCCCTTTATCTTAGATTCCACGCCATTTATCTTAGCATCTGTTAGCTTTTGTGAGCGTGACATTTGTTGCACTTGTTCTTGTAATTTTGATATATCATGTAGCATTTCTTCCTCTTCTTCATGAGTCATGCTAGAGCTTTCAGGTTCCTTACTAGGTGTTTGCATTTTCTTTCCTCGGGGCATCAGTTACCGATAATAATGCTTTACTATGCCCTTTGAATTCCTTCAAACCAAGCTTATGCAAAAAATTTAAAAAAACTACACACCTTTTTTTACTTTGTAGAAGCCTGATATTGAATCTGATGTATCTCTGTAATTTCGAATCATCCAGTTCTGAAATTGTGATCTGTAGTAGCCTTCTATGTCCTCTTTCCAATGCCACTAGTCTGATCCAAATTGGATTCTCCAAGAAAGAGTTATGCACAATCTTCCGCAGTGACCTGATTATAGACTAGTTCAGTAGAGTAAACTTGTATGAAGTGCCACGTGTCATTGTTTCAACCTTTGACTCTAAAAAATATATAAAAGAAAACTACAGTCTGTCCTCTTTCTGTACCTTCTTACGAAATTTCAATCTGATGCTCAGAAAGAAAGTTATGACGATTTTCCCCAGGTCACCTGTTTTGAATGTAATTCAGGAGTCTGCAAAAAGACCAACTTCCTCAGATCATATCTCCGAAAATATCACGCGAAAAGCTCTGAAATTCAGACCAAGGTTCAGCGCGAATTCTTCTCAAATGGGTTTTTTTTGCGACTTCTGAAACGTCACAGAAAAAAATTTATAGCAAAAATTCCACGATGACCTGTTTGGAGCAGCGAAACCCTAGAATCCAAAGCTCTGATACCAAATGTTATGAAACCAACTCAAGAAAAGATAGAAAAGATAGATCAACGCCTTAGAATTCAGCCTCTTCGAGGGGGCAACCTCCTTTACATTACATAAATGAACAATTCTTCGATGATTCAAATGACAAAACCTCCTTTCTATATATAGGAGTCTAAGGAGTCACAATATAATCCAGCCGACCTAACAATAATAATATAAAGCCACAAAAATAACAATAGAGGGATTCTATGGGCACATTAATAACAATATGGGGGCAATGGGGGCACAACAATATAAATAAGGGGTATAACTACAATAGTAATGGGGTAATCACTAGTATTATAGGGACCCAACACTACCCCATACAAAACAACCATATCACTAGCTCTAAAAGGAGGAGGCAAAAGGACAAAAAGTGAAAAATAATCACCTCTTATTTACATATCTAATTACCTATGATTGACAAGGAGAACCATTCGAGTTTCTTTGAATGGTCTCAAGTGTCATCACATTGATTAGAACATATTTTGGTGCATTTCATGGTTATAACATCTTTTTTGTCGTAAAACGACACTTTTGGGTTGCAGTCACACACACTACAATAGTTGCACTAGGGGAATGTGTATAAAGTGGTGTTATGACATATATTCATCATTGTTTAAGTTTTTCTAAGTTTTAATTATCATTTGGTACATGTCACACGCTATTCCATGTCTAAACTCATCCTATTCACCCCTGCCCCATGTTCTAGACTGAGACTAGTATTTGGTTTAAAAATGAACTCATTAAGGCCAAGAGTGCATGAGCACAATCTAAAGACTTAATAGGGAATACTTCATTATTTAGAAGTGCACCATGCACCCTCCAAGAGTGAAAAGCAAACCCATCAAGCCTATTCCCCTTCCTTACTCTAAATTGTGCCCTCCTAGAGAACAAGTCTTCCTTGAGTGCTCTCCTTCGACTCGAAGAACTGTGCCCTCCTTGAGTGCATTTGTACACCTTAAAGGCCTTAAATTTCACCCTTTATCCTTCCCTAATGTTCTATGTTCCCTCCAAAACCTTTGAGCGCATTATTAAAGACCTGTTGGAGGGTAAAGGACATCAACAAATGAAGCTGCATGAAGAATGAAGATATAATTGGCAGCCATGTCACTGTTGGAGAAAGTCCATGTCATCAGTCACTATTAGCCCCAATCATCAAAGGTAGTGACATGTCAAGTCTTATCACTATGTGAAAGTCATGATGTATTGTTGTAATCATTATAAATAAAAATAAGTGGAAGACCAAGAGTCATGTATGAACCAAAGAGTCATGGAAGTCTAAAGGACATGTAATACCAAAAGTCATATGTAATTCCAAAAGTCACAAGAAGTTGGAAACTCGAGAGTCATGAGGATGCGAAAGATCATGTCTCAAGTTATAAATAGATCCTAATTCCTCATGTAAAGGATTTTTTAACCTTGGCTTCTCCCACAAGGAATTAGAGAGACAAATTTAATACATTTGGGGAGCAAGTAGTGGTTCTAATGCTCCACTATTGGAGCTATTGGTGTTCATTGTATTTATGTATCTTGGGACTTTTGTTTAATATTGAATCATTTTAGACTAGCATGTTTTCACATATGGATTGTGAATATTTATAAGACTTTTATTTGAATGTTTATGGTTCATGTTTTCTTTCATTAGTACTGGAGTAATTGAACTATTTCAATGACTTTGGTGCTTCTTGTTGGAAATGTGTTGTTATGTTTATAATAAGTGTCACATTGTTGTGAACTATTTCGCTTGATGTTAGATGAGCCTTTCTATTTCATTTGTGTATCCATTAGGGTAATACTATTACTTCTTTCTTAGACATCACTTCATTTTCCCCTCTGTAGTTAGAGAACTTTGATATATCTGCAATCAAACATTCACAAGGCACACTAGCTTTCTCATTCTTAAGGACTTTTTCACTTCTCTCTCGTGATGACAACTAAAGATAAGGCATATATTTAAGAAAATGATAGCTAGGATGTACTTTTGAATGGGATTCCTACACCAAACGTGTGAGGTCTGGTTAGGACCTTATATCGGTTAGATACCCTGCATGTTGGTGGTATCCAACACCATCAACATTATGGTGCTAGAAGGAGGGTCACCAATTTTTTTTATGGTTGACAACTTTGCACACCCAAATCATTCTTCTTCTGGATAAGGTAGCAAAATTCTTAGCACCATTCCAACTCTGATTCCTGAAGCATGAATATCCTCTGAGCCTGGCCCAGAGTCAACTTGCGAGGTTACCTACGAGAAAATATGGACAATTCAACCCATAACCCGTCGGTACGCTAATGCTATTAGATTAATCCCTAGAGAATAAAATCTTCCATATTTTCCAAAGAAGAAACAAGAAACCAATACTGGTATATCAATATCTGTAGTGGAATATTTGGTCTTTGCCACTCTTGAGGAGTTAGAAGAATCATCGGACGACACATTACATCTAGATCATCTTCCACCTCTTAACGAAGGGTATGAGGATGGCACAGTTGTTCTTTCTAATGACCTGTTTGACATATTAGATGGTGAAGATTCCTCAGATGCTGATAAGGAGGAAGAACACAAAAACGAGAACATGTCTGACCAATATTTGGATTGGATGGCCCAAGGGCCTCTTGATCTTCCGGAAAATTTACATAAGATGCCAAGACATCTGGAAAAGCTGTTATCAAGTATGATGCAAATAAGAAGATGAAGGCAGAAGATCACCTTGATGATTTTAACATGCATATATGAATGTTGGATGTGAGGTATGATGATGTTGCCTGTAGATTTTTCCCTTATACATTTGAAGGTAGAGTAGCAATATGGTACCACAATCTGCTCGTCAATTCAATCCACACTTGGAGGGAGTTTTAAAAGTTATTCGTTGAGTAAGTTTTCCCCAGGCACGAAATCACATGATTAAATTACTATCGATTATTACATAGATGCCTTGCCACTAACATTTGCCAATTAATGAAAAGGGCCACAAACGTGATATTGGCATTAAATTTTGCAGTTGTGATCACCGTTGAGAAGGACTTCCGTGTGAATGGAGTTATTATAGGCGATGACGAATCAAAAGAATACAAAGAAACTAGTAGGAAGTTGCCACCTTCTTCTAATAAAGCTAAAGAAAATGAATCATCAAACATCGAATCTTGACCAAGATGGTGAAGACACTCATTAATGAGATTTCAGAACTAAATAAAAGGTCAAGTGAGACTTCCAATAGCAATAAGCCTCCCAAGTATTTCCCTTTTTGAAGGAATAATAGTGACAACAACAATCAAACCACCAAGTCTACACAGAGCTAAAATGTCATGATGAATATAGAAAGCATTGACATGGATAATTATTGTTCTTTCCGTTAGGAATATCATTCAAAAATGCATTCCCTAAATGGAACCAAAAACATGAACGCTTTGGCTGCACACATTATGGATACTCTATTAGCAGATGAGAAAACATAAAAAATAGAATAAACAAAAGAACATGCATCAGATGAATAAAGCACAAGTATTGGACACGCAGTGAATGCATATCAATGTATCTATAGAGCTAACAATAAGAATGCCAAAGATCCACCACAAAATGATCCCCCCCAATAAAAAAAATGGTCGACATAGTTTAAGGAAAAAAGGCCCATCTATGAATAGGAATTGAAAAGACAAAAACTAAAAGAGCAAATGCTAAGAAGAACCTCACCATCTGTCAATCCTACTTAGATTACGCAGAGTAAGTCTGGAGATGCAACTAGTTCCAAGAACACTTCCTCCAATAGTAAGGGTAAGTCCAACACTCTCGATGTGTCAAATATAACCACTCCTCCAGACACTTGAACATTGTTTGCTATAGGTGAAATGATTGATTATAACACATTGGAAGATATGAAGAAAACACAAGCCAAAATTTCTATCTATGAGCCCGCAAAGGTTGCAGTTCAGGGTGAACTTCATTTCCAAACATTTTCATAACCTTCGATAGGTGATAAATCTTCCTCTTCTCAAAAGGTGTTAGGTAACTCTTCTGCTCCCATTGAATCTATAGTGAATGCTTTAACATTGGAAGCTAAAACTCTGCCCTTCATTTTTATTAATGTTTGAATTTTTTTATTATAATGTCCATAATTGTTTAGTTGACTCTGATGCATCTGTAAATGTAATGCCATTATCTGTAGCAAAGCAAATAAATGCAAAATGGGAGAAAATTGATGCACAAATTATTCAGCTGGATAAATCTCTTGTCCAAGCTATTGGTGAACTTAAGAATGTGCTTATCAGAGTATCAAAATATGATTAAGTTCATAAATGTATAATATTGTAATTGTGGACATACTAGAGGCCTATTGTGTTCTCCTTAACATGGACTGGTTTAGAAATTTGCAAGGGTATTTTGCAATAGACTAGTCACATTTGTGGCTTCCATATAAGGGTAGGAATAACCAGTTTCAAGTGAATAGTGAGTTGTACATGAAACACACCGTGACACCACTTGAGGGCCACAACAAGTCTCTTGCTTTTTTTGATCTGATTTTTGGGAATTGTTTCCTTGAAATTGACCTCATGTGTTATCAGACAAAACCATCACTCGTTCCACCAAATACACAGCTGGAGCTCCTTCCTTGTTCTCCAACTGGTGCAAATGAAGTATGTAATATGGATGCACATAATAGTAGTAATACTAGTATAGGAAGTAGCTTAGTAACTCATTATGTATGGACTTTATATTTTGATTGTTCAAATACACATGATGGTTCTGAAGTTGGTTGTGTTCTTACAGACCCATGCAATAAGAAGCATACCCTTTCATGCCGTCTAGAGTTCGAGTGTACTAATAATACTGTTGAATATGAAGTGCTTGTGTTTGGATTAAATAAATACATTGATATGAAGGTATAGATTCTCAAGGTAATCAGTGACTCGAAGGTTGTCACTTGTTAGGTACGAGGAACTATCCACTGTGTCTCACCGTATCTTAAAAACTACCAACAAGAGGTATGGTGTTTAATAAGTTATTTTAAATCTTTCATTATTATTTATGTTCCTATAATTAGAAAGGATGCAAGGCATGCATTAACAATGCAATAGCTAGGATGTCGCCATTGAAAAATGGTTTTTCAGTTGAAAATTGTATATAAACTATCTGTACCAGACAATGTCACTAATTTACATGTTTTCAACGATGACCAACATGTACTACACTTTATGGCTAACGCAGATGTATTCAAGGAGGCTACCATAGATGAGGATGAGCATGATCGGTATTTGCAAGACACATCCAAATCAATGAAAGGAAACACTATGCCTAAGGGTGTGGTGTCCCTAGAGAAGTTATATGACTTGCAAAACTGATTTAGAAGTCCAACCAATACAAAGACTCTGAGCTCAAAGTTATCATCTGAACAAGTCAATCTTGGGACCCAAGAAGATCTGAAGTATGTGAACCTCGGTACGTTTTGTTCTCCACAGGAACAACATGCGTTTATCCTATTATTCAAACAATACTTTGATGTATTTTCAAGGACATATGTTGATTTAAAGAAAAATGGATCTCATATTATCCAACACATCATTCCTATAAAATAAGGGGTAAAGACTTTCCAATAGAAGCTACGAAAAGTTCATCAAACATTGGAACCCCTTATCCAAAAGGAATTAAGAAAGCTATTGGATGTTTAGATCGTCTTCAAAGTTAGACATTCCACTTGGGTCTCCAACTTGGTCCTAATAAAAAATAAGTCTGGTGAAATATGTCTTTGTGTTGATTTCCATAATCTTAATCGAGCTTTTGATAAAGATGATTACCAGTGCCATCCATGGAACAGATCCTTCAAACAATATTTAGTTCTTAAATGTTTTCACTACTAGATGGTTTCTTTGGTTATAATCAAGTGCTAGTAGCGGAACCAAACAAATTAAAAACTGCCTTCCAGACAAAATTTGGAACATTTGCTTTCAAGAGGATGCCATTTAGACTTATCAACACATGTGCGACTTTTAAAGAGCAATGGACATCACATTCCGTGACCTTATAAGTTAGAGCATTGTTTATGTGGATTGTGTTACCATGTTCTCCAAGAAAAGACCAGATCACGTCAGCACAATCCAGCTTCTTGTATAGAACTAAACAAAGTTTTTTTTAGTGAGACTTTTTGGAATTTTTTCTTGTGGGTTTTTCTTATTTAATTTATCTAAAATTTGGTAGGAATTTATTGAAATAACAAGCTTTAATAGGTAACCCTACACAATCAAAGTTCCCTAGGGGTTTTTCAAGGTACACAGTAAAAAAAACCAGTTTAAATAACACAAATCAAGATTTCATCTCAAATTTTTCGGTCGGATTCTAGCACCGGAAAGTCCAAAAATTGGTGTCAATGAATTCAAAAGGATTTATGTGTAGATCAATTGTCTCAACAGATTGAAATCCTGCAAGATGATGCAAGCACCCATGTCCTCCACTAAGAACAAAACAATCTTTGTTAAACCATTTTGCATTGTTGGGGTTATACCTCATGGCATGTCTAGATACAACACATACCCAACCTATGCCATTCCAATCCAGGGTTCTCTACTTTAGCATTTTGTATTGTATCAAATAACAATATTCTTATGTTATCCACACACCTCCTATCTATAAATATCTGAACAAAATCCTCATTACACTCTTTTCTATTTAAGATTTCAGACCCATCCATTCTTTTGAGTTCTTCATTCCATGACTACATATATTTTTCATGTTCATCCCTACCTTCCACTTTGTTACTGAGGCTGATGGCACGTCTTGTAGAGGTTGATCTGTAACTATTTGGTATAACTTGAAGTGGATATATGCACCTCATACAACGCTATATTTGACTGTGCTCAAATGATCTAAAGTGCTCAGGGAGATCATTTTTTCTGAAATTAATGTGAAGTAGATAAAATTAGACTATGGTTGTAGATGTATGTTTGGCTATTAGTAGAAAATGAGTAGATAGAAAAAGGTGAAATACTTCGTGTCATATTTTCAATTTGTAGGTGTACAGATATGAGCTAATCACGTTATGTGGTAGAGTCTCGTGATGACAGGTTTGACAGATTGTTCAATAAAGGTCAACTTTATTATTAAAAGTTGTTTTTTAACTTTACTACTTGATGAAAATTGAATAAATTCAATGTGTAGATGAAACAAGCGACCATATCTCATTTTTTGGTACGAATTCAGAGCTGTGTGCATATTGTGAATTGCATCATAGTTTTATGCTTTTCCAAGTTTCTTAAATCAAGAAAACATTCAATAGTTGTAAAGTAATTGTAAAACCCATACTTGTGGCTTGGTGAAAATAACGTAGTGGAACCTTATACTAAGACAATGTTGATTGGAAATTAAATGACATGTTTGAAAAGTCAAGAGAAAATATTAAGAGTAAAAAATTCCAAATCTCCAAGATCCAAGGATGGTAAAATATGGTTGGAGGATTAAGAGAGAAGAGAAGTGAAAACTTTGGAACCTTACATAGGATGTTGTGAAGGTTGGCAGGACGTTGTTAGGACTGAGGTGTTATTGAGCTGGACACAGAGCCAGTGGAAACCCCGGGGAATAAAAAACAACAACAACAACAAACAAACAAAAAACTTGAGTAAATAACTCTGAACCAAACTGATTAAAGTCTTGAGGTTCTAGAATGGGATAACTCAATAGTTGATTTCTAAGACTGTCTAGAGCAAAGAAGCTTAGGGGGAGACTAGACGTCATTGCCAGTCTCATTGTTGGATGGTGTGGTCTTTCTAATTGACATTTTCTTTATCAGTTTAGACGGAATACAAATAAGTATCTTTGCAAGTTCTTTACTGGTTATGCTAAAGTAAAAATTGTGTATTGGTTGTGTGTGAGCAGGGATAGGTTCAAAATTGTTTGAATCTTATGCATGGAAGTATAGAATGTGTAAATCCTACTAGTTTGTTTTCTGTAAATTATATGCTTAATATTAAACAAAGTGGGTTAATCTGTTAATAATAGTTGTTGGGTGTGGAATCCCCCCAAGGCATGTTTTTGGGGCTTAAAGCCCAAGTTTTGACCAATTCCGATGTAAAGACTCCACGATTTGTGGGCGCGGAGCGTGAAGCTGTAGTTGAGTCATAGGGTTGTCTGCCCTTATTTTTGTAATGTAATGTCAGCTTTAGAGATCTACCCATGGTTCGCAGACCATGGGATTGTATAGATATAGCGAGGCTCTAGGTTGTAAGACATCATGGAAGAGAAAATGAATAATGAAGAATTGAGTCTTAGGTTAAGTGTAGAGTCAAGTATTTGGGTTGTAGAGTAGGAGAAGGCTCTGCAGCTGAGTGTGTAGAGGCCTAGTAGTCCGCAGCTAAGTGCGCGGACCCCCACATTTGAGTGTGCAGGGTAGGTTGAGTTTGTAACCGATTGAAACTTTAATAAAGAGAAGTTCTACAATATTTCTGTGTATCTTTTCCTATTTTATGCATTGAAGTATAGTGGCTTTACATTGCAAGTTTACTGTTTATTTGCTGCGCGAACTTATATGAATGTGTTATAAGTAAATATAATATGAAGTATCTATTTACGCGAAGCTAACGAATTGTTATAAGAAGATAAGTAAGATTCGCGGGGTGACTTGGATAAATAGCACAGATTGCTACCCTAACAGCGTGAAAGCCCCACAACCCCTAGTTCGGGCTATGCGAAGACAAATAGAACTGGGCCATGAAGGCCTCGTAGGCTAGGAAAGAGTGCGAAGCAACCTGCATGGAAGTATTCACAGTTGGACTAAATCAACCCCTCAGACATCTCAAGGGTGTGGAAAATTGGTTCTAGCATCCCCCCATACTACTTCGGGTGAGACCTCAGCCGTGCTCCACGGACTATTGCCTAAAGGGCCAGTAGTACAAGGATTTGTTTGGCTAACTAACTCTGAACCTAGGTCAAGCCCCTACAAGCCAACAAATGGTTTCGTTGTTGGGACCAGAATCTGCATAGAGATGTCTGATGTCGCATCACTGGAATCCAACTAGAAGGAAATCAAAGGCTGGATTGATAGGAGAATTCACAAGTTCGTGGCACAGGAGAGCAAGAATCCGCAACTAACAAAAGAAGAGTGGTTAGACTGCTACCTTTACACAGAAGCTTGACAGCCCTATTGTGTGGACTCCAGAAGTGGTGCGCAGATTGGAAGCATTAGAGGGTAAGATTGCGTGCGCTGTTGATCAATGGCTCAATTAAATTATAGGAGGATTCATTATTGCGTTCGTGGTAGACACTTCAGTTAGCTACAATGAAGCGGAGCGACGCTTTCTCAAAGGACCACGAGGTAAGTATGTTAAGTCTCTAAACTGTTATTGTGTGAAAAATGTATTATGCGGTTACATTGATGTTCGGGGCTACGCGAAGTGGGAGAATTAACAGAAATGAAGGAAGTGTGGAACTAGAAACTAGCCCCTTGGTTTCACCTCCGCGAAGGGACAAGGAAGAGCTCGCGAAGGTATTTCCACGCAGTGCGATCAATTTGATAAGGTAGAGGATTCTGTTCATACCACCCCCACCCACACCACCTGAAGGATAATCACACAACCATATAACCATATGCACAACAAATTAACTCACAAAAATCAAATTGGCGGAAAAGGCATAGAGCCATCATGTGGTCTCTCATGCTCATGTATTTATCTCTTATTAAAATAATTTAATAATACATTTAAATACATGAGAAAGTGGTATTAAGATAGTGAGTCTATCTTAGACTCACTTGGTTGAGACAATTTCTTAACTTACACACTAATTTAGGAGAGCTAGTTGGAGAGAATCTCTCATCCAAACTAGAATCCTTGGTTTGAGGAATTCTCATGATTTTTTTTATTTAATTTAATAATTGGATTTATTATTGATTTTTAAGAGAGTGATTCTAACATTCCCCCCCTCAATGATAAATCCAAAACGAACAAGGAACCATCTTCCAAGTTCTCAAGTTGATCCTCAAAAAACATTTGCCTGAAAAACCGCAAAAGCTGGATGCTGGAAAAAACTTAAATCTGAAGAGAACATGAATCAGCTGCATGTTTGATTCATCTCTGAATGTTTCTTGACAACTCCATCATGTGCCAAGCTAAAAAAGGATCCAACTGTCCTTTTCTTGAAAACAACATCCAGTGTCCACTAACACAATTTGATGAACTCCCATTGGCTGATGAAGATGCCCACTGGCTGCTTTGCTGATGTTGTCGAGACTTTCAGTCTGACAACCACTTGTCAATTTCATTGACATTTTCCCCCCTTTGTCAACTGAAAGGAGAGGCAATCTTCTCCAAATTATATCTGAACTCCCCCCCTGTAGGTGTAGGATTATTTCACTTGTGTCCTCCCTCGTTCAACTTCACGAGAGTACCATCTTCATTTGACTGTTGGCCGCAATATGTGTGAGTGAATCTGATTGTAAAACTTGTACAATCTTTTGGTTGTGGATGACCATTCCCATGGATCAATCCATGAATAATCAATCTTTAATCTGGCTGGTTGGTCTTGTTTGCAACATTTCTTTGATGAATGATTCGATTTATTATTGATTTAGATGATTCGATTTAATTTAATAATTGGATTTATTATTGATTTTTAAGAAAGTGAGGCTAACACCACCACTAGTTTTGCCATCATCACCTTCGTCTTTGCCCATACCACCACCATCGCGTTTTAACATGGCGAGCTCGATAAAGTTGCATGTGTTCAAGGGAGTGGGAAATGAAGATCCAAACCAGTTTTGGCTCATTGTAAAAGCTGTATGGGAAGCACAAGGAGTGACAGATGATGCTATCAAGAAAGTCATGTTGGTTAGCACTCTGTAGGATCATGCACTGACTTGGTACATTAAGCACTCAAGTGATCATCCGAATGCAGGAATCATGGATTTCCAACCTATGCTAATTAGGGAGTTTAGCAGGCTGAAGTCAGAAGTGCAGTCGATCATTGGGTTCAAATAAATCATGATGTTACCAGGCGAGATACCTTGGGAGCTGGATCAAACACTGAAATGCATGATTCGCGAAGCTAACATGACTCTGACAGATAGACAACATTGGGAGTGGTTTGTAGCATCACTATTGCGGCATTTGAGGAACACACTGTCACAATAATGATTGACAACTTAGGATGAAGCTTTAGAGACCATGATGAGGCTGCATGAGACCCCGATATAGGATCCTAACCTGGGACTTCAGCAGATCCACGCGCAGTTGAAAAACTTATGCCTTGAGATGCAGAGTCTGAAATATGATAGGATAGCTCGCCCGGAAGTGTGTGAAGAGGTATGGTGCATAAAGTTCAAGGGTCAGGGGCATGACAAGGAACATTGCCCAGTGTTAGCAAATTACCAAGTGGGAGGAGGGTCGATGCTGTTAAGACTAGAGGCATAAAAAGACCTAACGCAATGCATGCTTTGTGGTGAGCTATTTGTCAAATAGGTGGAAAACATGTTACATACAACTATCATCTGTTGCAGAAGTACATGCAAAACTCATAGCAGCTGTTCTACAATTTCTGTAGATCAGTGGGACATAATGAGCATACCTGTAGAAGCTATGAGCTAATGATGGATAGAACTCCTACCTATAGAGTTCAGGTCGAAACATAGCCCCTTGAACAAAATGCAGGGATGACGTGAACCAGATTCAAGGGCACAGACGACACCTGGGGTGGAGGAGGACCTGGAAGAGGTCGCAGACAATTGATATGTTACAATTGTGGGGGGCCAAGACATTATGCCTGTGATTGTATGAATCCTACATGTCCATCATGTCTATATTGCACCTTGTTTGATCATGAAACAGAGGACCATCCCACACTAATAGCTAGGCTACGCGAAAAAGGAGTGCTCCAACCTCCCCCGACTGAGAACCTGCAAATGCTGAGGTCTGAGTTGCGCAAGGAAGACCCTAATGTAAACATTGTGCTTCGAAGTGGAATTACGATAGGAGATGACAAAGGAAAACAAATTGAAGATAATACTTGGGTTCGCAAGGCTCCGACAAAAGAACCAGAGTTTGATTTGGAGCGCAGTAAGGCAACCTTCATAGAAGCTAGGAAGAGCTTTGCTGATGCCTCCACTTCAAGAAGCAAAGATAGGGCAGAGCCAAAAATGGACCCATCAATGAGAAAAGACATTCCCAAAAACATGCATGAAGCTACTACGTGACAGTAATGCTGTGAAAGGATTGCAGGAACTCATTAATAGGTGCACCGGGACCCCGCCAGGAGAACTACGTGTAGTCCAAAAGATTGGAAATCATGCATCAAGGACGGGAAGAGAAATGAGGTTGACCACGCAGATTAGAGAATATGAGATGGAACAAGTTATTTTAGACCTAGGATCAGATGCGAATGTTCTGCCGAAGTAGACATGGGAACGCATTGGAAGGCCTACGCTACAATGGTCTCCTATCCATTTGTGAATGGAAAACCAACAAAAGATAATACCTATGGGGAGATTGCAGGGAATCACCGTGGATATTGAAAGGGCAAGCGCGCTAGCAGAATTTGAAGTGATAGATATTGTTGATGATAACAATCCCTACCATGCGCTTTTAGGAATTGATTGGGCCATTGACATGAACAGGGTGATAAATCTAAAGAAGCGCAGAATGATTTTTGAGAAAAATTCCCTGCGCATAATCATACCTTTGGACCCTGCTGAGGGATCGCGCTACACTGAGCCAATGCACGACTATGAAAGTGATGATGACTTAGAATATATCTACAAAATAACTGCGTGAGAACAAGACTGGGTAAATCCCACTGCAGATGGACGACTTTTATGTGAGCGTGACAACTCCTGTACTTCAGATTCAGATGAAGAAATAGAGCGATGACAGAACAGGTTACATGAGGTAACCACACTTAACTGTAATATGATGACAAGATCGTTGCACTACATTTCCACGGAAATAAGGGATCTACCTACTTATGACAGATTAGGTGAGGTAGATGGATTCTTGGACAAATTTGAAAAGGAGGTACCAGAGAAGCAACGTTTCGAAGCCTTGAATTGGGTATTGTGCGCTATGCCCGCGAGATGGTGGGGTACACACAAAGGAAACTTTGAAGACTCGCGCGTGTGTAGGAGGATGATGCACACACGGTTTGGAAAGATTACAGGGTGAGTGGTAGATGAACGCGAGCGATGAGATGGTCCGCACACATCTGTGTAGGTGGGTGCAGGCGCATGATAAACAACCTGTGCGAATACACATAAGGTTCGCATTAGGAGAAACAGTCTATAAGCATGGGTTAGGAGGGAAAATGTGCTAACAGTTCTTCAAGGTGGAACAACAGAATGTGGAAAGAATGAGTGCGCAAAAGGTTATCCTCGCGAAAGCCTTTAATGAAGTATGTGAGGACCTGAACAAGGTATGTAGGGCGCAGTGAACTGATTGGGACCTACGCGTACTGGCAGTTCTATGGGCTTATAGGGCAACGTGCAAGAAATTGATGGGATAGACGCTTTCTATGTTGAGTTGTGGTATGAACTCTATAATTCCGTTGGAGTATCATAGGCCTAGTCCGCACATAGCAACATATGCGAACATGGAGGATCATGGGACCTTAGAAAATAGAATCGCACAGATGGAAGAAATTATGGAAGTACGCGTGGGACCGAATGAAGAAATTCAACAAAATAATCGTTGGCTCCAAGAACTCATTAATGAAAAAACCCGGTTGAGGGAGAAAAGCGCCATGGTGGAAGAAGAAGTCAAGAAGTTGGATGAAGGAGTAAAAAGGGATTTTCTGGACAAAAATACTATTTTGGGGAAATAGGATGCACGCGATTGTGATGATAACTTCGAAGATTACCATCGAGAATTGATAAAATTAATGCCATAGATTAGACCGTGTATTGCTAAGGGGATCACAAATGGTGGTGAATGATAAATTGTGCGGTACAAGTAGTTGAGTCAAAAGGAGAAATTTTCCTAGAAAAATCATATAATGATTGGGTGAAGCCTTATACAGGTGGCATAGCTACCTAAATGGTTGTGGAAAGAATAGTCTTAGCACCCTAGGCAGTTGAAAGGAGGCACGAGACTATGAAATACTTTGCTTAGGAGCTGCGCGATGAAGAGGCTGCGCATAGAAGCGAAGTGTCACAGGGTCTGCGATCGCGTAAGGGGGGCTGTGCTGCCACGCGGGTTGGCTGGAAAGTGACCATTGTAGTCTCTATTAATGATGTAATGATTCGTTTGAGTCAAATGGAGCGGGCGACAGGAAATTAAGGTAGACTTTATGGGAAATATTTGGGAAAATCTGCGACCAAGGGAGCATTAATGAACCAGATTCTTGGGGAACGACCGAATTCAAATTCAAAAGACGCTATAAATTGCAAAGGGTTGCCCAGCAAACAACACTTTGTCATTTGCGAATTGAGCTATCGTGTGCTCTGCGTATTCCGAGCCAATACTTGTTTGCCCTGTGGAGAGCATTGGTTAAGCACCTAGTTAAGTAGTTGAGAGACTTCTGGACTAACGAAATGGTAGCATCTAGAGAAGATGGAGAAATCGCAGAAATGACTGCCAAAGAAGCCGTGCAAGCCATGACCATTGGAGATGTCCCCGAGAACACTAAGATTATTGTAGAAATCCCTAAATCGCCACGCACACCGAGACCAAAGAAAGACAAACAATCCATGATTTTGGTATGTGTGTCCCCACGAAATCCGCTGCGCACCTAACTGACCATGGAGGAAAAGGGGAAAGCAGTTACTCTGGACACTGATGAGGAGGAAGAAGACCTGGAGGATATCATAATATAAGAAGATGAGGACGAGGGCATGGAGGAAGAAACCGAGGGTGTGACCCCTCTAACTAAGCTACCTATATACATTCCTCCGTGGAAGGGGAAGGCAAAGGTGCCCAAGGTCCTCGATGAGACAAAGAGCTCTCTCAGACTCCGCTCCTCCCGAACGACATCATTTTTGAAGGTACGCACCTAGGATGGGAGCTGAGTTTGAAATTAGAAGATTGGGATCTCACCGACCACAAGAAATTCCCTCACTTGGAGACTGTGCAGCTCATGAACTGAAGAAGAACACCGCGATAAGAATCACAGAGTTGGAGCCGCACAAGTGGTTGCATGGGGTTGAAAAGGCAGGGTCGTTGAACCTGCTCTGGGTGCCACATTACCATCGTGCCAAAGTAACTATTTTCGTCATCATGCAGCTGCTCTGCCTAGTGCATGATTGGTGTTTATGGCTAGAAGAGCCTATCCCCATCACAGACCACTTGATACACCGAATTACCTGACTTACATTCAAAGGAGAAGACCTCGCAAACATTTCAGAGGGTAAAAGTGGCGACTTGGCCATCACGGATGCCATTAAAAAAAGGTACAAACTGGATAAGAAAAAGAGGGGCTACGCAATCTCCAGTATCAACAACAAGGTTGTCCAAGTTGCGACGCAGATACTGGTAGGTAAGCTCATGTGGAAGTGCCACGCGAATGAGGTGCCTGCACTAGTGGTCGCACTTGCTGAGCAGTGCGTAGAGGGGGTCCAGTTTATTTGGTCCGAATTCCTGTGCAAGGAGTTCCTGGAGAACTACTATGAGGCACAAGAACAAGGGAAAGCCTTCCACTATGCATGGCTTCTATTGTCCATAGTGCTCGTGGCTGGAGAATTACCTGAGGAAAACCAATTCCTCGTGATTGAGAGGGATTTCCCAGAGGCTATGAAGTATGCTTCGCTATGGGCTACCAAAGACACGCACCGGGTTTGCGACAACAAAATATTCTGGGTGTTCATGGATATGAACATCAGGATGGGGATTAACCACAGACTGTGATTATCACCCATTGTCTACAACATCTTACGAGGGTTCGCAGAATTTAAAGTGAACTTTCATCACATTTACCTCAAGGCGAACAAGTACCCTGCAAAGAAGTGGCACAAACTAACAAATGTGGCCACCGATGATGTGATCTTCAACATACTTGATGCATGGCAGCAGAAATGGCGCGCTCCAGATATCTCCAGTTGGTAGCAAAAAAGTATGCTATGCAAAAAATAAGGAAGAGGCAAAACTACGAGTGGCCCAGTTGGCCGAGAAAATGAGAAAAGAGGCAGCAGTTGCAAAGGCACAAGAGGTGTGGGACGCTGCACAGACAACAACTGAACAACAGAAGGTCGTAGTAAAAGCACAGACGACAAGCGCGAGGGCCATAAGTCGCCTTCGCCTGCATAGGTGCAAGAGCTGGAAACAGAGGTAGAAGGGGGCGACGCATACCCACAGACAACGTCGACACTATTGAAGTGCTCACGTCCAAGAGAGAAGATGGGGTTGTTCAAGAAGGTAAAAGCCTCTAAACTGTCTATTGACTCGATCACCCTTACTGAAGGGGATCTGCACGAGAGAGGCGAGATGGTGCACGACGTCACCACGGAGGCCCTCTAGGAGTTCATGGAGGAGAACCAGATTATGTTGGGGGCCCTTCGGTCACACATTCAGGAGTTGCAGGTGCGCACTCCTCAGACTGGTATAGTCTTGACCAACCTCGTAGTAGGGACAGCCTCAGCTGAGGAAATGATGTGCGCTCACACAACCAATATAGTAGTGCTGCCAGAGGGGCACTGGTTACAGCAAATGAGGCCGACAGGCCTACGATCAGTGCATTCAAAGGCATATGGATCAACATGGCTGCACTCCCTTGGGAGATGCTCTACATTCTATAGGATGGGATTACTGTAGAACTGCGGGCTAGGGAGAGCTGCACGCTACAAGTGTTGAGTGAGAAAAGGATCAACATGGAGCAGTTGAGCTTGCAGTGTGATGAGGTTGTATCTCAGAATAGGAAGATGGTGTAGGTAATCAAAGAAGCTTGCCATATGGTCCTTGATTTGGTTGTCCCAGCAGAGGCACCCGCAGAGGCGCACATCCAGAGATTAGCAGCAGGGGTGTGCGAGGTGCGCATCCAGAGATTAGCAGCAGGGGTGTGCGAGGAGCGCATCCAGAGATTTGCAGTAGGGGTGTGTGAGGCGCGAGAAGAAATGGCCAAGGTTCAGCTAGAATTGAACCTTTAGATAGTAGAGCTATGGTTGAAGGCGCAACCTTCAACTAATATAGAGGTAAGAGAACAGCGTGCCAGTGCCATTACAATGGGGATGGAGGAGATCAACAGTGCAATAAGGGACTGCACCAGAACGTTGGAAGAATCATTCGAGGTCCTCACCAATCTGCAGGAGGACCTGAACATACAACGCTTAGAAACAGAGCTATCCAATGGATAGGGTTTGATTTAGATTCGAGTGCTTATATGACTTGGAGATGACTAGTGTTGTGGGGAAAAATGCCTATGTAGGACGATCCTATCCACCTAAGGTGTGACAGTGCGTTAGCAACAAACAGAGACAGCTATTCTAGTATTCTTCCTTTATGAATTAAGAATGAAGAGAGATGGATGGACTAACCGCTGTCTTCCGTTTATCCCTCGATCCGGTTTCTCTTCTCTTTGGGAGTTCACAGCTACTTGTCTTCTCGCTCGCCTAGCTTCAACAGGTCTCTGCAAGATCACAAGAGAAGAACACTACACAAAGACATAGATTCATAATCATAACTAGTTCAGGATTAGAAGTAAACTAAACATACTAATGCAATCATACATCAAAGATACATCAGTATATAGGAGAAACCAAGATAGCTTTATTGATGAGTAACAAGGTTCAGGAAGAGATACAACCAAGAAGGCTCCAATCCAGCATCTCCTTCCCAGCAAAATGGAATTCCTATCTTCACCTCCCTTCAAAGCATTAAGCACCCAATGATTCCAGTCTCAAACCAACAGCAATTCTTTGCAATAACAAAATTCCAGCCTCTAGATCTCATGGAGGAGAGATCCATATATAGATGTTTGGAGAGAGGATGAGTCAGCTTGAGATCTGACTAGTGTCCTCTCCCTCTGTCAGTTCTTGATTCCACTTGGAGGTTCTTGCTTCCACTTGGAGATTTGGAACCTCTTACTCATCATAGTCGAATTCCCTGAGGCAAGTGTCATTGAGGAAGATTTTGGAAGCTTCCTGGGTTTTGACACCTTGTGGAATGAACTTGCCACATGTCAACTCTCGCTCAGAGCAGGTAGCCAGTGTTGGCTTTGACATTCAGCGCAGACAGCTAGTGGAGCCACTGAATTGATCCTGAATTGACTTGTTTTTGAGCAGTTTCTGGTGGAGCACTTCTATGAATTGTTGTGGTTTGTTAGCCTTGTTCCTCTAGGGGTAGGAACAACATGTTTAGGGACTTTGGATCCCTTAGATTATGGACATTTCCTACTCAATGCCGTAAGGCACAAAAATGTCTATAACAGTTGCCCCCTAAAGTATGAGGCCGTTTATCGGGTGAAATGCTTTATCCAGGAGGGTTCGAAGTTCATCCAATGCTGGGAGGAGACCTGTAATAAAATACAATACAATACATTATTTTTCATACTGCTTTCATGATCTAGCTGAGGCAGGCATTCCCATGCTCAGCTTTATAAATTCATTTTTCTGTACATAGAACAGACAATTGTCTGATGGTAGACTGATAATTCTGATGAAATTATCATCCTTTGGGTAGGATGATTATCTGCTGCAATGATGTACATGTCAACGTCTTTATCTTTCCTGAATATATATCGCAGCCCGGATGGATGAAACTAGATCTGGGGTCTTCAAACTCGTTCGATCTTCACTCTAAGTACAAGTCGATCCATGTGAGAAATGTTCTGAAGTCGAACATGGAAAGACATCGCTTGATTACCGGTCAATGAGGTAAACCGTTAACAAGCGCGAAAGGAATCACTGATAATGATAATGACCCTCAAGGTACTGCAGTACAATTCACGTGGTGTGAATAAAGGACTTGGCTTCGAACACCACGCAAAATCTTTCGGTCGAAGGTCATTGATGTATACCTGTCGCCGGAAGTGAGAAACTTGCCATTGAGGCATGCAAGCTTCAAAGTACTGAAGGGGTTGTTCCTAGATCCACTTCTTGGATAATGAGCTGATGTCGACAAGAAGCGATCCGTCAAAGGAGGGCCTTAATGTATCCCACATCAGTTACACGGAACGGAGCTAATGATTTTGATGGAGGTGAAAACGATCTGTGACATATGATTCAGGGTGGCGGTCATGAAAGGATGAAGGATAATGTATGGCAGTGGATGGGACACGGTTGACTTTTCTGAACGAATTCTCTTGAACATATGGTGACACTGATGCGATGGATCGGTAGCATTACCCCAAATATGGATGGTATGGTGATACCATGGTGATGCGACCGGTGAATGAAACAACCCAACCCGTTTGTGGTACGGAGGAAAAATGTCATGTTCAAGAGCGACTTGCTACCATCAAAGTTTTCTTGAGTTTCTCCCAATTTTTCCCCAGTCATTGCTGACCAGTACCTCTTTATTTTTGTCAAGCTTGAGGAGGATAACATATGCTTGTTCTATAACCTGCCCTTCGGGCAAGCCCATCGCTATGTTTTAACGAGCCTAGCGATAGTGAAACTCGTTCTCATCTAAAGACAAGTTTGTCGCTATTTAGTGATTTTAACGAGTCTAACGACAAAGATAACTCCGTCCTTTTCATTTTTAGAGAGTCTGAAAAGGTACATAAAGTTAACTCCAAAATTCCTTTTTCGTCATCTAATCCCTTTAGTCCGAAAAAGTATAAAACAATACAGAAGGGATGAATTTTCGATAGTTTTAACGAGCCGAACAAAACAAGCGCTCGATCTTTTTGTGTAATAATCCCTCAGGTCCAAAAAGATTAAAATCTAGAGGAGGGATAGCACTTCCGGTCGCTTTAACGAGCTGGAAGGCCAAAACTCGGCAATCTTTTCATATTTTACGAGTCAGTTGAAAAGAGCTTAAAGAAGACTCGTCTTTTGAGGAACGAGTGATAAACAGGGTTAGCAGCTGATTCCAGGTACAGGTTGCAATTTTCCAATCACGGCAGTGTCACAAGGATGGCTAGGTGAAATCACTCTTCGTAGCTGTTCCTCAAAATGGGTAAACAATCAGATGGAGGTGAACGATCGGCCAAATGAAAAGTGGAGGTGGCGGTGCAAACACGACCAAGGCTTTAATGGCTGATAAGGTTACATTCACAGTGGTTATTTACCGAGTAGTGGTTCATTTTTTATTTTAAAATGAGCTTGAACGCTGGTGGAAACACTTGCTCATTGCTTATGTTTATTTTTTAACGAGCATGAAGTCCGCGTTAAAACTGCTCGGATCTTGCGTTTATTTTTTAACGAGCATGAACTGTGTGCTAAAACTGCTCGATTAACCCAGTCATATGATAAGAGTGTCTCATTGAGATTCTATTTTTTATGGAGCTTCATCTCACAAAGCTTTGCCCCGGATCATTTCGTTATGCAAGTTCGGAAACGACTAATCCTACGAGTTTAAAGGGTTAGACCTACAGGTTTAAAGGGAGGACCTAAAAATTTAAAAAATAAATAGCCGCCCTTTGCTTGCACTCCAAAAGGTTTGCATGCCCCCAGGCATAAAGTACGATTTCAAGGTTACCTCTACTTCATTTCCGTCAAAATATTCGTTTCACCAAGAGAGGCCTACCTCTTTCAGGTTACCCAAAGATTGTCTCGTTAATCTTTCAAACAAAACACTTCCTCGGAAATGTCTACCGAAATAGACAAAGGTGAGCGACGTAGCCCGCCAACTCACATAACTTTGACAAAAGAATCTTATTCTAGAATAACCCCTCTTCCTAGATGGACGGGGTACAGACTAGTCATATTCTCCCGTGGAAACCTACTCTATACCCAAAGTTTCCCTGCCGAAGCAGACCAGGATGCATGCCCCCTGGGTTCCAGTCATATCCTCCCGGATTACTCGCGCTCATCAGGAGGACGGACCGTGGGTTGAGACACTTCTTGCGTGAATAGACCATTTAGGGATGGTATATGACTATTTGCGATGCGTGATCCGGGAAATGAAAGTTGGTCCACGAGCTTGACCACTCTTCCTTCGTGCGGAAAACACATTACTCTAAAGAGTGATGAGACGATGGCTCTCATGCAATATATATAGTCTCGTCCAAGGAGTAGGTTATAATCCAAGGGTCCTTGAACGATCATCACGTTCATTTGAACGGTCTTCCCTTTCAATGTGATTGGCACATTGGGGAGGATCCCTAAAGGTCGACTAGTTCCTTTATCAAAGCCTGATAGATTTCTCATTTCATGAAAAAGCGCTGGCGAACCAGGCACTTTCCAAGCAATAGAGAAAAGGATACTCACAGATGCCCCCTCATCAATGATAGTGCCAGCCATTACCATTCTATATATTTGGACGATAATTCTGAATGGTATACTGGCTGGCAACCAGGGTCTGCCTAGTTGGTTCCAGTCGAACGAGACAACTAGGTTGCTTGGTGGCGGGACCGAATAGACGGCCGGATATCGCTCTGACAAAATTCCTTCCTGCGATAAAGGAATGGGGGCATTGCCCCCTTGTTCATCGGAGTCAGTGTTGATGAAGAGAATTTGGATGGTGTCGTCTTTATTCTCCTCTGTGATGGTATCATTCGAAGATAGAGCCTCTGAAGGCAAAACCGGGTCAACTGCCGCCTCAACCTTTTGACTTTCGTCAGGTATGGATTTAGACGGTTCATCTTCAATGATAGGTGCTTCGGCTGACCATCTGGGCGGGCCAGCCGGGTTCTCAACTAGTGAAGGACTTGACAGGAGTTTTTGATATCTAGGAGGAAGTTGCGCTCATAAAATCGGACGATCTTCCAAAACTCTTTTCGCCTCGTCTAAGAAGGGACAACGGTGGATGGCATGGTCGCCTTCACACAGTTTGGAGGGAAATTTAGCTTTCCCTCTCTGTCCTGGGGCTTCACTTCCACTAGTCGACGGTGTGCTGTCAACATGGCTATCAGAGGTTGACGCCACCGAATTGTGCAAATGGGGAGACCAGTCCCTTAGTATTCGAGGGATACAGGGACAATCTCTGTGGAAGTGGTCTCCCTTGCATATGACACATGGTGATTTAGGCCTAGTCAGTGCTGTGTGTGGATTTTTGTCAGACGACACTTGTTTGCCCCCAGTCGCTTTTGGCTCCTTCTTCTTCTTTTCCTTCTTCTCCTTAGGAACTCGGTTTTTTGTTTTACCAGTTCCGTCAAGCGAAGAGGAAGGAGGAGAGGAAGAATTATATGAAGTAGAAGGCTGGTGGGTAACTCTGGTCTGGTCTAACTGTTGACTTGACTGTTCAGGAATCGTGGTGTTCTGAACGACATTGGTTGAAAAGAGCCAGACCGGCAGGCCAATTGTCAGTCCTGGAAGCGACAATGTGGCCATGTGGGGCGCACCAACATCTCCCCAAGAGGAGAAGGGACTAGGATTTCCACCAAGGGGAATTCCTTGGTTGGTGGGCTCCATCTTTTCAACCTAAAGATCAATGCGGGAATAAAGGGTGATTGTTCCGTTTAAAATAAATTTTTAACGACGCTTAGACACAACTTGCTTTTTCAATTTTAAAGAGTCGAGAAAAAGCTAAAGATGACTCTAGTCTCCTTCAATGTTTTAACGAGCCCGAAGTGACAAATGCTCGGATGGACTTTTTCTGTTATAGAGTCTGAAAAAGGCCAAAAGAAACTGCTCTGGAGTTCTAGGCAGAGGGTGTGCCAAACCTTTCGCAAAACCGCAGAATACTTTTTAGGGTACGGGCGGTCGATCTTTCTGAATGCTGTGTTCAGTGCATTGCGATCAGTAGGGTGGCCGACACGGCTTCCTAAGGATAAAGGCTTTATTCCTATAGGGGTCTCCCAATATATACGCGACGGTACGTGGGAGCACAATCCGTACTGGTACCAATCGTCCCTCAGGAGGAATCGCCCAACCATCAGTGAGGCGACCAGTAACCAGGTTTTACGACGCCGGAACACGTCTCTAGCCTAGACCTCTATGTTGTGCGTTATGTTGCAAAGCGTTGTTAAGTTCATTCAGTTTATTTTAAGTTGATCTTTTTAGAAGTTTGCCTTTCTGGATCACCACGAGATGTATGATACAATTCCTAAATGCAGTCTAAAGATGATAAGCAAGCTTTATATCTTTTCAACTTTGAAAATCCTAGCTACTAAGGGAAAAGAAAGACACCATCTTTTCTCAAAGAGCAATTAGCACACTCTAATGCACTTTTCCTAAATCAAGCATGCAAACTATCAAAATGCAAATGCACAATGCAGGTGTTTGTTTTCCGCTTTCTTAGTATTGATGCCTACAAAGAAAGCTTTTTGTACAACTTTGAATTTTCTTTTAAATGACAAGTACAAACAAGTTTACTTTTTCGAAATCAGAAAGGGTAGAAGAGAATACAACACTTTACGACTTTCAAAATGAACACTTGTTTCGACACTTAAAAGAGACAAACTCAAACCAATAAGCAAAAGCAAATGTATAATCCACTGTAAACAGCCAATGAACTCTCTCCTAAGATCACAATCAACAGATCTGAATCAAGGGCTACATGATGATTATTTCACTCATGCAAAGGAAAACTGTAAATGACGCCACAAACACATAAAAACACTCACAGTCTTTTTGTACAAAAGGAGGCGGAATTTAAGCAGAGAAAAGGAGTTATCAGACTGTTACCTATGCTGGTTACAGGCTGCAAAAATAAGAGATCAAAACAGGGCAACACAGAGCAGAGAACCCCAGCTGCACAAGGCCAAACTGGATCAGCGCAACCTCAACACTGGGGTTTTGACATTCAGCGCAGGTGGCCTTCACGGGACCTGCGTTGAAATGCAGAATCCCTTCACAGGGGTCGCGCTGAAAGAGAAACGAGAGTTTCTCACTGGGTTCTGGGTCACAGATTACTGATTAATCTACTGTTTCAGGCCAAATAAAAGCAACAAGCAAGGTGCAATCAAAGGGATGCTTTGAGGGGGTACTAAGATCTATCACAAAGGATCATCAAATCATTTGTGAGTCCATTGTTCAGATCATAGACAAATCCAGTGATTGGATCAAGGTAGCAACTGTCTACTTTGCATCTGAGAAGAGCAGATGCAGTTCGATTGTTGCTGTTGAGTCTATGAAACAAACAATGATAGAGACACAAATAAAATGACTAAACAGATCTCCCCAGCGGAGTCGCCAATTTGTTGTGGGGAAAAATGCCTATGCAGGACGATCCTATCCACCTAAGGTGTGACAGTGCCTTAGCAAAAAACAGAGACAGCTATTCTAGTATTCTTCCTTTATGAATTAAGAATGAAGAGAGATGGATGGACTAACCGATGTCTTCCGTTTGTCCCTCGATCCAGTTTCTCTTCTCTTTGGGAGTTCACAGCTACTTGTCTTCTCACTCGCCCAGCTTCAACAGGTCTCTGCAAGATCACAAGAGAAGAACACTACACAAAGACATAGATTCATAATCATAACTAGTTCAGGATTAGAAGTAAACTAAACATACTAATGCAATCATACATCAAAGATACATCAGTATATAGGAGAAACCAAGATAGCTTTATTGATGAATAACAAGGTTCAGGAAGAGATACAACCAAGAAGGCTCCAATCCAGCATCTCCTTCCCAGCAAAATGGAATTCCTATCTTCACCTCCCTTCAAAGCATTAAGCACCCAATGATTCCAGTCTCAAACCAACATCAATTCTTTGCAATAACAAAATTCCAGCCTCTAGATCTCATGGAGGAGAGATCCATATATAGATGTTTGGAGAGAGGATGAGTCAGCTTGAGATCTGACTAGTGTCCTCTCCCTCTGTCAGTTCTTGATTCCACTTGGAGGTTATTGCTTCCACTTGGAGATTTGGAACCTCTTACTCATCATAGTCGAATTCCCTGAGGCAAGTGTCATTAAGGAAGATTTTGGAAGCTTCTTGGGTTTTGACACCTTGTGGAATGAACTTGCCACATGTCAACTCTCGCTCAGCGCAGGTAGCCAGTGTTGGCTTTGACATTCAGCGCAGGTAGCCAGTGTTGGCTTTGACATTTAGCGCAGACAGCTAGTGGAGCCACTGAATTGATCCTAAATTGACTTGTTTTTGAGCAGTTTCTGGTGGAGAACTTCTGTGAATTGCTGTGGTTTGTTAGCCTTGTTCCTCTAGGGGTAGGAACAACATGTTTAGGGACTTTGGATCCCTTAGATTATGGACATTTCCTGCTCAATGTCGTAAGGCACAAAAATGTCTATAACAACTAGACAATTCTCAATTCCTTTGCACTCTTGGAAACCTGAAATTAAATTTGAGCGACAACAATTTGTATGCAACTATGAAACCTAAAGTTCCCAAAACCTTTAGAATACCGTGGGAAGAGGTTGTACACAACAAAAAATTAACTATTTTTGGATATAATAAGGATGTTTTGGATGTATATTTTCCCATTCATGATTTTTATAAACCTATACAATTTCATAGTGCTATATTTCTCGATGATGTTGTTCTAGAACAAATTGGTCGATGACAACATTGTGATAAAGTTGGACATGTGAATATCAATGTTTTAATCTTCACCCGTGTGAGCATTGTGGAAAGCACAATCACCATTCGAACAAATGTTCTAGAAAGAAGACTGCTACAAGAGAGAAACAAAATTTTGGATGGATTGCTTCTTGGGATTGGTCCAAAACATCCAAGAATTTTACAGGACATACCATATGATATGTTCAAAAGTATTTTTTGGCATTGATGTCAACAGGTGGGAGATGTTTCTTGTCATGTGCATGTGTGATGGATGCTTGGCTTGATGACCATCTTGATAGTTGGAATTTATTTCAACTTGCTTGTGACATGATGTTGTTGTTGCTGAGTAGAGATGGTATCCAAATGTTATGATTAGTTTAAGGTTGGTAGGCTGTTTTTGGTTGGAGATGATGCTACTGCAGGTGATTTGAGTGTTTCTCTAGGTGTTTCATATGCCTCTTTATGTCTTGGAGACATTAGATAAGCTGCTACATGTGTTGAGTTGTGGCTGCTTATGTTGGAGGTGCCAATATCAGTGTTGGAGACAGTTGATGACATGATGATATTGTTGCAGGAGCTTGGAGATGTTTATAGAGGTTGTGGTTGTTGTTTGAGAAGTTGGAGGTGTTGGTATTGGTACTAAGGTTGGCATAATATGCCTTTCATGTCATTTACTTGTTCTTAGCCTATTTCATGAGTTGAAAAATTGACATAGAGGTTTGGAGGTCTCAGAAGGAGTTGAAGAAGGTGCTCCATCAGTTGGAAGAGGTTCTAGACTAAAGATCCATTGGTTTTATTCATCTTTAGCCTCATTCGCATGGAGGCGGGCTCATCTTAGTGGCTTAAGAGATCCAATCACATGGAGGTAGGATCATGAAAGCGATTGTGACTTCCAAACACATGTAGATAGTGTTGTGGGAGCGACCAAGGTTTTTCACAAGAGTTTCTCTGCATTCCTCACACCGGTCAACTAACTTTTTTGTTTTGGTGACATCCTTGATCATAGCTCTTCGGTTTATGGTCGAAAATTTTTGTGGGACCTCCAAAAGATGATTAAAGTTGAAAATATCAAAAAGGCTAGTGGAGTTAGTTGTTCATTGAGTTAATGAGCTGAATCCATATCAAATCAAGCATATGAACAAGATTGCTGAGCTTAGTAGTTATATGTAATTGTTGATTTGAGCACTCGAGTTCGTCCATATATTGGAGAAAGTTCATTGCTAGTATGGTTGATTCTCTAGTTGTGGTGTTGAGTGTGTATGCGTGAGAAGAGTGTGAAAACTGTGTGAGTTGTATTACATAAAACTTCTGAAGCAGTTTGCAATTGTAGTAGTAGTGAGTTGAAGTATGTTTCAACCATCATATTGGTGTAGTGTGTGAGAATATGATGTGTGGATTGGAGTACTATTTTGAGGAGTTTTTTTGCAACTTTTGTGGATTTTTGATTGCAGATTGTGCTGCAAATATTATCATTTGATTGTGCTTAGATGTTATGTTGTTACAGTGAACATGTTGAGTGAATTGGGAGTCCAGTATGAAAATATATGAAATGAGGCTCACATGGAGGAAGTGAAGGCATGGAAGCTTCAAAGTAGACAATGAATTCACAGATTTTGTAGAAGGGATAAATTTCTCAATCCAATAGGAATTGGATAGTCCAATGGCAGTTGGGCGAGGATCATTGATTGTGTCGGCCTTCAACGAATGGTAGTTCATAGATCCGTGAGAAAAAATATTTCCTATATGATAGGTGCCAACACACTATGAAAATAAGTCGAGTCTTCTGGCTCATGGGTGTGAGATGATCCCTGTAAAATTTGTTCAACAAATCAATAAAAGAATTGAGAAGTGCAACAACAACAAGGTGGTTTTTTGCTCGGGGAAGGGTTTTCCACCAGGCATAATTCTGTCCATTGTGCTTATTGATTTTATGGTTGTATGATTATTTTGATGCTCTGATCTATGTTTGTGTGTTTCAGTTTGTGCATGGATTAAAATATTAATATTTGGAGACAAAATTTATATGTGCTCTCACTACTGATTCACCCCCTACAATAGTGATCTAGTTTCAAACAATTAGTATTAGAGCGGGGCTCTCAAGTGTAACTTGATCACCAGAGGGTGGATCTTGGAGATTTTGGCATAATTTTTTCAAATTTTCTGAAATGGATCAACAAGGAATTCTAATGCTTCATAAAGGTAAATTTGCAACTTGGAGAGTGAATTTGGATTCATATGTTTTTCCCATTGATGAAGACATTTTTCTATTAGTTGAGTACGTAATTAAAGATAAATCTAAATATTTGGATATAAATATTTTTTTGAATAATATTTCAAAATGTGATAGCATGCATGTGAAGCATTGTGAAACTAACAAAGAAATGTTGGATGTTGAATTTCCATGATCTTGGGTCTAGGATAGAATCTCAGAATCTCTGATGCTACCAAACCAAGAATTTCAACAAAACTACTTTGCACAGCGAAATATAAACAACAATAAATTATAAATGCACACAATATAGACAAATTTTTACATTTTTCAACCCAACTTTGTTATATTAAACAACATAAAATACAAGAGTTTAGGGCTCCCGTACCAGGGTATTGGCCCTCATACATTCACTAGTACAAGATAGAAATTTGGGCTTGGTGTCACTACATCAATGACCAATGTGCCCTCAAAAAGATACTCTGACCATCTAGCTGATGTAGCACTCTCTCTTAGCTCCTCTCGATCATGCCCTGTACCTGTCTAGTTCTTCAGTGTAACACCCTCCTCCCACATATACCCGAGTAACCATGACAACTGGGGTAAACACGCGACGAGAGGCTACTATGATTGGATTTGACCTCCCGTGTGACCTTAAGGAAGTGGAATCGACAAAAAAATAACAAACAGACATTCAACATCAGCTTCAAGACCCTCAGGTACCAATCCAACACTTTAGACAACTTGCCCTTGGGTCCTACTAAAGTTTTGACCGACTTAAGACTCAGTCGCTCTCACGATATAGGCATGACAATGTCCAGAAATCCAAAGTCTCTCTCACAAGTTTTCCTGCCAGCATCCAGAGACTCATTTTGTCAGTTTTGTGCCAGCTTCCCTGGGATTTGAGCCACTTTTTTAGTCCCAGAGCCTAGGTCACTACCCAAAATGGAATGATAAATTAGGAGTAGTAAAAGAATAGGGAAACGATGATGAAAAACAATAATTTAAACAAAACCTTAATGAGACCCCTACTAGCCATTACAAACATTTCGTCAAGCATGGATGCCATGACATTCTCCACCTACACTATGAGGAATTTTCAAGCCTCCTAGTCTTTAAGGTTTTACCGCAATCCAACCTGGATCACTAGGCCTTAAATTGACACCCACTCTCCAAGCTTTACCACATATCCAAAACACGAGATTACTAGTCCCATGTGTTCTATCATTTCGAAGATCCACTGAACTCAGCTTTGAATCCATTCGGAAATACAACTCAACCAAGAATGAGAACCCCATCACACCATGGCTATCCAAAAATGGTAAGACTAGGCTAAAAAAACTGTTACACATGGAAAAAACCATGCCACAATAACAAAAGAACCACATGCAATACCATGCATGCCAAATGTAGCAAGGAAAATACACATGAAAATCGATATCTGTAATGAAATCCACTGTAGCTACTTGATCTCGCCTTTCCCTACTTGATCTTAGCTTCCTCTTGCCTTCTTTTTCCTTTCTCGATCCAATGCCAAAATGGCTCCAAGAAAACTCTAAGTGTCCAAGAGTGAGAGAGAGAGAGAGAATAATGAGAGAGCTCCAAAACTCAATTGAAAAAAGGTTACCAACTGATCCTTAGAAGCATTTTTATTAATGAGGTCTCTATTTTCATCATTTTCCATTATTTTACTTCAGTTTCCTCACATGCAACCTTTGACCTTTTGTTACACAAATTTTTTTCACTATCCCTATACTCCTCGTTCCTTGATCCTAGAGGACCTCTACAATGAACCCTACATGCTTACTCTTTATGAAGAAACTCCCATTGTGTCCCTCTTCATGAATAGAACAATTCCCTTTTGCACCATTTCCCCAAAATCTTCTGTTTTTCCCAGTTTACAATACCGACGCTAATGGCCCTTGTCCTCCTTGCGCCGATAGACAGGGATTAACACTGTCCCTAACACTGACTAGAGCGACTGAGATTTGTTCCAGTCGCATTAGTCCTCTTATGGAAAGTTTTTTAAATAAATAGCCGAAGTTTCTAGCTCTAGAAGCTTTGTAACAGAAGTCTGGTAAATGGTTTGGCCACATGGGGTCAAGGATGTCAGTTTGGGCTCCTTTCCCCTATGATTATGGAACTACCTCAAGAGATAAGACCTTCTCCCATGAGAAGAGGATCCATCTCCCATCCATTCATCCTATATAAACCTCCATTTTTCCCAAGCAAAAACTAGTGTTAATGTTGGTGTGCTAGTGCTAATTAAGTTTGGAGTAAACAACAAGCTATTCATAGTTGTGTGAGGGAGAAGTGTGGATTTGGTTTAAGGTGAAGCCCAAAGGGAAGAGCCTTAAAACTATTATTGTCAAGGTCATCATGGAATGCTAGCAGAAGTGTGTGGGAACCTGGTTTTGTCAAAGGAGAATGGCAACATCAAGGCAATGGTTGTAATCTCTTCTTGATTCAATATATATGCAACTATCGATTGATTTCATACATAATTTGTCATCTTACATGTTCATGGCTTAATGTTTCTTGACTTTTTAAGTAGGTTGAATTACAATTTGTCTATTATCATGGTTATTATTTGTTGTTGTTTACTTGTTTTAGGTGTTTGAAGAAGGAAGCGAGAGATAGTTGGAGCGAGCAAGCAAGGACATCATCAAACAGGATAAGCGTACTAAGAGGTAGGCCCTCTTAATTGGTTCTAACCTAAGGAAATCTTCCATATAATGTATCATTTGTGGCTAGACCCATTATCGGGTTGGAGGAATTGTTTATGTTCGCACTCATAATTTTACTTCACCACAAATTGGCGACCATACTGGGGAGATGAATCCTTCTGTTTGTTTTGTTTGGGATTTCATGATTTTGTGTGAACTTTTCTAGTTCCACTTTTCCCTTTGGTTCTGTTTCTTTTCTTCTTCTTACTGGTCTGAGTTTGAAATTTTAGTAGTAGATCTGGGCCCTATTTTAATTTTTTTTTTTTTTGGCTCCCTCACTCGGTATGCTTAATCCTCTGACAGTCAAGCCGATCAACGCGAGATGCTGAAAAACAGTCACGCTGACCTACTTTGGCGCTTGTTTTCAGTTAGAAAATTATGTCGATGTGTGCAAGTGAAGATTAGGGTTTGTCCCCAATCTTGGCAAGTGTGTTTTTCCCTCATGATTTCGACCCCATAAGCCTTTCAGACCGTTTTCTCCCTGACTAGAAAATTGCCTTTCATTTGGTTTTGTTTTTCTGTTGGCTTATCATCTTTCTAGTAGATTTATTGAGTCATTGGATGGTTAGTGACACTAGGGAATCTAGATTGTCATCCATTCAGCTGACTGTGAACTCATTGAGTTGAGTTGTTGGTGTACTTACTCGCATTTAATTTGCGGTCCTTTTACGACTTTGACCTCCATTACATAAGTTTGAAAAGTTTTTGTTTTATTGTCTAAACGTTTCTTTTCCGGCATGGATCACATTGCTTGTCTTGTTTTTGGTAAAGTCAGAAATTCATTAGTCTGAACAAGTCTATGTTTTCATGTTTTCATTTGCTTGAAGAGCTAATTGTCTGGAAAACGTTTTCATTGAAGTGTTGTCTGCGAAAAATTCATTTCGTTGTTTCATGAAAAAGTATGAAATTCTAGTTTGTTGCATTATTATGCTACGATAGTTTGCATCATTAAAGACGAGGATTGCATTAGAATTTGAAAGAGAAAAAAACTCTTTTGCTTCTGAAAGGACTATTAGAACTGTACTTGTCAGTAAATTAGGAATTGGAATGCATTTTTCATTAGTTTATTTTTTTCGAAAAGTGAAGTAGTGAAAGATCAATTTTCTTTCAGATGCTTGGTTGTTTGCATTTGATTGTGTAGTTTCTACCCTCCTTAGTGTAGGAAATTCATCGAATTGAAAGGGTCTTGTCTCATTTAGTTGCATTTAAGGTTTTTTGAGTCACATCACTAAGGCCTAAAAACTGGGACATAACTCAAGATAAGCTTTAAAATGAACTGAAGTAACCTAAGGCGCATTTGACATCTAATGATCATATCTAGAAGGTCTAGGCTAGAGATGTAATCCAGCGTCTTTAAACCTAGCAGTTGTTGTTAGCTTTGGCATTAGACAACGCTAGTACGGATTTGTGCTCCCCGCACCGTCAAGTATATAACAGGAGACCCCTCTAGGTTGCAATCCTTTATTCTTAGGAAGCTGAGTCAGTCGCCTTGCAAACGTGATACACCAAACACAACATTCAGGGAGATTGCTTGCTCGTACTTCTCGGTTCACTGGGAGGTATTATGCAGTTCACGGTTGCCTGGTAATCCTATTTACCTAGATCATCCAGAGCAATCATTTGATCTTTTTGACTCATTAAACTTAAAATATCATTCAAGCACTTGTCCTTCCGAGGTCATTTCCAATCGAAAGTGAGAGAGTAATATTTTTTTCTTTCTCGACTCTTAAAAATGAAAGATCACCAGTCTATTTATGCATATTAATAATTGATTTCCCATGATCCGATAACATCCTATTAGTATTTTCTAGACCAAATCGTGAGTTTCCCTTAAAGAACATTTTAAAGCCTTGAAGTTTATCTATCTCTTTTCTATTAACTAAGATAAGGTCATCGTGGCTGAACCATTTGGTTCACCTAGTTCATCTTCCTCTCCTCCGTCTGAAAGATTGCCTAAGGAGCCGTTTCCTGAGTTACCTGAGTCACTCGAGGACAAAGGTGTTGAACTCAGAATTGTTTTGAGCATTCAACCTTTGTTATCTCGTCCTCCGCCTAATTTAGATACTAGGTCATCTGCTAATCTTGGTCGGGAATCTCTGTACAATCCCATTCAAACTCTTGAGAGTTCACCGACTGCTAACGGTCATCTTGGACTGCTTATCTATCCTCTGAATCCTTTGTTTGACCCTGTTGTGATATCACAGCAGTGTCCTTACAGTTTGTACGATCAACCGAGTGTTCCTTTGGAATTGTCCCCTCATACTTCTTTGGCCATTCGTCATCGTTTGTTCCCAAATATGTGCCAGTCACCTATCTGGAGGAGTCAGAAGTTTCTACTCCACACTGTCAAAAAAGAAGAACATCCTTTCCTCTTGAAGGTTTCCCCTATATAGGGGGTATTCTCGCCAGTGTGCCGCCCAATTATGTGTCTTTGGCACAGTTAGTTTCATGTACACCTAGTGCCTTATCACTTTATCATAACCATATTTGGGTGTCAGGTACCATGCCTACTTCAGGACCATTCATTGCAAACTCAACCTCCCAACAGGCTGTTACCTCAGTCTCGGTGCAACCCACCATTCTGAACCCTCTTGTATCATCAGTCCCAATCACCCATTCAGTTCAACCGATAGTCTTGAGGAATGTCTCTATTAGTTCCTTCATCCCTCTGGTGAGTGGCCAAGTTGTGCCACTGCTTGAGGGGGAAAACTTGAATGTTTCTATGGTGTTAAGTGCCACCAATGTGAGTGGCTCACAAGCTCACATGCTTGGTATGAACCAACCTTCTTCTGGTGTTATTCACAACCCTGCTGATCCTACTAGATCAAGCAATGTCCAGTACCAACAAGTTCAAAATCCCGTTGGTCCATCTGGGTCGAGCAATGTCTAGTATCAACAACCCTATGAGGCTCAAGTCCAATACCAAACTCCTTACATTCCATATGGTTCTCAAGAAATGTTTAATCAACCTTACACCCTTTAGTATGGGTAGTAAATTCAGCCTGGTTCGTCCACTTTCTAGGGTGGCTACGGCCAGATTCAGTTCGGAAATTTTCCAGGCACTGTTCAAGTACCCTTGCAAAAACAAGGGAAGGGCAACCTTTTTTACAACAAGGGCTATCCATGCAAGAACAAGGGAAAGTGATCCTGTAGCAAGTTAAACTGTAATAATCGTAAGGAAAACCCTTGCAATAGTTGCAGCAAACCGTACAACAGTAGATGTACTATGCTCTCCAAACCTCCCAACCCATGTCCTCACAGGGCCAACCTCTGCAGCCCCAGGGACAAATTTTGCAGCTGTAAGGCCAACCCTTGCAGTAGCAAAACCAACCCGGGCAACAACAACCCTCATATACATATCAACAGGGTCAACCCTTGGAAGGGCAAGGCCAGGGTCAAGTCTTGCAACAACAAGTCCAAAATCTTAATGTCCTGGGTGAATAGGTCCAGAATCCTTCTCGCCAAGGGCACCAGGTACAAAACCCTAATGCCCTAGGTCAACAGGTACAAAATCCTTTTGGTCAAGGGTAACAGGTACAAAATCCCTATGTCCAAGGGCAGTAAGTGTATCAACCTTATGCCCAAGGACACTAGGTTCAACATCCTCTTGTTCAAGGACAATAGGTTCAACACCTGTCTGTTCAGGGACAACAGGTACAATATCCATATTTCTAAGGTCAACAAGCTCAACATCCTTTTAACCCGTACGTTTCTTATCAAGAATCTATGACTGGACAGTTCCAAGGTATTCAAGGTCAAAATCCTCCCTATGGCTAAGGTAACCCACAATGGGGGCAACATCAAATGCCATATGGCCAAAATCCCCCATTGTGGGGCCAAAATCCTTACTAGCAGGGATGGGCTCCTCCGCTTGGACCCGCTTACCAACCTCCTATGCCTTTTAATACTCAATTTCCATTCTTGGCCACACTAGAGTAGACATATTTATCTTGCCTTACGAATGATCCAATTCTTCATTCGCCATACTGGAATCTGGTGTCGTCCAAGATACCAAGTGATTGTCCAAAGTTCGATGGGAAAGTAAAATAATATCCTCAAGCCCACGTGATGACATATCACCTCTGGTGCTCTTCGAACTCTTACGTTGACGATTCCATTCGTCTCCATCTTTTCCAACGAACCCTCACAGGTGCTGTAGCCAAGTGGTACATCGAGCTTCCTCAAAGTACTTTCCATGAATTTAACTCTTTAGCCATGGATTTCCTCACGCATTTTCAACTGTCGGTTCACTATGAAACTGGCATCTATTTACTCACATCACTTAAGCAAGATACTGCGACACTATCTCCGATCACATCCATGAATGGATACGTAGATGCCAACTGATCAAATTTGAGATTGCTGATCAGTTTCTCACCGAATGGTTCACTAAATCATTCATGGCCCCAATTTCTCGTGATATAGCTATGGGTGGATGCGTTACTAAATAACAACCCATTACTTGTGCCTATTACTTAGATCTAGTTTACTCTCAGTCTGTCACTTTGTATGAATTATTACCCAATGCTCCACGACCATCATCCGATCCCACGACATCAAAGTTGCAAGTTGTACCTCCTGTCGATGGAGTTATTGGTTCAATATCCTAGACCCCTGCTAAATCTTCTTCCAAACAGAAGTCGGTCTTGAATGTTGTTCCCAATAGTTCTTCCCAGAATCCACTTGGCCCTGGTAAAAACTCAGAGTTCCATGCTATCCAGTCTATCGTAGTGGAAAAATCCTCAAAAGGTAAGAAGAAAGGCAAAGGAAAGGGTAAAGCTGATGCCCCAAAACATGGCCCTCCCAAATCGTTTGTTGGTGAATCTTCACAACTGGAACCTAAGTATCCCTGCCTCATTTTCAAGGAGAACCACTACACTAAAGATTGTCCCCAACGATCTAAAGTTAGTCATTTTCTCAAAGGGACTCCCACTGTCCTCAAAGAGCCATTTCCGCCTCAGCAAACCCAAATTGTAGACCAACCTCAATCATATGCTTCCTCAGGGTCTCAAGTGTTCATGATGAGTATGCCTATTAATGTGGCTACTAGATCAAAATATTACCAAACTCCTGCTCTGACAACTAGGAAAGTGAAAGAAGCCACCCCTTCTTCTTTTGCCCTGAGTTTTGGCCCTCTTCATATTGTGCACCCTAATCCTGATTCTGCTATACGGCCACCCTATTGAGGTGTGCTACGGAAATCCCTGAACAATCCTAACACCCAAGCCACTCAACACTATAATATTGTTGAGGATTTGGCTCAGGCGCCATCAGCTATGTCGATTCTTGAGGTGCTCCAAAGCTTCCCATCGCAACGGAAATATTTGCTATTAGCTATCGGGAGTATCAATCCCACCAATTCCAATTTGATATGTTTTGACCTAGAGAACGATGTTCCACATCTCCCTCATCAGATTGCCTTTCTCATTCAGGTAAGCATCAATGAGAAGACCATCCACAGGACTGTCATCGATGAAGGTGCTTCCACCTGCACCATGTCAATTGCATGTTGGAAGGCTATTGGTTCTCCTGATTTGAGCCAATCCCTGAACACTTTGGAAGATTTCGATGGGCGTGATTTGTGACCCTTCAGTGTCTTACCTAACCTTGTCGTTACTCTAGAAGGCAAGACAGTGCAAGTCGAGGTAGAGGTTGTTGATGCCAATCTCAATTACAATCTTCTACTTGGACGGAGCTGGACCCATGCTATGCATGCGGTAGCCTCCTCGCTATTTCGCATGATTCGTTTTCCCCATCAAGGGAAGATTCTCACTATCAACCAACTGCCTTTCTTTGCCTCTTCCTCCTCAGATTTAATGTTCCATACGTCAAGCACACTAGTGCTCCCTATGAGAGTGTGGGGGCAGGTCTTTTCAAAGATTCTGCCTTGATGGGAATTTTTCCGCTCCCACCTCCTCATGTTGCCTGTGTCAACATGGTCTTAGTCAAATATGATCCTTGGGTCATACCTTCACTAGATATTATTGATATCTAGGGTGAGGTTATGCTGCTTTGCCTTGCCGAAATCAATTACGTGGAAATTGTTTCAGCTTCGAGTTCCGCATCCTCTGATTTTTCTGTTTTGAAGACCTCTCTCAATACGCATTCTCAATCCCCGTGGCTTGACACTTTGGAATCACTTGATCCCTTAGCCGAGACCTTCCTCATTGATGAAGGTATCATGGAAGTCATGTCTCTCGAGGAACCACCTTGGACCAATACTCATCCTCATTCCTCATTCTTTCCTAGTCTGGCAGTCAAGTCTATGTGTCTTAAGTAGTTTTCTTCTCAACCGCCTATTGAAGTATCAGTTTATTGTGACATGAACAAGCTCTTTCAACTGATGGCACCTTTATCCCATCATGGATTCAGGATTTTCTCCCTCCTCGAGTTTGTACCACTTACCCATTATTGCAATGGGGTTGTCATGTGACTCGTAACCCTCCCTCGCCCAGGGGGCATGGGGGCAAAGCCTTATATGAGTTCTACTCTATTATTTGGCCACGTCGATGCTTACTCATCATGGAAATGTTAAAACTCTAGTGTTCATTTGTGTTGATTGATTACCCGAGTCCCAACATGGACTCCCAACTCAAGAAATATTATGCTTAGGTCATCTTGCATGGTTACTTGTGTACATTAATGTGTCATTCTTTTTTGTACAGTGTGGTTTGGCGTGTTAGTTTTCAAACAACTTCCCGGTTTACTATGTTTTCCTTGCTTTGAAGATGTCTGTGACTCCTCACATCGATTTCACTGATGGTTCTTGTCATAGTACCCAGAACCTATCATCCACAACATGGGCTATTTATGACCCTAACGGTGAGTTGATCAACCTTAAAGGTATTTGTTTAGTTCGTACAACTAACAACATTGCTGAATACAATGTGGCCATCGAACTGTTGTGAGAAGCCATTGCTCTTGACATTCAAGAGTTGGTTGTCAACCTAGATTCACAGCTTGTCGTCCTTGAACTCAACGGTCAATATTCCGTTAGAAACCCTCAAATATTGAGAATGTATTTCCGTATTCGTCTATTGGAAAGGCATTTGCTTACATTACATATCATCATATTCCTAGGTGCATGAATACATTGACAAATGCATTAGCTAATTGTGTGTTGGATAGACATTTACGAAACATGTGAAAAGATAAAACAAACCATTTGTACCATAGTAAGCAAGAAAATAGAGCATATATATATATATATATATATATATATATATATATATATATATATATATATATATATATATATATATATATATGCGTGTGTGTGTGTGTGTGTGTGTGTGTGTGTATGGTGATAATGTTTGATGCATAAAAACCCAAAAAAATAATATGTGTGTCCAAAATAACATCGGTGGCTTGCAGGCCTAAAAAAATGTAAATGCTGGACCTAGGAACTAATCAACATGGTGATCGTGGTAGCATGATACAACTCGTGCAACATGAGTTAGCAATCGATGAATCTGATCCAATACTCCCACCGTGTGTCTTTGGTACTGGCGAGGAATGTCTCCCACCCGAGAATACTCTGGGATACCACGATTCAACCCATCAAGGTTCCTTGTGATCTCCTCCTTGTTGTCACTCCCCTCCTGATAAGGAGCGACATCATCAATTAGGCCGATAACGTGCTTGGCTATTGGGGACATCCCAGCAGGGCGCTCGAGTCCAACGTCTGCATTAACAAAGAGAAATGTTTACAACAAATATATACAAAAAACAATTAAAAAAAATCACAAAATTAAAAAATTGATTTTTACCTTCATCGTCAAAACCCTCTCCATTTGGTAACGACATCTCCGGATCTCCATGGAATTTGGTGCCACTGTATGGCCAATCCTCCACAACGATCTTCTGTCATCGTAGTCATGAAAACAAATGTAGGTATGTATGACATGTGTTGGCCCTCAGTGATCCTGGGCATCAAATAACTCCAACGGGTCATCCGTGGGTTGCGTGGCATGGGAGGATCTATCTCAGTCAACTGGTACTAGAACAATGGCATCCATTCCAAGAAAAAGGTCACTAGTACAGATCTGAAGCAAAATTGCTTCAGATTCCCCGTCTTAGCTTTGGTCAGCTAGCGCTTTATGTTGATCTTCAGCGCCTCTGCCCAGTTGAAGATCGTCGGTGATGTGTAGTCAATAGCATACAAGAACTTCAACTTGTTAGTCTCGTGCATTGCCTAGGACGCTACCACTCTGTTGATGGTCAACAGTAGCACTCTCAGTGTCAGATCCTGAATAGTGGAAATCTCAATCTTTCCACTCTTGGATTTGAGGGCTTAGGGCAATGTTAGGTGAGCAACGTGGATATGCTTACCCTAATCAGTCATGGCCCATATAAGTTGACTAGTTCCCCTCTTTGGGACAATCCTGTGATGAAATATATGTTTGAAGTTTCTAACTCCAGCTCTTGGTCACCAATGATGAATATTTATCGATTTGTGTCCCAAAGAATAATCAGGTACCAAAGCAACTCAAGTTGGGCCCATATCCCTAGCGTGAGAAAGAATTTGAGGAGCCCACAAGCCCTCAAAACTTCTAGGCAATTTGGATCATTCAGTCCCTGGGTGTCCACATCTTCATGTTCTCATTCTTTCCAGTCTACCATTTTCAACAATTCTTTCCTGCAAAAGACATAGATTTGAGTCAACAATCATGCTTGGCCCATAAATTTCAAGTTTCAATGGTGGTTTTATGAGGAAATAAGGTTTTTCCATATTCCTAGCGCTGGCGCACCTATTTTAAAAATGGTTGCGCTAACAGCGTGATAGGCCGTGTTAATTACCCTCGGCCTGTGCGATTTTGTGCCCGAAAGTCGTGCTGACGATAAATCCTCCCTCAAAAAACCTAACAATGGTTAAAAACATGAATAAAAGGCATGAAAATGGAGCTTAGGGCCTTAGATCTTACCTGTGACTGGCGGCTCGATGAATGACCTCCCGGATCTCTCGCAATCTGCTCCAAACAATTAGGGAAAAAGTGAGTAAAAAGTCTTCACAACAAGGTAAAATGGTAAAAGGTAAAAAAAATATTTACTTTTCTTCCTTTTTATTCAGTTTTTCATGAAAATATTAGGTTTTTGTAAATATTTTAACCTATTTTGCCTCAAGAATTGGATAATTCACTTTACCTTTTTGTGCAACAACAGGTGGTGGATGTTTGACAAGGACGACGAGTCATGTTTCAGCTCTTTTCTCGACTCATTAAACTCATATGAAAAGATTTCCAAGTATTTTTCCCTTTTGACTTGTAAAAGAGAATAAAATGGGGGGGGGTCCACTTTTAAGCTCTTTTCCGATCCTTTAAAAGAGAAAAGATAGCCAAGCCCTTGTTGTTTCGAACTCGTTAACGGATGCAAAACATCATGTGCCTAGTATAATTTTACCCCTTTTTCAGGCTGGGATGCACTATTTACGAAAAAGACTGAAATGGTCAAGCAGTTCTCTGTAGTATTATTTTCTACCTTTCGGGCTCGAGAGAAACAAACGTATGAAAAGGGACCATGTGGAGTTTTGTTTTGCATTTTTTTTTCAATCTCTCTAAACATGAAAATATATCGAGTTATACCTTTGTCTGACTCGTGAAAAAATTAAACGACATCGGATTCGTCATCATGACGAACATGAGCTTCTCCTTCCTAGGGCTCATGAAACTTACTAGGTTGGATTCATCTGTTATCCCCTTCAAGCTTGCGATTAAAAAATAATTGGGGTACCTGCTAGGAATGGTGGGGGAAAATTTGGAAAATCAGTTGTGTCGGCAACTCACTCTTGAACATGACACTTTCTTCTTCATGTCTGGTTTGGATATCCTCCTTTGTATCATTGAACTTCCTAGGTTGGGCTGTTCATTTTTTTCCTTCCATTTGATCTTTGCCACATCATCATGACCACTAATCTGATGGATCCAAAAGCTGCCAAACTTCTAGTCGTGTCGCCGATATGTTCAAGAGTTGTCCTTCTTCAGTTACAATTACCTCTGATTCTTTGTATCATCCAAAATCATTTTGCATCCTTTTGTCTCGCTTCGATGATGTCGGATACATTATGGCCCTCCTGCCACACAATCGCTTCCTATCAACTTCAACTCATTATCCGGGAAAATGACTGAGAGACTCCCTTCCGGTACCTTAGATCTTGCATGCCCTAATGGAAAGTTCTTCGCACTCGACAATAAGTTCACATCATTAGCTTTCGATCGAGTGATTTCACAGGTATTCGACTTCAGTTCCTCTATTCACATTCCATGGATTGTTCTGATAGTACCTTGAGGACCGTTGTCATCGTTGGTGGTTTCTCTCGCACTTGTTAACAATTTACATCATTGACTGGTAATCAAGAGACTTTCTAGCATGTTCGACATCAACACATCTATTCAAATGTTAGGATTTGTACCTTGATCGAGTCGTGTTGGAGTGAAGACCCTGGGCTTAGATCACAAAATTTTAGGTTGCGAAGTGATGTGACATGGTTATGTTGATATGCATGTATCTTTTAGATGGATGGTTGCAACCATACCATGAGTTATCATATGTGATCCTCCTCATTATTGGATGGCTGCGACCATACTATGGTTTCATTATGATCCTCTTTGTGGATGGCTACGCCCATACCTGGATCCATTTACATGATCATTCTTTGGATGGTTGTGTCCATGCCACTATTCATGTATCATTTGACAGAGTTCTCAGTTATGTATATGTATCTGTACTTTCTTTCAGGTTTTCTGACAGCAGATTACAGTTCCTCGCACTGATTCATAAAGCATTTCATCCCTCACTCTAGTTCGGCCTTCACTCTTTAGGGGGCATCTGTTACACAACATTTTGTCACTATCCCTGTACTCCCCATTTGTTGATCCTAGAGGACCTCTATAGTGAACCCTACATGCTTACTCTTCATGAAGAAACTCCCATTGTGTCCCTCTTCATGAGTAGAACAATTCCCTTTTCACCATTTCCCCAAAATCTTCTGTTTTTCCCAGTTTACAAGGCCGATGCTAATGGCCTTTGTCCTCTTCGCGTTGATATGCAGGGATTAACACTGTCCCTAGCGTCGACTAGAGTGATTGAGATTTGTTCCAGTCATGCCGTCCTCTTATGGAAAGCTTTTAGATAAAAAGCCGAAGCTTCCAGCTCTAGAAGCTTCATAACAAAAGTCTGGTAAATGGTTTGGCTAGATGGGGCCGAGGATATCAGTTTGGGCTCCTTTCCCCTATAATGATGGAACTACCTCAAGAGATAAGACCTTCTCCCATGAGAAGAGGATCCATCTCCCATCCATTCATCCTATATAAACCTCCCTTTTTCCCAAGCACGAACTAGTGTTAATGTTGGTGTCCTAGTGCTAATTAAGTTTGGAGTAAACAACAAGTTATTCATAGTTGTAGCTTTCTAGTTGTGTGAGGGAGAAGTGTGAATTTGTTTTAGTGTGAATCCTAAAGGGAAGAGCCTTAAAACTATTATTGTTGAGGCCATCATGGAATGCTAGCAGAAGCATGTGGGAACCTGGTTTTGTCGGAGGAGAACAACAACCTCAAGACAATGGTTGTAATATATTCTTGATTCAATATATATGCAACTATCGATTGATTTCCTACATTATTTTTCATCTTATATGTTCATGGATTAATGTTAAAGAATTTTTAAGTAGGTTGAATTACAATTTGTCTATTATCGCGGTTGTTGTTTGATCTTGTTTACTTGTTTCAGGTGTTTGAAGAAGGAAGCGAGAGATAGCTGGAGCGAGCAAGAAAGGACATCATCAAATGGGATAAACGTACTAAGAGGTAGGCCCTATTAATTGGTTCTAACCTAAGGAAATCTTCCATAGAATGTATCAGTTGTGGCTAGACCCATTATCGGGCTAGAGGAATTGTTTGTGTCCGCACTCATAATTTTACTTCACCACACCTTTCACCTCAATTTTCTCATAGTTTCCATTATTTTCATAAATAAATGTGCCAAAAATGCCATTTTTCCTTTCCAAAGTCTTAACCATTGCCTTTGCAAATTTCCTTAGCCATACACCCCCTAGGATGTCTTGCCCAACATTTAGTTTTATAAGTGTCCCATCAACCATGGTTATTATTTTTTCCTTTATTAACTTTTATTACATGGAATTTTCACTAGGGCTGTTACAAAAATCTCCCCTTTAGGTAACACCGTACTCAGTGTTAAACCCCACCAATACATCAACAAAAATTCTAAAAAGAAAACATACTTCCCATGTAGATTTATAACATAGCTCGATGCAATGTTTAGAATGATCACCTTGTTGAAAAGAAAACCAACATCATAAGAACATGACACCCATACCGCTTATTTGAGCTTGATAAATTAGCTCATGGCGGTATTTACACCCATATACATATGTACATATAACAACATCACCAAAACATAAACAAAAACATATACCAAGGCATATACCAAAACACCATAACAAAACTGCTTTGCCTCAACTGAAAAACAAGGAAGGATACATAGCACCCATCTGATCTGCCATCTCCCATGTAGCCTCATCGATCCCAAAGTAGTGATTCCACTGCACTTCAACTTGCTTGATTTCTCGGTTCTGGAGCATGAGCACCTTTTTCTGCAATATGGACTGAGGCTTCGGCTGGAATTCTCCATATGGTTCCACCTGCTATACATACCAGTCAATCACATGATCAACATCCTTAACATACTTCTTAAGAAAAGATACTGTCATGGAAAACATCATGGAATTTCACTATCGGTGGAAGTGCAATTTGATAGGCTATTGGCAAATTCCTCTCAATGATATTGAAGCGTTTGCAAAACCGTGGTGCGAACTTGGCACATGATCCAATCCATAAGGAGCTCTTCTTCAATTTGATGCATAAGTACACCTATTCCCCAACCTGGAACTCCTTGAACAACTTATTCCAATCTGTATGGATCTTCTGCCAATCCCGTGCTTCCTTTAGATTCTTCTTGATCACCTACATTTCCTATTCCATGTCTGCTAAAATGTATGGTCCAATCAATACCCTGTTAACCAGATCACTCCAACTGATGGGAGTGATATAACTCTGCCTATATAATGCCTCAAAAAGACTCATCCTTAATGACTCTTGATAACCATTGTTGTATGCGAACTCTACCAGTGGAAGATGCTCTTCCCATTTTCGCTACTGATGCATCACATACATCCTCAACATGTCCTCCAATATCCTATTGACCCTCTATGTTTGTCCATATGTCTGCACATGATAAGCTGTACTGAAGGAAAACGCTCTGCCCAAACCTGCAAATAAATCATTCCAAAACTTTGAAGTGAACTTTGTATCCATGTTTGACACAATATTATGTGGAACACCATGCAACTTCACCACATATTTGATGAACATCTGTGCCACATTGCTAGCTGAGAATGTAGACTTCATTGGAAGGAAACATGCAAGCTTTGTCAAATTGTCTGCAATAATAATGATGGAATCATGTTGTCTCACTGTCCTTGAAAAACCTATTGATGAAGTCCATGGGAATGACTTCCCATTTCCACTATGGAATTGCAATTGGATGTAGTAGTCCATGTGGATGTTTACACTCTTCCCTTACACACTAAAAATCGAAACACCTAGCCACAAACTTTGCTACATCCCCCTTCAGATTCAACCAATAATAAAATATCTTCACTCCAGTCAATATCTTCTGATAACCTGAGTGACCTGAATATGGTTTTGCATGAAACTCCCTCAAGATCAACTTATTGAGTTCATTGTTGTTCGACACATATATCCTGTCTCTAAATACAACCAATCCATCCGCTGTAATACAATAATCCACATCCTGTGCACATACACATGCACCTGTACCACTACCTGTACTATCACTTGTATGTGTACCTGTACTATCACATGTAACTATACATGTACTATCACCTATACCTGTACCTATGCTCTATTGCAACCTATGCATAGTCTCCATGTACCTGACATCCTGCTGACTTTCCTGCAAGATCCTATCCTATAAGTATGTCCCATAGGACCTCATAACTGCTAAGTGATTTACCTGTATCCACCTGCTAAGAGAATCTTCCACTCTGTTCTCTTTACCTTTGTTGTATCTAATATAGAAATCGAACTAACTGATCGTATCCAACCACTGAGCCTACATACCATTCAAATTCGGTTGGTCAAATAGATACCGCAAACCAATATGATCACTCATCAATGTAAAACTCCTTCCTAGAAGATAGTGTCTCTACATCTTTAATGCATGTATAAGCACTACCAACTCATGGTCATGTGTGGGTTAGTTTTTCTTGTGCTCATTCAATTTTCATGACTCATAACATACCACCTGTCCATCCTGCATAAGGACTCCACCATGTCCTCTCTTTTAAGCATCTATGCATATGACAAACTCTTTGTCCAAATCTGCAATCTTTAACAATGATGTATATGTCAACAACTACTTAAGCTTCTTAAAACTAGCCTCACACTCCTTTGTCCATTCAAACTTCTTAACTTTCCGCTACAATGATGTGATAGGATAAGAAATTTGTGAGAAGTTCATGATGAACCTCCTATAATAGCTTGCCAAACCCATGAAAGATATCACCTCATCTAAATTCCTGGGAGCTACCCAGTCCATGATGGCCTTATTATTTTATAGATCTATTGCAATTCCCTCCTTGGAGACAAAAGGCCCCAAGTAGTGTACCTCAGTCTGAAATAAACTACACTTGCTAAGTTTATCATACAATTGATGCTCCCTCAACAACCTCAACATTGCCGCTAAATGCTCATATTCTCTTCCTCATTTTTAGAATATACCAATATATCATCAATGAACACAATAAAAAAATTATCCAAATATGGATGCAACACACTTCATAAAGCACATAAATGTAGCTGGAGAATTAGTTAAGCCAAATGGAATTACAAAAAACTCATAATGGCCATACCTAGTCTGGAAAGTTGTCTTGTAAATGTCCTCCTCTTTGATGCATACCTGATGATACCTAGATCTCAAATCAATTTTCTAGAACACTGTTACTCCCTTCAACTGATCGAACAAGTCATCAATCCTCAACAACAAATACCTATTCATTATGGTCACTTTGTTCAACTGCCTGTAGTCAATGAATAATATGAGAGTACCATATTTATTCTTCACAAACAATACCTGTGTGCCGCATGGTGATACACTTGGCCTTATGTATTCTTTTTCCAACATTTCCTTCAACTGTAGCTTCAACACAACCAACTCAGGTGTGCTCATTCTATAAGGTGCTTTTTATGTTGGATTTTCCCCTGATACTAACTCAATAGAAAATTCTACCTCCCTGTGAGGTGGGAACTCTATAATATCCTTAGGAAATACATCCTGAAATTGTTGCAAAACTAGGTACCTGCTCAACACATCGACATCCTCAACCTCCTTATCTTTGTCACTAGAAATGTGTACTGCAAAAATCATACACCCTTTCCATCGACTATGCTTTACTTGCATAGCTGTCACCATCCTAACCAATGTGGATTTATTCTTACCTTGCAAGACTCTTGGTTGCCCATTGTCATCAACACATTCAATGGCCTTTTCATAACAATCTACCTTGATTCTATGAAAATACAACAAATCCATGCCCAACAACATACTATATGATCCCAAATGTAGTACATTTAGATGTGTTACGATGGGAATACAATTTAAATCAAATGTGCAAGCTGTTACCCAATAATGAACTCACTTCTTTGTACCTCTAACCAAACGCACTAACCAAGACTCTGCATGCAAATCTTTACTCAAACCACACTTATCCACCAAGTTAGGACTAACATAGCTATAATTAGATCCAGGGTCAATCAAAATAGAAATAACTTCATGACAAATATTACCGTCCATCTCACTGATAGATGCCTGGTGTTCTGCCTGCCTGTTGTCCACGACCGCATCAATACGAGTAATTCTCTGGCCTACATCCCTAATAGTCTGTGCCTCCTATGCACAATATATTGGAGGCCTACAACACTTATTTTGTGGAAAATCTCTCTTAAGGCGCTCCTTTCTACATGTCCAACACTCCAACCGACCATTACCAACACCTTTATCCTACTGCTGCGACTCATGTCCTTGTCTAGATGCATTAAACCTCTTTTGCAGTGCCACATTTTCTTTCTCATCTGAATTCTGAGGCCTTGTCCTCTTAAGCTTCCATTTACCTTTACCTTTGTATTTTCCCTTCCATCCTTGCTAAGATTCATTCTGACGCTTTGAATGTTCGTAGCAATTCTTCAATTTCCCAATAACTTCCTCAAGTGACCAAGGCTCATCATACTCAATATGATCTCTAAATGGTAATGGAAAACCACTGAAAAACTATTGAAATTTAGCCTTCTCATCATTAAGATATGGTGCATACCTCAATATCTCCAAAATCTTAGTCGTGTACTCTTCATTTGTCATTAATCCCACCTTTAGCTCATAGAACTCTTTGGCCTTATTGTCGTAGTACCTTTCTGAAAAGTATTTCTTCCTGAAAGGCCTCTTAAACTCATGCCAACTCAAATCATCTATATTTTTCTCTTTGACCTGATTAACATCTTCCCACCAAATGTATGCTTTACCTTTCAAGCTGAAGATGGTGATTTTGGCCTTCATGTTATTTGTGTACTCATGCAACTCAAAGAATTTGTTCATCCCAAGTATCCAAGCCTCTACATATTCTGGATTCTTCACATCTAAATCAAAATAAGGTGGCTTCACTTTCTTAAATTCATATGGAAAGTACCTCTCTCATTCATCCTGTAAGGATGATAACGATGACAATCATGATGTCTACTAGATCCAGAACTAGAATAGTACCTGTAATCATCGGCTCTCCTATCCAAAGTGTCCAACAACCTGCCATATCTCACCGTATAAGATCTATCTGACTTGTGTATACCAGGAGACCTACTTCGATATGCATCATTAGTTCTATCCTCCTATCCATGGCTGATTCGAAGTGGCCAGTGTCATTGCAATTTTGACAAACTTTGAAGAAGTATAGCATTAACCTCTCTTGTTTCTCTTTTGCATATATGATCCTATAATTGTCAGCCTTACAAGTCCTTATTTATTCCTTTAGGCTCCTCAATGTGTCTGCCAAATCATAAGAGTGCCCCACACCATAGTTCTCATCTAATTCATAGGGAGAGTCTTTGTAGTCTACCATTTGATCTTTTTCCTACAAGGAATACTATGTCAGCTAAACCAAATCACAATAAATTTACATCCCTTAGTATAGCTCGTGGAGAATACCTTGCATGCAAGATCAATAAATCAACATGATACATGTATAACATAAACATAACATCATATAGACATACACAAATAAATGCATCAACACATAAACATCATTCTAGTTAGGATCTAGTCATCAAAGCAAGGCCATATCCACATTGCATGTGATGACCTAATATATGAAAACAACCCTTACTCCATGGTACACATGATTTCCACATGCAACCATCCATCATGCATAAGAAATGCCTAATCAACTAAACATACGCATAAATGCATGTACTTGAGCATAAGCGATCAATTCTTGTAACCAAACCTACAAGACTGATACATTTAGTCAAACATACAAGAAGGTAATCAATAGACATATAATAACATGTAAGTGGAATATAACAATATGTAAGTGACATATATAACAGTATGTGACTAGTCGTACACTCATGACGACGCATTCCACAAAATAACATCAAATTCTGCATGATGACATCAATATAACCATGATCAACATTATGCAAATGCAACAAGCACATGGAATGCAAGTGTAAGAGAAACACATGCAACTAACATGCATGCATGACCAACACATAACCCATCCAGTCCGAGGGGTGAACCATGCTCTGATACCACTCTGTAACACCCTCCTCCCACATCTACCCAAGTAACCATGCCAACCAGGGTAAACATGCGACGAGAGGCTACTATGATTGGATTTGACCTCCTATGTGACCTTAAGGAAGTGGAATCGATGGAAACATAACACAAAAACATTCAACATTAGCTTCAGGACCCTTAGGAACTAATCCAACACTTCAGACAGCTTGCCCTTCGGTCCTACTGAAGTTTTGATCAGCTTAACACTCAGTCGCTGTCATGCTATAGGCATGACAACATCCAGAAACCTAGAGTTGCTCTCAAAGGCTTTTCTACCAGTGTCCAGAGACTCCATTTATGTGCCAGCGTCCACTAGATTTGAGCCACTTTTTCATGCTTAGAGCCTAGGTCACTGCCCAGAATGGAATGATAACTTAGGAGAAGTAAAAGAACAGGGAAAAAATGATGCAAAAGATATAAGATAAACAAAACCTTAATAAGACCCCTACTAGCCATGACAAATTTTTCATCAAACATGTCGCAAGCATGTAATCTATTAGGCAAATATGTTCCCTTGATGAAGATGATCATGGAATACTTTACTTGTGAAGGAAGGTTTAGTAGGTTATACCAATACCACATTAGATTGACGATGCACTTTACTTCTATAAAAACCACTAAACCTACCCCATTACCTATCTAGAATCATTACAAAGATGACATAGAAGGTACAGATCAAAGGGAGAAATCACTTAGCCAACCTATTCCATCATGCCCTGGTCAAAGTCATTGTATCTCATTGAATCTCACAAGTAAGTATGTCTAGGGAGGCATTCTTAGAGGTAGTAACTGTTTTGTGTATGTCCCCTCAGTCTAAGAGCACCAAAATTCCTTCATCATCTGCCCAACAGAGAGGTGAGCCTTCTAGCATGCCATCAATAGCCAAAACACAGACAAGGGTAGAGGGTTCTCAAATCTACAAGAGGGGTAAAAGATTGGTTTTTTTTCTCCTAAGATCACTAAGGATGGGCCTACACCTAGAGCTATGACTAAATCACAAGCTAGAATATTGCCTAAGGAAGCTACAATTGAGCAAGTTCAAGGAGAAATGGAGCAGTCACCTCGGCATGTAACTGAGTCACCCTTGCAGCAAGATGAGGAGGAGATGCCTCATGAACAAGAAATCTTGGACCATGTAGAGAAGTCAGATGTAGATAATATCAAGGAACATCAAGAAAAAATCAAGAATTAAAAGATGATATTGCCAAGGAAAACAAAGTTGCAAACCTTCAGAGACACATGGCTAGACATTACTACACCATGAACTAGATTTGCAAAATTAGGGTTAGGAAAATGAAAAGGAGACTTAAGAAAACCCTAATCAAGTTAAAGAAGAGGGATAACTTGGATTTTCTTGCTGATGCATATCTATTTGTATAGGCCATCAATAAAATATGCTAAGAATGAAGTTTCAACAAATTTTGAGCAATTTTGGTTATTTTTTGAATTTTTGGTAAATTCTAGCAATTCAATTGCACAGAAGCACAATGTGGCCATGCTGCGCTTTTTCCCAGGGCATCTAAATGATGAATGGATTACATGTTTGGATATATTTTGACCTTTGCTTTACAAATATGCACTTGGTTATCCTTGTCAGCTCATAGTTTTGGAGGAAAACTTAAAAACAGGTCAATTTTCATGTTTCTGCCACCTTTCTGGATCCCATGCTGCTCTTCTGGAGTAGCCTTGGGAGATTTGATTTTTGAGTGTCATGGAGGTGGATTTTTATAGGATTAAAGGTTTAGTGGTCTCCTAGACATCCTAGGCTATCTTCACCAACCTTCAATTCATCTTGAAGATGCATAAAGGTGACCAAAAAGGGCTCTACAAAGGCACGTTGCGCTTCCACAAACCCACACTTCCCTTTTGACAAGCACACTGCACTTATGTCAGAAAGTAAAATTTCAAATCTTTCTGAGTCAAAGTCACTTTCACATGATGTAATTTGTCTTCCTAGGTGTTTTCATGATGTAATTGAATGTCATAATGATGGTTAAAGTTATCTCATGTAAATTTTATGGTTATTAATGCTTGTAAAGTCAACTAAGTTAGTTTTAGGCTAAACAGGGAGTTGGTTTCTAACCTCCCTATGTTTTCGTATGGTTGGAGACATTCATGTAAATAGTTCCTATGATGATGGATTCGACCCTTAAGAGGGGGAAAGTAGTTTTTGATCTATATGTAGTTGGTTTCAAGTGAAATGAAGGGTTGGACATTTGGGAATCATTTGGTTTCAAGTGAAATGAAGGGTTGGAAATTTGGGAATCATAGTGTGGAGCTAGTATAGACCATTTTACGGTGATATTAAAGACAATTGGAGCTATAATCTTGGTATTCTTGTTGTATGATTTATTGACAATGTTTCTTCTCAGTTTTATCATCAATTTGAATATTTATTTCCCCTTGAAAACATATGTATGCTTTCTTGTGATCTTCTCATAAGTGTTTAACAGAATTCATAAGTCTTATGCTCTGTTCTGATGAGATTTTCGTGTTATGTGTTCTTTCTTCTGATTAATGAATTCAAAAGTTTATCCTCATTTTGATCCTTCCCTATTTCAACCCTATACCAAAATTGCAACTACAATATGTCATTGAACATACCTACCTTGCCCCATTTCCATCCTGGCAACTGATCGTTTGAAACCCTGACCTAGTTCCTAGACCTATGACCCTGGTCCAACAAACCCTAAATTCAAACCCTATTGAGCTGAATATCAAGCCTAAGATCTATTTTACCTCCTAGACATTTTATTGGATGTGAGATTGCAGAGAGAGCCCTCTTTGATTTGGTAAGGCTAGCTACCAAATCCAAAGTTGGTTTGAGGTTATCTCCGTTAGTCTCCTTTCTTAGCCTTGGGACACTAAGGAGTGCTAAAATAATCTACATGTGTAACCAACAAAAATAAACATAGGGATCTTGTACTTATCTGAGAATTGCTAAGAACCATTGGTCCCTCATGTCATTTTCTACATTACCATCTGTTAGACCATAGATACATTATCCATTCATTTACAAGTAAAGACATGCTAAGAGCCATACATAGTTGTTGTCATAAAACACACATATAACTAGCATAATAACAAAAACAATACTCGTGAAAGTACATCCATATAGACCACATATAATCCATAAAAATGCTCATAGAAATAAAAGGAGAAATAACCTTTTATTCATGATGCAAAACCAAACTCGAGATGGGACTTCCACGTTCCACCCGTCCAATATAGAATGACTGAGCTAGATCTCTCTTCATCCATTCACCCCCGTTCCATATTCCAAACATGAATGTGGGACTTAAGCCAAAAGAATCAACTAGGTCATAACGAGGCTAAACCACCTCACCCTCATCAATATAAACTAGGCATTACTGTAATCCATCCTGGATCACTATGCCAACACAATGAACACATCATAACATGATTTACTATGATCTCCAACCAATCACTAGGGCAAACAAGAATGGATGCCACCAGATTTATCCATCTACACCATGAGGAATTTTCCTGCTTCCCACTCTCTTAGGCTTTACTGCAATCCAACCTGAATCACTAGGCCCTAAACTGAGAAACAGTCTCCAGGATTTACCACATATCCCAAACTCTGGATTACTGGGCCCAACGAAGAGCAAACCACCTCTTGGATTTAACATATATCTTGCCACTCACTGGTAAGGATTCACAGGCCATCCGTGTCAATAAAAAAATCCAGCTTTACTGCAACCCATAGTCCGGTTCAAGGGTTACTAGGCCATGTGTTCCATCATTTTAGATATCCACCTCACTAAGCTTTGAATCCATCCGACAATACAACTCAAACAAAACATGAGAACCCCATCACACCATGGCTATCCAAAAATGGAAAGGCTAGGCTGAAAACATTGTTACACCTGGAAAAACTCATGCCACAACAACAAAAGAACCACATGAAATAACATTCATATCAAATCTAGCAAGGAAAATACATATGCAAATCAATACCTACATTGAATCCCGTTGTATTTGTTTGATAATACCTTTCCCTACTTGATATTGCTTCCTTTTGCCTTCATTTTCCTTTCTTGATCCAATTCCAAATATGCTCCAAGAAAAATCTAAGTGTCCAAGAGTGTGTGTGAGAAAGAGAATAATGAGAGAGCTCCAAAACTCAACCGAAAAATGGTTACCAACTAATCCTCAGAAGCCTTTTTATTAATGAGGCCTCTATTTTCTTCATTTCCATTATTTTCCTTCAATTTCTTCTTCACATGCAACTTGTGACCTTTCACCTCCTTTTTCTCCTTATTTCCATTATTTTCATAAATAAATATGCAAAAATGCCATTTTTCCCTTCCAAAGCCTTATCCATTGCCTTTTCCAATTTCCTTAGCCATAAACAACCAAATGAACACCCCCCTAGGATGTCTTTCCCAACACTCATCTTGGAATAAGTGTCCCATCAATCGTGGCTATTATTTTTGCATTTATTAACTTTTATTACATGGAATTTTTATCAGGGTTGTTACATTCGAATCCCAATCGACAACTCCCACCTCTATCAATGCTCCAAGTCCATTTGACCATTAAACCTTAGCTCTTAATCTGCTCACTAATTGTGCATTAGTCCATCAAGGGCACAACATGTTATCACCCTAAATTTTTTGTTTCTAAACTTTGGAAAGTTTGCCTTGTTTCTAGTCATAGTCTTATAGGTTTTGAGTCATCTCATCTTAACAAGTGTCATTCTCTTTTCCAAAAATTTTCATAGCCTCATTCCATGTCCTAAAAGCCTCACCATGTGTTTTGACATCAGTTTGATTCCAAAGGATTCATGTTAGTCTTGGTCTAGTCTTTCCATGGTTGTTTTCGTGTCTAAGATCTATAAAAGAGTCTTGTTGGTATGGTCAAATAGGGTCAACACTCCGTTCTTGCCCATCACTGGTCCCACATCACCTAAAATTCCATGTGTCAAACTTGTGTCAAGGTTTTCATAGTGAAAAACTCACTCTAGGTGTTTTCGTAGCACAGACAGTGTAAAAAACCAGTTTTGCGCTACGAAATCACTGAACTAGGAGTTTTCGTAGCGCGCTACGAAACCCCTGAAGCAGCCTGTTTCAGCAGAAAAACTGTTTTTACTAGTTAACTTCCAGAAGGTTTCCTGAGCAGCTGAGAACTCAATTTTGAAAACTGAAAGAGGATTTTCTTCCTAACATGTTGAAATACAAAAACCTCTTTCAGTTTCTTCAAATTCATTCTGAGGTGGGAGGAATTTATGGTTAAACTTGCGCTATGAAACTGCTGAAAGTCAAGCTTGGTCTTTTGGTTTTAGCAGTCTTTTTCAAGATCAGTTTATGGTCACATGAAAAGGTATTTTGGAATTATGAATGATTTTTATCTTCATAAACTATCCATCTAAAATAACCTATCTCACTTTCTTCATAAGTGTTTTCAGTTGGGAGATAATGAACTTTCTTTGAAACCCAAAATTCAGATAACGAATTTTTCCTGTTTGACATGTGTTTTTCAAGGATAGATTCGGGACAGATGGAGAAGTATTTTAAAAAATAAGAGAGGTTTTTGTTCTAGACATCATGGACTACAAAAGCCTCCTTCAGTTTCGAAAAATGTGTCATGGATGAGGAGATAACGGCTCTATCCCATGTGCCATTTCAGGGATCCTAAAGCTAAAAACAGGGAAACATGTTCCCTAATTTCTAGGGTTTGTCTTCAGCAATTAGATGACCACGTGGGAGGCTTCATCAAATTCGACTTCTTGAGGTTGAAAGTTGTCAAATAATGCTTTAAATGCTTAGATAAGGTTGTTGTAATCATGATAAGGAGTTACACTCCTAGTTGTATTAGGTCACTAGCACTCCGGGTTAACAGCTAGTTCTAATCAATGGTTTGTTTTATGGTTAGAATAGGTGTCATTGATGGCAAATTCGAATTCTATTGATGAGGGATGATGGAATCCTAATTGTAAATTATTTATATAGAGCAAGAGTTCTAATTAGCAAAGGGTTGGAGACGTTTTGGCTCAGCTTCTTCTCTATGTGCAGAATGTGTATATTTTTAACCTAATGCAGATTTCTACTTAGACAACTCAAGATTCATGAAGAGTTCTTGTATGTTCTTGTTATGATGGCATCTTCAAATACTTACATTGCAATGGTGTTTAGTTATGATACTCAGAACTCATCAATGATGCTCTGACTTCCTTCATAGATAAACTAACTATGTTTCACTATTTTGTATTTTCATTTCTGCACTTGAACTCTATAATGCCTTGACTTCCATGCTAGGTAGAATGCTTTGGCTTCACTATTCAGGATTCAAAGAGAATTTTTAATGTCATATTGTCTCATGGCTTTCCTCTTTCACTTACTTGTAGTGGTATGAATACATGTTACTTAGAATTGACCAATCATGCTCTAACTTCCTTCATGTATTTATAAACTGTGTTTCCTTGCATTGTATCTTTGTTTTGTTGATGCATAAAAATTCTCTATGTCCTGACTTCATGTTAAGCTGATCTTGATGTGGTACTGAAACATACTTTGACTCCATAACCCAATGGTAGCCAGCCTTCATCTTTCAACCTATAAACATATACAATTACAAACCATAGAGTTAGCCATCTATTCATATCTTTAATCTAAATCATTAACCCTTTGAGAGAGCCCTCTCAGGTTGAGGAGGCTAAGCCTCAGCTAAAAGTTGGTTTGAAATAGTTACACCGAGGTAGTCTTATCAGCAGCCTATTAGGGTCCTATTTTGGTGATAACACAACACATCAAGACTCATGTTGAGTTGTTCACAACTCCACTCATGAACAAGTCTCAATCTACCCACTGCTGGTCCTCAGCTACTCAGGGACTTCAACTCACTATGGTCTTCCTGGGCTGCTCCAATGAAGACTAACATATGACACAGAGGGCTACCATATATCACTACAAGATTTCCATCTCTTGTAATGAACATGGGCTAGGAGGACTGCCCATCATCTCTTGTGTAAGTCCTTCTACACACAAGTCTCGGGATCCACAAACTGCTCCTGGCTGATCAAACCCTGTTATGGGGTAAAATGCACAGTTTATGGAGAATGAAAACTACCCTCAAAGGCCTTCCTAGTGTTTTCGAGAAAACTAGTCTCTTTTTGATCTGCTAGTCCCACTAAGATTGGCAGCTATCTTAGAAGCAAACAATCAAAGCAATTTGTGATTTCCTCTATGTATGATAGTTAAGAGAGAAGCAAAGGACCAACCTGGATCTTCCGCTTGACTCCTTGCTCGATTTCTCTCCCCTTTGATAGAGCTTGCAACTCCTATCCTACTTGTCCCGCTTAGAGAATACCTATAGAAACAAAGTAACATAACACCATCAAAGCATCTCGATCTATTATATCATAAACAATGCAAAATCAGAAATACATTGAACATACAATGGTATTTACAAATAACAAGATTCACAAGTACACGATTGTATGGAGGAAAACTCAAAGAACTTTAATAAAATAGAAGGGAGAATTACAACCTAGATGTCTGATCCAACATCATCCTCCCAGCATCAAAGCCCTCCTCACCTAATGAAAAACAAGATCACCCAACAATGCAATGTTTCTTCTCAGACAAATTATTAGCACTTCCTTACAAATTACAAAATTCTAGCCTCCAGATCTCTCAGATGAGGGATCCATTTATAGATGTTTGTTAGGATATTCCGACAGATAGGAAATAGTTAAGTATAACTTGGTCTAGTATAGAGTTAGGTAAAGTGTGTTTCTTTACTATGTATATTTTGTAACTTACAATCTGACAGTCATGATATGTAGTGATCCGACGGTTCATTCTCTCCTCAGTATTACCGACACTTGATCCGTGGCTTAACACCCGATTGGTCCATGATCTCTATTTAAAGAGCATGGAGGGTCATTTGTAGGTTAACCATCCATGAGAGAAGCTTATGTAAATTTTCATTCTTTTATTAATAAATTGCCTGAAGTGGCCGCGTTGGCTCAGGTCGTGGACTGTTTCCCTCTTTGAGGGTTTTAACCACGTCAAAAGTACTGGTGTATTGATCTGTGATCTGTTTGTGAGCGGTGTCCTTTGGTGTTCTGTTTGAGGAACTTACCCTGTAAATTCCTACATGGTATCAGAGCTATTTGAGGGCCGCGTCCGTTGGTGATCCAAATCTGAAGCCGATAGAACTGCATCCGACTACCATTTCCTAGATCTACTGTTTCTAACTGCTTTCGGGCTGAGAGGACTGCTCTGTTGTGTTGGGAGCATCTGTTCCAGTGAGGAACCCCTTTCGTTTCACGTGAAAAGGTTTCCGGTAGCCCTAGCTGTGTCATTTTTAAGATCTGGAGGTATACAATGTTTATTTGCAGTTTACAGTTATTTTCTCTCTGTTTATTTCGGTTTCGGTTTATTTAGCTTTTTTTATTACCGGATCTATACCTTTCATTTTTGCGTATTCTCTTTGCCCCGCGACTCTGTGCGATCTGGGCAAATCAGAAACAGAAAGGAAGGATTTTTCTCATGTGTATGCTCTTTTCCGCTGCGCCTTAGTGTGATCTCGGAAAATCAGAAACATTGAGGAAAATATTTAGTTTCCGGCTAAAGCTAACTTCGAGCCGCAAGGTTTGTTTTTTTTTGTATCTCCGTGTTGGGTTTTATGTTTTTTGTTTTGTAGGGAAAAAGAGCTTTCTCAAAGCAAGCACGCAACCCAAAGCTTCAACCCCCCCTCTCTCTCTCTCTCTCTCTCTCAAACTTTTTGTATAGCTCACTTGGTCCATAGATAATTTATGAGAGTAGAGGTCTTGAGTTCAAGTCTCCTTTTTGTGGGGGGCGGATTTTACATTTCCGCACATTCCCACACTTCGTCGGCATCTTCATCAAATTTTCTTCAAAAAGCCATAACTTCTTCATCCGGAAGCCGTTTTCAGAACCAGTTTTTTTGAAACAGCCTAATTTTTCGAGATCTTTCCATTGGAACACTTAGTTTCAGCATCTATAGCTTCAATTTTTGTTAAAATAGAAAGTCCATGCCAAGTTATTCTTGACAACACCAACTACTTCCAATGGTGGTCCTACATTGTGGATTTACTTAGAAGTAAAGGTCTCTACAGAATAGCCACAGGCCAAGAAACCAAACCGAAAGATGAAGATAAGACATCTAAATGGGAAAATAGGCAAGATCAAGCACGTGGGTTGATAGGGATGTCTATTTCTCCAGATCTTAGATTACATATTGCAGAACTTGATACTCCCGATGAAGCATTGAAACAGATTACTAAAGTTTTTGGAATAAAAAATGACTTAGAGCCCATCAACTTGAAAATGAGTTGCTTACATTGGACCCCAATAATTTTTCTTGCATTGAAGATTTTTTGTCCAAGTTCAAGAGCCTTAGACTTCTCTTGGAAGGTGTTAAGGTTAAGAAAGAAGATAGTAACTTTATCTATTCCATTCTTACTAAGTTGGGACCAACCTACTCTGTGTTTGTTTCCACCTTCCATTCTACAAGAGAAGCCTTCATTTCTCAAGGACAAGACTACAAGTCCCCTTCCTTTGATTCTTTTTGTGATTCTTTAATAAGAGAACAAGTAAAACTCTTACACCTTGGTCTTCTTAATCTTGGAAACTCTTCCAAGAAAGCGTTAGCCGCCCAGCAGCAACCAAATCCAAAGAATCCTAAGAAGTTGTATCCTAAAAGGAATGGTCCTAAACCAAACAAGGGTCCTAAGCAATTTCAGCCTCAAAATGAAAAATCATTTCATGATAAGACAAATAAAAACAAAGGGAAGAAGACTGATAGATATTGCAACTTTTGTAATCGAGATGGCCACTTAGAATCCAAATGCTTTAAGAAGTAGGAAGCCTTGGAAACATCAATGAAGAAGCATAACATCCATTTGGAGCACTCTTCAACTTCAACTTCATCTTCAGGAATGGCACTTTTTGCATGTGGTTGTCAAGCATCTCGGTCTGGCTATGCACTAAATGTATCTTCTTCTTCTCATTCTCATGAGTGGCTCATTGATTCTGGAGCTTCTTATCACATGGCCAAAAACAAAGCCATGTTTTCTTCTTTAAATGATTGTAACACCAAAAATATATATGTTGGTGATGATAGATCTCTTAGTGTTGTAGGGACTGGAACTGTTCATATAGACAATGGTCAGTTTAATGATGTATTATGTGTTCCAACCTTATCCTGCAACCTTCTATCTGTATATCAGATAACTCATTCAGGTGAAGGTAAAATCGTTGAATTTTCACCTCAAGATGTTGTAATTAAGGACCTAAGAGATCCTAAACAAATTTTAGCTACTGGCATTACTGATGATTCTACAAGGTTGTATAATTTTCACAACTTTGGGTCATCAAATCTTCCCTCAGTATTTTTTGCTCATAACGATGAAGTGAGCAAACTTTTGCATGAGCGATTTGGTCACTTAAACTATCGCTCCCTTCGGAATCTATGTAAAGAAAATATGGTGACAGGTCTTCCAATGGTATCTTGCAGAGATGGTGTTTGTTCCGGATGTGTACTCGGAAAACATCATCGGGATAGTTTTGAAAAACGTGCCTCTTGGCACGCCTCAGCCCCTTTACAGCTCATGCATAGTGATTTATGTGGTCCACTTCCAGTTGTTTCATTCTCTGGCTACAAGTATTTCTTAACTTTCATTGATGATTTCTCCAGACGCACTTGGGTATACTTCTTAAAACTCAAGAGTGAAGTATTTAACATGTTCTTGGCCTTTAAAGCCTTTGTTGAAAAACAATCTGGACATCAAATTCTTAAGCTAAGATCTGATAATGGCGGAGAATATGTTAACAACAAATTCATCAACTTTTGCACTGAGAATGGAATTCAAATGCAACATACTATTCCATATACTCCACATCAAAATGGTGTAGCTGAAAGGAAGAATCGCACCTTAAAGGAAATGGCTAATTGTATGCTTCAATCTAAAGGACTTAGTCTTAATTATTGGGCAGAAGCAATTAACCGTGCAAATTACATAATAAATCACACTCCTACTAAGGTTTTAAAGAATATCACTCCAGAAGAAGCATGGAGCTCAATCAAACCAGATGTAAGTCACTTTCGTGTTTTTGGAAGTGAAGCATGGGCCCATATTCCAGATGAAACATAAAGCTTTAGAACCTAAGAGTGAAAAATGTATTTTTGTTGGATATTCTGAAGATGTCAAAGGATATAGACTTATTCCACTTAAGTCCAAAAATGTTATCATTAGAAGAGATGTAAAGTTTGCTGAAAATATATCGGCCTACGAGCCTAGTTCGGCGGATGTGCCACCTCTCCCTATCTCTTCTACTTTTGAAAATATTTCTTCTTCAGATGATGAAAGCAAGGATGAAAATCCTCCCCCACCTTCTCAGGATCCTCCTTCAGCTCCTCAGCTTCCAAAATGGGTCCGTGCTACTCGGGATGCAGCAGGTGATCTTGCCGGTGATCCTACAGATCAGCGACGTACATGTTCTTAGTTTGATAGAGCCTCTTCTTTACTGGCTCAAGCTTCAGTGAATTATGATTCTGACACCTTTGCAGAAGCATCAAGCCATCCAGATTGGGAAGTAGCTATGAATGAAGAATATCATTCATTATTGGAAAATGATACATGGGATCTTGTTCCTTTACCAAAGGGACGAAAACTTGTTAGATGCAAATGGGTTTACAGAACCAAGTATGGACCAGATGGGAAAGTTGATAAACATAAAGCTCGTCTTGTTGCTAAGGGTTTTTCACAGGTTGAAGGCATTGACTACACTGAAACCTTCTCCCCTGTTGCCAAAATGAACTCTATCCGCCTTGTTCTTTCCCTTGCTGCCTCTTTCAAATGGGAAGTCCATCATATGGATGTTAAATCTGCCTTCTTGCATGGGGATTTGCATGAAGAAATCTATATGGATCAACCTATTGGCTTTATACAAACAAACTCCAGCCTTGTATGTCGGCTTAAGAAATCCCTTTATGGTCTCAAGCAAGCTCCTCGAGCTTGGTATGCCAAAATGGATAACTTTCTTTTAGAAAATGGCTTTTCTAGGTGTCATTTTGACAGTACTGTCTACACCAAGAAAGTGGGCAAGTCTCTTATCATTCTTGTTCTTTATGTTGATGATCTTAACCTGACTGGTAGTGATCCCAACCTTATAAACCATGTGAAGACTAGCCTTAAAAGGAAGTTTGAAATGACGAACTTAGGACACTTACATTATTTTCTTAGTCTTCAAGTCTTGCAATCCAAGGAAGGTATTTCCCTTTCCCAGTCCAAGTATGCCTGTGATATTCTATGCCATTTTCACATGGAAGACTGTAAGCCAGCCCCTTCTCCCTTTCAGTCTGGAGTCAAACTTTCAGTCACTTGTACTTCTCCTGAAGTTGATGCTCCCTTATACCGTCAACTTGTAGGAAAACTTTTGTATCTAACCCATACTCGTCCTGACCTTTCCTTTGCTATTGGCCTTGTTGCTCAGTTTATGAAAAACCCACATGAAAGTCATTGGAAAGCAGCTAAAAGAATACTTTGTTATGTTCGAGGTACAGTTCATTTTGGGATTCATTACAGTGCCGAAGCATCTCCTCTATTGGTTGGTTTCACTGATTCCGATTGGGCCGGTGACCCTGATGATCGGAAGTCTACTGCAGGTTATGTGTTCACTCTTGGTTCAGGACCTATTACATGGGCTTGCAAGAAACAAGGTGCCATTTCTCTTTCTTCAGCAGAAGCAGAGTATAGTGGTGCCGTAGAAGCTAGTAAGGAAGCCTTGTGGCTTTGTCAGATCCTGTCAGAGTTTGGCTTTCAGCAGTAGCATTCGACTACACTTTGGTGTGATAATCAAAGTGCCATTCAACTATGCAAAGATCCAATCCAACATCAGCGCTATAAACACATTGAACTGCACATGCACTTCATCAGAAAGCTCATCCACGACCATGTTCTTGAAGTGCAATATTGTTCAACAGATGATCAAGTTGCAGACATCTTTAAAAAGGCTCTCACAGAGGCGAAGTTCACTAAACTTTGATTTATGGTTGGAGTTCAGGAAGTTGTCACTAAGGGGGGATAGGCTCTAGTGCCTCCTTCCTTCTCCTATTGTGTCATATTTGTAAATCCTTCAATCCTATCCCAAGTTGTTCTTAAGGGGGGATGTTAGGATATTCCGACACATAGGAAATAGTTAAGTATAACTTAGTCTATTATAGAGTTAGGTAAAGTGTGTTTCTTTACTATGTACATTTTGTAACTTACAATCCGACGGTCACGATATGTAGTGATCTGACAGTTCATTCTCTCCTTGGTATTACCGACACTTGATCCATAGCTTAACACCCAATTGGTCCATGATCTCTATTTAAAGAGCATGGAGGGTCATTTGTAGGTTAACCGTCCATGAGAGAAGCTTATGTAAATTTTCATTCTTTTATTAATTAATTTCTTGAAGTGGCCGCGTTGGCTCAGGCCGTGGACAGTTTCCCTCTTTGAGGGTTTTAACCACGTCAAAAGTACTGGTGTATTGATCTGTGATCGGTTTGTGAGCGGTGTCCTTTGGTGTTCTGTCTAAGGAACTTACCCTGTAAATTCCTACAATGTTTGCAGAGGTATGAGTCATCTATGGGTTTTTGATTAGTTTCATTCCACTTGTAGTTCTTAGTCCCACTTGGAGATTTCTTGGATCTCTTACTCATCCTTGGGTGAATTCAGAGAGGCAAGTACCATAGGAGAAGTTTCTAGAATATTCCATGAGAATCCACTTAGCAAACTGTCTCAGACATTTGTCCATTCTCACTCATCGCACCTCAGAGAAGGCTTCTTCAGTATGCATTGCACCTGGCTAGTGTAGGAGTCAGTATGCATCGCACCCTAACAATGGAGCAGTTAATATGGTCTAGTTTTGGCCAGTTCTAAGTGGTTTTTTCAGGTGGAAATTTTGGGGAATGAGGTAATCAGTTGACTATGATCCTTTAGGGTATGAAACAACACTTTTAGGGGTTAAAGAGCCCTTGGTTTATCGACATATAAGATTGGGGTTACAATGCCCAAATATGTCTATAATAGTTTCCCCCTAAAGCATGAAGTCGTAAATCTTTCGATGTCAGGTGAAATTCTTTATCATGAGGATCCGAGGTATTCGAACTGGAAGGTGACCTATAGAAGATACAATACAATACATCATCATCATATTATTTTCATGATCTAGCTGAGGTGAGCATTCCGATGCTCAACTTTATAAATTCATTTTCATGTACATAGGACAGATAATCATTTGCAGTTGCAGACTGGTGATTCTTGGTATGTAGAGTCATCATCCCTTAGCTTGGATGATCATCTGTGCAGCTTCTGTGTACATTTGATGTCTTTATATTCCTGAATATATCGCAGCCCGGATGGATGAAACTATATGTGGGGTCTTCAAACTCGTTCAATCTTCGCTCGATGTACAAGTCGATCCATGTGAAAAGATGTTCTGAAGTCGAACATGGAAAGACATCGCCTGATTACAAGCGAATGATGTAAGTTATTAATAGGCACGAGAGGAATCACCGATAATGATAATGACCCTCAAGGTACTACAGTACAATTCACGTGGTGTGAATATATGATCCGACGTCAAACACCATGTAAAATATTTCGGTCGATGGCCATTGATGTAAACCTGTCCCTGAAAGTGAGAAACTTGCCATTGAGGCATGCAAGCTTCAAAGTACTGAAAGGGTTGTTTCTAAGTCAACTTCTTGGATAATGAGCTGATGTCGACAAGAAGTGACCCGTCGTAGGAGGGCCTTGATGTATCCCACATCTACGACACGAAATGAAGCAAATGATTTTCTGGAGGTGAAAACAATCTAATGATACAAGGTTCAGGAATGGCGGCTATGAAAAATGGAGGGTGAAGATATTGCAGTGGATGAGGCATTAACTGAATGGCGAATTCTCTGAATGAATTCTCTTGAACATATCAGCAACACTGAAATGGATTGGTAGTGTTAACCCCAAAAGATGGATGGTATGGAAGACCAATGGTGATATGACCAGTGAATGGAATAACCCAACTCGACTCAATCATGGTGATGGAGTGAAAGTGTCATGTTCAAGAGCGACCTGCTACCAATAAAATTCTTCAAGTTTTCCTCCCTTTTTCCCTAGTCATTGCTGACCAGTACCTCTTTATTTTTGTGAAGCTTGAGGAGGATAACATATGCTTGTTCTATAATTTTCCCTTCCGGCAAACCTATCGCTATGTTTTAGCGAGCCTAGCAATAGTGAAACTCGTTCTTGTCTAGATGGACAAGTTTATCGCTATTGTTTTAATGAGTTTAACGACAAAGACAACTCAGTCCTTTTCATGTTTAGACAGTTCTAAAAGGGATGAAAAGGAAAATCTAGCAGTTCTTTTTTGTAGCATAATCCCTTGAGTCCGAAAAAGATTAAAATAATACAAAAGGGATGACTTTTCCAATCACTTTAGCGAGTCGAAAAAGACAAGCGCTCGATCTTTTTGTGGGATAATCCCTCATGTCCAAAAATATTAAAATATAGGAGGGATGGCACTTCCAATCACTTTAGTGAGATGGAGAGGCAAATTGATCGACAATCTTTTCATATTTAGAAAGTCTGAAAAGAGTTTAAAGTAGACTCGTTTTTTGAGGAACAAGTGGCGTTTAGGGTAGCAGCTGGTTCCGGGTAATCTTGGAACTTCTCAAAAAATAGGGATGTGAAGAGGGTGGCTAACAGGACCACTCATTGTAGCTGTTCCTCAAAATGGTAAAAAATCAAGTGGAAGCGTATGATCGGCCAAACGGATGGAGGTGATGGAAGGAACACAACCAAGGTTTGAAAGGCAAATAGAATGGCAATCACAAAGGTTATTTACCGAAGGTGGGTTCATTTTTTAACGAGCTTGAACTCTGGGGGAACATATGCTCAGTTGGCAGGTTCATTTTTTAACGAGCTTGAACCTTGCAGAAACATTGCTCATTGCCTTTTTATGTAGGTTAGAAACGACCAAACTACAAAGCTAAAAACACTAAAAATCTAGAGAACTACTGAGGTTAGGTAGGATGGTTTTGTCTTGCGTCTAGATAAAACACTTCCTTTGCTTCGTCCGCACACTGCAGACAAAGGTGAATGGTGGATCAGACCAATCTCCTAATCTAAGAAGTTGAAACTAAAAAGCTAAAAATCTAAAAACGCTAAAAAGCTAAAAAATGAAATTGGTCATTTTTTGCTTGCATAAAAAGGCTTACATGCCCCCAGGCATCAAGAAAAGGAGAGTCTCTAGGTAATCATATGGAAGTCACTACGGTTAAGCAGGATTGTTTTTGTCAGCAGTTAGACAAGAACACTTCCTTGGCTTTGTCCGTAGCGCAGACAAAAGTGAATGGTGTTTCAAACCAATCACATAACCTATAGGGAAACCTATTTTTTCACCGGACTACTTGCTGCAATCAGGGAAAAGTTATCTTTTCAATTGGGTTCATCTCAAAATAGACAAGGGTGCATGCCCCCTAAGCTTCGTTACATTCACCAAACTACTTGCGGTAATTAGGTGGATGGAAAGAAGGTTGAAGAGACACTCTTGATGCAATAGGACCATTTAGGGATGATGTTTGTCTTGAAGCTGTGCTTGAACCGGGAAATGAAAGCTGGTCAACAGTGACAATCTTGCCTTCATGTGGGAAACACATCACTCGAAAGAGCGTTGAGACAATAGCTTCCATGTTGTAAACATAGTCGCGTCCAAGGAGTAGATTGTAATCTAATGGCCCTTGGACTACCATCACGTTCAAGTGAACGATTTTCCTTCTCAAAGTGATTGGTAACTTAGGAAGGATCCCTAATGGTTGATTGGTTCCTTTGTTAAAGCCTGATAAATTTTGAATAACACGCATAAGCGATGGCGAACCAGGCGCTTTCCAAGCAGTTGAGGAAAGGATACTCACTGAAGCCCCTTCATCTATGATAGTGCCATACACTATCATTTTGTACGCTTGTACTATGATTCAAAATGGTACATTAGAAGGAAGGCGGGATCTTGCCAGTTGATTCCAATCGAAGGAAGCGACTAGACTGCTTGGTGGGGGTATCGAATAAATGGTTTAATGAACCTCTTGAGTAGCGGGAACCGGGGGATTCTCTTCCTGTTGTGAAGGAACGGGCAGATTTCCCCCAGGTTCATCAGACTCTGAAGTGACAAAAAAAATTTGAATAGTATCGTTCTCATTCTCTTTGGGAATGGTATCATTTGAAGGTGGACCTTCTGAAGGCAAGACTGGGTCGACTACCATCTCGACCTGCTGATTTTGATCCAGTATGGACTCAGGTGTTTTGACCAACAATTGAGTTATGTCAGTTAGATTTTCAACTAGCAAAGGGCTTGGTGAGAGTTTCTTGTATCCAGGTGGAAGTCGCTGCGGTGAAGCAGGACGACTATGCAAGATTCTCTTGGCCTCATCCAAGAAAGGATAATGGGGAAGGTGATGGTCTCCTTCACATAATAGACATGGAATTCTGACCTTTCCTTTCTATCCGGGAACTTCATTTTCACTAATTGATGGTGTGCTGTCAACATGATCACCAGAGGTTGATGACACCGGACGGTGCGAACGGGGAGACCATTCTCTCAAGATCCGAGGAATGGCTGGACAATCTCTATGAAAATGGTCTCCTCTAAAAATTAAATGAGGATATCTGGGAGATTTAGTGTGTGTATTTTCACTGGATGATTCATGGTTGCCCCCTTGCTTAACTGACTTATTCTTCTTCTTCTCCTTCCCTTTCTTCTTCTTTTCAGCCATTTGGTTACTAGTATCACTATTTTCACCAAGCAAAGCGGAAGAAGGGGAGGGAGAAACAAACGAAGTAGAAGGTGAAGGGTCAACTTCAGTATCAAATGGTTGCTGATTCGATTGCTGAGGAATCATGGTGTTTTGAATGACAGAGGTTGAGAATAGCCATACCGGCAGACCAATTGTGATTCTTGGAAGGGACAATGTGGCCATATACAGAGCACCAATATATCCCCAAGAAGAGAAAGGACTAGGATTCCCCCCAAGAGGGATTCCTTGATTGGTGGACTCCATTATCTCAACCCAAGATCAACGAAGGAACATGGATGTTATTCTGAATTAAATTTTTTTTTATGACGCTTTGACACAACTTTGATTTTTCAATTTTTAAGAGTTGAGAAAAAGCTAAAGATGACTCTAGTCCCCTTCGATTTTTAATGAGCCTGAAGTGACAAGTGCTTAGATGGACCTTTTCTTTTAAGGAGTTGAAAAGGAATGAAAGTGACTACTGTAGAAATCTAGACAGAGGTATTAACAAACCAATCACAAAACTGCAATATACACCTTGGTGATAAATTAAAGATAAATTACCAAGGACTTATGTACGACAGTCAATCTTCACGAATGCTGTGTTCAGTGCATTGCGATCGATAGAGTGGTAGACACGGCTTCCTATGGATAAAGGATATAAGCCTATTGTGGTCTCCCAATATATACTCGATGGTATGGGGAGCACAAGTCCGTACTAGCACTTGTCGTATCAAAGAGGAGGAATCACCCAACCTGTTGGAGAGGTAAATCCCCTCTACGGATAGAGGCGATCCCTACTAGCCCAGCAAGGGTCTAGCAACAATCACACAATGCTGCTATGCATGTTCCTAATTACAATTAAACAAGAGGTAAAGAGCACCTACTTGGATTCCTGCGCTGCCGTTCGACGAAGAGATGTTGCCTTCGCTCCTTCGTTTCGGCTGGTCACAATCCTCCGCGATCTCCGCGAATAGATACCTGCACACACGAAGAGGAAACAAATGCAAGCGTGAAATCTAGTAAAAGCAACCATACATCGGTCAGAAAAGATGTAATTCACATTTAACCATCGCATATACAAATGAGAATGGAACAATAGTAGCAGTCATCTATTATTCATCAAAATAGAGAAGAGTACAACCAAATGTTCTGACGTCGGTATCCTTCTCAGGAGGGGCCAATCAGCAAGCGTCTCAAGCATTCACCTTTGGAAGTGATTCTCCCAAGACAAGAAACTCTCTCTCACACTAGCAACACAAAACAACCTTCCCTAAGCTATCAATCACTTCCACACTTAGCACACCAAATACCTATAGTAGCAGCAATCTGAGCACTATAAGCTCTACACAATCCAAGCTATTCCAAACTAGCTGCTCATGGTAATGGTGGCAGTTTATATAGGAGAAGGAGTCTCTTAAAAAGGTGGAAGGATGAGCTTATCCTTGAGGGAAGTGGTTGCAAAGGGTCGAACAGACATGCCATAGTAGGGAGTCGATACTCACCAAGCCAACAACCAGGCCTGGAATAATCTGGAAGGCTGGCTGTTGGAACAAATTCGCCCAAACAGGATCAGCACGGATTATAAGGCAACTGACGCGCTGACGTCGCGCCTCAATAACCGGGAAAGTTATGTCAGCGCGACTTAATACAAGCAGAGGCGCGCTGGCAACCAGCGCGGAAAAGTCGTGTGCTTCCGCGCTGGCAGCGCACGGAATACACTAAGAGTCGCCGGTCAGCGCGGATAGTTTAGAGACAGACGCGCTAATGAGGAAAACTTTGGAAAAGTGGGTTTTGGGCTAGTTCAGAAGGCATGAACTTGATTGTTGTGAATTCTTGACACAGCAGGGTAACTGACAGGGAGGCAGTGACAAATTGCTGTGTAACAGATGCCCCCTAAAGCATGAAGACCGAGAGAGTGGGAGGGGTGAAATGCTTTACAACACGTTGCCGAACTGGAACACCACCAGGAAGGACCGAATATCTCTGATAATCAAGTACATGCAGTCTAGGTATGGGCGCAGCCATCCAAAAGACATGTGAAAAAGGTCTGTGGAATGGACGCAGCCACCCAGCTAAGGAGACCAGAATAATGATAAGGTATGGTCGCAGCCATCCATGAAGACTCAGGTATGGGCGCAGCCATCCATCAATGAGTCATGTAATGATCATCCACAAAATCGCAGCCTGGACCATAACAGACAGGGATCTAGGGTCTTGCGCTCCGTCCCGACCCGAACAAAGTACAAGTTCAAGCATGTGAACACATGAGTTGGAGTCGAACATGCGTGAACATCGTCTGATTACCAGCCAATGATGAAAACTGGTAACAGACGCGAGAGGTACCACCAATAATGACAATGGCCCTCAAGGTACTATAGGTACAATCCGCGGCATGTGAAGCAACGAGCTGGTGTCGAACACCCACAGAATCATCCGATCGGAGGTCAATGATGAAAACCTCGCGTCGGACACGAAGAACCTGCCATTGAGGCATGCAGGCTCTAAGGCACCTGAAGGGAGTCTCTAACTCACCTTCCCAGATAATGAGCTGAAGTCGACAGGAAGTGACCTTGACCGAAGGTGGGCTATAATGTTTCCCACATCATCGACACGAGACAGAGGTAACATGATTTGTGTGAGATAGCAGATGAGGTTGTATTATTGCAGGGGTCAACTTCTCTTGAACATATCGGCGGCACTATAGCGGATTTGGCAGTATTTTGACATCAAATGAGCAAAGGGTATGATAATGATGGCAATGAGCAGATGATAAGCCAAACAGGATAACCCAAACCCACGGAAGCCAGTGAAAAGCGAGATGAGATGGTCCCACCCAGGCACGAAGCAAAGGAGTGCCATGTTCAAGAGCGACATACTGCCGACACGACTACGATTACTATTCCTTTTTCCCCACCATTTCTGGTAGGTACCCCGATTATTTTTGGATGACAAGCTTGACGGGGATAGCATATGCTTGAAGAGTGTCATTTTGACAATGTCCGATGTCATCAAGTGTTTAACGAGCCTGACAAAGGAAAAACTCGGCGTCTTTTCTTATTTAGAGAGCCTGAAAAGACAGCGGAAAAGGAGACTCCAGAGGGGTCCTTTTTCGTGCAGTTGTGTCTCTCGAGCCCGAAAAAGTATAAAACAATGCTCGAAAGAACCGCTCGACCATTACGATCGAGGAGTACTTTTCGTAAATAGTGCTTTCGACCTGAAAAAGTAAAAAAGCGGTCGGAAACACGTCGTTTTAGAGCCGATAACGAGTGCGAAACGACAAACACCCGACAATATTTTTAAGTTACACGATCAGAAGAAGAACTTAAAATGACCGCCTTTCATTCCCTTTAACGAGCTGAAAGGAGACTCGGCCATCTTTTCTTGGTTTGTGTCGGAAAAGAGCTCAAAGACGACAGTTCGCGATCAAGTGATGTTAAGATCATTATGATTTTCACCGTTTCGAAGGACCTGCACAACAAAAAACACCCGCATAAATCCGTTCGACATGTTAAAAATATATTAAAACATGTATAAAACAGTACAAAAGCGTAAAATCCATGGTAAAAACATGACCATAAACCCATATTTGCAAAAATTAAAGTCAATTAAGCCATTTTTACTATAAATAGAAAGGTAAATAGTCATTTTCACCATTGTTACCAAATTGAGCCTCTGAGAACGTTGTGAAGCTGTGAAGTTGACGGAGCCAATTCTTCCTCGTGCGGACACCATTTGGCGAACGGCTTGCTCCAGGTAGGTTCCTCTTGCCACGCGCCCTTTTTTGAGCATTTTTATTCGTAATTTAACGGTTGGATTGGCCCAATTGGGCAAGTTTTTGAGCCATGGGTGCGCTCTCAGTCAGCGCAGGTTTCCCGCTTGGGACCGCGCTGACCGATGAAAATAACACATACAAAATTTCGGGTCAGCGCGGAAAACCCGTGTTCTTCCGCGTTGACCTGAAGAAAATACAAAGGGCCGCCATTTTCAGCGCGTCTGTTTTAGAAACAGCCGTGCTGGCGCAGCTAAATATTATTTTTGATAATTTGGATGTGAAATTTTTATCTACCAGCTTTCTAATTGTTCTTATTGGCTATGTAGGGCACAATGGTCTTCCAGTGGCAAGAGAGGGCTCACGATGTTGAGGATATTGCCGCTTTTGCAAGACCGGATTGTCGAGACGCAATGCGGGCATGTGGATTTTTAAAATTCTTCTTGACTCCACGCCTAAGAGCTCATCACGACTTACTGGAGTTCCTGATCCGGTCATGGAACCATATAGACGGTAAATTTACCATCCACGGTAAAGATATCGAGTTCGACTTCATGGATATATATTTCCTGACCGGTTTGTCACGCCGGGGCGCAAGGCCCATTTTGGAGGGGTAGCGGCCCAGCAGCGAGACTCTCGACGAACTCATGGCTCGAGTATGTCCAGAGGCCGTGAAGATGCGGAGTGGGAAGGTGTCGATTCCCACGGTGAGAGACATAGTTCTTCGCACCATCTTGTTTATGGTGACCCGGGCAGCGGGAAGCTTGGCCAACCATGAGGCCTCGAAGACCCACCTGCTGCTAGCTCTTGACTGTCTACAGCCTACAGTGTTTGATTGGGCCACTGCGGTGACCAACAGCATGAAGAGGCAGCTCAACAACTGTCGACGCGGAGAGTCGAAACAGTTTGGCTATGGGTCGCTCCTACTCCCACTCATTCTGGAGCGGGTACCAGTCATGCGGCTGCAGACTATAGCCGTGGATCCTCCCAGGAGTCCTCAGGAGATGCGGGCCACTCGATGGGCTCGCATCATGCCACGCGGGGGTGGTGGCCGGCCAGCTCATTGGGGAGTAGTTTTTCGAGAGTGGTTAGAGCATCAGATTGTTTTCGTTGAGGATTGGCCATACGCAGGTATGGATTTCCGCAATGATCCAGACATGCCATTACCGCCGGGAGACCACTGGGATGATGGAGGTATGACACTTTGATTTTTTCTGAGTTTTTAATGTTTTTTGATTTTAATGCATATGCCTTAACAAATGTCACCGTGTGCAGATGTGGGACCTGTCAGACCCGTCGGCTTAGCCCCAGAGGCACGGAGAGAGGGGCAGGGAGCCGATGTCCTTGCCTTAGTCCCTCCAGGAGTAGATACTTCCGAGACCATAGCTCGCAACCTTGAGGGGTTGCTAGTGGGCGTGCCAGACTATCAGGGAGTCGAGGAGGTTCCCATAGAGCACCAGATCCATACAGTGGGGGTAGCACCCAGGGTGCACCACCTGTTGAGGCAGGTGGCATGAGCGGCTGTGTGCTATAGAAAGCACAACCCAACACAGTAGTCGCCTAGGTTTCTTTTTTATGTTTGCAAGACATCTGTCTCGATGTATGGAGAACAGTGACTTTATGCTTTGACACATACACTTATTTTTTGAGCGCCTTAGTGTGCCACACGATATATATATATATACATACCGATTTTTTGGATGGATCTTGTTTACATGTGATGATGCTTTGCTTATGTTATGCAAATGTTCAGTACAAATGTGATCTTATGTATGAATCTGTACAACAGATGACCCATGTATTTTTAATGTTTTTAATGCAAGCTTAAAAGCACACACTGCACACACGCAAACCATGCTTGAGAAAATATTTACATATGCTTTACTCTATTATGCTTCCTATGTCTTCTTGTATGATGCTATCTATTTCGCAAATGTCTGTCTAATACATGATTCGCCAATGCATCAGTCAGCGTGTTTAATCGTCTTGGAATATGTTGATATGTGATATAATCGAAATTCCTTTCTAACAATCGGACACGTAGGTACAACCTTAGGATACGTTGGTCTCTGACGGAATATCGCCCGTTAAGTTGATGAACGACCAGCTGAGAGTCCATATTTACCATCATTGCTCGAATGCCGAGATCAACTGCTTCGGCTAGTAGCTCAATTACGGCACTGTATTCAGCAACATTATTAGTGGTGCGACCGAGACAGACTCCTTGAAGATCTAGCAACTCTCCGTGAGGATCATAAATCACCCATGCCGCAGAAGACAAATTGCAGGTACTACGGCAGGCGCCATCAGCGAAACCAACATAAGGTGTACTAGACATCTGCACAAGAAGAAGAAAACACAATAAGAGGGAATCACGCTTTCACACCAAAGCAGAACACGAAATCATGCACACCAAACATACTAAACACACGTATGTACAAACTGAGTGCATGAAGTCATGCGTAATATTTTTTCAGATACAGCCCGTTGCGGGGCTTGTCAAGAGGGTTTCCTTCGTAATCAATCAACTCATATGCGCCCTTTTGTAAAACTCTTTTCACGATGTAGGGACCTAGCCACATGGACTCGAGTTTTCCTGCCCCCAGCTTATCTTTAGCTTGATCGTAGAGCAGTACTAGATCTCCCTCAACAAAGGAACGAGGATGAATATTCTGGTCAAAGTGAGCTTTGACTCTCTTCTTTTGCGCTTCGATGGCCAGAGAAGCTAAACGACGAGTCTCTTCCAACCTTTCTAGGTACAGAAGCCGTTCCTCCACCGGAGTGGTGTTGGGAAGCAACTCGACAGCTAATTTCAACGAAGGAATCTCGCACTCGACAGGAAGGGTAGCCTCCAGTCCATAAACCAATTGAAATGGAGTGAAACTGGTGGCATCCTTCACGGAAGTCCGGTAGGCCCACAAGGCTGGGAACAGCATCAGATGCCAATTAGACTTGTGCGTATTTACTTTGTTCACGGCTTCAACTTGACCATTAGATTGTGGATAGTACGGTGTCGAACTATCCTGGCGCAAGCCTAGTTGGGTCGTTAGCTCTGTCATCATGTGATTACGGAAATGCTTTCCGTGATCTGTGACGATAGCTTGGGGGACTCCGAAACGAGTAATGACATGATTGAATAAAAACTGCACCGTTGTGTAACCGTCTTCGTTTAATGTAGGCATCGCTTCGGCCCACTTGGTGAAATAATCCACAGCAATGATAATGTACCCATGCCCCCTGGCCGAACGAGGGTTACAGGATGTATAATCGATGCCCCATTTGGCAAATGGACCTACGGTGAAAACAGGGTGCAGTGGTGCAACAGGTGCACGCATCTTCCGGTGGTAAACCTGGCATTCGTGACATGCTCGTACAGCAAGGATACAATCCTTGAAGATGGAAAGCCAGAAATAACCCGCACGGAGGATCTTCTTAGCGGTAGCATAGCCGGACATATGGCCGCCACAAGCGCCGGAGTGGCAGTCATTCAAAACCCGTTCCGCCTCCTCGAGAGTCAAGCACCGGCGGAGAACAGAGTCAACGCCGAGGCGGTACAGGGTATCGCCCAAGATGCGATAGGGTTGAGCTTGGTGACGAATTCGCTGTCGAGCATCTTTCGATACATTCAGACGGAAGGAAGACGTCTGTAAATATACGATAATGTCCCCATACCACGGGTCGAGGGTGCTGATGAGAAACAGTGTTTCATCCGGGATATGCTCCTCTGAACGAGATGGTGCAGAATGAGATGGTAAGGAACAGAGCAGTTCAGCAAAGACCAGAGATTTCTTAGACTTGGCTGTAGTGAATTCCAAGTCGAACTCTTGGAGGATTACAATCCACTTCGAGTATTTGCCCCCCAGCAATTGACATGACAAAATGTAGGTCATGGGGTTGCAATCCGAGATCACGGTCGTCGTGCGCAACAGGATATAATGACGGAATCGTTGGACGGCACAGACAGCTGCCAATGCCAACTTCTCGACATATGCATAGCGAGTTTCCATATCCAGAAGGTTGCAGCTAAGATAATATACAACATGCTCGGTGCCAGCATCATCATCTTGCACTAAAACCATGCTGATGGTGGTGTCGGCGGCGGCCAGATAGAGGGTGTAGTCACGGTGGTAATTCGGAGGTCTTAAGAGCGGGGCTGAGACAAGAAGGTCTTTAAGACGCTCGAAAGATTCTTGAGCGATAGCGTCCCAGCGAAAGGGCGTGTCTCGCTTTAATAACCGTGTGAAACCCTTAGCCACCTCGGCATAATTTGGAATGAATCATCTGAGAAAATTAGCTTTTCCCTGCAAGCTCTGTAGTTTCTGCAGAGAGGCAGGGGGAGGAAGATTCAAAATGGCCTTGACTTTAAGGGGATCCAGACGGATACCTTCCCGGGAGACGATGAACCCGAGCAGTCGGCCAGATTCTACGCAGAAGACACACTTATGCGGATTGAGTCGAATACGGTAGTGTCGACAGCGGAGAAAGATTTCGCGTAAATGAGATGGATGGTCTTGACGTTTAGCTGAATGAGCTGGAAGGTAATCCAGGTAAGGCTGTACGATGTGTCGGATATCATGAAAAGCATATGACATCGTACGCTGGAAAGTGGCGCCGGCATTTTTAAGACCGAAAGGTAGCTTCTTATAAGCGAAGGTGCCCCAAGGACAAATGAAAGCTGTCTTATGCTGGTCTGCAGGGGCTATGTTGATCTGGTTGTAACCAGAGAAGCCGTCCATAAACGAATAAATCTCGCTTCCTGCGCAGTCATCAATAAGCTGATCAATAAAAGGCGTAGGAAAGTTATCTTTTGGACAGGCGCGATTGATGTCGCGATAATCAACACAGACCCGGATAGTGCCCTGCCTTTTATTCATAGGGACTATATTGGATACCCATTCCGTGAGGGGAATGGCATAAATGAAACCAGCTCGAAGGAGTTTTTCAACTTCGGCCTTGATGGCTGCAGCCTTTCGAGGGTGCACTGGGCGTAAACGCTGACGAACAGGCTTAGCGCCGGGATAAGTAGGTATTTCGTGCACCACAATACTAGGGTCGATGCCGGGCATTTCCTCGTAAGACCATGCGAAAACATCACGGAATTCACGAAATAAAGCGGTATAAAGTTGAACTTCCTCAGGAGTGCATGTGACTCCAATGAAAATATTCTCAACAATCCCTGATTTGACAGAGATGTCGATAGGCCGGGTTTGCGTAATGTTACCCATATTGCCTTCCGAGGACACTTGATATAACTAAACAGGCGTTTGGAGAGGCGGAGATGGGACGCATGAAGCAAACCGCTCGAGACATGCGACCATTTCCGAATGAGGAGGGAGAAACGAAGAGCGATGGTGGTGATCTAACCAAGGGAGCTCCTCGAGAGACATAGTCTCAATGATAGCCTCATCGGAGGGAAATGATTCCTTCAGGGGATCCGAAGTGGCCTCCTCTCCCAACCAAGGGAAGTGGTCATATGAATCGGGAACGCTGCTTGGAAAAGCAGGTTCAGGAGGGGGAGCCGATGCAACGACAATCTCGATGTAGTTGAGCTCGGCAGGACTCAACGGCATCATCTCACCCCAAGAGTGCTCCTGATTCAAGGGAGGGAGAACCCATGGATCAGAACGCACTATAATCATGTTAACGGAGGCGAGATTCAGAGGTGGGAAGGGAAAGACTCCCATCAAGGAGAGATCTTTGAATAATCTGGCACCCACACTCACTAATGACTTGGAGGTATGCTCTACGAATGGCACATTCCCTTCAGAAAAGGACGCAAAAAAGGACAGCTGGTCCACCGTGACGATTCTTCCTTGATGGGGGAAGCGAACGACACGGAACAAGGAGGAAGCCACGGCTTGCATGGCATATGTCCAGCTTCGTCCAAGGAGGAGGTTGTAAGTGAGATTAGTGTCAACGACTTCAACCTCTACTTCTACGGTTTTCCCTTCTAAAGAGATAGGCAATCGCGGGAGGATACCATATGGACGAGATTCTCTTCCATCGAAAGCCTCCAGGGTCATAGGAGATTGGCTCAGAGCAGGAGAACCAATAGCCTTCCAACAAGCAACAGACATGATGCAGGTTGAGGCACCTTCATCAATGACTGTACGATGGATCATTTTGCCATTGATGAGAACCTGTATAAGGAAGGCCACCTGATGAGGCAGTCTCTGTGTGAAACCCTCGAGATCAAAAGAAATTAAATCCGAATCTGCCGGGTCTATGCCACCAATCGCTGATAGCAAGGACTTCCTCTGGGAGGGGTAGCTCTGGAGGACTTCTAATGCGGACATAGCAGACGGAGCCTGAGCTAAGTCCTCGACAATGCTATAATGTTGGGCAGCTCGAGCATTGGGGTTATAAGATGACTTCCTGAGTACACCTTTGGGAGGGGGTCGGGGGATCGTCTCGGTGCTGGGCCGTTCGATGTGAAGGGGACCAAAACTGGACGGAGGAGCGCTGGAGGGAACCTCCGGCTCTTTCCCGGCTAGAGATGGATAATCTTTCACTCGAGTTGAAACATGGATGGGAATCGTTCCAGCCATGAACACTTGAGAACCGAACGAGGAAGAGGACTGAGAAGGATCTGCCACCTGATGCGTCTGCTGGGACGGGAAAGGCTCTTTAAGCACGGCAGGAGGCCCTGGAGCACCTTTCAAAAGCCGACTAACCTCGGACCGCCTAGGGCAATCCTTGGTGTAGTGATCCTCCTCGCAGATGAGACAAGGATACTTAGGCTTCCGTTTGGCTCCTTCCTCAGAGGGAGGTTTAGGAGGGTTCTGCTTGGGCTGTCCAGATTTATCTTTAGCCTTCCCTTTCTTTTTACCTTTCGAGGATTTGTCTGCCACGGTGGACTGAACAGCGTTTACCTCGAAGGTATTCCCAGAAATAGATTGGCCCTGAGGAGCATTCTCGTTAGAGGCGTTCTGTTTCTGCTTCCCAGGGTTCGCGGCCGATGTCTTAGATGATGAATTTACTGAACCAATGACTCCATCAACAGAAGGCTTTGGTGGAGCCTTGGGTTGTCCGGGCCTCGGGGCGTCTGGCAAATATTCATACAAAGTACCTGACTGAGAATACACTAAGTCGAGGTACTGAGCTCGCGCGATCGCTTGCTCCTCAGTTACACATGCTCCCATTGCGATATCTTTTGCAATTTTAGGGACAAAGGAAGTCGTGAACCAGTCGGTCAGGAGTTGATAAGGAATCCAAAATTTAATCAAGCGACGATGCCTTCTCCATTCATGTATATGATCAGAGATGTGCGTAGCCGTATCCTGTTTGAGAGATGTGAGAAGATGGGTCCCAGTCTCGTACCGAATGGGTAACTGAAAATGAGTCAAAAAGGCCATAGCCAACGAGTTGAAATCTGAAAACATACCGCGATTGAGTTCAATGTACCATTTAGTAGCTGAACCAGTGAGAGTCCTCTGAAAGAGGCGAAGCCGGATGGAATCATCAAGCCATGAGTTAGATGAGCACCAAATGTGATAAGTCATTACGTGGGCCTGAGGGTCCTCACCGGCTTTGCCGTCAAACTTTGGACAGTCACCTGGTATTTTGGTCGGAACTGGTGGCCAATACGGATTATGCAAAATAGGGTCGTTTGTTAACTTGGACACATCAGGTAGTTCCAACGTTGCTAAAAATGGTAACTGCGGGTTAAAGGACATCTGTGGCTGTGGATTCGAGGCGACATTAGGGTTCCACCCAGATTGTGGTTGCCCCCACGAACTTTGTCCGGACGGACCCGGCCCAAAAGGGCCTGGCGCGTAAGAATTTTGTCCCGATGGACCTGGTCCAAAAGGGCCTGGCGCATAGGGAGTTTGTCCGTAGGGGTTCTGTCCGTATGGATTCTGGCCATATGCGGACGACTGTCCCTGTATCTGCCCCCCAGCTCCCCATGTACCAGCAGCTTGCCCGGCAGGTGCACCATATTGGTAATTTTGATAAGGAGTGACCTGTGGTTGCTGATAATTTTGATAAGGAGCAAACTGATTTTGCCCCTGGGGTTGCTGGTAGCCATATGACTGCTGGGCCCCATACGAAGCCTGATAGGCAGGCTGCGTTTGGTAAGAAGGTTGATAACCTATTTGAGTTTGAGGCCCAGGGTAATGTCCTTGAACCGACTGGGGTTGAACCATTTGTCCCGAAGGTTGACCTGGTTGGATTTGAGATGGACCTAGTTGGCCAGCAGGATAGACTTGCTGGGCACCAGGTTGTCCATGCGCCACCAAGGGTTGTCCTTGCGGAACGGATGACTGAACTGGCTGGATAGCTGGTTGACGCCGAGGTTGGCCAGCTTGTCCAGGTTGACGATTAGGGCGGACAGCGGGTTGACCTTGCTGTATAGACGGTTGGCCCGTTTGCCCCCCAGTGTGAACAGATTGAGAAGAGGGCTGGGCTTGCTGCATGGCAGGCTGCCCTCCTTGGTGCATGGGCTGAGCAGAGGGTTGGCCTTACTGTATAGTAGGCTGCCCCCCTTGCTCAGAAGGATTCATGAATTGAGCGGCGGGTTGGCCCTGTTGAACATAGGGTTGTCCACCCTGCCCAGGAAGATGACTAGACTGGGCGGTAGGTTGGCCCTATTGTACATAGGGTTGTCCACCCTGCCCAAGAGGATACCCCTGCTGGACTACTGGTTGATTTTGAGGGTTATAAACTGACCCAGTTTGTCCAGATGGGTACCCTTGCTGGAAACCGAGTTGGCTTTGCTGAATGGAAGGCTGCCCTGGTTGTCCAGTAGGTTGACTCTGATGTGAATATGACGGACCTCCAATGCCCGTGGGTTGTCCCTGGTAAGGTTGACTCTGTGGGCCCCCAGATTGTCCTGGGTAAGGTGGGCCATAAAGTGGTTGCCCTTGAGGGGTTTGCACATAGGGTGGCTGGCCTTGATTGGGTGGTCCTAGGGGCTGTCAGGGAGGATCCCGGTTCCCATGGAGAATGTGAGTAGCGGGATCATACGTAACGTTCAACGGTTCCTCGTTTTCTTCGAAAGGACGATGAGGAAGGACCGAAATGGTCTCGAGGTACTCACCGTTTTCATCATAGTAAAAGAGGGGACCTTCGTAATCCGGGTCCGTTATGGGTTGCCCAAAAGCATCATACGGCCCCGCTCCTGGAATGCCACCAGAAAAGGGACCAGCTTGAGGGTTTGCAGACGAGGATGCCGGTTCAGCACTGACAACCGGAGTCGGACGTGCTACACAAACGGTAGGTCTAGTGGGAACTGAGGTAACGGGCGTATTAAGCCCTGACGTAAGGGGTGTACTAAGGGGCTGCGAAACAAAGGGCCCGGTGGAGGCAATAAGATTAGGATCCCATATAGTTGTAGAAGTAGTTCTAGCGGCTATCCTATCCCTCATTGATTGATATCGTGGAGGGAGGGGGGAGGAAGCTGGGATCGGGGTCTCGATGTCTGTCACCACGGGCGTCTCACCGGTGCTGGAAGCTGTCTCATCCATGGGGGAAGTAGACATTGGAGACGACATACCGAGAGGGGTACGAGGGGTACGAGGGGTATAATCGGGCTCCCAGATAGGATTCCAATCTTCTATGTAATCTTCGTCGCCTGGGGCACGTACGTTGATAGGCTGGATACTCGGAACAATAGGGAGAGTACCGCTTACAACTGGTACCTCTGGAGCAACAGAAGATGGAGAACCTTGATGACTTGGACTGGGAGTTGATGGGTCAGCCAAGATGACCAGACCCCTTAGAAAACCTAAAGGAAACTAACGATAAAACCCTACTCAAAACTATCGCACACAAGATCTAAAACAGGTGATGTTATCGTGGACAAATTAATTTTAAGACACAAGAACCAAACTTGACCTTTTCATGTTTCAGGAGTCGAGAAAAGGACGAAAAGATGACTCCAGTCTCCTTCGAATGTTTAATGAGCACGAAGTGACAAGACACTCACAGGCACCTTTTCATTTAGGGAGTCCGAAAAGGATCAAAAGTGACTGCTCTGGAGACTCTAGGTATAAGGTTTACCAAGCAACCCGTAAAACTGCTTATACACCTCAGCAATCGTATGGGAGCCAAAGACTTTCCGTACTGCAGTCAATCTTCCCGAATGCTGTGTTCGGTGCGTTACGGTTCACAAGGCGACAGACTCGGCTTCCTATGGATAAAGGATAAAAGCCTAGTGGGGTCTCCCTATATACGCGACGGTACGTGGGAGCACAGTCCGTGTTAGACCACTATCGAGTCACAGAAGGAGGAATCACCCAACCTAATGTGTAACAACAGTGACTATGTTTAAAGACGCCGGAACACGTCTCTAACCTAGACCTCTAGATATTTGCGTTTAGTTCCAATGCGTTTTTAGATTCATTTGGTTCATTTTACAGTTGATCTTGAGATTAAGTTTCAATTCCAGGCCCTATCGTATGTTCTCTCACAATTACCTAGATGCAAACTACATGCCAAAGAATTTCATTTTGTTCGATGAATTCTAGCTATGAGAAGGTAAAGAATCTTGACCAAACAAAACAAATACAAGCAAACAAGCAAACAAGCAACTTAATGCAGCTAAAGCGAGGAAAGGAAACTTTTCTTTTGAAAATGAAAATCAACGAAATGTTCTTTTCTTTTTCAATTTCTTTTAAGAAAAGCTACTAGTTTGATTTCCTTTCAATGGCACAAAGCATCTAAATGAATTTGGAGGAACCAGAACACCAAGAAAATTACTTAATGAAAGCACACAAAGTTCCCAAAACACCCAGCAAAAACTTCCAAATCAAAAGGAAAACTAAGTTCTGCACGAGCTATGTGATCTAAGCTCGGCAAGACAAGCAAGGATTGCAAGTAAGGAGGAAGCGAAAACCACTCGGAAACACAACCCAAAACACTTCAATAATCACTGAACAAGTGCATGAACAAATCTGAAATTGGCTGGTCAAACAAGCAAACAAGATTCCTACGGAAGGCTTGACACACACACGGCCTCTAGATGCCCTAGGGCTGGAGTGCGAAATCAATGGAGAAAAGCAAACACCCAGAGGATGAGAGTCACAACCAGTCAATTAGAGACTCAACACAATCTAGCAACTATAAAAGTAATGATGGAAACACGAACCAAGCAGCAACAGCAAAGAGGGAGGTATTTGCAAAACCGAAAAGATGAGCAAAACGAAACCCTGCGGAACAAGACTTCGTAAGCAAGCAGCTCAGAGTTCAAATAGTGAAAAACAAGCCACAAACCAAGGGGAGAGAAGAGGGGAAAGTTAAAGGAGTAGGTTCAGTGGGCTGATCTGGACAAAATCAAATTTTATAAGATCAGCGCGGGTGGCCTTCAGCAACTTGGCGCTGACAGGAGGGGTCCCGTAGCAACTTTGCGACGTCAGCGCGGAAATACATGGATAAAGCGCGCTGTCTCGGAAAAACGAGGTCAGCACGGTTATAAATCGCACAGATGCGATGACGGGAAAGACAAAGAAGCAAGTGCGCGACGTCAGCGCGGAAGCACACGTATAAAGCGCGCTGTCTCTAAAAACGAGGTCAGCGCGACTATGGATGATACAGGCGCGATGACAAAGGCAGCACAGAAGAAGGGACGTGACGTCAGCGCGTCTGTTTTTAATTAAAGCGCGCTGAGGGCAAAAACCAATAAAGCCAAAACAAAAACTTCCCAAACCAAAGGTAAAGACCTTTTGACAGTTAAGACACTTCTCAGATGCACCCAGAAAGTTTGCAGGCAGAGAAACAATCCCAGAATCTCGACAAGAGAGAACAATCAAATTTCAACACAAAGATGGACTCAAGAGACAAGAAGGCTGATCCCCAGCGGAGTCGCCAAATTGTTGGAGAGGTAAATCCCCTCTACGGATAGAGGCGATCCCTACTAGCCCAGCAAGGGTCTAGCAACAATCACACAATGCTGCTATGCATGTTCCTAATTACAATTAAACAAGAGGTAAAGAGCACCTACTTGGATTCCTGCGCTGCCGTTCGATGAAGAGATGTTGCCTTCGCTCCTTCGCTTCGGCTGGTCACAATCCTCCGCGATCTTCGCGAATAGATACCTGCACACACGAAGAGGAAACAAACACAAGCGTGAAATCTAGTAAAAGCAACCATACATCGGTCAGAAAAGATGTAATTCACATTTAACCATCGCATATACAAATGAGAATGGAACAATAGTAGCAGTCATCTATTATTCATCAAAATAGAGAAGAGTACAACCAAATGTTCTGACGTCGGTATCCTTCTCAGGAGGGGCCAGTCAGCAAGCGTCTCAAGCATTCACCTTTGGAAGTGATTCTCCCAAGACAAGAAACTCTCTCTCACACTAGCAACACAAAACAACCTTCCCTAAGCTATCAATCACTTCCACACTTAGCACACCAAATACCTATAGTAGCAGCAATCTGAGCACTATAAGCTCTACACAATCCAAGCTATTCCAAACTAGCTGCTTATGGTAATTGTTTAGTCAATTTAGTGTTCCTAAATTGATGTCATTAATTGTCAACCCGGGGCTCGTAAGCTGATGAAGTGAGGGTGTACTATATGTACTTAAGCAACCTCTTTAGAGTTTTTGTCGTTTGGGGGGTGTTGTTTATGGTTAACTTATCTTCCTAAGATGGAGTAATGATTATAGACAGATGAGTGCAAGTGCGTGAAAAGTGAGTTCTAGATGAGTGAAAGTGTGTGATTGGTGATTTCTAATTACTTGCTGAATTTGTAAAGGAAAAGAACTTGAAAGAAATGAATAAATTGAAATGACTTGAAAGTAAATGACCACGTTCTAATGGCATTAGTCTCTACCCATATTGCTGCAAATAAAAGAAACAAGAAAATCACTTCAAGGATTGATGATAATGGTTATCTCCTCCTAACTCCCTGCTTCTACCACATAGTACTGCGTAAAACACGATTAGGAGGTAGCTGAAGACAAATCCAAGAATTGATAAAAACTCTAATTGACAAATTGTAACACTACTAAGCCTTTTCCATCATACTGCTTCCTACATATGTGATTATGTGTAACAAGTGGAAAAAGTATTAGTGCCACAAGCCAAGATTACTCAAAAACAAGCTGCAATTAATTAGTGTTATGTTCTCTTGAAAGATAAGCCATTCATGATAAAGAGAGCATAAATTAGTCAGCATCCAACTTGTAAAACTAAGCTAAAAACTAATCTAGAAAACAAGGTAAAAAGGGCAGCATTACGAATCAGACAACTGCAACTACCATTAGATTTTAAAGCAAATACAACACACTCAATCCCGGGTGAAAACCTGCAAAGAAGCAAATCTGATCAGTGAAAATAAAGGCTGCAGCAATGAAAAGAAGTCAAGCTGTACATAACTCAAGAAAAGGAAATGCTATATGTAAAATAAAGAAATTACAGAAGTATAAACATAAAAATACTTTACAAGGCTAATACGAACAGGGGCCCTCCATTCATACTATCCACAGAAAACTCAGATGCTCTTAAAACTTCAAAACAACACTGCTTCCATTACTTTATATGCAGAAATACATAGTCAAAAAGTGCTGGAACAACTCTTATAAGAACAGAGTTCAAAAACGTGCCAAAATTCTCACAAGTTCATAAACTACAGCATCTAAAAGTTAACATAAGCGTACGCAGACGCAAGTATATATAGGCATCTGCAAGATGGCCTAATACGTAAAGCATAAAACAGAAAATAACTGAGTATCATGCGTATTAAAGGTGCAGTTAACATGTCATAGGCTTCATGGTCGAGCTGGAGGTCCTGGTCGATATGGGCAATGAATCCAGCATTAGATCATGTCCCCCACGGCTTTCAAAACACGGACAAGTCACCTTTTCCACCAACGTGATCAAACAGCTTACGTATCAACGTTAAGCTGCCTTTATTTGACCGTAACTTGACCCCTTTTGACTGGAGGTACAGATGACGTGGCTGGCTGAACTGATGGCACAGGAACCTCGAGCACGTATATTCCAACATGCCCATGTGGCTCGTTCTGCAAAATAGCACGTGGAACCTTGAAATCAACAAAATGGCTGCGGGATCATCAGATGGCTGCGGAATCAGCAGATGGCTGCGGAATCAGCAGAAGGCTGCGGAATGCCTGCAAATACGTCAAAAACTAAACAAAACAATCACCCATTAGCAAAGCTCACTTGATCATGTTTAATGACAACTAATGTAATGATCTGGGTGGAAAATGAGGCAAAAGAGAGAGGAAAGTGATGAAAACAGTAGGTAATGATGGATGATAAGGTGTAAAGTAGAGACTCTACATACCCCCACTACGAGGGCATTGCATGTCCTCATGCAAAAACACTGATTAATCAACCTGCTGTGATGCCTCTGCCAAGACATCCAATCTCCTCTTCTTTCTCTGTGTAGACACATTGACCCTTGGCTTCTTTACTAAGCATCTGAACTTTAGGTTGATCAAGGCTCTGTTTAGCCTTTGGCATTTCTTCCTTAACTTCTTGTTACTTCTTTGCCACAGGCCCAAATGTAACATGGTGTTATCATGAATCATCTTATCCAGTTTGGCTTGCTCTTTCAACTTTTCATTTTCTTGCATGATATGTCGATTTAGAACCTCAATCTCAAAAATTTCCTGTTTTAAGGAATGGACTTGTTGTTCTAAAGGTTGAACATTGCTTGGGCCAGCGGCTGCTTGCTCCAATGTTTCCAGATAATTATACACTTTTTGCTGCTCCGGGTCAACCTCAGGTGACTTTTTGGGACTTGGTTCATAATCAAATTCAGATCCATGTTCATGCTCAAGTTCATGTTCAAACGGACTTTCCTCACGTGGAGGACTAGTCTCAATATGCTCAGTGTGTGAAGGACTTTTCTCTGAGTCAGGACTTGTAGCACCTTTTTGAGGTGAGCTTAAGTCAATGAAGAATGACTGTTTACCCTTTGTGGCCCCTACTTTTCTGTTTTGTAATCTGCTGCTCCTTCTTACAGAGGTGGTACTCTGTTTTTCTTTTGGTACTTTTTGCTTTGGTTTTTCCTCCTTTTTGGAAAGGGCAGTTTTGTGAAGTTTGGCCATTCTTTGAGCTAAGGGTTGAGTGTCTTCCTCACTAGTATCCTCAGGAGTGAGGTGAGTTTCTTGGACTACAGATTTACCTTTATTTTGCTTTCGTTTCTTCCTCCCTTCTTTTCTTTTCTGAGCAATTTCTTGAGCAAGTTCTGAAAGAGTTTCAGTGATAATTCCTTGGGCTGCTTGGTCATCATCTTCAGTAAATCCAGGATCAATTTCCCGTTCAGGATGCTGTATATCAGTTTCCTCATCAAACTGTTCTTGAACAGTTTCCTCTTGGGCAGTTGTTTCAGGCATAGTGGTATCAGGAACAATAGTTTCTGTTTGGGCAGTGGTTTCTTGGTTAACCCCCTCTCCTCTTTTTCTTCTACTTCTTTTTGGTACTTGAGGGGACCCTCCAGAAGTTTCTCCTAATTCTTGAAAATGATTTCTTATGAGAAACCTCTCCCATGTGTCTCTTTTTGATTTCAATTGTTCCTCCACTAGCAATTTCACAAGACCGTGATGATATAAATGTGCTTCAATATTTCTGGGGTTCTTTTGGACCATTGCACACATTTTCTTAAGACTTGAAAATAGAAAGTATGGGAGGTTAATATCATCTCCTAGAAAATGCATCATAACCTTTGCATGATAAACATATAAGACCCCAAATCTTCCTTCACAAGTGAAAAATTTTTGCACTAACAAGAGTAAAGTGGTCCACTCCTCCTTAACATAAGAAACAGGAATCCCTTTGGTAAAGATACTGGTGTCCATACCTGGGTTTTTTAAAATTTGTTTCCACTGCTGATCTTGAACTGATCGGTTCTTAAACCACCTTTCTCCTGTCTGTGGAAGTGAGGTAGCTTGTGCTATGCTGCTTTCATTGACTGTGAATTGTAAGTCCCCTATCTCCACGTGATTATCTTTTTCTCTGAAGGACCTTGCAAAGGCCTTCGTAACCTCCTTATGGTGGCCTCTGAACTTCTGGATGCATGTTAACCAATTTGCCTTTTGCAATGCCTCTTTAACCTGAGGGTAACCTTCCAGAAACTTTGAACCCTCCGGTTCTGCCCTTAAGAGCTTCCCCATTGGCTTTTACAGCTCTGTTCTATTTAAAACACGACTTCAAAACGGCCTTACACAGTCAATTCACGGCTTTGTTCTAGAGTACGGCTTCAACAAGGGTATTACACAGTAAATTCACGGCTCTGTTTTGGAACATGGCTTCAACAAGGGTCTTCACAGTAAATTCACGGCTCTGTTTTGGAACACGGCTTTAAAATGGCCTTGACTTAGTGGATTCACGGCCTCAACACAGTGGATTATGGTTTCAACTTTGAATACGGCCGTAACAGACCTCCACTGGTGATTAGAATTAGCAGAGAGGAAAAACAGAGTAGGGTGAATGATAGCAGCGTAGTGAATTCAGCGTAAATGGAATGAAACAGCGTGAGTGGAAATGAAACAGCGGAAGTGAAATGATATGAGCGTAAGAGGGTAGAAGGGTTATGGAATGATGAATGAAAACGGCTATGTCCTTAGATTTCGGTTTCGGAGTTACACTTGGCTGCGTGAGTTAATGTCATAGAGACGTAGTACATTAGGTTACGTCACCTAAGTACGAGATCTTAATGGAAGAAGCAGCCGTAAGTGGAATTCAAAATCGTGGTAATCAAGGACTGATAGACTTGGGAGATACGTGGGTAAATGGTTACATGACTGGTAATCATTACACTTAGTGGCAAGAAACATAACCTAGAAAACTTTGCATAATGAAATAACTGTAAGTTTAGGATTTGAACCATACCTCAGATTCCCGCTTAGATTTGCCTTTGATGACTTGCCACTAACCCTTCACTGACTTATAGCTGTTGCATGATTATTTTCCATTTATTATTGATGACTACTGAGCTGTAAAGAAATTTCAAACAGACTGTGTTTTTTTTATGCAGGTGCAGAGAGCTGCGGAATCGTTAGATGGCTGCAGAATCTTCAGATGGCTGCGGAATCTGCAGTAGTAGCCCCCGACTGCACAAAAACAACTTTAGTTGTAAAAAAAATGACTTTATTGATGGAATGGAGTGTAGTGAGTGGATGGATGAATGAAAAAAATGAGGTGGAGTGAAAATGAATGAAATGGTGGATGAAATGGTGGTGATGATGAAATGAGATGAAATAAGGGGGGAAAGAGATTTTTTTTTTTTTTTTGGAAAACATGAGGTGTCAGGTGACCCTGATTTTCACCTCAGGTTTTCTGTATGAGACTGCCAATCAGAGATTGGTTTTCAAGCTCATACATTTATTCTTTTTTTTTTCTTTTTTTTTTTCAAAAACCAAAGCTTTAGGCTGATGGAGGAGAAGAATCCTTCTCCACCAGCCTGATTGCAGAATCTTCTTTGAACAATCTGACAAACTCTTCTTTTGAGAATGGCTTCTGGTAGATTTTCAAGCGGTGGCCATTCACAATGAGAGGAGTATGAAATTCATCGATAGTTTTTACTCGAACTGCTCCATTGCTAAAGACTTCATCAATCTCATATGGCCCAAGCCAATGAGTTTGAAACTTTCCTTTGAAGTCTTTGAATTTTGAATCAAACAATAGGGCCCAATCTCCTTTCTGAAACTTTCTTTCTTTGATATGACGATCATGCCATTTAAATCTTTGGTGCTGAACTAGATCGGTCCTTAGAATTGCATCTTGTCTTATTTCATCTAGTTCATTTAGCTGGTCCATTCTGTGTTTTTGAGCTTCTGAGAGGCTCATTCCCAATTGGATTGCCATCTTGAAGGTCTTGATTTGGAACTCAATAGGAAGCAGGACTTCCTTCCCATAAACAAGTTCATAGGGAGAATGTCTTGTTGTGTTCTTCCATGTGGTTCTATAGGCCCATAAGGCTTCAGGGAGCCTTTCCGCCCAATCTCTTCTATGAAGATGAACAGTCTTGGTGATAATGCCTTCAAGAACTTTATTGGTAGACTCCACTTGACCATTGGATTGCGGATGGTAGGGAGTAGATGTTCTGTGCTTGATCTTATATTCCTCCATCAGCTTCTCCATCAAATTAGATGTAAACTGGATGCCTTGATCTGTCACAATTTCCCTTGGGACACCAAAACGAGTGAAAATATCCTCAAAAAGAAATTGAACAACTGAATTTTCAGTGGCAGAAGGCAATGCTTTTGCTTCTACCCACTTAGTAACATAATCAGTACAAACCAGTATATACTTCTTTTGCTTTGATGGTGGATTAATTGGTCCAACGAAATCTAGAGCCCATTTCTCAAAGGGTTCGATGCATACCTGAGGCTGTAGAGGCATTTCATTTGAAGGAGTTGGTTTCCCAACTCTTTGGCAGCTGTCACACCTTTTAACATACTGCTTTGCATCTTTAAAGAGAGAAGGCCAATAATATCCTAGAGAAAGGATTTTATAGGCTGTCCTCTTGTCCGCAAAGTGCCTGCCGCATGGTTCATCATGACATGCCTTAAGGATGTCAGGCATTTCATCTTCCCAAACACACCTTCTGATTATACAATCTGGCCCTATTTTGAACAATTCATTAGAAATCCAAGAATAATGTGAACTCTCCCGAATGATTTTCCTTTTCTCATTAGGAAATAAGTGTAGAGGAAGTTTCCCTGTAACAAGATAATTAGCCATATCTGCATACCAAGGAGTCTTGGTAGTCACTGCAAACAAGTATTCATCTGGAAACTTATCTTCTACTGGAGAATCCTCATTAGTGTTTTGGATTCTAGACAAGAAATCAGCTACTGTGTTTTGCTTTCCAGGTCTATCTAACACAGTAATGTTGAATTCTTGTAAGAGTAAAAGCCATCTTGTAACTCTACCATTAGTGACAGGTTTGTTCATTAAGTATCTTATGGCAGAGTGATCAGTATGGACAAAGGTTTCATAGCCGGTTATGTAGTGTCGAAACTTGTTGATTGCATGTACCACAGCTAAGAACTCTTTTTCTGTAACAGTATAATTTAACTCAGTAGGAGTCAAATTCTTACTTGTGTAATAAATGGCATAAGGGATCAAATCCTTTTGTCCCAAAACAGCTCCTAGAGCTGTATCTGAAGCATCAGTAGAGATGTGGAAAGGGAGTTTCCAATTTGGTCCCCTTAAGATGGGTGCTTCAGATATTCTAGACTTTAAAGCTTCAAAGGCAGATTGACACTCAGGATCCCATTTAAACTCACAGTCTTTGGTAAGCAATTTGAAAAGAGGAGATGCTATCCTAGTGAAGTTTTCAATAAATCTTCTGTAATACCCAGTAAACCCAAGAAAACTTCTAACATCCTTCTGGCAATTTGGAACAGGTAACTTAGAGATGACTTCAACTTTAGATTTATCAACCTTAATTCCATCTCCTGAAATATGATGTCCTAAAACAATCCCTTTAGTAAACATCATAAAACACTTTTCATGACTTAAAGAAAGATTTGTTTCCTTACATCTTACCAGTACTTTTTCCAAATTTTCCAAAGCTTCTTCAAATGTATTACCATAAACTGTGAAATCGTCCATGTATACCTCTACACAATCATGAATCAGATCTGAAAAGATTCCTAATATAGCCCTTTGAAATGTAGCAGGTGCATTGCACAATCCAAAAGGGAGTACTCGGTAGGCAAAAGTTCCCCAAGGACAAGTAAATGTGGTTTTGTCTTGATCTTCAGGTGCTACCTGAATTTGATTGTACCCACTAAAACCATCCAAGAATGAGAAATACTTTTTACCTGCTAAAGTGTCTAGTACCTGATCAATAAAAGGAAAGGAAAATGATCCTTTAATGTTGCCTTGTTCAATTCTCGATAATCAATGCAAACTCTCCATTTACCATTCTTTTTGGGCACTATAACCAAGGGAGAAACCCATTGGCTGTCTGAGATGGGGTAAATGAAGTTTACCTTGAGCAATTTCTGGAGTTCTTCTTTCACGATTTCCCTAAGGTTTGGATTCATCCTTCTTTGTGGTTGCCTAATAGGTCTGCTATTCTCTTCAATGTAGATGTGATGAATACAAGTCTTAGGATCGATTCCTTTCATGTCAGTGTATTCCCATGCAAAGGCAGTGGAATGTTTTTGCAACAGTTTAGTTAATTCTTCTTGTTGTGGTCTTCCCAAGTTTTTGTTAATGTTTAATGTTTTTCCTGGGAGGATTTCAACTGTAGAACTACCAAACTCTTCCATTTAGAAGAGAGACATTTGTCTAGAGGAGAGATATTCAATGTCTGCATCTATCTGAAAATGTTCAGAGTCATATTCTAAAGATACTTCAAAATTTTCTAATGTATTTAGAATTTGACTATCCTCACTGATCTCAGAGATGGTTAGAACTGGTTGTATAGTATCTTCATCCTCTACCCATTCATCTTCTCCTATTTCTGTTATATCTTTTGCTGGGGGATACAAGTTGAACTTCTTGGTGGAATTACCATCTGATATATACATGTCTCCAGACCTACAGCTTATGAAAGCATCAGCTGTGGCCAGCCAAGGTCTTCCTAAAATAAGAGGATGTCCTCCTAGATTGTTCTTGGGAGTTAGAATCATAAAATCAACTGGATATTCCCAATAATCTAGAGAGACTGGAATATCTTCCAATACACCATCAGGTTTAATGATTGATCTATCTGCAAGCTGCAGCAAAGTAGGTGTAAAGAGAAGGTTAGGAAGCTTTAACTGATCCATGGTCTGTCTACTCATGATGTTGATCGCGGCCCCTAAGTCAATCAAAGTATTTGGGATTTCAACCCCATTAATATGAGTTTTGACAATAGGGCTACCGGGATCTACATACTTTTGCATGGTAATCTTACCCATCATTATGTCTGCAATTTTTCCAACTAGATGTATCCTTTTAGTATCTCTCGTTCTTTTTACTGTTTTCTTCAAACTCAACTCCTTTATTGTCTTCGCTAGAATGGGAATTTCCTTAATGGCTTGTAACAAGGGGATCTTGATACATACATTCTTCAATTCATCTAGGAAGTTATAGTCAGGCACCCATATCTGCTTTTCCACCCCTTTGTTAATTTGCAATCTTTCAGGAAAGGGAGGTGTAGCTAAAGGTGTAGGTTGCTCAACTATGGGAGTTGTAGAGGTTGATTCTTTTTCTTTTTGGATATTTTGGTTTTGAAGTGATACTTCAGAACCTTTATTGACTTTGAGAGATTCCTCCGCAGAAATGCTTGGTTGTTGAACACTTGTGGAAGGTTGATCTAAGATTCTACCTGATCTAAGTTGTACTTCATTAAGAGGAACAACCATGTAGGTAGGGAATGGTTGACCTTCCATCATGTAAGCATTTTGAGGGTTCCTATTATTTGGATTTGGTAATGGCTGAGAGGGAAGTTGATTAGATTTCTGCTGGGATTGAAGTGCTAATTGAGAATTTTGATTTTGTGGAGGAGGTTGTTGTTGTTGAGGGTATGGCAATGATAGTTGTTGACCTTGGTTTGGAAGTTGGGGAGCTTGCTGATTCTGAAATGATGGGGGGTATTGATAGAATTGAGCAAATCTCCCATAGGGATTTTGCATGCTTTGCATCCATGCTTGGAAAGCATTTTGAGGTTGAGGCCAAGGTTGTTGCCAAGGATTCCAACTTGGTTGGGATTGAGAATTCATAGAGTTGTTAAACCGTTGATTCTGTTGTCCTTGCCAAGGTCTCCTTGCAATAAAATAGAGAGATTCAAGTGTATCTGGATCTTCTTGAAAGACTGCTTTGAGGCCAGGGATTGAAGGACAATCCTTGGTCTCATGAGTTTCTGAGCAAATTACACATGTTTCTACAACGTGTGCATCTAAGGGACATTCCCTTAAAGCATGTTTCTTTCTACATTTCGGGCAAAAGATAGCCAAAGCCTCAGCTTCTGCTTTTTGTTTATTGTGAATCTTAAGGGTATCAAGTTGTTCACTAAGACTCCCTAAGATGTCAGTTTTAAATTCATCAAGCATACTGTCGATTTCAGCCCTACTCACTGATCCTGTTGCAGATTTATTCGCCCTAAGGAGAGAAGGATCTCTAGGCCCTTTTTGAGTTTTTGATTTGCCCCTTGAGAGATGGATACAAAGTTCTGCTATGTCATTGAGAGAAAGTTGAGAAATATCCCCTTTCCCCATCATGTTTAAGATGTCTATCCATTCATCCCTGATGGCTTTTAATAAGAGGGCTTTTAAGGTCTCTTCATCCAAGGTATTCATTTTTGCTCTTTTCAAGTTATATTGAAATCTTTCAAGTAAATCTTCTAGACTCTCATCTTCTTTTTGTACCATTTTAAAAACCTCGTCCTTGTGATTAGTAGGCATGCAATAGTATAAATACCTATCCAAAAATGTCTGTTTCATCTCATCCCAAGTCCTAATGGATTGAGTGAGTAACCCCATGAACCATTTCAAGGCTTGATCCTTCAGTGTTGAAGGGAACAACTTGAGTTTCTGAGAGTCATCCAGGTAGTCATAAGTTCGACACACCACTTCAAACTCAAATAAGAATGTTTCAGGGTCCTCAGTCCTTAACCCATGGAAGTTAGGGAGGACAGATGGTGATATATTTTTCATAGTGGCTCGGGAATCCTCATCAACAATGGGAAACCCAAATGAATTATCACCATTTCTATTTCCTCCCCCAAAGGGACCTCTACCTCCCTTATTGTTATTGTTATTTCCTCCTCCTCCTCTACCTCTACCTCTATCTCTACCTCTTCCTTCTTCCTCTGCCATGATGATTCTCCTAGGGATTTCAAAATCTTCTGGTTCCTCTACAAAAGGTGAATGAGAAGAGATTTCTCCTTCTTCTTCAGATGATTCCAATTCCTCAATTACAATTGGTCTTCCTGTAGGAGAAAGAGAAGAGTCTCTTCCTGGTTCAAACTCAATAGAAGGTGTAGGAGAGTCAACTCTTGGCTCTTGAATTCCAGGAATTCTAGGACTAGGAGTTTCGGTTGGAGATAAGGGGGGTGTCTCTTGTCTATCCCTTGAAGCAGATGGACTTGTAAAAATTGAACTTCAAGCTCTAGCTAAAAACCGTCCTCTAGAATCTCTAGCTCTATGCATGTCATTTTTATTTTTTCTTCAAGTCAAGTTAATAGTTCTTTTTCTGATCTTCCAGTTCACTCTAGGTGCAAGAAGAGAGCATACTCAAGAAACTACTAAATCAATAACTTTCTCCTTTCTGATCCTCCAGATCACTTTAAAGTGCAAGAGGAGAGCATACTTGGATAGGTTATTAACTTCTTTCCTTGAAATTTTTTTATGTTTTTTTTTTCTCTAAGTATGGCTACTTAATTTCACTTCCCCGGCAACGGCGCCAAAATGTTTAGTCAATTTAGTGTTCCTAAATTGATGTCATTAATTGTCAACCTGGGGCTCGTAAGCTGATGAAGTGAGGGTGTACTATATGTACTTAAGCAACCTCTTAGAGTTTTTGTCGTTTGGGGGGTGTTGTTTATGGTTAACTTATCTTCCTAAGATGGAGTAATGATTATAGACAGATGAGTGCAAGTGTGTGAAAAGTGAGTTCTAGATGAGTGAAAGTGTGTGATTGGTGATTTCTAATTACTTGCTGAATTTGTAAAGGAAAAGAACTTGAAAGAAATGAATAAATTGAAATGACTTGAAAGTAAATGACCACGTTCTAATGGCATTAGTCTCTACCCATATTGCTGCAAATAAAAGAAACAAGAAAATCACTTCAAGGATTGATGATAATGGTTATCTCCTCCTAACTCCCTGCTTCTACCACATAGTACTGCGTAAAACACGATTAGGAGGTAGCTGAAGACAAATCCAAGAATTGATAAAAACTCTAATTGACAAATTGTAACACTACTAAGCCTTTTCCATCATACTGCTTCCTACATATGTGATTATGTGTAACAAGTGGAAAAAGTATTAGTGCCACAAGCCAAGATTACTCAAAAACAAGCTGCAATTAATTAGTGTTCTGTTCTCTTGAAAGATAAGCCATTCATGATAAAGAGAGCATAAATTAGTCAGCATCCAACTTGTAAAACTAAGCTAAAAACTAATCTAGAAAACAGAGTAAAAAGGGCAGCATTACGAATCAGACAACTGCAACTACCATTAGATTTTAAAGCAAATACAACACACTCAATCCCGGGTGAAAACCTGCAAAGAAGCAAATCTGATCAGTGAAAATAAAGGCTGCAGCAATGAAAAGAAGTCAAGCTGTACATAACTCAAGAAAAGGAAATGCTATATGTAAAATAAAGAAATTGCAGAAGTATAAACATAAAAATACTTTACAAGGCTAATACGAACAGGGGCCCTCCATTCATACTATCCACAGAAAACTCAGATGCTCTTAAAACTTCAAAACAACACTGTTTCCATTACTTTATATGCAGAAATACATAGTCAAAAAGTGCTGGAACAACTCTTATAAGAACAGAGTTCAAAAACGTGCCAAAATTCTCACAAGTTCATAAACTACAACATCTAAAAGTTAACATAAGCGTATGCAGACGCAAGTATATATAGGCATCTGCAAGATGGCCTAATACGTAAAGCATAAAACAGAAAATAACTGAATATCATGCGTATTAAAGGTGCAGTTAACACGTCATAGGCTTCATGGTCGAGCTGGAGGTCCTGGTCGATATGGGCAATGAATCCAGCATTAGATCATGTCCCCCACGGTTTTCAAAACACGGACAAGTCACCTTTTCCACCGACGTGATCAAACAGCTTACTTATCAACGTTAAGCTGCCTTTATTTGACCGTAACTTGACCCCTTTTGACCGGAGGTACAGATGACGTGGCTGGCTGAACTGATGGCACAGGAACCTCGAGCACGTATATTCCAACATGCCCATGTGGTTCGTTCTGCAAAATAGCACATGGAACCTTGAAATCAACAAAATGGCTGCGGGATCATCAGATGGCTGCGGAATCAACAGATGGCTGCGGAATCAGTAGAAGGCTGCGGAATGCCTGCAAATACGTCAAAAACTAAACAAAACAATCACCCATTAGCAAAGCTCACTTGATCATGTTTAATGACAACTAATGTAATGATCTGGGTGGAAAATGAGGCAAAAGAGAGAGGAAAGTGATGAAAACAGTAGGTAATGATGGATGATAAGGTGTAAAGTAGAGACTCTACAGTAATGGTGGCAGTTTATATAGGAGAAGGAGTCTCCTAAAAAGGTGGAAGGATGAGCTTATCCTTGAGGGAAGTGGTTGCAAAGGGTCGAACAGACATGCCATAGTAGGGAGTCGATACTCACCAAGCCAACAACCAGGCCTGGAATAATCTGGAAGGCTGGCTGTTGGAACAAATTCGCCCAAACAGGATCAGCGCGAATTATAAGGCAACTGACGCGCTGACGGCGTGCCTCAATAACCGGGAAAGTTATGTCAGCGCGACTTAATACAAGCAGAGGTGCGCTGGCGACCAGCGCGGAAAAGTCGTGTGCTTCCGCGCTGGCAGCGCACGGAATACACTAAGAGCCGCCGGTCAGCGCGGATAGTTTAGAGACAGACGCGCTGATGAGGAAAACTTTGGAAAAGTGGGTTTTGGGCTAGTTCAGAAGGCATGAACTTGATTGTTGTGAATTCTTGACACAGCAGGGTAACTGACAGGGAGGCAGTGACAAATTGCTGTGTAACACAACCTTCGATGAAAACGATAGTTACTAGATTTTACAACGTCATAACATGTCTCTAGCCTAGACCTCTAGATGTGTTGCGTTAGGTTCCAAAGCATTGTTAAGTTCATTGAAATTTATTTTAGAGTTTATCTTGCTTAGAAGTTTTCCTTTCAAGGTTCGCCACGTGATGTAGATGTAAAATTCCTAAATATGCAATCTAAAATGATAAACAATCGTTGTTTACTTTTTAGCAATGAAAATCCTAGCTACTAAGGAAAGAAGATTACGATTTCCTTCAAACAGAGAGAAAAGAGCACACACTAAATTCACTTTTCCTAAATCATTTTTCGCACACAGTCTAAATACAAATGCAAATGCATGTATTTGTTTTTCATTCCCTTTAATGTGAAGAATGCAGAAAAGGAAAATTGAGTATAGATCTGAAATATTTTCTTCAAAGCGACATTTCGACAATTTCTTTTCAAAATGAAAGAAAGACTAAAGCTTTCGACACTTCAAATATTAACAATCCAAATCAAATACACATCAAAAGGTTCAATCGACTATCTAGAGAAGGAAGACTTTACAACACTTCTCTTCTTTGACACAAAACGACAGCTAGGACATTTTTGCACCAAAACGACAGTTCGATTCGAGTAAATTTTTGACTAAGGATCGTAAATGATGGACAAATACATAAAAATATTTACTAATCCTAATAAATGGAGGCTGGACTATGCAAATCAAGGAGGCTTCAGCAATGAGATACTGATCACAAGTAGAAAAACAACTAAATAGAGCTAGAAACAAGGACAAAAAACCCAAATTTCAAAGAGAGAAATAGGATTACACAGTCATCGCACTTGTGCTTCACAGAAACAAGGATGCATCTCGCTTGCTACACACGGGAGGTGCGATGCATACTGGCTTCCAGTGATGGACAATGCGATGGGCTGGGGAGCAAACCTGAGGTGGTTTTTTGCTCAAATTTGCAGCTGAGTTCAGTGATTTAAGCTGAGCTATGATGGACAGTAAAAAAACAAAGTACAGGGGTATGATCTTAGGAGGTTATTGAGCTACCACAAGGGCGTTTAGAATGCTTGCAAGTCAGATGTTCAGCTCATAAACTAAACTGGAGGTTGACTGAAGCAACATTCATCTACTATGCACTTATAGAGCAAGAGCAGTTCAAAGGCTATCTGGCTAACTTCAGGCTCCATCTATAGTTTATAAAGCAAACAACAATAACAAACAAACAAACTATTCGCTCCCCAGTGGAGTCGCCATTTTGTTTCCAGGAAAACTAGTGTCTTTTCGATCTGCTAGTCCCACTAAGATTGGCAGCTATCTTAGAAACAAACAATCAAAGCAATTTGTGATTTCCTCTATGTATGATAGATAAGAGAGAATCAAAGGACCAACTTGGATCTTTTGCTTGACTCCTTGCTCGATTTCTCTCCCCTTTGATAGAGCTTGCAACTCCTATCCTACTTGTCCCGCTTAGAGAATACTTGTAGAAACAAAGTAACAGAACACCATCAAAGCATCTCGATCTATTATATCATAAAAAATGTAGAATTAGAAATACATTGAACATACAATGGCATTTACAAATAACAAGATTCACAAGCACATGATTGTATGGAGGAAAACTCATAGAAATTTATTAAAATAGAATGGAGAATCACAACCCAGCTGTCTGATCCAGCATCATCCTCCCAGCATCAAAGCTCTCTTCACCTCATGAAAAACAAGATCACCCAACAATGCAATGCTTCTTCTCAAAGACAAATTATCAGCACTTCCTTACAAATTACAAAATTCCACCCTCCAGATCTCTCAGATGAGGGATCCATTTATAGATGTTTGTAGAGGTGTGGGTCATCTCTGGGTTTTTGATTAGTTTCATTCCACTTGTAGTTCTTAGTTCCACTTGGAGATTTCTTGGATCTCTTACTCATCCCTGGGTGAATTCAGAGAGGCAAGTGTCATAGGAGAAGTTTCTAGAAGATTCCATGAGCATCCACTTAGCAAATTGTCTCAGAAATTTTTCCATTCTCACTCATCGCACCTCACAGAAGGCTTCTTCAGTATGCATCACACCTGGCTAGTGTAGGAGTCAGTATGCATTGCACACTGACAGTGGAGTAGTCAGTATGGTCCAGTTTTGGCCAGTTCTGAGTGGCTTTTTTAGGTGGAAATTTTGGGGAATGATGTAATCAATTGACTATGATCCTTTACGGTATGAAACAACAATTTTAGGGGTTAAAGAGCCCTTGGTTTATCGACATATAAGAGTGGGGTTGCAGTGCCCAAATATGTCTATAGCACTTGGGACCTTTGACAGACTGTAAGATTATCTATAGAAGCTACCAAGTTATACACATGTTCATCTATAAATATCAATTAACGAGCTATGTAAAGAGTATTACCCCAAGTCTCCTTCTAGATTTGTTTGGAGATCGCAATGCAACCAAGAGGAATTCCCTCAAAGCCGGCTCCAAATCAATTTCTGCACAAAGGAAAGGCAAATACAATCATTGCATACAACCTGAAAATCGATATATGAATACACAACGAACATATATTTGCATACAACTAAACTACTCACACACACAAGTATCGAATGCACAACTTAATGAACAATGTTACCGACACTATGGAGGAGGGAACACAACTGCAGTTTTGTATTAATAACGAAAGAGTGATTACAACCATCCATTGTATCAGTCTTCCTTTGTCCCTTCCGCTTCTCTCTCTCTCTCCCTTCTAGCTCACTTCTTCAGATATGAGATGGATCTCAATAGCTTAGTAGGCTATCCTTTCAAATTCTCTGACCCCTTTCACAATGACCCTCTCACTACTTATGTAGCAATCGAGATAGGGTTGCCAAGCTCCTCATAGAGTTCACTAGGACAAAAGCAATGAACTTGGTCTGCTTTTCAGCTCTTTCCCTTTTGCCTTCTTTTTCAGATTGGAATTTCTCCAAATAGTTTGATTTTTGGATGTTTCCTTGCTTTTCTTGAGCAAATTTAAGGACAAATATCTAGATATTTATGAGTCAATTCGTTGGTTTGACCCTTGGAACTTCCCTTAGTTTCACTAACTCTACCCCTGGTCTAACAAATTGAGTTAGTAGAGTCACTAACGCACCCTTAGGCTTGGTAACAAGCTTTATAAAGCAGGTTTTCAATGTGCAACCAACGTTAGTGTGGAATCAAGGCCTGCAATTGTGGTCTTTGCTTCAGTCATGCTGTTCTTCACCTCTGAGTTGATGAAGAGGTCATTTTGTTGTATAACAGATGCCCCCTAAAGTATGGGATCAGAGGTAGAGACGATGGCCAAAATACTTTACTAAAACTATAATTTTTCTATCGAAATGAGAGAGAGAGAAGCTTTGGGCGGCAAGGAAAACCTGATACAACACATATATATAGAATTGCTAAAATCATGTCTTGAGTCGGGTATACCCATGCTCAGTAGCTATGTTAGAGTGATTTTATCTACAGAGATATGACCATGCTGGTCGCCGATAAGAACAATGCGAGTCCAGTGTCATAATAGGATCATCCTGAAACAACTGTCTCCAAAAAACAATATCTGCAGCTTGGGAGAGGAAACAAGGCTGAATGATGCAAGCCTCTATCCAAGGTCTTGATTTCCGCTTCACTGAACAACATAGATCGATACATGTGAAAAATATGTGTTGATGTCGAACATGCACGAAATCATCTGATTACCAGTCAATAATGGAGACCGTTAATAGACACGAGGAAGACAACTGATAATGGCGATGGTCTCCAAGATGCACAGTGTAATTCAACGAGTGTGAAAGATGTCTTTGTCATCGAGCACCCGTAGAATCGCTTAACCAACAGCCAATAATGAGAACCCCTGATCAAACACAAGGTAACCTGCCACTAATGTCTGCAAGTACCAAGGCACTGAATGTGTTTCTAGTTTATCTCCCTAGATAGAGTGTTGAAGTTGATAGGAAGAAACCTGTCAAAAGGTAGGAAATAATGTGTCCTACATCAATCGACACGAAACGGGACAAGAATGATTTTGTTTTTTGAGGAATCTTTTGAGCATTTAGATCTAAACAAAGTAGGGCATGATGAAAGGATATGTTTAATGGGTTGATGGAGGAAACAAATGGGTAACCCTTGAACAATAGAAGGCACGACAATGGTTTTAACCAGACAACACTAGACTCATGAACACTACAGAGTGTTAGGATACAGAGACGCAATTACATCAGGGTATATAGAATAAACTCATAGGATGGTAGGGTTCATATTGAGAGGCCATCAAAAGGAGGTTTATCTAAGGGAGTGCCATGTTCAAGTCAACGACTACTGCCAAGCCACACTTTCTAATATGGAATACAATTGTATTATCCACATTCACCATCTGATTAATGTAATGAGTCCAGACAGCTAAACTCATCGATCTTTTCATGTTTAAAGAGTCTGAAAAGGACCATAAAAAGAATGACTTATCTGATTAGTTTAATGAGTCCAGCCAGGCAAACTCGTCGATTTTTTCATGTTTTAAGAGTCTGAAAAGTATCGTAAAAAGAACGACTCTATATCTTGTCTGTGTAATTTAAAGAGTCCAGACTAGATAACTCAGTGGTATTTTCATATTTAGAGAGTCTGAAAAGATCATAAAGTGCAACTCCATGGTGGTCCCTTTTCCATAGTTGTTAATCAGGTGCAACAAAAGATTAATAGTATACCCGGATCAGTTACTTTTCCGTTAGTTAATCTATTGAATCCAAATAAAGTGAAACCTACTATCAATAGATGTCGACCTCATTTTTTTACGAGTAATATGTGTCGGACTAAACTCGTTTTTCGTCATCAATTTTTAATGAGTCGTGCGACGACAAACTCAATACCTTCATCAAAATTTTTAATGAGTCAGATGAAGACAACTCAGGGTATCTTTTTCAGTTTAGTGAGCGAGAAAAAGAGGGAAAAGAATGACTCATCCATTCTTCATAGTTTTAATGAGCTCGAAGGAGAGGAAAACTAGGGGATTTTTCGATTTAAGAGCGAGAAAGGGTCCCAAAAAAGAAAGTGCTCTTGCTACTGTCGTATATTTTTAACTAGCCCGGTAACAAAAACTCAGGATTTTTCAGTTTAACGAGCGAGAAAAGTACCTAAAAGAATGCTCGGGTCATCTTTATAAAGTTTAACGAGCCTAAAGACAAAGCTCGGGATTTTTTCAGTTTAAAGAGCGAGAAAAAAGCACCTAAAAAGAATGCTCCTTCGGTCTTTTTCAGTTTAAAGAGTTGGAAAAAGATAAAAAAAGAGTTGCTCAGAGCATTGTCGTATGGATTTAACGAGCGCAATGATGAAAACTCGGAGATGTTTCTATTTTTTAAAGAGCAATAAAATGTTTCAAAAAGTGCTCTAATATCTTCGTTGTAGTAGTTTAACAAGCCCAAAAAAGGAGATGCGAGGTTTTTCGGATTAACGAGCAAGAAAAATACCATAAAAATAATGCTCGATCTTCTTCATGGTAGTTTAATGAGCCTGAAAAAGGAGACTCAAGTATTTTTTCAGATTAACAAGCAAGAAAAATACCATAAAAAGAATGCTCGGTCTTCCTTGATCTCATGCTTGACAATAGAAGGGTCTATGCCATGCATTTCCTCATAAGACCAAGGAAAAACATCGCGGAAGTCCCTAAACGGGTAGGTGAAGCTCACAATTTCCTCAAGATTGCGATTGGCTCCAATCTATATGTGTTCCATGATGCCTATCTTGATAGAAATATCAATGAGCAATGTTTTTGAAATATTTCCCATGTTTCCTTCCGCCTCCAAAGTTTGGAGGATCGTATAGGGTGAGGAAACAATTTTTGTTATGTCAGGGGAAAAGATTTGCAGAGGCATATGTCCAAATCAGATATCAGAACATGATGGTGCGAGTCCTCCCAAGGTCGCTCTTCTAACCTCGTGATCTTTCTAATAGCTTCGTCCATAGGTAGGACTTGATTGAGTGGATTGAAAGAAGGAGCGGTTATGGGAGGGGCAGTGGTACCATTGGTCGAAGCCAAAGTGACTGGAGATTCAGATGCAAATTGAATGGCTTGGTAGACCGATTCAGCTGGTGACAGTGGAATTTTCTCTCCGTATGTGTCAATGTCTGAAGGAGCCAGTAGGATCCATGGATTAGTCTTTTCATGAGGAATAGATGAAAGCATATTGACCATCTGTGAAACCCTCAGCGGCTGAAGAGGGAAACAACCCATGAGGGAAGAAGCCTTCAGTAGACCGGTACCTAAATTGACGTAATTGTCAGTTCCACCTCCTACTAGGGGTATGGAGCCACTTGGTAATGGTGAATAATCAGGGGTGCAGAAAGACAACTAATCTATTGTAATTATCTGTCTATCCAAAGGAAATTGGATGATGTGAAAGACAGTAGATACGACGACTGTCATGGCATATGTCAAATTGTGACCAACAAGAGATTATAGTCAATTTTTCTATCTACGACTTCTACGTCCAACATTACAGTTTTCCCAGCCAAAGTGATGGGAAAACTGGCTAGTTATCCTTTTGGGATAAAGGTGTGGCCGTCGAAAGCTTTCAGGGAGTTCGACGGTGGGGATAGGGTTGGAGAACCCAGGGAAAGCCAACATGAATCCAACATGATGCAGGTTGAAGCACCTTCGTCGATGACAGTTCTGTGTATACCTTTACCTTTCGAAATTATATGCACCTGGAATGCAAGCTGGTGAGAAAGGGGAGGTTTACACTTGTCCATGTCGAAAATAGAAAGCATGGAATCCTCTGGGTCAATACCACCAATAGTCGAAAGCAAAGCTTTTCGTTGTGTTGGGCATGTTTGTAATACTTCGAGCACCGACATAGCCAACGACGCTTGTACCAAATCTTCTACAATGTTGTAGTTTTTGGCGGCATGTGCAGATGTATTATGCGTTGTGCGTCAAAGTGCCCCTTTTAGGGGTCGAATTACAAGATCCTCAACCAACCTTTCAATATGCAAATCGTTGGGCGGTGGTGGGTTTTGACCTGAGGATGGTTCTACTATAGAAGCGACAGGAGCTCCATAAGATTTGGCTCTTGTGCCGAGTTCTACCGTTTCAAATGTGAAAATGGTAGAAGATCTTTCACCAGTTGAAGGATGATGCGAACCATCGTTTCCCCCTTATGAGGGTTGCGGTTGGTTTGCAATAAGGTTTTGTTTTTGCTGAGCGGGAAAAGGATTATTCAGGACATTGGTGGTCCTACCAGTATCCTTTCTAGCAATGTATTCTGTGCATTCTTGAAGACGCAGACAACGCCAGGTCATGTGGTCTTCAGCATAGAGTTTGCAAGGAAATGTGGCAGGTTTATCCTTTCCATCATTAGTAGGCGCAACAGCCTTCTGTTTTGGGTTTGGCTGCTTTATTGACTACTCTTCAGAAGGAGTGGTCTTTTTCTTTTTCTTTTTTTTCTTACCGCTGATATTTTGTGTAGACTGCACAAAGTTTATCTGAGTTGTAGGAAGAGTAGTCGATTTAGTAGTAGTGGAAGCATTGAGGTTACTAGGAGCATGGGGGATTATGTCGTAAAGAGTTCTAGATTGTGAATATATAAAATCTAAGTGTTGGGCACGACGTATGGTTTGGTCTTTCGTGACCACACCACCTAGAGTGACATCTAGCGATTTGCGGGAGTAAGGACCTGCAGAACCAGTGCGTTACAAGAAAGTCTAGAAGGGGAGCTTTGACTAACCTCCGCCTATGTCTCCATTCATGATTATGATTAGAGATGTGGGTGGCAGTATCGTGACGAAATGAAGTGAGGAGCTCTATCCCAGTCTCATAGCGAATCTATAGCTAGAAGTGCTTTAGGAATTCCATCACTAAAGTATAAAAGGTGTTTACTGATGCGCGTGGTAACTCAATATACCATTTCACTGCATTGCCAGTGAGGGTGTGGGGAAAAAGATGTAACCAGACACTATCATCCAACATAGAGTTTGAAACATACTATAGATGGTAGGTGGTGATATGGGTGCATGGATCCTACCCTTGTTTTCCATCGAACTTTGGGATGTCCGTTGGTATTTTATGTGGGATCAATGACCATTGTAAGTTGTGAAAGATGGGGTCATTTGTCAGCTTGTATAAGTCGGGTATGTCCAACGTTGCCAAGAAAGGTAGAGAGTTAGGTGCCCTCGACTCGGACCATGGTGATGACAGATGACTTGAGGAGCTTTGCGCTCCTCCCATCGTTTGGTTCCCCATATTATACGTGGGTTGCGTGGTGTAGCAGGTGCTTTGAGGTATGGTGTTGTAGAGTGGATTTCCATGAGGATTTTGATACTGGGGTATAGTGTTGCCCCCAGTATATGCGGTGCCCCCTTAACTTGTTTGAATATGTGAGTAGGGTGCCCCCATGGATTGGTTGGGAATCCCTTAAGGATTCCCGCCTGACGCGGCACTGACCATTTGTCCTTGATTGACAGAGGAAATACTCATGTCAATTAGCGACTGACCATGCATGCTAGAGAACAGAGGGGGAAATGCTATGTTCCATACTGGCATGTGCATATTAGGAACCCCCCTAGGTATATGAATCTGGGGGTTTGAATTGTACATTGGCGGCCGACCATATTGTTGGTAAACGGGAATCGCGGCCATAGTGCCGCATTTAGTGTTATAGCGAGCACTTTATGTGGCACTTGTCGAAGGTATGCAGTTCGACACCCTAGGGGTGGAACCCGACATTTGGTGGGTTCCACTTGTAGGGGGTATCATGTGAGTGGTTGTACCTGGGACAAACAGGATAGCAAGATTCACTATTACCGGTGTTGTGGAGATTGTCGATTGGGGGAGTGGTGAAGGACCAAAAGTGTCCCTAAAGTCCCACAACCCATATGTCATTGATGGGATAGATGGAAATGTTCCACCTACTGAAGCAGGAAGTACAGGTACCATGGAAGCCAAGATAGGTTCCAATGGATTCGTGAGCGGAGGGTTAAAGGGAGGAAGAAATCCTTTGATTAATAAATCCTCTGGAAAACTTGAATCATCAGTTGTCCACACAGATCCCGTGTGAGATCTAGGAGACTGATCCCCTGAAGATGGGGAATCTGGTTCAATGGAACTCGAAAGATCTTCCACAATGAATGGAGGAAGTCCTAAAAATCGTCTGTAGTGACGAGGAGGGCCAGATGTAGCCACGGTGACCATTAATTTTTATCAAATAAATTTTATCATGATATTTGCTTAAAGTATAAAAAATTATAGCACTCAGGTACCTAAAAATATAAAATATACACTAAATATATCAATCAACAAACAAAGGGAAATTGCCTTGTTTGATAAGCACTGATCACCGAAGATTAAGCCCAGTATCTCAATGAATAACAGAGAAGGATGGCCAAATGTATGGCTACAGTTACTCTAGAGCTTCGCCCGAACCTCAGATTGAGGGGCCAAGTACTCTCGTGAAGACGAGCGCCCTCCCAAAAATTGAAGACAGAGTAGATTCGTCTATGTTAGGTACCAGGACAGCCCATCCCAGTCACCTTGTGTAAGTCCCTATAAGTTTGGCCACTAGAGATACCTAAGATCACAGACACCACCAGGGGAGACATAGTCGTAGACAACATGTTGTGTGGGCAGGATACCTGAGTCCCTGACTCAGTTCCGAAATCCCCGAAGGGACCCCCAATACACAAAATACCCAAAGGATTTGTAAGAGAAGGCGAGCTACCTTCAATTACAGTTCGATGTTGTCTTGTATTTCACTCCACTTTTACTGGAGTGGTCCTGGTAGTATGAGTGTAGAAGGAATTTTCGCTCGTTAATGACACTAGTTTTGGTTTTCGACCTTGGGTAGTTCACTCACATGCTTATCCCAAGATCCTAGCCTAGCTAATGTTGGTTTGCTCAAAAGAGTAACTAATTAATTTTAATGTAAATTTTATGTGTACTTGATTATTGTCTTCGGTAGGGGATTTGACGTATGAAATATGGTGAGAATCTTTACTCAATAAATCATGCAACAACAATTCTTTGTAAATTTTTTTTCAATTTAATGAAAACAAGTTGTTTTCTACATATTCATCTTTTTCACATATTCATAGTTTCTTCCATGCATCTTCAGTCTTTCAACACATGCATAACCAAGGAATTCTTTTCCAATGTTTTGAAAAAACCACTTATAACCAAAATGAAGCAACTTATAACTATTTAAACAGAAGGATGAATGAAAATGATGAGTCTTTCTTTCAGAAAAAATGTTTTTTAAGAGAGAAAAAACCAAATTTTTTTCCTAAAAATAAATTTCTAGGACACCAATTTTGCTAACATAATACAATTACAGATCTTATTTCAGCCCATGAGAAGATTTTCCATCCCTTTTGGTCCACAGATACTACTGAAAATCAAGGCAATGGGAGACTAACGCTCTGTAATAGTGGCTACAGAGAGTTAGTAGGCCCACTAACGCTCCCTGCACACAGGCACAGTGCTTTATAAAGCTCCATGTAGCATGCTAACCTGCGTTAGTGTGGGAAATCATTCAAACAGAGGGCTTTCAAGATCAGTTTCTGAGATGAATGTAATCAAGTAACATGCACCAAGGTTCTCGGTGGATCAAGAAAGTATTTGAAGAAGTAGGGTGCTCTTAGAAGGAGGAGAAAACCGAGAAGAGTCTGGGTAAACTGGGAACTAGATGTATAGTCCCCAACGGAGTCGCCAATTCTGCTATGGGGTAAAATGCACGATGTATGGAGAATGAAAACTACCATAAAATGCCTTCCTCGGACCTTCGACAAACTGTAAGATTATCTACAGTAGCTACTAAGTTATACACATGTTCATCTACAAATATCAATTAACGAATTATGTAAAGAGTATTACCTCAAGTCTCCTTCTAGATTTGTTTTGATATCGCAATGCAACCAAGAGGAACTCCCTTAAAGCTGGCTCCAGATCAATTCCTGCACAAAGGAAAGGAAAACACAATCACTGCATACAACCTAAAAACCGATATATGAATACACAATGAACATATATTTGTATACAACTAAACTACTCATACACACAAGTATCAAATGTACAACTTAATGAACAATGTTACCGACGCTATGGAGTAGGGAACACAACTGTAGTTCTGTATTAATAACGAAAGACTGATTACAACCATCCGTTGTATCAGTCTTCCTTTGTCCCTTCCGTTTCTCTCTCTCTCTCCCTTCTAGCTCACTTCTTTAGATATGAGATGGATCTCAACAACTTAGTAGGTTGTCCTTTCAAATGGTCTGACCCCTTTCACAATGACCCTCTCACTGCTTATGTAGCAATCGAGTTACGGTTGCCACGATCCTCATAGAGTTCACTAGGGCAAAAGCAATGAACTTGCTCTGATTTTTAGCTCTTTCCCTTTTGCCTTCTTTTTCAGATTGGAATTTCTCCAAATAGTTTGATTTTTGGATGTTTCCTTGATTTTCTTGAGCAAATTTAGGGACAAATATCTAGATATTTGTGAGTCAATTCGTTGGTTTGACCCTTGGAACTTCCCTTACATTCACTAACGCTGCCCCTGGTCTAACAACTTGAGTTAGTAGGGTCGCTAACGCACCCTTAGGCTTGGTAACAAGCTTTATAAAGCAGGTTTTCAGTGTGCAACCAGCATTAGTGTGGAATCAAGGCCAAAAATTGTGGTCTTTGCTTCAGTCATGCTATTCTTCACCTTTGAGTTGATGAGGAGGTCATTTTGTTGTATAACAAACCCTTAAGCTCAACAACTTCCACCCTTGGAACCATCTAAGTCCATGAAGATAGTGCACACCAGGATCCAACCTTGGGCACTATCACGTTGTCCTCCAGTAGAACATAAATGCCCAATCTAAAGTCTATACTTGGCTCACTCTCACACTGCCCTCCAACAGATCACGAGTGACCAATTCACACTGTAGTGTCTACTCCTACTTAGGGAATCCAACACCTAGGAAACCCCTCCACATGGTTGCTAACATACTTCTCCAAGTGTCTAGTACATCAATGAATAATCAGTATAAAAAATGCCATTGGTTAGGGAATCTAACTACCAAGCCTGCCCATCAGCTTTGGCTACTAAAAGTTGTAAACAAATCCCATCCAAACTGATCCAAAATCACAGATCCAACATATGTCACTAATCGATAAAACACATACCTTTGTACTTCTATTCATGGGCATATTTCTGTTCACTAGTTAGGGAAACTCCTATAGTCTACAATAACCCAACGATCATGCCAAAACCCACCTTAAATTATGCAACCTCCTTTTCTTTACAAGGTAAGTGACCTTGTTGTTTGAGGAGGCACATACAACTCCATGTATATGGCTACTTAACCCTAAAAAAAACACCTACAGGTTCGTGGTTTAATCATCACAAAAAGATCCCTTACTCAGCCTATTTCAGGGAGGATTCTTCTCGGTTTTCTTTCCCAGGACAACCGTCTATGAGGGCGGCCTTCACATAGACCTTGTTGCCTCCTCAAACATTACCTAAGGAGAAAATATGAGTTCCTTTCCTTTGCAGCCTACAACAAAGTGACTTCACTCTCCAAAAAAGAGTCACAAGGGTGACCTTAACGTCCCCTCTCCTTCGTTGAGGTAGCCTCTGTATTGCGGCCTCCACATAATTATTTATCTCCTCCTCTACAAGATGCTTTTTGTCCTTGTGTTGCACAAAAATTGATGTGTCTCAAATGATTAGAATCACCTCCTATTTATACACAATAGAGGAGTTTCTTCTAACATCCAACATAGGGCTTGTACACTTGGCATGTGGCTCATTATCATCAAACTAAATTGACCATACATGTGCAAAATCCACTTCTAGACTTAAAAAATTCATAACTCCATTTCTACAACTCGAAATCAGATGATCTTCATTGTGTTGAAGTCATCTCAACAAAAGATATCATCCTCATCCATCACATGACAAAATGTGCTCATGGTCTTAGCCCAAATCACGATGGGTGCAAAATCCCAAGCTTAGGTTTCAAACCCACAAGGCTACTTGTGGAGCTCCTTCCTCCAAACCCTCGATCCTCAAGGCTTGGAGTACCTCCCAAGCTACAAAAATCAACATTGGATAGGTTGAAAAACTTGTATCTTGGAGGAAAATTGCATTTTTCAGAATTGGAGAAAAATGCAAAGGATTCTAATTTTATTGCAGTAACAAATCAATCCTCCTCACAAGAAGATGATGAAACTAGTGATTGTAGTGATAGATCGAGCATCAATATTGAGGAAAGACGAGAAGAGATTAGTGGAAAAAATGATGAGGAGTCCAAGATGATGGCACTAGAAGTAGAGATTCAAAGGCTTATGGCTAAAAACAAGGAGTTGGAGGATAAATGCCATAAATTGAAGGCTAAATAAATTTCTGCAAGGCAAGAATTAGAGAGTTTTAAAACTAGTGCTATAACATCTACAAGCAAATAAAAAATTGTTGGAGCACCTAGTTGCAACAAAAGTAATGAGATCCATGAACCAAGCAAGAAACAACATAACAAGCGAAGAAGGTCCAAGAAGAAGAATAGAATTGGAAAGTGTTATAATTGTGGAGTTCGTGGACACATAGAAGCAATGTGTGGTAATAAGGAGACCAAACTCTCTCATTAAAAGGAGAAACCACAGGAGAAGCCACATCAAACATGCATGCAAAGAAGATCTCCATCATTAAGGTATAATAGTCCATTTTATGGTTATTGTTTCTCATGCAACGATTTCGGCCATAGGGCTATTGATTTTAGGGTACATGCAAGGAGCAGAAATCATATCAATAGAAGACATCAAACTATTCCTCATTTACTTGGTCACATAATATGTTTCATGCACGACAATGTTGGGCATAAGGTCAAGGATTCAAAGCTGCCCATGTTTTTTAGGAGATACAATCAGAAATAAGAGATTATGCATGGAAAAGTACATAAGAAGAAGAAAGAGGAGCAGATGAAAGTTTGGAGGAGAAAAGAGTAGCAAGGAACTTCCACCAAAAACTGAGGCCTACTTGGTCTTAGGGGGAGCATATGGTTGGATAATGAGTTACATGCAAATCTTTAATTGTGCAACCATATGGTTAAGTACTTGAAGGAAAATCTGCAATTTTAGAGATGCGTGTGTTCAGGGGGAGTCCTTGAGGTTTGAAGTATTATTTCTAGCTTTTTTCTCTATTACTATTCCAATTTGTTTTTTTGTTGGAGCAATGATGTACATCTGTTGATAGGTTTTAGAGAAACTATATGTTTTGGTTCATGTTGGTGCTAATGTTGATATGGAAACCATATAGTTATTCTCATGCACATGGTCAAGGTGTGATGGAGGGTCACATATTCAAGGGGATCATATGTGCTTCCTATGGACGAATTCTTTGCGCATGTGTTTTTGACATTATTTTGATGTAGGAATGTTTTTGTTGTTGCTGCCACACATTACATGTTGGATGAGATAGTATGGTTGCATGGAAAATTTGGGTTGCTACTAGTGTTTTCATTGCTATATCATAGTCATGCTCTATTATAGTTGTTGTTGCCATGGATATTTGATGGTGTGTTAGAGTTGGTTCATATAGAATATATGTGTCTCATTGCTAGTTTTCACTTCTAGATGAAGCATGATGTTCCTCATGGTGTGTTGGATATTCATATGGTTAAGTCATGTTGATTCATATGTTGCTACTCATGTGTTGATTGGATGGATGAGATATGAGAAGGATGATTGTTGTTGCTCATGATATTTACATGCATACTATTGATATGTATTAGATGTATGAGTCATGATGTTGTTGTTGCACGAAAAGAATATGTTGCTTCCTATAGTATGCATTTACATGGTTGAGAGATGATGATATAAATTGCTTCTCATATATCAAGTATACATGTTTTGTTTCTCACTCATTTTTTCGCTTACGCCTCATTGATGATATGTTTCTCACCTATGATGAGGTTATGCATTTGTTTATGATCATGATGTTTTTTGCATGATGGATGTTACTGCTTAGTCTTTGCACTCATGGATAGATTGCATATGGTATTTTATTGCTGCTACTTGTTGATGTGCTACTTCTAATGATGATGCATTATATTGATGGTCGATGAGGATATATTTGTTGTTATTATATGACGTATTCCTATGTTGCTATTAGTTGATTTTCGTGTTGATGCACACGTGGAACATGGTGGATGGTAGTGGTATCATGATTTATCGCAAAATATTCATTGTTGGGATGGTGATGGCCAAGGTGTTGAGTGTCCTTGCATTAACAAATGTTTTGGTTAATGCTCCTATTTGTTGCTGCCACACATGGAAATTATATTGTTGCTTATGGGGGGATATTATCTTGACGCATATGCCATGGATTTTATTGTCATTGCACTGTTATATGAAGAATATATCATTGCTCATTGTTTCCATGCACTCATGTTATTTAATATTTTGGGCATGTATAGAAAAGTGCACCATTGTGTGCATATGTAAAAATCATGTACTATCATTGTTTCTCTTTTAGGCTCATTGTTCATGGAGAGACCCATGGTGTCTAGCATGTCTTATCATTAGCTATGTATGGGTCAATTGGAGTCCAAGTAATGTTTCATCTTGTATATCTTTGATGTAGCTCCACATATTGGGTGCATGATTAAACTTGGGTCCATAGAGTCATGGTTGGTGATAGGAGGTTTTATAGAGGATTGTTATGTCAATCATATGTATTTGTCACAACCATGTATTTGCTCCATGAAGCATTATATTGTATTTTATATCATGTCCCAAGTCAGTTGGAGTCATGGTCCTTGAGTAGTAGTCTCTTGCACTTGGAAAAGAGGCTTATTGCAACATGCAGATGTATTGCTTCAACATGCATAATATGATTGCAACTCCACTACATGCTTATGGGGAGCATGTTCATTACAAAGATGGTATGAAATTGGGAGAGACATGATTGGAAGCTAAGATTTTTGGTCTACATTAGTCTTGCATCAACATGATGTTGCGTATGACAAGGTGAGTCCTCTCATCTAACACATTATTGGCATTAAATTTAGTGTTGGTATGTCCCTTTTCCATTAATGTCAAAGGGGGAGAGAATTTGGATGGATAGAGAGCAACTTAATTGTTGGACAATGTATAGAGATCATCCTCACTTGTTGGATGGAGGTTGAAATCAATGCTAGAGGGGGAGTTTGTTGGCATTGATGTCAACAGGTTGGAGATGTTGCTTGTCATGTGCATGTGTGATGGATGCTTGGCTTGATGGTCTTGATAACTGGCATTGATGTCAACTTGCTTGTGACATCATGTTTCTGCTGCTGAGTAGAGATGGCATTGACATGTGATGATTTTTTTGAGGTTGACATGTTGTTGATGGTTGGAGATGATGCTGTTGCAGGTTGTTGGAGTGTTGCTCTAGGTGTTGCATATGTCTCTTTATGTATTGGAGTCATTAGATATGCTGCTACATGTGTTGAGTTGTGGCTTCTTGTGTTGGAGGTGCCTCTATCAGTGTTAGAGACAATTGCTGGCATGATGCTGTTGCTACAGGAGCTTGGAGATGCTACTACAGGTATTGGAGATGTTTGGAGAGGTTGTGGTTGTTACTTGAGAATTTGGAGATGTTGGTCTTGGTACTAAGCTGGAGATGTCATTGACTTGTTCTTATCAAATTTCATGAGTTTCAAACTTGACACAGAGGTTTGGAGGCATCATAAGGAGCTGAAGAAGGTGTTCCATAAGTTGGCAGAGCATCTGGACTGAAGATCCATTGGTTTTCTTCATCTTTAGGCTCAGTCACATGGAGTCAGGCTCATCAGAGCGACCGAAGAGCTCCAATCACATGGAGGTAGGCTCATGAGAGCCACTGTGACTACCAGACACATGTAGACAGTGTTGTGGGAGCGACCAAGGTTTTTCATGAGAATTTTTCCGCATTCCTCATGTCGATCAACTATTTTTTGTGTTTTGGCAACATCCTTGATAAAAACTTTTCAGTTTATGGTTGGAAAAGTTCGTGGGACTTATAGAAGTTGATTAAAGTTGAAAATATAAAAAAGGCTAGTGGAGTTAGTGGTTGATTGAGTTAATGAGTTGAATTGGGATCAAATCAAGCATATGAAAACGATTGTTGAGCTGAGTAGTTCTCTATAATTATTGAGTTAAGCACTTGAGTTCATCCATATATTGGATAAATCTCATTACTAGTATGGTTGTTTGTCTAGTTGTGGTGTTGACTAAATGTATGTGTGAGAAGAGTGTGCAAACTGTGTGAGTTATATTATGCAGAATTTCTGAAACAATTTGCAGTTTAGCAACAACGAAATGAAGTATGTTTCAATCATCAAATTGGTGCAGTGTGTGAGAAGATGATGTGTGGATTGGAGTAGTATTTTGAGGAGTTGTTTTGGAGCTTGTGTGGAGTTTTTTATTGTAACTTGTGCTACAAGTTTTATCATTTAATTGTGCTTAGATGCTATGTTGCTGCAGTGCTCATGTTGAGCGAATTGGGAGTCAAGTCTAAAAATATATGAAACAAGGTTTACATGGAGGAAGTGAAGGCATAGAGGTTTCAGAGTAGAGAGTGACTTGGCAGATTCAATAGAAGGGAGAGATTTCTCCATCCAATAGGAGTTGGATAGTCCAATGGCGGTTGGCTGAGGATAGTTGATCTTGGTGGCCTTCAACGGATGGTAGTTCATAGATATGTGAGAGAAATAATTTCCTGTCTCATAGGTGCCAGTATACTGTGAAAATAAGTCGAGTCTTCCGGCTCATGGGAGTGAGCTGATCCATGTAAAATTTATTCAACAAATTAATAAAATAATTGAGCAGCGGATTAGCAACAGGGTGGTTTTTTGCCCGGGGAAGGGTTTTCCACCAAACGTACTTGTGTCCATTGTGTTGATTGATTTTATGGTTTCATATTTGTTTTGATGCTTTGATATATGGTTGTGTGTTTCAATTTGTGCATGGATTAAAAGATTAACATTTGGAGAAACAATTTATATGTGCTCTCACAATTGATTCAAGCCCCCCCCACCTCCCCACCCCCTCTCCCCTCCTCTAAGTAGTGATCTAGTTTCCAACAATATTGACCAAACTTGCAGTGATGAAGAGTACTTCATATTCTCACCCTGTATCTAACAAGGGGGAAATTAATGGAATTGATGGTCTGCTATAGGTTTGAAGATTTGTCAAGCGAGCTTGAGATAAAGATCATAATTTTGCTGCTACAGTCTAGAGTTCGAGTTCAAATTCAGATTTCTAGACAAAGTTGTTGCATTGGTTTGGCATGCTGATGTTTGTGAATGAACACTTCCATTAGTAGAAGACTTCAACTTCTAGCTATATTCAAAATTGTTCGAGGAACTACATTGATGGTTCTAGAGTTAAGATTTTTGATTGATCTGAGAACAACTGTGAAGGTTCCAGACGTGGTTGAGACCTTGAGTTCTCCCAAATTTGGGGTATTTTTTGTGGCATTCTCTTAAAACCCACCATCCTTGGTTTGTGGTCATCCTTGAAAACCATTTCTAAGAGACATTCAACTCTTGGCTGAGGTACATATTTGCATTTTTAACTCTCTTTCTTGGACTTTGATACATCCCTTCGGATTAAGGGGGGGAATGTTAGACACCTAACCCTTGGGTTATGTTTTGGGTTAGTGTGTATTATGATGATTAGTTGTTAGAGTCCAAAAAAAACTTGGAAAATGGATCAACAATTTTCTTGTTGTATTAATATGTACACATTGTACATCATTTTGTGAGTGATCTTTAATAAAGTTGATTTCATTTTCCACCAAATTATATGTCTAACAATCTAGACTTGAATGAGATGGTGCATGGAAACCCAAGTGAAATCTGACCCGTTATAGTATGCGAGGTTTATAAAAGGGATTACTGGTATGGGAATTTAACTCATCGAACTAACGAAATTTAGGGAAGCTTTTAGGTCAATATTTGTGATTTAATTTCGATAGATTTAGATTTAGATTTTTTTTTTTTGAAAGACCAAATTTCATTAAATTACGTGGCCATGGTGAGGAGGCACAGGAACTATTTTACAAAATTAATCAAATTAGGAAAGTGGAAAAACACTAAACAAGACGATGCAATTAGATTGAAGGCAAGTGATAGGAAAGTTTAAGAAAATTTAAAGCCAAAATTTATGAAAATGGTAGGTAAGCTTCTATTGCAAATCAATTTTAGATTTGTATCAGATAGTATTGAAAGCTAATGAAGAAGGAGTGTGCAGAGGTTACATAGTAAAGTAAGATAGAATATGGAAGATGGTTTCTATGATATCGTAGTCAAATTGTTTTATTTCAAAGCACTTTTGCTTCATTCTCTTGGATACAAATGTAAAGTAGACACCAACAGAGTTGTTTCAAATAACTGAATCAGATAATCATATTTCAATATCTTTCCTAGCATCGTAATATCAATAATTTGAAGGGACAGGGAGGTGGTCAGTAGAGGGGGTTCCAAGAAACGAGGTGCAAGTTTGAGGCCCATCAACTGTCCTCTCCATTTTTAACGTTTTTTGCATAGAAAATTGCAGTTCAAATGATATGCTTTTCTCCCGCCTTTTGCACTACGCTGACCAAGAGAGAGGACTAATAGATCGCTGGCACATTACTCGATTCCAAAATATATCCCTATATCAGTCCCTAATTTCGTTTTCTCTCCATTTGTCATCATCCGAAAGTTGTTAAAGCTTCGGAAAATCCCTCAACTTCTAACCAGGGAGTATCTCAAGGGTGGGAAATGACACTAAGAGGGCATTGTTTGGACGAACTTAAAGAATGTGGAACCTATTTCAACCTTACTTTCCAACCAATGGTTATCGATGTCGCATGACAATGACGAGTCCACTCCATACATTCTCACCCTCAGGTTCTGTCCACCCTGGTTGTATTGTTTCTCGCTTCGCTATTACAATTTAAGCACTGCCCATTCATCCCTTAGCACAACAGTTTCTACGTAGAGCTTTGAAGATTCCAACCATGAAGCAATTTACTGACGATGGCATGATTTGCAGTTAGAGCCAGTTCACATCAATCTAGTCCAGTTCATAGATTTCAGATCTTCCAAATCTTGTACACGAACGATAAAGGAGTTTGGGCGATGGGGACTATGCAAATTTACATGATAACGGGGGTCCATAGAAACAAGAAGTGCTCATGCATGGCACATTCATAAAGCAGTTATAAGGGCAGGTAATTCTTGAAAACTTTAACGTTTGAAGTTTTTAGCAGCGCAAAGAATTCTTGGTGCAAGGTTATTCTGATGGGAGATTTTGGATTTGGATGTGAGACTAATTGATTCGTTGGCTGTGCGCTTGTTGATATGTATGTGAAATGGGAGAGTGGAGGATGCACACAATGTGTATGACAAATTGCCTGAACGAAGTGTCGTTGTGATGACTGCAATGATTACAAGGTATGCACATAATGGTTATATTGATGAAGCCTTAGGTCTATTTTGGGAAATTCTCGAACCAAATGGGGTTTCGTGGATAGCTGTCATCACTTGCAGAGAAGTTCAGTGCAGCCCCAGAAAGGGCTGGAAAACTCTTGTGCAATGCAAGCAGGTATGGACTTGGTTTTAGAATAAGAAGTATGTACAAAAGCAAAGGGTACTAAGGTTCCACGAAGACTATCGCTTCACATCGTGATGATTCAAGAGAAAAGAGAGTTGTGACCAATTTTGTAGTTGTTTCTTTAGGAAGAATGGACCAAGATGCTTCAGAAATGGAGTTTGAGGCAAAATCCTCAAGAGATGGGGCATGGAAATTCGGGTAAGGTTTGAAAAGTGTGTGAGGCAACATTCACTTCCTTGCGAAGCTTCTGAATGTGTAGCAGTGCTTTCAGGAGATCTCATACTTTGTTTTTGGGAAGGTAAAGAGCAAGTATTGCACTTTGATGCCTCTGTCTTCGATGCCCAAAGAAGGCGACATGATGCTAGGGGTTGTAGGTGTAGGTTCTGGGTTAGGTATGACCCTAACCAATAAGAGGAAATAGTATCGTTGTGGAAAGTTTGCTAGCGGCCAGAGACATATTACCGGTTACAACTAATCCATGCTTCCAAATAACTATCAACAATTGTGTTGGACCAAGGATCTCAGCAAGTAAAAGATGCCCCTACAGTTCCCATGTGTCATTTGGAGAAGCAACTCTAGAAGAATTTCACCTCTCACTAGAAATATCAAAGATTACAAGTCAGGTTATAGAAGACAATGTTCAGTCTTTAACTGCTCCCAATATTTCCTTAGTTTTACAGCTGCTAAAAGGTATATCTGTTGAGTTCTACAGATGCATATAGCGTTGAAAGCCACCAAACAGACTGCCTTCCATTGCATAAACGCAAATTGACAACGTAATTGACGAAAAGCAGAGGTAGCATAAAATACTTGTTTGCAAATTATCCCACAAGGAAGGAATCTATACACACCTTGACAGTCATAGCCCTTTGGCTGATGGGAGATTGCTCAACAGGCGCTTCAGCTTACTGTGGAAATTGAAGGATCAGAGCAACTAGGGGTTTTTTAAATAATTGGCGGTTTTCGGACGCAACAACCGTTGGAAGGTCAGAGAGAGCGAATTATAAGAGAGATGAAGCTGGTGCACAAAGATATAGTTCCTTAGGGCCCTAGGAGCATCAAGCTGATTCTTAAAGAAATATTCTAGTCACAGAAATTGATTCTAGCCAGAGAATTGTTGCACCCGCATTTACTGATATGGATGAACCTTCAAATAGCATCATGTTGATGTGATGGAAAAATGTACAGTTCAAGATTGAGAAAAACAACTTAGGGGAACTTATGTTACTGAGAAACACACATTGAAAACTTAAAGATAAATTGCACTGTAATAATAAGTTTTAGAAGCTATCTTTCTGTAAGAAGTAGTTTTGCAAGTTTTCTAGCTTTATATTTATTTTTCTGGTGTAATTACTAATGTTTCATATTTTGCAGAGCATGTGTGCCATATGCGCTAGTTGAATATCCAGATTTGAATGTTTTAGGCAGTCAACATTGTAACTATTGCCGTTTAAAATGGAACGAGTCTTTTCTAAATAATTGATTTTATTTGAATTGGTAGTTAAGGATAGCAGACCGTGAGAAGCCAATGCATTGAATATATTGAAACAATGACTTATTGAGAGTAAGGTGGAAAAATCAGTTCCATATATATATATATATATATAAATTTAGTGGAGATTCGTGTCTAGTGGGTCTTGGGTCCAGATTTCAAACCCGCTCTGATACCATGTGTAAGATCCCCTCCTAGGGTCCTCTACCAGATCTATATTCTCTAATTTTAAATGAAATAAAAGGACAATAATTTATTTTATGACAAGACGTTTAATCAATGATAATTTACCATTTAAAATCTAATTCCAACAATTTAAATAGTGAACATTTCATTTCCATCACTTACATGAGTAATCTATGCATAGAGGAATACCTGTGCCGATAGCCCGGTGGAAATGCCCTTGAGTTGTTGCTCCTGCTAGAACGCTCCTCTTGACCACCGACTAGATTTACCTCCCAGCCAACTAGGAAGTAATTCCTAGTCCAGGAAACCTCCACAAGTTCCCTAGCCCTTCGAGCCCAAGTCCAACCAAATGTAGTGTGTCCAAGATGAATAATACTCCCCTCCTCTATCTCAAACAATTCCTCCAAAACCACAGTTAAACCAAAACCAAAAGCGAGACCAAGCATCCATTTCCTCCCCTCATCCCTTCCCTTTTATGCCCTTCTATCTTTTCCACCTCAACCACCTCTCATTAATGTCATAACTTCTCCCTCATCCTTACATTTGACTTATCTTCTCCCAAGTAAACATGAGAGGACATTTGGGAATGTGATATGAATACAAAATTGGGTAATTAATTGGAGAGGACCATGTCTTCTCCCAAGTAAATATTTTGGGGATGAGAGATGAATATATAAATTTGTAATTAATTGGAGAGGACCATGTCTTCTCCCAAGTAAATGTGAGAGGACATTTTGGGAATGAGAGATGAATATATAAATTGGTAATTAATTGGAGAGGACCATGTCTTCTCCCAAGTAAATTGAGAGGACATTTGGGAATGTGATATGAATATATTATTGGGTAATTAATTGGAAATGACCATGTCTTCTCCCAAGTAAATGTGAGAAAAAATGAATTTTTATATACTATTTTATATACTAACATTTTAGGTATGACTAGAAACAATGATTTTTATATATTAACATTTTATGTTTGAAATTGATACACTAATTTTTAAGAATATTTTTTTTTTCGGTAATAAGAAACAATTGTCGACATGTTTAAAATTAACTAGTGTGGTGGTTCATGGTCAGCACAAGATGAAGAATCAGATCAGGACAACTGGTTAAATAGAATGACAATTGGTTAAATAAAAACACAAATCATTCCAAGGGCTATAAAGAAATGACAATTTTTTGAAAATGGAACTTGAATCTACCTAAAACAATTTGTTATTAGACAACAGGACCTTCATGGAGCTTGAATCTACGTGAAACACTAGACCTTCATGCTGACTATTCATTTCATTACAAATCATAGCCAATAGCATGCCCTCTCCAGTGTGTTGTATAACTTTATGACGCAGTGGTAAAATAGGTTTCCCGTAATGTCTAATATTTGTTTTCTTCAAATGCCCAACACAACTGGTTTAATGGCAGCCCAACTACGTTGGTTTTTCACATTAACCAACCAAAAAGGCAGAACAATATCCCAAGCAAGGTATATATTTTAACTTCTCTCAAGGTTTTGCAAAAGATTAAAGGCACATAATGGTGCAAGGGTACAAGTAATTGCAGTGGTCAACAAAAAACTTATTCATGAGCTGCTAAATTTCTGCACTAGCATGGTATCCAATTGTAACTACAACATAAGAAATCATTGGGGCTTTGAGAATGAAACAACAGCTAAAGTATAAGTTTGGGCTTGTAGATATTTACACTTAAAGATGCGAGCATTGTTCAGATCATCTTCTTATAGAGGCTCATTATACAAAAATATATTAAGTTATGGTTGTCATATGACAGTCTTATTTCATTCTAATCTGTATTGATATTTAGCTTAAACTCATTTACTATTTTCGAGTAAATCATAATTAAATCATAATTTGTATTGATATTGATCTTAAACTCATTTGATATTGATCTTAATCTCATTTACCATTTTCCAGTAAAATCATAATTTTAAATGTTGAAGGTTTTGATAAAATTTTCAAAAGTTTTCCTAATCATATAAAGAATAATGTAATACACCAATATAAACAATAATGTAATACACTAAAAGTCCAAAAATTTTGATGAAAACTAAGAATCTTTCAATAATAAAGAAAATTGTTCAGGAGGAAGAAACCAAGCTGAAAAACATTAAACTTTGGGAGGATATAGGATAATGTAGGGCAAGGACAGAGAGAACTTTGGGAGGATATAGGATAATGTAGGGCAAGGACAGAGAGGACGATATAGGATAACACAGGACAAAGACAGAGGGTAATGAAAATTGTTTGTAAGTTACGAGGTTAGAAAAATTAAAAGTACCCATAACCTGAAAAGGTCAGGGATCTGTACAATCCAGTCTTTTTGAGAGAACCAAACCACACCTATATCCAGGAAATACTTTCAGGTTATTTTCTTATTTTATTTGACCATTTTGGTGTCCAATGAATTCAAAAGGATGGATTTACATGCAGAGCACTTACCTCAACAGATTGAAAGTGAAACCCTGCAAGATGATGCTAGCATACGTACTTAAGAAGACACCCTATGTCCTGCAGTGAGAACAAAACGATCTCTGTTGAACCATTTTGCATTGTTGGGGTTATACCTCATGGCATGCCTAGATACAACACATACCCAACCTCTGCCATCCCCATCCAATAGCAACCCCCAATATTCTTATGTTATCCACACATCTCTTATCTATAAACCTCTGAACAAAATCCTTATTACACTCTTTTCTATGTAAACTTTCAGACCCATCCATTCTCTTAAGTTCTTCCTTCCATGACTGCATATATTTTTCATGTTCATCCCTGCCATCCACTTTGTTGCTGATGCTGATGGCACGTCTTGCAGAGGTCGAACTGTAACTATATGGTATAACTTGTAGTGGATATCTACACCTGCTACAACACTATATTTGACTGTGCTCAGACAAATATATTAATATATATTTGAAATTAAATTATATATAAATATATATGATAAAATTTATATATTTTTATAAATTTAATTAAATGTACACATGCTTAAAATCATTTATAGCAATAAATAAATTATTTATTGTAACAAGAATCATTTTTTGGTTGGCAATCTTTGCCTTAATGGTATTTGTTATGGATTGTTATTTACTGAAATGATTTTTATTTTTTATTTTTTGATAATTATAAACATGACTCTTTTGTTTATTATTATGGTAAATATATATATATTTTTTTTCAATTGTCTTTCCCTAATATGTCATTATATATTTTAATCCATAGAACTTTTCTTATTAGATTATTAACCATGTGAAAATTTTCTAACATAATACCACCCTTTGAACCATATTCAAAAATAAAGATCCCAGACTTCCTTTTCAAAGATGAGGTCTCTTCTCAACATAATACCACCCTTTGAACCATATTCAAAAATAAAGATGTCAGACTTCCTTTTCAAAGATGAGGTCTCTTCTTAATATGGTCTAGTTTTGGCCAGTTCTAAGTGGTTTTTTCAGCTGGAAGTTTTGGGGAATGATGTAATCAGTTGACTATGATCCTTTAGGGTATGAAACAACACTTTTAGGGGTTAAAGAGCCCTTGGTTTATCGACATATAAGATTGGGGTTACAGTGCCCAAATATGTCTATAATAGTTGCCCCCTAAAGCATGAAGTCGTAAATCTTTCGATGTTGGGTGAAATTATTTATCATGAGGATCCAAGGTATTCGAACTGGAAGGTGACCTATATAAGATACAATACAATACATCATCATCATATTATTTTCATGATCTAGCTGAGGCGACCATTCCCATGCTCAAATTTATAAATTCATTTTCATGTACGTAGGACAGATAATCATTTGCAGTTGCAGACTGGTGATTCTTGGTATGTAGAGTCATCATCCCTTAGCTTGGATGATCATCTGTGCAGCTTCTGTGTACATTTGATGTCTTTATATTCCTGAATATATCGCAGCCAGAATGGATGAAACTATGTCCGGGGTCTTCAAACTCGTTCAATCTTTGCTCAATGTACAAGTCGATCCATGTGAAAGGATGTTCTGAAGTCGAACATGGAAAGACATCGCCTGATTACAAGCGAATGATGTAAGTTATTAACAGGCACGTGAGGAATCACCGATAATGATAATGACCCTCAAGGTACTACAGTACAATTCACGTAGTGTGAATATATGATCTGACGTCGAACACCACGTAAAATCTTTCGGTCGAAGGCCATTGATGTAAACCTGTCGCCGAAAGTGAGAAACTTGCCATTGAGGCATGCAAGCTTCAAAGTACTGAAAGGGTTGTTTCTAAGTCAACTTCTTGGATAATGAGTTGATGTCGACAAGAAGTGACCCGTCGTAGGAGGGCCTTGATGTATCCCACATCTACGACACGAAATGAAGCAAATGATTTTCTGGAGGTGAAAACGATCTAATGATACAAGGTTCAGGAATGGTGGTCATGAAAAATGGAGGGTGAAGGTATTGCAGTGGATGAGGCATTAACTGGATGGTGAATTCTCTGAATGAATTCTCTTTAACATATCGGCGACAATGAAATGGATTGGTAGTGTTAACCCCAAAAAATGGATGGTATGGAAGACCAATGGTGATATGACCAGTGAATGGAATAACCCAACTCGACTCAATCATGGTGATGGAGTGAAAGTGTCATGTTCAAGAGCGACCTGCTACCAATAAAATTCTTCAAGTTTTCTTCCATTTTTCCCTAGTCATTGTTGGCCAGTACCTCTTTATTTTTGTCAAGCTTGAGGAGGATAACATATGCTTGTTCTATAATTTGCCCTTCGGGCAAACTTGTCGCTATGTTTTAGCGAGACTAGCAATAGTGAAACTCATTCTTGTCTAGACGGACAAGTTTATCGCTATTGTTTTAATGAGTTTAACGACAAAGACAACTCTGTCCTTTTCATGTTTAGAGAGTTCGAAAAGGGTCGAAAAGGAAAATACAGCAGTTCTTTTTCGTAGCATAATCCCTTGAGTCCGAAAAAGATTAAAATAATACAAAAGGGATGACTTTTCCAATCATTTTAGCGAGTCGAAAAAGACAAGCGCTCGATCTTTTTGTGGGATAATCCCTCAGGTCCAAAAAGATTAAAATATAGGAGGGATGGCACTTCCAATCACTTTAGTGAGCTGGAGAGGCCAATTGATCGACAATCTTTTCATATTTAGCGAGTCTGAAAAAAGTTTAAAGCAGACTCATTTTTTGAGGAACAAGTGGCGTTTAGGGTAGCAGCTGGTTCCGGGTAATCTTGGAACTTCTCAAAACATGGTGATGTGAAGAGGGTGGCTAACAGGACCACTCATCGTAGCTGTTCCTCAAAATGGTAAACAATCAAGTGGAAGCGTATGATCGGCCAAACGGATGGAGGTGATGGAAGGAACACAACCAAGGTTCGAAAGGCAGATAGAATGGCAATCACAAAGGTTATTTACCGAAGGTGGGTTGATTTTTTAACGAGCTTGAACTCTGGGGGAACATATGCTCAGTTGGCAGGTTCATTTTTTAACGAGCTTGAACCTTGCAGAAACATTTTTCATTGCCTTTTTATGTAGGCTAGAAATGACCAAACTACAAAGCTAAAAACACTAAAAAGCTAAAGAACTACTGAAGTTAGGGAGGATGGTTTTGTCTTGCGTCTAGATAAAACACTTCCTTTGCTTCGTCCGCGCACTGCAGACAAAGGTGAATGGTGGATCAGACCAATCACATAATCTAAGAAGTTGAAACTAAAAAGCTAAAAATCTAAAAACGCTAAAAAGCTAAAAAATGAAATTGGTCATTTTTTGCTTGCATAAAAAGGCTTGCATGCCCCCAGGCATCAAGAAAAGGAGAGACTCCAGGTAACCATATGGAAGTCACTACGGTTAAGCAGGATTGTTTTTGTCAGTGGTTCAGGGAAAATTTTAAGAACCTCCCCGAAATTTACATGTATAATAAATGGGCGAATCTCCATGGTATATAGGAAAAATGGAAGGCGATTTTATCAATAATATGATATGTATATATAATTTTTTGGCGAATCTCTCACTAGGCATGGCGAATATTTGACTCAATTATAAAATCTTGTGTTTATTGAATACACAAATGAAATCATTGCATTTCTTTAAAATATTTTTTGAAATCAAAATTACCGAAATTACATATCGATAACCTAGTGGGTGTAGGATAAAATTCGCCCGTGCCATTCACAGAAAGCATGAGAAAAAACCTAATACTATATATAAAACCAAGAAAAATTCAAATTCATCACTTCTAGGGACCTTGTAACCACCCTGCCAATACACAAGTATGTTCCTATTTGCAATTAGAAAAATTACCCAAATTACAATTTGTTTACTCCAGCATATGTTGGAAAGTTATAGAAGGATTACTAGTGCAATCAATCCATTCCTTTTAGCCCTGGATTTGTTTCAGTTTAAAACAGAAGTATACAAATATACTTGTCCAATGTCTATGCTTTAACCATTCACCTTAAGATGTTTTTACAATATAATTTCCTAAGTCTATTTAATATCTTCATTATCATAAAAACCAACCTATATCCATCTTAACTCCACATCTACCACTCTTAGGGGGATGAAATCTATTTATCCCTCTGAGCACTTGGTAGACCTAGAATTAAGATGGATCTAAGATGATAGAATTTCCCCTTTAAATAGTCTATGCTCACATGAATACCACGGTATTACCATGGGTCAATACCATGGGTTATCATAAACCTGGAGCTTAAAAATTACTATTAGTAATTTATAAAAATTAATAAAACTAATAGTTGATTTTTATTTTATTTTTTATTTTAACCAACCTAAAATGTTTAACATACATTAAATTACAACATCCATTTTTACTCTTGATCGGATCAAATATTTTTTCACTCTATGCTAGTTTGCATATCACGATATTTGATACCTCTCGGGGGTTAGTAGATCCAAAGTAAAGATGGATCTATGCTGGTTTAATTCCCCCATTTAAATAGGCTACATGGGTCAATACCATGTCCCATTTTGGTGAATGCCATGGGTCAATACCATGTGCCATTTTTATTTTTATTAATACTAATATTAGGGTTAATAATGTTTTTTTGCATGGTATTAATAACAATCTAGTCCATGGTATTTGTCCCATAGTATTTTGCCCATAGGTTTCACCTAAATATAAAGTATTTTTTGAGTGTTCGTAAATATAAGGTGACTTATGGAGTAAATATAAAAAAATATTTTATTTGTTTACCATACCTCTCGTTTATTTATATTTTTATTAATTTACCATACCTCTTTTACAAATATGGTATTTGGCCCATAGGATTCACTTAAATAAAACCTCTTTCTTGAGTCTTCATAAATAGAACGAGGGTTATGGACTAAATATAAAAAGAGGTTTTATTTATTTACCATGCGTCTAGTTTATTTATATTTTTATTTATTTACCATACCTTTTGAGTAAGTATAAAAAGACGTTTTATTTATTTACCATACCTCCACTTTACTTATATTTTTATTTGTTTACACCTTGCATGTATATAAGGTGACTTATGGAGTAAATATAAAAAATGTTTTAATTATTTACCATACCTCTCATTTATTTATATTTTTATTAATTTTACCATACCTCTTTTATAAATATCGTATTTGGGCCTTTGGCCCATAGGATTCACTTAAGTAAAACCTATTCTTGAAAATGGGCGAATAGATTCACTTAAATAAAACCTATTTTTGAAAATGGGGGAATGGAAGGTTGTAACTCCTAATTTAAAGGGATAAATTTACCTTTTTTACCTTCTCCCTTAAAATAAGGTGGGCTATTTGAGGTGATTTGTAAAAATGTACTATGATACAAAATATTTGCCCACTAAAAATTTAAAACCCCTTAATTTTGCCAAAGGGCGAACATTCGCCCCTAAAATTTTCTATGCAGCGGTTAGACAAGAACACTTCCTTGGCTTTGTCCGTAGTGCAGACAAAAGTGAATGGTGTTTCAGACCAATCACATAACCTATAGGGAAACCTATTTTTTCACCGGACTACTTGCTGCAATCAGGGAAAAGTTATCTTTTCAATTGGGTTCATCTCAAAATAGAAAAGGGTGCATGCCCCCTAAGCTTCGTTACATTCACTAAACTACTCGCGGTAATTAGGTGCACGGAAAGAAGGTTGAAGAGACACTCTTGATGTAATAGGACCATTTAGGGATGATGTTTGTCTTGAAGCTGTGCTTGATCCGGGAAATGAAAGCTGGTCAACAGTGACAATCTTGCCTTCATGTGGGAAACACATCACTTGAAAGAGCGTTGAGACAATAGCTTCCATGTTGTAAACATAGTCACGTCCAAGGAGTAGATGATGTGTCTAAGGAAAACCTTTCCCTTACTAAAGACCACATCATAGCCTCTGTCTTCCAACATCGCGATCGACACCAAGTTTCTCTTTAGTCCTGGTACATACTTGACATCGGTCAAGGTAAGGCGAGCTCCATGCTCCCTCTGAAAAATAACCGTGCCTACACCTGAGACACTATACTTCTTATCATTACCCATCCCTATGAGTATCTGGAGATCTTTCTCCTCCAAAGTACTGAACGAACTTTTGTCACTGGTCATGTGGAAAGAAGCTCCACTGTCAAGAAACCAACCACTTCCCACCATGGATGAAACCATGCATGCGAAGAGTGTGAAGTCCAACTCAAACTATGAAGCAAGTGAGGCTGCCTCACCTTCAGATCCTTCCCCGGATCCCTTCTTGGACTTCTTCTTTGGGAAATTAGTAGCATAATTGTTGTTGGGAAAAGTATCCAATTCGGAATGCCCCTATCCCACTCTAAGGTGTGATAGTGCCTTAGCAACAAACAAGGAAAACTATCTGAGTATTCTTCTTTACGAAATGTAAATGGAGAAGAAGGATGTAACTAACCTGTGTCTTTCGCTAGCTTGTCGATCCAATCACTCTCCTCTTTTGCTTGTTTCCCACTGCCTGCTCCTTCACTGGTCCAGCTTCATCAAGTTCCTGCAAGATCACAAGAGAGGAAAACTACACAAAATACATAGATCTACATTCATAACTAGTTTAGGATCATATATAAACTAAATATGCAAATATTACAAAACATCATTGATATACAAGCATATAGGAGAAACTCAAATAGCTTTATTGATATGATAAGAAAGTCCAAGAAGAGATACAACCAAGTGAGTCCTGATCCAGCATCTACCTCCCAGCAAAGGAATCCCTTCCTCTCCTCCAACAAAGCATAAATCACCCAATGTACTAATCTCAATCTCAAACCAACAACAATTCTCTGCAAAGTACAAAATTCCAGCCTTTGGATCTCTTGGATGAGGGATCCATATATAGATGTAAGTAGAGAGGATGAGTCAGCTTATGTTTTGACTTGTGGCTTCTCTCTGTCAGTTCTTGCTTCCACTTGGAGGCTGAGAGCCTCTTACTCATCACTAGTCGAATTCATTGAGGCAAGTGTCATTGAGGAAGATTCTGGAAGCTTCCAGGGTCTTTCCACCTCGTCGAATGAGCTTGCCATTTGTCATTTCCCGCTCAGCGCACCCTGGTAGTGCATTTAGGTGCGTTGCAATGCACCTAGCTAGTGTATTGGGGTGCATTGCAACGCAGGCAGCTAGAAGAGCTTCTGAATTGATCCTGAATTGACTGTTTCTGAGTGGTTTTTGGTGGAGAACTTCTAGGAGAAGCTGTCATTGGTTGACCTTGTTCCTTTTGGGGTAGGAACAACTCTTTTAGGGACTTTGGATCCCTTGGATTATGGACATTTCATGCTCAATGCTGTAAGGCACAAAAATGTCTATAACAGTTGCCCCCTAAAGTATGAGGCCGTTTATCGGGTGAAATGCTTTATTAGGAGGATCCGAAGTTCTTTCAATGCTGGGAGAAGACCTGTAATAAGATACAATACAATACATTATTTTTCATATTGTCTTCATGATCTAGCTGAGGCGGGCATTCCCATGCTCAGCTTTATAAATTCATTTTTCTGTACATAGAACAGACAATCGTCTGATGGTAGACTGATGATTTTAATGAAATCATCATCCTTTTGGTAGGATGATTATCCGCTGCAATGTTGTACATGTCAATGTCTTTATTTTTCCTGAATATATATCGCAGCCTGGATGGATGAAACTAGATCCGAGGTCTTCAATCTCGTCCGATCTTCACTCTAAGTACAAGTCGATCCATGTGAGAAATGTTCTGAAGTCGAACATGGAAAGACATCGCTTGATTACCAATCAATGATGTAAACTGTTAACAAGCGCGAGAGGAATCACCGATAATGATAATGACACTCAAGGTACTGCAGTACAATTCACGTGGTGTGAATAAAGGACTCGGCGTCGAACACCACGCAAAATCTTTCGGTCGAAGGTCATTGATGTATACCTGTCACCGGAAGTGAGAAACTTGCCATTGAGGCATGCAAGCTTCAAAGTACTGAAGGGGGTGTTCCTAGATCAACTTCTTGGATAATGAGCTGATGTCGACAAGAAGCGATCCGTCAAAGGAGGGCCTTGATGTATCCCACATCAGTGACACGGAACGGAGCAAATGATTTTGATGGAGGTGAAAACGATCTGATGATATATGGTTCAGGGTGGCGGTCATGAAAGAATGAAGGATAATGTATGGTAGTGGATGGGACACGGTTGACTTCTCTGGATGACTTCTCTTGAACATATCGGTGACACTTAGGTGATGGATTGGTAGCATTTACGCAAAATATGGATGGTATGGCGAGACCATGGCAATGTGACCGGTGAATGAAACAACCCAACCCGACTCAGGCACGGAGTGGAAGTGTCATGTTCAAGAGCGACTTGGTACCAATAAAAGTTCTTTGAGTTTCTTCCCAATTTTCCCCAGTCATTTCTGACCAGTACCTCTTTATTTTTGTCAAGCTTGAGGAGGATAACATATGCTTGTTCTATAATTTGCCCTTCGGGCAAACCCATCGCTATGTGTTAACGAGCCTAGCGATAGTGAAACTCGTTCTCGTCTAAAGACAAGTTTGTCACTATTAATGTTTTTTAACGAGTCTAACGACAAAGATAACTCGGTCCTTTTCATTTTTAGAGAGTCTGAAAAGGTACGTAAAGATAACTCCAAAGTTCCTTTTTCGTCATCTAATCCCTTAAGTCCGAAAAAGTATAAAATAATACAGAAGGGATGAATTTTCGATAGTTTTAACGAGCCGAACAAAACAAGCGCTCGATATTTTTGTGCAATAATCCCTTAGGTCCAAAAAGATTAAAATCTAGAGGAGGGATAACACTTCCGGTCGCTTTAACGAGCTGGAAGGCCAAAACTCGGCAATCTTTTCATATTTTACGAGTCAGATTAAAAGAGCTTAAAGAAGACTCGTCTTTTGAGGAACGAGTGATAAAACAGGTTAGCAGCTGATTCCAGGTAAGGGTTGGAATTTTCCAATCACGGCAGTGTCACAAGGATGGCTAGTGAAATCACTCTTCGCAGCTGTTCCTCAAAATGGGTAAACAATCAAATGGAGGTGAATGATCGGCCAATGGAAAAGTGGAGGTGACGGTGCAAACACGACCAAGGCTTTAATGGCTGATAAATTTGCATTCACGGTGGTCATTTACCGGAGGATAATTCATTTTTTAATGAGCTTAAACGCGGATTGAAACACTTGCTCGGTCTTATGTTTATTTTTTAACGAGCATGAACTATGTGCTAAAACTGCTCAATTAATCCAGTCATATGATAAGAATATCTCATTTAAGATGCCATTTTTATGGAGCTTGCACCTTATAAAGCTTTGCTCCGGAATCCTTTCTTTATGCAAGCTCGGAAACGACTAATCCTATGAGTTTAAAGGGTTAGACCTACAGGTTTAAAGGGAGGACCTAAAAATTTAAAAAATAAATAGCCGCCCCTTGCTTGCACTCCAAAAGGTTTGCATGCCCCCAGGTATAAAGTACGATTTCAAGGTTACCCCTCAATTTGCAGATAAAACATTTGTTCTACCAGGAAAGGCCTACCTCTTTCAGGTTATCCAAAGATTGTCTCATTTGCGCAGCAAACAAGAAACTTCTTCGGTGATGTCTACCGAGATAAACAAAGGTAAGCGGCGCCGACCCAGCTTACATAACTTTGACAAAAGAATCTTATTCTAGAATAACCCTCTTCCAGCATGGGCGGGGTATAGACTAGTCATATTCTCCCGCGGAAACCTACCCTATACCCAAAGTTTTCCTGCCGAAGCAGACCAGGACGCATGCCCCCTGGGTTCCAGTCATATCCTTCCGAATTACTCGCACTCATCGGGAGGACGGACCGTGGGTTGAGACATTTCTTGTGTGAAGAGACCATTTAGGGATGGTATATGACTATTTGCTATGCGTGATCCGGGAAATGAAAGCTGGTCCATGAGCTTGACCACTCTTCCTTCGTGCGGAAAACACATTACTCTAAAGAGTGAGGAGACGATGGCTCCCATGCAATATATATAGTCTCGTCCAAGGAGTAGGTTATAATCCAAGGGTCCTTGAACGACCATCACGTTCATTTGAACGGTCTTCCCTTTCAATGTTATGGGCACATTGGGGAGGATCCCTAAAGGTTGACTGGTTCCTTTATCGAAGCCTGTCAGATTTCTCATCTCAGGAAAAAGCGATGGCGAACCAAGCGCTTTCCAAGCAATAGAGGAAAGGATACTCACAGATGCCCCCTCATCAATGATGGTGCCAGCCATGACCGTTCTGTATATTTGAACGATAATTCGGAATGGTATGCTTGCTGGCAAACGGGGTCTGCCTAGTTGGTTCCAGTCGAAGGATACAACTAGGTTGCTTGGTGGTGGGACCGAGTAGACGGCCGGGTATCGCTCTGACGAACTTCCTTCCTGCGATAAAGGAATGGGTGGATTGCCCCCGTGTTCATCGGAGTCTGTGTTGATGAAAAGAATCTGGATGGTGTCATCCTTATCCTCTTCAGTGACTGTATCATTCAAAGATAAAACCTCTGAAGGCAAGACCGGGTCAACTGCCGCCTCGACCTTTTGACTTTCGTCTGGTATGGATTCAGTTGATTTATCCTCAACGATAGACGCTTCAGCTGACCACTTGAGCGGGCCAGCTGAATTCTCAACTAACGAAGGACTTGGCAAGAGTTTTTTATATCCAGGAGGAAGTCGTAACGGTGAAACCGGACGATCTTCCAAGACTCTTTTAGCCTCGTCTAAGAAGGGACAACGGTGGAGGGCATGGTTGCCTTCGCACAGTCTACATGGAGGTCTAGCCTTCCCTTTTTGTCCTGGAACTTCGCTTTCGCTAGTTGACGGTGTGCTTTCAACATGGCTATCAGAGGTTGATGACACCGATTTGTGCAAACGGGGAGACCAGTCCCTTAGTATCCAAGGGATGCAGGGACAATCTCTGTGAAAGTGGTCTCCCTTGTAAATGACACATGGCGATTTTGGCCTGGTCAGTGCTGTGTGTGGATTTTCATCAGACGACACTTGTTTTCCCTTATTTGCCTTTGGCTCCTTCTTCTTTTTCTCCTTCTTCTTCTTTTCCTTCTTCTCCTTAGGAACTTGGTTTTTAGCTTTACCAGTTCCGTCACGCGAAGAGGAAGGAAGAGAGGAAGAATTATAGGAAGTAGAAGGTTGGTGGGAAATCCTGGACTCGTCTAATTGTTGATTCGACTGTTCAGGAATAGTGGTGTTCTGAATGACATTGGTTGAGAAGAGCCAGACCGGCAGGCCAATTGTCAGTCCTGGAAGCGACAATGTGGCCATATGGGGCGCACCAACATCTCCCCAAGAGGAGAAGGGACTAGGATTTCCACCAAGGGAAATTCCTTGGTTGGTGGGCTCCATTTTCTCAACCTAAAGATCAACGCAGGAAAAGGGGTGATTGTTCCGTTTAAAATAAATTTTAACGACGCTTAGACACAACTTGCTTTTTTCAATTTTAAAGAGTCGAGAAAAAGCAAAAGATGACTCTAGTATCCTTCGATTTTTAATGAGCCTGAAGTGACAAGTGCTCAGATGGACCTTTTCCATTAAGGAGTCTGAAAAGGAACGAAAGGGACTACTCTGGATTTCTAGGTAGAGGGTGTGCCAAACTTTTCGCAAAACCACAGAATACTTTTTAAGGTACGGGCGGTCAATCTTCCCGAATGCTGTGTTCAGTGCATTGTGATCAGTAGGGCGGCCGACATGACTTCCTATGGATAAAGTTTTTATGCCTATAGGGGTCTCCCAATATATACTCGACGGTACGTGGGAGCACAATCCGTACTGGCACTTATCGTCTCTCAGGAGGAATCACCCAACCATCAGTGAGGCGACCAGTGACCAGGTTTTACGACGTCGGAACACGTCTCTAGCCTAGACCTTTATGTTGTGCGTTAAGTTACAAAGCGTTGTTAAGTTCATTCAATTTATTTTAGGTTGATCTTTCTTAGAAGTTTGCCTTTTTGGATCACCACGAGATGTATGATACAATTCCTAAATGCAGTCTAAAGATGATAAGCAAGCTTTTATATCTTTTCAACAATGAAAATCCTAGCTACAAGGGGAAAAGAAAGACACCATCTTTTCTCAAAGAGCATAGAGCACACAGTAATGCACTTTTCCTAAATCAACATACAAACTGTCAAAATGCAAATGCACATATGCATGTATTTGTTTTCACTTTCTTAATATTGATGCCTAAAAAGAAAGCTGTTGTACAAATTTGAATTCGATTTCAAGTGAAAAACACAAACAAGCTTCTTTCGAAATCAAAAAAGATGATTACGACACTTTATGATTTTGAATCAAATACTTGTTTCGACACTAGAAATGCATAAATTCAAACCAAAAGACAAAAGTAAAAGCTAAATCAACTGTGAACAGCAAACAAACTCACTCCTAAGATCAAAACGACACTTACGACAGGTCTAGATCTAAGGGCGACAGTATGACTAGTTTACTTTTGTAATGGGAAACTGCAAATGATGTAAGAAATACACAAAGAACAAGTACAGTTTCTTTATACAACTGAGGCGGAATTGAGGCAAAGAAAAGGGGTTTCAGATAGGTACACACACTGATAACAGGCTGCAAAACAGAGCTAAAACTGAGCAAAAGGAAGCAGGGAACCACAACTGCACAAGGCAAGGGCTGATCAGCGCACCCTCAACACAGAGAAACTAAACTTCAGCGCAGGTAGCCTTCTCGGGACCTGCGTTGAAATGCAGAACCTCTTCACAGAGTTTGCGCTGAAGCAGAAACGAGAATTGTTTCTGGGTTCTGGGTCACGGTTTGCAGTTTAATCTACGGTTTTTGGCCGGATAAAAGCTATCAATTAGGTACAATTAGAGGGATGATTTAAAGGAGGACTAAGATCTATCACAAAGGGCTGTTAGAGCACTTGTGGATCAGCTGTTCAGATCATAAACAATCCCAGTGAATGGACTAGAGTAGCAGATCTCTACTTTGCATTTGTAAATGGCAAATGCAGTTCGATTCGGCACTCTTGAGTTTATGAGATGAACAACAATAGAAACAAAAATAAACTAACAAGATACGATCCCCAGCGGAGTCGCCAATTTGTTTTTGGGAAAAGTATCCAATTTGGAATGCCCCTATCCCACTCTAAGGTGTGATAGTGCCTTAGCAACAAACAAGGAAAACTATCTGAGTATTCTTCTTTACGAAATGTAAATGGAGAAGAAGGATGTAACTAACCTGTGTCTTTCGCTAGCTTGTCGATCCAATCACTCTCCTCTTTTGCTTGTTTCCCACTGCCTACTCCTTCACTGGTCCAGCTTCATCAAGTTCCTGCAAGATCACAAGAGAGGAAAACTACACAAAAGACATAGATCTACATTCATAACTAGTTTAGGATCAGATATAAACTAAATATGCAAATATAACAAAACATCATTGATATACAAGCATATAGGAGAAACTCAAATAGCTTTATTGATATGATAAGAAAGTCCAAGAAGAGATACAACCAAGTGAGTCCCGATCCAGCATCTACCTCCCAGCAAAGGAATCCCTTCCTCTCCTCCAACAAAGCATAAATCACCCAATGTACTAATCTCAATCTCAAACCAACAACAATTCTCTGCAAAGTACAAAATTCCAGCCTTTGGATCTCTTGGATGAGGGATCCATATATAGATGTAAGCAGAGAGGATGAGTCAGCTTATGTTTTAACTTGTGGCTTCTCTCTGTCAGTTCTTGCTTCCACTTGGAGGCTGAGAGCCTCTTACTCATCACTGGTCGAATTCATTGAGGCAAGTGTCATTGAGGAAGATTCTGGAAGCTTCCAGGGTCTTTCCACCTCGTTGAATGAGCTTGCCATTTGTCATTTCCCGCTCAACGCACCCTGGTAGTGCATTTAGGTGCGTTGCAACGCACCTAGCTAGTGTACTGGGGTGCATTGCAACGCAGGCAGCTAGAAGAGCTTCTGAATTGATCCTGAATTGACTGTTTCTGAGTGGTTTTTGGTGGAGAACTTCTGGGATAAGTTGTCATTGGTTGACCTTGTTCCTTTAGGGGTAGGAACAAATCTTTTAGGGACTTTGGATCCCTTGGATTATGGACATTTCATGCTCAATGCTGTAAGGCACAAAAATGTCTATAACAACTTCTTCAGATATGAGATGAATCTCAACAGCTTAGTAGGCTATCCTTTCAAATGCTCTGACCCCTTTCACAATGACCCTCTCACTGCTTATGTAGCAATCGAGTTAGGGTTGCCAAGCTCCTCATAGAGTTCACTAGGACAAAAGAAATGAACTTGGTTTGCTTTTCAGCTCTTTCCCTTTTGCCTTCTTTTTCAGATTGGAATTTCTCCAAATAGTTTGATTTTTGGATGTTTCCTTGCTTTTCTTGAGCAAATTTAGGGACAAATATCTAGATATTTATGAGTCAATTCGTTGGTTTGACCCTTGGAACTTCCCTTAGTTTCACTAACGCTACCCCTGGTCTAACAACTTGAGTTAGTAGGGTCACTAACGCACCCTTAGGCTTGGTAACAAGCTTTATAAAGCAGGTTTTCAGTGTGCAACCAGCGTTAGTGTGGAATCAAGGCCTGCAATTGTGGTCTTTTCTTCAGTCATGCTGTTCTTCACCTCTGAGTTGATGAAGAGGTCATTTTGTTGTATAACAGATGCCCCCTAAAGTATGGGATTAGAGGTAGAGACGATGGCCAAAATAATTTACTAAAACTGTAATTTTTCTATCAAAATGAGAGAGAGAGAAGCTTTGGGCGGCAAGGAAAACCTGATACAACACATATATATATATAAATTGCTAAAATCATGTCCTGAGTCGGGTATACCCATGCTCAGTAGCTATGTTAGAGTGATTTTATCTACAGAGATATGACCATGCTGGTCGCCGATAAGCACAATGCGGGTCCAGTGCCATAATAGGATCATCCTGAAACAATTGTCTCCAAAAAAAAATATCTGCAGCTTGGGAGAGGAAACAGGCTGAATGATGCAAGCCTCTATCCAAGGTCTTCATTTCCGCTTCACCGAACAACATAGATCGATACATGTGAAAAATATGCGTTGATGTCGAACATGCACGAAATCATCTGATTACCAGTAAATAATGGAGACCGTTAATAGACACGAGGAAGACAACTGATAATGGTGATGTTCTCCAAGATGCACAGTGTAATTTAATGAGTGTGAAAGATGTCTTTGTCATTGAACACCTATAGAATCGCTTAACCAGGAGCCAATAATGAGAAACCCTGATCAAACACAAGGTAACCTGCCACTAATGTCTGCAAGTACCAAGGAACTGAATGTGTTTCTAGGTTATCTTCCTAGATAGAGTGTTGAAGTCGATAGGAAGAAACCTGTCAAAAGGTAGGAAATAATGTGTCCTACATCAATCGACACGAAACATGACAAGAATGATTTTGTTTTTTGAGGAATCTTTTGAGCATTTAGATCTAAGCAACGTAGGGCATGATGAAAGGATATGTTTGATGGGTTGATGGAGGAAACAAATGGGTAACCTTTGAACAATAGAAGGCACGACAATGGTTTTAACCAGACAACACTGGACTCATGAACACTACAGAGTGTTAGGATACAAAGACGCAATTACATCAGGGTATATAGAATAAACTCATAGGATGGTAGGGTTCATATTGAGAGGCCATCAAAAGGAGGTTTATCTAAGGGAGTGCCATGTTCAAGGGAACGACTACTGCCAAGCCACACTTTCTAATATGGAATACAATTGTATTGTCCACTTTCACCGTCTGATTAATTTAATGAGTCCAGACAGCTAAACTCATCGATATTTTCATGTTTAAAGAGTCTGAAAAGGATCGCAAAAAGAATGACTCTTTTCCCTATCTGATTAGTTTAATGAGTCCAGACAGGCAAACTCGTCGATTTTTTCATGTTTTAAGAGTATGAAAAGTATCGTAAAAAGAACGACTCTATATCTTGTCTGTGTAATTTAAAGAGTCCAGACTAGATAACTCAGTGGTATTTTCATATTTAGAGAGTTTGAAAAGATCATAAAGTGCAACTCCATGGTGGTCCCTTTGTCATAGTTGTTAATCAGGTGCAACAAAAGATTAATAGTATACCCGGATCAGTTACTTTTCCGTTAGTTAATCTATTGAATCCAAATAAAGAGAAACCTACTTTCAATAGATGTCGACCTCATTTTGTTACGAGTAAGAGGCGTCGGACTAAACTCGTTTTTCATCGTCAATTTTTAATGAGTCGTGTGACCCCAAACTCAATACCTTCATCAAAATTTTTAATGAGTCAGATGAAGACAACTCAGGGTATATTTTTCAGTTTAGTGAGTGAGAAAAAGAGGGAAAATAATGACTCATCCCTTCTTCATAGTTTTAACGAGCTCGAAGGAAATGAAAACTAGGGGATTTTTTGATTTAAGAGCGAGAAAGCGTCGCAAAAAAGAAAGTGCTCTTGCTACTGTCGTATATTTTTAACTAGCTTGGTAACAAAAACTCAAAATTTTTCAGTTTAACGAGCGAGAAAAGTACCTAAAAGAATGCTCGGGTCATCTTTACAAAGTTTAACGAGCCTGAAGACAAAGCTCGGTATTTTTTCAGTTTAAAGAGCGAGAGAAAAGCGCCTAAAAAGAATGCTCCTTCGATCTTTTTTAGTTGAAAGAGTTGGAAAAAGATCAAAAAAGAGTTTCTCAGAGCATTGTCATATGGATTTAACGAGCGCAACGATGAAAACTCGGAGATGTTTCTATTTTTTAAAGAGCAATAAAATGTTTCAAAAAGTGCTCTAATATCTTCGTTGTAGTAGTTTAACAAGCCCAAAGAAGGAGACGCGAGGTTTTCCGGATTAACGAGCAAGAAAAATACCATAAAAATAACGCTCGATCTTCTTCATGGTAGTTTAACGAGCCTAAAAAAGGAGACTCAAGGATTTTTCAGATTAACGAGCAAGAGAAATACCATAAAAAGAATGCTCAGTCTTCCTTGATCTCATGCTTGACAATAGAAGGGTCTATGCCATGCATTTCCTCATAAGACCAAGGAAAAACATCGCAGAAGTCCCTAAATGGTTAGGTGAAGCTCACAATTTCCTCAAGATTGCGATTGGCTCCAATCTATATGTGTTCCATGATGCCTATCTTGATAGAAATATCAGTGAGCAATGTTTTTGAAATATTGCCCATGTTTCCTTCCGCCTCCAAAGTTTGGAGGATCGTATAGGGTGAGGAAACAATTTATGGTATGTCAGGGGACAAGATTTTTAGAGGCATCATGTCCAAATCAGATATCAGAACATGATGGTGCGAGTCCTCCCAAGGTCGCTCTTCTAACCTCGTGATCTTTCTAATAGCTTCGTCCATAGGTAGGACTTGATTGAGTGGATTGAAAGAAGGAGCGGTTATGGGAGGGGCAGTGGTACCATTGGCCAAAACCAAAGTGACTAGAGATTTGGATGCAAATTGAATGGCTTGGTAGGCCGATTCAGCTGGTGACAGCGACATTTTCTCTCCGTATGTGTCAATGTCTGAAGGAGCTAGTAGGATCCATGGATTGGTTTGTTCATGAGGAATAGATGAAAGCATATTGACCATCTGTGAAACCCTCAACGGCTGAAGAGGGAAAAAACCCATGAGGGAAGAAGCCTTCAGTAGACAGGTACCTAAATTGACGTAATTGTCAGTTCCACCTCTTACTAGGGGTATGGAGCCACTTGGTAATGGTGAATAATCAAGGGTGCAGAAAGACAACTAATATACTGTAATTATCTGTCTATCCAATGGAAATTGGATGATGTGAAAGACAGTAGATACGACGACTGTCATGGCATATGTCCAATTGCGACCAACAGGAGATTATAGTCGATTTTTCTGTCTACGACTTCTACGTCCACCATTACAGTTTTCCCAACCAAAGTGATGGGAAAACTGGCTAGGTATCCTTTTGGGATAAAGGTGTGGCCGTCAAAAGCTTTCAGGGAGTTCGACAGTGGGGATAGGGTTGGAGAACCCAGGGCAAGCCAACATGAAGCCGACATGATGCAGGTTGAAGCACCTTCGTCAATGACAGTTTTGTGTATACCTTTACCTTTCGAAGTTATATGCACCTGGAATGCAAGCTGGTGAGAAAGGGGAGGTTTACACTTGTCCATGTCGAAAATAGCAAGCATGGAATCCTGTGGGTCAATACCACCAATAGCCAAAAGCAAAGATTTTCGTTGTGTTGGGCATGTTTGTAATACTTCGAGCGCCGACATAGCCAACGACTCTGGTACCAAATCTTCTACAATGTTGTAGTTTTTGGCGGCACGTGCAGATGTATTATGCATTGTGCGTCGAAGTGCGCCTTTTAGGGGTCGAATTACAAGATCCTCAACCAATCTTTCGATATGCAAATCGTTGGGCGATGGCGGGTTTTGACCTGACGATGGTTCTACTGCAGAAGCGACAGGAGCTCCATAAGATTTGGCTCTTGTGGCAAGTTCTACCGTTTCAAATGTGAAAATGGTAGAAGATCTTTCACCAGTTGAAGGATGCTGTGAACCATCATTGCCCCCTTGTGAGGGTTGCGGTTGGTTTACAATAAGGTTTTGTTGTTGCTGAGCAGGAAAAGGATTATTCAGGACATTGGTGGTCATACCAGTATCCTTTCTAGCAATGTATTCTGTGCATTCTTGAAGACGCGGACAATGCCAGGTCATGTGGTCTTCAGCATAGAGTTTGCAAGGAAATGTGGCGGGTTTATCCTTTCCATCGTCAGTAGGCACAACAGCCTTCTATTTTGGGTTTGGCTGCTTTATTGACTGCTCTTCAGAAGGAGTGGTCTTTTTCTTTTTCTTTTTTTTCTTACCGCCGAGATTTTGTGGAGACTGCACAAAGCTTATCTGAGTTGTAGGAAGAGTAGTCGATTTAGTAGTAGTGGAAGCATTGAGGTTACTGGGAGCATGGGGGATTATGTCGTAAAGAGTTCTAGGCTGTGAATATATAAAATCTAAGTGCTACGCACGACGTATGGATTGGTCTTCTGTGACAACACCACCTAGAGCGACATCTCTAGCGATTTGCGGGAGTAAGGAACTGCAAAAGCAGTTCGTTACAAGAAAGTCTGGAAGGGGAGATTTGACTAACCTCCGCCTATGTCTCCATTCATGATTATGATCAGAGATGTGGGTGGCAGTATCCTGACGAATTGAAGTGAGGAGCTCTATCCCAGTCTCATAGCGGATCTATAGCGAGAAGTGCTTTAGGAATTCCATCACTAAAGTATCAAAGGTGTTTACTGACATGCGTGGTAACTCAATATACCATTTCGCAGCATTGCCAGTGAGGGTGTGGGGAAAAAGACGTAACCAAACACTATCATCCAACATAGAGTTTGAAACACACTAGAGATGGTAGGTGGTGATATGGGTGCCTGGATCCTACCCTTGTTTTCCATCATACTTTGGGATGTTAGTTGGTATTTTATGTGGGATCGACGACCATTGTAAGTTGTGATAGATGGGGTCATTTGTCAGCTTGTATAAGTCGGGTATGTCCAACGTTGCCAAGAAAGGCAGAGAGTTAGGTGCTCTCGACTCGGACCATGGTGATGACAGATGACTTGAGGAGCTTTGCGCTCCTCCCATCGTTTGGTTCCCCATATTAGACGTGGGTTGTGTGGTGTAGCAGGTGCTTTGAGGTATGGTGTTGTAGAGTGGATTTCCATGAGGATTTTGATACTGGGGTATAGTGTTGCCCCCAGTATATGCGGTGCCCCCTTAACTCGTTTGAATATGTGAGTAGGGTGCCCCCATGGATTGGTTGGGAATCCCTTGAGGATTCCTGCCCGACACGGCACTGACCATTTGTCCTTGATTGACGAGGGAATACTCATGTCAATTAGCGACTGACCATGCATGCCAGAGAACGGAGGGGGAAATGCTATGTTCCGTACTGGCATGTGCATATTAGGAACCCCCCTAGGTATATGAATATGGGGGTTTGAATTGTACATTGGCGGCTGACCATATTGTTGGTAAACGGGAATCGCGCCCATAGTGCCGCATTTAGTGTTATAGGGAGCACTTTATGTGGCACTTGTCGAAGGTATGCAATTCGACACCTTAGGGGTGGAACCTGACATTTGGTGGGTTCCACTTGTAGAGGGTATCATGTGAGTGGTTGTACCTGGGACAAACAGGATAGCAGGATTCACCATTACCGGTGTTGTGGAGATTGTCGACTGGGGGAGTGGTGAAGGACCAAAAGTGTCCCTAAAGTCCCATAACCCATAAGTCACTGATGGGATAGACGAAAATGTTCCACCTACTGAAGCAAGAAGTACAGGTACCACAGAAGCCAAGATAGGTTCCAATGGATTTGTGAGCGGAGCGTGAAAGGGAGGAAGAAATCCTTCGATGAAGAAATCCTCTGGAAAACTTGAATCATCGGTTGTCCACACAGATCCTGTGTGAGATCTAGGAGACTGATCCCCTGAAGATGGGGAATTTGGTTCAATGGAACTCAAAAGATCTTCCACAATGAATGGAGGAAGTCCTAAAAATCATCTGTAGTGACGACGAGGGCCAGATGTAGCCACAGTGACCGTTAATTTTTATCAAATAAATTTTATCATGATATTCGCTTAAAGTCTCAAAAATGATAGCACTCAGGTACCTAAAAATATAAAATATACACTAAATATATCAAACAACAAACAAAGGGAAATTGCCTTGTCTAATAAGCACCGATCACCGAAGATGAAACCCAGTATCTCAATGAATAACAGAGAAGGATGGCCAAATGTATGGCTACAGTTACTCTATAGCTTCGCCCGAACCTCAGATTGAGGGGCCAAGTACTCTCGTGAAGACGAGCACCCTCCCAAAAATTGAAGACAGAGTAGATCCGTTCATGTTAGGTACCAGGACAACCCATCCCAGTCACCTTGTGTAAGTCCCTATAAGTTTGGCCACTAGAGATACCTCAGATCACAGAAACCACCGGGGGGGACATAGTCGTAGACAACACGTTGTGTGGGTAGGATACCTGAGTCCCCGACTCAGTTCCGAAATCCCCGAAGGGACCCCCAATACATAGAATACCCAAAGGATTTGTAAGAGAAGGCGAGCTACCTTCAATTACAGTTCGATGTTGTCTTGTATTTCACTCCACTTTTACTGGAGTGGTCCCGGTAGTATGAGTGCAGAAGGAATTTTCGCTTGTTAATGACACTAGTTTTGGTTTTCGACCTTGGGCAGTTCACTCACATGCTTATCCCAAGATCCTAGCCTAGCTAATGTTGGTTTGCTCAAAAGAGCAACTAATTGATTTTAATGTAAATTTTATGTGTACTTGATTATTGTCTTCGGTAGGGGATTTGACGTATGAAATATGGTGAGACTCTTGACTCAATAAATCATGCAACAACAATTCTTTGTAATTTTTTTTTCAATTTAATGAAAACAAGTTGTTTTCTACATATTCATCTTTTTCACATATTCATAGTTTCTTCCATGCATCTTCAGTCTTTCAACACATGCATAACCAAGGAATTCTTTTCCAATGTTTCGAAACAACTACTTATAACCAAAATGAAGCAACTTATAACTATTTAAACATAAGGATGAATGAAAATGATGAGTCTTTCTTGAAGAAAAAAAAAAAAAAAAAAAAAAAAAAATTTAAGAGAGAAAAAACCAAATTTTTTTCCTAAAAATAAATTTCTAGGACACCAATTTTGCTAACATAATACAGTTACAGATGTTAGATTTTAGACTTCTGTGGGAGTTTTTTGATTCATGATCCGGATTAACCACAGTTCTCAGTTCATTCTGCCAACGTTTCAAACCCCAAAGGGGGTCCATCATCAGGACAATTTTGAAAGAATAAGAATGAGAGATTATTGAGAGAGAAGAGAATGCGACCTGGAAATAAATACAAGAACCCTAAATTCATAAATAAAGGCCGACATATAATTTATTATTTTCGAATTTATTAGAACAGGTTTTTTATTATTTAAATCATGGACACAAATTAAATTAAAATTTTTTACTATTACAGTTACAGATCTTATTTCAACCCATGAGAAGATTTTCCATCCCTTTTGGTCCACAGATACTACTGAAAATCAAGGAAATGGGAGACTAATGCTCTGTAACAGTGGCTACAGAGAGTTAGTAGGTCCACTAACGCTTCCTGCACACAGGCACAGTGCTTTATAAAGCTCCATGTAGCCTGCTAACCTGCATTAGTGTGGGAAATCAGTCAAACAGAGGGCTTTCAAGATCAATTTCTGAGATGAATGTAATCAAGTAACATGCACCAAGGTTCTCGGTGGATCAAGAAAGTATTTGAAGAAGTAGGGTGCTCTTAGAAGGAGGAGAAAACCGAGAAGAGTCTGGGTAAACTGGGAACTAGATGTATAGTCCCCAGCGGAGTCACAAATTCTACTATGGGGTAAAATGCACGGTGTATGGAGAATGAAAACTACCATCAAAGGCCTTCCCGGGACCTTCGACAGACTGTAAGATTATCTGCAGTAGCTACCAAGTTATACACATGTTCATCTACAAATATCAATTAACGAATTATGTAAAGAGTATTACCTCAAGTCTCCTTCTAGATTTGTTTGGAGATCGCAATGCAACCAAGAGGAACTCCCTCAAAGTCAGCTCCAAATCAATTCCTGCACAAAGGAAAGGAAAACACAATCATCGCATACAACCTAAAAACCGATATATGAATACATAATGAACATATATTTGCATACAACTAAACTACTCATACACACAAGTATCAAATGCACAACTTAATGAACAATGTTACCGACACTATGGAGTAGGGAACACAACTGTAGTTCTGTATTAATAACGAAAGAGTGATTACAACCATCCATTGTATCAGTCTTCCTTTGTCCCTTCCGTTTCTCTCTCTCTCTCCCTTCTAGCTCACTTCTTTAGATATGAGATGGATCTCAACAACTTAGTAGGTTGTCCTTTCAAATGGTCTGACTGCTTTCACAATGACCCTCTCACTGCTTATGTAGCAATCGAGTTACGGTTGCCACAATCCTCATAGAGTTCACTAGGGCAAAAGCAATGAAATTGCTCTGCTTTTTAGCTCTTTCCCTTTTGCCTTCTTTTTCAGATTGGAATTTCTCCAAATAGTTTGATTTTTGGATGTTTCCTTGATTTTCTTGAGCAAATTTAGGGACAAATATCTAGATATTTGTGAGTCAATTCGTTGGTTTGACCCTTGGAACTTCCCTTACATTCACTAACGCTGCCCCTGGTCTAACAACTTGAGTTAGTAGGGTCACTAACGCACCCTTAGGCTTGGTAACAAGCTTTATAAAGCAGGTTTTCAGTGTGCAACCAGCGTTAGTGTGGAATCAAGGCCAGCAATTGTGGTCTTTGCTTCAGTCATGCTATTCTTCACCTTTGAGTTGATGAGGAGGTCATTTTGTTGTATAACAAACCCTTAATCTCAACAACTTCCACCCTTGGAACCATCTAAGTCCATGAAGATAGTGCACACCAGGATCCAACCTTGTGCACTATCACGCTGTCCTCCAGCAGAACATAAATGCCCAATCCAAAGTCTATACTTGGTCCACTCTCACACTACCCTCCAACAGACCACGAGTGACCAATTCACATTGTAGTGTCTGCTCCTAGTTAGGGAATCCAACACCTAGGAAACCCCTCCACATGGTTGCTAACATACTTCTCCAAGTGTCTAGTACATCAATGAATAATCAGTATAAAAAATGCCATTGGTTAGGGAATCTAACTACCAAGCCTGCCCATCAGCTTTGGCTACTACAAGTTGTAAACAAATCCCATCCAAACTGATCCAAAATCACAGATCCAACATATGTCACTAATCGATAAAACACATACCTTTGTACTTCTATTCATGGGCAGATTTCTGTTCACTAGTTAGGGAAACTCCTATAGTCTACAATAACCCAACGATCATGCCAAAAACCACCTTAAATTATGCAACCTCCTTTTCTTTACAAGGTAAGTGACCTCGTTGTTTGAGGAGGCACCTACAACTCCATGTATATGGCTACTTAACCCTAAAAAAAAACACCTACAGGTCCGTGGTTTAATCATCACAAAAAGATCCCTTACTCAGCCTATTTCAGGGAGGATTCTTCTCGGTTTTCTTTCCCAGGACAACCGTCTATGAGTGCGGCCTTCACATAGACCTTGTTGCCTCCTCAAACATTACCTAAGGAGAAAATATGAGTTCCTTTCCTTTGCAGCCTACAACAAGGTGACTTCACTCTCCAAAAAAGAGTCACAAGGGTGGCCTTAACGTCCCCTCTCCTTCGTTGAGGTAGCCTCTGTATTGCGGCCTCCACATAATTATTTATCTCCTCCTCTACAAGATGCTTTATGTCCTTGTGTTGCACAAAAACTGATGTGTCTCAAATGATTAGAATCACCTCCTATTTATACATAATAGAGGAGCTTCTTCTAACATCCAACATAGGGCTTGTACACTTGGCATGTGGCTCATTATCATCAAACTGAATTGACCATACATGTGCAAAATCCACTTCTATACTTAAAAAATTCATAACTCCATTTCTAAAACTCGAAATCAGATGATCTTCATTGTGTTGAAGTCATCTCAACAAAAGATATCATCCTCATCCATCACATGACGAAATGTGCTCATGGTCTTAGCCCAAATCACGATGGGTGCAAAATCCCAAGCTTAGGTTTCAAGCCCACAAGGCTACTTGTGGAGCTCCTTCCTCCAAACCCTCGATCCTCAAGGCTTGGAGTACCTCCCAAGCTACAAAAATCAACATTGGATAGGTTGAAAAACTTGTATCTTGGAGGAAAATTGCATTTTTCAGAATTGGAGAAAAATGCAAAGGATTCTAATTTTATTGCAGTAACAAATCAATCCTCCTCACAAGAAGATGATGAAACTAGTGATTGTAGTGATAGATCGAGCATCAATATTGAGGAAAAACGAGAAGATATTAGTGGAAAAAATGATGAGGAGTCCAAGGTAATGGCACTAGAAGTAGAGATTCAAAGGCTCATGGCTAAAAACAAGGAGTTGGAGGATAAATGCCATAAATTGAAGGCTAAATAAATTTCTGCAAGGCAAGAATTAGAGAGTTTTAAAACTAGTGCTATAACATCTACAAGCAAATAAAAAATTATTGGAGCACCTAGTTGCAACAAAAGTAATGAGATCCATGAGCCAAGCAAGAAACAACATAACAAGTGAAGAAGGTCCAAGAAGAAGAATAGAATTGGAAAGTGTTATAATTGTGGAGTTCGTGGACACATAGAAGCAATGTGTGGTAATAAGGAGACCAAACTCTCTCATTAAAAGGAGAAACCACAGGAGAAGCCACATCAAACATGCATGCAAAGAAGATCTCCATCATTAAGGTATAATAGTCCATTTTATGGTTATTGTTTCTCATGCAACGATTTCGGCCATAGGGCTATTGATTTTAGGGTACATGCAAGGAGCAGAAATCATATCAATAGAAGACATCAAACTATTCCTCATTTACTTGGTCACATAATATGTTTCATGCACGACAATGTTGGGCATAAGGTCAAGGATTCAAAGCTGCCCATGTTTTTTAGGAGATACAATCAGAAATAAGAGATTATGCATGGAAAAGTACATAAGAAGAAGAAAGAGGAGCAGATGAAAGTTTGGAGGAGAAAAGAGTAGCAAGGAACTTCCACCAAAAACCGAGGCCTACTTGGTCTTAGGGGGAGCATATGGTTGGATAATGAGTTGCATGCAAATCTTTAATTGTGCAACCATATGGTTAAGTACTTGAAGGAAAATCTGCAATTTTAGAGATGCGTGTGTTCAGGGGGAGTCCTTGAGGTTTGAAGTATTATTTCTAGCTTTTTTCTCTATTACTATTCCAATTTGTTTTTAGTTGGAGCAATGATGTACATCTGTTGATAGGTTTTAGAGAAACTATATGTTTTGGTTCATGTTGGTGCTAATGTTGATATGGAAACCATATAGTTATTCTCATGCACATGGTCAAGGTGTGATGGAGGGTCACATATTCAAGGGGATCATATGTGCTTCCTATGGACGAATTCTTTGCGCATGTGTTTTTGACATTATTTTGATGTAGGAATGTTTTTGTTGTTGCTGCCACACATTACATGTTGGATGAGATAGTATGGTTGCATGGCAAATTTGGGATGCTACTAGTGTTTTCATTGCTATATCATAGTCATGCTCTATTATAGTTGTTGTTGCCATGGATATTTGATGATGTGTTAGAGTTGGTTCATATAGAATATATGTGTCTCATTGCTTGTTTTCACTTCTAGATGAAGCATGATGTTCCTCATGGTGTGTTGGATATTCATATGGTTAAGTCATGTTGATTCATATGTTGCTACTCATGTGTTGATTGGATGGATGAGATATGAGAAGGATGATTGTTGTTGCTCATGATATTTACATGCATACTATTGATATGTATTAGATGTATGAGTCATGATGTTGTTGTTGCACGAAAAGAATATGTTGCTTCCTATAGTATGCATTTACATGGTTGAGAGATGATGATATAAATTGCTTCTCATATATCAAGTATACATGTTTTGTTTCTCACTCATTTTTTCGCTTACGCCTCATTGATGATATGTTTCTCACCTATGATGAGGTTATGCATTTGTTTATGATCATGATGTTTTTTGCATGATGGATGTTACTGCTCAGTCTTTGCACTCATGGATAGATTGCATATGGTATTTTATTGCTGCTACTTGTTGATGTGCTACTTCTAATGATGATGCATTATATTGATGGTCGATGAGGATATATTTGCTGTTATTATATGACATATTCCTATGTTGCTATTAGTTGATTTTCGTGTTGATGCACACGTGGAACATGGTGGATGGTAGTGGTATCATGATTTATCGCAAAATATTCATTGTTGGGATGGTGATGGCCAAGGTGTTGAGTGTCCTTGCATTAACAAATGTTTTGGTTAATGCTCCTATTTGTTGCTGCCACACATGGAAATTATATTGTTGCTTATGGGGGGATATTATCTTGACGCATATGCCATGGATTTTATTGTCATTGCACTATTATATGAAGAATATATCATTGCTCATTGTTTCCATGCACTCATGTTATTTAATATTTTGGGCATGTATAGAAAAGTGCACCATTGTGTGCATATGTAAAAATCATGTACTATCATTGTTTCTCTTTTAGGCTCATTGTTCATGGAGAGACCCATGGTGTCTAGCATGTCTTATCATTAGCTATGTATGGGTCAATTGGAGTCCAAGTAATGTTTCATCTTGTATATCTTTGATGTAGCTCCACATATTGGGTGCATGATTAAACTTGGGTCCATAGAGTCATGGTTGGTGATAGGAGGTTTTATAGAGGATTGTTATGTCAATCATATGTATTTGTCACAACCATGTATTTGCTCCATGAAGCATTATATTGTATTTTATATCATGTCCCAAGTCAGTTGGAGTCATGGTCCTTGAGTAGTAGTCTCTTGCACTTGGAAAAGAGGCTTATTGCAACATGCAGATGTATTGCTTCAACATGCATAATATGATTGCAACTCCACTACATGCTTATGGGGAGCATGTTCATTACAAAGATGGTATGAAATTGGGAGAGACATGATTGGAAGCTAAGATTTTTGGTCTACATTAGTCTTGCATCAACATGATGTTGCGTATGACAAGGTGAGTCCTCTCATCTAACACATTATTGGCATTAAATTTAGTGTTGGTATGTCCCTTTTCCATTAATGTCAAAGGGGGAGAGAATTTGGATGGATAGAGAGCAACTTAATTGTTGGACAATGTATAGAGATCATCCTCACTTGTTGGATGGAGGTTGAAATCAATGCTAGAGGGGGAGTTTGTTGGCATTGATGTCAACAGGTTGGAGATGTTGCTTGTCATGTGCATGTGTGATGGATGCTTGGCTTGATGGTCTTGATAACTGGCATTGATGTCAACTTGCTTGTGACATGATGTTTCTGCTGCTGAGTAGAGATGGCATTGACATGTGATGATTTTTTTGAGGTTGACATGTTGTTGATGGTTGGAGATGATGCTGTTGCAGGTTGTTGGAGTGCTGCTCTAGGTGTTGCATATGTCTCTTTATGTATTGGAGTCATTAGATATGCTGCTACATGTGTTGAGTTGTGGCTTCTTGTGTTGGAGGTGCCTCTATCAGTGTTAGAGACAATTGATGACATGATGCTGCTGCTACAGGAGCTTGGAGATGCTACTACAGGTATTGGAGATGTTTGGAGAGGTTGTGGTTGTTACTTGAGAATTTGGAGATGTTGGTCTTGGTACTAAGCTGGAGATGTCATTGACTTGTTCTTATCAAATTTCATGAGTTTCAAACTTGACACAGAGGTTTGGAGGCATCATAAGGAGCTGAAGAAGGTGTTCCATAAGTTGGCAGAGCATCTGGACTGAAGATCCATTGGTTTTCTTCATCTTTAGGCTCAGTCACATGGAGTCAGGCTCATCAGAGCGACCGAAGAGCTCCAATCACATGGAGGTAGGCTCATGAGAGCCACTGGTGACTACCAGACACATGTAGACAATGTTGTGGGAGCGACCCAGGTTTTTCATGAGATTTTTTCCGCATTCCTCATGTCGATCAACTATTTTTTGTGTTTTGGCAACATCCTTGATAAAAACTTTTCAGTTTATGGTTGGAAAAGTTCGTGGGACTTATAGAAGTTGATTAAAGTTGAAAATATAAAAAAGGCTAGTGGAGTTAGTGGTTGATTGAGTTAATGAGTTGAATTGGGATCAAATCAAGCATATGAAAACGATTGTTGAGCTGAGTAGTTCTCTATAATTATTGAGTTAAGCACTTGAGTTCATCCATATATTGGATAAATCTCATTACTAGTATGGTTGTTTGTCTAGTTGTGGTGTTGACTAAATGTATGTGTGAGAAGAGTGTGCAAACTGTGTGAGTTATATTATGCAGAATTTCTGAAACAATTTGCAGTTTAGCAACAACAAAATGAAGTATGTTTCAATCATCAAATTGGTGCAGTGTGTGAGAAGATGATGTGTGGATTGGAGTAGTATTTTGAGGAGTTGTTTTGGAGCTTGTGTGGAGTTTTTTATTGTAACTTGTGCTACAAGTTTTATCATTTAATTGTGCTTAGATACTATGTTGCTGCAGTGCTCATGTTGAGCGAATTGGGAGTCAAGTCTAAAAATATATGAAACAAGGTTTACATGGAGGAAGTGAAGGCATAGAGGTTTCAGAGTAGAGAGTGACTTGGCAGATTCAATAGAAGGGAGAGATTTCTCCATCCAATAGGAGTTGGATAGTCCAATGGCGGTTGGCTGAGGATAGTTGATCTTGGTGGCCTTCAACGGATGGTAGTTCATAGATATGTGAGAGAAATAATTTCCTGTCTCATAGGTGCCAGTATACTGTGAAAATAAGTCGAGTCTTCCGGCTCATGGGAGTGAGCTGATCCATGTAAAATTTATTCAACAAATTAATAAAATAATTGAGCAGCGGATTAGCAACAGGGTGGTTTTTTGCCCGGGGAAGGGTTTTCCACCAAACGTACTTGTGTCCATTGTGTTGATTGATTTTATGGTTTCATATTTGTTTTGATGCTTTGATATATGGTTGTGTGTTTCAATTTGTGCATGGATTAAAAGATTAACATTTGGAGAAACAATTTATATGTGCTCTCACAATTGATTCAAGCCCCCCCCACCTCCCCACCCCCTCTCCCCTCCTCTAAGTAGTGATCTAGTTTCCAACAATATTGACCAAACTTGCAGTGATGAAGAGTACTTCATATTCTCACCCTGTATCTAACAAGGGGGAAATTGATGGAATTGATGGTCTGCTATAGGTTTGAAGATTTGTCAAGCGAGCTTGAGATAAAGATCATAATTTTGCTGCTACAGTCTAGAGTTCGAGTTCAAATTCAGATTTCTAGACAATGTTGTTGCATTGTTTTGGCATGCTGATGTTTGTGAATGAACACTTCCATTAGCATAAGACTTCAACTTCTAGCTATATTCAAAATTGTTCGAGGAACTACATTGATGGTTCTAGAGTTGAGATTTTTGATTGATCTGAGAACAACTGTGAAGGTTCCAGACGTGGTTGAGACCTTGAGTTCTCCCAAATTTGGGGTATTTTTTGTGGCTTTCTCTTAAAACCCACCATCCTTGGTTTGTGGTCATCCTTGAAAACCATTTCTAAGAGACATTCAACTCTTGGCTGAGGTACATTTTTGAATTTTTAACTCTCTTTCTTGGACTTTGATACATCCCTTCGGATTAAGGGGGGGAATGTTAGACACCTAACCCTTGGGTTATGTTTTGGGTTAGTGTGTATTATGATGATTAGTTGTTAGAGTCCAAAAAAACTTGGAAAATGGATCAACAATTTTCTTGTTGTATTAATATGTACACATTGTACATCATTTTGTGAGTGATCTTTAATAAAGTTGATTTCATTTTCCACCAAATTATATGTCTAACAATCTAGACTTGAATGAGATGGTGCATGGAAACCCAAGTGAAATCTGGCCGTTATAGTATGAGAGGTTTATAAAAGGGATTACTGGTATGGGGGGTTTATAAAAAGGAATAACTTGTAAAATAGGGGAGATTTAGTGTGCATGTATAAATATTTGGAAAAATGTATGGGGAGGGGATTTAACAAAAGAATTTTGGAATGTATTTATCAATATCTAGTGAAATTAAACTTATTCTTTAGTATCTTATGAATCACATGTTATGTTATAAGTTTAGTAAGTTGACACCCAATGACCAACATGTGGAATTGTTGCTAGAAACTTAACCATTTATAATACCTTAACTATTACATCTTTCTCCAACTTTGTAGGTAATGAGGGGTTGAAAATAAGCTAATGGTCTCTTTTCCTAGGAGATAGTGCTTCCCTTCTTACTTGCATAATCACAAATAGCATCTCATCATATGGGAAATCAATTCCTCCATAAACAACTTCGAAGAGTAACACATTGGTCTTCTTCCTTGTATGAGCATTGCCCTTAATGCAAATTGACATTTATTTCTAACTAATGCATACTCATTGACATCTATCCCTAGCTCAAATGGTTGCTATAATTTGGGCATGGCTAGGATCAAAGAATCATTGATCTTGTTAATGGTTGCTATAATTTGGGCATGGCTAGGATCAAAGAATCATTGATCTTCTTTTTTAAGTCTTTAGATGCTCATTGTTGGTGGTTTATCCCAATTAAGCCTACTTCCTCTGGTAGTCATCACATGCAATAGTGTTGTCCTTTTGGAAAAAATTGCAATGAATTTTCTCATATATTGGGTTGTACTCGTAAAACTTTTGATCTCTGTCAGGCTAGTGGGAATAGGCCATTTGAAGATGGGAATCTTGTTTGAATCCATTCTCAGCTCTCAACTATCAATCATATGTCCAATATATATCATTGATGTAGATGTTGGATTATGTAGGTCGGTAGGAAGGTTGCCTCTCCAGGTAGTAAACTTTGTAAAGTGATTTTATAAAGTACTTTTTGTATTTAACTTAAATCCTTTTTAACTTAGGATCTACCAAGCTAGAAGAATCACTCTAAAAGAAGTTTAAATTTTCTCCTTTAAATAGACTATATTCTAGATGAATACCATGGGTTCTCATAAACTTGGAGCTCAAAAACTACTAGTAACATCACAAGTCAAGTTTACCTTATTATTTTAGTTTAAATATGTTTTTTTGTTATAACATAGAGTTATTTTTATTTTCTTTATGTAAAAATGTTTAAGGTAGGGTTTTAAATATTAATTAATAAATATAAATATTAATCGTATGATTTTATTTTATTTTTATTTTTACTTTATTTGATAAAGTAAAATGTTTACATAACTTTTTTTTCCTTATTTTATTTTTGACCCAGTAAAAATGTTTAAGGTAGTTTTTTTTATATTTTTATTAATAAATATAAATATTAATTGTATGATTTTATTTTATTTTTATTTTTACTTTATTTGACAAAGTAAGATGTTTACATAACATAATATGTAACATCTCTTGCATACTAGGTTGGAGAGCGCCATGGATGAAATGTGACTTATTTGAGCTCAACTAAAAATAAATTCACAACCGTTGATCTTGGGATGACAAAATCTAATCTTAGCCATTGAATTCTAGGTTTAGGGTTTTAGCCATTAAAATGTTATAAAAGGAGATTCGAAGGAGAGGTGAAAACACTATTCACTCCATCTTGGGATGGCAAAATCTAATCGTAGCCATTGAGATTTAGGGTTAGGGTTTTAGTCATTAAAAGGTTATATAAGGAGATTTGAAGGAGAGGTGAAGACACTATTCACTCCGATACTTAGGGTTAGGGTTTTAGTCATTAAAAGGTTATATAAGGAGATTTGAAGGAGAGGTGAAGACACTATTCACTCCGATACTCCAGTGTGCCAAGGAAGGCATGGTCCAAGGAAGGTGCAGAAGGTGCAGCAAGGAGATCTAAATCACAACAAAGGAGGCCTTGATCAAGGAGATCTGAATCACGGCCAAGGAGGTAGATCTCAACAAAGGAAGCCTTGATCAAGGAGATCTAAATCACAACCAAAGAGGTCTTGATAAGGTAAAGATCTAGATTACACCCAAGAAGGGCTTCAGTGAACTAGATCTAATTCTTCATTTAAGCCATTATTCCTGGTACTAATCCCAAATTCATAATAAAACACGTTTTTGTTTTTTCCATTTGTGGATTTTCTAATAGTAAATCATGTGCCCAATGTGGTGATGATTTCTGTGTATGTCTAGTGTGCAATTTTAATTTAGAACTTAGCCATGCATAAATTAATAAATAATTTAAGAGTTCGTTAGAAATTTATTGCTAGGTTGAAATAAATTTTAACAAAATACTATTACAAATAAGTCAATAAAAAGATGCAACACATCACTTATTAGTGTGGTAAAAGTTGTGAGTGCATTTGGAAACGCCCGTATGGTATGGCAGGGCAGGGCAGGTGGCATTTCTGTGTTATGTGTCTAGATCTTTCGGGATGTTCTTAGAGATTTCTCTCTTCTTTGGTCTCTCTTTTCCTCTGTATTGGAAATATGTAAATTTTCTTTGTTATAAAGATGATCTGTTTTTTCCTCCAAAGGCGGATTTCAACGTTGCTTCGACTCAAATCCTCCTTGTCTGGACGCAAATCCGATTTATTTGTTATAAAAAATGAATGATTTATTTTTCAAAAATTAGTACAAAAGAAAAAAAGGATTGCGATTTCTGAATCTTTGTCCAAGCTTTTCAGGTTAACCGAGCAGATAAACTCCGATATAACCAGTGAGCATGTTTTGGGAAAAAACTTGTTTTCAGGGCGACGAGCAGATCAACTCCAAAATACGAAGTCCAAATGTTTCAGAAAAAAAACTTGTTTTCAGGGGTGCGAGCAGATCAACTCGAAGATATCGAGTCAAATTGATTCGGAGCTGATCAACAGTCCAGTCAAAATGATTCGGAAGAAGGTATGCTTTAATTAAATATTAGGGTTTCCACTTCCAATGCAAAAGTTTCTGATGTGGAGCGAAAGAAATGATCTAGCTTGTCATCTAAGCACGCCAATGCAATTTGACTCCGATTCCATTTCTCTGTATACTTTTCTTTGCTGTCTGCTTTTGACTGTAAACATTTCTGATATCTTCTGATAATTTCGATTTTCTTGAAATTTTCAGGGCCCTTCATTACTAAATATTTACCGAGAATTTCGGAAAGTTCGTTGAGTTTCGAAGAACTTTCGACTTTTCAGGGTGACGAGGAGATGAACTACGAGAAACCAAGTCAGAGTGCTTCCGTAAAAGCTTTTGAAGGCGACGAGCTAGGTGGTCGTCATACTGAGGAGCTAATAAACTCTGCGATGCCAAATTCTGAAACAAAAAATAAAAATGATTCGGAAGAAGTTACGCTTTAATTAAATATTAGGGTTTCCACTTCCAATGCAAAACTTGTTCTTGTGGAGCCATAGAAATGCTCTAGCTTCTCATCTAAGCAGTCAATGCAATATATTTCAATTTCTTTGCGTATATTTCCCTTCTGGTCTCAGATAATTTGATTCCAATTCCATTTCTCTGTATACTTTTCTTTGCTGTCTGCTTTCGACTGTAAACATTTCTGATATCTTCTGATAATTTCGATTTTCTTGAAATTTTCAGGCCCTTCATTCCTAAATATTTACAGAGAATTTCTGAAAGTTCGTTTTCTAGAGTTTCGAAGAACTTTCGACTTTTTGTTCGATATTTCAGATAGTTCTTTTTTCCTTCCAAATCAATCCTGGACAATATCTGACCCGATTCTTCTGGCCCCAAATCAATATTTACAGAAGAACACATTTTCAGATAGTTTGGGCTAGCCGGTCATATTTACCACATATTTCTTTGCCTTCAACAATATTTAATTCTGATTTATGTTCTTTGTCATATGATCTGCTTTTAATGAAACTTTAGACTTTTAATTTCTGATTGTATTTCCATATCACGTGATCTGCTTTTAATGAATCTTTCTCACAGTATAGACTATGTATAAACATGATCTGCTTTTAATGAATTTTTCTCACAGTATAGACTATGTATAAACTATTTTTAATTCTGATTGTCTTTCTGTGTTATATTATTAGTTTTTAATGAATTTTTTAATAGTGTTTATATTAAATGTATTGTTATAACAATTTCAAATATCAAATGTATTGTTATAACAATAATTTCAAATACCAAATGTATTGTTATAACAACAATTTCAAATATCAATTTTTTTTTTTCAAATATCAAATGTATTGTTTATATCAAATATATGAAATGTATTGTTATAACAACAACAATTCCAAATATCAAATGTATTGTTATAACAATTTCAAATATCAAATACAAATTTCAAATATTAAATGTATTGTTATAACAATTTCAAATATCAAATAAAAATTTCAAAATATCAAATGTATGGTTTATATCAAATATATGAAATGTATTGTTATATCAACAACAATTCCAAATATCAAATGTATTGTTATAACAATTTCAAATATCAAATACAAATTTCAAATATCAAATGTATAGATGCTAGTGCATAAGCAGAAGAGTTGCCTATCGAGTTCAAAAATAGACAAAAATGTTCAGTTATGTATCTCCACGCAGGGAGTCTTGATGACAGTTCACATTGTTCCTGTGCCAACTCTCTTATAGAGAGAACTAAATCAAAATTTGAAGAAGTGTAGAAAATATAAATAACATAATATATACAAGTTAAACAAAATATAGGGCCTATAGCCCATTTTCTCTCAGTTCCACAAATGGTCTCTGATAGTGCTGGTGGAAAGTCCCATCAATCTCTTCTTGTATCAGCTAGTCATCGCTTTTTCTAAGTGCTGCCTCTTTGGAAAGGTAGTTTGACCTCGAATTTCGCTCCCTGTAAATGTGCGACAGGCAAAAGAGTCAAAAGTAGATATCAATTTGTAAGCCTCTTCTAATATATGCCTCAATGAAAATGCATTGCAGTGAGATGCTTTATTTAACCAGTTGCAAATGATTTTGGAATCACCAAATAGTTGAAGATGTTTGCAATGCTTTTCTAATGCAAAATGTATGAGATGTTTTGCAGTGCATAGTTCAGCATAATTGTTTGTTCCCCTGCCTAATCTCATTTGAATTTTGAAACAATGAGTTTCATTTAGATAAAGTATGCCTCTTATGCAGAACCATCAAAGTATGCCCACGGTATTGATTTGTCAATGATTTCAGGCTTAATAATACGGGGAGGGGTATTTGAGTCCTCCTCGGGTAAAAGATTGAAATATGCAATAGTTTTGATCATGATAGCGGGCCAATGGGGTATCTTGTGTTTAAATATAGATTGATTTCTTGCAATACATAGTGACCAGAAAATAAGGAGAGGCATGTTCCTGGATTTGCCATTTTGATTTTCACACCATGTGCTCTAGGCGTCCTTAATGTTGCAGGGTCATGCCAGTTTTTTAAGCTTGGATAGTGAGCTATAATGGAGTTCCAATGCTCCTTGGTGATGGGGTAGTTAAGGAAGAGATGTTCAGTACTCTCCTCATCATTACGACACAATTGACACCAGAAAGGGCCATGGAAGATCTTTTCATCAAATTAAGACCCGTTGGAATCTTGTCGAACAAAATGTTCCACATAAGTAAGCAGGTTCAAGGGGTAGCTTTGAGCTTCCAGAGTAATTTCCATGATATCAAATGTATTGTTATAACAACAACAATTTCAAATATCAAATGTATTGTTATAACAATTTCAAATATCAAATAAATATCAAATGTATTGTTCTAACAATTTCAAATATCAAATGTATTGTTTATATCAAATATATCAAATGTATTGTTATAACAATTTCAAATATCAAATGTATTGTTTATACAAATGTATTGTTATAACAACAACGATTTCAAATATCAAATGTATTGTTATAACAATTTAAAATATCAAATAAATATCAAATGTATTGTTTATATCAAATATATCAAATGTATTGTTATAACAACAACAATTTCAGGCGGTTAATCTTTGGAGAAGGAATCTTTATGGCTCAAGCGGCCCTCACAGAGAGCACAGTGTTAGTTGGAAGGGTGAGAGGCCGAAATTACTCCTCGATACGCCTTCGAAAGTGGAAAATGGAAATTAGGGGGAATCTCCTCATACAGCTCCTAAGTATCCTCTCGCTTTCCAGGGGTTGGTTTGCTCTGATTTTCTCTCATCTGGACCAGGTAGACGGGGTCCTCACGCGGTACTGGCACATCGAGATGACACCAGTGCTATTGAAGCGATGGTCACCAATGTTTGACCCAGAAAAGGAATATCATGGAGCGGTGCCAATCTGGGTCCGATTACCTGCTCTCCCGTTACAATTTTGGGGGGAAGAAATCTTCAAAGTAATAGGAGATGATTTGGGTGTCTATCTAGATCATGATAGAACCTACCAAGACACAGGATGCCTAGCATTGGCACTTATTCTAGTGCATCTAGATACCAGAGAAGGTCTGGTAGAGAGAGCTACCTGCTTTAAATGGGTGACATCACTCGAAGGAAAATTATAGATTACGAAGGCATTCCCTTTTGTTGCGCAAATGTCACGAAGTGGGGCATTTATACAAAGACTGTCCAAGAATTTCAGGGCAAAATCAGATCCCGACCAAAGTGTTGGTCTCAGCCTCCACTCAAACTCTGGATTCAGATTTCGATTCTCAATTGGACCTCCAAGAAAGTACTCCTCCCTCTAGTCTAACTCTGCAGTGGGCCGTAGCTCACCATTTCGCAAGGGCATCAGATTGAACCCCTGAAAAATCCAGATCCCGCGACAAGGCTTTCGCGAGTACTCCCTCCTCCACTCTTCCTCTTTTTTCTCATTCTACTGAAGGTTCAGTAAATTTATCATCTTTGAACTGTGTCGTCTCTCAAGCTGAAGTTAATAAGATATGTTCAGTGGTATGTCCTATTCCTGTTGTGCCTCCCTCACTATCCTCCCCCATTCCCCAACCCTCTGTGGATAGGACCACTTGCCCGCTTGATGATCACCCACTATCAAGTGGGACTCATCGATATTTCCTCAGATCCCTTCCTGCTGCTCCCTCTTCGGTCTTAGGCCTGGGCCTTGACCCCCCTCCAATTACTCTCAAGCCTCTGAGAGGCCGTCAATCACAAATTTCTAAGGCTATTAAAAGGGCTAGTGCTGATGTAGCCTCCGGGGTCCAATCCCCAATCGATTGGGTTCTTAGAGCAAAGAGAAACCCTTACTCCTCTCCCCCATGATCTATCTTTCCTTTAATTGTAGGGGTCTAGCCAACCTTGACAAAAAGATGGCTCTCAAGAGGCTCTGTCTGTCTGAAAAGATGGATGTTATTTTCCTTCAAGAAACTTTGGGGGAAGGTCACCAGATAACTAAGCTTCTCTTAAGTTTTCTCCAAACTTGGGATTTTCATTTTTTGGATGTGAAGGGTTGCTCTCGTGGCTACGCCTTGGGCTTTAACTCTCGTTCTACAAAAATCCTCAACTTTTGGGGAGGAGAAGATTTTCTTGGTGCAGACATCTGGTCTATGGAGCTCGGCAGACCATTTAGGATCATCAAAATCTATGGCCCTTGCCAGAACAGAGAATTCTTTTGGAACAGAATCATGGAGGCTAATTTTATGAATCAAGATAATATCATTATTGGTGGAGAATTAAATTTCTCCCTCGGATCAGCAGAATCCTGGGGTTTCAGGTGTCAAAGCGATCATCTACTGTTAGCCTCCTGCTGCAGCAGGTTAATCATCTTTCATGATCGACATTTTTACATGCCAAATATGTCGTACTATGCATGCTGCAATGCTCCATATTTGCTACAGATGGCCAAAGAAGTGTCCATGAGAGTGTGCTATTCTAAATGCCACTGCTGTGTTCCAATTTTTGGTAAGCAATTCATTTTTGGTTTGAGGCAGTTTTTCAGTTGGAGGACTTCAAGCGAGGCATGTCTAACTCCCCTTCTTCCTCTTTCCCCAAATCACTCACTAACTTCCCTCAAAGAGGTCAAGATCTGCTTGATACCTCTTAGTTTCATCATTTTCCATATCATTTGCCTTGGTGAAGATCTGCTTCACTCAAGGAAGGTACACACTTCTTCTATCAGTCATTTTCCCCCATTGATAGCCTAAGACATCATACTTAGTGCTTTTTCTCATCATTGTCATATTAACTACTAAGTTTACTATGTAGCTCCCTATCTATTTCCCCTTCCCTTACTAAAACTATGTATATAACTCCCCTATATACTTATCCCTTTCCCTTGGTTGAAAAATAACCATATATATCCTCGGGAATTGCTAAGTTTATCTGAAACTTAGCAAGAGCCCTCAATACCCCCTCTAACCATCTCCCAAATGCATAAGGACTCATTCCTTTGCATAGTTTCCCTTCATATGTATAAAAAAACCATCTTTTGGCCTTGTTTCTACCTTTTCCAAGGCACAAACCCTTTTAAAGGCCATTAAACCCCTCTCAAAACACATAAAAATCCTCCCAGGTGCCTTTGGAATCCTTCCAAGGCATGAATCCTCCCTTTTTGGCCATCGGACCCCTTCCGATGCCCTAGAAGTCCATTCCAAGCACTTACCTCACCCCTCCGAATTCATTTGCCTTGCATTTTTTTATAAATAATGGCTCCAGCAGCGAAAGTGCCGACCAAATCTGGGCCGTCCATCTTTCCGCCCAAATCAAACGGCCCTCGGCGTTTCGGCGATCGCAATATGTAAAGGCTGTGCCCTCCACCCCGCCGATTGCCGAAGTCCCGAATTAATCACAGCCATCCATTCTTGGGCCCCAGATCAATGGCCCATATTTAATCGCATCGCTCCCATATGGCTCCGACCAGCGGAGCCGAAAAGTAATAAAGCGCGGCATAAATATATTTCGGGTCCGATGGGTTTCGGCGTTTCTATATGGCAGCCCCTTGACCCCGCCGATAGCGAAATGCCGACGTAATCTCTGCCATCCATCGCCTTCACCAAATCAATGGCCCATGTTTGATCGGCGAACACCCCTTATGTTTGGCTCCGATATTCCGGAGCCGAAATATTATAAAGGCGGGTTTTGTAAAAGCTATCGGGTCCGTAAGGTCCCCGGGCACAGCGAAAAGGGAGGTCTCCGATATTCCGGAGCCGATAATTTATAAAGGGCAGTTTTGAAAGGGATTTCGGGTCCGTTGGACCCGTTTCAAATGTAAATCCGCCGATATGATGGGTTCCGATGGTTCGGACCCGATCTCCGTTAAAAATGGGCACAAAGGCATTTCGGGTCCGCAAACCAAATTTTTGTAAGTCCGCCGATATGACATCACCGATGGGCTAGACGCGATTCCAAATAAAAGGAAGGGCCTATAACATATCGGGTCCGCGCATTTTCGGCGATTGTTTATGTGCCACCCCCCGGTCCACCCGACGCCGATATTGCGATTTAGCGCCAGCCGTTGGATCGGCCCGCGCCGGATCCAACGGCCAGAATTTAATAAAATGAACAGTTGCCGCCTGCGCCCAAATTTCATGAATTTGCACAATTTTGAAAGCATTTTTGTATTATAATAAAAGGGCCATTTTTAAAGTTTTGTGTACAGCGCTCTCGCCCGCCACAACTGCAAAGGAATGATGCCTTCCTTGGCCATTTTGAGATCGCTCCGGGCCCAAATACTTCCAAATGCAGGGATTTCTCCTCGGCATGCCGCCAGAGCTCCTTTATTCGACCCAATGTTGCAAATTTATCAGTTTAAGGACCATTTTTGATCGGCCATGCGCCGATAGCATTCTAGGGGCCACGGAAAGCACTTGCAGCAGTTATTTTGCATTCAAAGAGCAGAATGGGGCGATTTGACAGTCAAAGAGTATCAGTTCAAAATATCAGCAGCCCAAAAGCAGCAGAACATTAAAGAGGCCCCCATCAAAGTCAATAAAGCAGCTCAGAGCCATCAAAGCCCGCCAAATCACAGTTATGAGCATTAAAGCCACTTTGCAGTAGCAGAACCGCCTAAAGAGGCAATTCAAGTGTTTAAAGCCCAGATTTTGCAGAGACAGTGTACAAAGACACATATGAGCAGCGCAGCAAGTCCGAAGGCACAGTTATTGCAGAAGTGCCAGTGCATTGCTCAAAAGACCAATAATTTATTCATTCTTATGGCTGCAGTCCCTGCGCAGCTGGTAGATAGGCATTCTTTCATTTATTTGCAATAAATGTTAGGTTAGAAGCATTCATTTCTCTAGATCTGCTATCAGATCTGTTGTTGTAGATATTTTCTCTACTTATACCACCCTCTGGATAGTGTAAAGGGTTGGTTGGTTGTATTTCTCATTCCATACTTGCACTATAAGCTTAAGAACTTCTATAATCAAAGATTGCTGGAATATTTGCATTTGAACTGGCTGGTTGTGCTTTTAATGGCCGAAGAGCTTGATGTGGAATTCATGTGCTTGCTCATGGTTCAATAGGTCTTTCCTCCCTCTTTTTATCAGTTTATATGTATCTGTATCATCTGTATATCATAATCTAAGTTGCAGGAAGAAGGAATAGTTCAGAGCTACCCTCTGTGCTCAATTCTAGTAACTTTTCTATGTTTTCCTCTGAATTAGTGACAAATATGTATACTTAATTGATCATGTTTAAGCTATTTCCTTCATTATATGAATGTTGTTTAGGAATCCTTAATTGCTCCTATATAGTCTTCATCCACTTTCCCTCTTTGGCTGGATGAGAGATCCTTAATTGCCTCTCATCCCCTAACCTCCATTTCATCCTTGTTCCAGCATTTAATCATTGTGCCATGCGTAGCTATCCTGCTCCATATTCCCCTCTTCTGCCAAGGAAAACACACCCTTCAGTTCACATTCATTGACTCCATGCCCAATGGTTTGAACTTCTTACACTTTGCATGCCAACTCTGCTTGAATAGATCAACCATCCCACCAAACTCAAACAAAACCCATGTGCATCATATCTAGCCTAAAATCATCCCTTAAACAAAGCTAAATCCTAAAGAGAGAGCCCTCTCTGACTGCAGGTAGGCTAGGACCTGCAGTCCAAAGATTGGTTTGTGGTTACCTCAGCCGTATCCCTTTGGGAGTCAAAAGGGACAACCTGAGTGCAACACATCTCACAACATTTTTTGAAAACTTGTTGGATGCTCACAAATTTCTAAATATTGACCCTGTTAAACTCAAGCCAACTTGGAGGAATCGCAGATTGGGGGTAGATTCCCTTGCTAGAAGATTGGACTGATTCTTGATCAAAGCCCCTCTTATGGCAAGTTTAATTCTCTTTCGTCAATGGGTGGGGAGTGGTGGGATCTCTGATCAGTCTCCTGTATTTCTAGAGCTCAAGGGTAATCTTTCTAAACCCTCTTCACCTTTTAAATTTAACTCCTCTTGGTTGTTGGATCCGAGTTTCAGGAACTTGGTCTCAGCCACTTGGATCCATTGCTCCCAGAATGAAACCTCCTCCCAGGGGAGCTCTTTGCAAAAAATCTAGTAGTTCTAAAAGGAAAAACAATAACCTAGGCCAAATTAAAACAAAGAAAAGAAGATGAATACCTTTAAAGAATTGAAAAGGCTCTACTAGCTTTCGAAGAATCAACTCCCACAGGATCGAACTCAGTGGAACAAAAGTTGCAATTGATTTAGTTGGAAACTGACAGAATAAAGCTTCTTCACTTAAAAGAAGAAACCTGGAGGATCAAGAGCAAAGCAATATGGCTCAAAGCAGGTGATGAAATTCAAAGTTCTTTCAACAATATGCAAGGGGTCGGAAAGCCATTAACTCAATCTGGGAATTACAAGACTCGGAAGGAAGGAAAGCGGGCAATTTTGAACAACTGGCTTACATGGGGATTAGACATTACTCTAATATCTACAAAGCCCCCATTGGAATAACCCTTCCAAGCATCATTCACACTACTGAAGCTCTACCCAGATTCATCGAGCTGGAGGAAATTGAAGGACTAAACTCTCAAGTTACTAGAGAAGAGCTTGGAGTTGTGCTGAAGTGCTTTCATAAGGATAAGGTCCCAGGTCCTGATGGGTGGCCAGTTGAATTCTTCAGTTCATTTTTAGATTTAATTGGAGATGATCTCATCCAGAGCATTGAAGAAAGCCGAAAGTCTGGCAGAATTTTGGAGGCCTTCAACTCAACTTTCCTGGCCCTTATACCCAAATCTGATAACCCTTCCTCTTTTGAAGATTACAGACCCATATCCCTCTGCAATAGCATTTACAAAATCATATCCAAAACAATAGCCCTCCGTATTAAACCCTTTCTCTCCCGAATGATATCCAAGGAACAATTTGCCTTTCTCAGTCATCGCCAAATCCATGAAGCAATTGGTACTGCTCAGGAAGCTCTTCACTTGATTAAGAAGCTCCATAAAAAGTCTGTCATCCTAAAAATTGATCTTTCCAAAGCCTTTGATTGTACCTGTTGGTCCTACCTCAGGATAACTCTCACTCACATTGGCTTCCCCTTTGCTTTCATCAATTGGATCATGGGATGTCTTACTTCAGTCTCCTTTAGTATTCTCATCAATGGAGCAGCTTCGGGTTTCTTTCATGTGGAATGAGGCCTTCGACAGGGATGTCCTCTCTCCCCGCTACTCTTTCTCCTCATCATGGAAGGCTAAAGCAGACTGATAACAAAAGGTAGAGAGGAAGGCTCTTTGGCTGGAGTCAGTCTCTTGGATATGTCCTCTATAACCCATCTTTTATTTGTTGATGATGTTCTGATTTTTTTAAATGGATCTTTTCAAGACTCATATGCTTTCAATGCTATTCTAGATATTTTTTTGTATAGCTACAGACATGCAGCCAAATATTGCAAAATCAACTATTGTCATAGTTTCCTACCAACTGAATGATGCAAGATTAGCTAGCCAATTTTTTGAATATGAGCGTCAAGATCTGGATGATGGTCTTAAATATTTAGGTTTCAGATTGAAACCAAATGGTTATCGCATAGCAAATTGGACTTGGCTTATAGCCAAGATTGAAAGCAGAATCAATATTTGGCAACAGAGATGGCTTTCTAGAGCAGGTAGGCTAACTCTCCTTAAGTCGGTCCTACAAGCTATTCCAGTTTACTGGATGTCGTTAGCCTGGATTCCCAAAGGCATTTTAAAAAGAATTCAACAATTAAGATGTTGCTTCCTTTGGCACAAACAAATTCTAGGGAGAACTTTTGCTTAGGTCCGTTGGGACAGCATTGACAAACCCAAAAAACTGGGGGGGTTAGGGCATAAAAAATTTGAATTTATTCGCTGAGGCTTTGGCTGCAAAACTGGGCTGGCAACTTATTAATTCCAGAAGTCTTTGGCAGGAAATCACTTATCATAAGTACATATATCCGCTCTCAATTTTGGAATGGATCCATAGAACTTTAGTTCCTACGGCTGGATCCTCCATAATTTGGAAAGCATTATCTCAGTGTATCTCTCTGATTAAGCATGGTCTGGCTTGGAAAGTTGGAAATGGAGTTCAGGTGAGGATTGGTTTAGACGCGTGGAGTGGATGTGGGAATGGCCATATTCTCCCCCGTCCTCTTTGCAATTTCCTTCAAGACTCATGCATCACCCACTTATCACATATAACAGATGATATTCAGGACAAGTGGCAAAACCAGACCTGGAAGGACCACAGAACGCTCAACATTCTGACATTTTGGGTCGATGATTGGCAGAGATTCATAGGCTCATTAGAGGAGGCCAATGTGTGTATAAACGATAATCAAGATGTCCTTATCTGGGCATTGGATTGCCAAGGAAGATACTCCCCCAAATCAGGTTATGCTTATACAATGGCAGCCAAACACACGGGTGATTTCTCTTGGTGGTGGAGTCATATCTAGAAATTAAAGGCCCCTCCCAAATCTGGGCTTTTCATGTGGTGCATTTTAACAGACAAGGTTCCCACTAAACTAATGCTGAGGCGTCGTGCAAACTGCGGGCCTTCTAGATGCTGTCTGTGTAAGATGCAGGAGGAAGATACTTCTCATCTCTTCTTTACCTGTTCTGTCTCAAAAGCCTTCTGGCAAAGGATCCTCACTTCACTAAATCTACATATTGATTGGTCGGGACGAGATATTGAAGAGGCTTGGCAAAGATGGTGGATAAAAGCCAACTCTCAGAAAACTAGATGCCTTCCACTGCTAATTTGTTGGGGAATCTGACTTAACAAGAACAAATCCATTTTAAAGAATGCCAAAATAGATTGGGACTCCTTCAGTATTTTGTTGTTGGATTTATACAATTCGCTCTTGGAGGACTAGAACATTCGACCCCCTCAGATCATTACCCAGGAATCCATAGACATAAACTCCCCCCTGGGGTTATTTTGATGGCTAGCACAAGCTGAAGGCTGTGGTGGAGGGGCGGTGCTACATATGGATAATATAGTGTCTTATGGAATCAAGGTCGGCCTTGGCAAAGGCACCAACAACTATGCTGTATTGAGCAGTCTAAAATACCTTCTCCTTTTTGCAAAAGAACAAAATTGCAACAGCTTCAGATATTTGGAGACACACAGCTCATAATTAACTGGACAAATGAAGTTAACCATTGTCACTTGCACACACTTAGAGATATTCTGACTGATATCCTTTCTCTAAAGTTCCAATTTGATTCATTTGCATGCTCACATATATATAGGGAAAGGAATGAGATCACTGATCGTTTATCCAAAGAGGCAGCGTAGCTGAACAAAGGCCAATGGCAGATACAGGAATACAGGGCCGACGGTTTCTACAGTTCCTATCATCGTCCTCTTATGGACATGATTGGTTCCTATTAGAATGATCATTAGATCATTCAATAGATTTTCTTTTACTTTCTCCTTCTATGTATATAACTTACCAGTTTTAAGTATATTTTTGGACAAAACTCATATTCTCATAAACTTACTGGACTTCTCAGAAGTTTATTATCAGTAAGCATCATAATAGTTTTTGTAAAGTTCATAATAGCTCTAAACATTACTCCCTTTTTGTTGACAGCAGTTCATATCTTCAGTATCATACAACATGTCATTTTCTTATCTTTTTAATGAGAATTACGCTTTTTTTTAGCAAAAAACAACAATAATTTCAAATATCAAATGTATTATTATAACAATTTCAAATATAAAAAAAGTTTAAAATATCAAATGTATTGTTTATATCAAATATATGGTTGTAATGATTTCAAATATTAAATATATGGTTGTAATTATTTCAAATATTAAATAATTTCAAATTTCAAATATATGGTTGTAATGATTTCAATATCAAATATATGGTTGTAATGATTTCAAATATCAAATAATTTCAAATTTGAAATATATGGTTGTAATGATTACAAATATCAAATAATTTCACATTTCAAATATATGGTTGTAATGATTTCAAATATCAAATAATTTCAAATTTCAAATATATGGTTGTAATGATTTCAAATATCAAATAATGTCAAATATCAAATATATTGTTATAATAATTTCAAATATCAAATATATTGTTTATATCAACTATATGGTTGTAATGATTTCAAATATCAAATATATGGTCGTAATGATTTCAAATATCAAATATATTGTTTATATCAAATATATAGTTGTAATGATTTCAAATATCAAATATATGGTTGCAATGATTTCAAATATCAAATATATGGTTTATATCAAATATATGCCATATTTTAAGGAAATTTAAACACTTAGTAAAATTTGCAGGATAAGATTAAATAGGGCATTACATACACTCCTCCTTCAGAAAACTTCGTCCCGAAGTTAGAATGTAAAAGATAAAAGAGTTTGAAGCAGTTTGGCAATAAGGCATAACAAATGGAGAGAGAGTTATAGTAGTAAAATTTGATAAGTCAGACAATGACATTCCTTCCCATCAAGAGTCTCCAACTGATTTATATCCTCCTATCCCTCCTGACCTACTTCCGTTCCCATCCTATCCATCCTCTACTACTATGTGTGGTGGCATCGGCTATACCAATCTAACCACTGATAAAACCAACATGGTGGAAGTGTCGACTATATCGACCTAACTTCCCCAACAGACAACTGGCAATCGTCATCACACGTCTAGGTGACCGTGTCCACCACTGCCCTCCCATGATTCCAGGTTTGGAGGTTACATGGTGGGAAATACCTCCACCCCTCCTCACAACTAGGGTCAATGCCCCAATATGGACCACACTATAGCACTGGTTGGACTTGTCATCGAATAATCCAGTCAGGACATCTTGCCACCTGTCATTTACATTTTACTCATGTCATAAGATTGCATATCAAGTAGATACCAAATGTAATAGAACAATGTACATTATACCTTTCCCCATGAGATGTCTCGACCTTCCTTCAATGGAAGAGTAGATCTCGGCTATCATATATTTCTTTCCAACCTGCTGGTTAGCTTTCTTTCATGCATTTATATAACAACAAGATATATAAGTGATATTTAATCATCATGTTATTAAGTCTAGTATCCACGTGTCAATCTTGCAGTTCATACTGGAAATAAATCATAAATTCACAAAGTCATTCATTTAAACAAATCATATCCACTTGATCGATATATGAAACAAAATAATTCTGATAAGTCATGCACTAGATAATTCTTCACTAAGTGAGTCATACATTTAGGCCATACATCAACCATTTCGATCAACAAACCAAATCCATCAATTGATTTATATAAGTAGTTTCACGTGTCCAACCAAATGCATCAATATTACATAATGTTCATCAATAAATAACATGGAACTGCAAAATAGAACCTTAACATAGGTAGTTGTCTAAGTCAAAAAAAAATGGGCATCTTAGATGCTCAAAAAGTGAGGGGCAGTCCCGACGTATAGTCTCTGCATCCTCCCACGTAGCAGATCTTGGGCTATACTTGTCCCACTGGACCTTAACATGGTCCACCGTGCGACATCTGAGCTGTCGAACCCTACGGTCCAATATGCGTAATGGTTCGATGGCTACAGTTCCCATGTTCGAGACCTACAATTCCCTCCAATCCAGTTTGTGAGATTCATCAGAAACATAATGTCGTAAAATAGATACATGAAAAACATCATGAGTTTTATGCAAATGGGGTGGCAGTACAAGACGATAGGCAACTGGTCTAATCTTCTCCTTCATCCTAAAAGGTCCTACGAACTGAGGTAACAATTTCTTACCCTTCCCAAACCGAATGGTGTTTTTGTTGGGTCGGATACGAATAAAAACTTGGTCCCCTACTTCATAACTGCGATCAATCCTATGTGAATTAGCATAACTCTTCTATCTATCTTGTGCTTCCTTTAACCTTTGTTGAATCTACTTTACCCGTTCCTCCATTTCTTGAACTAATTCTGGGCCAACTATTACTCGGTCCTCCAACTTTTCCCAACTCAGCGGCATCCTTCATGGCCTTCCATATAGAGCTTGATAAGGAGGCATCCCAATTGAACTGTGGTAACTGTTATTATAGGCAAACTCTACCAATGGTAAGTACCTTTCCCATTGAGTCTGATAATCCATGACGTACATCCTAAGCATGTCCTCCAGAACTTGATTTACTCTTTTAGTCTGCCCATTTGTTTTTGGATGATATGCAGTGCTCAGGTTCAACTGAGTCCCTAGTGTTGACTGCAAACTTGTCCAAAACCTAGATGTAAATCGAGAGTCTCTATCAGAAATGATCTTTGTGGGTAACTCGTGTAGTCGAATAACTTCACTTATAAACACTTGTGCCACATCAGTAACATCGTAAGTGTCTCTTACTGGAATGAAATGGGCACTTTTGGTCAATTTATCAACTATAACCAATATAGCATTGTGCCTCTATGAAGTGAGTGGCAAACCCACAACAAAATCCATGGAAATTACCTCCCATTTAGATATAGGGATGTCATGTGGTTGTAGGAGTCCTACTGGATGGCGATGATCAGCCTTCACTCATTGAAATTCAAGACATTTGGCGACAAACTGGACTATGTCGTGCTTCATGCCTGCCCAAAAGAAGAGTTTCTTCGTGTCTGCGTACATCTTCTTTACTCCAGGATGTGCACAATAGAGTGCTCTATGTGACTCTTCGAGGATGGTTCTTCTTATACCCCCTTCCTTAGGTATGTACATTCTCCCTTGAAATCTTAATAGCTCATCTGGTTCAAGGACATATCCCTCAAACTTTGGTTCTATCTGCTTCCCAGTCTAGATTGCTGAGATGAAATTTAGATACCAACTATCTTCAAAGAGTTTCTCCAACACACGTTCCCTTAAATTTACCTTTAAGGCTACTAGGGAGAAGGTTCGTGGTCTCCTGCTTAGTGCATCTGCCACCACATTCTCCTTTCCCTTGATGTATGAGATCTCAAAATCATACTCACTCATGAATTCGCTCCACCACCTTTGTCTAGCATTCAAATCCCTTTGAGTGAAGAGATGATTCAGGCTTTGATGATCTATTCTTAACTCAAATCTTCTCCCAATGAGGTAGTGTCTCCACAGTTTCAAGGCTAACATCACTGCTGCTAATTCTAAGTCATGGGTAGCATACAACTCTTCATGTTTCTTCAATTTTCTAGATGCGTAAGCTATTACTCCACCTTATTGCATCAATACTGCGCCCAATCCTTGCGCTGAAGCATCGGTGCAAAAAATGAAGTCTTTTTCCATGTCTGGTACTCGAAGGATCGATGCACTAGTTAGTAACCTCTTTAGTTATGTGAATGCAGTGTCACATTTATATGCCCATTCATACCTAACCCCCTTTCGCTGTAATGTGGTGATGGGTTTTGCAATCCTTGAAAACCCTTCCACAAAATTGCGATAATACCCTACTAGCCCCATAAAACTACATACCTCAGGGGCATTTTTTGGTACTGGCCAATCCATTATGGCCTTCACCTTTTCCGGGTCAACTGAAATCCCTTCTCCTGAAATGATGTGCCCAAGGTAATGAACTTTCTTTTGAAAGAAGGAACATTTTGACAATTTTCCATACAATTGATTTTCCCTTAAGCAAGTCAAGACAACCCTTAGGTGCTTTTCATGCTCCTTTTCATTCTTGGAATACACAAGAATGTCGTCAAGAAAGATTTGCACAAATTGGTCCAAATACTTCCTGAACACACCATTCATGAGGCTCATGAATACTGTTGGTGCATTGGTTAAACCAAATGGAACAACTATGAACTCATAGTGCCCAAACCGAGTTCGAAATGTAGATTTTGAGATGTCCTCTTTCTTAATCCTCAATTGGTGGTATCCAGATCGTAGATCGATCTTTGAGAAAACCACTGCTCCCTTCATTTGATAAAATAAAGTCATCTATTCGAGGTATCAAGTACCTATTCTTTATTGTGGTTCTATTTAAGTCCCTATAATCTATGCATAGCTGCGAGGAACCATCCTTCTTCTTGACAAAAATCACTAGTGCACCCTAAGGTGAAATACTAGGTCTGATAAATCCCAAGTCTAAGAGCTCTTTTAACTGCATCTGCAACTCACAAAGTTCTGGAGTTGTCATCCTATAGGATGTCTTAGATATTGGTTCGGCACCAGGTTTTAGGTCGAATGTGAAATCAATCTCCCTTACAGGAGGTAATCCAAGCAATTCCTTAGGAAAAACATCCTTGAATTCTGACAAAATTGGATGTTGATCTAGGGAGGGTCCTTTTTGGTCACTTACAACCTCGACCACATATAGCTTGCAACCTTGTTGGAGACAATGTTTTACCTTCATCATGGATATGAATCGTAGTGACACTCCCCTCTTGATTCCAAAAATCTCAATTGGCCTACCTTCATCATCTAAACAAATCACCTTCTTCTTGAAATAGTCTACCAAAGCTCGATGAGCTTCTAGCCAGTCCATTCCAATAATTATATCATACGTCCCCAATGTTGTGACGTATGCCTTCAACTTAGTCATACACACCCCAAGGTTTACCTAACATTGGTCAACACTAGGTCCTACTATTTGTTTTATTCGAGAAGCCAAACTTATTTAAAGTCATCGTGCTCATAGGCTGCCAACCCACATTTTTCTAATGCAACTGGTGAAATGAAACTATCTGTAGCACCAGAATCAAACAAAATTTTAAATTTTACTTTGTTTATCATACACGAGGTTTCTACCATGGCAGACTGCTGTTCAACTTGCTGGTTATCAACTGCTGCATAGATTTGATGGTGGCTACTTGCCCCTCCCACTGGTTGTTACCAGCTTGTAACTCAGGGTAGTCCCACTAGTAATGAGGTCCTCTACATCCCCAACAAGTGATGCGCGATATACCTTGAACCAAATGTTGTGAAGTTCTTTGGAAAGAGTTCCTTCCCCTGGGACCCCTGCCCCCACTTGTTTCTCCTTGCGTATGACTTTGATTTGTACGCGCCCTTGAAGCTGCGGGTGAAGCTGCATTAGTAACCATTGAAATCCCCACTGTCGGTGCTCTAGGTACAACCCTATTTCCATATGGTGATGGCCTCAAATTTCTTCCCCTAGGGAAGGTACAAGGAGCCTTCTCCATAAACCTTGATTGGCGTGGAAAAATGGTTTTGTCTCCACCTTTTAAGTCTAAGTGTTCTACGACATAATGAGCATGTTCCACAGCTTCTGCAACTGAGGATGGTTTCCACATCCGTACCATTGCCCTAATCTTAGGGTTCAATCCATAAATAAAACGATCTGCTTGGCGCTAGTCAGTATCCATGTAGGAGACATACTTGAACAATTCCATGAATCTAATTTCATATTCTTCTACCGTAATATTTCCCTGTACCAGGGTATAGAAGGCTCCTACCTGTTGTTCTTCATAATATGCTGGTAGGTACTTTTTCCTGAATCTCTCCTCAAATAACTCCCAAGTAACTGTGTCCAGAGTGAGGTGTAGTTGACGCTCTAAGTTACCCCACCAATTCAGAGCACTATCTCTGAGTTGGAATATTTCTATTTTAGCTTTTGAATTGGAATTATAATCCCTTAGTGCGAAGCACCTTCTCATTCCTTCTAACCAGGCTTCTGCACGTTCGCTGGCACGACCTCCTGCAAACTTCGAGAGCTTAATCTTTTGGAGCTCCCTAGTAATATCTTCGATTGGAGGTCCTCTATCAGAGTCCCTTGATCCCTCGAGATTCCCTAACCCTGATGGAGGGTGCTCCACTTCCACTTCATTTGTTTGGCGCCCTTTTAAGGTCTCATTAATTGCTTCTAGGGAATGCAAGATGAGAGTCAACTCCGGTGAAGGTAATGGGTTATTTGTAGGAGGTCCTTGTGATGACTCTCTGTGACCTTGATTTCTTTGCATCCTCACCATTTTGAATACTTCAAATATTTGCATGATGCGCAAGACTCATTAATCCCTCTTAGGACTTGTCCCTCTTAGCTGACTCACATACATGTGTATAACGATAGTCATAAGTTTTCCTTTTACTATGCTAGTAAACAAGCATTATTATTATTGAAAAGATTCCCAAGGATCTACCAAATCCTTTCATGTGTGAGTTCTACATAACTTACAAATTTTCTCTTGAGACTCGCTAGGGTATTGATGCAATGTACTTGTAAGTCACGCTCTAACACAAATTGTTTTCTTTAGTACCATAGCTATAATTTAATATTGAGCTAATTAATAACTTGGTTTAATATATTCAAACAATTAAGTCAAATACTAATGTGAATAATACCCTTTTTAGTCAGGTCTTCCTTCTATGGCCATTAGTTGTTCCTTCCCACCCTTTTATACATATATTTTTTAAATCCTTTATGTCCATTTTATGAATCTTGGGACCCCCTATAGGACATATAAACAATTAGTCTCACCTCTTGAAGAGGCAATGTCCTTGAAGCAAGGTTCCTAAGCAATTCCATGAACGCATATATATATATATATATATATATATATATATATATATATATATATATATATATATATATATATATATATACCTATTTACCATAATTAGTTTAAAGAAGAAAAATTACATTGCCAAAAGAAATTACATTGACAAAATCTAAAATATTGTGGGATGAAAGAATGCCACTTTGTGATATTAATAGAATGGAGAATGAAAAATTAATATCACTTTTATACTTGCAAAACACATAAATCTCAATTTCAAAATGTATTTAACATATAATTTTCATAACTTCTTAACTCATCGAACTAACGAAATTTAGGGAAGCTTTTAGGTCAATATTTGTGATTTAATTTCGATAGATTTAGATTTAGATTTTTTTTTTTTGAAAGACCAAATTTCATTAAATTACGTGGCCATGGTGAGGAGGCACAGGAACTATTTTACAAAATTAATCAAATTAGGAAAGTGGAAAAACACTAAACAAGACGATGCAATTAGATTGAAGGCAAGTGATAGGAAAGTTTAAGAAAATTTAAAGCCAAAATTTATGAAAATGGTAGGTAAGCTTCTATTGCAAATCAATTTTAGATTTGTATCAGATAGTATTGAAAGCTAATGAAGAAGGAGTGTGCAGAGGTTACATAGTAAAGTAAGATAGAATATGGAAGATGGTTTCTATGATATCGTAGTCAAATTGTTTTATTTCAAAGCACTTTTGCTTCATTCTCTTGGATACAAATGTAAAGTAGACACCAACAGAGTTGTTTCAAATAACTGAATCAGATAATCATATTTCAATATCTTTCCTAGCATCGTAATATCAATAATTTGAAGGGACAGGGAGGTGGTCAGTAGAGGGGGTTCCAGGAAACGAGGTGCAAGTTTGAGGCCCATCAACTGTCCTCTCCATTTTTAACGTTTTTTGCATAGAAAATTGCAGTTCAAATGATATGCTTTTCTCCCGCCTTTTGCACTACGCTGACCAAGAGAGAGGACTAATAGATCGCTGGCACATTACTCGATTCCAAAATATATCCCTATATCAGTCCCTAATTTCGTTTTCTCTCCATTTGTCATCATCCGAAAGTTGTTAAAGCTTCGGAAAATCCCTCAACTTCTAACCAGGGAGTATCTCAAGGGTGGGAAATGACACTAAGAGGGCATTGTTCAGACGAACTTAAAGAATGTGGAACCTATTTCAACCTTACTTTCCAACCAATGGTTATCGATGTCGCATGACAATGACGAGTCCACTCCATACATTCTCACCCTCAGGTTCTGTCCACCCTGGTTGTACTGTTTCTCGCCTCGCTATTACAATTTAAGCACTGCCCATTCATCCCTTAGCACAACAGTTTCTACGTAGAGCTTTGAAGATTCCAACCATGAAGCAATTTACTGACGATGGCATGATTTGCGGTTAGAGCCAGTTCACATCAATCTAGTCCAGTTCAGAGATTTCAGATCTTCCAAATCTTGTACACGAACGATAAAGGAGTTTGGGCGATGGGGACTATGCAAATTTACATGATAACGGGGGTCCATAGACACAAGAAGTGCTCATGCATGGCACATTCATAAAGCAGTTATAAGGGCAGTTGATTCTTGAAAACTTTAACGTTTGAAGTTTTTAGCAGCGCAAAGAATTCTTGGTGCAAGGTTATTCTGATGGGAGATTTTGGATTTGGATGTGAGACTAATTTGTTCGTCGGCTGTGCGCTTGTTGATATGTATGTGAAATGGGAGAGTGGAGGATGCACACAATGTGTATGACAAATTGCCTGAACGAAGTGTCGTTGTGATGACTGCAATGATTACAAGGTATGCACATAATGGTTATATTGATGAAGCCTTAAGTCTATTTTGGGAAATGCTCGAACCAAATGGGGTTTCGTGGATAGCTGTCATCACTTGCAGAGAAGTTCAGTGCAGCCCCAGAAAGGGCTGGAAAACTCTTGTGCAATGCAAGAAGGTATGGACTTGGTTTTAGAATAAGAAGTATGTACAAAAGCAAAGGGTACTAAGGTTCCACGAAGACTATCACTTCACATCGTGATGATTCAAGAGAAAAGAGAGTTGTGACCAATTTTGTAGCTGTTTCTTTAGGAAGAATGGACCAAGATGCTTCAGAAATGGAGTTTGGGGCAAAATCCTCAAGAGATGGGGCATGGAAATTCGGGTAAGGTTTGAAAAGTGTGTGAGGCAACGTTCACTTCCTTGCGAAGCTTCTGAATGTGTAGCAGTGCTTTCAGGAGATCTCATACTTTGTTTTTGGGAAGGTAAAGCGCAAGTATTTCACTTTGATGCCCATGTCTTCGATGCCCAAAGAAGGCGACATGATGCTAGGGGTTGTAGGTGTAGGTTCTGGGTTAGGTATGACCCTAACCAATAAGAGGAAATAGTATCGTTGTGGAAAGTTTGCTAGCGGCCAGAGACATATTACCGGTTACAACTAATCCATGCTTCCAAATAACTATCAACAATTGTGTTGGACCAAGGATCTCAGCAAGTAAAAGATGCCCCTACAGTTCCCATGTGTCATTTGGAGAAGCAACTCTAGAAGAATTTCATCTCTCACTAGAAATATCAAAGATTACAAGTCAGGTTATAGAAGATAATGTTCAGTCTTTAACTGCTCCCAAGATTTCCTTAGTTTTACAGCTGCTAAAAGGTATATCTGTTGAGTTCTACAGATGCATATAGCGTTGAAAGCCACCAAACAGACTGCCTTCCATTGCATAAATGCAAATTGACAACGTAATTGACGAAAAGCAGAGGTAGCATAAAATACTTGTTTGCAAATTATCCCACAAGGAAGGAATCTATACACACCTCGACAGTCATAGCCC